>OV049859.1:26017169-27255294 GCA_920104075.1 Melanargia galathea
TATGTCAATTTGTACATATGAATTATTTGAACGTAGGTATAATATAGTTACTAAAAACTCTCTGAAAGTATGTTAATTACGATAGCGAAAAAATTATCAAAATCGGTTCATTAGTCTTTGAGATAATTGCGGCCATACATACATACATAAATTCGTACGAGTCAAATACATAAACTCTTTTTTTGAAGTGGTTTAGTTAAAAAATTACCTGCTGGCCTGAATTTTAATCGAAACAAATAATAATCTACCAAAATAATAAAACAATCCACCGAAATGAGACAATTAAACACCGAAATGATAAAGCAATCCACCGAAATGAGATAATTAAGATTTAAAAAAACCGAAATGAGAATTTCTATCATTTCGGTGAGTTTTTTGTCATTTCGGTTGACAATTTAGCCCACCGAATCCACCGAAATGATAACACCGAAATTAGAAATACGGACAAAAATTAACATTACAAGAAGACTATTTATTACAAGATGATATGAATATTACACAAATAAACGTATTGCCATTACGTACTCTTGAATAGTTTTTTATATGTATTAACTAATTGCAAGACAAGTTATACCTGTACACGGAAATGATAAGAAGTTTGTCACATGCCACCGAATTGAACTACTTACTTTTTTTGCGGGAACACGCAGGCAAGCGGCGCATTTCCTCCTACGATAAGCACATAGACCACACTGTTACCTACATTTTAAGCGCACGAGGGGGGAGCTAGAGTTGTCCTATGCAAAACTACAATCGATTAAAAAAAAAACACCGAAATGAGAGGACTTTCTGGGACACAAGCATTTTTACTTACCAGTTATTAAACTAAGTAGATATTATCATAAAATTATTTTATAACTATACTGTCACTATTCACAATTTAAATAAAAGTAGCCATGTACCTAAAAAAGCAATACTTTTTGATTTATGAGGGAAATTACATTGAAAAAGGTTGTGAGGACAGCTACCGAAATGATAAATTCGGGGCTTTAAAAATTTTTTATTTCCTAAACTGCAGTCCTAATCAATAAATATTTATTGTCTCGCGTAGGTATCTACCTATTCTATCTAGAAAAAAATATTAGATCTTTATACTAACGTTGGACAGTACCGATTTCACCCATGCCGTGCGAATTTTGCTGTTGGGAAATCCACCCAGGTACTTTTAATGGCCGAAACTTTTTGATAGGAAGTTGGCCTTATTATTCACATGAAATGTTTTTGTTTGGATCTCACTCCTTTTTTCTAAGTATTTCAAAGTTAATGCAATAAGTATAATGAAGTTGTGATGGCTTATAATCGAGTCTTTTTTCTCTCTTACGCTTCAGTATAATAAAATTAGGAATAGAACCCTATCACATTTTACGGTCTGATTAGATGTGGTTTAATCTTCAATACATAGTATAAAACAAAGTCGCTTTCTCTGTTCTAATTGGGTGAATTTTTATTTTGTTCGTCTGTCTGTCAAAATCACAGATAACAGAAACTCCACTCCAGAGTATTTCCACTCAGTGGTCAGTTTCAGAACTTAGAACCATACGGCTTAACTAAGAGAAGATTTTGAGTATTACACTCTCATTAAGTTTAATGAATAGTAATTAGTGATACCTAGTAGCCGGAATCAACAGGACACCAAAGTCTCCTCCAAACCTCCAAAGTCGGCCACCCATCCATTTCCTGACTTGGGTCAAGGTTGCTTATCAAAATTATTAAGAAAATCGCGCTTCTGGTTTTATTGGCAAAGACGAATCTCAAACTACTGGAAGGAACGGGCTTAGGCACACAGATAGCTATTAATGTGGCGTACGACATCCGCAAAGAAAGGATTTTTGAAAATTCAACCCCTTAGGGGGTAATATAGGGGTTTGAAATTTGTGTAGTCCACGCCGACGAAGTCGCGCCCGCGACTTCGATAAAAAAATATACCTCTTGGCGTTTTATTATTTACCTACACTTTACTTTTTATTAGAACTCAAGACCAGTAAGATTGACCCCTTGCTAGAAAACTTAAAAAGTCACATCTCCCTAAATAGTGCATCGATTTCGATGAAACAAGAACCATATATAGCTTCGAATAAAGTAAAATACATTTATTAAAACAAAATGATTTGTTCAGTATTTTTTGTGTGATGTGGGAACAGACAGATTTTTATATATCTTTGAATTGGTCAGTGTCTGATGCAACTTTTGGACATTTTTCGATTTTTTCCTTCATATACACACTAAGACTCATCTTCTTACCAAATTTCAACATTCCACATACACGGGAAGTGCGTCATAATTTTGATCAGTCAGTGAGTAGGTCTTGTTTTATGTGATTTTCAAACCTCTGTATCTCAGAAACGGTTCAACTTGAAAATTTGAAACTTTCAATTTATCATCACATCCACGAGTTTAACTTATATTTCAAATTTCGTAGGATTACTACCCCGCGAACCAGAGTTATGAGGGGGGTCAAAACAGCTCGAAATGGATCGTGTAAATAACACACTCATGCGACAAGGCCGGAGGAACTTGGCCTGGCGCACTTCGTGCGCCTAGATTATATTATAGACTAGCATTTGCCCGCGGCTTCGCCCGCGTGAATTTCGATTTTTCACAAATCCTGAGGGATAAGTAAATTTCTGGTCCACCCGCCCCCCGCCGCGCGGCGGCGTACCGCGGTACCGCGTACGGCGGGCGCAGGGCGCAGGGGCGCCTGGCGCGGCGCGGGGAGCGCGAGCGTCGGCCGTCGCGATCGCGCGCAGCGAAAATACCTATCAGGGCGTTTTTAACATCTGTATTTACCGATTTCAACACAACTCCTTTTTTGAAAGTCGGTTATAAAAGTAGCCTATGTTACTCCTTGGTTAATCCTCTACTTGTCTGTGAAAGTCCCGTCAAAATCGGTTCAGCCGTTCCGAAGATTAGCCCGTTCAAACAGACAGACAGACAGACAAAAATTTTAAAAACGTGTGATTCGGTTATGGTATCGTTCAAATAACCATATGAGCTTAATATGTGGTAGTTATTTCAAAATTACAGACAGACACTTCAATTTTATTTATTAGTAGTATAGATAGTATAGATTTACGAAGTTACACGCATAAATGTACCCGTATGTCACAAAATTTTTGATTGGTAGGTACGCCGATTTTTCTGAGATTACTGGACCGAAGTCAGTTTAATTAGAAATTAAAAATTTAAAACACCCCCGACATTGCCATTTTGTGGCGGCGGCCATCTTGGATTTGCATAGTGATATTTTACTAGTCAAGCCCTTTCATTTGATACCCATATTAAGGGAGTTGTGAAAAAATATGTAACCCGCCATTTTGTAGCGGCGCGGGCCATCTTGGACCGATTTTCATCAAACATAGCTAACAACACTCTCGACTAATTCACCTTTTAAACAAAAAAACCGCATTCAAATCGGTCCACCCGTTTGAGCGTCACAGGGGAACAGACACACACACACACACACACACACACTATAAACTAGCTAAACTAGGATCGACGACTGACTGAAAACTTCGTGCGTCTCCTTCCCCCGCGTGAATATTTTAGTGCGATAAAATATCCGTCTCAAATTAAAAAAGTTATAAACGATTCTCTTAAATTTTTTATCTACACCCATGCTTTAAATCCTCTATTAAAGATTCTGAAACAGTTAGCTTATTGCCAACTTTAGAACACCCAATGTTGTAACAACCATTACATCATCCAAACGAGTGATGTAATGAAATTCGGTACAATATTACATCATCCGTTTTTAACCCCGACGCAAATACGACGGGGTGTTAAGTTTGACGTGTCTGTGTGTGTGTGTGTGTCTATTCCTCCGTAGCGCTTAAACAGGTGAACCGGTTTGAATGCGGAGGTGAGAATGGTGGTGTGGGCGTGGGCGTGGGTTGGGCGTGAGTTGGGTGTGGATGCGGTTGTGGGTGTGTGTGTGCGTGTGTGTGTGTTGTGTGTGTGTGCGTGTGGTGTGTGTGTATATGTGTTGTGCGAGTGTGTTGTGTGTGTGTGTCTGTCTGTTCCCCCGTAGCGCTCTGACGGGTGAACCGGTTTGAATGCGGGGGTGAGGATGGAGTGTGGATGTGAGGGGTGGGTGTGGGTGTGTGTCTGTCTGTTCCCTCATAGCGCTTAAACCGGTTTGAATGCGGGGGTGGGGATGGGGGTGTGGGTGTGCGTGTGTGAGTGTGTGTATGTGTCTGTTTGTCTGTTCCACCGTAGTGCACAAACGGGTGAAACGATTTGTATGCGTTTTTTTTTTGTTTGAAAGGTGAATTAGTCGGGAGTGTTCTTAGCTATGTTTCATGAAAATTGGACCGCCACAAAATGGCGGATTACATATTTTTTCACAACTCCCTCAATATGGGTATTAAATGAAAGGGCTTGACTAGTAGAATAGCACAATGCAAATTCAAGATGGCTTCAACACAAAATGGCGAATGTCGGGGGTTTAGCAGTAAGCTAACTGTTTTAGAATCTTATAGAGGATTCATAATTTATGGGTGTAGATAGTCTTGTATGCAACTGTTGATAATTAGGTATTAAAACACTCATGTGATACTATTATCACATTCGGCTTCGCCTCATGTGATAAACCCACATTCGTGTTTTAATACCCCTTATTACACAACAGTTGCATAAATAACTATTTTCCGTTTGTACCCCATAGGTACGGTTCCATAATATGTCACAGAATTCTGCGAAAAAATTTCGCAGTGCGGCCTCGCTCTTACTAGTGTAGTTTAGAAAAAATAAAATAACTAGTGATCATCAAAATCGTTTTATTGGTTTTTGAAATGATCGCGACATACATACATACATACATACATACATACTAACACATATGTACATAAAGGTCAAATACAGAACCTCCTATTTTAATCTACTACTTAATAACTAGTCGGTTAAAAATATTGTAATTTTAAATACATATTTCATTAATAAAAATAAGTACATCGATAACACTATATCGATACTATCATTCACGCCTAGCCCGGTGGGACCACGGGCCCTTCAGTAGTATAGGTAGTATAGTGTTTGACCCACCGGTAGGTCAAATCGGTGGGACCACGGGCCCTTCACCAATGTTGTGTCCAAACTACTGAATTAACTTCTTTATTTAGTCCATTAGCTATTAAAAAAGGTTTGTGTTGACATAATATACCTTTACGAATGCCTAATGAACTAAAGAAGATAATTCAGTAATTTGTCCCTTACATTCCATACATTTTTTATTTAAAGATACTATGAAATAAAATTTAGTCTGATTTTTAATTCGGTGGAATTCTGACAGTTATCATTCCAAACTTATAATGAGTTATTTGTATGAAAAACAGGGTTACCCTTGTGAAAACCTGAAGTTCGATTTTACCCCTAACTACCGCGTAATAATATTTACATAGTCGTTTCGCCCTAAAATAGAAATCGCTAAGAGTGGAGGCAGGTCTGTGTCACTCCGCGTGTAGGTATTAAAAACATACCTACAGGCGGCGGCCGTTGCGCAACGGCCAATCTAGTAGGCTGCCACAAGCGAAGAAAGACACGCGCGCGCGCTATTTGTTCGACCACGTTCAACTTTCTCGATAGTTGCAAGATGGACACAAAACGAAAAAAAACAAAAAGATACTGTGCAGTATTTAAATGTTTAAATACGCTGACGCTGACAGGTAAAATCTACTTTGATTGGATTACAATGTTCCTATTTGAAATTAAATTAATTCAAACTACAAACCCTTTCTCCCCTTGTTGAACAAAGTACTATTCCAATACCCTAAAAGTAGAAAGCGCTAGATGGCGTAAGTAGTTTTTCGAAGTACCTCGAAGTAAGCAACGTATTACAAACGTATAACCACGTATATAGTCTATTGAAATGTTACATGAGCTATGCATTTATTAGAGGACGCAATTTTATTTTTGGGACATGTGTGGGAGGTCAATAGAAGCTTAATTTCAAGTTTGTGGGATCGCCACCCTTGTCGCCCGGCCGCCATCTTGGAAAACACTTTTTTTGCGATATCTCTGAAACTATGCGTCTTACAAAAAATTCGTAAAGACATAATTTGTAGCAAATTGTTTTGCCTACAAATATGTTTATATAACTTTTTGCCCTAAATTAAAAATTAAAGAAGTTATAAGCAAAAACGTGAGAAAATTTTTATAAAATCTTTTTTGCTCTTTAACTTTTTTTATACATTTTACAAAAAAAATACCTCGGACCAATCAATTTTTTTTATTTCATTCATTTAAAACGCTGTTACAGCGCTCCAAAGTTGACCGGGTTCGTCAATGCTCATGAGAATCCGGTCAAAACGAAATGTTTCAGCCACAGCCACAGCCTGGGCCATCGAAGTAAAAGTAGATTAGAGTAGCTAGCTAATATTAAGTGATTGAAAATATTATGATGTTGAAGATTACCTTATAAGCAAGATGTCCGTGGAGTAGGCCTACAAAACAGTACAAGATTGGTCTGAAGTTTTTTTTGTAAAATGTTTAAAAAAAAGTTTTGGAGCAAAAAATATTTTATAAAAATTTTCTCACTTTTTTGCTTATAACTTCTTTGATTTTTAATTTAGGGCAAAAAGTTATATAAACATATTTGTAGGCAAAACAATTTGCTACGAATTATGTCTTCACACGAATTTTTTGTAAGACTCATAGTTTCAGAGATATCGCGTAAAAAGTGTTTTCCAAGATGGCGGCCGGGGGACAAGGGTGGCGACCCCGCAAACTTGAGGTTAAGCTTCTATTGACCCCCCACACATGTCCCAAAAATAAAATTGCATACTCTAATAAATGCAATATTCGGTCCTTAAATTGTAACATTTCAATGGATTAATAACCTATTATGAACCGTAGTCCAGTGAATTAAGGACCATATTCCCTCAAAAAAAAATTGGTAGGTACGTAAATGAACACGTGCTCGACTGGAACGCTAGCTAAATTAAATCATATTGTTTCTCAAATTGAGTACATATTTCTTTAAAAACCATTGCGAAGTAAGGCTTCTGTACCTTTAGGTACTAGTTATTATTCTGTGGTGGAGGGTACAAACTAACAGCAATAGAAAACAAAAAAAGCACATGAATCATGATCAACAGAAATTGTCCATCAGGCATTTGTCATATCTACATGCTGCAATTGATTTTTATTTATATATAAGTTTTGAATTTATTATCTTTTTTGTAGGAACTGTTTTATGTCTGGTAACATCAGAATTTCACAGAATTAAAATTCAGACTATAGAGTAACATAATGTTCACGCATAATAGATTAATACTATTGAAATTCTCTTCACACACTTTTACAAACTAGAATAAAGCTTTTGGTTTTTAGTTAGTTATAAATTAACAGAGAGACTCTTCATCTTCTGTTTGGTCATCCTCGTTTTCATAATCACCACTCTCATTGGTTTTTTTAGCATCGTTGTTGGTTGTTTCAGAGTTGTCATGGAAGTTTCTTGGCTCCTTTACATTGTTAGCTAAAATTGATTCCAATCCATTGTCTTTTATCATCACATCAAAGGTTTTTTGTTTTTTGTGAGACTTATCTATCTTGTTGCGGTACCTCTTCGTAGAAATTCTCTCAAATTTAGCATTAAATCTTTTATTTGAGTTTTTTAAAATGTCTTTGAAAAACTTTTCATTTTGCTCTAGAGTGTATGAGTCATCCCAAAGTTTGATGATCTCATAAAAAAAATTCAGTGTTTTTTTGAAGCATTTAAGGCTTATTTTAACGCCGTCTGATCGGGAACTTCCCGACCAGGAACATTTGCATAGGAAATCTCTGGAAAATATTATATCAACCAATCTAAAGGCACAATTTTTAGCGGTGCCTTCACCACCAGAACACAGAAACTTTAAAGCATTTTTCATTTTAATTTTTTGTTCGTTGTCTGAGAGTGTCATTTCCATAAATTCTAAATCTTGAATGTTTGCAATTTGTTTTATATTGGAAGATGTGTTCTCAACAGAACCTGAAAACTCTTTTAAGTATTTTACATTGTACTGATCAGTATTCTTGGAATACTCTTCCATTTGCGCAGACAAGTTCGCCAGTTTATGCATTATTTTCTTCTGATTCTCTAGGATGCTATTAATTATTCCACATAATACTGATTGATTTTGTAGAATTAATTTCAGGATGTTGGTGTCAGCATTTGATACGGTTGATTTTTCAGTTGTTGCATTATCGGGAACTAGGAAAAATGTTTCACCAGATTCAACTGGTAAAGTGAATGTAGATGTAGAAGAATTTACACAACTCTCTCCTTGTATCTGAAAAATAATGCTAACTTTTTCATACTATTCAATGCAGAAAAGGATAACATAACTGTCAGACTTTATAGATTGTACCTAGCCCACCAGCTATTGGCCTAGAGGTTTTGGTGATGGCCAGTGACACACGGACAGATAGACGATCATAGAATAAATTGATCCTATATAAGAGTACAGTGGCTAATTCTGTTGTACACAATCTCTAAACCTAAGCGAAAATGACAGGGCTAAAATATATTCTTATCTCTTTCACAGTGATACCTGCGGAAAAGGATAGCACTATTTTTAAACCTGTCAATTTAGTTTAGTTTAGAGATTGTGTACAATAGAATTGGCCACATTATGAAGTACAAAAAAAAAACAACGTTTGATTCCCATAATCACATCAAAATTCCGCAATGATCTAGATCTCGACATCACTAAAAACATTTTATCATGTTCTTGGATAGCTTGCCTGCAAAGCTAGTAATCTACTAAGCTGTCAAGTTATGTTGCCTTCATTTGACAATCATACCCAGCAGCCGCTCAAATACATGTTAATAAAAACTATCACATCTCTTTCAGGTTAGCGCGCTTCCATCTTAAACTGCATCTACCAGATTGCATTCAAGGGCTAACTTCTAGATGAATAATATTAAAGGTCGCGTGAATGAAAATAAATGAAATATTTTAATTTTCAATTTATTAAATGGAAAAAAATTAAATAAACTATTTTTTAGTTGTCCACAATTTAATTGCTTGGTTATCTTAATGTTTTTCTTGGCAATAAAAAATAAATCAGCCACAGAACTTGGTTAGCTTACTTAGAAAATAAATACAAGTACATAATGATGATAAATTAATGAGACAGAAAATTAATAAAATCAAAGCGCAAAAGAACTAATTAACAATACAACTATTAATAATTAATATACTACAATATAAATATAATATAATACAATACACTAGTTAACATATATAACCCAGAAACACTACTACTTATAGCATCTAAAACTCTTTGCTGTTGGTTTTATTTTATTCAAGACTTGTCTGAACATTTGACTGGTAATCCTGTCAAACACTAATCTTCTCACCAGTGTGAGTCCTCATATGAGTAGTTAATTGACGTTTTTGTGCAAATTTAGTGTGGCAAATGTTACAAAAGTGAGGCTTCTCCCCAGTATGAGTCCTTATGTGGTATTTAAGAAGAGCAGAATTCGAACTTCTATAGTCGCAATGCTGACAAGAATAAGGTTTCTCACCAGTGTGAGTCCTCATATGAGTAGTTAAATGATGTTTTAGTGCAAATTTAGTATGGCAAATGTTACAAGAGTGAGGTTTCTCACCAGTGTGAATCTTTAAGTGGTTTTTAAGATGAGTTGAATGCGAACTTCTATAGTCGCAATGCTTACAAAAATAAGGTTTCTCACCAGTATGAATCCTTATATGGCTTTTAAGAAGACTAGAATTCGAACTTCTATAGTCACAATGCTCACAAGAATAAGTTTTCTCCCCAGTGTGAGTTCTCATATGACTAGTTAAATGATGTTTTCGTGCAAATTTAGAATGGCAAATGTTACAATAGTGAGGCTTCTCACCAGTATGTGTCCTTATGTGGTATTTAAGAAGAGTAGAATTCGAACCTATATAGTCACAATGCTCACAAGAAAAAATTTTCTCACCAGTGTGAGTCCTCATATGAGTAGTTAAATGTTTTTGTGCAATTTTTTTTTGGCAAATGTTACAACAGTGAGATTTTTTATGGTCAGTGTGAGTTACCATGTGTTTAGTTGATTTGACATTGATCTTATGATCATAATTGCCATGTGATGATTGGTCCACAGTGTTGAGTGTAGATGCAGTATTTCGGTTGGTACAGTTTTCGGAAGTTTGATGACCGCTTTTGTATTTACTCATCGTACATTTACTTGATGAAGGAACACCTGAAACATACCATTTTTCTTTAAATAATATGCAAGGGACATCTAATTTGGCTTTAGGTGATTCATTAAGTCCAATTCGCACATATCAGTGAAGCATCAGTGCCAGCACAGTGCAAAATATTCTTTCATAAATTCTCTATGAACGAGTTCACACCTGTCCATATCAGTGACGAAGCAATGTTTCAGTCTCAGTTCAAAGAGAATCACTGTGCCGGAACTGCACCAGCCACGGCACTGATGCTTCACTGATATGTGCAGATGGGCCTTTATTGTGGCTAATACTAACTAATGGTTGTATACAATGTTTAAACTTAACTAAATTGACATGTTTAAAAATTGTGCTATCCTTTTCTGCAGGGAGCATTGTGAAGAGAGATTTAGAATTTTAGACCTGTTATTTTTGTTTAGAGATTGTGTAAAACACAATTAACCACATAGCCTCAATTTTCAATGAAGCATTCATATCAAATTGGATATCCTACTAATATTATAAATGTGAAAGTGTGGATGTTTGGATATGCCCTGGATTAACACATAGGCTACTTTTTATCCTGAAAAAATGCAGTTTCCATGGGATTTTGAAAAACCCGAAATCTATAGCTACAGCTATAGATAGATTACTATAGCGAACTTCCTTGATAGTAGGTATAAAGGTTGGAAAAGGGAGCGGGAACGGGAACCGGAAATCCACGTTTCCCTCGGGATTTATTTAAAACCGGAATTCACACAGGCGAAGCCACGGGCAGATGCTAGTTGCTTATAATATCCTCTCTGCTTACCAAGTTTTTGAGCACTATTTTGGGGCAAATCTGCTACAGTTTCGGAAGGCTCCTGCTGAAAACAAAATACAATTATAAACTCTTACCGCTACATTGAAGTGATTAATAACATTTACATATCATAGAGGCACATACTTTAATCCGTGTCCTCGAATATCCTGTAGACACATCTGTGTCGCATTCTTCTCTATCTTTAGATGATTGATGTGCCTTGTGTAACTCAGCGATATCTCTACATAAAATAGTTTCTGTTTTCATTGGTTTAAACTTGACTGTTTGTTGGTCTAAATCTGTCCAGTCTAATATGTGTTGACTAGAATTGGATAACTCTTCTGTGGATGGTGTGAGGTGCTTCTCTGTGTCATCTAACATTTCCTGCTTAGGTTCTATGACGTGGTCTGCATCATATACGGAGTCCTCGGCTTGTTCCTCCATCTTGCAGTGATTTGTTCAATGTTTTATGACATTAGCAGTAAAAGTTTTAGAAGTTTCTGATGCTGTAATTGATAGTTCTGTAGAAACAAAATACATAATTTTTGTGATAAGGCTTATTTCGTATTTGGACGTATATTATTAGTCGATCGATAGAGGATCGAAATATCGAGTATCCACAAACAACCAAACATTTTTAACGTATTTTATAATTTTTGGTTACAAAATTAATTTTAATGATGTCTTTAAATTAAAAATTACCTATTTAAGTACTTATGTGAATATCTATAAGTAAATGATAAGCTTTAAACAAAGTAAAACTTATTTAGCTTACTCTGATTTTTAATTCCGTATTCTGACGTTTCAACTTTCATGTTACCAGAGATAGGTACACACACACAGAACATAATTAATACTCTCTAACGAGAGAACTACGGTCACCATCGTAGACAGAGAAACAGATAGACTAAGTGACGATTTCTTTCTCATTCGCACTAGAAAGAGAATACAGATAAAGTTACTAATGTGATAAACAGAGACGCAGCTATCTTATTTTCTGTCCCTCATCGTGTAACCGGTTTTTCAAGGTTTTGCAACTTTAGTTGCAAAACAAACTGCCAGTTTGTGGTTACGTAGTGGTTATATTCTCTTTGTTCGTGGTGCCATTGTATTTTTTATTATTTATATTTACTTACTTGTTTTCAGAAAACTTTTGATACTCATATTGCATATCGTTTATTACAAGTATTGACTAAGTACGATGGTACGTTGTCGTATTATTTCGTCCAATAGTGATAGTGATAAGAAAATTGCCGGAATATCTTTTCACGCGTAAGTAGTGACCATTTTATTGTTTGTAATCTCATAAATATACTGTTAGTGTTAATTCCTTATACCTTATTACGCAGAAACAAATTATTGTATTAAAAATCGCTAAATAAAAAGAAATTGTAATGTTTTTATTATTCATAACCTAAATTTACTATCTAAGTGTGTTGCCACCTTTAGGTATATAACGTCCCGATTTTCAGTAAAAATGTACATATTGAATTATTTATAAACCTGTAATGCTTTGGTATCTAAAAATATTATTTACTAGCTGATTGATACTCGTTCGCGTGGATTTAGATATTTTAATATAATTATAACTTTTCCGGGATATAAAGTAGGGTTCAACTTTAGTTCAGCAGACAGTCAGCAGGCAGTTCCATTTTTTTTGTAGATAGGTTTTGATATAATCAAACTAACACCGAAATATTTTCCCGCGATTCGTTATAGTTTTCGAGAAATATATATTTTTTTTAATTTACAAAGGGTCTAGCCGGATAAGTAGGTATAGCGAATCGGCCACCAAATGACAACCTATATCAAAACTTATTTTTAACCCCCGACGAAAAAACGACGGGGTGTTATAAGTTTCATGTGTCTGTCTGTGTGTGTGTGTGTGTGTATCTGTTCCCCTGTGGCGCTCAAACGGGTGAACCGATTTGAATGCGGTTTTTTTTGTTTGAAAGGTGAATTAGTCGAGAGTGTAGTTAGCTATGTTTGATGAAAATCAATCCGAGATGGCCGCCGCTATAAAATGGCGATTTACATTTTCAAAACTCCCTTAATATGGGTATCAAATGAAAGGGCTTGACTAGTAGAATAGCACTGTGCAAATCCAATATGGCCGCCGCCACAAAATTGCGAATGTCGGGGGTTTTTTAACGAACGATGCACAAACGCTATTGACATAAGTTACACTGCCGTACTCCGCTTTGACCTTCAGATATAAAAAATGAGCGCAACTATTACTATCGTTTAAAGTGACATATCTCGGAAACTATTAAAGCTAAAAACTTAAAACCAATGTGAGGTTTTAGGTAAACTTTAAGAGCATGTTTTTATTTTTTCTTGATTTTTCAAACAGTTACAAATATATAAAGGGTGTAACAGACATGTTGTCTAAAACGAGTCCCACACATTTAGTACATGATTCTAGGTTCCCCATTCGTCGGATTTTCATTTCATTGATCATTACAAAATAAATAAAATAGTTTTTGTAAATATGGTCTGTAAAATGTCAATATGAAAGATTAGTTTATTTAAAACATGTATTCAAATATGTGAAAGTCTCTCCTACGATGCTAAATTTGGAGCCTGAAATCTTAGATTTTTCGATGGCAACGGTAAGATGGCTCTTAATTATAGGCAAATTTTCTTAACTGAGGAAAATATTTTCTCTCTGTGGTATCTTTACTAAGAATTTTTTTTAAAGTCCTTATTGGCTGGTTTAATGGATCACAACATAGCAGCGGATTCTTCGTTTATCATATGATGAGCTTTCAATTCACTACAATTTTCGATAGCTCTGCAGTCTTCTTTTTTCACCCGCCAGGTTTTGGATCTTAGCACAGCTAATTTCTGCTTTCTGCTTTCGGCTAGAAGATCTCTCCTAGACAACCTTTTATATGTTGAATAGAAGCAGGCGTTACTTTGCAGAATTCCATGATACACAATGAAAACAAAATTACTTTGCTATAATCCGCTAATAGTGACAAATTTTGCAAAGACTTTGCAATCATCCGTTGTGAAGTCGACATCTGAAGATGCTCCGGTAGCCGGAGCGAAACGATCGTAGAGTTTATTTTTTGGTGAATTTGTGTGGTAGTGTGCCTACAAAATCACTGTCACTTAGCGGATTATAGCAAAGTAATTTTGTTTTCATTGTAAACCTTTTATATGTATGCATTTAAAAAAATAAAATAAAATCAATTCAACTTCTTTTTTAGTTTTATTAAAAAATTCGGGAAAGAATTTTCCCTATTCCATCAGAATACCCCATATCCTATTTCAATCAGAATACCCCAAACAGGGGAGCGCAGTTATTGTGGCAACATTAATCTATAACCTTGTCATTGACGTCATCGTTACGTCATGTTATCTCTATCTCAGTCGCGGTTACACAGTACCTAAGTCTATGTGGTACTCTGTCTACGGTCACCATCAAGAATTTCATACAATTTGACTACAGGTTAGTGTTGTCAGTTCCTTAAATATAAAATACCTACCTAATTAATTATAATAAGAAAAATCTTTTCGGAAATTATTATTAATTTCCGAAAAGATTTTTTTTTTTTTTTCAAAGAATGCGCAATTATGTCTTAATATTAACGATGCCAAAAGCTATTACAAGTGATGCGCAGAATAGAATTCTGAAAGTAAAGACAATTTTTGCAGAATCAGGCTCCAATCATCTATACTAATAAATAAAATTGAAGTGTCTGTCTGTAATTTCGAAATAACTACCACATATTAAGCTCATATGGTTATTTGAACGATACCATAACCGAATCACACGTTTTTAAAATTTTTGTCTGTCTGTCTGTCTGTTTGAACGGGCTAATCTTCGGAACGGCTGAACCGATTTTGACGGGACTTTCACAGACAAGTAGAGAATTAACCAAGGAGTAACATAGGCTACTTTTTTAACCGACTTTCAAAAAGGAGTTGTGTTGAAATCAGTAAGTACCTATGTTAAAAAACGCCCTGATAGGTATTTTACGGCCGACGCGACGCGACGCTCGCGCTGCACGGAACTCCCCGCGCCGCGCCGCGCCGCGCCGCGCCCCTGCGCCTTGCGCCCGCCGTACGCGATACCGCGGTACGCCGCCGCGCGGCGGGGGGCGGGTGGACCAGAAATCTACTTATCCCTCAGGATTTGTGAAAAACCGAAATTCACGCGGGCGAAGCCGCGGGCAAAAGCTAGTACCATAATATAATTAAATATACAAGCGATTATCTGTCGGTACAGGTTAGTGTTATCAAGTGCAACCGGTTTACGACCTGTTAAAAACCATGTAAAAACAGACTTTTACCATCAGTATTGTCGCGACAAACGGTCGCGAATCGCGATAAATATAGATATTAATATATATATAGCTGCTCGTGCTGATTCACTCACTCATTGATCACCTCTCCTGAACAATTTTGTATGAAAAATTTTTTTTTCACTCATGGTGTCGTATAGAGGACAAAAATTCATTAAGAGGAAAAATATGGAGAGAGCTGATGATTGAGGATTTCAGAGACGAGCGACGGGCACGCTTAAGGTATTGAAGATAGGTGGGGGGTGCTCGAGCAAATGTCACTTGAAACGTCATCCAATTGGCAGTCAGCTGAAAAAAAATTCAAAATGGCGAAAAAAAGATGGCCGCCATACAAATTTCGTCGGTCTCCATCTCGGAGGGTATAAAAGATGGAAGAGTGGTTTCTTCGCAAAAGATGATGAGGATCCAAAGGTCTACTTGATGAATTGAAAAAAAAATCAAAATGGCGGAATTTATTTTTCCATAGAAAATGTATGGCGAATATTGAAGAGACTACAAGTTGTGAACTATGCAAGGCTTTAATGCGGTTTTTTTGAGAACTCTCAAAGAACAATATGGGAAGACATGATGATTGAGGGTTTGGAAGTTGGTTGAGGAGCCCGGGCAGGGTATTGAAGATAGGTAGGAGGTGCTCAAACAAAAAATACTCGAAACATCATCCAATTGGCAGTGAGCTGAAAAAAAGTCCAAATGGTGGCCATACAAACATCGGTGTCTATCTCACCAAGTATAAAAGATGGAAGAGTGGTTTTTGCCAAAAGATGATTAAGACCTTAAGTTCTACTTGATGAGCAGAATGATTCGAAGAAAAAATATGGAGAGTGATAATGATCGAGGATTAGGAATAGGGGAGAGATAGATGGAGGCTGCTCAAACCAAAATACCCGAAAGCGAAACCTCGCGGTCCGCTTGCGGGCCGCGCACCCACGCGCCCTACTAGTTATATATATAAAGCTACTTGAAGTCAGGTACTGATCACCTCTCCTGAACAATTTTGTATGGGACTTTTTCACCATAATTTTCATGTGTGTAAAATTCAAAAATATAAGGTCTACAAAATTATAGAGAGAGCTGAACGTGGAAAACTGACTAGGGTGCCCTAAGGGATCTCGAAAACTATCAGTCGGAAAGGTGCCGTCCCGAAACAAAAAATGTTCAAAACCTTGGGCCATTGGGTGAACCGGTGAAAAAAATATGGCCACCAAACAAAAAAAAATTTCGTCTCCATACAAAAATTTTGCTAATTTTCAAGAGGCTCTCCAGAACAATTTTGTATGGAACTTTTTTCGCCTCACTATTTATATGCGTAGAACTTATGGGTCTTCCTTCAGGAAAAATATGAAACGTCATGAATGTGGAAAATTTACCAGAGTACCTCATGGGTCCTCCAAAACTACCAATCATACAGACATGGTCCCAAACAAATGTTATTAAAGACCTTGGGCCATTGGGTGAACCGGTAAAAAAAAGATGGCCGCCGAACAAAAAAAAATTTTCTCCATACAAATTTTTTGGGTTCTTTTCAAGAGGCTCTCCAGAACAATTTTGTATGGAACTTTTTTCCCTTCACTATTTATGTGCGTAGAACTTAATGGGTTTTCCTTCAGAAAATTATGAAATGTCATGAATGTGGAAAATTTACCAGAGTACCTCATGGGTCCTCCAAAACTACCAGTCATACAGACATGGTCCCAAACAAATGTTATTAAAGACCTTGGGCCATTAGGTGAACCGGTAAAAAAAAGATGGCCGCCGAACAAAAAAAAATTCTCTCCATACAAATTTTTTGGGTTCTTTTCAAGAGGCTCTCCAGAACAATTTTGTATGGAAATTTTTCCCTTAACTATTTATATACGTTGAACTTATGGGTCTTCCTTCAGAAAAATTCTGAAACATCATGATTGTGGAAAAACCAGAGTACCTCATAGGTCCTCCAAAACTACCAGTCATACAGGCATGGTCCCAAACAAATGTTGTTAAAGACCTTGAGCCATTGGGTGAATGAGTAAAAAAAAGATGGCCGCCGAACAAAAAAAATTCTCTCCATACAATTTTTTTGGGTTCTTTTTAAGAGGCTCTCTTAGACATTTTCATATGAAAGATTTTTCCCCCCACTACACGTATAAGTAAATAGAACTTAAAGATTTTTTTCACAAAAAATACAAAACGTAGTGAATGTGGAAAAATTACCAGAGTACCCTAACGGCCCTCAAAAACTATCAATCATAGAGGCATGGTCCTGAAACTAAAAATGTTCAAGACCTTAGGCCCTTTGGTGAGCCAATAAAAAAAGATAGCTACGGAACAAAAAAAAATCGTGTCCATACAAAATTTCTTTTTAATTTTCAAGTGGCTCTCCAGAACATTTTTGTATAGATCTTTTTTTTTCCACTAAACGCATGCATAGAACTCATTAGTGTATTTTCAGAAAAGATACGAAACGTGATACCAATATTTCTTTCTATCTTTCAAGAGACTCTCCAGAATATTCTGGAATTTCTTTATTTTATGAATATTGAAGAGACTACAAGGCCCGCGAGCTGCTTGCAGCTCGCGCACCGAGCGCAACACTAGTTAACAATAAAGACTAAAAACTAAAAATATAAATCACTTAATCATTAAAGCTAGCAACACCGAGAATCTTAATTGCCCAGTCTAAGTGTGTCTCTAACCCACAGCTCTAACCATACTAATTGTATGAAACCGATAGGCTTCTGGCGCGTCACGACCGACACGCCACGACACATAAGTGTGGTTCCGGCCTAATTAATCTTAGATTCTATGATGAGTTAAATCAACTCTATATCCGTAGGAGATCTATGGTCTAGTCATCTATGGTTTAAATACATCTCCGCGGTACCGCCAATTTGCAACGTGGCGGCGGCGCGTATGGTTCGAGATTGGATGGCGTGGCGACTGGCGTGCACGCCCCCTGGAAACTAAGGTTAGTAATAGAGGATAGAGATTATGGATTATGAGAGATTAGATTACTTTAGATAGATAGATTTAAGTGTTGACTTCTGGCCAGAAGGGGTCCAAGAAAGCAGACCCGATTTATGTTTCCACTCAGGTCACTCGAAGAGAGATTAGATGGAGCGCCCCCCTGGTGACGTGGTCTCAGCGGGTCGCATCCGAGGGTTCCCAGATTAGAAACCCGATAAGAGATAGACTGGAAGATTGCTCGCTGCCGAGGCGGCGAACGATTTCCAGAAGGTTCCAAGATACGAACCCGATATGTGTTCCACTCGCTAAGAAAAGCGACTGCAGTGACCTGTGGAGAGACTCCCCTACTCCTGGGCGGAACTCGTCCTGAGACGAGTTCTGCCCGGGCATAATTTGTATTACAGGCAAGGTTGCGGCCCCCCCCCCCCCACTTGAGTAGTAACCATGGCGTCAACTAGGAGCCACGCCGGGGTGCTGGGCGGATGAACAGACTCCGCTAGGAAGTTGGGTAAGTGCATAAGCCACATAATTCTTCACGGTACCTCTGGTCTAGTCACCCGAATCCAGGCAGATTGTTAAACGTTACGTTAAAACTTGAGACAAAAAAGGAGGTATCCATGACAAGTATATCTACGTAATAGGTAAAATGTAAACATTAAAGTGACGATTACAATATAGTAATGCATTTTGGCGGGTGTACATGTGATGCGATGAGTCACAGTGAATCCCAGATTGGCATTACTAAATACTAGTCTTGGCAACTTGTCGCACCTCGTACGTACGTATAGATCGACCAGAATCTCATGAAAAATGGGAAAGTTAAATTTTGTAGTAAGCAACACTAGGTTAACTCGGCTGCCCTAGTGATAAACAAAGTAATTACATTCAGAACACCTTACCTGGGATCGTTTCATGAAACGAAAAATCCAGCAACTGCATTTTAAATACAAAAACAAAGTAATCAACATCCAATTACTTTGTTTTTGTGTTGTGCTTGTTGTTTATTTGGTTTTTGCATTTATATTCCGGGTCAGTGAGTGCAGTTACTTTGTTTGGGCAATTTAAATTTCAGTAAACGGTTCAAGTTATTTGAAATATTAAACTGTGGTAAAAAACTACTCGACATAAAACTTTTGTTAATGCAAAAGTCAATTTCACAAAAAATGTCAGTTGCTTTGTTTATCGCTAGGGCGGCCGTAGTGTTGCTAACCTTGGAATTTAATTTCCCTATTTTTTAGGGTTCCGTACCCGAAGGGTAAAAAACGGAGCCCTATTAATGTCACTCGGCTGTCTGTCCGTCTGTCCGCCGGTCACAGGTCTCTAGCTCGCAGACGAAATGAGTTACAAACCTGAAATTTTGGTATTTAGTGTAAAACGTTAACCCAAAATCAAATATTGAATTAGAAATTGAATTAAATTATTTTTCAGGGGGGCTCCCATACATGAAAAAGGAGCCGGAAAAAAAAATTTTTTTCTTTAGCCTAGCTTGTGGGGTATCATTGTTTAGAGCTCATTAAGTAGAGTACAAATATATATTTTTTTTAATTTTTATCTCAAAAAATAAGGGAATGGGAGGCCATCAAAGTTGTCAGTTTTAGACCATTTTTGTGACGGGGGCTATCTCAAAAACTAAACTAGTTGGGAATATGATATTTCAGTATATTATGTACTATATGCTCTATTTAAACAACAAATACTGAAAACAACGATTTATTAAATAGTTTATAAGCTGTGACCAAAATAAACGAACATTTTTTTGGGTTTTTCTTTCACGGTTTGTTGCGATGTCTAGCTCGGAAATTAAATATTTCTTAGACCCAAAATATTATATTGTTCATAATTATGTACGGAACCCTGAAAGAGCGAGGCCCGACTCGCACTTGGCTGATTTTCATGAGATTCTGGTCGCTCTATACCTACTGCTATGGGATTTCCCTAAAGTCGAATAAATGGTTGTATGGCAACACTAAAGCGACACTAACGACCTCCCTCAGTTCACAGAAAGATTGGTCGCACTTTGTGTAATGGTCTAGGATCCCACCTTAGAAATTTCTACCCTCATCTGTTATTTAAACGAATTATATGTCAAATGAAAGATTATTTTATTCTTAATCGAACCGTATTTGGTTGCCTGGTCAAAAGTGGTGCTAAATCATGGTTGCCTGGATTTTAAGATATAAAATGTTCGGTGCGAGTGTTGAAAGTGACAGAAAAGTGTTGCGCGCGCAATTTCATTTGACAGACAAAGATGCAGTGAGGCAGGCGTGCACTCGGCAGGTGCTTAGTCTATACATAGATTAAAACCATAGACTTTCTGTGCCTGTCCATTAAAGATATTTACAAAAAAATAAGTGAGTGACGTAAGGGATAAGTAATAAAACGTAAAAAAGCTGTTTTTGAAAATTTTGTCTGTTTGTCTGTATGTTTGTGCATGTATTACGCAAAAACTACTGAATGGATTGAAATGAAACTTGGCATGATTTAAGTTCATACTACATAATAGCATATAGGATACCTTTTATCCCGAAATTCAGCAGAGTTCCCTTGGGAGAGAGGATGAAAGTCAAAATACACATTTTGACTTTCATCCTCCATCTCTTCCCGTGGATGTCGTAAAAGGCGACTAAGGGATACCATCACCAGGAGACGGGCAGCAGCGTCTTCCTGAGATTCAACCAAAAAACTGCGATCACCAACCCGCCTGCCCAGCGTGGTGATTACGGGCAAAAACCTCCCATAGACAAAACGCCGCAACAAAGGCCCCCAGTTCCCGGTAGCTCCACTATTCCCGATTACGGCAGCGATCGTGGTAACGGTGGGGCAGGGGGTGCTAAGAATCTCCGGGTTACGGCAGGCTGCCACAAACGACGACTCCATCTGGCAACGTACAACGGACGAACGATGAGACTGGACCACCACCTTGCCGAACTCGAAGTAGAGTTAGATCAAATAAACTGGCACATTCTAGGGCTATCAGAAATCCGTAGACAGGGGGAGGATACGATTACCCTAGAATCCGGAAATCTACTGTACTTTCGAGAAGGCAGTCAGCTCTCCCAGGGTGGTGTCGGTTTTCTCATAAATAAGTCCCTTACTAACAACATTGTGGAAATCAGTAGCATATCGGAGAGGGTAGTGTACTTGGTTATTAAATTAACAAACAGGTACTCACTCAAAGTTGTGCAAGCCTATCTACCAACTTCGAAAGCTGCTGATGAAGAGGTTGAGGCCGTATATGAAGATATCTCCAAGGCCATTCAAAACACAACCAAGGCTAACTACAATGTTGTTATGGGGGACTTTAACGCCAAAGTGGGAGTACAAGTACATGCCGATGAAACTAAAGTAGGACCCTTCGGCCTGGGACGCCGAAATCACAGGGGGCACATGCTGGTCAACTTTCTTGAGAAGGAGGGTCTCTTTCTCATGAATTCCTTCTTTGAGAAAAAGACCCACAGAAGGTGGACCTGGCATTGCCCCGGTAACGTGACAAGGAACGAGATTGACTTCTTCATATCAGACAAACGGACTATATTCAGAGATGTTTCTGTAATCGGAAGGGTGAACACTGGTAGTGATCACCGGTTGGTCAGGGGCACTCTGGATATCAATTACCACCTGGAAAGATCCCGATTGATGAAGTCAACGCTCAGACCTTCGCCTCCCGAAATAGCCATGGGGTCCGAACCATTCCAATTGGAATTGAGAAACAGCTTCGCGGCATTGGAAACCATCACTAACGTTGATGAGAAAACCGACACTATTGTGAAAGTCCTCCGGGAAGTGGGTCACAAATACTTCCGGCCACAACGTAAAATCAGAAAGTCCAAACTTTCTCAGACCACTCTCGACCTTATGAAAAAACGACGGGAAATGTCACCTACCAAGCAGAAGTGTTCGTCAGATGAGCTCAACAAGAGAATAAAAAAGTGCATACGACGCGATATCCGTTCCGCTAATACGCTTGCAATTAAAGAAGCGATTGAGCGGAACAGAGGATCGAAAGTCTTTGCAAAGCCTCTGGGAGCGAGCCAGATGACGAAACTAAAGACTCAGCAGGGTGACATTGTCAAATCTAAGATCGAGATAGCAAAGGAAGTCGAGAAATTTTATGGACATCTGTACGAATCACGCGCGGCCAAACCAGCTGATCCACGTGCCGACCCTCGAGCCACACTGACTCGACATTACACCGAGGACATACCGGACGTTGACCGAGACGAAGTTGAGGCCGCCTTGAGACAGCTCAAGAACAACAAAGCTCCGGGGGATGACGGCATTACCTCAGAACTACTCAGAGCCGGAGGGGCTCCTGTTATACAGGAGTTGGCAAACTTATTCAACTACGTCATTCACAATGGCACCACACCGGAGTCGTGGAGCAGAAGTGTTGTGGTCTTGTTCTTCAAGAAAGGCGACAAATCTTTATTGAAGAACTATCGTCCCATCTCACTTCTGAGCCACGTTTATAAGTTGTACTCAAGAGTGGTCACAAATCGTCTTGCCAAAAGACTTGACGAGTTTCAGTCTCTGGAGCAGGCTGGATTTCGACAAGGCTATAGTACCATGGACCACATCCTTACTGTTCGGCAGATTATCCAAAAGACAGAAGAATATAATCAGCCGCTGTGTATGGGATTCGTGGACTATGAAAAAGCCTTCGACTCAATCGAAATCTGGGCTGTTCTGGATTCTCTGCAACGATGCCGTGTTGACTGGCGATATATCGAGGTGTTGAGATGTCTGTATAACGCCGCTACGATGACCGTCCAAATTCAAAATTCCCAAACTAAACCAATCCAGTTGCGCCGAGGTGTGAGACAGGGTGACGTTATTTCACCGAAACTGTTCTCCAACGCACTGGAGGACGTTTTTAAAACATTGAACTGGGAAGGACGGGGAATCAATATAAACGGCGAGTACATCTCACATCTTCGATTTGCTGACGACATCGTCTTATTCGCGGAGTCTCCGGCTGAATTAGCCCGAATGCTGCGGGACCTTGATGGGGCCTCCCGTTGTGTTGGTCTCGGCATGAATCTTGAGAAGACTAAGGTCATGCTTAACTCACGTGTCATGCCGGAACCAATAACCGTCGGTGGTACTACACTCGAAGTCGTCGAAGAGTATGTCTATCTTGGGCAAACTCTCCAACTAGGTCGAGACAACTTTGAGAAGGAAGCCGACAGGAGGATTCGTCTGGGTTGGGCAGCATTTGGGAAGTTACGTCAAGTCTTTTCGTCATCTCTGCCGCAATGCCTTAAGACAAAAGTCTTTGACCAGTGCATCCTACCTGTGATGACATATGGAGCCGAGACGTGGACACTGACCGTGGGGCTTGTCCATAGATTCAAAGTCGCTCAACGGGCTATGGAGCGAGCTATGCTTGGAGTCTCTTTGAAGGATAAAATCAGAAATGAGATTATTCGGAAAAGAACTAAAGTAACCGACATAGCTCGCAGGATCAGCTCGTTGAAGTGGCGGTGGGCAGGCCACATCTGTCGGAGGACCGATGGCCGCTGGAGCAGACGTGTCCTCGAGTGGAGACCGCGAACCGGCAAGCGCAGCGTAGGGAGACCCCCGGCTCGGTGGTCCGACGACCTTAAAAGGGTCGCTGGCCGGGATTGGATGCGAAAGGCAGAGAACCGGACGGTGTGGCGCACCCTGGGAGAGGCCTACGTCCAGCAGTGGACGGAATTAGGCTGATGATGATGATATATGCTATTATCCCTTACGTCACTCACTTATTTTTTGTAAATATCTTTAATGGACAGGCACAGAAAGTCTATGGTTTTAATCTATGTATAGACTAAGCACCTGCCGAGTGCACGCCTGCCTCACTGCATCTTTGTCTGTCAAATGAAATTGCGCGCGCAACACTTTTCTGTCACTTTCAACACTCGCACCGAACATTTTATATCTTAAAATCCAGGCAACCATGATTTAGCACCACTTTTGACCAGGCAACCAAATACGGTTCGATTAAGAATAAAATAATCTTTCATTTGACATATAATTCGTTTAAATAACAGATGAGGGTAGAAATTTCTAAGGTGGGATCTCCTACTATAACCCCCGCACGTGCTATTGCGCTGGAACCTTGTCACATTAACTTCAGCGTGACGGTAGGTACCGTCGTCGCGTCGGCAAAAATTTTTTTTTATAAATAAATTCAACCGAATGAACAAATAATTTTCAGCTTTTATAGATTTTAAATGAAGAAATTATCCTAATTCTTCAACTCCACCGATGTAATCACATTCTTGTAATTCAGATTCGGATTTTTTTTTCAGAGTTTGTTGTGTCTGAATCACTATCATTTTCTGTGTTAATAATAAATAACTCGTCAATTAATATGTTTTTGCGCCAGTATTAAACAACAATTACAACAAAATGTGTGAATTTACAATAATTATTCAAAACTCGATACGCGTACTCTGCCAAGTTTTTGTCAACGGTACCGACGTCTGTCTAGTGCTGACGTCATGAAAATGGTGGCCAGGCGCATACCAATTTGCGGGGCTTAAAGAATAGTTCCCAACTTCCCATAAAAAGATAACAAACTTACATTTTTATAATATTGAATGGAAGCAGGCGTTACTTTGCGGAATTCCATGATATACAATGAATATAAAATTATTTTGCTATAATCCGCTAACAGTGACAAATTTGTAGGCACAACACCACACAATCTTGTAGGCACAACACCACACAATCTTGTAGGCACAACACCACACAAATTCACCACAAAACAAACTCGACGATCGTTTCGCTCCGACACCGGAGCATCTTCAGGAGATGTCGACTTCACAACGGACGGATTTTTATAATAATCGATTATTTTTTCTTATAATCGATTTTTTATAGATAATAACCGGCCAAGTGCGTGGCGGGCCACGCGCAGTGTAGGGTTCCGTAGTCACAATCCTCGGAAAACAGGTATAACTCCTTAACCTGTGAACCCTACTTAGCCGTGATAGTTTTCCTTTAAAATTGATTATATACCCTACTGCTGTGAATTTTTTCAAGTTCCTATATACTGCCATTTGGCTGATAGAGGGGGGGGACACTTGACTCTAATAAAAATTTGCACTTTAAAACATTATATTTTACAAACGGATCTAGAAATCGAAAAATGATGTTCCCACACCCACAGTATTTTTAAAAGACCTATTCAACGATACCCCACACTATGGGGTAGACGAGAAAAAAAATATTCATCCCCACTTTACATGTAGGGGAGCTACCCTAAAAAAAATATTTATCAAAATTTTATTTCACCACTTTGTCGGCGTGATTAATATTTATACTCATGCCAAATTACGGATTTCTAGCACTAATAGTCTTTGAGATTAACCGAGGACGGACGGACAGACGGACAGACGGACAGACGGACAGACGGACAGACGGACAGACGGACGGACATGGCGAAACTATAAGGGTTCCTTGTTTACTACGGAACCCTAAAAATGGCACTGACCATAATTATTTTAAGTTTTTTTTTGTTAAAACTTAAGGATTTCTTTTGTATTTTAGTTTTGAGATCAAAAGGTTGTCGTTTGATTATTAATAATAATAATTACACTCATTTATTTTATTTTCATTCTAGTTCAATGTAAGTGGTACTCAACATTAGTGGCAGTAATAATTTTTTTGTTCAAACTTACAATTTGTGGCAATTTTTAGTTTTTTTATTGTTCAAAGTTTTAGGTTAAAAAAATTGTTTTGGTTATAAGTCTAGTCGACAAGTTGAAAATGGTACAAAATAGAGATGCTGCTCTTAAAATTATGTACGATAGCTCATTGGATCCGGAATGACGCCTATAAAAATGTGCCAAAAGCGTGTATTAGCACATAAAAAATTGCAAAAGTTATAAACAATTAAAGATTATAAAAAAATGGCATTTCGTTTTATGTTAATAACTCGAAAAATATTTATATTTAAGCAATTTTGAAAAAAGTTCGTTAAAGAAGAGGAAATTTCCAATAAAAAAGTCTCAACTTCCGAAACTCTATCTCCATTATTATTTTATAACTCTAATTTGACGTTGAAAATGGGGCTCCGCGCGCTGTTTACGGTAAGCGCGCGCGAGCCTTCAACAATGAAAATAATTTTTTTATAACATAAAATGTGATATTAAAATTTGAAAAAATTCTAGTATCTTCTTAATACTTGAAACCATCGAGCCCTGAAGAAAAAAAAGTTTAATCACCATTTTTCTATAAGTTATTCAATTGTAAATTAACTTTGTCCCAAATTTCCGTTGGCATAAACAATGTGATGAAAGGTATAAATAAATAATTGGCCTAAAAATTTTAAACTTCGTGGAGCCCTTCTGATATAAATATGTACCTATATTTCATAAGATCCTGCGATCGTAAAAGTTTATTAATTTGTTACTTATGATTTTTTATAACTATTGAAAAATCGTAATAATCATGTATATAAATCATATGATTTACATTAGTTATAAAAATCATAATTAACAAATTAATAAACTTTTATATAGCATTATTTATTATTGACCTTGGCGCAGTGGTCTTATAAGTGCGAGTTCCCGGGTTCGATTCCTGGCAGGGGCAATTTTGGAATTTATAATTTCTATAAATTGTCTCTAGTGTGGTCTGGCGGGTTCCGTCGTGGCAAGATACCACCCTACGGGCAAATCCCTGCCGCCAAGCGATTTAGCAATCCGGCACGTAACGATGCCGGCCGCCTAGAAACCAATCAGCGGTATGGGTTTAGTAAAAACTGCCGTATCTCTTTCAGGTTAGCGCGCTTCCATCTTAAACTGCATCAACCGCACTCAAGGCTAACTTGTAGACGAATAATAGTAGTTTATGAAACGGTTGCGTAATAGAGGTTATTAAAACACGAGTGTTAGTTTAAAAAACGAGCCGCAGGCGAGTTTTTTAATAGTATTACACGAGTGTTTTAATAACTAATTATGTAGAGTTTCATACACTACTTTATCTAAGCTCATCAATAGGTATCTTACGTATAAAAGAAAAGACTAAGAAATTAACAAAATTATTTATTATAATAAGATTCATGTTTTGGATATTGCAATTTATAAATGTACTCAATTCTTCAGGGGAGAACGTTTTTGCATTTTTTCCCTTAAAGCCCTGCGATTTTCTTTTTAAAACAGCAATCAGTCTTGTGTATTTAATAATATCGATTTGGTTGTAGATACTCAATATACTTTTGAGCATTGAGTATTTAGCCCATAAGGACAAAGACTTAAATTTATTTGATAATTCTTGGAAATATGCTAGCATTACATTTTCTGAAAATGAAGTGGTTTTTTTCAAAATTTTCCAACTCATAAAATCTTGGTAACATTTATCGTAAATTTTCTTTGATTTTGCTGGCAAAAGATTATTTGTCATTCCCGATGCTATTTCCAGAATGTCTGGTGGAGTTAAATTCTCTTCAGTATCACTGCTAGACATTTTTCCGCGCAACAAAAATCACTTGCAAAATTTTGAGTTACAAAAACTGAATAGTAAATAAATAATAAATTAAAAATTTAAATAATAGGCGCCAAAATTCAATTGTCAATTTCGAATGTGCGGTGCGTGCAGTGCGTCTATGGTCAATTATGGTAGCACTACACTCTGTCCTCTGGCCGCATCTTGCTACCGCCACACTTTCGCAGTAGTAGTAATAGGGTAACTTTGATAGCGGGATAATCATTGTAAGTAACAAAATTAAACTAACTAACTATTGTAAACTAACTATTGTACCTATTTCTTTTAAAATGTTTCTTTTGTTTAATTTATGTTTTTTTGGTGTACAATAAAGTATTAAATAATAATAATAATAATAATAAACACCCGGCATGGCTCAAAAATACCAGAACCCAGTGCCTGTACTATAATGTAGAAAAAATTATTTTTTAACATTGTTTTGCAATAATTTCCTAACAAAGTAGTGTTATAATGAACTTTTTTAATTTTTTTTTTAAATATTATAGATGTATGTGAATAAAGTAGTCCAATATATGACACATTTTGATTTCATATTCGGAATTTTATGATATGAGAGTAGATAAAAGAATATAATATTAAAGATCGCCTGAATGAAAATAAATGAAATTTTAATTTTCTATTTATTAAATGGAAAAAAAATTAAATAACACACCATTTTAGTTATCCACAATTTAATATCTTAATATTTTTCTCGGCAACAAAAAATAAATCAGCCACAGCACTTGGTTAGCTAACTTAGAAAATAAATACAAGTACATAATGATGATAAATGAGACAGAAAATTATTAACCAAAGCGCAAAAGAACTAATTGGTCTGCGTTATAATAATTCACAATTTGTCGTTACTAGTTAACATACTTATATAACCCAGAAACACTACTTATAGCATCTAAGACTCCTTGCTGTTGATTTTATTTTACTCAAGACTTGTCTGAACATTTGACTGGTAATCCTGTCAAACACAACGTTTCTCACCAGTGTGAGTCCTCATATGAGTAGTTAATTGACGTTTTTATGCAAATTTAGTGTGGCAAATGTTACAAAAGTGAGGCTTCTCACCAGTATGAGTCCTTATGTGGTATTTAAGAAGAGCAGAATTTGAACTTCTACAGTCGCAATGCTCACAAGAATAAGGTTTTTCACCAGTGTGAGTCCTCATATGAGTAGTTAAATGATGTTTGAGTGCTTTATTATGGCTAATGTTACAAGAGTGTGGTTTCTCACCAGTGTGAGTCTTTAAGTGGTTTTTAAGATGAGTTGGATGCGAACTTCTATAATCGCAATGCTTACAAAAATAAGGTTTCTCACCAGTATGAGTCCTTATGTGGTTTTTAAGAAGACCAGAATTCGAACTTCTATAGTCGCAATGCTCACAAAGTTTTCTCCCCAGTGTGAGTTCTCATATGACTAGTTAAATGATGTTTTCGTGCAAATTTAGAATGGCAAATGTTACAATAGTGAGGCTTCTCACCAGTATGTGTCCTTATGTGGTATTTAAGAAGAGCAGAATTCGAACTTATATAGTCATAATGCTCACAAGAAAAAGTTTTCTCACCAGTGTGAGTCCTCATGTAGTTAAATGTTTTTGTGCAATTTTTTGGCAAATGTTACAACAGTGAGATTTTTTATGGTCAGTGTGAGTTACCATGTGTTTTTTTGATGTGACATTGATCATATATTCATAACAGCCATGTGACGATTGGTCCACAGTGTTGAGTGTAGATGCTGTATTTCGGTTGGTACATATACATATAAAATATATCTTAGCAAATTTTCGTTTGAAATATCAGTAATTTACAAATTATAATTATATTGTAGAATAAATTTTTATTTAGTGCACCATCCCGTTCTTTCACCTTACTCCTCTCGCCAAAGGTTGTCTGTGAGAGATCGCTCTACGCGATAAGACCGCCTTTGCATACAAATCTGTAGTGCCTCTATTCAACTGTACTTTTTTTTTCTTTTTTGTGTGCAATAAAGACGTATTCTATTCTATTCTAATTTACATATATTGAATATCATGACTAAATTGTATCGTATTAGCAAAGAACATAACAGTAATTACAAAGTTTTCAAGATAAGACATCAAACTCACGCAAAAAGTCATGTGCATTATTTTGTGCACAGTTTGTTCTAAAATTACTATACAATACCTCTTTATTTACAGTTAAAAAAACTACTATAAATGAGCATTATATTGATATGCGTTTCATGTTTTATCAAACAAAATCAATAAATAAAAATTCTCTAAGTGGGTACTTATTATAACCCGCGGCACGTACATCGAACACTGAACGAAACGTGGAGGGGATAGCTGCGTTGGGAACTGTCACGCACGTGTACAGTTCCCAACTTACGCAATAGCTTACCCCCTCCACTTTCCTTCAGCGTTCAATGTACGTGGCGATGTTTATACTCAAGTTTTACGTCTAAAGTCCTCCCGCTGTGTACGTACAAGAGCGTATACAGCGTGTTCCAAAGTAAGATGACTAAGTGAAGTTTAAAAATAAAACTGAGGTTTACAAAATAATATTTTTTACATAAGTAATTTTTGTGTACTTATTATATTTAATTTTCTTATAATTATATTCTATGTGGCCGATTCTGTTGTACACAATCTCTAAATCTAAACTAAAATGACAGGTCTAAATATATTCTTGTCTCTTTCACAATCCTCCCTGCTGAAGGGGATAGCACTATTTTTAAACCTGTCATTTTAGTTTAGTTTAGAGAATTGTGTACAACAGAATTAGCCACAGTATCTAAGAAATAATTACGTTTATACTGCTTACGTCTTTGGTAAACTAGTGTAGTGACACTCACCGATATCGATACTAATATAATCGTGAGCTAATTTATTCTTCATACCAAAACTTTTTACATAATATTTATCGAACAAATCCTATCGATAATGACTATCGATATGGCAAAATTATCGATAGTGTCGATACTATTGATAAATAGATACTTTCTGTGTAGAAAGTAAATAGTGTTAACAATAGTTTTGGTACACACTACAAATATTGGTATTTACTTTGCGACTATGTGGATAAGACTAGCGAGAAACCGAAACACATGGAAAAATTTAGAAGAGGCCTATGTCGAAGGACACCCAGTGATAGAAAACAAATCAAATAAACTTTATTCAAAATTGGTACACTGTACACTTTTTGAACGTCAATTTAGGAACAGGCAATGGTGATAATTACTTACGGAAACTTAAAACTAAAACTACGAGGGTTCCAAACGCGCCCTGGTCTGAGAAGAGCCCACAACAAACTCAGCCGATTTTTTGTATTATCATCTTACAATATATAGCCATAAAAATGATTTGAACAGTTGGCTTTTAGAGCAACCTATGTCCATGGGTTTTTTTCATTAAAAAAAATCTTTTAAACCATAGTAAGATTTTTCAATAAAATTGCGTTTAATAAAACTCTTGAACTTATTGAGAGACATATCCAAAATGTTCTCTGGCAACATATCATAAAAAAGTACAGAATTACCAACAAATGATTTAGATTAAGTGATTAGTATGTAAGGAAAAAAATTAATTTACTGTAATAAAGGCTATTTTATTTATTTTTTATTATTTGCTTTGCGACTCTAGTGTTGCTCCAAAAAAGATATCGATACTGTCGATATTATCCATAGTATATCGAAAATTCATGGTTAACTATCTTTCAGGACATTTGAATAAAATACCAAATAACAATAAACAACAATACGTTTTAACCAACATCCACAAAAAGAGGTTAATATTTTGCAGAAATGACAATTTACATGGAGACATACACATACTGAGGAGCAGATATGATTGGACAATAGAATAGAATAGAGAAGTTTTATATTCAAATAAACTTTTACAAGTACTTTTGAATCGTCAATTGAATCTACCACTGGTTCGGAATGCTGTTCCAGCCGAGAAAAACCAGTAAGATACTCTGCGTTGTGCCATGTGCATGCGCACGCACTTGCGCACTATACCAAGAACCAGTAAGAAAGAAACTCTGCGTTGTGCCATATGTATGCGCACGCACTTGCGCACTATACCAAGAACCAGTAAGAAAGAAACTCTGCGTTTTGCCATGTGTATGCGCACGCACTTGCGCACTATAATATCTCTTACTGTGCACATTTTGCGACTCTAGTGTTGCTCCAAAAAAGATATCGATACTGTCGATATTATTCATAGTATATCGAAAATTCATGGTTAACTATCAAATTTCAGGACATTTGAATAAAATAGCAAATATCAATAAACAACAATACTTTATAACCAACATCCCCAAAAAGAGGTTAATATTTTGCAGAAATGTCAATTTACATGGAGACATACACATACTGAGGAGCAGATAAGATTGGACAACAGAATAGAATAGAAAAGTTTTTTATTCAAATAAACTTTTACAAGTACTTTTGAATCGTCAATTGAATCTACCACTGGTTCGGAATGCTGTTCCAGCCGAGAAGAACCAGTAAGAAACTCTGCGTTGTGCCATGTGTATGCGCACGCACTTGCGCACTATACCGAGAAGAACCAGTAAGAAACTCGGCAGTTGTTCTCTTGTTGGATGATTACTGGATGATTACACTCACAGATAAGGGAATAAGAGGAGATTTGCTAAGGGGCACACCCCCTTCGTTTAGTTTGTTCGTGCGAACTCTTCTGGTGTTAAATACACCTGATAACCGTTTCTGTCTTTAGTCGAATGTCGTCCAACGATCTCTTCACCGCTCTCAATTTTTAACAAAATGCCGTGTTGTTCAGTGGTTGTTTGCAAAAAATCAAGCAAAAAAGTGAATCACACGAAAGATGGCATCTCATTTCATACTTAAGTACAAGTTATTGTTGCTATTTTCTATAAAAATCAGCCAAGTGCGAGTCGGGCCTCGCTCTTTCAGGGTTCCGTACATAATTATGAACAATATAATATTTTGGGTCTAAGAAATATTTAATTTCCGAGCTAGACATCGCAACAAACCGTGAAAGAAAAACCCAAAAAAATGTTCGTTTATTTTGGTCACAGCTTATAAACTATTTAATAAATCGTTGTTTTCAGTATTTGTTGTTTAAATAGAGCGTATAGTACATAATATACTGAAATATCATATTCCCAACTAGTTTAGTTTTTGAGATAGCCCCCGTCACAAAAATGGTCTAAAACTGACAACTTTGATGGCCTCCCATTCCCTTATTTTTTGAGATAAAAATTAAAAAAATATATATTTGTACTCTACTTAATGAGCTCTAAACAATGATACCCCACAAGCTAGGGTAAAGAAAAAAATTTTTTTTCCGGCTCCTTTTTCATGTATGGGAGCCCCCCTGAAAAATAATTTAATTCAATTTCTAATTCAATATTTGATTTTGGGTTAACGTTTTACACTAAATACCAAAATTTCAGGTTTGTAACTCATTTCGTCTGCGAGCTAGAGACCTGTGACCGGCGGACAGACGGACAGACAGACAGACAGACAGACAGACAGACAGCCGAGTGACATTAATAGGGTTCCGTTTTTACCCTTCGGGTACGGAACCCTAAAAAACAAGAAAACATTATTTTGTATAATATGTATTTACATTATGCTCTACTACTCTACTATTATGTGTTAAATTGAGAAGTCTAAAGTCTGTTCGTTTTCATACGGTCGCCTTTTGTATCTCGCTGCCTCCACCGCGCGGTGTTTTGCCAAAGGCACCGCCGTGACTTCAAAGCATGCCGCGCGGGATATACAGGCACAAGGGATTTTGGCGTTTTATACCTACTCATATTTTTTTATTAAAATTCTCTTTCTTTCTTTCTATTTTTTTATATTCGTATTTTATTACAATATAACCATAAAAATAAAATATAATATTATCATGAACACGGGTCTTCTCTCACAGTGAGAAGGATTTTAACCATAGTCTACCACGCTGGCCAAGTGCGGATTGGCAGATTATTCGGAGATTATGTTAGAATAGAAAAAAAAATTACAAACAGAAAAAAATAAATAAAAGCAGAATACTAAGATCACCTGCGCCTGTACCGACACTATGTTACCGAACGGACTATATATCTCATTGTGAACAAAAATCATTGCTTGTTTAGTAGAAATCAAACATTGAATTGAGATAACGTCAGCAGAAAAGTGGTAGGGACAAACTAACGGCAGCAGGTTTCCATACAATTTGATGTAAAGGGCAAATCTCTTATTCCCTTATCTGTGATTACACTCTTCATAATCTTGTACCTAAGATGATGAAGAAGGTTACCTAAGATTACGAAGAGTATGATAATCTTTCCAACAATCTCCTAAACAAAGAAAAGCACTGCATTTAGAGCACTTCACTGTTGTTTCTTTCCTGCGCTTTGCTGCTGCGCAGCGCACGCAGCGGTTTCGTACGAAAGAAACTCGTTTGAGTGGGTCAGCTGGCACTTGGATTGGAAAGTGATTATTCTGTTGGTCCAATCTTACCTCTCGCTCAGGCAAAGTGCGCACTGAGGGCGCGCAGGGCACCTGATATTTTTGCAGTAGGCCCTCTGCTAATTTCACCCGAAACTCTCTATGTGTCATGACTTTGAAAGTGGGGTTCCTCCTGTATATCAAGAAGGCGTTTAAAATACTAGTATTCACAAGTCTTCTAAACACCTTGTGATACCATTTGCAACCCCGCTTTCGTTCCATCAGAAACATAGAGAGTTTCTGGTCCTTTAAATCCACACCCCCCATGAATGAGTTATAATCATTAATGGCACACGGTTTTAAAATATTTACGCCGGCTCTTCTGCTCGGAACCATATCCTCCCTGTGGTAAGTTGAAATTGCCGTTACTAATTTAACATCATTCCAGCAGACCAAAGAAATGTCCCCGCAATGCCGGAATAATGCTGCTCCCCGCTGCAACGATTTCTCTTCTAAATTTTTAACATCTAACGGCACATTTTCCCTATTCCGATTCATCGTACCAATCACATCAGTGTCCCTACTTTTTAAAAATCTGGTTAATGGTAACTGGTTATACCAGTTATCCATAATCAATGTATGCCCTAGGTCTAGGAACTCATTCATGAGCTCAAGAACTACCTTGGCGGTAGGATTTTCGAACCCATGAATGGGTCCCTGGACAAAACTAGAGTCTTTGCCAGCATATAATATAAATTTTAATTGGTAACCTGTCCCTGCTTCGCACAATTCAAATGACTTGATGCCAAAACGGGCCGCCTTCGATCGTATGCACTGTACCCAGCTAAGACGACCCTTCCAGAGAAGCAGGGACTCATCCAAACTCAAAAATTCAATTGGTTTATAAAATTCGGAAAATTTAATATTGCAATGTTTCACAATAGGTGCGATTTTTGAAATTTTTTTATCGTACGATAATTCGTAGTTTGACATCGTGTCGTTGTTAACAAAATGCAAAAATCGAATTAGCTGCAAGTACCTGTCCCTCGACATAAACTTTCTAAATTTGCCCATTTCCAACAGACCTGTGGTCCAGTAGTCTTTAATTGTAGCACGATAATCAAAAGTCATTAACATAATGACCGCCAAAAGCCTGTAAATCTCAGGAGCATCGGTTTCCGTCCACTTCATAAGGCTTTGGGGCGGAACCCGATGCTCTGCTGCTATTTCAAGCATTTGGCGGGCATATCTATTAGTTTCTTCGACTATCGTGTTAATAATGTCTCCCCCCCAAAAATATTCGAAAATATCTACGGGATCCAGGGAAATTTGGGTAGGGCCAGGAGATCCCCTAAAGTCAGTTTTCTGGCCAGAGAACGTCGAAAAGTCCTCTGACCATGAAAACTGAGATGAGTCGCCATCACCACCACCCAAATTCCCTTGGACCTCTTCCTGTGCCTCTTCCACCTGAATGATCTCTGATCTTAAATTGGTGACGATTTGCCTCCTGCTTTCCACAGTTTCGCCCTCCAAAGCTTCTCCGACATCCGGTATGGAATCATTCATCATGGCGTCATCGTCGCCTTCACTATCTTCCAGTTCACTACCGGAGTCAACGATGAGCGCTTCAACTTCCACCGTGGTCAACGGTCGTCTTGATCGCCCAAAATCAAGCGATCGCTGACTACGACGTCGTTTCATGGACGGAGACGAAGAAGAAGGGCCCGGAGTGGGGGATTCCATCACCGCAGTACGGGTTGGTCTCCAAGGGACTAGTCCCCTGGAACTTCGCTGCAGCAGCACATCGTCCGGCTGCAGATTTATGCTGCCCCCCAGGGTAACTGAGACTTGGAACCCAGGCACCAAATTTGGGTTCTGGACATCTGATGATTGCGGGCGGAAACTCGGTGAATTTTCTAAAACCAAATTTACGACATGTAAAACCAATAAATGTAAAACTTTTACCTAGACGAAATAAAACTATTTATTCACTGTCGACTATAGGATATCGATACTTTGAAAATTCTATTGATAAAATATTTAGTCATAAATTGCTGCGTAAAAAATGTTTCTACAAACAATTATCACTACCGATAAATTCAAAATTATCGATAGTTATAATCGATTGCATACATATATCGATACCTACTACAGCATCATTACTGGAAAAATCAAATCACCTAATTGCAGAGTAAAAAATATACTCAACTACGATAAAACTAAAATTATCAATATTTATAATCGATTACATATATCGATACTACACAGCACTACTGGAAAAAACTAATCACCTAATAATTGCAGAATAAAAAATATACTCAAATAGGAAAAAATTAAAATTATCGATATTTATCATCGATTACATATATCGATACTACAACAGCACTATTGGAAAAATCTAATCACCTAAGTAATAATTGCATTGTAAAAAATATACTCAACTACGATAAAACTAAAATTAGCTATATTTATAATCGATTACATATATCGATACTACAGCAACACTACTGGAAAAATCTAATCTATACTAATATAATAAAGCGGAAGAGTTTGTTTGTTTGAACGCGCTAATCTCAGAAACTACTGGATCGATTTCAAAAATTCTTTCACCGTTGGATATGTACGTGATCCTGGAGTGCTATAGGCTATATATGTACCACGGGCGAAGCCGGGGCGGACCTCTAGTCACCTAATAATTGCAGAGTAAAACTATCGATATTTATCATCGATTACATATATCGATACTACAGCATCACTACTGGACAAATCTAATCACCTAACATGTGCTGAGTAAAAAATATAGGTACCTAAGTACATTCATAGTTGAACATAAAATCTCAATAAATAATTAATTATCTTCAAATCAAAACAAACACTTCCTTCAAAACAGTAGATATAAAAATAACAGCCTTGTTCAATAGCCCGAGCAATTCACACACACAAACACACACACACACACACACACACACACACACACACACACACACAGACACAGACACAGACACACACACAGACACACACACAGACACACACACAGACACACACACAGACACACACACAGACACACACACACAGACACACACACAGACACACACACAGACACACACACAGACACACACACATACACACACACAGACACACACACAGACACACACACAGACACACACACAGACACACACACAGACACACACACAGACACACACACAGACACAGACACAGACACAGACACACAGACACACACACAGACACAGACACACAGACACACACACAGACACAGACACACACAGACACACACAGACACACAGACACACAGACACACACAGACACACACAGACACACACAGACACACACAGACACACACAGACACACACACACACACACACACACACACACACACACACACACAAACGTCATGTTTTGCATGTGTGCGTGCGTCTTGCGAACTTTTTGCGATTTACTTAAAATATTTGAATTTTATTGTGAAAGTATCTTTCTATTTCTAAGTACAAATGTTTTGTAAAATCTAACTTTTTTGGTGAAGGAACTTTTGTTAAACTACTAAGAAAAGCCATGTACTTATCGTTCCTGCCGATTTTAACTATTAGAATAGAATAGAATAGAAAAGTTTTTTATTCAAATAAACTTTTACAAGTACTTTTGAATCGTCAAGTGAATCTACCACAGGTTCGGAATGCAGTTCCAGCCGAGAAGAACCTGCAAGAAACTCGGCGGTTGCTCTTTTTTTTTTTAAATTAACATTATGACAAACGAGTTAAATCCAAGCTTTTTTATCGTTTATATAATCTTCAATTGTATAATAAGCTTTTTTATTATGTATAATAAGTAGTGATGTGCGGATTCGATTATCAATAATCGATTAATCGATTATTAAAATGATCGATTGCAATCGATTATGATTTTGCATAATCGATCATGATCGATTATAAAGATATACGTTAATTACCAAACTTTACTACCAGCTTTCTGTTATTAATTTGCTTGCTAAAGTATAATATGGTTTGGCAACCCTATCATTGCAAAAAGGGGATTCCCTCAAAGTTAGTTTTAGGCTTTGTTCACACCAAACGGATAGTCAGCCGCCGACTGTGAGCGAGCGTTATGCAGCTTACAGCTTTTTCATACATACTCAACTTTTCGAACACACCGAACCGACGATACGCCTTTACCAACTGTAGTGAAATTACCCCCGCTATGAGTATCTATATATGTACAAGCTGTGCCCCGCGATGTTACCCGTGATTAATAAGTTTGTACACATAAAAAATATTTGAACAAAATCATCTAAGAGTAACTTAGCAACGAGAACGACAGCAAATTCATGCAAAAGCATACAAATGCATGCAACGACAGCAAACTGTTGCAATAATTTGTTATGTGAGCGTGATGTACCTAAGAACAATCAGCGTTTAACAGCACCTATCTCGTTTTTGGAAGTCTATATCTATTTAAGTCCCTCAGGAACACTTTTCTGGGATAAAAAGTAGCCTATGTGTTATTCCAGGACATAACCTATCTCCAATCCAAATGTCAGCCAAATCGGCCCAGTAGTTGCGGCGTTAAAAAGTAATAAACATACACACATACATACACACACACACACAAACTTTCGCCTTAGTGTGATAAATAGGTACTTAATAGGTATGTATATTTAATTTTGATCAATTACATTATTTTTTAATTAATCTATTTAATTTTCTAATTTCAAAAAATTTAAAAAATAGTGTTCGTTTTTCTTTTTTCAGAACAATCTAAAAGGTTATAATATAGATGTTGCTACTAAATGCTAGGGTTCAGAATTTTTTCCAGAAAGTAGTATTGTTTTTTCAGTTCTTTCTTAGAATTATTTCATAATCGATCAATAATCGATTAATAATCGATTATTATTTTATAATCGATTAATATAATCGATTAATCGATTATCAAAATAATCGAATCGGCACATCACTAATAATAAGTATATTTTTGTTGTGTATAATAAGCTTATTTGTTTAGCGCGCACTATACTTAATATACCTGTTGCAACGATGTCCATGTTGAGAGTAGTTTGTAATGTAGAATCTAAGGAAGATACATCATGTCTTAGCATCATATCAAAGGCATCATGTTTACAAGACGTGATGTTTACATTCAAGTGACAATTAATGCACCTCAACATTGTTATCCAAATCGCGAGCAAAAAATCAGAATCCGTAGAAAGTAGCGTAAAGTCGGCGAGTAGGCGAGAATAAATTTATAAATCGATTACCCAAATAGTGATTTTAAAAATTACCTTATAACGTTGAAAACGATATTTCGACAGGTTTAAAAATTGTGAAATCCTTTTCCACAGGGAGCATTGTGAAAGAGATAGGAATACATTTAGAATTTTGGACCTGTCATTTTAGTTTAGAGACTGTGTAAAGCAGAATTAGCCAGATAGCCTCAATTTTTAACCCCCGACGCAAAACGATGGGGTGTTATAAGTTTGACGTGTGTGTGTATGTGTGTGTGTGTGTGTGTGTGTGTGTGTATGTGTCTGTCTGTTCCTCTGTAGCGCTGAAACGGGTGAACCGATTTGAATGCAGTTTTTTTTATTTGAAAAAAATTAATCGAGTGTTGTTAGCTAAGTTTGATGAAAATTGATCCAAGATGGTCGCCGCTACAAAATGGCGGATTACATATTTTTTCACAACTCCGTCAATATGGGTATCAAATGAAAGGGCTTGACTAGAAGAATAGCACTATGCAAATCCAACATGCCGCCGCCACAAAATGGCGAATGTCAGGGGTTTTTTAAAATTTTAATTTATACTTGTCAATGAAGCATCCATATCGTCTTGTCGTAAGGGTCTGACAGCTGGCCTTGACAGAGAAATTTTTTTGTCAAACCGGTAAGACAGCTGGATCTCAAAGGTTAAACTAAATTGACAGGTTTAAAAATTGTGTTATCCTTTTCCACAGGGAGCATTGTGAAAGAGATAGCAATACATTTACAATTTTGGACCTGTCATTTTAAGTTAGTTTAGAGATTGTGTAAAGCAGAATTAGCCAGATAGCTTCAATTTTCAATGAAGCATCCATATTGATACAAGTTGTATATTGCTTATAATATCCTCTCCACTTACCAAGTTTTTGAGCACTATTTTGGGGCAAATCTGCTACAGTTTCGGAAGGCTCCTGCTGAAAACAAAATACAATTATAAACTCTTACCGCTACATTGAAGTGATTAATAACATTTACATATCATAGAGGCACATACTCTAATCTGTGCCCTCGAATATCCTGTAGACACATCTGTGTCGCATTCTTCTCTATCTTTAGATGATTGAAGTGATTTTTGTAACTCAGCAATATCTCTACATTTAATAGTTCCTGTTTTCATTGGCTTGAACTTGACTGCTTGTTGGCCTAAATCTGTCCAGGTCCAGTCTATTCGTTGACTAGAATTGGATAACTCTTCTGTGGATGGAATGAGGTGCTTCTCTGTGTCATCTAGCATTTCCTCCTTAGGTTCTATGAGGTAGTCTGCATCATATATGGAGTCCTCGGCTTGTTTCTCCATCTTGCAGTATTTTAGAAGTTGCTGAGGTTGTAGTTCTGTAGGAACAAAATACACAATTCTTTGGTTAAAAAATACTTACATATTTAGTATTTTTAGCCCCCGACGCAAAAACGACGGGGTGTTATAAGTTTGTTCCCCTGTAGCGCTCAAACGGGTGGACCGATTTAAATACGGGTTTTTTGTTTGAAAGGTGAATTAGTCGAGTGTTGATATCTATGTTTGATGAAAATCTATCCAAGATGGCCGCCGCTACAAAATGACGGATTACATATTATTTTTTAACAACTCTCTTAGGGGTATCAAAATGGTATCAAATGAAAGGGCTTGACTAGTTATTATAGAAAGAGTATTTATGTTCTGTAAGTTAGAATAGCATTATTGCAAATCAGTAGAATAGCATTATTGCAAATCTAAGATGGCCGCCGCCACAAAATGGAGGATGTCGGGGTTTTTTTAAATTTTTAATATAACCGATATATCGGGTTGGGTATAGACATCCGGTACTTGATTTTACTTATGTTTTCAGTTTAGGAGCTTTGTCAGGGTTAAACTGGAACCATATACACTGTTTTTGGATGTCGGAAATTCATTTTGAATTAATTACGATAAAAATAAATTTTACTAAAAATTGCGTTTAACGAAATGCAGAATATACGTATTTGGTCTAGTTTATGAATTAGATGAGGAAAAAAGTGTGAAACGGAATGTTAATGACGGCCATTTTGTCATGAAAAAGGTATATTTAACAGGATAGGTAATTAATATATCGGTCAAAATCTAATTTAAGAAGCTAGGTTAGGTTAGGTTAGAACATAATAAAAGCATTGAGAGCCGAGCGAAGCGGAGCGGAGCGAGGCGTCCCCTACAATCTGTCATGAAAAAGGTATATTTAACAGGATAATAATATATAGGTCAAAATCTAAATTAAGAAGTTAGGTTAGGTTAGAACATAATAAAAGCATTGAGAGTCGAGCGAAGCGGAGCGGAGCGAGGCGTCCCCTACAATCTGTCATGAAAAAGGTATATTTAACAGGATAATAATATATAGGTCAAAATCTAAATTAAGAAGTTAGGTTAGGTTAGGTTAGAACATAATAAAAGCATTGAGAGCCGAGCGAAGCGGAGCGGAGCGAGGCGTCCCCTATAATCTGACACGAAAAAGGTATATTTAACAGGATAGGTAATTAATATATAGGTCAAAATCTAAGAAGCTAGGTTAGGTTAGGTTAGAACATAATAAAAGCATCGAGAGCCGAGCGAAGCGAAGCGGAGCGAGGCATCCCCTATAATCTGACACGAAAAGGGCATATTTAACACAGCATAATCAATTTGTATGTCAATATTCCTGTGTAAAAGAAGTGAGGTTATGATTTATAAAAAAAAACATTACTCAAAAACTATACATTTCCGACAGAGGGGAATGATGGGGGGGTTTACCCTACCTCCCTCCCCCTCCCCCTCCCACACTCGTACGCAAGTACCGGATATCTATACTTTTACCGATATATCGCCCAAAAGCTCCGAGCTTTGTCTGTATGGTCCTTGACTTTGCCCGTACGTTTTTTATGACTTTCGGCCGGCGCCCACCCGCGTCGGGCCTCATAAAAGCGTTTATTAAGTATGACTTCACTTGATATTGTAAGGCTGTCAAGTGTTGTTTTTTACGTTTACTATGAATGAAGCTATAGAATACAGTCTTTTGTTTTTCAATATGCGACTCTGGTATCGTATTACGATGCGATAAATATTGAAATAGCGCGTTTCGGAGCGCCACTTGTGTTTAAAAATAAATCCTTGAAGATTAAAGCGGTAACTTAGGGGGTTTAACTTCAAATTACGTTAATTAGATATTAGGCAATAGGAAAATACATAAAAATATACACTCGTCTATACAAAAATATTTATTTACATCACTTTGATTCTGCAAAGTAGCCTGGCGCCGGCAGGCGTAATTTTTTTTGAAAATTCGCGATCCTTGCTTGATTAACTGTATTTTGCTAATTTTATTTCTAATTCCGGTCGATTATTAGATAGGTAACTTATTAATTTCGAATAATAAGATAATACGAAAAAAATTTATTAAAACTGAAGACAAACATTCGATTTTTAACTGCCAAAATATTTTAAACGAATATTTTGGTCTCCGTAAACAAAAAAATGTTGTGTTCTTGTTAGAAAGCAGGTAGCTTGTATACTGGCCAGGAACGTTTTATGTATAAGATAAATTTAAGATTAGAATGTTCTTGTTCCATTGTCCTCACATTTTGTTTAGATGTCAACATGGTAACAGAGCGTTGCTAAGGAAAATTTTATTTTCAATTTTTTGAAAAATATAAAATTTTTCGAGATGTCGGCGAACCAAATTAGTTTAGAGAAACTGGAGGGTTCGGCAAACTACTCTACTTGGAAGATTCAAATGGAGTTATTACTCATATCAGAGGATTTGTGGGAATATGTGCTGAAGACGCCTGTGCAAACCGATACGGCGGGGTTGCAAAGAGATAACAAAGCAAGAGCTAGGATTTTATTACAAGTGAAACCACATTGTCTATTACATGCAAGAAAAGCCAAAACAGCAAAAGAGAGCTGGGAAGCTTTACGTGCAACTTTTGAGGACAAGGGAGTAAATAATCGCTGCATCTTGCTAGGGAAACTTATAAGTCAAAAACTGAACATGCATGAATCTCCTCGGCATTATGTAAATGAGATTATGAACATTGCTCAAAAGCTTGAGGATATAGGTAAAGAGTTGGATGATGAACTATTGGCTGCTTTAATGTTACAAGGCTTAGGAGAAGAGTATGCACCAATGAGAATGGCTATAGAGAATAGCAATATTATCTTGACAACCGACTATGTGAAAACGAAACTTCTACAGTTAGAGATGAAGCAAGGAAAGGAAGATGAACCGTCTACGAGTGCTTTAGTCTCTACAAAAAATAAGAAGTTTCAGAATAACAAGAGCAAGCAATTAAAGAAGAAACTTAAATGTTTTATTTGCAATGAAGACCACAAAGCTATAGATTGCCCCTCTAATCCTTCAAAGAAGAAGACGAAGGACTGTAACGAAGCTAATTTCACCGCGTTATCTACAACAGAGTATTCAAGCAAAGGAGACTGGATTCTTGATTCGGGAGCGTCATCTCATATGACTTACCGCAAAGACTGGTTTCGGAACTATGTAGAGCTAGAGAAGCCTGTACAAGTTACCTGCGCGAATGGGAGTAGAATAAATGGAGAAGGATGTGGTGATGTATGTTCTTCTAAAGAGTTAGAATTTACAGTGAGTGGAGCGATGTATGTACCAAATTTAACCGCGAACTTGTTGAGTGTAAGTACGTTAGTTAAACGAGATATTGTGGTAGTATTTTCAAAGAGAGGTTGTGAGATGTATGCAGGGAATGATTGTGAGATAAAAGGTTCTGTGAGAAGAATGTGCAAGGAAGAGAGAGGCATTTATAAATTTAAATCAAAGCCTTGTACATATAACTCATCTATTTCAGCTTTGAACACTACAGTTGATAACAGTTATGGAGTTTGGCATCAAAGACTCGGTCATCTTAGCTCTAATTATATGAAGATATTGAGAGATAAAATGGCTGAAGGTATTAATTTTAAGGATTGTGAGACATTACAGTGTGCTTCGTGTCTGAAAGGTAAGCAAACTAAATTACCTTTTCCAAATAAGAAGGCAAAGCGAGCTAATGACATTCTGGAGTTAATACATAGCGATGTTTGTGGACCTATAGAGACTCCTTCATTCTCAGGTAAACGATATTTTGTTACTTTTATTGACGATAAAACTAGAAAAACCTTTGTTTATTTCTTGAGGGAAAAGAGTGAAGTTTTTTCTGTCTTAGTTGAGTTTAAAAATTTAGCCGAAACCCAAACGGGTAAGAAGCTTAAAATTATAAGAACAGACAATGGGACTGAGTACGTCAATAAAAGGGTTAGTGAGTTTTTAAAACAAAATGGTATTGTTCATCAGCTAACTGTGGATTATACACCGGCTCAAAATGGTGTGAGTGAGAGAGCCAACAGAACAATTGTGGAACGGGCAAGAAGTATGCTTGCAGAAGCAAACTTACCTAAGGTGTTTTGGGCAGAAGCTGTTCAAACGTCAGTTTTTCTGAAAAACAGATCACCTACGCTAGCTGTTAAAGGAATGACTCCAGAAGAAGCATGGACTGGTAGAAAGGTAAACTTGAGCTTTTTACGCATTTTTGGGTGTAAGGCCTTCATGCATATTCCAGATGAGAAAAGAAAAAAGTTTGATCCAAAGAGTTTAGAACTGATTTTCGTAGGTTACTGTGAGACAACTAAAGGTTATCGTTTAATGGATGCAAAAACTCATAAGATTTATAAAGCTCGAGATGTAGTTTTCTTTGAAAATCATACAGGGATTTATGCTCCTAAAAGTGAGATGACAAAAGAAGTTGAGGAAGTAACTATACCTCTAGGGAATATGGATGAACCGGCTACACAGAGTACACCCATGCCATCAGTCACTTCAGAAGACAATGTTCAGATACAGAATGATACAGAAATAAGAGAAGAACCTGAATCTGGAGTTATAGAGACAAATAATGAAGAAGTACCAGAAACAGAGATGGAAAACGTTACTCAAGAAAGAAGATATCCTTCAAGAGAACGTAGACCTGTAGTATTCAAGGATTGTATCTTATATCATACAGCAATCACAGCTAGAGATGAACCATTGTCTGTGGAAGAAGCTTTATCAAGAGACGATAAAGAGGAGTGGCGAAAAGCTATAACTTCAGAGTTGAATTCATTGAAGAAAAATAGGACTTGGGAATTAGTAGAGAATACTAAAGGTAACTTTGTTGATTCTAAATGGATATTTAAAATCAAAAAAGAACCAGGGGAGAAGATTAGGTATAAAGCTAGGTTAGTAGCTCGAGGTTTCACACAAGTGAAAGGACTGGATTATAATGAAACTTTTTCACCAGTTGTACGTCACAGTACTTTGAGATTTCTTCTAGCCATAGCAGCAGAGTATCATCTTCATATAGATCATATGGATGTAGTAACTGCATTCTTAAATGGTGATTTAAATGAAAGAGTTTATATGAAGCAACCTAAAGGTTTTGAGGAAAAAGGCTATGAGAATCATGTCTGTCTATTGAGAAAAGCACTCTATGGTTTAAAGCAAGCACCTCGTGCTTGGAACGACAAACTTAATAAAGTATTGTTAGAGTTAGGATTTAAAAGATCAGATCATGAGCCTTGTGTCTACATGAGAAGAAGAACTAACAGTTTTATGATAGTTGCTGTTTATGTAGATGATCTCTTAATTTTTTGGGATGATGATAAAGAGAGAAATTATATTAAAACTGAGTTACAAACTAAATTTGAAATGAAAGATCTAGGGAAAGTAGATGTTTTCTTAGGGATCAAGATTAAGCAAGAGGATGGAGTTATAAGAGTTAACCAATCGGAATATTTAGAGAAAACATTAGAAATGTTTGGTATGGCTAATTGCAAACCAGTTAAAATGCCATTAGATACAAAACTTAAGCTAATCAAATCAAAGGAAGCTCCGAGTGCAGAAATTCCTTATAGAGAATTGATTGGATCTCTAATGTACTTAGCAGTATGCTCTAGACCAGATATAGCTTATGCTGTAAGTTACTTGAGTCAATTTAATAGTTGTTATGATCAGACACATTGGATAGCAGCAAAAAGAGTACTGAGGTATTTAAGTGGCAGTAAATCGTTTGAATTGACTTTCAGGAAAACTGGTACGCCTTTGTTTGGTTATGTGGATGCAGATCATGCCGGAGATGTAAGTGACAGAAAGTCATACAGTGGCTTTGTATTTGTTTTTGCAGGAGGACCAGTATCCTGGGAAAGTAGGAAACAGAAAACTATAGCATTATCAAGCGCTGAGGCCGAGTATGTTGCACTCTCGGAAGCATGTAGAGAAGCAATATTTTTGAAAAATTTATATAGTGAGTTGACAGGTAGAGAGATGTCTAGTATGAGGCTTTTAAGTGATAGCCAATCTGCTATAAGGATTGCAGATAATCCTGTTCATCATAATAGGACTAAACACATCGATGTTAGGCATCACTATATACGAGATATGGTGAGATCTAAAACCGTTTCATTGGAGTATGTACCCACGGGAGAAATGATGGCTGATGTGTTGACGAAAGGTCTTGGAAGGGTCAAGCATGAGTTTTGTATGAGAGGGCTTGGATGTGAGTATACAAGTTAAGGAGGGGTGTTAGAAAGCAGGTAGCTTGTATACTGGCCAGGAACGTTTTATGTATAAGATAAATTTAAGATTAGAATGTTCTTGTTCCATTGTCCTCACATTTTGTTTAGATGTCAACAGTTCTATGGTGAAATATTGTTAAAAACACATTAATTGTTTACTTACTTCGTTAAATATACGAAAACACAGCGAAAATACTCATAAATCACTTTAAAACACGCAAAAATATAAAACAAAAACTGTACACCCGACCACGCAACGGCGTCCGCGACCATCCTATATGTTATTGGTCTGTGTCCGCGAGTCGCGACACCAGCACAGAGTTGAGACTTGAGAGTACCCATAGGGCCATAGATAATACACTACTACGGACTACCTGCTATAGATGCGAAACGTTGAGATGTATTTAAAAGTTTTTCCTCCACCGTCTAAAGATGGCGTTAGTATTGAAACCACATTTAGATACCAAATAGACCGATAGATGGCGCTTTTCGTACATGTCGACCTTGGGGGCTCGGCTTATAAATAATTACTATTCAGGGTAAATAAATAATCCGTTTTAAAATTCAGACCGATTTTCCTTTAAATATATTTTGGAAAATAACTCTAAATTTTAAAACGGATTATTTATTTATTTTTTAATTGCAAATAGTAAAAATGAAACACAAAGTATTTATTTTGTTTTATATTTTGTATGAATAATATACCTAATACATAATATAAGCATGTTCTTTTATTAAATCATTTTTTTAAACATTGTTATTTTATCTTTTAATATTTTGTTTACCCCCATACACCAAATGTGAAGTAAGTATCAGTTTAATAGTCAATGAAATAATGAATAGTTTAAGTTTAGAAAAATGCGCTTTACATTTAGACAAGATATCAAAATTACAATATATTGTTATATCCTTGAGTTGTTAAACCTAACACACTCTTCCAAGATTCAAACTTTTCTTTGTGGGGATACTCCCATTTAGGAAATCTATGCAATGTACCTGAAAAAAAGGAAGAATTGGTCACAATCTTGGATGATATGGATATCATTGGATTTTTACGTGGGATTTAAGTACCTACATAATATAGTATAAACTTTATACAAACAAACTTACCAGCAACAGTACACCCAAAATAAAATTCCGTTCCATTAGTTCCAAAGTTCCGATTTTTTAGGCATTTTGTCAAGAAACCGAAAATAGATGCCAGATATGTCGTATATATCAGGAAACAGAAAACAATTTGCAAAGTCGGGTAAAATCGTTTGTAGAAGAAATCACAGAGTCCATTAACAGTCCAAGTCGTCGTTATAAACAAAAACCACTATTAATAAAACAAAGAAAATGAGAAAACTAAGAAATAATGCACTGCAAATAACCGTTGAAAAAGTTTATAAAACTTCAGTTTTTGACAATTGATTTAATTCAACTTTGACAAGTGACGGATTAGATAAGCATCAGGCGAACATCCTGCCATCTAGTTTTACATTTAAACAATTTCTTGAAAGTTGTACCACCCCGGACGCTAGAGGTCACTCGTTTATTTTAAAATTTTCGACTTCGAATTTGTATGACAGTTTCATCCCCATTTAGGGTTTAGAGATAACAGTGACCTTGTCGTAAAGCGCCATCTAACGGTATACGACAATTAAAGCCAAGAAAATCGCGCTCCTGGGTACTTATTTTTAATTTTTATTATTAAATGTAAGTTATTTAGGCAAATAAAACACCAGTTTAGCGATTGGATGGCTTTTATGTTCCTTTTTATTAAATAAATTCACTACAGTACGTCACAGTATTGAATCACCATCGTCTAAATCTAATCGGTCACTAAGAGTCTAAATCGTTAGGTAAAACAGTGTTGAGGGGTTTACGCGTAAGTCCAATGAGAATGGCGAAGTCTTCGGAGTCCAGGGATCAAGCAAAGTCGTAGAAAAACACAAAAACACAAACGGAGCACATTCGCGGTTATCAAAAGGCAACGAAACCACAGACTAATGACCATAGCGGACGGACTTGACAGTTGCGACCACAGACTAAGAACATCTAGATCAAGAAGAAAATTTTCACAGAAGCTTCCTTTTAAGATATAGGCGCACACTAAAGGACAGGAAAGGATTATTGAAAATTCCATCCCTGAGGGGGTTAAATACAGGATGAATGTTTGTGTGAAAGTCTGTCTATGAAAAATAAATAATATGAATTTCAGCATTTTTGAAAATGCTATTTACAAGTGGGTTAAATAGGGAATGAAAATTTAAATGAGACCCCACGTTTTCATGTAATTTATCAAGTTATATTCATGAAAATTGGTATTTAGATTTCGCTTAAAAATAAAAAATTACGTATTGAAGGAATTTTGGAAAAACTACTCCCAAGTTGGTACAATGGGAGATGGAAGTTTGTATGACATTAAGAATTCACGCGAGTAAAGTCACGAGCATATACCTACAGAGCTGGTTCTGGTCTTAAATTGTAGCAATTTAATTCTACTTTAAAAACGCCTTGAAAAGTAGTGTCAAGAACTAGTCTCTTTGGTTTATAATTGCCAAAATCTGAAAAAAATCTGAAATTTTCGTGTTTTTTTTGATTTTTGACAAAGTTGCGTTCGTCGCTCTTGGTCACAAACTTGGATTATTCATAGGGTCAACATCATAAACAAGTCTGCAAAAAATCAGAACTACTTGATTTGACGCAAGGTTGGATTAATAAAATTACTTGACTAACCATGAAATAAAAGATAATATTATGTACTGAGCAAAAAATATTACCGGGTACAACGCAAACACGCAGCAACTGATAGACAGCGACTTGCTGGCGATTTATGTCTGTTGTGTCCACACAGTAGAAATGCCAGCGACATCGCGAGCGCCGCTTTTTGGTCGCCAGCGAGTCGCCATAGACTAAACTAGCTACCGTGTGTACCGGGCTTTACGGTACAGATACTATTCTGCGGAATGTCGAAAAATTACCGAAATAGCGCCATCTAACGCAATGTGGATGAACTATCTCGAGACTCGAACTTTCTCTAAGAAAAAAATTTTGTATGGAGTGTTAGGGCCCTGGACACCAGACACCACACGCGACACAAACTGCCACTTGAAACTTTTTTTTTTTAATCGTTCCTATAAACCTATGTTTTTTTCATCGATGTAAAAGGATAAGCCTTTCTCATATAATTGCGTCTACGAAAATGCGCCCGAATAGTTCCTTCGCGACACGCTTTGACGCCGATAATAACCTGTGAGGTCGGACCAATCACGTTCAAGGATAAGCAAATAAATTAAAATTTTATGTTTCGTAAGCCACTCCCCTTTAACCAGAACAAAGTATGAATGGACTGGCATTAGTACATTTATTGTAAAATTTTTATTTTAATTCAACTACAGTTAGTGAGCTCCAGTACCTACTTCTTTTGAAGATTTCGACATTGGTATACTTAATACTTATTATTTAAAAAAAAAATAATAGTCTTTTATATGCGGATAACAAGTATAAATTAAAAATTAAGAAAACCCCTGACATTGGCCATTTTGTGGTGGCGGCCATCTTGGATTTACATAGTGCTATTCTACTAGTCAACCCCTTTCATTTGATACCCATATTGAGGGAGTTGTGAAAAATATGTAATCCGCCATTTTGTGGCAGCGGCCATCTTGGACTAATTTTCATCGAACATAGCTAAGAACACTTCCGACTAATTCACCTTTCAAAGAAAAAAAACCGCATTCAAATCGGTTCACCCGCTTGAGCGCTACGGTGGAACAGACAGACAGACAGACACACACACACACACACACACACACACACACACACACACACACACACACACACACACACACACACACACACACACAGACACGTCAAACTTATAACCCTCCGTTGTTATTGCGTCGGGGGTACAAAAGTTTTACTTCAAAAAATATACATTATCGACTCCATTCTTTCTAAAACTGAAATTCTACGTAATTTTTGAAGAACATTTTTAATTTTAAAAAATTTTAAAAATACACAGCTTATGCGCTGAATTAAATGAGGAAACGATATACTTACACGTGAAATGTAATTTCGCCTCTTTTTTGATGTATTTCGGAACGTTTTTTGCAAGATTTAACCACACAGGACGTCATTTTTTCCGAGCAAGAAACACGTGCGATACGTCGAAGCGACGGCGGCCGACTGTAAACCACAGAACAAAAATACTCTCTAACGAGAGACTTGCTGTAAACCAAGATACTCGACTTTTTCAAATTCGAGTATGTTTGTGAGTGGCGTTTTTTTTGCTCGAAGGGCCTATCCTTCTACATCGATGGTTTTTTTTCGCTCTGACTACTAGGAAATTTAACGTAGAAGCGAGATAATATAAATAAATACGTCTGAGTGTAAGAGGAATAGGTTTAAGTAGGTATACTTGTTAATTTTGACGATGTAAGTAGGTACTTATATTTAAAACAAAATGAACGAGCTATGTTGCCCTATTTTATTCAACTTACCTATCTACAGTTTTTTAAAGTTGTAGTATACATTTATCACTTACGTCTACGTGTTTTGGTAACTAACAGTGGATATTGGATAATATTAATTATTAAAATTAAATATGTAAAATATAATCATCATAAATATTCAATAATTCACTCAAAATTCACTGCAAAAACCAGGAACCACAGGAACAACCAAAGAGTATGTCCACGGTGTTTTCACTTCAAACAAAATCTTATAAAATGAAGAATCTTCAATCTGGTATAGTTCGTGCACAAAGCGTCAGACGGCGCTAATGGGCGTTACCGCGTTAATAATTTTGAAAATAGTAAATTTTCTTATGTTGGCAGTCCTTTTTTCTACAATCGTTACACGTTTCATTTCACGCAGCTATGTAATTTATACAAAAAAAAATAACAAAACAAATTAAAGTATATTGTTTGATAAATAATTTTGATAGTAAGAAATATAATATTTAAAGACATTTCTTAATATCGTTCAGGGGCGATTGGCCCAAATACATTTTAGTAATTACCTATTAATTTTAGCATATTGTTATCTTGTCACGTTTCGTTTCACTAATTAACATCTTGTCATTCGTATTTTTTTGTAATCATCTGTGCTAATTATTAGTCTATGGTATTTTTCTTCGACATATTTTTTGTGCGTAATAATTAATTCGTTTAATTTCATTGTTTTCTGTGTTTTTGTTGAGTTTTATGCGACTAAGCTTTATTTGGAAACCGAAGGACCCGTTTTCTATTACTTAATGACCCATGCTATCTCTTTTGGATTCTAATTTGCATGTCAATTAATTTCGACGATCCCGCTTGATAAAATTAAAAAGTGCTGTGTAAGTGTGTGTGTTACGATCAAGCATATTGATAAAGAAGATTTTATTCAAAATAATTGTTCTTTACAATATTTTATTAAAAGAAAAAAATGGATCGTTTTTATTTTATTTGTCTTAAAGCTTTGACACAAGTTTAACTCTTTCAGCTATGTTAGTTATATAACAAGATAATATAAGAAATAAAACCATGTTAAAATATATCTTGTTAATTAACTAACAATGAAAGAGTTAAACTTGTGCCAAAAATATTCCCCTTTAATTTTTAGTACAGGGCAGGGGGGGGGGGCTATATACGTACACGATGATAGTTATAGATATATACACGAGAAAGTTAGTTAGTGCGCAAATCGCTTGGAGCGCTGATTTCCATATATCGTTTAGCTCGTGGGAGTGATAACTCTATACTATAGTCCTTCTCTATGAGTATGTCACAGGATAAGGTATTAGTTACTTGGAGTATGTAATCACTACGTGGAACAACTATAGTATAAGACTATAAATAAACCACAGATTAGGTATTAGTTACTACGTAAAAATAAACTCACTGCTTACTGGAGCAGGGGGAGTCGTCCCTTGAAGAGGAGGTACTTATACTTTATCTTAGCCTAAGAGAAATTATAAGTACCTCCTCTTCTTCCTAGAGAGCGCTTATTTAAAATGAATAAATACTTATTATATCTTTCGTTTTTGCTTATGTCAATATGCACTGTCAAAAAAAAGATCGCAATATAATTTCAGTGTCATCTTGAAAGACAGATCTATACATCTTCTTCTATCATAGAGATAATAATAATAAGTAGAGTAGGCATACCTACCTTAAAAACGTGCCAAAAATACACTCACACACGCACAATCCTACAACTAAAATGGCTCGTGTTCATTGTGATGTCTCAAGTTGTGCGTGTGTGAGTGTTCATGTATACATTTTAGGGAGGCCATCTTAAGGGAAGTGCAATAAAATTTCTGCCACGATCTGTTTTATTGTTATGTTTAAAAATGTAGTGTTGTCTCTTACACACTTATGAAAATTTTGATAAGCTTAAGCTATTTTCCGATCCACTATTTTCTATAGGACATTATGCCAAGTCCTCTTCTATAGGTTCATGTCTTCTATATCTTCTATCTATACATATAATAAAATCGTAGACTTGCCGTATCTGTACATTAAAGATTTTTGCAAAATAATAACTGGGGGATGTTAGGGATAAGTAATAGAAAGTAAAAAAGCTATTTTTGAAATTTTTGTCTGTTTGTCTGTTTATCTGTTTGTCTGTTTATCTGTTTGTCTGTATGTTTGTGCGCGCATCACGCAAAAACTACTGGATGGATTGAAATGAAACTTGGCAAGATTTAAGTTCATACTACGGAGTAACATATAGGATACTTTTTATCGCGAAATTCAGCACGGTTCCCTTGGGAGAGGGGATGAAAGTCAAAATGTGTACTTAGTTGTAATTTATTAACGCGTGGTCCGATTTCGTTCATTCTTTTTTTGTTAGAAAGGAAATACTTTAAACATTCCTGGCTTATCCTTCAAAAGGCTGGATCGATTTTGATGGGACTTTCACTGGCGGATGTTTACATTTTGATATACCTAAACATCCGCCAGTGAACTTTTAACAGTTTTTAGCAACGTATGAGCTCAAAGGAGCTTAGGAAAGACAAAATGATTCCCGCGGGATGTTCAAAAACTAATATCCACGCGAACGAAGTCGCGGGTTTCCACTTGTTGTGAATAATTTTGTTTGTTTTGGTCACCACCGTAGTACTAGTTCAGCTTACGATAATTTGTGATCTTTTAACTTCTAAGTGCTTTGTTGTGTGAAATATTTTGACCATTTAATATTTTAGTAATCATGATTTGTGTAGCCATTGGCTGCAAAAGTCCACTAAGTGTATTACGTGAGAATAAGACGAGGATATCTTTCCTTTGGTAAGTATTATATTGAATTCTGATAAGTTATCACGTTTAGTTTATTTTTATTTTGCTGTAGTCATAACGAATGCAATATTAAACCATTTTGATAAATTTATGATGACCGTATTAGAATTATATTTCTTTATTTTGATAAAAATAAAATTTTATACGAGAAAATGCCACATAACATGCCACTAGTTAAGCGCATTATGTTATCTCAATCGATATCGATAGTTCGTGTAGTATCCGACATACGGCAATAATTGCATGGTATCTGGAGATAGTTTATGCCCTGACTTAAAACATAGGCTTCTTTTTATCCCGGAAAAGTATTCCTGTGGGACTATAATAGATATAGACTTCCAAAAACGCGATAGATGGCATTGACTGTTCTAAGGTAAATCACGCTCACATAGCACATTATTACAATAGTTGCATGCATCTGTATGCGTGTGCACTTTTTATCCTGGAAAAATCAACAGTTCCCGCGGGATTTTGAAAAACCCGATATCTATATCTACAGCTATAGGTAGATTACTATAGCAAACTTTCTTGAAAGTAGGTATAAAGGTTGGAAAAGGGAGCGGGAACGGGAACCGGAAATCCACGATTCCCTCGGAATTTGTGAAAAATCGAAATTCACGCGGGCGAAGCCGCGGGCAAAAGCTAGTTAGATAAAAAAACCAGCTTGGAGAAGTCAAGCTAATCTTTTTATCTGTTAGCATTCTTATATGAAGTCATCTTAATCTGGCCTAGGTATGTACTCCTATTCAAGTAGGTACTCATGGCTTCACCTGCCTAATACTTTTTCTATTTTTTGATGAATCTTGACTAAACCAATCCTTCAACAATTTGTATCTAAATTAAATCATAAAGTTACCTGTAATATATATACATATATGTAAATAATAATTATTTAAAGAGTTATGAAAAAGTAAAATCATAGTCAATATTGTTCATATACTTATTGTACGCCATATTGTAATTTTTACTATTTACCCGACTGTTACCATATTCATAATACTCTCCTGTACCTACAAAATTACAATAAAAGCGATTTCTATTTCTATTTCCATAATTATTATCGATACCTATTTAAATTTTCATCCCTAGTTTATACTTGCTTAGGTCAAAACCGCACTGGTAAGACAACACGCGCTGATGCGACAGCGATTCCGTTAAAACAAACTCCTATGAACTTATGGGACTGGCCACATAAATTAAGCGACGTGCGCCAAATTTTATTTGTATAAATCATTCGTTATCTATACATATAATAAAATCGTAGACTTGCCGTGTCTGTACGTTAAAGATATTTGCGAAATAATAACTGGGGGGTACCTAAGTAATGGAACGTAAAAAAGCTATTTCTGAAATTTTTGTCTGTTTGCCTGTATGTTTGTGCGCGCATCACGCAAAAACTACTGAATGGAGTGGAATAAAACTTGGTGAAAACGATTTAAGTTCATACTATGGAGTAACATATAGGATACTTTTTACCCCGAAATTCAACACGTTTCCCTTGGGAGTGGCGATGAAAGTCAAAATGTATAATGTAGCTGTAATTCATTAACGCGTGATCCAATTTCATTCATTATTTTTGTGTTAAAAGGAAATACTTTAAAAATTGTTCCGTAAATATTTCAAGGTGATTGGTTTTGTAGTTCAGAAATTACAGCCATCACAACCCTCAGTATTCCATATTACTTGGAACCCGGATTGCACTAGAACCTTTGAACGTTCGGATTATCATCTGTGTTGCATTAAAATTTGTGTTTGTCTGTCTCCGAAATGCTGGACCGAATTTGATGGATCTTTATTGGGAAAACCATAGTAATGGGAAAGAGATATTAAAAAATGAATACTTACTAGTATTACTGTATGTAGTTCCATTTTAATGCCCGAGTTCCTTTTTAGTGTCTATTGAAAATGTGAAGGTATTTATACCTATGTACCTTGTTCAAGCTAGATAGTCTATTTAGATATCCAACTTTAAATCTAACATCTTGATTTATTTCATAAACCTACTTTCTTTTAAATAATATCAGAAACGAAATCTCAAAGAAAAATATGTTATAGGGGCTGAACAAATCCTTAAGTACACGTAGGGTACATTTTCTACTATTCGCAACACAAACTGACACAAGTTAAGTAAATGTTCCCGATCCCATTGTTCATCGCCGCCGTCTTTGAGGCGCGAGTCGCGATGTCGCGCCTTACCATGCGGCCTCGGCCTAAGTATATATAAGTATAACTGTTGAACTACATCAAACTGGTTATTTTTTGTTTAAAGTAGGACAACTGATAGTAGCAGACTTCTCTTTCTTTCTTATGCTTAAAATCGGTACGAGTGAGTGAGTCAAAGAGATGTTTGATTTCGTCTAAAATATCTCGTTTCTATAGATACTTGTTCCTAGATCTTAGCAGAATACCCGTAATGACAGGGTAGTTGTCAAAACCGAATTGAACTGAATCGCCCTGCTAGTCTGTGGTTCTTAAAATCCTTTTTGTTATCTGTGACATGGTGTTGTTTATGATTTTATCGTTTGCGTTGTGTTTGTTCAGTTCAGTTTTTCTCATTTTTCAGAGAAAATGAAATAATGAAGATAAAAAGATTGCATTTTTTATAATCCTAAATTGTATAAAATAGTTTTTAATTTATAATAAAATAATTGATTTGGTGCCTACACTATAGAAGTAGAAACATGAATATGGACGATTTAGATAAACTGAGTTGCAGTAAGTTTATATTATTTGTTTGTATTTTCATTAAAAGAGACAAATAACTAGCTAAAACAAATTTCCGTTCAAGTACCTAAACTTAAACAAAGTACGTAACATAGTTGTTGTAACACTATAAAAGTACTTATCTATACACTCTGCACATACATATATTTAACCTAAAATATCTTTTGCTTATATGATACTGGAAAATACCACTATTGGTTTGGAGGTAATGTATTAGAGTACATTGCTGGTTTTTCAGAGGAAGAAATCTTTGAAGTGAGCGATGTTGAGCCCAATGCAAGCGACGATTCCAAGATAAATGAAGGAAAGACTAAAAAGAGAAGGCGAAGACGCAGGGAAGTTGACTTGGTGAGTTAACTGATACTTGTTAGATTTCATAAAAGGAAAAAATGGGACTCTTAGGCCCTGTAGAGGCAGACGTTTTATGTGACTAGTCCGTGTGGCACAGTAGGTCTGCATGATGTAGTAAGTAAAAGTTTTTACGATTCATGTGTGTTACTGCATGTAATAAAATTGTAGGTGTTTTATTTTCAGTGCCGATGCAGTGTTTCAATGTCAGTTCATAGAGAATGACATATTTTTAACTGCACTGGTCACGGGACTCATGCTTCACTGATATGTGAAACTCGGTCATTTCTACTCTTCTCTCTGAACCAGCTTCCACCCTCTGTTCCATTAAAACTAATATGATATGGAACTATTCAATGGGCAAATATACAAATTCTCAGTGCTGTGAATTTTCATAGGTAACATTATCACTCAACATCAGGTGACCGTCTTGCTTTTTTGCTTGCTTCTAGATGTCGGAGGGTGATGAAACTGAAGAAACGGAAGATGAGGGTCTGAACAAGAAGCTGTATCGAAGACTGAGCCCGGCCCCCGGTCCACACTCTCCTGCCTCGCACCGGGAGCCCAGGACATGTGTGCTCAAAGTAAGCTCAACTTGTTCAGTTTAATAGCCTAGGAAAATTGGTTTGACCTAAAATAGTACTGGAATCTTTTTTGGCTATACTATAGTTCGGCCGTTCAGAGAATGCGTTCCTGACACCTATCAGTTAGTCACGACTAGTGATGGGCACAACATATCACTGAGTTCGTTACCGTTCCTCCAAAATGAACCGGCGCATTATTTTAAGATTATTTTCGTTTTAAATTGGCGGAATCATTTAAAATTTATATTTTAGTTATTTAAGTAGAAACCAAAAAAAGGTAATATTCATATAATAAAATTGTCAAATAAAAACAGATCGAAAACACTTGAAGAACGTGGTCTATGCGCACGAAACGACAACAGACGACTGTTTTAGCGTCACAAAATGGCGGCCCAACGCCATTTGGGGTTACCATTTTCAACCTAAATATAAAAATGCTACTTTCTTTCGCGCGTTCGGTTTGGTCATAGTTTTATTTTTATATTTCATAAAAGTTATCCTAAAGTCCATTATTTTCAAATTCTTAAAAAGAAAAACAAAGCGTATTATTTTATATTATAAGTATAACTGTATAAGAACAGATTACGATACTTGCCTGTTATTTTTAGCACAGCACTATTATACAAATATAAAGCGCTGACATAACCTTGTAATAGCGCAGTATAGATTTAGAAAAATATTGTTTACCAAGTTATTTGACACTCAGTTTGGCACAAAATTATAACATTCATTGATTATTGATATAATAATGTTGTTTTAATGCTCATCAATTGTTAAAACGGTAAATAACCAGCAAAAATATTTTTATCGTAACTGCAACGCCATTACAAAGCTACGTCGTCAGTTCAATCGCGACGTGTCAGGAACGCATTCTCTGAACGGCCGAACATTAAGAATCAATCTCATGTAAATTGAAATAATTAAAAAATATATATTTTTCAGCAACAGCCCCAAACATTTTGCAAACTCACTATTCTAATATAATAGCTCTTAATTAAATTTAAATCAGTTCATTCAAATTTTTAATTTGGTGGAATTTTGACAGTTGTCATTTTATACAATTTAGGAAGAGTTATTTGTATAAAAAACCGGGTTACCACCACCACAAGTTCAATTTTACCCCAAACTACTTTAAATCCCTGTCAACATAAAAAAGCTCAAGCTGCATAATAATATTAGTTGTTTCGCCCTAAAATAGAAATTGCTAAGAGTGGAAAGTGCAAACTAACAGCAATAGAAAACAAAAATAGCAAAAACATCGAACATTCAAAAATGCAAGTTGAATAACATGGTCAACAGGAAGTGTCTGTCAGGCATTTGTTAAATCTACATGCTGCAATTGAGTATTATTTATATAAGTTTTGAATTTATTATCATTTTATGCATTTTTCAAGGACACAGATATCCTCATTGCATTTATCGTCAACTTTACAGTCGTTAACTTACCTACTAACTTTCCGTTTTTTTGGCAAGGGTTACACGGTCAATAAATATCACGATATTTACGATAACATCAGTATTTACTGATTAAACGCGTCAATACCCCTCAGTACCTGTCAATACCCGTCAGTATTTATTGACCGTGTTAGTGCTGGCGAATGGCATGGCAATATCCTCAATTCATGCTCCACCGGCCAGGGGTTACTTCCCCAGCCTTCCCTACCTCCTTATAGCAGATTCACGCGGTTCGATTGTAGTGTTGTTTAACAATTAAACTTAGAAGGCATTTATTGCTTCAATTTAATTGAATGCCTATTCAGATGGTACAAATGGCATGCTATTTAGCAGTAATTGATCAATAAAAATCGCGCCGTGTGAACCCGGCGTTAGTGAAAAATATTTATGTTAAATATACAAAAATAAATATAAAAATGCAATTTATAATGGTGATGAATTTTTTCGTTTTGTCGTATTTTTAACCCCCGACGCAAAACCGACGGGGTGTTATAAGTTTGACGTGTCTGTGTGTGTGTGTGTGTGTGTGTCTGTCTGTTCCCCTGTGGCGCTCAAACGGGTGGACCGATTTGAATGCGGTTTTTTTTTGTTTGAAAGGTGAATTAGTCGAGAGTGTTGTTAGCTATGTTTGATGAAAATCGGACCAAGATGGCCGCCGCTACAAAATGGCGGACTACATATTTTATCACAACGCTCTCAATATGGGTATCAAATGAAAGGGCTTGACTAGTAGAATAGCATTATTGCAAATCCAAGATGGCCGCCGCCACAAAATGGCGAATGTCGGGGGTTTTTAAATTTTCAATTTACACTTGTGTATATTGAATACATTTGGCTGGAAAGTGGAAGTGACAGAACTAATAATAATAACTATTTTCACGTTTCCTTAGTAACGTTACTAAGAAACGAAAGTTAAAAGGTAGTGAGATCAGTGTTTCAATCCTGGATCGTGATATTTGTTGACTGTGTAACCCTTGCCTGGATTCGGAAGCCGTAAGTGTGAAAGTTGTTTTATTTCTGTTGTATAGTATCTTGGCTTAAATATTTTCGCTAATTAGTTCCTCTCTATTAAATAGGGAGTTGATGGCAGAAAAAATTAAATAATTAGCTCGCATGCCACAAATTGATATTAGTGAAGCTTTGATATATTTAGCGTTTAAACTATCGTGAGTTATAACGGGTTTAAGGAGACCGCTGTAGTAAACGAGGACAGGTAATAGTAGTGATGATTACTGACAAGATACCACAAAAACAAAAAGTATGTATTTCCGGTACTTTTCGTAAGTTCGCAATGTAATCAGCTGACGCCCAACTATCTAAAGATATCGCGGGCCGCATGCCGCTCGCGAGGTCAACGCCCGTCACACTGCCGATTTGTATTATTAAATCTCTAATACCACAAATAGTATAACAAATCGTTATTGGTATTGGATTGTGCTTAGGTAGTATACTAATAGCGCTGTTTTTGATAGTGGTCCCCTTACACCCTGTATATATAGTTTTTTAAAGAATATTAGCCATGATGAACATTTTAATACTCCCCTTTCCCCTCCAAATAAGCGCACGCTTGTGTTCGGAGTAGGTACGACAATATTGTAACGGGTGGGGTTTGAATCGTCGACCTTTCGGTTTTCGATCCACGCCCGACGACCGTTGCGCTATTGAGGCTTATCTTCTTAGGCTTCTTGTGCCCGATCCAGACTCTCGAGGCGAGTGCGAGAGTGAGGACGGTGCGCTCGTGTCCCCTCGTCTTCCCTCGCTTCGCCTCGCTGTCGCTCCACTTTGTAGTAACAGCGAGGCGAGGCGAGGGCGAGAGTGAGGACGGTGCGCTCGTGTCCCCTCGTCTTCCTTCGCCTCGCCTCGCTGTCGCTCCACTTTGTAGTAACAGCGAGGCGAGGCGAGGGCGAGAGTGAGGACGGTGCGCTCGTGTCCCCTCGTCTTCCTTCGCCTCGCCTCGCTGTCGCTCCACTTTGTAGTAACAGCGAGGCGAGGCGAGGGCGAGAGTGAGGACGGTGCGCTCGTGTCCCCTCGTCTTCCTTCGCCTCGCCTCGCTGTCGCTCCACTTTGTAGTCACAGCGAGGCGAGGCGAGGTTATTCGGGCGCGAGTCAAAGGACGCGAGGATCGAGAGTAGATGACTAGCACTCCTGCAGCCTCCACTCGCCGAGACTCGTGCCGAGAGCCTCTAGGAGGCGCCTCGCGAGAGTCTGGATCGGACATAAGGCTTAGTTTGGCTTAGGATAGTGTATAGTGGTAGATTAATTGGCGATTCAAAAGTGCTTGTAAAAGTTTATTTGAATAAAAATCTCTTCTATTATATTCTGTTCTATAATTCTCACGTATTTTCATATTGCAGGCGAAAGGTATACCATTGTCGAAAGACGAGACCAAGGCCCTCCTGCGGCTAATAGAGTCCAGCAGGATATTAGCCAGTAGGGGCATCAACGCCGCCACCAACAGGATGAAGGTGGTGGAGTGGAAGCGCATCACGGAGGCTTTTAACGCCACGGCGGCCGCGAGCCGGCGCTCGCCGCGCCAGCTGCGGCTCAAGTGGGAGAACCTGAAGAAGAACTCGCGCAAACGCAGCTCGCTCATCAGGATCAACAGTAGCCAGGCTAGTAGTCGCTATTTTTTTTTTGTCCTTTTCATAACGGCCAGTGGGGCTATTCTTTAACTTAGTTACCAACTGAAAATAGTTGCCAACGAATTAGTTCGATATACATTGGCTGCTGTACTGTGTGAAATATGAACAGTGATTTCATTTCATACATTAAAACAGCAATGTATATCGAACTAATTCGTTGGCAACTATTTTCAGTTGGTAACTAAGTTAGTGAATAGCCCAGCAGGACATCGATTGAAAACCGAAAGAAAGGTGGACATTTTATGTCCCGTCCGTTGCATCATGTTTGCTGCAAGCTTTACGCTTAGAGGGGATTAGGGAAATATTGATCATGTTCAGCAAGGCTATGTATGATTCTTAAAAAAAAAAAAGATAAAGTGGGTGGTTCGTTCGTATCGCTGTTTTACGGAAGATCACGCTGATGTGTTGTAGTTGCAAAACAAACTATCGTATTAATTTTATTTCTATTTATATTTGCTAATATATTCTGAAAGTCAGATTTTATACTAAAGTAGTGTAGGAGTTACAAAGGACGACCAACTCACGTATATATATCACTTTGGCACTCATTATTTCCGAAAAACTCAGGAAACCCGTTTAAGAAACATATTGGTATGTAACATATCTACTCGTATATGCGGTCCCACTCAAAAGTTGTACGTAAATTCTGGGCAAGCAATAAAATCACGAGATTTTAACTCGTATGTTTTTTCTGCAGACTGAGAGTGACGCGCGCAGGTACATCGGCCCTGACGATATACTGGACAGGGTCGCCGGGCTGCTGGACGGCGCGGGCTCGGGGCTTGAAGTGCCAATGAACGGTATGTATTCATGACCAACCCATTTTATCAGTCCACTACAGCCACGGGTCTCCACTAAGAATCGAATGGCATTAAAAAATTGTAAAATGGGAAATAAGTCCTTTTGACAAGTTGTATAAATTAAAAATTAAAAAAAAACAACATTCGCCATTTTGTGGTGGCAGCCATCTTGGATGTGAAATTTATCAGATTGTATAGTATTCTACTAGTCAAGCCCTTTCATTTGATACCCATATTGAGTGAGTTGTGAAAAAAATTGATCCGACATTTTGTGACGGCGGTCATCTTGGACCGAGTTTCATCAAACATAGTTAAGAACACTCCTGACTAACTCACCTTTCAAACAAAAGAAAACAAAATAAAAAATGGTTTATCCGTTCGAGAACTACGATGCCAGAACAGACACACACAGAGAGACACGTCAAGCTTATAACACGCCGTCATTTTTGCGTCGATTAAAAGACTCCTCATATTGTCATAAAGGAAAACGTATGCACTATATTGTATACCATTTTACTAATGATGCTGTTACTCATATTTTAAATATAATTTTTATGGTGATACAAATTAATTGTTTTTATTTCACAGCAAAACGAAAATACAAACCCATGCAGGATATACCGATGCAGGATAAACCAATATGGGATAAACCGATGCGGGATAAACCGATGCGGGATAAACCAATGCGGGATAAACCAATGCGGGATAGATCAGTGCGGGATAAACCAGTGCAGGATGACTGGGTGGCTGCGAGGAACCGAGCGCTCGCCGAGTATTACATTACGAAGAAACAATACTTACTCGCCAAGATGAACAATCTTCTGTTAGAGAATACAAAACTTAAACTAGAAGTGGAAAGTTTAAAAAGAGATAGATCAGAAAGTTAACAATGTTTTTAATTTTCTAAGGGCCTGTTTCACCATCTTCTGATAAGTATTGGATAGCTTATTCACAACTTTTGTCTTTGTGACATGACATAAAGTAACAAAGTGACAAAACTTACGTTTAGTCTATCAGAAGATGGTGAAACAGGCCCTAAACCTTTTTTAATGCTTAAGATTCTAATACGAGAGTTTTAGTTTTCTTTAGTTTAGTTTTATTTAGTTTTTAGCGCCGACACTAATAGGGAAGGCGACTCGGTTTTTTTTTATTGTTTTAATCGATACTGATTGGTATCGATTAAAGCCAACTTGAACCACCGATATCACAATATAATAGTTCATCTGAATCTTGTGTATTTTGTTTTGATTCTGTTTTCTTGGAAAGATGTACATATTTGCTGTTGTTGTATATAAAACAAATAGTCGTCTACGTCGGTTTTGTCGCCGTTGAAAACTAGTTTTCAACGAATTGCATCCTGTGTATTCATTGAAAGGCTGGCCCACACCAAATGCGTAAGCAAAGCAGCACGTTGCGTCTGCGGCACGTCGCGACAATAGCCAGTTCCCTTGTCGTGCTGCATCGTATTTTTTGATGTGTGACAACCTCAAATGTGATATTGGAATGCGCAGTTGCACCAAAAATTCCAAAAATTCAGCCAATCACGAGAGTTCTACCAAAAGTTGTACATATATACCTAATTTTATCAAATAGAAAAATCTTAATGAGAGATTTTAAGGTTTATTAATTTACCTAAGAGAATTTATTTAGTTTACAAAAATAGTTTCTAGTTGTTATTTCATTTTAACGCAGGTACACTATTTTTTACCCGACTGGGTTATGTGTTTCACCTGTGTGTATGTATGTCCATTCCTATGTCCGCGTGTAACTACTCAACGGCTCAACGGATTTTGATAAATTATATGTCATTAGATTTGTCTTCATGACGCGACTGTCATAGGGTACCTAAATTTAAAAAAAAATTAAAATGGCGGACTATATGCGCTTTAATGTGCGAGCTGAAAAAAATTTTTTTCTTCAAGACCATCGAGAGGGGTATCAAAATGAAGGGATTTAAAAGGCAAATACAAAAATGTATACAATTATATATTTGAAAATAAGTTGGAGTGATAAATCACAGAAAATGACCGTTTCCTATGTCAGTTCGTAACTACTCAACGACTCAACCTATTTTGATAAATGATACGTCATTAGATTTGTCTTAACAGCGCAAATGTTACTGGGTATATAAAATTAATAAAAATTCAAAATGGCGGATTTTATGCACTTTAATGTGCGAGCTGAAAAAAATTTTTTTCCTCAAGACCCTCGAGTGGGGTATCAAAATAAAGGGCTTTAAAAGGCCAGTACGAAAATGTATACAATCTATATGTTTTAAATCAGTTTGGAGTGACAAATCATGAAAAACAAAATAAATAACAACTACACTGTAAGTGGTACGGTGGTAGTTTATTAATTTTTTAGTTCGTTTTATAGCATGGCAGTCGGGTTTTTTAATTTTTAAATTATAGCTTGTTTTGTTTTCTATTGTTCTGTAATTTCCCGACTGCGCGATAGCTAACACAGGGTATGTTTTTCACGCATATCGGGGTATTTTTATATAATATGCGAAATTCTTTATACCCTCTATGCATTCCAACGGTTGGATAGATTTTTATCATTGAGGTCGATTTTTTTCAATATTATGTTTATTTTTATTGAATAAAGTAATTTTTCATTATATTTTATTTCATTTACTGTAACTTTACTCAATGTGCAGTTAAATTGAGCAGACTTAGGTTCATATTCTCAAAGTCTTGAAACTCAACAGTATTGTTCTACTAATGCTCTATAAAACTGCAAAAAACTGGGAATTGACTGGAAAAAAATCTCAATTTGACTGCACTTTCAGAAATTGATGTTATTTTTTTATTTAACTTAAATTATTAACACCAACAACTTCCATACAATAAAATCAGCCAAGTGCGAGTCGGGCCTCGCTCTTTCAGGGTTCCGTACATAATTATGAACAATATAATATTTTGGGCCTAAGAAATATTTAATTTCCGAGCTAGACATCGCAACAAACCGTGAAAGAAAAACCCAAAAAAATGTTCGTTTATAATACTTTTGCTCCTTTCTTCTGGTGTTATACCAGTTTTGATGACGGTATTAAAGAGGTATTTAAGCTTATACAGAACTAGCAGTTGCCTGCGACTTCGTTCACGTGGATTCAAAATCTCATACAAACTTCCGTCCCCTATTTACTTAGGGATAGAATTTTATTGTTAAAACTCCTGAAGCATATTTTTTTTTATCGAAAGCCCAAATACCAATTTTCATGGATATAACTTGAAAAATGACAAACTTTCATACAAAGTTTCATCCCCTATTTAACCCCCTTAGGGGTGGAATTTCCAATAATCCTGTCTTAGTGTGCGCCTAAGTCACAAAAGGAAGCTACTGTAAAAATTTCAAGTTTCTAGTTTCAGTGGTTTAGGCTGTGCGTTGATGATCAGTCAGTCATGACAAGCTTCTTTATATTAAAGATTGGCTTTCCTCCGGCTCGTAGAAGCTCTGCTGTAATACCGTCATCACCTGGGGCTGTGTTATTTTTCAGCTGTCCGAGGGATCACCTTTGTTGCGTTCAGTCGCATCTTTTATATTGCGCGTATTCGCAGAACGCATATCAAAACGTATTCGCTTTTTGATGAGCTCGTTTAGAGACTGCCTCTCTGGCAAAGTTAAGAACATTTCCCGTCTCTTTTGCATCAGGTCCAGGATCTCGCTTGGAATCTTGGATGTGGAAGATTTGCCTTTTTTACGGAAAAATATATAGGCTTATGATAGGCTTACGCTTGTTGACAATCATGCCTGATGGTAAGCAATAATGAGGTGTCAAGTCAAGTCATTAATATAAACCAGAAACATGAATGGACCTAGAATAGAGCCTTGGGGAATACCCATTACTGAGGCTGATCCGGACGACAACATCATTGATACATACCCTTTGTATACGCTCACTAAGATGCGACGCAATGAGACTGAGTGCAGTTTTTTTAATACCATAGTGGCTTCATTTCCGTAAAAGAGTCTCGTGCTCAACGCAATCAAATGCTTTTGACAAATCACAGAAAATATCACACACACAGAAAGATAGGCGCTTGTTGACAATCATGCCTGATGGAAAGCAATGATGTGTATGTATAGCAGGGACTGAATAACCGGAATTTAATGGTAGTTTTATTTAGCGGTAATGGGCCTACCCTTTTAATAAAAGTAGCGAAATGTTTAAATACCTATAATTTCGGTACCGCTTCATTTCGGTACCTCTTTATTTCTGTACCTTTATATTTCAGTTTAGCAGTACGGAAATAAAAAACGGTACTTTTATTTCGGTACCGCTATTTATATCGATATTTTTATCTAATAAGGCTTTACTTTAATGTGCCGTTGAATGAATCCCACCACTTCGGCATTCTTTATTCTTTAATATTCTTATTTTTAGATTTAGAATTTGGAATTTCTTAAAATCCTTACGTTTTAACAAACACAGGAACCGACGGGAATCGGGGGACGCGGGGTGCGCGGCACGTGGCCAAATTCTTCACCCCCGCGCGCGCACCTTTTCGTATTTTTTCGGTACCGAAATCGCAAAGCGGTTAAATAAAGGTATCTTTTATAAAGGTTGAGATTTTGGTACCTATTTTGTACCGGTATGATAACGGTGGTATGTACCGGTATGCTCTACCGCTTTCAGTCCCTGATGTATAGCCTTTTATGTATACTCTTAAAGAATGGTTGAGTGGTCCGTCAGGCGAGCCAGAAGCGGCGGCCGCTGTCCCGGCTGCTGGAGCAGCTGCTGCGCAACCTGGAGAAGCGCGACCCGCACCAGTTCTTCGCGTGGCCGGTCAACGACAACTTCGCGCCCAACTACTCCGTCATCATCAAGCGCCCCATGGACTTCTCCACCATCAAGCAGAAGATAGACGACAACGAGTACAGGTCGCTCAACTGTTTCATTGTGAGTATAGATTATGTTATTATACACAATGACTGGCTGTTATAAATAATATCTAAACTGTCCAGATATCACAATTACAATATCACAATAATATTATAAAGGCGAAAGTTTGTGTGTGTGTGTATGTTTGTTCCTCTTCTCCGCCGCAACAACCGATTTGTCTGAAATTTTGAATGGAGATAGCTTATGCCCTGACTTAAAACATAGGCTATCCCGGAAAAGTATTCCTGTGGGACTAAAATAGATATAAGACTTCCAAAAACGCGATAGATGGCGCTGACTGTTCTTAGGTAAATCACGCTCACATAGTACATTATTACTGCATGCATCTGTATGCGTATGCACTTTTTATCCTGGAAAAATCCACAGTTCCCACGGGATTTTGAAAAAACCGAAATCTATATCTACAGCTATGGGTAGATTACTATAGTGAACTTCCTTGAAAGTAGGTATAAAGGTTGGGAAAGGGAGCGGGAACCGGAACTAGAAATCCATGATTCCCTCAGGATTGGAGGATGAAAAACCGAAATTCACGCGGGCGAAGCCGCGGGCAAAAGCTAGTAAAATTGATTAATTAGTTATTATACACAATGACTGGCTGTTATAAATAAAATCTAAACTGTCCAGATATTATTCATAATAGCAGGTCAACGTTGGTCAAAGTGATAAATACGGTTCGACTTTCTTCCCCTCCCGCATCTCCTTTATGGTGTGGCGTGATCATCGTGATCTCGTAAGCTAAGCCGAAGCTGCGGAGGTGAGCATGGACGCCTGGGCTTTGCTACGCAAGGGCGAAGGGGCTGCACTTCCCGCAGCGCCGAAGCCGTTGCGAAAGTAACTAAGTATGTCTGTCTGTTAACCGTAGAGCTCAAACCGTAGAGTGAACCGATTTGAATGCGGTTTTTTTGTTTGAAAGGTGAAACAGTCGAGAGTGTTGTTAGCTATGTTTGATCCAAGATGGCCGCCGCTACAAAATGGTGAATTACATATTTTTTCACAACTCCCTTAATATGTATATGAAATAAAAGAGCTTGACTAGTAGAATAGCACTATGCAAATCCAGGATGGCCGCCGCCACAAAATGGCGAATGTCGGGGGTTTTTTTAATGTTTATATACAATTTATACTTTTTGATTGAATAAGTTTTAATGGCCAGTAAGTAATTGTTGTCCCCAGAGCGACTTCAAGTTGATGTGCAACAACGCGATGAAGTACAACAAGCCCGGCACCGTGTACCACAAGGCGGCCAAGCGGCTGCTGCACGCGGGCCTCAAGCAGCTCACGCCGCACAAGCTGCGGCCGCTGGGCGACATGCTCACCTACATGTACGAGATACCCATCCGCGAGCTCGGCTTCGACATCGGCAAGATGGACGTGGTGAGTGGTCACCGGGGCTGATAAGACACTTGTTGGTGTTTGTGGCATCAAAGGTTTCAAAAGCGTGCTCGGGTAAAGTTGGGTTGATGAGCTACAGAATTTACTTTTTTTCTTCGGGGGAGGAAAAAATCCCACCGGACTTCTGCCTGTTGGCAGGGCATGTCTGACTTGCACGGACTAAAACAGCCTCCCCTTGTCCTCTAGATCAGCACGGAACCGCAGTTGCATTACTTCATGCTGACCCTCTATTTTGATTACTCTTTTTTCTTCTTCTCTTCTCTTTCTCTATTCTCTTTGCGCACGATAATTGCCCTTATCATCTGGGCATACTTATGCCACTCCTCTTAATTTTGTAGCATGCGCGTCACTAAGTTTCGTGCCTGCACCCTTTCGCTCGTTCTCTGCGCTACCGATCTCAGGTCTAAACAGGCAGGGCATTCGAATATGCCATGTCTCGGGGTACAGAATTTTCTAAAACTCTCCCTCAAGGGTCTCTTGTCTGACCTTTTCTATGTTTTCTTTGGGGGATTTACTCTTGCATCGAGTCAATAAGATTTCCCTGGTTTGCAGACTTGTTTTTTTTTGTGAAGCCACCTTTTTCACAATGTTATCTGAAAGCAAATATGTGTAAAATATAAACGTTATTTCACTTTTTATGCCACAAATATATAATTGAAATTGTTTGTATATTTTTGTAGCTCATATTATACTAACTGTTACTACATAACGTTGTGTCACGCAGTAATATGGGATATTGAGTGACATCCATTATTACTATGTAACACAACCGCTGGACTCACGTAGATGTGCATCGGTGTATGTCAGACTAGTTTGGAACCCATCCGGGACCCTTAAGCATATTCTAGCGACACAGGGTACCTCACACTATGTCTACTCCATTCACCGAGACAAGTTAGTATAGCGCTCTCCCTGTTCCGTTATACAAATGACAGACAAAAAAATCAGTGGGCGTTAATGATTTTGAATGAGCGTGCACACTGCACTACTATTAATTTAAACTAGCTTTCATCCCAAGACTATAAAAATTATGTGTCACTACGAATACATAAATCAGTCACGCAAACTTCATGATCGTTGATCATGAATGTCTGCTAGATATTTTTGTTGCTAAAGGCTCGTCCCACTTACCTGTCTATTAAGTGAAAAATTAGAATAGTAGACTGAAGTTCCTAAAAGCCGATAAAAAAATCGGGCTTTAATAACTTAATACAAGTAATTTAAAGGAAAAGGAGTGCGTCTGCATCGTACAGGTACACTGCGTTAACGCTTATCGCTGACCAATCATAAACAAGCCTATGATAACCGTACTAACTTGTCTCCGTGGATAGGGTATAGGACGGGTTCGAAACTAGTCGGACATACTCCGCCATACGTCGATGTGAGTCCAGTCATTGTTTTGTTGTTTGGTTGAAAATATACTAAAAAATGTGTAATTTCAACAAGAAAATGTTTTTAACTAGAAAAATTACACAGTAATATTCGCTGCTAACACAAATTGCAGATGCCTTAACCGTATTTACAAATGCAATGTTTTACAACGCAGCCATTACGGACGTACGGTCGAAAGGTTTGCAATATAATTATATTACGTAGTGACATGCACTCGGGCAAGCACAGGCTGGCCACCTCTTCAGTTGCTGAGTTTATTCTATCTTCAATAGTCTCGAGTATTAACGTCAACGAATAAGTCTAAAGTATTACAGTCATACTCATAAATGTCCTTGTATTATATTGTAGGTCATAACAACTTTGTTAACGATCTCCGAAATGTTTATTCTAGTTTCACAACATAAACCAACACTCTGATCAAATATGTCAGTCTGCCTGCGTTAAGTGGTTATTTACTGATAGACTGACATAATATTATTATGAAAGACCAACTTGCTGTTCCAAATTTTATTTTTACAATTTATTTTGAACACATATTGAAAATGAAAATTGACACACTTTCATCTATGTATTCGATTCCTAATCCACTGCAGTTCTTAAATTCTTATTCTTAATCCTCTTCTTATTTATGAAAATAAGTTAATAATACACATAATTGCTGTTTGTAAACCTTTTTACATCAAAGAGTAAGTTTTATCCAAGTCAATTTAAACTTAAGACATTCGACAGTCGACACAATCTGTACAATTTTACCATGTCTGTGCTTCCCCTTAGAAAATAGATTTTTCCGCTTTACTGACTTTGAATGGGTGTTGTTGTGTTATTAGCTGAAAACGCGTCATACCATTATAGTGCAGACTTTTGCATGTTCTGTGTGTGTGGGCGAATACGATATTAAGCCACTTTGCGACGCTTTGTTAGGTGCTTCCAAACATTGTACATTCAAGGGTTTTTCATCAAAAAAATATATATATATATATATATATATAAAATGGACGCAGCTGTCCTTGAAATAGTTTTGAAAAGCTGTCTGAGTGCAAATTGAGTTTTTTTTGCATGAACTATTAATTATTATAAGTACTTAATATCCTATTTGCACTGCACGCCACGTGAGGCGCGATTTATACAGAAGTTGCGAGTGGCGGAGAGGTCAAAGGCATAGAGTCTTCATATAGTTCAGAGGCCACGCACGTCGGTAGGTACTCACCGTACGTCTTCTGTGTTATGCCAAACTCAGTCGGTATATGGAGAAGACGTGTCAGAACCCACGGAGACGTGACGTCTGCGCCATGCTATGCTTCTATATTGACAGCGCCTGATCGCATACCCACGTGTTTTAGCGGTGCGGCGAGCGAAGCGGCAAACGGCAAAAAAATGTATGAGCGAGAATGAAATGGACTGCAAACTATCAAGCTACCGCGAAAATACGTGGGCAAGTCGTAATATTGAACTATCCGTTCAAAAAAAGTGCAAAATTGATCCTTACCCCTGTAGCATAAGGTGCTGAAACGCAGCAGCCCGCTGAAGTCCGGCGGCTCAGAGGCGGAGGTGGTGTCCGACGGCGGGCCGGACCGGCAGGACAGCGGCGACAGCGTCAAGATACAGATGGAGGCGGCTCGCGAGCAGCACAGGAAGCGACTTGCTAAAAAAGGTTCATTTTTTGATTATTGAACACAAAAAAATGCGCTCGCTGCGCTCTCTTATGCGTTTTCACGTTTAAAATTATCACAATTTTGCGCTCGCTTCGCTCGTGCCAATTTTCAGCGAGATTTTTGTTTGAAGTATACAAAATTATTATTGTTATTTTAATTAACTGACTTTTTCTCCAGCTTTCCCAAGAATGGACGCAGACGGCAAAACGACCCTGAAGCTGGTGACGCACACGGTAGAGGGCGCGGGCGAGGACCGGCCCATGACGCTCGGACAGTACATCGGCAAACTGACGCAGGGAACTGGCTCGCTGCACAGTAACTATGCTTTACCATCATACTATGACCTCCGTAGGTCTCCAAATCTACTTGGGCGAACTCGCACTTGCCTATCTGTCTGTGTATCTTTCAAAGCCTTATTGATGTCGTCGGTCCTAGTGGGGGGTCTGCCAACACTGCGCTTTCCGGTGTGAGGTCACTGAAGCACCTTGGGACCCCAACGTCCTTCGGTTCTTTGAGCAATGTGCCCATTGCCACTTCAGTTTTGCAACTCGATGAGCTATGTCGCGGTAACTCTGGTTTTCCTGCGGATCTGCTCATTCCTGATTTAATATCGTAGGGATAGAATAGAATAGAAAATTTTTTTGTTCAAATAAACTTTTACAAGTACTTTTGAATCGTCCCGAACCCGAGAAACCGAGAAGAACCAGTAAGAAACTCGGTGGTTGCTCTTTTTAAAAATAACAATTGATTGTACATGATTGAATTGAAGTTTCGCGCATTGCTGGAACGAGTTAAATCAATACTCCGAGCACAGCTCTCTCCATCGCCCGCTGACAGACCCTGAGCCTTCTTATGAGTCTGAGTATGCTCTATAGATCTCAGCATAAATATAAATATTGTGTGTCAGCGCCGCGCGAGGACCGGCGCAACATGGCCAAGTGCGTGAAGCCGCTGCACTACGGGCCGTTCAGCTCGTACGCGCCCGCCTACGACGGCACCTTCGCCTCGCTCACCAAGGATGAGTCGCACCTCATCTACCACACGCTGCGTAAGCCCTTTCATAAATACCCTCAAACCAGGTGAAATGTTACCTTAGAGTTTTTTAAATACCCTCAAAAGTTGTAAAACATTACCTTGGAGTTTTTGCTAAATACCTTCAAAACAGGTAAAATGTTACCTTAGAGTTTTTTTTAATACCCTCAAAAGTTGTAAAATATTACCTTGGAGTTTTTGCTAAATACCTTCAAAACATGCAAATTGTTACCTTGAAGTTTTTGTTAAATACCCTCAAAATATGTAAAATGTTGCCTTAGAGATTTGCTAAATACCCTCAAAACTAAAAATAATAAACCATGTTAATTATTAGCAAGCTCAAGGCGACGGAAAAACAAGGCGGTAAAATGATAAAATGTATGATAATTATTACAGCATCGGAAACCGGCTAAATACCCTCAAAACTAAAAATAATAAACCATGTTAATTATTAGCAAACTCGACGCGACGGAAAAACAAGGAGCTAAAACGATATAATGTATGTCAAATGTTACAGCATCAGAAACCGGTCAAGGCAATGAAGAGATGCTGCGTTTCGCGCCCGACTCTCCCTGGCAACACATCTATGACATGGAGGCCATGTTCCCCGACAAGAAGGCGCAGCAAGACACACCCGCCACTAACGACGAAAATGTAAGACAACATTACTCACCACTTATCCGTACACCATTAGGTCACATCAAGGGATAACTAGAAATTATAACTACACAACACAACAGCTGGACTCACGTGATGTACGCTGGAGGATGCCCGAATAGCTCCGAAGCCACCCGGGGCCCTTAATCATAAACATGTTCATATGACTTGCCTTAGTCTGCTCGGTGAGGGTGAGGTCTTCTACACTGGTATTATTGATATGTATGTACGTACTCGAAGGCCGACTGTTATTGGTGTCATTCCAGTTTGGACGATGGCGTTGTCTTGGAACACCGTCGAGGGAAGAGCATAATATCCTGTCCTCCTCTGTCTCTCCTGTCCTGTCCGATCCTATTTCGATTTAAATATTCGAGTGATGACTTTTTTCGATTGCTTTTCGTATCTTACGAGGTAATAGAAACTTTTATGATTGAGGATGGATGGATGGATTCGAAATTAGTCGGGCAAAGCTACTCCGGTGTATATCCACTTGTGTCTTTTGTATTGTTGTCTTTTTCAAACTGTTTTTTTTTCTCAGGATATATCCAAAGTGAAGGTGGACATAGAGCAGCTGCGCTCGCTGTCGGAGCTCGGCATCGACGTGGACTTCCTGAGCGAGATCGAGGACGACGTGAAGCAGTCGCAGCACGACTACGGCATCGGCTCCGCGCTGCAGCACACCTACCGGCTGCTGGCCAAGCTGGAGAAGGAACAGCGGGACAGGTACTTCCAGAGATTAGCGTGTTCAAACAAACTCTTCAGTCGATATAAATCATAATAGAAGATCGATAAATTACCATTATTTAATCGTAATATTGTCGGCAGGTTGTCGGGCGCGACGCCGTGGCACCTGGCGCTGTGCGCGCGCGCGGGCGGCGCGGAGCGCGAGGCGGCGCGGCTGGCGGCGGCGTGGCTGCGCGGCATGCTGGCGCGGGTGCCGCCGCGCGCCGTCGCGCCGCTGCCCGCCGTGCGCGCCGCCATGGGCGTCACGCTCGACCATCTCGGTAACCACCGCAACATAATATATTATGGCATCTTAATAACGAGTGGTTTCGCCCCGAACTATACCTCGGGTCTATAAGTTCTTACATACCAACTGTCCAAACCTGAGCAGGTTAACGTTACCAAGTACCAATAACGTTAATTATTAATAGAATACTGTATTAACGGTAAAATATCAACGTTAATTAATATAATTACCAATATTTTAATGTGAAGAAGTAACGCCAAATAAAAAACATTCACAGAATAATAATATAGTGAATATTGTTGACTTTATTTTTTTTAATTGTTAACGTTATTTTTTTCGTTAATAATTATCATTTATGGCGGTATTTATGGATTTTATTTATTTATTTGCTTTCATGTAAATTAAATTAATTGATGGTGGGTGCTTAAAGCTAAATAAATATATGTACATGAGACCCTGTCTGGGTATTGCAAATACAATTAATTTAGATTACATACAATTAGAATTAGATACAATTAAATGCTAAATATTAAAGATACAATAAAAATAGGATTAAAATTATTATTAATTTTAATCCTATTAATAAAATTAAAATTATTTTATCTTCCCCATAGATACACCGATGGCCGTGGACGACTTCGAGCTGGAGATGAACGAGCCTCGCGACGCCGCCTCCGACCCCGACTCGCGCTCCAGCCACGACAAGTGAACTCGCCACATCATTATTGACATTCTAGTATAAATACTTAGTGCGTAAATAAATACCTAATATACAATTTTAATAAAATAGCCTTTAATTTACTTGACCTTGTCTTTTTCCCACTTTCGAGTTCTTTTAAAAATCCCATACTAGTAAATGCGAAAGTAACTATAGTAACTGATTTTGACGAAATTTGGCACAGAGATAGACTAGACGTTGGAGAAGCACATAGGCTACTGTTTATTCCGGAGAATCATAAAGTTCTCATAAATCATAAACACTAATTATTATTAAGCCTCCCCCACACAGGCGCGTTATTATAGGTCGATAGTATCGGACGAAGATAATATCGCAGGAGTTCCTAATTCCATTGCGGCGTTTTTATCGCAGCAGTGTGTAACTACATGACCATCCTAATACAAAATGTACTGGAAACAGATATCGCAATAACGCATGCGATATTATCGACCTATAATAACGCGCCTGTGTGGGGGAGCCTTTATCGTGCATAGTCTGTCACCCTTCTATAATAAAATAGTAACTGATACGTGCATAACAAAGATAGAACCAAAAGGAATATTGGCTTTATTCAACAAAATAAGACATATTAATAAACAGAATAACATGACTGACACATGTCTTAAGTAACATTATAAAATATAGAAAATATAGATAAAACCTTATTTGTAAACAAGGAGATCATATCATTCACCCCCCCTCTATCGAGAGACGTAATCTTGCAGATAGACCGGAGGTCTGCGTTCTCGGGTAGAATGACGAACTACTCTCTCTCTTGCGTTAGGAGCCGGTTCTTCAGTAGTGGGGGCTTCCGCAGGTTGTTCCTCATCATCTGACGGGTCGTCGTCAACCACTTGTGGCAAAGGCGCTAAAGCTCTGTTTGAGACTGTCGTCTCGCGCCCATCCGGTAATCTAATGTAAGAGTACTCGGGATTGCTCTGTATCAGCTGTACTTCTTCTACGAGCGGGTCATACTTAGAGCCTCTTACTGTTTTCTTCATGTAAACAGGTCCAGCTGACTGTAGCCAAGTTGGTAAAGAGTTCCCGTTTATCGAGCGGCGAGTGTGGTTGAACATACGCTCGTGTGGCGTCGCATTTGTTCCTGTACATAAGAGGGATCTTATGGAGTGTAGTGCCGGAAGCAAAGCTTTCTCCCAGTTGGCAACGTCTTCGTTATTTGATCTGAGATGTAATAGCATAGTTCGCCACAGCGTACCATTTAAGCGTTCTACCAAACCGTTTCCTTGGGGATTGTAAGGAGTGGTGCGACTACAAGATGTTCCGTGTGAAATTAGAAACTGTCTTAGTTCATCCGATAAAAATGAAGTTCCTCTGTCAGAATGGATGTAAGCCGGAGTACCGAACATAGAGAACAAATCTTTAAGACATTTTATGACTGTTCCGGAGGTCATATCTTTGCAGGCATACGCAAACGGGAAACGGCTATACTCATCGATTATCGTTAAGATATATCGATTTTGGCTGTTTGATGGAATCGGCCCTTTAAAGTCTAAGTTTAGTCTTTCAAAAGGTGCAGTAGCTTTTATGAGGTGTCCTTGGTGTTTTACATAACGAGGTTTAATTTCAGCACAGATAGGACATGCTGCCGTCATTCGTTTCACTTCTTCGACGGAGTATGGTAAGTTCTTTGATCTGACCCAGTGGACCATACGTGCGATTCCAGGATGACAGAGAGAACGGTGTAGTTCAACAAGTTTGGAGTTGGAAGAAGCTGTATCTATGTGCATGCAGACTCGCGAGAGCGCATCAGCAGCAAAATTCTGTTTCCCGGGTCGATAAATAATATCATATCTGAAACAAGATAGTTCCAGGCGCCATCTTTCAATTTTTTCATTCTTGATCTTATTAGAATGCGTTTGGTTGAACATAAATGCAACAGATTGTTGATCAGTTATAAGTCGAAAATGTCTTCCGATCAAGAAGTGTCTCCATTTGCGTAAGGCTTCAACAATAGCGCTAGCCTCCTTCTCAATGGAGGGCTGTCTTTTTTCAGAATCGTTAAGAGAACGTGAAAAGAACGCTACGGGACGCTCTTTCTGTGACAGTGTTGCCGCGATGGCGAAGTCAGAAGCATCAGTTTCGACACAAAATACCTCTTGGTCGTCTATTCCAGCCAAGGCTGATTTAGAAATATCGGTCTTTAGATTGTTAAAAGAGTTGATAGCCTCTTCAGATAAAGGAAAAGTAGCTCCGACCAAAGGTTTGATTTTAGCGGAAAATTTGTCAACCCACTTTGAGTAATGGGCAAATAGGCCGAGTGCTCTTTTCAAAGTCGCTGTATCAGATGGGATTGGAAGATTGATCAGTGGTTCCAATCGAGACTTGTCAGGTTTTATGACGTTATGATGAATGGTATAGCCAAGAAGATTGATGGAGTCTGATTCAAAAGTGCATTTGTTAAAATTCAGAGTAAGTTTGTATTTCTCAGTGGCTTTCATGAATTTGCGAAGGTTAATATCATGATCCTGTTTATCTTTTCCGCACACAGTTACATCATCTAGATAAGCATAGGTACCTTTAAGTTTCTCTGAATCAATGATATACTGTAGAGTTCGCTGGAAAGCCGCTACACCATTCGTGACTCCAAATGGTATTCGTGTGAATTGGTAGAGATTCCCACATGCTTCAAAGGCAGTGTATACTTTTTCATTTGAAAGAATGGGGACTTGGTGATAAGCACTTTTGAGGTCGATTTGGCTATAAACATTGTATTTAGCGACTTGTGTTATGATAGAATCGATGCTGGGTAAAGGATATGCATCTAGCTCTGTGAATCTATTTATGGTTTGAGAATAGTCAATGACAAGACGCTTGCGATGTTGGCCTCCACCAGCAACGAGAACTTGTGCCCTCCAAGGCGAGATACTGGGTTCAATTACTTTGTCTTTTAGTAAGTTGTTTACTTCATTAGATATAAAAAAAAAATCAAAATGGCGGACTTTATGCGCTTTAATGTGTGAGCTGAAATAAAAATTTTTCTTCAAGACCCTCGAGTGGGGTATCAAAATAAAGGGATTCAAAAGACAAATACGAAAATGTATAAATTTATATATTTGGAAACAATTTGGAGTGATAAATCGTAGAAAATGACCGTTTCCTATGTCAGTTCGTAACTACTTAACGGCTCAACCTATTTTGATAAATTATACGTCATTAGATTTGTCTTGACGGCGCAAATGTTACTGGGTACATAAAATTTATAAAAAATCAAAATGGCGAATGTTATGCACTTTAATGTGCGGGCTGAAAAACATTTTTTTAATCGGGTGGGTTTTTTAAATTTTTAAATTATAGCTTGTTACTCATTGCCCTTTAAATATCATCCTGATTTTGTCCAAAAAAGGAAACATCGTTGAATATTTCATTATCACTAAAATCGCTGTTGACTAATTTGAATTTTATGAAAATCTAAAAATAATTTAAAAAACTTTATTTTTTAAACGTTCTCCCGATGTTTAATTTACACAAATATTGGGCCTGTATTATATCAAGAGATTATGTAAATTAAGTAACAATTTAGGTACTTACAGTAAAAAAACAAAAAAGTTTCATAAAACACAAGTATAAATTGAAAATTTAAAAAACCCCCGACATTCGCCATTTTGTGGCGGCGGCCATCTTGGATTCGCATAGGGCTATTCTACTAGTCAAGCCCTTTCATTTGATACCCATATTGAGGGCGTTGTAATAAAATATGTAATCCGCCATTTTGTAGCGGCGGCCATCTTGGACCGATTTTCATCAAACATAGCTAACAACACACTCGACAAATTCACCTTTCAAACAAAAAAAACCGCATTCAAATCGGTCCACCCGTTTGAGCGCCACAGGGGAACAGACACACACACACACACACACACACACACACACACACACACACACACACACACACACACACACACACACACACACACACACACACACACACACACACACAGACACGTCAAACTTATAACACCCCGTCGTTTTTGCGTCGGGGGTTAAAAATAGGTCTTATTTCATGAAAAGATTACTTTTAATTACCTATCTCGCAAACTCATGCGACATACGAGTATCAGCGAGTTAAAAATATCGGAAATAAAGATCAAAGCAAAAAAAAAAATTACCCTATCGCAATATTTTAAAGTCGTCGATATTTCACGGCGCATCGGCCTCCCCCATGCTTGCGCGTGCGCTCGCGTGCGCGGCGCGTGTGAGCGCGCGCCGCGGCGCTTTCACACACTGGCCCGCAAAATAATATTCATACTGTCTCTGGCCCGTGTACTGCAGTCAACAAGCTACATACAGCACACGAGTGAGGGGGCGGTGAGTGGATTGTGAGGGCAGGTGATCTGTTGTTCCGATTCGTGCGAATATTTTATTATTGGCATTTCACTAGCTGATATGTATAACAAAGTCCCCCGCCACGTCTGTTTGTTCGCGATAAACTCAAAAACTACTGAACGGATTTTCATGCGGTTTTAACTAATAGACAGAGTGATTCGTGAGGAAGGTTTAGGTGTATAATTTGATAAGTTTTTATGTAAATTGGTTGAAATATGACGATAATTGTTGAAGACGTCGGTAAAAGTTAAACCGCCTAGGAGCTTTCATTGAAAACGCTGAGTCCCTTTGAGATATAACAGAACCAAAGAATGATTATAACAATGTGTGGTGGGATAGTAGCGGGTAATTACTGTCCGTGCGAAGCCGGGGCGGGTCGCTAGTCTATCTATCTATCTTCTATCTATACATATAATAAAATCGCAGACTTGCCGTATCTGTACATTAAAGATTTTTGCAAAATAATAACTGGGGGATGTTAGGGATAAGTAAGTAATAGAATGTAAAAAAGCTATTTTTGAAATTTTTGTCTGTTTGTCTTTTTGTCTGTATGTTTGTGCGCGCATCACGCAAAAACTACTGAATGGATTGAAACGAAACTTGGTACGATTTAAGTTTATACTACGGAGTAACATATAGGATACTTTTTATCCCGAAATTCAGCACGGTTCCCTAGGGAGAGGGGATGAAAGTCAAAACGTGTATTTAGCTGTAATTCAATAACGCGTGGTCCGATTTCATTCATTCTTTTTTGTTAGAAAGTAGATACTTTAATGATTACCGACTAATCTCTAAAAGGCTGGATCGATTTTGATGGGACTTTCACTGGCGGATGTTTACATTTTGATCTACCTAAACATCCGTCAGTGAACTTTTAACAATTTTTAGCATGATATGAGCTCAAAGGAGCTTAGGAAAAACAAAATGATTCCTACGGGATTTTTAAAAACCAATATATATCCACGCGAACGAAGTCGCGGGTGTCCGCTTGTTTACAATATGACAAGTTAACCCTTGACAAGGTAGGTATAAGTGCTAAGCGGCGATGCTGTCCAGACTCCAGACGAAAGCCAAATAACCTGAAAGGCGATGATTGTTTTTGCCCGTCTAACCACAGTAAAATTTTCCCACCAACTTTCGCAAACCATTAAGAAAACAAAGGCCATTACCGATTAGGCATCGGAATCAACAATACCGTAATTTCAAAACGATACGTAAATCCACCCCCGTATACAGAATCGCCCCCGTTTACCCTCCGTTCACACGGGAACTTACCATCTACCAACCTTATTTTACACTTAGAATAACCAAAAACAGCTCTTGTTCGCGCAAAATAAAGGTTACAATGGTGTCTTTATTATGTTGGTTATATTGTAACATAATATGATAATGTGGAATATGGTTTTTTACTGAGCATATTTGCTCGGTGACATTTAGTGGTGTTGACTGATCGACTGTGTGTTAGAGAGGGTATTGTATTGGAGCTCTTAGTACCGTTAGGTATTTGTACTGAACAGTTAATAGGCCACAGACTCAATAGCACTGGAATCAGAAAGGTCGTAGGTTCATATCGGAGTGATCTTAATCGGCCTTCTAGAAACGAAGAAACTACCTAGTTACTACCTACTTGATTAAACTAAATGCGTTGGTTTTCTTAACAGTTGTCTTTCAGTCAAATTTATGAAGAAAATTGATCGAACAATACAATTTTCAATAATTTAATTAATTTCTTTATTTGCATTTAAAACATTGTTAGTCCAATATTGATCTATCTATCTATAATATAATAAAACTGTAACAGATCCAATTCTGTACATTGAAGATATTTTGAAAATTTTTATTGGAGGGCACTCTATAATCGATACTGAAGCCAAAACTGTAATTTTTTTCATTTTTGTCTGTCTGTCTGTCTGTCTGTCTGTCTGTCTGTCTGTCTGTCTGTCTGTATCTTGGCCGCGCATCACGCCGAAACTACTGAACGGATTCGAATGAAACTTGGTACGACTTGAGTTTATACTCCGAGGTAGGACATAGGATACTTTTTATCCCGAAATTCAGCACGGTTCCCTTGGGAGAGGGGAAGAAAGTTAAAACGTGTATTTAGCTGTAATTCATTAACGCGTTGTTCGATTTCACTCATTCTTTTTTTGTTAGAAAGGTAGTACTTTATATATTGTCCCGTAAATATTTCAAGGTCATAGGTTTTTTAGTTCAGAAATGACAGACATTACAACCCTGAGTATTGGGTTCAAATAACTTGGGACCCGGATCTTTGAACGTACGGCTTATTGTAAACTGGTGTGCGTATAAAAATTTATGTTTGTTGGTCTGTCTATTTGTTCCAGCTAATCTCCGAAACGGCTGGATCGATTTTCATGGAACTTTCAATGTTATAAGGAGTAACTTGGCTACACTTAGTTTAGGTACATAAAAGAATTATGGGATCCGATCCGATCCTATATAAAAATCTATATCCACGCGAACAAAGTTGCGGGGGTCAGCTAGTGGACTTATAAAACTAGATATAGTAGGTATACCTACTAACAAGTATAAATTGAAAATTTAAAAAAAACCCGACTTTCGCCATTTTGTGGCGGCGGCCATCTTGGATTTGCATAGTGCTATTCTACTAGTCAAGCCCTTTCATTTGATACCCATATTAAGGGAGTCGTGAAAAAATATGTAATCCGCCATTTTGTAGCGGCGGCCATCTTGGATGGATTTTCATCAAACATAGCTAACAACACTCTCGACTAATTCACCTTTCAAACAAAAAAAACCGCATTCAAATCGGTTCACCCATTTGAGCGCTACAGGGGAACAGACAGACACACACACAGACACGTCAAACTTATAACACCCCGTCGTTTTTGCGTCGGGGGTTAATAAAACAATTAATAGGTAGGTAGGTCTATGTGTAGAACGTTTTGTTTCGTCTGCAAGTAAAGCAAGAAGCAACTAAGTAACTATGTATCTAACAGTTTTGGGATTGGTTTTGGGTTCGATTTCTGGATTGGTGAAAATTGATTTATATATCTATCCAAGGTGGCTCAGAGAGGCCGTGCTATTACTAAATATTCCGATAAAAATACTTGAAGGTCTTGCTCTATGTCACTCACAGCAGAGCCGACAATGGATAAAAATGTGAACGTACCCATTCAATCAAAAGATTTTGATTCCTTCAAACATGACACCAAAAGAAGCGACTCCCGAAAAAACCCACCAAAAAACGTGGGGTCCAAGAGACCAACATTTTCGACTTCAAGGATTAACCCGTTTTTTTGTAGGCGTGAGAATAGAACCCCAGGAATCAGGATCTCATGGCAGGTGCCTACAACTATTGTTATAACGCCTACCATTGTATGCGAAATGTAAAAAGGAACTTTTGTGTGCTTTTGTGTTACACAAAATACAACTCAAGTGCTTCAATTCTGTACAAAAATATACTTTTGATTAACTGTTTGTGTTTATTCAACGTTAAAGTAGGTAATTTTACTCTGATTTACGTAATAAAGGTTTGCCTTGTTTGTTGATAGGTTTGAGGCTGATCAGCCCTGTAGGTACTATCTATTATGATAAGCTCTGTTTATTATTTTTCTGTTATTTTGTGGTTTGTTATTTTTGCGAGTGGTAGGTACATACATAAATAACAGAGGTTGATGCCTTTCACTGGATGAGTATTATATGCACTGATCTCTATTAATACAAGTACGTTCTACTGGCTATTGACTGAAGCGATTTTTTTAAATTAATTTACAAGTGAGCCCTTGACTGCGATCTCACCTGATGGTAAGTGACGATGCAGTTTAAGGTGCAAACGGGCTAAGTTGAAAGAGGTATGGCAGTTTTTATAAAACCCGTACCACTGAACGGTTTCTACGCAACATCGTATTCGTACCGGAACACTAAATTGCTTGGCGGCACTATTTTGTCGGTATTAGCGACTATTATCGACATTTTCGCGCTGATCGCTAAGAAAAATGAGGGTGAAGGTACTAAAAGTAAAAACCAATGTGAATTGTGTTAAATTGCATTGGGAAATGTCTTTAGTTCTCAGTAGGTACCCTTGATGAGCGTTTTAAATCGGCACAAGAATTTGCAAGATCATAATATTTGGAACATTATCTGGTCTGTCAGTCCTTCATCACTAATTGATAGACGGAATGGACTGATGCATTTCCTATCATCTAAATAATGGATCCCTAAGACTGTAACGCTCTATCAGGTGAAACCACTGGGAAATGCTAACTTGTTATCGAATAGAAAACGTGATTTCTTTTTCTAGAGTAAAGCGTAAATCTTTGACAAAAAAATTGCAGCACTCGAAATCCCTTTTTTAATGTTCTGTCAATGACAAAAAAATTAATCTCTGAACCTCTTTGTACCTACCTAATGTGAACAAAAATAAAAAGATTCTTTATCCAATGATATTATTACACTGATAATAAAAAGATTTCAGTCTAAGAATATTAAAGAAAGACTTAAAAAAAAGCAACCTTATTTTCGCAAGCTTTATGCCTGAAGTATTCACCGTGAAGGCTCTTCAACGAAATAGGATCATGACGGAACAAGAGTGCAAGGATTATTACCTACCTTTTTAGGGTACCGTATGCAAACGGTGCCAAACTAAGCCTCCGCTGTCTGTAGGTTCATCCGTCTGTCACAGCTTGAGATTTAATAGGTAGCCAGGAAATATTTTCACAGAATATGTAAGTATTAATTACTCCGGCCTTTAACACGACAAAAAATTAATCTTAAAAAAAAACTAAACCCAAACATATAAAAAAAGACCAGGTTCCCGATACAAAAATCTCTGAAAATACCTATAGCTAGAAGCTTATTTGAACTTTAAGTAGGTATTTGTTACAGTTCTATCTTAAGAACGTATATACACAAGTTTATTTGGTCAGATTGCAGTAAGTATATACCTAGTACCTACATACTCTATAGTGAAACAAAAAAAAAATTTACTATGGAAGACGTGTGCTCAGAGGATGCTGGATTGTTGGTGAGGCGTTTCCATTTGTTTTTTCTCATCTTAATGTTGCTACGGCATCAGTTTTGTTATTAACTAGAAGATTATTTATAATATGTACCTACCTATGTGTGGTGGTACGGGATCCTTTATACGCGAGTCCGACTCGCGCTTGGCCGGTTTTTATAGTACCTAGCTAAATCTTATAGGATTAAGGTGGATCAAAGAATCGCATCATGGTGCTATTGTGAGCTGGAGCTGTTTTTAAAATCGTGCGAAGCATTTTATAGTCTTATATATTTTTTAAAAAGTCATTAAGAATAATGAACTTTGGAAAACCAATTTGTGATAAACAGGTCGATATCCGAAAAAGACCAGAGGCTATTCTCTGACTTAGTTACCAACTGAAAATAGTTGCTAACGAATTAGTTCGATATATGTAAGTACATTGCTGTTTTAATGTGTTAAATGAAATCACTGTTTATATTTCACACAGTAAAACAGCAATGTATATCGAACTAATTCGTTGGCAACCATTTTCAGTTGGTAACAAAGTTAGAGAATAGCCCCACTGTACGTGACTAATCGCAATGGAAACTAGCCAACTACTACAATATTGTAATGCACAAACGCAAATATAGGTAGATACTACTCTCTGTTCCCTCACTCTCATACTCCGTTGGGATGCCAATTCGATACAATCGCAGCGAGATGCGTGACTGACGGCAACTTCCCAACTGCCAACAATTAGTATTACTAAACAGAAAAATTTGACTGGAAAAGCTGTGCTTGCGTTGAAGTCTAAATGCATTTTCAACATCACTATTTTCTATTGATATTCGATTACTATTTTTTGTTAAGTAACTACTAAGTAGTTAATTTCCTTTGCTATTTGGATTCTAATTTGTTTGGTTGTGTATCTTAATTTAACGTAATATGACTTTTTATAGAGTCGAGATATTTGAACCACATTTTTCATGACTTTTCTTCGTAACTTCTAGATAAATACTGATATGAGGTAGTTAGTAGAGCGCCGAAATTTTGCTTTACCTATTCGAAATTCTGACCTCTAATAAATTATTACGAATTACTTAAGTTCCGGGTAGTTACTTTCAACAGCATCAGCGCCAAAATGGCAATATTCAAGTTGCTTCATCTCGATGTTGCATATAGCTGACCCCAGCCAACCCCTACTTGTACGTGTGTTGTGTAAATGTTATAGGTACATATCTACCTTAGTTACCTTACCTACATTGGTAAAGTAGCTAGTTACCTAACTAAGTACTTATAGTGAGCTCCCTACAGTTTCATCAAAAATTAATCAAAGTGCTGCGAATTAAATTTCACAATACCCAGTGAGCGTGACACATCTCCACACATCCCCGAGCTTTCCGCAAACAATAGCCTTCGTTCAATGAAATTGCGTTTCCTAATTGACGCCGCTTCCACCGTGCGTCGGACACGCGGCCTTTTCAAAAATATTAAATCCAAAAAAACACCCCTTTATCACCCCTAACACTATATGAATATCGCCTATATTCCTGTGATTAACTTTAGAACAAACTCACTAAACACTGTCAACCCTATTTGATCTTAAGTTGCAGTCACTAAAAACTCTACCCCTATACACTTAAAATGGAATATCGCAGCATTTGCGTGTAAAAACAAAATTGTTTGCGCAAAAATGTTGCAAAGTTATACTGCGCTTTATAACACCTTAAAATTCAGTGATAAGGTTTGAAATGGTGTGTTTTGGTGGTAGTGTTATGTCGGTGGGATGTAAAGCATGGTCGCCACAGGGCCGGGAGGCGGTCGTCGCCCGGGCACGCGGCAGCACACTCCGCGGCCGGCGGTCGACGCGCGCGCACGTGCGTCCCGCATGCGTACTCCCTGCTCAACAAGTTCCTGTAATTTTGTAAGACGAATAGACACTTGTTTACTTAATTGATTAATCAGATAATGCTTTATGAACTTATTCAACTGGAGTTTTAGTGAGCGTTTTTTCATAAAACTGAAAAATAAAGATTTTTCCGTACGAAAGTGAAAACTATGGTGATTTTCAAGAATGTGAAATTTGTTTCAGACAGTTACCATCTACTGTCACTGTACTACCAGTCTATGTTAACCATATATAACAGTACATTTTACTCCAAAAGAAAATGAATCCGTTTTCAGAGGATTCTACGTCGATTTTCACCAATTTTCCACAGCAAAACATTGAAAATGTAAAAACTCTTCCACTTTTTGTAGAGCAAGCGTATGAGTGAATTAAAGTGAACATTATTTATGAAAAATATTTCATTATGCGTAAAATCTTTCTCTTTAAGAAAAAGTGCCAATAAACCATTTTTTTTTACTTAACTTTTTCACTATAAGTGCATCAAAAGTGAATGAGTGATTTAAGTATTCACTAGAAACTTTGCATAAATGATGGAGTATCAGAGACACTTGGAGCCCAGTGCTCACCAGCAGCCGCAGTCCCAGGCCCCCCAGTGGGCCCCCCAGTACGGCTGGGGCCCCCCAGCGCCCGCCGCGCCGGCGCCCGCGCCGAGAAATAAGAGAACGCACTCCGAGAGTGAAGACGATGCCTTTTCCGAAGAAAGCAGTAAAGATGCGACGTTAGTATTTTCTTTTTTTTTTATTATAGAAGTTACACGCTTGACCACAATCACACCTCATGGAAAATGATGATAAAGATAATATTATGTAACAATGTTGATAATATTATTGATATTCACACAAGATAGCTAAATGTTTACGTCCCTAAAGACAGGTTATGTACAAACTACAGCGTTTTATTGATGACGCTCTTTTGAAGCAATGTTACTCGTATATATTATATCGGAAAAAAATTAAATATCGGAAGAATCGGAATAAATTAAAAATATTATTTTTTTACTAAACAAGATTCTAACAAGAATAAAAAAATACGTACCGGATTTTCATCGTAGTCGTGTCGGTTGAAAGCCACAGAAAATATTAAGCCGTAGGCAAGTGCTACGCGCGTAGCACGTCTACGATCTAGAGCTTTCAAGACGAAAGTGATTATCTTTTTAATTTTTTAAAAATTTTTCATTTTTTATTTTCTTTTATAAGTATGGTAAAACTTTCGAATTTGCGAACTGAAATAAAAAAGCATAATTATTTTTAAATTAGTATTCCAATTAAATTATGTAGGTATTTGCTTTTATAATTTCTTCTTTCCGTAAATAATGAGTAAGTAATCAAATATAAGCATCAAAAGTAAGCATGACCCTATTTCTAATTAATGCAGTATAAAAATTCAGTACATTAAAACTCTTCAAGTCTGAGGTTTTAGGTCAAAAGTCAAAAGATGGCGGTCCGATCAAAGGAAAGTTGTAACCTTTCACCTTTCACTTTGCTAAAGCTATTTTGACCGCATTAAAATACAACCTTTACCGAAATACGACTGATTCTTGTGAAGCCAAAAGTAATTTTAGCGTCGTTTCATATTTCTGTAATTCAAGAAAGTTTTAAGCCGCAAAATGTTACTTGTGTTTGCATTATCTAAATTTTAGTAAATTAAATACGTATTTTGAGGCATTAAATTGTTTACAATAATAGCTATGTCACTTTTGGCTCTTATACTTTTCTCGCTTTATTATTTCTATAACATTTTAATTGGCCAGGGTCATGACTCCTACCATTAATCACATAATGGTGGGGGCTTTCTTGGAACAGTAATACGGTGGGCTCCCAGATCCTTCTGCATACCTAGTTATTATTATTACTATAGCAATTCCCTATTCTAAGGGTTAGGTCTTTAAAACAACTTCGTCGTCATCGTCTCAACTGACAGACGTCCACTGCTGGACATAGGTCTTTTGCTAAGATTGCTACCATGATCTTGTGCCGCTTATATCCAGCGGCTGCCAGCGACTCCTTTGAAATGATCCATCCATCTAGTGGGAGGTCTTCCAACGCGAGGTTTCCATTCAATGAGTTTGCGATCCAACATCTATCGGTATAAGCCACGTGCATTGCTTCTATCATAGTCAGGCAGCCGATTAACATTTTTTTTAGTAATTAATAACAGGCTGAATATTCGGGAGTAGGTAGATTCTTTAAACATTTCGATTCGCTCGGGTGGGAAATCGTTCTACAAAATTTGTAGGACTATGTGGCCAATGGCCATTTCATTATACAAATGTTTACTAAGCTGGATACAAAAAATCAGCTCGTTATTAAGTTACTTCAGTATCATCTTCCAATGTCTGTCGAAACTCGATACTATCCCGCTACTATCGTTTAAGTAATCGTAGATTGTTTGATCAGGTCACCAGGCGGTGACTCCTACCAGCTCAATGGTCCATTGCTTCTACCATTTCAATATAATTTAGGTAATCATAGATTGTTTGATCAGGTCACCAGGTGGTGACTCGTGCCAGCTTATGGTTCATTGCTTCTACCATTTCAGTATAATTTGGGTAATCATAGATTGTTTGATCAGGTCACCAGGCGGTGACTCGTGCCAGCTCATGGTCCATTGCTTCTACCATTTCAGTATAAATTGGGTAATCATAGATTGTTTGATCAGGTCACCAGGCAGTGACTCGTGCCAGCTCATGGTCCATTGCTTCTACCATTTCAGTATAATTTGGGTAATCATATATTGTTTGATCAGGTCACCAGGCGGTGACTCGTGCCAGCTCAGGGTCCATTGCTTCTACCATTTCAGTATCATTTGGGTAATTATAGATTGTTTGATCAGGTCACCAGGCGGTGACTCGTGCCAGCTCATGACGCGCAAGCGGCGGCGGGGCGTCATAGAGAAGAAGAGGCGGGACAGGATAAACACGTCGCTGACGGAGCTCAAGCGCCTGGTGCCGGCCGCGTGCGAGAAGCAGGGCAGCGCCAAGCTGGAGAAGGCGGAGATACTGCAGCTCACCGTCGACCATCTCAAGATGCTGCACTCTAAGGGTAAAGCCATTATATCGCTTTTGTATTTTTTGACGTCTTATTCAATGAACGCCGGCTGCACGCACGAAAAAGTATGCCTCATTATCAAGTTTCGCCTAGCCGAGCGTGCAAACGAGAGCGCGGAACAAGCGATAGAGAGGCAATGTTTTGTTATGACCAACCAATTTTTTTTAAGAATATTAACCATGATGAACATGACGAATGTTCCGCTTTCCCGTCCAAATAAGCGAAACCTTGTGTTAGCAGTGGGTACGATAATAGTGTAACGAGTGGGGTTTGAACCGCGATTTTTCAGATACTTCAGTATGCTGTGAAATATCAGCATACTTATTACTAAGTGTGTCCCCTATTAAAATCGGTCCCATTTAAAATCCCATTAAAATCGGTTCAGACGTTTTGATTGCTGATTAGCTTGTACAAACAGATAACAATATTAAAAACGTGTGTTTGGGTCATTATTTTATCGGTCAAATTATTATCATATTATTTATCATCATAGGCAGTTATTTCGAAATCACGGACAAACGCTTCAGTTTTTATTATTCATTGGTATACCTATTTAGACATATTACATTCTCACTTAGTATAGGCAAAATTTTACAGTTACAAATTATATAAAAACTCTCTTAAACTTTAATTGAATAAAACGAATAAAACATAATATCTAACCGCTAGGACCGCATTTATCCTGTCATTTGTACTCTTATTTAGTAAGAATCAATTTAGGTACATCCGTTTCCTTCAAATTAACAAAAATGCCGTTACGGTTCCGCAAAAAACCCATCAAATTGCTATTTGCTATAAAAGCAAAAGTATTTTACCGTTCGTTCTGCTTTCCGGTTTTATAAAAAAGTGTCATTTACAAGCAGTAAGAATTCCGAACTAATTGTATGTTTGTACAAGAGCTTTATTGTAGAAGATCTCTACAGCAAAACGAATAAGCTCTATATATCAATATATAGAGCTTATTCGTAGGTAAACAGTTTTATAGTAAGAATCAACAATTTCTTAAATCACTCTCATCATGAGCATCGTCGTCATCTCGACCAATAGACGTCCACTGCTGGGCATATGGTATTCAAAACATAAAATAAAAGAAAAACCTCACATAAAAATAATTTCCAAAATATACATATACCTATACCTATACCTATTCAAGTATTCATCCATAGATATGGTGCCCAAGACTCGACTTATGCTAATATTGCCTATTTGGATAGCATTTAGTTTAGCAAGGCTTTGCGTTAAATCATCAGCTAAATTACTATGTTTCCGTAAAATAGAAATGCTAGCCATGTAAAGCCACAGTAATGTGATTCTTAACTTATCAATCTGTGGTAGATAGGTATCGAGCCTTATTTAAGTTCATGTAAGTTTATGTAAGTTATCCGCACATGTGCGGATAACTTACATAAACTTACATAATATACTGCCATGCGGTCAGAACGGCAGTTTGCACACATGAGGCATGTTATCATCTTATCAATATGTCACAGATCCATTCCCACACCGTTTCCGGCTGCGACAGGTGTTTGTAGAACGAATCTCCACCTCATAATTTACACTTTAAGCTTAGGGTGATAAAGTTTAAAATGCAACGATCATTACTATAATATGATTAATTGTAGCGTGTAATGGATACATCGGATATGGATATGTAATAAACTGGGAATCATATTTTGTAAATTATATTGAGTTAATTAGTTCTAGCCCTACGCAGTAGAATCTACCTACTCTCCGAATATGTACTAGAATCTGTCATATGAGCCTATAAAATCGACCAAAATAAAAATATTTTAATCTTACATTGTCATGAAAATTGTTAAGAATTTAGTAAGTGCACGACGCTTGTACCTAAGAGATATAAGATGAGGAAAGTTTGAAAACTGAAAATATCTGTGTATTGGATCGAGATATTCTAACAATTTATAGCCGTTAGCCATAATAACAAAAAAGTCGTTATTTAACAAAGCGTAAACCACACAATTAAAGGACTAGCTAGACTAACCACCCGACTCTTCCTTTCTGCGGTCGATGACCTTTAGCCAAATTGCTGCAATCCCGCGAACACGCTCTGCGGTTAGATTCACCACTCACCACCCACCACCACCCACCACCGACCACCACCCACCACCGACGCGCCGCCGGAAGTTACGTTGCTTTATTAATCATGCAACACCCATCATATTAGGGCCCCTATCCCACTGGCGTTTTGTGAGCGTTCGCGTCTCTCCAACGTCTGCACAGCGTTGTCGCGACGTTAACGTTGCGTTGACGTTGCGAAGTCGAAGCGTGACGATTGCCATTATAGTAGGGGAGCCGAGGATGCTAAATGTGAATTTACTTAAGCGTCGTCGGGACCTAGTAGATTTTATAGATTAGTTGATAGGAAGAATAAAAGGTTTTATAGATTAGTTGATAGGAAGAATAAAAGTTTATATTATAAGGTTTTCCATTTCAGTGGTGGGGAAAGCTTCTAGCTGCACGCTCTCATCTTCAATAGATGATTTTTTATAACTTTGGCTTGTGAAAATCGGCTGATTATATTTTTTGTTATTTTTGTATCATTTCCTTCAAAATAGAAAAAAATTCAACTACCCTCGAGATTCGAGAAGGTCAAGATGATGTTTTTTGCAACTTTGTAACGCCTATTCTCGTACGTTACGTTCAAATAATCTGATTTTCTAAATATACTTTTCTTAGCTTGTAATTATTAACCCACCGTATCTTAATCTGACGTTTTTGAGTATTTACGTCCATCATTTTTTTTATTTTGCGCGCGGCTTATTTAAAGGGCTTATATATGGTAGAAGGTACTCAGCAGGATGCAAGATGCCTCGTCTCTCTTATCTTAATCTGACGCGCTCGAGTAAATCCAAAAATTCCCTCTTGGGCTCCCCTACTATTGGACACTCTCAACGTTGACGTCGCGTCAACGCGACGTTGTCGCTGCGCAGACGTTGGAGAAACGCCAACGCTCGCAAAACGCCAGTGGGATAGCGGCCTAATTTTACTTACGCAGGAAATTTTTAAACGTCGTCATTTATAACGCGTGACTACTTACATTTTACCTGGTACAGGTAGACTTTAAGCGTATAACTGTTAAACATTTCACGGTTTTTACGCAGCATCATACTGGAACACATCTTACTTATCTGTGTGCTTAGTCTAAGATCGGAGCACTCGAAAACGAACTCGAAAACTATTGATCGAATCACAAGTGAATTCAGAGCAAAATGAACTCAAATACTCGTATTTTAAAGTCGTAATTCCATAGTTCGAATATGTATTTTACAACATTTCTGCTTGGGGCGCTCGTTGTGTTCGAATGCTGAATGTATTGGCGAACTCAAACCTTAATACAAGCCATTTTAGGTCTATTTTACTCTGAAATCGATCAATAGTTTTCGAGTTCGTTTTCGAGTGCTCCGATCTTAGACTAAGCACTCTCGAATCGACCTAGTTTCTTTGAAATAAATAGGTATGTTTGTGGTTCTCACTACACTTATATAGAATAGAATAGAATAGAAAAGTTTTTTATTCAAATAAACTTTTACAAGTGCTTTTGAATAGTCAGATGAATCTACCACTGGTTCGGAATGCCGTTCCAACCGAGAAGAACCAGCAAGAAACTCGGCGGTTGCTCTTTTCCAAATTTACAATATCAATATAACAATTTTATGGTAAGTACATGATTGAATTGCCGTCTCGCGCATTGCTGGAACGAGTCAAATCCACGCCTTTTTATCATTTATATAAGTAATCATAATTTTATTCAGATAAACTTTCGGAAGCGTTTACGAATCGACAAATGAATCTACCACAGGTTCGGAATGGTGCTTACAATTCTACACATGTGAAGAAGGGCAGACAAAAGTAGCCCCATTTCCGACGGTGGCACCCGTTCACGAGCATGACGCATGATCCAGCCATTGCTTCGCTCAACCATATTCGAGGGAACGTAACAACCCGCACCACACGACACCACCACAGAAATGTTTAAAGAGAGCGTGACATACTTAGGCTACCCATGATCAAAGCATCGAATTGAACACCAATAATCAAATACTCGGTTTAAGACATTGAGAAATTGCTCCATGCTTTTTTATCATTTATATAATCTTCAATTGTATAATATGCTTTTTTTATGAGCATATTTTTAATAGAGTTCTTAAACTTGTGTAAAGGCAAGTCTAAGATTGCTTGTGGAATTTTATTATAGAACATTACGCCCATTCCCACAAATGACCTTTGGACCCTTTTGAGGCGTAACTGAGGAATCACGAGCCTATTTCTATTTCTTAATTGCCTGTCGTGTAATTCGCACTTTTTAATGTAACTGTGAATGTTTTGCCTAACAAAAATTATATTGTTATAGATATATTGAGAAGCTACCGTAAGAATACCTATTTCTTTAAATTTCTCTCGAAGGGAATCCCGCGGTTTTAAATTATAAATTGCGCGAATTGCCCTTTTTTGTAAAACGAAAATTTTTTCAATATCAGCCGCTTTACCCCATAGTATGAGTCCATACGACATAATACTATGGAAATATGCAAAATAAACAATTTTTGCAGTTTCTATATCTGTTATCTGTCGAATCTTCCTAACAGCGTAAGCAGCAGAGCTGAGCTTGCCAGCAAGTGTTGCTATATACTTAGTTTGAACTTTTATCATCATCATTATCAACCAACTAGCTTCTGCAAAATTCAAAATCATTTATTTCATGTAGGCCAACATGTGGCTCTTATGACATGTCAAGAATCTACCACCGGTTCGGAATGCTGATTCTGCTGAGAAGAGCCCATAAGAAACTCAGCAGTTGCTCTTTTCAAAACAAAATCGTTACAAGTAGCTTAACTATCTTGTGGACAGCTGAAGCAAAGCCGAATAGACCAGACATATTTTTTATTCAGATAAGTAAACTTTTACAAATGCTTTCGAATCGACAAATGAATCTACCACTGGTTCGGAATGGTGCTTACTACACCTGTTAAGATGGGCAGACAAAAGTAGCCCCATTTCCGACGGTGGCACCCGTTCACGAGCATGACGCATGATCCAGCCATTGCTTCGCTCAACCATATTCGAGGGAACGTCTTGGAATGAAAAGAGTTTAAAAGCCGTAGTCAACCACGCTAGCCAAATGCGGATTGGTAAACTTCACACACCTTTGAGAACATTATGGAGAACTGTCAGGAATGGGGGTTTTTTCACGACGTTTTTTTTTTCACCGTTAAAGCAAATGATATTTAACTGCCTGAAACGCACATAACTCCGAAAAGTTGGGGTGCGTGCCGGGTACCGACCTCGGCTCCCCCGGAAAGAAGGCCGAAGTCATAACCGCTATAAAGGCTATCATCGCTACTTTAAATAAATCAAAAAGCTCCCAAAATCGATTACGCTACACCATCACCACAATAGCAGTCTATTAAGTGTTTAAAACCGCATCAAAACTATTACTACCGGTCACAATAGCGGCCTACATCCTAGTCCAGGTATAGAGGGTAGCGGGGGACAGACGGACACACACCTGGCGCTAGAAAAACTCACCAACAGGAAGTGGCCGATAGCCCGGCTTAGTGATATGCGATCTGGCTTTTTGTCCCTTCCCACCGATGTTTGGGAACATTTTTCTAATGTCGACTTCTGTTTGCTAGTTTATTCTCTACAGAAAAATAAGGGTTAAAGTAAACTTCATACAAGAAAGAAAAATATGTATAAATGTACAGATTGGGTTGAGTGCCGAATCAAAACTTTGGGAATTTTCAATTCAGATTGCTAATGTTGTAAAATAAATCTGTCGTACCCAATCTCTAAATAAGACTGAATTGACAGATTAAAAAATAGTGCTACTGGTCTAGGATCCCACCTTAGAAATTTCTACCCTCATCTGTTATTTAAACGAATTATATGTCAAATGAAAGATTATTTTATTCTTAATCGAACCGTATTTGGTTGCCTGGTCAAAAGTGGTGCTAAATCATGGTTGCCTGGATTTTAAGATATAAAATGTTCGGTGCGAGTGTTGAAAGTGACAGAAAAGTGTTGCGCGCGCAATTTCATTTGACAGACAAAGATGCAGTGAGGCAGGCGTGCACTCGGCAGGTGCTTAGTCTATACAGAGAGAGGATGAAAGTCAAAATATTGACTTTCATCCTCTCTCCCAAGGGAACTCTGCTGAATTTTGGGATAAAAGGTATCCTATATGCTATTATGTAGTATGAACTTAAATCATGCCAAGTTTCATTTCAATCCATTCAGTAGTTTTTGCGTAATACATGCACAAACATACAGACAAACAGACAAAATTTTCAAAAACAGCTTTTTTACGTTTTATTACTTATACGTCACTCACTTATTTTTTTGTAAATATCTTTAATGGACAGGCACAGAAAGTCTATGGTTTTAATCTATGTATAGACTAAGCACCTGCCGAGTGCACGCCTGCCTCACTGCATCTTTGTCTGTCAAATGAAATTGCGCGCGCAACACTTTTCTGTCACTTTCAACACTCGCACCGAACATTTTATATCTTAAAATCCAGGCAACCATGATTTAGCACCACTTTTGACCAGGCAACCAAATACGGTTCGATTAAGAATAAAATAATCTTTCATTTGACATATAATTCGTTTAAATAACAGATGAGGGTAGAAATTTCTAAGGTGGGATCTCCTACTATACACTTTTCATTCTTGCAGGGAGTGGGTATTTTAAAAGAGATGAGAATAAACAGTGAGGTAATAAATTTAGACCTGTCATTTTAATTTAAAAAAATATGTCCCAATAGTTAAGAATAGAATAGAATAGAAATAGAATAGAAAAGTTTTTTATTCAAATAAACTTTTACAAGTACTTTTGAATCGTCAATTGAATCTACCACAGGTTCGGAATGCAGTTCCAGCCGAGAAGAACCTGCAAGAAACTCGGCTGTTGCTCTTTTTAAAAATAACATCATAACAATTATTATTATTAATGTACATGATTGAGATGCCGTCTCGCGCATTGCTGGAACGAGTTAAATCCAAGCTTTTTATCGTTTATATAATCTTCAATTGTATAATAAGCTTTTTTTATGAGCATACTTTTAATAGAGTTCTTAAACTTGTGTAAAGGCAAGTCTAAGTCAATGTCGACAAAAACGCCACCTACCGGGTATACTTAACTATATAGCCAGACTAGCGACCCGCCCCGGCTTCGCACGGGTAGTAATTACACGCTACTATACCACCGTACATTGTTATATCTCAAAGGAATTAGGCAGCGTTTTCGACAACTATCGTCATAATATTTCAACCAAACAAAAAAAAACTCAAAAAATTATACACCTAAACCTTTCTCATGATTCACTCTGTTTATTGGTGTAAACCGCATGAAAATCCGTTCAGTAGCTTTTGAGTTTATCGTGAACAGGCAGACAGACGTGGCGGGGACTTTGTTTTATAATATGAAGTGATATGTAGTGATACATAAAGATTACAATATGCCTACTAAAATGAAGTAAAAGCTAAACAAAAAGCAACCAGCGATATTCAATTAATCCGTAACCGAAGATTATTCTATCGAGTGACCCCAGCCTCGATTGAGCGTTCAGCAAATAGGGGTTGCGTGGGAACCGAACCCGCGACCCTGTCTCACTGATCACTCGCTGGTAGCTGCTCGGAGGGCAGAGCATCCCTCCGAGCAAATAGCACAGGATTATGGACGTATGCTGGATTTAACTCACAAATTATTGCATAGTGAGGCATCTATTTTTGTTTTGTACTATTGAAATGAGTATTAGATATATTTGACATGACATTAATTTATCATTATTTTACACTTTAGGCCCTTTAGTCTTAAAATCGAAAGAAATCTACCTTTCTTTTCAGTAACGTAAGTAACTATCGTTTGAAAAAAATTATAGAACTCACAAGAGACCGCTCAAGATCGCTCAATGAAATGCGCGACCAAATAATAAAGAGAATTATTTTCAAAAACCTAATCTACATTCTCATCCCCCTATCACGCGTGTATTGTGAGCAGTGACAAGCGGAAATAAGACGGAATCTACTTCCAACCCGAAAAGGGTACAAAAAGGGTTGCGCCCCACCTGTACACAAAAAAGGCAAGAAAAAGTGACGCCTAGGCCGAAAACGGAAGGGAAGAAATAGCACAATGAGCCAGTTAAACGACTGCTTGAAAATATCCTGTGTAGGTTCCTTCAATTCGAAAATTATATAATTTCAGTGAGTTAGGAGTACACATTAAAAACAGATTTAAGATTATTTTGCAGATGTTCTTGTAATCAAAAAATTAATCGACTTAAATGCAGAAAAAGCATCAGTCATGAAGAACTCTTAATGTTGCCCTTTCTTGATGTTGAAGTTGATAAGAAGCGTGTTTAAACAAAAATCATTTATATGGCAACTAAGTAGTTTCACCTCAAGGTGTTTCTAATGTAATGATTTAATTGATGCTAAACTGCAGCGGATTGCAATTAGAAAAATCATAGTTTTCGTTCGAATGTTTTTCACACTCCTAAAATGATCCTCACGTCTGTGATAGGTTCATTGCAATACTTTTTTGCGTCTGACTTTTCTCTTCAACCTTTGAGTTCGAAACAAATCAATTATTTCGAAGGTCGACCCAAGTCATACCTTTAAAAGTTCTTTTGAAAGTTCTAGACTGTCTCCTTGACATTAAAAAAAACTCGTTCAAGCTCTTTCTTTTCGTTTTATAAACGCCGACACATGTCACTGTGCGATAATTTATGCAATCTTTATAAATAAGTGTCCTTCGCGTTCCCCTATACAGACGAGCGTCTGTTCTTGTTCCGGTGGCCCACTGACTTGACACACAGCTCGGTGGTTGCACTGCGCGGTAGTACGCACTACGCGCAAGAACGCGGCACTACCCCTCAACATACTCACAGCAGTCACAGCCTTATTGAATACGCGCGCTAGCGGATCCTGTTATTAAACTTTTTCCCCACGGAACAACACCGGAAACAAGGGGTGCTCGTTAGGGTTGGCAAAAGGGTAGCAAAAAAAGTGTTGTGGTAAATTTTAATTTTGGACGATAGTATACTGTTTGAACGATTACAACAAATAGTATGTTACGAAGTATTATACTTATTAGGCCTAGCCCGCACTGCGAAATTTATTGACGCGATTTTTATTCGCGCGGTTTATTTTCCGTTTTTTAATATTTTTTTTGCAATTTTTAAATCGCAAGTTCATGCATCTTTAATCATTTACATATGCCACGGAATTCTGAGAAAAAATCGCGTGAATAAATTTCGCCGCAGACAACAAAAGAGAGGGGATACGTTTAGAATAAAAATTGCAATCCATCCTAACACAAGTTTTCAAGAATTGTGACTTATGTTCATACGTTTTTCAATGTAAAATTTTTCGTTTCTTGACATTGAAGTATACCTACTTCAAATTCAAATATACAAAATAGTTTTAATTTTTTATTTTTAGTTTTCTTCAAAGAATTTTGGCAACCCTGGTTCCCGTTAATAAAAATCTATCTCTTTTGCACATTTCTGTATAACGCCACCCGTCTCTGTCTACTTGTTGCATAAGAATTTGAGTAAAGGAGGGTAAAGTTGAATGGAGCTTTCGTGTTTTCTTGAATTTGGACGATTCTTTGTATTGCACTCTTTATTCAGTGTACGCATCTGCATCGGGAACAAGTTATTTTTATCTTTTAAGTTAACCCCTTACACTTTCGATGAATGCAGCTGGGGTTAAAAGGGATAGCGAAACTTGCAACTTATGGTGGTCAATCACAAAAAGTTGATAGAAATGGAAATCTGACCATAAAAAATAAGAAACCTGACCTGCCGTGACAGGGGCACATGTATTATTACATATATTGTGTTGCAATGAAAAAAGCGAAAGTCCGAGCAAGTTTTTTTTTTATATTTTTCTGGTTAACCTATAATATGTATGCCCAGACTACGACGCAAAAACGTTTAGGTACTTACTTGATCTAAAAACCCTGCAGGTTTATCTACGAATATTTATAGTTTTAAATTGGACGGCTGTAACGCCAGATTCGTGTTGACTGAAGTCAGAAGTGATTAATTACTTGGTACCTAAAGAATGAATGAATTCATATATCCTATTAATAAGTATATTCATATTTCCCCAATCTCTATCGTTTAGGCGGGTAGTACCCCTGCATCATCAGGATTGAGGAGTTGAAGCAAAAAAAAAAAATATGGGATCATTTCGCAAACTTCCTCTGTCGATTAAAAAAAACTCGGAAATCTCGGAGTACTCGGCATACATACTCGTACATAGAAAAAAAATACGCGCCAAATTGAGAACCTCCTCCTTTTTGGAAGTCGGTTAAAACACCTCTGTTTAGTACACCTCAAGAACTAACAAAATCTTTATTCTTTCCAGGTCTAGACACATACGCGTACGATCCCCAGCGCTACGCGATGGACTACCACAGCATTGGGTTCAGGGAATGTGCGGCAGAGGTAGCCCGCTACCTCGTCAGCTGCGAAGGCCTCGACATCCAGGACCCGCTGAGACTGCGCCTCATGAGCCACTTGCAGTGCTTCGCGGCACAGAGGGAGCTGGCGTCGAAGTCCAACTGGGGGTACCCGCAGTACCCCGCCGTGCCCCAGCCTCAAATACCCCAACCCCAACACGGGTATACGGAGTTGAGGGATGCCCCTGTGTCTACTGCTGTGACAACGGTCGCACCTTCGATAGCCGCGCCTCTATCAGCACCTCCGAGCTACACCCACTACCCCCCGGTACCCCCGGCACCCCCAGGGCCGTCAGCACCCCCCGGACACCCTGCCCCACCAGCTCCTCACTACCCTGCTCCGTATCCTCACCATCCACCTCATCATCAGTACTCGCAGAATAGTTCGAAACCGTATAGACCTTGGGGTGCTGAGTTGGCTTATTAATTTGATCAAAAGTTACGTTTAGTGCGTTGGTAGAAATTATAGATAAATCTATTTGACGCTAACAAACGCTGTGATTACTTATCTTGTATAATTACGAGGTTCCAGGTTCAATTACGATTAGGTTAGATTATGTTTACAAGCCTTGTACTCACACAAAATCCACGTTCTGTAAGCGTTCGTGGCACTCAGTAGTGTGTCTGTACACTTGTTTTTACACTGTACAATTGCATAGAAAATTCATTTTGCAGTCATACAAACACATCGTTTCGTAGCATAAGTAGGTATATATGTAGCTAGCACAAGTTTTACCAACCTCGCAAATCTCTAATGGAAAGGCAGCTTTATGCCCATACTACAGCGGCCATTACTACAACGTTTACTCGGTCCATTTTCATAGACAGAGTTTTGAAAAACCCGTGAGAAATTAATGGGCTGCAGATTTTGTTCGTCAATTCCGGCCTTAAACCACCTTATAGATTTATTTATAATTTTTACTTTAAAAAAATATACAGTACATTGTTGTAGATCTCAGAGTTTAATTGAAAATGCCTAAGCTTATAATTTTGAAGACTGTTACAAATTAGACATAAATTATTTAATAAGTTGTGTGATAAAAATATAGTATATAAAGTTAGTTTATCTTTACCTAATGTTGGGACCAAAAACCAAGCTTTAATGTTTGTAATAGAAATATTTTTTTGAATATTATTTAAGTACGACAAAAATGGAACGATAAAGAAAGACACCAGTGATATTGTTAGACGCGTTTCTCAACTAGCGAAAAATTTTCCTAATAAAAAGTCCAAATAAAAACCTTTTTTCTTCAAATTTTCATTTAATGCTAGGTCTCGTGCGTGCGTACGTGCGTAATTAATTTGGCTCTCCAAAGTCGGTCACCTATCCAGCTATCGACCTGGGTCAACGTTGCTTAACAAACACAATCGACTCGTATACACTGTCACAAATAAGCCACACGTCCCCAAGATCTAGGAACATCAACATAATCCAAAACTCGAATATAGAACACGCTCCACTGTGCATTCTTAAATTTTTTGTGTAAAATACTTAATTCAATAATCAAATCAAATCAAATCAAATAAACTTTATTCAAAATTGGTACATTGTACACTTTTTGAACTACTACTTACATTAGAGTTAATATAGGTATTATTGTATAGTATAATTTGTGATTTGCACAAGGTTGTGAAATACTTTTTTTAGATTTGTATAAAAGTTTGATTTTTACCGCATATCTGTTGATTTAAGCTATCGTCTATCCATGTGATACGATTGTGTATATATTTATGTAAATATTTGACACCAAATCGCTTGCGATCGTCATCGAAGAGAGAAATTAAATTATTTTTTTAAGGTAAAGTCTCCTTATTCCGTGGTATTCTAAAATTGGCACCCAATTCCGAGGTATATAGAAAAACAGCGTTTTCAACCGATCCCCAAGCTATTTTTTACTGCAACATATCTTAATCAATTGATAGTTTATCATTCCATAGATAAATGACGAAATTGTTAGTTTTATATGTATATGTTTTAAAATAACCGGCAAGTTTTACACTAGCAGCCGGCCCGAACGCATGTTTCATACATTTTGGACCTCGTGCACGAAATACCTACATTTTTTTAAATAGTGTTTATCCGTTAATTTTGAGCTTTATTTGTTTTTATTTAGATTTGAATATTTGAAGGACTATATTTTCAATCGAAAACAATCAACTTTTGTGAATATTTGTAAAGAAATTAAGGTGAAAATAGGTTTTGAAAATACCTCGGCGTTAGGTGCCAAATATTTTAGCCGGTTCCTAACGCCGTGGTATACCGCGGAATTGCGATTTCATAGACTTCATAACTTTTTCAATTTTTAGAGTCGTTTTATGTTAAATACTTCTTGTTTCGGTTTTGAATATTTAAATAGGCAATAAGGTTACAGAGTCCTAATTACGAGGTACACTTTGGCGTCTCAATCACTAACTATACCGTGTCAAAGTTTACCTATTTAGGTAATTTATTGATAGATTGTATGGGAAAGCTAAAGAAAATTAATTTAAAAGAAAATTAAATTTATATATATTTCGATGCAATTTTGAGAGAGTATTGTACATATTTATGAAGATAATCTAATTAAGCTTTAAATTATTTGTTTATTATGGAAAAATCTTTTCTTTTTTAACACTCGGAATTAGGAAACGTGTTTTTTGTTACAAAACTCAATTCCGTGGTATTACCTCGGAATAAGGTTCTATGAGCCCCTAATTACGTGGTATGGATAGAAATACTACCTCGGAATAAGGTTCTATGAGCCTCTAATTACGTGGTATGTATAGAAATAAAATACAGGATGCTCACAATATTTCAGTATGGTTTCAGTTACACCAAGTATCATTCGCGTTCAGTCACGCAAACATTCATATTCTAAAACGTTTATCTTATTATTGCTCGTGCGATTCATTCACTGACTTACTCATTGATCACCCCTCCTGTAAAATTTTGTATAAAAAATTTTTTTTCACTAATGATTCCGTATAGAAGACAAAAATTCATTCGGAACAAAAATATGGAGAGAGCTGATGATTGAGGATTTCGGAGACGGGTGAAGAGCACGCTTAAGGTATTGAAGATAGGAGGGGGGGGGGGGGGGGTGCTTGAGCAAATGTCATTCAAAACGTCATCCAATTGGCAGTGAGCTGAAAAAAATTCAAAATGGCGAAAAAAAGATGGCCGCCATACAAATTTCGTCGGTGTCCACCTCGGAGGGTCAAAAATGGAAGAGTGGTTTCCTAGCAACAGATGATCAGGATCCAAAGGTCTATTCGATGAATAGAAAAAAAACCAAAATGGTGGAATTTATTTTTCCATAGAAAATGTATGGCGAATATTTTGAGGGTTCTGAAGATGGTTGAGGAGCCCGGGCAGGGTATTGTAGATAGGTGGGAGGTGCTCAAGCAAAAATTACTCGAAACCTCATCCAGTTGGCACTGAACTGAAAAAAACCCCAAAATGGCAGATTCAAAATGGCGGCTATACTAATTTCGTCGATGTCTCACTAAGTATAAAAGATGGAAGAGTATTTTCTGGGCAAAATATGATCAAGACCTAAAGATCTACTAAATGGATAGAAAATAAATCAAGATGTCAGAATTTATTTTTCCGTACAAATTGTTTTTTTCATTGATGGTTTCGTATAGAAGACAAAAAATCATGCGAAGGAAAAATATTGAGACAGCTGATGATTGAGGATTTAGGAAATGGATGAGGAGCACGGCCAGTGCACCTATTGAAGATTGGTGGGTGGTGCTCAAACAAATATCACTCGAAACATCATCCGATTGGCAGTGAGCTAAAAAAAACGATTGTACAAATGTAAAATTAGTTTTTTTTAAGAAATCTCATCCTTACAAATTATTCGGAGCAAAAATACGGAGAGTGATGATGATCGAAGGTTTGAAAGATGGGTGAGGGGCACAACCAGGGGCACATTCTAGATAGGTAGGAGTATATGTATATATACAGTAGTACAATATTATACAGTAGTAATACAGAGTACAATATTATACTGCCTGCCCTCCGGTCACCCGTGGACTCCACGAGACGGGATGACAGGCCCTTAAAAAAGGACCTAGCATCCTCGCCCTACGAACGCATGGTCTCCTCCCCAAAAGGCACAAATATGAAATTATTTTCTATATTTTCATATTTGCGCCTCTTGGCCCTTTCCGCCTTAGTGGCTGCTGCTCCGGCTGCCACGGAGGTCACCTGTATGTGAGACAATGCCAGTGTATCCACACACGTGGCATCCCATCCAAGCTACCTCCTTTGCTCAAGAACAAGAGTCACACCGTCATACCTAAACCTGTCATGTTATCAAATCTAAGATTTTTGTCGAACAGCTGATTGCTAACCTAGTGAGTACAGAGGCCTTATGCCGAATTTGTACATTGGGGAAACGATGATAGAAATTCGAGTATCGAAACACATTGACTAACATGACTTGAGAGTGAAATGCAACTAAACTGGCTGGTTTTAAGGTTTGAGTCCGCCAATATATTCAGCCTATATATTTCGTCTACGCTCCAAGCAGAAATTTTTAAAATAAATATTCGAAGTACCCTACTACATTATGACTTTATAATCTTATTTGATTAATAATAATAATAATAATAATCTTATTTGATTAAATTAATCTTATTTGATTGTAAGAGCATTAGGGTTAATTTTGCTCTGATATTATAGTTTTTCGATATTCAAATCTAGTACCGTTTTCGAAGTGTTCAAGCTCGAACTAACCATACAGGTCGTTAACTTACATTCGTACGCACCGCCTTGAATTTATTGAGGCTCGCGGTACTGTCAAAGGAAGTAAAGGCCACGCGACTTCAAGACCACTATTTGACTCCTATTAAGTTTTGATCATCTTTTGCTAAAAAAAACTACTCTTCCATCTTTTATACTTAGTGAGATAATCACCGACGAAATTTGTATGGCCGCCATCTTGTATACACCATTTTGGGTTTTCCTTCAGCTCAGTGCCAATGGGATGAGGTTTTGAGTAATTTTTATTTGAGCACCTCCCACCTATCTACAATACCCTGCCCGGGCTGCTCAACCGTCTTCCAAACCCTTAATCATCATGTCTTCCCATATTTTTCTTTGAGAGTTCTCCAAAGAACCGCACCAAAGGCCTGCATTGTTCACAACTTCTCTCTCAATATTCGCCATACATTTTCTATGGAAAAATAAATTCCGCCACTTTGATTTTTTTTTCTATTTATCGAATAAACCATCGGATCCTGATCATCTTTTGCCAAGAAACCACTCTTCTATCTTTTATACCTTCCGAGATGGAGACCGACGAAATTTGTATGGCGGCCATCTTATTTTCGCCATTTTGACTTTTTTTTCAGCTCACTGCCAATTGGATGACGTTTCGAGTGACATTTGCTCGAGCACCCACCTATCTTCAATACCTTAAGCGTGCCCATCGCTCGTCTCTGAAATCCTCAATAATCAGCTCTCTCCATATTTTTGTTCTGAATGAATTTTTATCATCTATACGAAACCATTTGTGAAAAAAATAATTTTCATACAAAATTTTACAGGAGAGGTGATCAATCAGTCAGTCAGTCAGTGAGCGAATGAATCAGCACGAACAGCTATATATATATTAACTAGTATGGCGCGTGGGTGCGCGGCCCGCTAAAGCGGACCGCGAGGTTTCGCATTCGGGTATTTTTTGTTTGAACAGCCTCCACCTATCTTCACCCATCTTCCAAATCTCGATCAATACAACTCTCCATATTTTTTCTCCGAATCATTTGTCAAAATAAGAGTTCTTCCAAAAATAAAAAAAATTGAAAAGGAACTGTATCGATATAATATATTTTGTATCGAAAAATAAATTACGCGATCTTGATTGATCAATTTTTTCATTAAATAGATCTTTAAGGTCTTGATAATCTTTTGCAAAAAAAAAACACTCTTCCATCTTTTATACTCAGTGAGATAGTCATCGACGAAATTTGTATGGTCGCCATCTTGAATTCGCCATTTTGGAGTTTTTTTTTCAGCTCACTGCCAATCGGATGAAGTTTCAAGTGATATTTGTTTGAGCACCCCCTACCTATCTTCAATACCTTAAGCGTGCTCCTCACCGGTCTCCAAAATCCTCAATCATCAGCTCTCTCGATATTTTTACCCCGCATGATTTTTTGTCTTCTATAAGAAAAAATCCGTGAAAAAACATTTTGTATATCGAAAAATAGAGTCCGCCATCTTGTTTTTTTTTTCTGTTCATCAAGTAGACCTTTAGGTATTGATCATCTTTTGCAAAGAAATCACTCTTCCATCTTTTATACTTAGTGAGATAGACACTGACGAAATTTGTATAGCCGCCATCTTGAATCCGCCATTTTGGGATTTTCTTCAGCTCAGTACCAATTGGATGAAGTTTCGAGTAATTTTTGTTTGAGCACCTCCCACCTATCTGCAATACCCTGGCCGTGCTCCTAACCCATCTTCCAAACCCTCGGTCATCACCACTTTCCATATTTTTTCTCCGAATCATGTGTCAGAATGAGAGTTTTTCTATAAAAACAAAATTGGAAAAGGAACCATCTCAAAGTCTTGCATAGTTCCCAACTTCAATACTCGCCATACATTTTCTATGGAAAAATAAATTCCGCCATTTTGAATTTTTTTTTAATTCATCAAGTAGACCTTTAGATTCTCATCATCTTTTGCGAAGAAACCACTCTTCCATCTTTTATATCCTCCGAGATGGAGACCGACGAAATTTGTATGGCGGCCATCTTTTTTTCGCCATTTTGAATTTTTTTTCAGCTCTCTGCCAATTGGATGACGTTTCGAGTGACATTTGCTCGAGCACCCCCCACCTATCTTCAATACCTTAAGCGTGCCCATCGCTCGTCTCCGAAATCCTCAATCATCAGCTGTCTCCATATTTTTGTTCTGAATGAATTTTTATCCTCTATACGAAACCATTTGTGAAAAAAAATTTTTTCATACAAAATTTTACAGGAGAGGTGATCAATCAGTCAGTCAGTGAATGAATCAGCACGAGCAGCTATATATATATTAATAACTAGCTGACTCCCGCGACTTCGTCTGCGTTGATTTAGGTTTTTATATAGCATCGGATTGGATCCCATAATCCTTTTTTGTACCTAAACTAAATGTAGCCTAAGTTACTCCTTATAACATCACCTATCTGCCATTGAAAGTTCCATCAAAATCGATTCAGTCGTTTCGGAGATTAGCTGGAGCAAATAGACAGGTTGACAAACATAAATTTAAACGCACGCCAGTTTAAAATAAGCCGTACGTACAAAGATCCGGGTCCCATGTTATTTGAACCCAATAAATGTCTGTCATTTCTGAACTAACAAACCTATGACCTTGAAATATTTACGCGACAATATATAAAGTATTACCTTTCTAACAAAAAAAGAATGAGTGAAATCGGACAACGCGTTAATGAATTACAGCTAAATACACGTTTTAACTTTCATCCCCTCTCCCTAGGGAACCATGGTGAATTTCGGGATAAAGAGTATCCTATGTCCTACCTCGGAGTATAAACTCAAATCGTACCAAGTTTCATTCGAATCCATTCAGTAGTTTCGGCGTGATGCGCGGCCAAGATACAGACAGACAGACAGACAGACAGACAGACAGACAGACAAAAATGAAAAAATTGCAGTTTTGGCTTCAGTATCGATTTTAGATTGCCCTCCAATAAAAAATTTAAAAATATCTCCAATGTACAGAATTGGATCTGTTACAGTTTTATTATATTATAGATATACATATATTAATATTTTACACACAAACATAATTAAACAATTCATACGTATCGAATTGATTTTGAAATCTATTAATAAATACAGTTCATTTTTGAACACCATGTAGAATTCATTCTACTCGTTTCCCTTTGAATTTTGTACCCTCGGAATTAGGAGCCATTTGCCTCGGAATTAGGATTTTTACCTCGGAATTGGAGCATTCGGACTTTCTTCATATTTAATTTAATTTTACATTTAAATCAAGTTGTAATTGTTGTCCTTTTAGGATATTTCAAGAGTTAAATAAATAACGCTTCTGATAAAAATAGCCAGTTCTTCAGAAAGTTGTAGTAAATGCTTAATTTTTGACGTTCTTTCGAGTTTTTATGAAAATACCACGGAATAAGGGGACTTTACCTTAAATATTTTAAACTAATTTTTATTTCTTTCATTTATACTTAAGTACTTACTTTATGCTTCCATAGTTAAGATTTTACCGATACTCACTTGTGCAAGCTAGTCGCTTTTTTTCAGCGGTCTAATTAAACTTTACCCATAACCATACTTTAAGCGCGTGATATGCAATCCAGCGTTATCCGTTAATAGCTCAAAGAATAAGTTCTACACCTGTATCGGAAGTAAAACATGGTCAACGTTATGTTAATTCCTCGGTATATTAAAACGTAACGAACTATTCTCCATTTAACCCTCCTGCGCGAGTTACGGTTAGAAGGACATAAACATAAATTAGCAATAAACACCGCACAGGTGTCGCTGCCGGTACTCCGCGTAGCACTCCGTAGCAATTAAAATTGACCCCGCAGATGTCACGCCGAAAATAGGGTTGGCACCATTGGTAAAAAAACCACTTCTCAATACATTTGTATTAATAATTATATAGTTTGTCTTAATATCGAATTAGGTACTATAATGTCCTCCCGACCGACCGACTGAATTTCGGTTACAGCTGCTAGTTTTAACGGAGGTGGAGACTAGAAAATTACTCTGGAGATAATTTATAGGTAGTAGGTATATAAGTGTACCATCGGACAATGAGAGTGAGGGTATAGAGAATGTTTGTGTGTGTTTGCGCACAGATCTGCTCAGTATCCTCTAACCCAGATCAAGTGCCTCTTCGATCTGGAAAAGTTTAACAAAACTCCTAAAAGAGAAAACTAAAGTAATGAGAAATCGGAAATAAAGAAATAAGCCGTTAGCGTTGTTTTGTTTTGTTTGAAAAAGTCCATTGACCTATTTTAATGTTTTAAGTGCGCGTGGCAACCCTACGCGGGGTCCAACGAAATGTATTCCACACATATCGGTCCCACTTCACCGATTGTATGGGATATCGCCACCCCTGTGTTTCCCACGAACGCCGTCCCACTCGCGCTCACAATTCGCACGTAGTCCGTCCCTCTTCGACTTCCGTAGGAAGGCCGAGGGTGCAAAAACGTCGAATTTTTTCTGCGATCGTGTGCGTGCCGTGTGTCGGTGTTCCTAACAACTAACGGTGTGTGCGTTGTGTTCCTAAACACTTGGTAGTGTGCTTCTTCCTTATAGTGGATTTCAAACAAGCCACCTGTAATTTTTGTGGGTCAAAAATCAAAATATCTTACGAAGCACGGTCTCCGAGTGAATTTGCAGTGGTCCGGCCGTCTGTTAGACTCGTAGACCAAAAAAAAACGTATAAAAATAGGCAATTTCTGGCACACATTCATGATCAATGACCATAAAACTGAAGTTTGCGTGTGCATGTAGGTATACCGTCGCAGGGACTAGTGAATTTTACTTTTTCTGGAAATGATACTCGCTAACTAATCACCTAAATGGTTGAGTAGGTACCTAATCAATTTTACCGACTTCTAACTTCTACAGCGAACTGGAGGTTAGTTTCATATCATATTATTTAATCAAGGAATATACCTACCTACTCCAGTGAACATACCTGCCTTTTTGAGAGGAATAAACAATCCCTATTAAGGCCCATTCGCACATCAGTGAAGCATCAGTGCCGCGGTCGGCGCAGTTCCAGCACAGTGAAAAATACGAGTATGTCTAATGTCATTCTCTATGAACTGACACTGAAACACTGCGTCGTCACTGATACGGACAGGTGTGAACGTGTTCATAGAGAATGTATGAAAGAATATTTTTCACTATGCCGGAACTGTGCCGGCACTGATGCTTCACTGATATGTGCGAATCGGCCTTTATAGGAGGAACGAGTTCCACGAAATAAAGCAAGCATTATTTTCGTTTCGTATTATGTTAAAGCCATTTTTGGTCTAATTAGGCGTTCGTGTTCATAAACAACAAAGATCCGCTGAACATTCCCTCATAATAACTGTTACTGTTGTAGGAAAATACAAAGTAAACCCGTGGAACCAGTTCCAGGATTTCGTATCGCAAAGCTATTGATGCGCGGAACTAGTTATTGAGTTATTGAAATATTGACGAATATTTTGAGGGGTTGTAAGTATATTAGTACCTACAAGATAAAGTATCTAAAAAACAAGAAGCAAACACATTTTTGCATTTGTAATGTTACGTACCTACCTACTAAGAATTTAAAAAAAAATATTTTGTTCAGGATCCTTGGCACAGTTTCGGGATCAATATCCGACTGAAAATATGCTATTTCTAGATATTCTTGTTCTATATTTAGTCCCAATAGAGTCAGTTTATGTTATAATAGCTTCTGCCCGCAGCTTCGTCCGCGTGAATTTCGGTTTTTCACAAATCCGGGAATCCAGGGAATCGTGAATTTCCGGTTCCCATTCCCGCTCCATTTTCCAACCTGTATATACCTACTTTCAAGGAAGTTTGCTATAAAAATCTACCTAAAGCTGTAGCTATAGATTGTCAAAAAAATCCCGTGGTAACTGTGAATTTATCCAGGATAGTAAAGTAGCCAGCTAACTTTACAGTAGCCTATGTGTTAAGTCAGGGCATAATCTATTTCCATTCAAAATTTCAGCCAACTCGCTTCAGTAGTTGCGGCGTTAAAGAGCAACAAATATACACACACACAAACTTTCGCCTTTATATAATATTACCTAGTGTGATTTCTTTCCTAAATCACACTAGGTTCGCTTTTCGCTACCATACTACGAGTAAAAAGGCAGTAAGTAGTAAATTCACGTTTCATTACGATGTCTTTAAGAAAATCACCATAAATTGCACCATATCTAGGTAGAGCATAGAAAAAGGTCTCCGGAGCTTTACCATCCTGTCTCATACTCACGCCAATATTATCTATATTTACTCTAATACCAAACCATTAGCAGTAGAATATGAAAAGGAACCTGTTTCCGTATTTCTAAAAGCTATTATGTTATTTTATCCTGAATAAAGGACATGTGTCATTTGTGTCCAGCGTAATGGACACAGGACACAATACGGGACACGAAATATTTATTATAATTGCCAGGAACTTATCAGCTTTTCTTGTCCAAAAACTTGTTCGAGAGTTCGTTATATACAACGATATTAATCATAAAAATAAATATACATATTACATATGTCATCACTACATAGTATAAAACAAAGTCGCTTTCCCTATCCCTATGTCCCTATGTATGCTTAAATCTTTAAAACTACGCAACGGATTTTGATGTGGTTTTTTTTAATAGATAGAGTGATTCAAGAGGAAGGTTTATAAGTAGAAAAATTGGACCCGGTAGGTGGCGCTAATAGCGGGCAGGCAGGACGACGTCTGCCGGGTCCGCTAGTATACGTATGAATGCGATGTTAAGGCTCTCTGTCTGTTGCCTTAGCCCTTAGGTCTCGTGAAAAACTAACTTACTAGGTACCTACGGGCTACGTCTAACCTATGGTTTTTTCTGTTAACTTTACAAGGTTTAAACCAGTCTTGATGAATGGCACAGAGATAGTTTGCATCGGTGATGGATATAGGATACTTTTTATAGCGAAAAATTAAAGATTTTCCATTTTGTACAAGAGACGTGCACGAAGTCGCAACTCGCAGGAGAGCATGTAACATATACCTAGTCTTGGTAAAGTAGGTAAGTGCCTAGGTATATTTTACAACTAACCACTACCTAGTATTTTAGCAAAAATCGCAATTAAAATGGCAATCACCTACAGGTATATCGGGCCCATAAGTTTTCAACACAGCAGCTGGTTTACTGTTTAGGTACGGAACAAAGTTCCTAAATAAATACACATACCCAAGGTACTCGTGTCTATCAAAGTTAAAACTAAGTAAATAAAAGAAAATTTAATTTTTAGTCAATATTCATATAATTTACAATAATAAGTTACAAATTACATTGCATTGTAACGTAGGAAGTAATCAACTTAAACTAATTTATTCTAGATCGTAATAGAATTTATTTGAGATCAAAATATTACTTATACCATAAATAATTGGGTAATTATATTATGTAATATCACAATAACTTTGGTAATAGTCTGACGACGTACGGAAACTCAAGCCATCCACAAACGGGCCCGTGTTTTGGCAAATTGCCACCTGTATATACTCTGTAGCAACTGATTAAAAATTGTCTGGTTACAGTCCTAAACAAACTTATTAAAAAACCCAATATGCAATACAGAGTGCTTAGTCTAAGATCGGAGCACTCGAAAACGAACTCGAAAACTATTGATCGATTTCAGAGTAAAATAGACCTAAAATGGCTTGTATTAAGGTTTGAGTTCGCCAATACATTCAGCATTCGAACACAACGAGCGCCCCAAGCAGAAATGTTGTAAAATACATATTCGAACTATGGAATTACGACTTTAAAATACGAGTATTTGAGTTCATTTTGCTCGGAATTCACTTGTGATTCGATCAATAGTTTTCGAGTTTGTTTTCGAGTGCTCCGATCTTAGACTAATGCCCCAGGAGGACCCCGGTTGTCTATGATATTTAAATCTTATCTTATTCTTGGCGGTATTTTTAGACCTTAAATTTAAATCTTCTTGCAAGGAAGTATAGTAACTATACTCTCTCTCTCTCTTGTATAAAGAGACGTCAATATGAAGGTCGCAAAATGCCGATTGCAACGCCATAGTAGCATAGACAATCAGACTCCTGTACGTACCTACCTTTTAAAAATTCACTTATTACTACGTATGTTACTCATAATTTCGGCGAATAGGCGATTATTCGCTGAATACCGAATCGCTAGCACTCGCTGGATACAAACGGCACCAGATCGTGTTCTGTGGCGACACAATACCACCCCCCAGACACTTCATACGAGCGAACCCATTACAAGAATCATATTATACATACCTATTACTTATGTCTACATTTCATCAAATTTCGTGACTATTTTAGACAAGTTTTTCAAAAATTACTCACGCATTTTGGTAACCTAAATGGCGACTGATAAATTTACTTAATCTTAACATAGACTTTGAGTTACCCAAGATGTTGTTCCAAGGTTTGCTTTTGAGTCTGGTATTATAATTTAATTTAATTTGTAGATTAAATTCAAACACTAACAAGCGAAAATTAATTAATTACGGCGAAATGAAACTTGTTATGAAAATAATTATTATTCAAGAAATCGTTTTATTTTTATAATAAAAAGAATAAGGATAAAAGATCTTGATTCGCACAAATTGCTCATTAGAGCCATTTTAAATTAGAACAAAGCTTACTTGGGAAACAAAAAGTTTCAATAGGAAAACCTATAAAAATAGGGACCTGCCTTACACAATCTTAAAATAAATTCCTCACCTACAACTTATTTCATTTTCGATTCCAATATTAAAAATTAATAGTAACATGCCTAAAGAACTCAGAACATTTTCATCATCATACGGAGTATTTTCGTAGATAATATTTACAATAGCAGTACAGTTTAGCAATCGTACAGTTCTGCGTCAACCTGCCTCCAGCATAGTACGCTCAGTGCGTATGAGGGTGCTGCCGTCCTCGCTGTGGTGTGTGCTGCAGTGTGTCACAGCACCGCAGCAGTCTGCTCGGCCAATGCTGCTCCTATGACGATCTCGCGGCTCTCATTGAGCACGTTCTGAGCATGCTCGTCTTCTGCGGCTGGGTCTACGTCCAGCAGGGTGTACTCGGTGTGAATGCTGCTGCTGTCTTCACTGTCGAGCGCGCTGCAGTACGTCACGGCAGCGTAGCACACCGTCCTGTGTGGGCTGCCCCTGCTCGAACCATACGCCGAGTCCCATCTGCTTGACTGACTGTTATTGCTTTGCAAGCTGCCATTCTGGGAGCCATAGCTGTTGTAGCTGCTGTAGTAAGACTCGTTGATGTTCTCGAACGTCTCGTTCACTCGCGAGGGGGGCAGGGAGGTGCGACAGGGACAGAAACGTTGCAGGTCGATCTCCGGCGTGGCGTCCACTGTGCCACTGTAGGACGGAGAGCGGACGAGCGCTGGCGAGACTCGGTTGCGAGCGCTCTTGCGGTTTTTGTTGCGCTTGAAAAGCTTGAAAGCCTGCAAAGGAAGAAAATACTTATGTTAGATAAAAGATAAATAGGTATTAGTGTGGTTTTGTTTGGCCGATTAAAAAGATCAACGACTTACGGCCGAAATTAATAGTCTATCAAATTGAAATCTGCAGATTGAAGGTTAAAGCAATGTATCTTGCTTTGACCTTCAATCTGTAGATAGTTAATGTATAGTAAAGAGTAAAGTGTTTACCAAATGGTAAAACAGATTGAAAGCAGATTAATTCATTATTATTGACTCTCTTTAGTTTCATTACCTATATTAATTTCGGTCGCTAGAGAAGTTCATAGATTTAACATCAACACGAATCGAATTCCCCACAAATTCGCTTAAATTATTAGGACTGGGCATGTTTTTGGGCATTAAAAGTAAAAAAAAAAAACACGCTAGTGTTAGGATAATACTTTCGTCGCCTATGCTATATCTATACTAATATAATAAAGCGGAAGAGTTTGTTTGTTTGAACGCGCTAATCTCAGGAACTACTGGACCGATTTCAAAAATTCTTTCACCGTTGGATATGTAAGTGATCCTTGAGTGCTATAGGTTATATATGTACAACGGGCGAAGCCGGGGGAGGACCGCTAGTTATTTATACTACGTGTTGCTCGTAGCCCGAGCTGACACCACCCGCGTCTGTTTGTCCACGTAGGTAGAACTGGAAAGGACAAACAGTTTTGTGGCAATTTTAGAAAATTCTGCCTCAATCCTTGCCTGTATCAAAAAAGCAAAGCAGGCATCTGTGCAAAATTATAGCAGTCCAAACAACACTCCAAATTTCAGCAGTCCAAGGGTTTGGACTGGGCAGTGATAGGTCAGTCTGTGAGCGAGCAAGGACTTTTTTTGTGTTGTATCTATTGAGACGGTAAAGACGGAGTCTCCTTTAATTCACAAAACGACTATCGTTTCAGAACGGTCAAGCTTGCTAAACCACGATAATATGACAGATTAAGCTTCCGTCTATGATGAACGATAAGCTTATAGCTATTAATATCCAAAAACCTGAAAGCAATATTGGGTTGATAGGACAGCGGCGTTATTATATCACATTGCCATAGAGTGCTATCAAACCAGCTGCGCAGTTCACATGTCAGCGGGAAGATATCGCTCCGAATTGGTCTCCGATACTAGGAAAACGCTGCTTTTTCGACCGTTTTTGATGACGTTTTTACCCGTAAAATACAGTTCCCTTTTGCCGTTTGCTATTATTTCTAGGCCATTGGTAGAAACTGCCTCGTTGGTCTAGTGGTTAGCATATTCGGCTGCAGTACACGAGGTCCCGGGTTCGATTCCCGGGCCGGGCAAATAATTCTTAGGTATTGGGTTTTTCTGTCAAGAAATTCTCAGTGCCAGTCCGGAGTTAGTAGTTGGCGGTGTTTGAGTCCCGTGCCTCGGAGAGCACGTTAAGCCAGTCGGTCCCGGTTATTATCACTATCATGACAATATTCGTTAAGCCCCGCCAACCTGCATTGGAGCAGCGTGGCGGATCTAAGCTACCCTTCTCTACTATGAGAGAGGAGGCCTGTACCCAGCAGTGGGATGTCAAAAGGCTGTAATAATGGTAGTGGTGGTAGATTAAATATCTATATTAGCCATATACTAGCGGTAGAGATCGGACGCACATGGCCTATGAAGGTCATGCGCTTGGAGAAATAAAATCTACACCAACGCCACTGAACCTCAAGGTGCTTCTCGACCTATTATTAGGTATTAATACTTTTTTCTTTTAATAATAATCTATTGGCCTCGATCGAGATGTTTAATCGATACTATATAGTATATATATCTAGATCGATGAGGTCGATCACACACTCAGTCGGACGAACACAGTCCGTATCCCAACACCTGTAAGGGTCTACGCGAAAGTCCACGAGAGGAAGAAAATTACTTTTATGTATGTCATTTCATATGTACTTAATTGGAAATGGTGTCAAATAAACTATTCTAACATGTATAATGATGTACTTTTGGAAACAATTAGTTCCTTTGTGTCATTGCAGCGAATGAACAATTGGGTGACAGCTGGAATTTCACCAAAATCAGGTCAATAGCCAGTCAACAGAGCACGCGCCGGCTGATAATATTAATTACATTCTCTCTCCTAATTACGTCACAGCACACAAATCTTACTGAGCAGCTCGAAACAATTTAATTGAACTCTTTCTGCGTTTTCCGCATTGTTGGAAGTCATAACCCGTTCCATTAATCGTATGATAGGGTTTTCTTTGATATGATATGCGCTATTGCAACTCTCAGGAGACTAAACAAAACGCGATATGTTCCACTTAAATGTTGGCATCTAATTGAGAAGTAACCGTGTCAATGATGACGTAACCCGACCTCTGACCTGACCTCGTGTCCTGGGGCTTCTGTTCGATGATAGCTAATAAGCTTGACCGATATCCAACAATAAAGCGGTACAAACTCTTAGCGGTAGGATTAAAATGCACCATGCTAACTTGTGAAGGGTACCTAGTTAGGATGCAAATCAAAAAGTTCGCAATTATCAAAGCGGCCACAGCGGCCAATCTCGACACAGAATAGCTAACTATGCTGGAGATATTATAGTGCACAAATGTGTGCGCACAACACAAGTGCACAGTATGCTTAGTCTCACTTTGCACAGCTCGAAAACTTTACTAAATACTACTGATCGAAACACAATGACTTCAGAGTAAAATGGAGCTAAACTGGCTTATTTAAGGTTTGAGTTCGCGAATACAGAAAGTTCAGAATTTAAAAACAGCCAGCGCCTAAGCAGAAATGTTGTAAAATAAATATTCGAAGTATTGAATTACGACTTTAAAATAAGAGCATTTGGGTTTATTTTGCATTACATATACGTATTACAGTTTCTCGATGTCATAGTATTTGGTAAAGTTTTGGAGGTGCGCAAACTCAGAATACCTATACTGTTTATTCCCTCAGCCTCATACTCTCATACGGCTTTACATGCTCTCTGAGGCACGAGGGCGAAAACCTGTCAACTATTCCCCGCTCCACGCTGCAACTGAAAATTCCTTGGCAGGAAACACAATTAAATGCTTTTTTAGCCCAATCCGGTACTCGAACCCAGGACCTCTTGATCTGCAGCCGAACAGGCTGACCACTAGACTAACGAGGCAGTCAATGATTGAACCATAAGTATTAAAACCTCATTAAAGCGCTATGATACTATAATCATACTATGTAGGAGTAGGTATACCTAATATAGGAAGGTATCCCCTCACAGATTATTGACGCGTTAGCAAACCAGACTGCGGGTGTGCTGGCATTTGAGCGTGACCCGCCGCCGCGCCGCCTGCTGTTATGTCGATAGTGCGTTATCACGGTGCCGCTTTTGTTTCATTGAAAACTACACTGGAAAGTTAGGTACCTATATTTAGATTACCGCGAAAACCATCTATTTAGACGGTAAAAGTTTTTTATTGGTACACGATAAGGAAAATATGTAGTTATTATGCATAATATACATACCTACCCCTGACTGGGGTTTATGTGGCACAGAGTATAAGGTAGGTTGTAAATACCAAATTGAAATTGGTAGGAAAATAATAGAAACAATGTTCTTCTCACCTTTCAACCACTAGGGATTCATCACACTCAAATCGCAAAGCAGATGTAGAGACTCAAAGTTTACCGTGCTGTGCACGAATTTAATTTAAACCAACTCTAGTTATTTACTCACTTGTGAGTTAAGCCAGCGTCTAAACCCGACATCTTATTACACTGCGGCCTTGCGCCGCGACCTTCGCACTAAATCTCCAGAGTCTGCACGAGAAAGCACATTAACACGAAAAACGAAAAATATAATTCGTGCGAAGTATTTTTAGTTACGGTCAGCATAAGAATTGAATTTCTTTCCGCTTTCTTGGAATGATTTAAATTCGATCAATGCCCTCCCGATGCTTCTACTGACTATTAAACTTAGTTTAGGTATGATATTTAAAATTAAAGCCACAGATTAAAGCTTAGGAAGGTATATCTAATCATCGAGTAATCTGTGGCTTTATATAACTGGATCTAATTAATTATATTAATTTTAAATAACAGTTTTTGAAATATCATTATGTACACATTTTGACATTCTTTTTGTATTTCATGTCCTTCTTTATTTACTTTATTCAGTATTACTCATACAATATTAAAATGAAATAAACATACTCTTAACAATAGCATGCTTCAAAAAGCATGTATTCATATGTATGTAACGGCTCTAGACAGGTCGACTTACTGTTGCCGTTCAAATCTAGTATCTAAAATGTGCAGTATGTCATCATAGTTGTAATGCAGTTGAGTCAACTGAAATCGAACTGTATCCAAACTGCTATTTTACACTTGGCATGCAGTTGAAATGCAATCCGTCTGTCTGGACATCTTTATTATATAAATAGAAAACTATAAGGTTTGGTTTTGTCAGCAGTACTTCATTCCGTAGCTTCGCGCTAAACCTGCAAAGACGCGTCCTTACTCAGCAATTCGCCAGCACGCGACCTCCAAGTTGCTCATTAAACTTTGATTACTTAGTCTGCAGGGGAAATAAGGAAAATGATGAAAGGTCCTTTGAAAACGGAGAGAGAATTAAAAAATACATTAACGCCTCAATAGCTCATCGCGCAAGAAGCGGTCTGGAACCCGAAGGATCAGAAGATTTAAATTGTCTTCGGACTCTGGTGGGACCGTGGGACGCATCAGCCGTGGCTACTTACCAACCTACCAGCAATTGGCAAAGCAATTTAGTGTTCCGATAGCCGATAGGTACGAAGCCGCGTTGAAAGTATGGGTTTAATAAAACAACTGCCCTACCTCTTCCAGGTTAACCTGCTTCCATCTTAGACTGAATCGATAGATGATCAGGTGATATCGCAGTCAAGGGCTGACTTAGATGAATAAAAAAACCCCACTCCTATCATTGTAAAGTTGTAAACACGTACATGAATAAGTATAAATTAAAAATTTAAAAAACCTCCGTCATTCGCCATTTTGTGGTGGCGGCCATCTTAGATTTGTTTAGTGCCATTCTACTATAGTTAAGTCCTTTCATTTGATACCCATAATGAGGGATTTGTAAAAAAATATGTAATCCGCCATTTTTTGGTGGCGGCCATCTTGGACCAATTTTCATCAAGCACAGCTAAGAACATTCCTGACTAATTCACATTTGAAACAAAAAAAACCGCATCCAAATCGGTTCACCTTTCACACAGACACGTCAAACTTATAACACCCCGTCGTTTTTGCATCGAGGGTTATAAACATGCCTACTTGAAAAGTAAAACTCAGCAGTGGGCGCGTAGAACCTTTTTCATGGACCCTTAAAAGCAGGCTTCGTGTTGACAATAGGTACGTGGCACGAGGTCGGAATCCTAATATTTTATTTGCAGGGCGAAGTTTGAATCACTTAAAGTTGAATGCAGCCTTGTGCTCGCGTGATATTAAATAATTACGTATGTCTGTGGGGACGGCACGGCGGCGTCGACAATAGAGTTATGTGTGCAATGGAAAATACATTTTTAGGACTACATATATTTAGCACGCTATTTACACAGAAAAGGAAGTTTTTTTTTTTCATTCTATGCCATTGTATTTTTCATTAAAAACAAAATTACTTATTTTGCTGTGAACGGCTAATAAACAGACAAATCTGTGTGGTACAACGTGCAGCATGCGCTACGCACCCCGCCCTCCCGCTGCTACACATGCAGGAAAAGTATTCTACGGAGCATTGCATGGTTAGTCAACGGTTGCACACTTCGAAACTTTACTAAATACTACATATCGAAGTTCGAAACGCAATGACTTCAGAGTGAAATGGGCCTAAACTGGCATATTTTAACGTTTGAGTTTGCCAATACATTCAGCATATGTTTACAGCCAGCGCCCCAAGAGGAAATGTTGTAAAATAGATATTCGAAGTATTGACTTACGACTTGAGTCTTTGGGTTCATTTTGCATTGCATATTACAGTTTCTCGATACGTAGTATTTGGTAAAGTTTTGGAGGTGCCCAAACTTAGAATACTGAATACTTATACTGCAGAATTTTCTACTCTAGGGGCGTTTACAATAGAAATGCCATGCTTGTATAGTAGGCGATAGCATAAACATTAACCTTAATATTCGACTTTGAATAAGAACGAACGATGAATCAGAGAAAGATTGAGAGGGAATTCAGTTTATCTATCGATTCCGGACGTGGGATAACTAATTTGTATTTGTATTTACCTAACTAGGCCCGAAACTAATGAATATTTTAGATTTGTTTACTAACGGCACCCACAGTACCTATCTAGAGTAATTAATATCCGAGAAGTGTTTACGAGCTATTGTTGATAAAACGGACTGATAGTAATGCCGCAGTGTATCGAATACACAGTGGAAGAATGCGATTTATAGCTAACTTAAATTCAAGGGGCCGATATAGGTACATACAAATTCCTCAAGAGCTCGCAACGCATAGGCAGTTCCTCTGATACTACAGATCTTGATTGGCGGCGGTAATTACTTAAGCTACATGCATATGCATGTTTGCTTAATATTGATATAAGAAGAAAAAAATTACACTGAAGGCTCAGAGTCATAAATTATGACCGAGTTTATAGGATAAACCACGACGAGCGCAAACTTTCCTACGTTTGTTTCAAAACTGTATGTTTGCTGCACTGTGGTTTTTCTATCTTTTATTATTTACTCTGTGCGAATAGTAAATCAAAGGGAATGGAAACGGGTTGAGCGTTCAACTTTGATCGGCGATCGCTTCTAAGGGCAATTGTCCACCGCCACCGTCAACGGGACGTCACCGACAAAAAGATGACGGCGCCGATTTAGCGATACATACATTTACTACGGCCGTGTGTCCACCCCACGCCCGTCACGTCAACTTGTTCTCGACCAAAAATAATCTCGTTCTCGGTGACGTCCCGGTGACGGTGGCCAATCGCCCTAACGGTTGATAACTCGCTATCAGTGGTTGGAAGACCTTAAGTATCTATTCACTTTAATTGTATTCGAGTATTTACTATAGCCATCTATCTAGTTCACAATCACAATTACATAGAAATGTATAAGTAGATAAGCATATATATGTCAGTATCAATTCCTATATCTAAGTACCTATCTAATGTATCAAAACCCTTCTTATTCTCCGAGGGACCTGTGTATTGTAGTGGGCCTATAATGGGTTGATAAATAATAATAAATTTACTTAACTAAGTAGTTAGTTATTCAAAAAAAAAACTCTCATTTGGAGAAAAAATACTCGTAATCCTTACTTAGAGAAAGTTTGAAATACTGGTTATAGTAAGTAGTTTAATATTTGAGGTTAACGAAAAAATTTGAAAACTTTTCCTATTGGATTTATTTATTGAATTGTAAACTTTACCTTGCCCTCATTTTTGAGTATGTTAACTAAGTACTTAACAGAGATAATTTTGTTTGCAATTCGCTTTCAACACAGGCTTTCAACATGATAAACTAGGCACAAAGAAATGGATTTGAGATTTGCGTGATTCTGTAGCGGGTAACAGGTTACCTATTTATAAATGTTCTCTAACTGTGAAGGTCATGAAGTCCGTTGAAATCGCGTGTAGTTTCTGCGCCACTGGCCAGGGACCATCGCGCGAAGACAGGTCATGGCTGCTGACCACCCTCACCCTTCAAAGAGTCCTCGACAGTCTGCTACCTCTCAAATAATAGAGTAAAGGCCGAATATAATGTTATCAAAAAATTAATTCTCAATTCCACCTTAAATATTTAGCAGGGGACAAAATGCGTTAACTAATACATAACTAATAATTAAAATTAGTTAATTATTAATTAAAATAAACTTCTGAAAAAAATCAAGGATGAGCGATAGATTTAAACCTAAGTCATCGTCTCCTAACACGCCTCTAACTAGCTCTTTCTATAACCACACCCCCACCACTTCATACAAGCGAACTGATTTAATTACCTATTTGAGCCTACTGATTTACAGATAATTACTAACAAAGACATACAATACGTAAATCGAGGGGGAGAAGGATAACGCTATACATAATAGGAAGGTGTGTCTTGTCCATTTTGAGATTATGCGATACACGCTATATTTCAGGAAAAATTAAAACTTTAAAGTACCATAAATTTCGATTTCACCAGGATCAACATTAGATCCTGACCTGATGATCATGGAACCGCCCTTTCAAACAAAAGAAGAATTTTCCAAATCGGTCCAGGCGTTTGAATAATCGGGGAACATACATATAAAAACGATTCCGATGAATTGAGAACCTCATTTTTTGAAGTCGGTTAGTAATAATTTTGTAACCATAAGCTAAAACAACCCAGGATCCCCTGGTCAGCCGATAATAATTAAATTTATATTCCCCCTTTTCAAAGCGAATACATTGAATTTATAAACAGCCATGTTTCGCAAACAGGTGTCAGCATCGCACCCTCGCGTTCCCACGACGGCGTTTAACGTTTAGTGTGTTTTTGTGTTGAGCACTTCGTGCGCCCACGATTCCGCTCCAAAAACAAACAGGTGGCCCGAATATATTCCAAATATAATGAGTTGCGTCAACTTTGTAATTAATCTAACAGGCAAATCCAATATAAGTACGTATGTAGTTACATCGGATCGCTTTTTAGTCATTTTAAACTTTTGATAAGTAAGTAAGAATCTAAATACAAATCTGGTTACGATAATTGAAACTCTGCATAGTACCCTGTTAAATGTATGTATTTCTTTATCATTAATTCATTAATGTATCGTTCAAATTAGATATTTATTTATTTTAATTTAATTAGTATGGATGACATGGTGCAGTTATATTTCTCGCAGAACTGCGAGCATTGGTTTAAAATAATGTGCCATGGGCTTGCAAATATGTCACAATGAGGTTATTCCACCAACATTTCATTTAGTGCAGCCAATGACCGGTACAGCAAAATTTAATAACAAATAACAATTAACCTCACCAAGTTTCGGGCCGGGCCGTGACGTGTTAGTGAATTACGTGTTATGGTGATTAGGGAATAACCTAGGATCTAGTATTCTTGTTCCTAGGGAATACTTAACCGCAAAGGTCAGTTATTTACGTTAATTATGTACCTAACTAACCTATGTGAAAGTAAATACTGGTTTTGTTAAGTAGGTGCCTACTTAAAAGCGTCGAGTACCTAGTTAAAAAAGTTTGTGGATGCAGGGCGGGCGGCATGCGCTATGACCGTAATCATGGGCTTGTAGTAGGATTCGGAAACCGGAAAAATTTTCAAACTGATTCTGGTATCGGAATGATTCCGTTTACGTATTTCGTTTTACGGTTAAAGAGTGAAACTGTCTCTGATTCCATTTCGCTAAAACGGAAATTAACCAAAATTAAAGTTAACTTTACTTACCTAAATATATCGGATTTGCCTGTTTAAATTAATTACAAAGTTGACCAGGGCGCGTTTGGAACCCTCGTATTTTTAGTTTTAAGTTTTTTTACATGAAAGTGAGGTAATGGTGATAATGACTAATTATCACCATTACCTCACTTTCATGTACTTCTTATATTAACGTTCAAAAAGTGTACAGTGTACCTACTTTGAGTAAGTGAATTTTGATTTGATTTGATTTTGAAACTCTTTCTCCGCACGGTTGAAGAAACCAACCATCAATCTCGGCTACCCTTCATCCCGGGAATATAGCCTAGGTTCCAGCGTGAAAAATAAAAACCGTCGATATAAAAGACAATAAATACACAATAGACAACATAGACAATAAAAAGCTTATTACATATTCAGCAGCTTAATCGTCGTATCTACCACGACGTAAGTCGTAATATCACGTAATATCACTCGTAAAGAACCATAAATCTCATCATACAATAAATAAGTACATCATACAAATACATCCTTTACAATATCAACAAGACGAAAAGTCGAGACCGTCAGACTTACAACATAAAATGAGATTTCGAATAAAGTAACTTACTTATTACTTACATAAAATATCGAGAATATAAATCGGAGATCAAAAGGTCTTCTCGGAATTAAGTAAGTTTAAATGAGTTCTATGATATCATAAAACATTCCGGCCGCAGTGCGGGCCCTCAGCGTCCTCAGACGGAGTTAATGCGTGCAAACTGCAAAATTAATAACTTCAACCCACGAGTCACGACTATCCGACGACTGAGGTTATTAAGATATTTCAACATAAATACCCTTTTGAATAGACTTACAAACTATTTCGTATACCTAGTCGTCAGATTATGCCATTTAAAGCGCTTGCGTTTTCTTAGATTTAATTTATAATATTGACACATTTTATATGTGAGACCATAATTGATATGGGTGGAGATTGGTTATTGGCATCGATCGGGAAGTCAGTTTGAATGTTTTTCTCATAAAACATCAAACGATTTATTTAGCAGTGCTGTGGCCATCTACCATAACCTGAAGGCTAAAAATGAAGTACTTAACTACTGATTTGTTCTACAATACTATTTTTTAACCCCCGACGCAAAAACAACGGGGTGTTATAAGTATTTGAATGCGGTTTTTTTTGTTTGAAAGGTGAATTAGTCGAGAGTGTTGTTAGCTATGTTTGATGTAAATCGATCCAAGATGGCCGCCGCTACAAAATGGAGGATTACATATTTTTTCACAACTCCCTGAATATGGGTATCAAACGAAAGAGCTTGACTAGTAGAATAGCACTATTGCAAATCCAAGATGGCCGTCGCCAAAAATAGCGAATGTCGGGGGTTTTTAAATTTTTAATTTACACTTGTTTTAATTAAAAGCGAACAAACGAACGTGCGGGATACTGCTGCCCATAAACATCTGCAACACCAGAGGAACTGCCTACGAATTATCGTCTCCTACAGAATTTGTTTATACGCCCCTAGAAGTAACCTCTTATTGTACTTAGTTTCTAGGGAAAAAATACAAATTGGAAGGACGCTGGTTCCACAATTTACGAGCATGTGGCAAAAATAAACTGGAGGAAGGTGCAATCAGTGTAAACAGCTCTTCAGAACAATGCAAAATAGGTGGGGCACACAAAGAAAACTCACATCTCTTCGGTGCTTTAGGGACTCCACCGTGCAGTAGGGTAAAACCCGGATAGACGCCCCACTTTTTGAAATGGCCTCCTAACTTTTAAAATAATAATTTATCACAAATAATATTTATGAATATAGCTAGTTTAATCTTTTGGGTTCCATTATGACTTGTTTTTGTTGTCCTAATGATTACAGATTTTGCAGAATTTAACTTTTTGCAGACCCTTTTTTCTGGGGATAGATGCCTACCTGTGTGGATAGATGCCCCACTATGAAAATACTAAGAAGGATAGATGCCCTATGAAAAAAATAAGCAAAATACATAGTTTCATAAGGTTTTATTATCTAAATATATAAAAGGAAAAGGTGACTGACTGACTGATTGACTGACTGATCTATTAACGCACAGCTCAAACCACTGGACAGATCGGGCTGAAAGAGATAGATGCCCCGAAGTATATTAAAACTATCAGTAATTTATTGAAAAAATAATTAATAATATAAAAGAACATTAAAAATATTAAAATAAATACTTAATATATCTATAGGTATATTAGGGGATAGATGCCTCTAAGGGCACCTATACCTCGAAAAATCGAGGCAACTATCCTTTTTGATATGGATAGATGCCCTTTTATTTAGTAAATAAACTAAAAACTAAAGAGCGATTATTTACACTTAGGTGTACACATATTGAACCAGTGTATTGACATAATAAAAAATATAACAGAATCTACTACTACTTCAAAAGTTATACAACGGCAAATACTCGCCTCTAAAACTTTGAAGGATTTGCCGCGTTCGCTGCGGAGATAATCACACGCACAAGCGAAACAAATTGTTTTAATACAAATGTATGTAGGGGCCTGAGGTTTGGGGGGCCTGCGCTTCTTATTTAAACTATCAATTTTTAGTCGCGAGTTTGGGAAGTCAGGTTTTTTGACATTGAGGCATCTATCCAACTGCGGCATCTATCCGGGTTTTACCCTATAGTTATTCTGAATTTGCACACCTCCAAAACAAACCTCACATATCGAAAAACTGTAATATGTTATGCGAAATGAACCCAAAGACTTATTTTAAAGTCGTAATTCAATACTTCGAATATTTATTTTACACCATTTCTGCTTGGGGCGCTGTCTGTAAACGAATGCTGAGTGTATTGGCGAACACAAACTTTAAATTAAGCCAGTTTAGGTCGATTTTACTCTGAAGTCATTGTGTGTATATTGTGTCATCAGTAGTAGGTATTTAGTAAAGTTTTCGATCTGTGCAAACTGAGGCTAAGCATTCAGATCAACTTCGTAAAACACATACCTATGTACAATGTGCATATTATTACGAGTATGTATAATACCTAATTCAGTTAAAACTACTTGTGTATGTTCGCGTAAGAGTCTATTATTGTAATTATTATCAGTATTAATCGTCAATTCTTTGTCATGGTAATGATTTGTAACAACAACAATGAGCGTTTTGTACTGTACCGCTCTTGGAACTACTTATCTCGCTAATGTTTGTACTCATATTTTAGGTATTGAATCCGTTTTTATATTAATTAGTTGCTATTACTAATAATTATGCCTTTTAAATAATACATATATTACAGCATAGCTACAGTAAAATCTCTAATTGCCATAAATAGACTATCTTGCAAAGAAGCTCGCTTAATTTACAAAAAATTAAAAATCATTTTAATAAACGTCAAATCTATCTATGCCTAATCATAATGTAACTTTGTACCACTAGTTATGATATAATTAACAATAATTATAATGGCAGTTGCAAATGTGACTAACCGATAGGAGGAAATGATAATTTATAATATACCTAGAGGTACTTACTTACATACCTATTGTAAATTAGATATTGATTCAACAGCGAGCGGCGAGCGCCCACTGTAATTATTAGATTGCTCAAGTAATTTTTACTTTATATTTATATCTATGTTAGAAAATATAACTTGGTAGTGACCCCTGTTGAGTAGTCGCAACTCATTGCTTGGAAGGTTTTCAATCTATGAAATAGAACCCGAGGCTTTTTGGACCTGACGCCGACGACCACCACGATGCAGTAGTGAGCGCTGTGCTCCTAAAAGGCGGTATGATTTTAAGTTAGTCCGCCTCAATCTTCCACTGCATCGCGGTCTTGGAAATTCTAGGCGTCCAAACAAATACCAATGCAACTTAGTGTATTGAAACCGGAAATGTACCTATGTAATCTAGGAATTGTATACATTTCCTAGGAAATTTATACAATTCTAAGCTATTTAGGAAATGTACTTATAAAATATTGTTACAATAACTATTTATTATATAAATGTCATAGGAAATGTGTACAATTCCTAGGAATTATATACAATTCCTATATCGTATTAGGAAATGTATAAAAATAATGCTTTCTTTTGAATGTTGGGTCCTAGGTAAAATGTGGTTCACATTCTACCTAGGACCCAATAGAACCTGGCTGGGCACATGGATATTTATGTTCTAACCTAACCTACTTACTTACTTCTGAAAAAAAGAAATAATTTTGAAAAAATATGATTTCCGCGCACTGACAGTTTATGCGGCACTAGCGCAATCGCCTGATCAGACGATGCAATACCCTCCCCTCGCCCCGCTATCCCCGCGTACCCATTGATATCTTGTTGTGTTGATATCTCCAAATGTTTTACATTTCCGATTGCTATTTAGGAAATGTATAGATTTCCTAGGAAATGTGTCTAATATAATTTATTTTACACTTTTCCGTGCGATTTTAGGTATTACATACATTTCCTAGGAATTGTATACCTACAATGACGGATTACATACATTTCCGGTGACATTATACATTGAATGATATTATGTCAACCGAGCCAAAGTTTCGCCCACCCGACTCCTCTCTTAATATTTTCCATATATTATGTGTAAGCAACTGCCTCGTTGGTCTAGTGATTAGCATATTCGACTGCATATCATGAGGTCCCGGGTTCGATTCCCGGGTTGGGCAAATAATTGTTAGGTATTGGGTTTTCCTGTCAAGAAATTCACAGTGCCAGCCCGGAGTTGGTAGTTGGCGGTGTCTCACCCCCGATGCCTCGGAGAGCACGTGAAGCAGTCGGTCCCGGTTATTATCACTATCATGTGACAATAGTCGTTAAAGCCCGCCAACCCGCATTGGAGCAGCGTGGCGGGTCTAAGCTCTAAATCACTCTCTCCTATGAGAGAGGAGGTTGTGCCCAGTAGTGGGACGTAAAAAGGGCTGTAGTGGTGGTGGTGGTAGGGGATGTGTAAGCAATGTGTGTAAGTATCGAAAAAGAATTATCGAAGCTCGAGTCCCTACTTAACTATAGGAGAGAAAGTATAAAAATACGTTTATATATGATTCAAAGTTCAAACACATTAAAAGCTTGAATGAATTATGTGACGACGTGGAAGGTGAGTACTCGTATGCCTACGTATTATCTTCGATGCCAAAAATACGTCATAAAGATTGGAAATTATTATTGAAGACGGCTATATTGAAGCTGGTTGATGCCTGCTACTTCGCCTACGTGGTGAAAAATTTCGTCGAGGCCGGCGGCGCAGCAGTTAGGCGGTATTAATTTAATTATAACACCCCTAATGAATATTAATTTTCTATTTTATCCGCCCCGGCTTCACCCGTGGTACACATAATATAGCCTATATAGTATTTAAGGATCACGTACATGTCCAACGGTGAAATAATTTTTGAAATCGGTCCAGTAGTTCCTGAGATTAGCGCGTTCAAACAAACAAACTCTTCCGCTTTATTATATTAGTATAGATTATATAGGAGCCCTAATTATTTCGTTAGTTTTATCTATACTAATATAATAAAGCGGAAGAGTTTGTTTGTTTGAACGCGCTAATCTCAGGAACTACTGGACCGATTTCAAAAATTCTTTCACCATTGGATATGTAAGTAATCCTTGAGTGCTATAGGCTATATATTATGTACCACAGGCGAAGCCGGGGCGGACCGCTAGTTCGGAATAAAACTGACTTATGTCCTCTACCTAGCTGCCTGTCAAAATTGGTGGTCGTTCCTAAGTAATCTTCAGATTAGCCTGGACAAACATATGCAGACGGACAAACAGACAAAAATTTTAAAAACATGTGTTGAGTTATGCTGTCGTTCAAATAATCATAACGACATGAAATACGATTCCATTCCCTATTTGAAACACGTAACAATATGCTTGAAAGAATTTTGTGACGACGCGACGTAAGACGGTAGAATGTGTAGAAAATGCGTAACGATTGAAGATTTTATTTATACTGCCTACGTGACGAAAAGGCTTGGAAATAAATCAAGCAGTTAAGTGGTTAGCTTCTGCTGCGGCTTCATAAGCAAAATACTTTGAGTTAACTATATAACTTTAAGTAACCCTACATTAAAACTAAGTAAGTATACTTAGTATATTTTTGTAGGTAACTAGATACCTTCCTACATTAAATTATAATAAAAATCCTCTTTAATTATATAATTTCCTTTAATTATTATTATTCCATTCTCTTAATACCATTTTACATTTTATTAGTCTTTCCAAACATTCTCTTTTTCGCTTACATCTCATGTCTGCCATTTCCACTCCTGTCTAAACCTCTTTTTTTCGAATTGTCAGATCAATAATCATAAAAATACCTTAAATCAACAAAAGGAGGTCCTATTGCAATACTGAATTTGCAACGAACCTTACATTCGTCCATCCTGACAACGTGTATGTCCTCATACACATCCGGTAAACACCTTACATTCGTCTTCTGAGATATAATAAAAATCCTCTTTAATTATATAATTTCCTTTAATTATTATTATTCCATTCTCTTAATACCATTTTACATTTTATTAGTCTTTCCAAACATTCTCTTTTTCGCTTACATCTCATGTCTGCCATTTCCACTCCTGTCTAAACCTCTTTTTTTCGAATTGTCAGATCAATAATCATAAAAATACCTTAAATCAACAAAAGGAGGTCCTATTGCAATACTGAATTTGCAACGAACCTTACAAAATTGTTTAACATACTTCAATATTTTTGATTGTTTTATTGTTATTTAAATCTATGTATGTAACCTATTTTAAAATATGTAAGTAAACTAAATTACTTAATTAAACAAAATTTAATCTAAAATATCTTCGATTCCACTACAGCAAGGCTATTAGTTATATCTACCTGCCCAAGATGTGTCGGCAGCAAAGCCCTTTTGGACTGCCAAAGTAATTTTATGGCGAAGATAGTTGCTAGCTCTTGGACTCAGTTGTAAATTAGAAAAGATTTTTTGAGGGTTAGTTATTTTTTTTTTTTTTTTTTTTTTCGTTTTTTAGGAATATTAAGAATTGTATTTATTTGAAATGAAATTAAGGTCTAAATAATAACAGAGAAGAACAATATCCTAAAAATAATCCTAAAACTAAAAAGGTTAGTTATTGATTTGGTAACTGAGAGTTCTTCAAAAAGTGTCAAAGATTAAGGTAATTATCGTATGAGTATAATAATAATTATTATTAGAAGTACAGATAGGTATATTGTATTCATGTACAGATTTTGTTGGAATTTACGCAAGTTCAAAGAGATCAGCTGATTTGACATATTTGGAATTCCCAAGCACGAAACGCGTAGACGTACTTTGACCTAGTGTATTATGTAATGTACATAAATAACAAAATTACGCACTTTGTGCCTAGTAAATACCTATTATGTTCAGTAAACAAGTGATCTTCGTAAAATAAGTAACTTCGTTTATAAATTTTTAACCCCCAACGCAAAAACGACGGGGTGTTATAAGTTTGAGGTGTCTGTGTGTGTCTGTCTGTTCCCCTGTAGCGCTCAAACGGGTGGACCGATTTGAATGCGGTTTTTGTTCTGAAAGGTGAATTAGTCGAAAGTGTTGTTAGCTATGTTTGAAGAAAATCGGTCCAAGATGGCCGCCGCTATAAAATGGCGGATTATATTTTTTCACAACTCCCTTAATATGGGTATCAAATGAAAGGGCTTGACTAGCAGAATAGCACTATTGCAAATCCAAGATGGCCGCTACCACAAAATGGCGAATGTCGGGGGTTTTTTAATTTATACTTGTATTTACCTGCGTCATTACTGTACCAACACTGCGCTGCCCGCCCGTCTGCTACCTCTCTTTATCGCGAATAAATATGACAAACAAACATACAACCATCCACAACAGCTTGACTATACATACAGTTGAGAAACAGATCGCATTTGCGCAAAGCAAGATTATGATCCCTTTGAAAAGTACTATACCTGTAAAAAACTCTTAGTTTTTACAGAGATTTATCACACGTTATGAAATAGATACTTATTACAATTCTGACCAAATTAGCCAAAAAAGTTATTCTTATGTCTTTAATATACAGGGTGACTGGTAACAGGATACATTCCTTGCAGGGGCTTAAAGTAGAGCTCATTTGCAGTAAATTTTTTCATATAATGTCCTATCCGAAACTTAGTCGTTTCCGAGTTATTGAAGATTTAAGGTTTTTAGCAAAAAATTCCAGTTTTAAAGTTAAAATTAGTTGCTGAAGAAAATCATACCCGGTTTTGTTAGTTTTTTTGTTGTTTTCTGATAGAAAAACGTTCAGAAACTCAATCAAAATCAAAATAAGCTAGAAAATACCGTTAACTTTTCAGTTAAGGCCTAAAAACCACGTATTATTTTTAAGAAAAAAATCGAATTTGATGAAAAGCAATAGTATTTCTAAAAAAAAATGTATGGAACGTTACGTACAAATTACTGAAATAACTTCCTTGATTCATTAGCTATCCAAAAAGGTACAGATGTCTACAACTTTTTTCAAAACCTCGATTTTATTAACAAAATTCTGAGAACTGACGAGTCTCAATTTGACCGGGATGGAATCACAAAGTATCATAATTTACATTATTGGGCGGCAAAATGAGAAAACCTAAAAAAGAAAAAGAAAGGGCACATCAACGGAGGTATTCTGTAAAAGTATGGATAGGATTAATCAATTAAACATCTAATTGGCCCGCATTTTTCCCTCAGAATTAAAAAAAAACGAATTAGGTGAAAAGAATATTAATTCAAAAAAAAAAATGTATGGAACGTTACGTAAAAATTACTGAATTACCTTCTTTGATTCATTATCTATCTAAAGAGGTAAAGATGTCTACAAAAAACTGCAATAACGATAGGTGAACCTATTCCTTGTCCAGATTTAACGCCTTGAAACTTTTATCTTTGGGGCCACATGAATGATTTGATGTACGCTTACCCCATTATCACAGATGAGCTTCGCGAGTACTCTTCGTGCAGCTCATGAAATACGTAAGAATTAGCCAACAAGAGTCACTGAAACGGAAATACGAAAAAGGTTTTGGGCTTGTATCAGACAAAGAGGTTCACAGTTAGAGCAAGTTTAAAATTAGATTTAGATTAAGATTAAGATTAACACTAAGATTTAGAATAAAATAAAGATTAAAATTTAGATTAAAATCATAACTAGTTTTTCTTTTGCGAACCTAAAATATGTAATTACTAATAATTATTAGTTAGTTTATTGTTATTCCTAAAATTAATCAATTAGTCATTAAACTACTACAAGTTTCAAATTGAATTAAAAATCGTTCTTGCAGTTTTTTGTAAATATCTTCACCTCGTTGAATAGCTAATGAATCAAAGAAGTTAATTTAGTAATTTTTACGTAACATTCCATACATTTTTTTTTTAGAAATAATATTATTTTCACCTAATTCGTATTTTTTAAATTCTGAGGGAAAAATGCGGGCCAATTAGATGTCTAATTGATTAATCCTATCCATACTTTTACAGAATACCTCCGTTGATGTGCCCTTTCTTTTTCTTTTTTAGGTTTTCTCATTTTGCCGCCCAATAATGTAAATTATGATACTTTGTGATTCCATCCCGGTCAAATTGAGACTCGTCAGTCCTCAGAATTTTGTTAATAAAATCGAGGTTTTGAAAAAAGTTGTAGACATCTGTACCTTTTTGGATAGCTAATGAATCAAGGAAGTTATTTCAGTAATTTGTACGTAACGTTCCATACATTTTTTTTTAGAAATACTATTGCTTTTCATCAAATTCGATTTTTTTCTTAAAAATAATACGTGGTTTTTAGGCCTTAACTGAAAAGTTAACGGTATTTTCTAGCTTATTTTGATTTTGATTGAGTTTCTGAACGTTTTTCTATCAGAAAACAATAAAAAAAAACAACAAAACCGGGTATGATTTTCTTTAGCAACTAATTTTAACTTTAAAACTGGAATTTTTTGCTAAAAACCTTAAATCTTCAATAACTCGGAAACGACTAAGTTTCGGATAGGACATTATATGAAAAAAATTGTTGCAAATGAGCTCTACTTTAAGCCCCTGCAAGGAATGTATCCTGTTACCAGTCACCCTGTATATATAGCTGCTCGTGCTGATTCACTCACTCATTGATCACCTCTCCTGAACAATTTTGTATGAAAATTTTTTTTTTCACTCATGGTGTCGTATAGAGGACAAAAATTCATTAAGAGGAAAAATATGGAGAGAGCTGATGATTGAGGATTTCAGAGACGAGCGACGGGCACGCTTAAGGTATTGAAGATAGGTGGGGGGTGCTCGAGCAAATGTCACTTGAAACGTCATCCAATTGGCAGTCAGCTGAAAAAAAAATTCAAAATGGCGAAAAAAAGATGGCCGCCATACAAATTTCGTCGGTCTCCATCTCGGAGGGTATAAAAGATGGAAGAGTGGTTTCTTCGCAAAAGATGATGAGGATCCAAAGGTCTACTTGATGAATTGAAAAAAAAATCAAAATGGCGGAATTTATTTTTCCATAGAAAATGTATGGCGAATATTGAAGAGACTACAAGTTGTGAACTATGCAAGGCTTTAATGCGGTTTTTTTGAGAACTCTCAAAGAACAATATGGGAAGACATGATGATTGAGGGTTTGGAAGTTGGTTGAGGAGCCCGGGCAGGGTATTGAAGATAGGTAGGAGGTGCTCAAACAAAAAATACTCGAAACATCATCCAATTGGCAGTGAGCTGAAAAAAAGTCCAAATGGTGGCCATACAAACATCGGTGTCTATCTCACCAAGTATAAAAGATGGAAGAGTGGTTTTTGCCAAAAGATGATTAAGACCTTAAGTTCTACTTGATGAGCAGAATGATTCGAAGAAAAAATATGGAGAGTGATAATGATCGAGGATTAGGAATAGGGGAGAGATAGATGGAGGCTGCTCAAACCAAAATACCCGAAAGCGAAACCTCGCGGTCCGCTTGCGGGCCGCGCACCCACGCGCCCTACTAGTATATATATATAAAGCTACTTGAAGTTACGGACTGATCACCTCTCCTGAACAATTTTGTATGGAACTTTTTCACCATACTTTCCATGTGTGTAAAATTCAAAAATTCTAGGTCACCAAAATTATAGAGAGAGCTGGACGTGGAAAACTGACTAGAGTGCCCTAGGGAATCTCGAAAACTATCAGTCGGAGAAGTATCATCTCGAAACAAAAAATGTTCAAAACCTTGGGCCATTGGGTGAACCGGTAAAAAAAATATGGCCACCATACAAAAAAAAATTCGTCTCCATACAAAAAATTTCCTAATTTTCAAGAGGCTCTCCAGAACAATTTTGTATGGAACTTTTTTCCCTTCACTACTTATGTGCGTAGAACTTATGGGTCTTCCTTCAGAAAATTATGAAACGTCATGAATGTGGAAAATTTACCAGAGTACCTCATGGGTCCTCCAAAACTACCAGTCATACAGACATGGTCCCAAACAAATGTTATTAAGGACCTTGGGCCATTAGGTGAACCGGTAAAAAAAGATGGCCGCCGAACAAAAAAAAATTCTCTCCATACAAATTTTTTGGGTAATTTTCAAGAGGCTCTCCAGAACATTTTTGTATAGAACTTTTTCCTCTTACTATTTATATACGTAGAACTTATGGGTCTTCCTTCAGGAAAATTATGAAACTTCATGAATGTGGAAAATTTATCAGGGTACCTCATGGGTCCTCTAAAACTACCAGTCATACAGGCATGGTCCCAAACAAATGTTATTAAGGACCTTGGGCCATTGGGTGAACCGGTAAAAAAAAGATGGCCGCCGAACAAAAAAATTTTTTCTCCATACAAATTTTTTGGGTTCTTTTCAAGAGGCTCTCCTGGACATTTTTGTATGAAACTTTTTTCCCTTCACTATTTATGTGCGTAGAACTTATGGGTCTTCCTTCAGGAAAATTATGAAACATCATGAATGTGGAAAATTTACCAGAGTACCTCATGGGTCCTCAAAAACCAGTCATACAGGCATGGTCCCAAACAAATGTTGTTAAAGACCTCGGGCCATTGGGTGAACGGGTAAAAAAAAGATGGCCGCCGAACAAAAAAAAATCTCTCCATACAAATTTTTTGGGTTCTTTTTAAGAGGCTCTCTTAGAAATTTTTGTATGAAACTTTTTTCCCGTATAAGTAAACGTATAAGTAAATAGAACTTAAAGATTTTTTTTTCACAAAAAATACAAAACGTAGTGAATGTGGAAAAATTACCAGATTACCCTAACGGCCCTCAAAAACTATCAATCATAGAGGCATGGTCCTGAAACTAAAAATGTTCAAGACCTTAGGCCCTTTGGTGAGCCAATAAAAAAAGATAGCTACGGAACAAAAAAAAATCGTATCCATACAAAATTTCTTTTTAATTTTCAAGTGGCTCTCCAGAACATTTTTGTATAGATCTTTTTTTTCCACTAAACGCATGCATAGAACTCATTAGTATCCTTTTAGAAAAGATACGAAACGTGATACCAATATTTCTTTCTATCTTTCAAGAGACTCTCAAGAATATTCTGGAATTTCTTTATTTTATGAATATTGAAGAGACTACAAGGCCCGCGAGCTGCTTGCAGCTCGCGCACCGAGCGCAACACTAGTTTTCTATATGTACCTATAATATTATATAAATTTCACTCCATGTTATATGCTAAGAAAACTAACTATGTAAATGTATAAAAACCATGTAAACGTGAATCAGCGCTGGAGTAGGTAGGTACCTACCTAATTTGAATGCATCTTATTTTAAAACACCAAATTATTCAAAATTTCAATTTCCTTTATTGCATTGTCAACGCCTACTTGCTTTGTTAGATGTGAATGGTACTTTATTAAACAAGATTACCTATTTTAATCATCGACTAAACCTTTTCTAGACTGTATGGTCGCTAAACTAAGACGCATTCAACACAGATCACTGTGGAAGTCCTTATCTTGTATATTCTACATTTCAATGTAGCTATTTCAAATTATCACACCAGTGTAAATCTTGTTATCTGCCGAAATAAGTGTTTGTAAAATGTAAATATTCGAAGAATAACAAAATATAACCTTCTGAAGCTAAACTAACTGACATGGCACGGGTAGCCTATCATTTTAAAGAACGTGAACTCAAATCTGTCGGCACGTATTGCGTTAGCGTCATAACTCATAAAGCTATGTCCATACCACTTCATCTTCATCAAACGTCATTCAATAATAATTATTGAATGCGTCATTGAATTTTTGTGAAATTGAATTTTTGATGGAAATGGAGTCATTGTCAGTCAATCAACTGCCTAGACTATAGTATTTAGCTCAATCGACTGCAGATCACGAGGTCCCGAGTTTGATTCCCGGGTCGGGTAAATTTTTGGGTTTTTCTGTCAAGAAATTCCCAGTGCCAGTCTGGAGTTGGTAGTTGGCGGTGTTTCATTCCCGTACCTCGGAGAGCACATTATAAACAGTCGGTCCGGGTTATTATCACTGTCATGTGACAAAAGTCGTTAAAGTCCGCCAATCCGCATTGGAGCAGCGTGGCGGGTCTAATCTCTAAACCCCTCTCTCCTGTGAGAGAGAAGTGCCCAGCAGTGGGACGTTAAAAAGACTGTAGTGCTGGTGGTGGTAGAGTCGTTTAGTTTCGGCTGTTAAATATTCTGTAGTTTTTACTTGTTAACATATTATTTATGTTGTGAACATTGTACCTACGTAATGGAATACGTGCGACGTATTTGTTTATAATGAATTCTACAAAAACAAAAGAATAAACTGAAAGTTGTCATCAAAAACTTCCAAGCAAATCGTTTCTGTTTATTTTACTTGTGTAAAGTTTATCTATTATTTTGGTCCCTTTAAAATGCAAACTTCTATTGTCTTCAATAAACTTTGGTGTATGTAGTTTATTTTTCTTCGATCGTCATCATCTTGTTTTTGAACGCTATGTGGTACAGAAATTCACTTGAATGACGCGAGAAATCTTGCTTCGCACGCATTTAACTCACGGCGTCAAGGGCCCAAGGGCCTTGCCTCACGTGCGCTTTTCTCTGCGCCTTGACGCACACCCATGATGAAAGAAAAAAGGCACAGTGTGGACAATGTACTGTGTACACGTAGTCAGCTTGTACTAGCTACAGTGATTATGGTTGGTTAAGTGACAGTCTGAAATCCAATATCTGATGGATCTCATCAAAATACTTAACTGTTTGCCAGACCCATATCTGGCGAACAGTTAAGTAGAGACATCAAAATGATCTAGGAAAAATTACGAGGAAAACTGTGTTCTTTTATATCTTTAAAAAGAGCGACTTAATACTGCAAAACTATACTTACTACTACAAATTATAAACTATTTTAAAAACCGGTCAAGTGCTAGTTGTTCGCGCATACAGAGTTCTGTACCATCACTCATATAAATTATTCTAGTTAATAAAACGAAAGACATCATAGCAACGTCAAGACGACAAAAAACAAGGGGGCTAAAATGGTAGCGCCTGACCAACAATTCGGCACCCTCTGAGTATGGAACCCTAATTTTTATTATTTGTTGTTTAACTATGGAGTACACGTAGGTAGGTACTAAAATCTGACCAAAATTTTTCTTAGATAGAGATGAAAAAATAACTTAAAAAAAAAATTGAAATTTTTTGATAGGCCCCCTAGATTTGATTTTTTTATTTTTGTAATAAAGCCCTTATCAACAAGTACTATTCTGTGAAAATTTCAACTGGCAATAAGTATTCCTATTACGGCTGTAGCTGTAGACCGATGTGACAGACGGACTGACAAACAGCGGTAGTAGGTAATAGGGTCCCTTTTAGCACTCTTTAGGTACCTACGGATCTCTATAAAGTTAAACGATATTTAAATCGTCCATACTCCATCCATGCCAAACAAGCTGTCAATGAAACAATCCAGATCCACAGACCGACGAAATAAAAACATTTCCAATCTCACATAACTACAATAGCAAAAAATACGTAAAAAACCAACGCACCTGCAACCATTTCCTCCGCGTCTCCGTCAAGAAGTCGGCCAACACCATTGTCACTGCACCCGGAAATTACGTCGACGAACGAAAGTTTACGTGCAAACAAAAAATACGTGAACAAAAGTTTACGTGAATCGGAGCGAGCTACGTAAAACACGCGTGCGGCGTACGCGGCCGGTAGGGAGGGAATGTGGTGATGTGGTGTGTAGACGGTACTGTAGCAGCTCTCTACTAGAGACTGTGTGAGGGTTCCATACAAGACAACGCCTCACCCCTCCGCCCCCTATTGTATACAAGCGGACAAACCCCGGATTCACATGGGCAGGCTAGGACTTAGGAGCAACGCTCACTAACGGAGTGGCGTGGACCCGAGGCACAGTGTGTTTTTTGATAACAACTCAAAATCAGCTTTATTAATACTTTGGTATAGCGCTCTGCTTCTGTTGCATCAACACATTTTACTGGAGATTTATCTAATGAAAGTTTATTTTGTAACATAAAGTGTTGATTTTAAATTCTGTTATCTGAGCTAAAAATCATTCGAAAGTTACATTTACGATAACCAATGCTTGAATTATTGGTTTATATATCGTTAAATTTTGATTCGTTACTTACTAAGTAAGAAGTGGCTTATTAGATACTTAAATTAATTGCAACAGTTTGTCATGAAAAAATTATTATCATTAGAAGAAATAGTGGCGGATCCACTCGTACGGCGCGGCGTTGGGTTTAGTCACAGTTTTTTCTTATTGGTAAAAAAAATCCCGCCGAACTGTTTTATTTTAATTTTATACTCTATTAGCGTCCTACCTGCGACTTCGCCTTTTCGAAGGTTTCAAAAAATCAGGTTTAAAAAATTCCTTAGGAGTCTTTTGTTGTCCCGGGATGAAAAGTATCTCTAATGAAAATCTTTATAAATTGACCAGCTGATGCCAGCGCACTGCGTCCGCTTGGATTCTCATAAAAGTCACTTGGGGGTGGAATTTCCAAAATTCCTGAAACACGTAATTCTTTATTTTTAACCGACAGTACAAATACCGATTTTCATTGATATAACTTTAAAAATGACGGACTCATACAAACTTTCATCCCCTATTTAACCCCCTTAGGGATGGAATTCGCAATAATCCTTTCTAAGTGTGCGCCTACGTCACAAAAGAAAGCTACTGTGAAAATTTCAAGTTTCTAGGTTCAGTAGTTTAGGCTGTGCGTTGATAATCTACTTTATATTATTAATAGATAGATAGATAGACAGATATTTTCAGTGGGGTCAATGCACGAGACGAAACTGCAAATAAAGAGAATGAAAATTAACCAATTAAAAAAAATGCAATAAACTTTTCTATTTTAAATCGAAGACTTAAAGCCACTTACAATGTAAAACTTTTGGCAGTTTACGGTTAATGCCAACCAGCGGTTACTGTTAATTTATTGACTTAAAAGCCACAGTCTGTGTTTTATCGCTTAGCCTCTCTTGGAGGGATCATTGGGGATATCGCATGCAGGTGCTTCACATATAAAAGCCACAAAATGGTACCCACTACGCTACCCCACTCGTACTTTATATAAGTACCCCTCGTGGTCCTATTTCGGGTCATCATTACGATTCAGATTACAATGACGAAAAATTAAAAGTTACATTTTTTCACTGAAATTCTCGAATGAATATTAAATATTTATGTTTCACAAAAACTGGCGTAGGTAGGTGGATAATAAAAGTTATTAAGAATTTTATAAAATATCGCATCCAAGATTCGATATCTACCGGATATTTTCGATAGGTATATTTTCTATTTTTTAGGTATTTCTGAGTAAGCACCTATAATGAGTTATTTTTCACTGACATTTTCGCATGAATATTATTTAGATTTCACCAAAATTGACATAAGTAGTTAATAGAAGTTTTTAAGAATTTAATCAAATCTCGCATCAAATATTCGATATCGATATTCATGATTATATTATTAAGGAATCTGGAACGATAGAATAGTTTTCATCGCTTGTTAAAATGTCGTCTAATTACTTACATAAAAACTACTTAATATTAATTTGAAACAGAGAACGTCTCTTATCGGAATGTTCAAATAAGTACAACGTTTCTACGATAACGAGAGCGCCGCGCGGTGGTGAAGCGGTCATGTTTTCCTTACCCACTTACATACTCTCTTAACATTTAATACGCGTGTTCAATTAACGGTTATTTCAGTAACCAAGATGCTATTTTTAATAACAGGCTGAAATAAATATACTTAGACGTAGACAGCGGTGTACAAGACTGTACGTAACTATGTAGACCATCTATCTCTACAGGAACTTCTACGTAGGTACATTACCTATTTTGTTTTTCGTTACGTACAATTTAACAAGTTTGTTAAAAATATCAAAACGATAACCAGCCGCTGGAACACTCAACTACTTAGTTTTTATTACAGAAATACATTAATGAAAAATTTGCTATAAAACCTTTTCGATCTTGCAGAGTGCAGATTTATGCAAAATTGAAGAGCCATTGTAAAAGAGCTTAATGTCGTAAAAGTCCTGAGCTCTGTCTTAGCTCCTAGATTCCCGGAGAACTATTTTGCATAACCGATACCTTCAATATTTCGATGGCCCATGCCATTAATTCCACCCCTAAGGGGTAAAAATAGAGGATGAAAATTTATATGGAAGTCCGTCATTCTTCAAGTAATATACATGAAAATCGGTACTTGTGCTGTAGGTTAAAAATAAAGAAATACGTGTTTCAGCATTGAAAATTCTAGTTAATATAGATAAAATATAGACCCATAGATGTCACATATTGGAGATGATTTAAATTTTTAATTTATGCTAATTGTTCAATGATTTATGTGAAAGAGCCGGTGTCCTTAAAACATAATCTCCGCAATTTCATTCGCCAAATATTAAGTAGTTCACGTAAGCCTACATTTAAATGGCACTAAATCCATTCGTTTGTTCGACCCAGTTTCAAATTGGACTCTTTCGAATGCGTGAAGTTTATAGACGTAGCTCGTCGTTTTAGATCGATGTTGCGACATTGAGTTTTTTAACTGCGAAGTTTCCCAATCGAGCGAATAGGCTAAATCAAATGGCAGCACACATTTTTTTTAAATAAAAACTGTAGCAGCAATTTTAAAGATACTAATAGTAGCTATATCTTATAATAATGTCCTCCCGACCGAATTTCGGCCACGGCGGCCAATCTCAACCGAGGCAGAGACTAGCCATCTACACAGGAGATATTATAGTGCACAAGTGTGTGCGCATACACAGGTGCACTCTCTATTCCCTCACTCTCATAGTCCGATGGGACGCCAATGCGACACGACCGGAGAGAGATCAGGCGCAGCCGTCGGGCTTTACGTGCTCTCGGAGGCACGGGGGTGTATCTAACACTGCCAATTTCCAACTCTGGGCTGGCACTGAGAATTTCTTGACAGAAAAACCCAATACCTAATTATTATTTTTTTTTGGCCCGACCCGGGAATCGAACTCGGGACTTCGTTGTCCACAGTCGACCGTGCTAACCGCTAGACCGACGAGGCAGTTAGTCCTTACTATTTATCTACCAATGTTACTGGAAAAACGATTCCCTTTGACTAAAAGTAGACTTGAAGGTAAGAGAGGATGCATGACTTGTCACGCGACGACGACTAAAGCCTAAAGGTTGCGTGTCCAGGTCAAAGTCTACCTCTAACTTTGTTGCCCATGCATCAGTACGTCTTTCAAGTCCTCTTTTCTGGGAAACTCCTTTGAGTATCAACCTAAAATTAATATGGAATACCGATTTAGTAGTTTTAATAGTCTGTAGCCTGATATTGACTTAAATATATTTTTAAAAAATTCATGTTTCCAGTATAACGCAATAAAACGATACGACCCTTAATACTAAATTCAGAAAATAATAAAGAAAAGGCGATAAAAGCAAATGTGAGGGGTCAGATGGTCTTGAGACGATACTTTGAGATTAAATACTTGTGAAAGATCGCGGTCGTTAGCGCCTTTTCGATAAAGCTTACGCTTAGTTAAAAGTTATAGTCTACTTAATTGCGATTAATGCTGAGGTGGGTACATTGACACCGGGTGAATGATATTTCAAAATCATTATTTAGTTACATTGGAGAAAATTAACTGCCTCGTTGGTCTAGTGGTTAGAGTATTCGACTGCACATCACGAGGTCCCGGGTTCGATTCCCGGGTCGGGCAAATAATTGTAAGGTGTTGGGTTTTTCTCTCAAGAAATTCTGAGTGCTAACCCGGAGTTGGTAGTTGGCGGTGTTTCACCCCCGTGCCTCGTTAAGCAGTCGGTCCCGGTTATTATCACTATCATGTGACAATAGTCGTTAAAGCCCGCCAACCCGCATTGGAGCAGCGTGGCGGGTCAAAGCTCTAAATCCCTCTCTCCTATGAGAGAGGAGGCCTGTGCCCAGCAGTGGGACGTAAAAGGCTGTAGTGGTGGTGGTGGAGAAAAATATGGATGCGAAGCAAACAAATAGAGAATATAAGCTAAACAGATTTCCTTTCAACTAAGCTTAAAAGCTTCTGCTACAATCCAATATACGTATATAGAGTTGTCCTCATCGGTTGTAGGTTTGATTGTATGAAGTGTCGAGGGTGTGACACTAGAAGGTAGGCTGGCATGGAACACTTCTAAGATGTGTCCGTCAACGAGGTTTTTCTTTATCTGGAGTGAACGAGTGAACTTTGTGTAATAGGTAATACCTACCTCTTTTTTGCGATATATTTCTACTAATAACTAGGTATATTAGATAACTTTTGTGTTTACAGTTCAAAATAGCGCAAAATGGCACTTTCATGGTTATTTTTGTACACAAATAAATTACCACAAGATCTCGGTGCGTACTAAGTGCGTGCTATTGGAAAGTACATCAATTTAGCACGCGTTTTCCTCCCACTTGATAATATATTTCTATGAGGCCCCTATCCGTGTTTAATACAGATTAGTCAAATCAAAGAGATTAGTTAGGTCTACATTTTGATGTGTAAACTGATACTTTTAATATGTAGATAATCCTCGTTTGTTTTCCTGGTATGCTACCGGCCTTAATTACCCCGCGGTAATGAGGATTATCTACCCCTGACATTTGCACACGCTGGAAGTGGCGCGAACTAGTTAATGTAGTCCGAAATAGCATTATAATGGCTATGTACACCTATGTACACTCTCAGCTAAAACAGTGATTAACAGATTAGTTATTTATACAGATAACAAAACTTTAATAGCAATTCCTGCCCGCCAGAAAAACGGTGTTACATAACTTATGTATGACCTCTTATCTTATGTCACTGGACAGTGGAAAGTGATGATGCCTTCCACAATGCGTGGTTTTGGAGAAGAAGAACACACTGTAAGTATGTAGTTATTTACTATTTATACCACAGAATATAATTAATTAATTAGTAGGTATAACTGACACTATCATGTCCTCGCGAACGAACTTCGGCCTCGGCGGTCAATCTCAATGGGGGAAAACTACGCAGGAGATTTATTTCATAAGTGTGTGCGTAAACACAGTTGCAGTCTCTATTCCTTCACTCCCATAGTCCGATGGGACACCGATGCTACACGACTAGGGAGAGACGAAGCGCGTGACCGACGGCTTTACGTTCTCTCCGAGGCACAAGGGTACAGCTAGTATATTTTATACCGCTAATTTCCCAACTCCAAGATGCTACTGAGAATTTCTCAACAGGAAAACCCAACAATTTTCACTTTTTGGCCCGACCCAAGACTCTAACCTAACCTAGGACTTCATGATCTGGACAAACTAGCCAACAATCAAATGAGTCAGACTAAAGATATATAGAAATCGCTGAACTGATATTATACTGATATATAACACGTCTAAAACCATCCTTAGAAAACCTACTTTCTAATTAAAAAAGACGCATTGAAATCGGTTCACCCGTTTGAGAGCTACGGTGGGACAGACAGACACACATAGCGGTCAAACTTATAACACTTAACACTGTCTGCGTCGGGGGTTAAGAATTACTAAGATCGACAGCTAATCCAAATAAAACGACCGAAAAACTTACTAGTTACAAAAAATTTCCATAAAATAGCACGTGTAGAGACGCAATTTAATTCCCTAGTACATAAGTGTTACCTAAATAGAGCATCTGCTCGGACAGTTGAACCGGCGTCGGGAAAATAAAAATACTCTACATTTTAGGATTGGGAACTGGCGCACGCCGCAGGCACCGTGACGACCGCTCTACCACGCATACAAAGATACAACTAGAAACGTTAAAGGCATGCCTAGTGCCTGTCCACCAGAGATCTGCCAAGCTGCGCGGGGCGTGGTTCTTCCCTAGCTAACGAAGCTAAGTTTCTTACATACTAGTTAAAACGAAGCACACGAGCTATGGACTCGAGCTAGCAACAAGAGCTAGGGGACGGACAAGGGCGTCCTACTTTTTAACCCCCGACGCAAAAACGACGGGTGTTATAAGTTTGACGTGTCTGTGTGTGTGTGTGTGTCTGTCTGTTCCCCTGTAGCGCTCAAACGGGTGAATCGATTTGAATGCGGTTTTTTTTGGTTGGAAAGGTGAATTAGTCGAGAGTGTTGTTAGCTATGTTTGATGAAAATCGGTCCAAGATGGCCGCCGCTACAAAATGGCGGATTACATATATATCAAATGAAAGGGCTTGACTAGTAGAATAGTACCTACTATGGAAATTCAAGATGGCCGCCACCACAAAATGACGAATGTCGGGGGTTTTTTTACAATTTTCAATTTATACTTGTCTTCTCATCGCGATCCGATTCCCTACTACTAGCAAATAGTAATCCATCGTATAGCTCGCGTCGCGCAAGTTCCTCGTACAGCTACATATCTCACGCAAAACATATCTTCATGGCACGTCTCCGCTCCTGGTGATTTGGATTTCCCTGTACGGCTTATTGGTGGAAATAGACACAGCTTCGTAGCTGAGCTCTACGACTTTGATATTTACCTTTATTTGAATTTACCGATTCGTTAAGTACCTACTTAATTGGAAGAATAAAAGTTCTCTCTTTTAAAAGGAAACGCTCTTGGAAGGGGAAAATATCGGAAGGAAAGTCAGGAAATCTCAACCGCAATCTGCATAGATATCAAAGGTTAATTATTTCTTCAGGATCTAAAGCTCCCACTACTCAAACGCAATCGCCAGTTTTGTCTTTAATTTATCTTTCAATTTCTCAAACAAACATCTCTACACATCTATTGTTGCTCTGCAATGCCACTTCTAGACAATACTATTATATAATATTATAATATTATAATATTATAAAGTATTGAATAGAAGGAAAATTCCCATCTGCAGCTGATGACGTACAACTCTATGAATGTAGTGGCCTACATAACAGAATAAATCTAGCTTTTATTGAAGCTTTCAAATCTTCAAACGTATGTAATCTATTATGCTTACTATATTGTTCAAGAAAATCTGCTGTGCTGCATACATATCTTAATATATTATGTATACAATATGTATTACAATTCTTATGTACCTACGTGTGTTTGTCACCTAACTCCCAAACGGCTAGACCTATTTAGATGTTTTGTGTGTACTTATATTTCAATGGGTTCCTGGATGGATTGAAACCACAATTGGACCCGGTAGGTGACTCTGATGTCGGTATATCACCGGGCAGGACGACGTCTGCCGAGTCCGCTACTACCTACTTATTTTTTAACCACATTTAAGTATTTATCGTTTTAGTCACTGATAAGAACAAAATGGCGCCTAGCAAACGCAATCACGATTGTTTTCAGGCATCACTGGAACAAACAACACCGCTCAAACAGTCCACACCTGTGTTTGGTCTCCCGCTCTCCAAGCGCCTATCACTTCTACATACTAGTATATACCGTTGACACTTAACGGTATTATAATATTGCTGATCGTGTATATTCTAGGAAAAGCTGTACGAAACGAATTTTTCAGTAAATACTGAAAATGCACCATACAATGGCATCGGACTTTAAAGAATTTCGAAATTTCACACAACTATACGAAAAGCAATCGCTTTCTTTTATTGAGACAATCATGCCCGATGAGGTCTAGATTTGAGCGACCTAGAAGTCCAGAAGTCTAGAAGATGCCTGTTGTCTTTCGCCTTGAAGGTACTCTAGTAGAGGAAATATGGACGTGATGACGTTAACCGAATGCGTTAGATGCGAGAGCTGACTGGATTCAACAATACATAAAGATGAAACGCTCAAATTCGCAGTTCTGTGGTAGAAAGTTAAAGGTTGTGAAGTTCCTGATCACAATTATGCTGGAGATAAAAACATGCAGAAGTAGATTAAGATTGACTTGATACTAATCAAATTACATTAAGTAAGTATAGTAACACGATACGAAGTTTGTAGCACTCAATCAAAATGAGTATAGTGAAAATATTTGAAAAGCTCAGTTTTCCCGCCCGAGTCGAGGGCGCGACGTGGGAAAGAGTTCGCGTCGCCGGTCGCACGGGGGAGGCCGCTGGCACGTGCCTGCGAATTTAATACAACTCACTGACCCCCTTACGATGTGCCGTAACTTCGTCGCCATGCAATATTATTCTCTATCGAAGTGTATTAACGTAGAATTTAATATGACGATTGAGGGTAGTCACATTTTAAGGATCTCGTCGAACAAAAATACACTTTAATATTGTATACGTAAAGTTGATATTGCAATGACTCCAATGTTTCTTTTTACTTTATTTAACGACTGAACCGCTACACAATTTTGTACTCTTTACAATCAGAATAAGATTGTATTTAGGTTGATTTTGACTTGAAAAGGTTTTTATTGAGTGTGTACATTGACGTAATTACAGATTTATGGAAAGCGTGCGCTTAATGCAGGCACACTAATGTTATTGCGTTTCATATTTTTTTATTTGTTCATAATTTGTTTTATAGGTCAAGACACTATATTTTTAGTAAAGTTAAAAATAGTAATTTAATAATTAATGGATATCATTTTAAAATTATTCAAAATAACTATTGAGATTTCCATATTAAGTTCTAAAATGTTGGCAAAGTTTTTTCAGTTTCAGTAATGAAATAGAATTTTACTTAAGTAGGTCTTGTACAATAAACACATTGTTAAAAGAAGATGGTTTTACCTATGTAAAAGAAAATATGATCAGTAGGTATGTAACTGGCAAATAAAGTTTTTCATTGAAAAACAGATTTTCATAACACAAAAAAGCTTTGAAAGCGCAAATCAAATAAGACGTCACAAAAATTCTCTTAACAAGCACCACAACGGATTAGGTTAAACGAGCACTGAGCATCGGCTGAGCCGAGCTGAGCAATTATACATTTTGCTCATTACTCAGGAATATAATGCCGCGGTCGAGTGTCGCTCGCGTGCCGAGCACGTGCTCGTGGAGTAAGGACAGAATGGAATATGGATTATGCTTTTTTATTATTCTTATTTTAATTTTATTGTTTAATGTTTTCCTGTGCATTTCAACCGTGTGGAGAAAAATATTATTAAGTAGTTATAAGTATACTTAGTTAACTAGAAAAATTACGACGATATTTGTATTCAAGTAAGTACTTAACAAGTTTTTGGATTAATCCCTTATGCCGTACTTAGTTATTCGTAGTGAAGCTTTTGAAGTAGCTGTCATAATATTAGAACTCTCCTCAGCTCGCCGGTTCTGTCCTATTATCTGAATCTAGTAGGTAGGTATAATTGGTTTGTACCTAAATGCTAAATTGTGTCTGTCTGTCTGTTACCTTGTCACAGCTCAACCGCTGAACCGAATTGCCGAAAAAAAAAACCGAAAATGACACGTGGATATTTCTTATCTCAGCATATCTAAGAGTTCTCTCGAAATTAAAAAAAAGCGTAATAGTTCGATGATGTCTAAAACATTTCACCAATGGGACGGATTTCAAAGAAATTGCTTACATTGATTTATTATTTATTAGTTTTGATCTAGGTAACTATATTTCATTCATCTTAACTACATCATAATTATATTAACACCATGAAACTTATCCCTTATTCATGAGATAGTTCTACAAATAAATGTTGAATAGAAGCAGGCGTTACTTTGCGGAATTCCATGATATTATACAATGAACACAAAATTACTTTGCTATAATCCGCTAACAGTGACATAAAATTAAATTTGTGGTGAATTTGTGTGGTGTTGTGCCTACGAATTTGTCACTGTTAGCGGATTATAGCAAAGTAATTTTGTGTTCATTGTATATAACTAGTTCTACAAATAAATCTTGCATTCATGACTCAAATTCCAAGCCTCAAAAAATTCGCAAAAACATAAACACAAACTGAGAGCATATTTCAACGCGTCAAGCGGCAGCGGCTGGTCCTATGTTGTAACGGTTAGCACTCTGGACTCTGAATCCAGCGAACCGAGTTCAAATCTCGGTGGGATCTGACTTTTTTCTTCGTTGCTTTTCCATTTTTTAGGACTTTTAATGTTTTTAGGTAGGTTGGAAGCGTAGTATGCAGGATAGGAAACCTTCTTTTGCCTAGATTTTTATCTAGCTATCTAGATCATATCATAAAATATAGTTAGTTTATAATCATAAAATATTGAAATATCACTAGTTGACGCCCGCGACATCGTCCGCGTGGTTTTGAAAATTCTGTAAAAATTTCGTTTTTCGTATGTATCTATTTCGAAAACACTTCGGCTGTAAAATGGATCAATCTATAATAATAATTATTGACCCTAATTTCAACAGTTTTTAATTTTTTCACGAAAGGAAGTCTAATATTTCCGTGTTAAAACGTAAGTAGTCTAAATCACTCCTTAACCTGCCTGTGAAAGTTCCGTCAAAAGCCGTTTCAAAATTAGCATCTAGACAAAATTTATTTTTTTAAAACCACAGATACCATTTCGTATATAAGTAGTTACTTAGAGATAGACGATATAGATGACATTAATTGATAAATAAACTCATTTCTAGTAATTTTTCAGATTCGCGCTTTCAAATAGACTGACGCGCAACAAATTCACTTTTTCTCTTTAACCTTTGGTGATGATAATATAAGTATGTAAATATGATTATATCCATGAAAACATAATAATAATCGAAATATACCTAGTTAATATAAAAGAAAAGTAAAAGGTGACTGACTGACTGACTGACTGATCTATCAACTACTGGACGGATCGGACTGAAACTTGAAAGACATGCAGATAGCTATTATGACGTTAGCATCCGCTATAAGGATTTTTGAAAATTCAACCCCTAAATTAAATAAAAATAAAAATAGGTTAAATAGGGGTTGAAAGTTTGTACTAGTATGAAAATATGAATCCATGCGGACGAAGTCGCGGGCATCAGCTAGTACCTATGTAGGTATATACATACGTAGAGAGCGTTGATATCTAATTATCGTCAAAGTGATCAACAAAAGTGACTCCGAAGTCCGAACGCACTGAGACCCTCAAAACGAACTTTAAATATTTTTTGATCGAGCAATTCGATTCCGATGATGATTCGATTATGGCGAATGACGATTTGTTACAATCGATCATAATATAATTCGACAGCTAATCGAGCAGGAAGAGTTAACGCCATGTGCGGTGAAAAGTACTATCAGAAATTCAATTTGATTCCTTTTCTACCATTTATTTTATCAATATTGCCCGCGCAGAATTACAGTTTAGACGTGGAATTGATATATTTTTACGACTGATAAAATAATACAGTACCGGTCTACATTTTGATTTAAATCCGGAGTCAAATTCGAAGATTTATCCAGGCTAACAGACAGACAAAGATTTCTAAAACTTATGGAAGTAAGTACCTACCTAGGTCAAGAGTTAAATCTTTGCCTTCAATTTATAAGTAAGTTATAAGTATTATTTGTTTGTGTAGGTACATATACTTAACGTAAGTACAGGTACTTATTATCATTAGTAACAGGAAGATGTCAAGTAGGTTACAAATAAGTATGTACCTACTTACCTTTATCTAGGCTTATATTAAAGAACTAGGAAAGACTGAAAAGTTAACAGGAGTCTTTCTATGCATAATAATAATAATTATCCTTCATACTTATATCTATTTGTTGGGTATAGGGTTGTTAATTTGTAACATTTGCGTGGACGCCGGCCGTCCGCCCCATTGGTCATCTGAGTTATGTCCACAAACATTTTGAATACGATAACTTTATTGGGTTATATTATATTCCTCGTATGTTTATATTGGCATATTATCTCCTCGCCTCAGATATTATTATGTAGAGAAGAAACAAAATTATACGTGGAACAACCTAGCTTGATACTTATATAAATAAATTATTTTACAACTTCAAATCGACAAACGAAAACACGACAGCAGTGTCCTGCAAAAGTCCTTGCCTAAAGGCGCCTCTACACGTTGGCCAACATGATGGCGGATATGTTGGAAGGTATTGGGCGAGGAGTTTGTGTTCGCGTCCACACGTTGGAAGGTCGTTCAGTATGCTCCGGTTAGGGCCAATGTGCGGACGTATTTACTAAATTGAATATTGAGACGTTAACAGCTGCTGCGGTTTAATTATTCACAGCATACCGCAACTACGTGAATGTGTATACGAAAATTGTATTTTTTTATTTTTGTAATTTTATTTCTTGGGTTCCACAAACAATTTTCGCCTTAGTAGGGCGCTATAAAGCAAAAAGTTTCTTCATTGGTCATTGTCACTGCCATTTTGTGGACATTATACTAGTTACGACGCGTAAATATAAAATTTAAAAGACGTGCATGCGTGCGATCACTCTGAGAGCTCGTAGCAAACTAAACTTGCCTCCAACGTGTGGATGCGGCGGCCAAACTCTGTCCCAAACCCTTTGATGTACCGACACGAAATGGATCTCGCGCCAACTTGCGAGCCATCATTCCAATACCTACCAAAATAGCACAAACTCCCGCTCTACACGTTGGGCCAACGTATTGGGCCATAAGATGGGCCAGCATGTTGGCCAACGTGTGGATGAGCAGTAAGATACATACATAGGCCCGGCGCACACCTAGCGCAGCGCAGAACAGAGCATTGTCTGAGAACACTGAATAAAACTTTACGACATTCGGTCGCGCGGTACGGCAAGGGTGCGCGCGCGTGTATTTATTCTTGACATACAATAATTATAATTAACCGTATGTCAATAGTCGTAAAGTTAATATTTCAGTGTTCTCAGAAAATCCTCAACTCTGCACTGAGCTCAGTGTGCGCCGGGCCTTACATTTATACAATTAATTAATATCATAAAAGTCCAGTTGTCCATTTGTACAAATATATGTATATTTAAGTACTTAGTTTCTTTCGTATTCCACATGATTTGAACTAAATACCTATGTACATAATTTTCTATTAAATAGTCTTCAATTCTCTATATTGACATCTCTATTTTTATTTAATTTTTAAATTGTGAACACGAATTATTATCAACTAGATGATGCCCACGGCTTCGCCCGTGTGTATTTAGGCTTGTAAAAATCTCGTGGGAACTTTGATTTTCCAGAACAAAAAGTAGCCTATCTGTAGTAAGTAGTAACCCGTCCACAAAACGGAAAAATTCCGTGGGATCCTTACGATTTCGGAATGCAATTCCTTACAGCATCAGGGTTAAGGAGTTGGACATGTACCTACTCGAGGTCATTCAACAATAAAGTCTTTAATTGGTACCCCCAATATCAATTTAAATAACCGACAGTGGCTAAATCCCATTAGTTTTGGGGATCAGATCCCCTACAGCATCAGGATTGAGGAGTTGGAATCCAAATTTTTTGTAGGACAGAGTCGCAATGTACCTCTGTCGATTAAAAAAAAAATTACGCAAATCGGTTCAGAAATCTCGGAGATATCGGTGTACATAGGTAGAAAAACACAACTCCTCCTTTTTTGAAAGTCGGTTAAAAAAGTAGCCTATGTTACTCCCTGGTTAATTCTCTACTTGTATGTGAAAGTCCCGTCAAAATCGGTTCAGCCGTTCCAAAGATTAGCCCGTTCAAACAGACAGACAGACAGACAGACAGACAGACAGACAGACAGACAGACAGACAAAAATTTTAAAAACGTGTGATTCGGTTATAGTATCGTTCAAATAACCATATGAGCTTAATATGAGGTAGTTATTGAGATATTACAGACAGACACTTCAATTTTATTTATTAGTATAGATGAGGCTTACACTAATAAATAATAATCAATAATATACTAAGTAAAACATCAAATCATCTATACTAATAAATAAAATTGAAGTGTCTGTCTGTAATATCGAAATAACTACCTCATATTAAGCTCATATGGTTATTTGAACGCTACCATAACCGAATCACACGTTTTTAAAATTTTTGTCTGTCTGTCTGTCTGTCTGTCTGTCTGTCTGTCTGTCTGTTTGAACGGGCTAATCTTCGGAACGGCTGAACCGATTTTGACGGGACCTTCACATACAAGTAGAGAATTAACCAGGGAGTAACATAGGCTACTTTTTTAACCGACTTTCAAAAAAGGAGGAGTTGTGTTTTTCTACCTATGTACACCGATATCTCCGAGATTTCTGAACCGATTTGCGTAATTTTTTTTTTAATCGATAGAGAAACATTGCGACCCTGTTCTATAAAAAATTTGGATTCCAACTCCTCAATCCTGATGCTGTAGGGGACCTAATCCCCAAAACTAATGGGTTTGAGAAACTTTCGGTTATTTAAATTGATATTGGGGGTACCAATTAAAGACTTTATCGTTGAATGAACTCGAGTAGGTACATATCCAACTCCTCAACCCTGATGCTGTAAGGAATTGTATTCCGAAATCGTGGGGATCCCACGGGATTTTTCCGTTTTGGGGACGGGTTTCTACAGATAAGCTACTTTTTGTTCTGGAAAATCAAAAGTTCCCACGGGATTTTTAAAAACCTAAATCCACACGGGCGAAGCCGTGGGCATCAGCTAGTAATACACTAAAATTACACTAATAAATAGTAATTAATACATAATTCATACAAATAAATTCGAAAATCTATCCGTCTGTCCTGACTCTTTCACGGTTCAACCTCTTAACTTGACGAATTTTGACACAGGAATAGAGACAGATAAGTACTTTATTATACCAAAAAATAAAAAAATATATATGAACATCTAATAATATTATAATCATGAAGTATCAAATTAACAAATCGTGCTATACCCCAGTAATTGTAACAAAATGGATCGAGTCAAAAGCTCTCCGTCGCTTGACCATACCGTTTTATTGCACAACAATTAACTTACAGGGGGTCCTGTCTTCCTTTACACAATTTCAACAGCTCTTATAACAGTTGTGTAAGATACATTTTCCATTGTATCGATAGGTCAAATAATTTGATTGAATTATACTGACCAGCAGTGACCATTTCCACCGAATGGACAAAGAAAACATGGCAAGTGCTTAATATTGGATTCATGTTTAGGGCTGCGAACAATTTTTTCGGTTGATCATAGTATTTTTCAGAATAAGCTACAAAAATATAGTAGTTAAGGTGGTACGTTTTCCATACTAATTTATTACTACCATTTAAGAACGAATGGATTATATATTTACACTGAAATTACATCGCACAGCCTTAATTTAATGTTTAATTTGCGGAAAATTTTATTTACATAAAGAAAACATTACATAAACAGCTAAAGGTGAAGTAAAGCCATCTCGATCAGCTAGGCAAAACAGCGTTTAATAGATGGCTATTATAATAATTAAGCTGTCTATGTAATGTTTTCTTTATGTAAGTATAATTTCACGCAAATTAAAAATTATATTAAGGCTGTGCGATGTAATTTCAGTGTAAATATATAATCCATTCGCTCTTGAATGGTAACATGAAGTTAGTATGGAAAACTTAACACCTTAAGTAGGTTTCATGGAAATACCTAATAAAAAAAGATAATACTATATATTTTGTTACCTACTAAGATAGGTTGGCGCGGTGCTGAACGCTGTGGTCTTAGAAATGAGAAGCCGCGGGTTCGATTCCCGGTAGGGGTTTGGTAATTATATTAAGTATACTACTACTTGTATTAAGTATAAATAGAGACTAGTGATGAATTGCAAAAGAGAATTTAAATTAGTTTTAGAACATCTCTAGCAAGTACCTAAGTATAAAGTTGGGGCGTACCAATAATTAGGGCCCCATTCATGCCCGCCTCGCTCAATCGAGATAACCGATTGCGAATCGATTAATTCAATTATAAATTAAATTTACGAGTTGTTGCCGCTTGTAAATTTAGACCGTTCTCCACCACAATGGCGGATTGACGATTTATTATTTGGTTACACATGTGATACTTTATGGCTTCAGTTATGATTATGCACTTTTCATAATGAATTAATGGGAAATCATGGGAGTCCTTTAATCCATATAGATTGCAGAAATGAAATGGTTCTACCACTGAGTTATTAAAGAGATGAGAACGTCGTCGTCCGCACTCCGCGTCGTTCCAACCGATAGACGTCCACGGTTGGACATAGGTAGGTCGATCGTAAAAATGCACAATCCCTTACATTAAACTTTCATTAAACGCATACTAGGGTGACTGCTCTATAAGTCGGCACATTAAGGGTCGTGTCATGTTTAATAATTCGTAGACGTGTCAAACGAAGCAATTACAGTACAATGTTTTTTTCTTCTAATATTTGATGCTTTTGACTATTTAAGTCAACTATTAATACCTGCTTTTAGTATAAAGAAGTATTTTATTTTTAATTTATTAAAAAAAAGGACTAATTTGCCTAAACTCGGCACCTTTATCCCTTCCTCCGGCATTTGTGTTCTCAAAGTCGGCCCTCATGTTTTTATTAGAAAATTAGCTTTTACCCCCGACTTTGTCCGCATAAATTAATGTCTTTTTTTTAAATATTTATAGGAACTCGATCCTCGTTTACATTTTTTTCATTTTACCGCCAAAAAAATACACCCTTTTCAGAAATTAATAGAATTTTAGAAGAAATAGATATAGATTTTTTTTATCAACCTGGACAAACGATCAGACAATCTGTAAGTATCTATGATAATATCAAGTTTATCCTATAGGGCCGACCTTAGGAATAACCCAAATTCTTAAGTCGGCACCCACTGCCGACCTCAGGTACCTCATACTACTGATTTTCCGGCACCCCTGTTTTTTCTTTAAATACGCAAAATCAAGTAAAATACAAGTCTTAAATATTAATTTATTTCTTACCAAAAGACGCCCGGAAAGTAGCAATTTTGTAAGAAATTCAGCGATTTACGCACTCGCGCTCGTTCTAAGCGAAAATTGAGGGAAAGGGGTGCAAAAAAATGCTGCTTCATTTTAAAACTATTTTCCCATTGGGGCAAGTATACTATACAACGTTAGTTTTACTTTGCGCAAAAACCGAAACACGTGTCAAATATTTTTACATTAAAAATATTTATACAAAATTTCAAAAAATTATAATTAAAAGTAACGAAGTTATAAGCTTGTTATGTTGCGTCATTGTCCTCGAAAAAAATGGTCACCGCAAGCCGTCGCCGCAGGGACTAGCGATCGGCGCGAGTTGAATGACCGCCGCTGTGTGCCGACCGTCAGCTGATGCGCGGTAAACCATTGTGCCTAAGCTTGTAGGATTTCAAAATATTTTTGGACAAAAATATAACACGGTATATAAATGGTTCGATTAGATTTTGTTACTGATTCTGAACAAACTACTTTCAGGTTTTGCGTAAAGTAAAACTAACGTTGTATAAAAAAATACTCAGTGCGACTCAATGGCACCAAAACGCTAATATCGACAGAAATAGAACGAAGTGCCGACTTTTGGGGGGTGTCGGCCTAAGGAGCATCCAACCTACATAATATTATACCTATATAGGTATCGTCTACGCTCCGTCGCGAGTCGCGACTCGCGTGCTCGCGTCGCGTCGTAAGTAGTTCTTAGTAAATAGGTATATGTAGGTACTTAAAATAGTTCGTGCATATACCTATTTACTAAACTTGCTACTTACTTAAACAAATCAACCCAAAATACAAACCCTTCGTTCCATTTAATAAGACTCATTAAGATTCATTAATTTTTATTACAAGAATGACAAAATGAAAACTTGATCCCTACATGAGCGATGTATGCAAATCGTTGATTGTTGACAGGCGTGAAGAACATTAATTTCGTAACAAACGTTTTAGTCAATTCAATTTACAAATGTATGAAATGTTTTTTAATTGCGGTGCCGTCTGTATTCGATGATGGACAGTTGAACACTGTAACGAATCAAATCAAGATACAAAATTATTAATTCTGTAATATTTATAATAATTATTACTTATTAAGTACTTTGAGAACAGCATCCTGCAAGTAGGTAGGTACCATCGAACTATTACGCTTAGAATGGAAGTTTCTAACAAATTTCCGCTCGAAACGTAAGCTATAAACCAACCCATGTGTGCCCTGTAATTACATTTGCCGACACACACACAAGCGCATGAGTACCTTGAGCACTGACGCGACGATAGACGTATCGAGCCTTTTAAGGCCCGTTAAAAACGGCTTATCGCCGCGTCGACGACTGCCTTTCTTTACCTATTTATTTTAAGGTAGGTACTTAATTTCCAATTTCAATTTTAACGAATTATCTACGTAATATTATTTTAATTTTTCTCTCTATTTTTGTTTGAACCAAAACATAATATTTACCCGCCAATTTCCAATATGTTTTCCTTTTTATTGCAATTTTTGCGACTACTAGCGACATCTAGTATCGTAATTCGTAGTTAAACTTGACATTCATATTATAATGATGGCCTGTGCATGAATTTTTCGGAATGTTTCATTAAAGTTTTTAATATAATTATTATTATTTTGAGAACAGCACCCAGCATACAGCAAGTAATTTCTAATTTAAATTTTAACTAATAGGGTTTTCTTACCGGTTATCGTCCATTTAGTGGAGTTACTGAGTTTGAGAGGGTGAAAATATATGTTCTATAAAAAAAATTAAACAAAAACTTGTTAAAATATACTTCTAGTATAGTCTATTTTCATTGCACGTTAGTATTTTTTTAGTCAGATAACTAGTTTTTTTTTAATCCTAATAAAAAGCTCAAAATGCCGATTTCACCGGTTATCGTCCACTAAATCTAGTTATCGTCCACCCTTGTACCTGTTATCCGTCCACTGATTTCTATGAGAAATTTACTATGAAAAAGTATGCATGTAATGAGTAAGTAATTGAATATGTAATATTAACACCACTTTAATATGTATTTAATATCTATACCAATTAAAATTAACTTCCTGTCCGTATTTACGAAATATATGGGTTTTTATTAGTGAACTTATGTTTACTTATACATTATTAAAAAGCCACATAACCGTTTATAAAAAAATTGTTTTCTGTTTTTCGTCTATTCGTAATATGTACTTACTTTTCAAAACAGCTGAACCTATTTTGACAGAACTTTCACAGGGTGATAAAGAACTTTATACAAAGTGATGTGGTCTTTCTACGCATACGCAATAGCGGTCAACTGCTTGTTTTAAAATAAAACAGATAAAAAAACTATTGCCTTGTTAACGCGGTTTATAGAGTCTACAATATGACATAATATCTTTACCAACTTTGCGCCTATCTATCTTGCATCGTCTTTTACCACATCGCACTTACATTATATAAAAGTAGGTACATATAATTTGGCAGCCTCCCTGGCATGGCGCAGGGGTAAGTCTTATTAGTGGAAGGTCCTCTACTTGATTCTCGGCAGACCAATTTGGTAAATTCAATTTAATAATTTCAAAATTGTCTCTAGTCTAGTATGCCTTACTTCCAAGTCATTTACGGATTCTGCTGTACCTCTTTCAGGTTATCCCGCATCCATCTTAGACTGTCACTTAACATCAGATGAGATCACAGTCAAGGACTAACTTGTAGATGAATAAAAAATAAATTATTGATATTATGAGTAATAATCAAAATTCGCCTAAATAATAACATAATATTAAAAAATATATGTTTTTCATACAGTTTAAAATATAGGTGGACGGATAACCGGTGCACTTCAGATTCTCTATTTTAAATTTCGTCCACAAATTATAATGATCGACAATACTATCTTAACTTATAAATATATCAAAGTTCCAAGGAGAAACACATAAAATATAAGGTAATTCTTTTGTCAAACAAGTTTAATTATTTATATTTTTACTAAATCTATTTATTTTCAAATAATAGCTTGGTGGTCGAAACTTAGAATATTTATTCAGTGCAAATTTAGATATCGTCCACGCGTGATTTTGAAGACCCATAGTTTTATATACAATGAGAAAAAAGTGGACGAAGACTAGTCACTAACTAGTGTATGTGTATAGGATTCGAATTAATAAACTTAATTCCAATTTTGTGCACACCTCGACTGATAACAAGACTACCTAAAATTAAGACGCTAAACCTGTGTTTGACCGCCCGGACGATAACAGGTTTTCTTAAGAAAATAGTGAACTAGTTGTCGTCCACCCCTTTTATTTGTATTCTAATGTAATCAAAAGTAAAAAAACACGTTCACAGTATTTTATGAAACATAAGTAAGTGCTACAAAGAAGAATCAAACTAAATCTTATAGTAAAATGATTAATAACTTCCCGTAATAGTTGAAGCATGCCACTAATTTTTTTGCTCCACACGGCTCATTTTCATTCCTTAATTGCATACTCAAAATTCGATCGCTTTGTTTTCAAAGAAACTTAAGTGAAATAGATTTTTTTCTTTCTCTGTGTCTTGATAAGACATTCAAGTTGGCATAGAGATGCATTATTTTTATGTAAGTCTTATAATGTTTCTATTTTTAAGCGTTTCATAAGAGTGATCCGCTCGGTGGACGATAACAGGTGCGTGTCCGGTAACCGGTGTTCCTACCCTAATTTACTTACATAATTTTATTTTTCTTCTCTATTTTTGTTTGAACCGAATTTCCGCCAATTTCCTTTTTATTACAATTTTTGTGACTACTAGCGACATCTAGTATCGTAGTGAAATTTGAATTTTGACATCCATATAATGATGGCCTGCGCAATTATTTTTCGTAATGTTTCATTAAAAGTTTATATTATATTAAACATGTCTGATTTATTATCTTAATTTCTCAGTTATTAAATTATTTTATTTTGATGAAAAACATGCCATGCCTCTTTCAACCTTAAACCAATAGCGATTTTGGACGAAAATTCAAACAAAAGTCATATTGCTTTGACATTGACATTTGCCAATTGCCAGCCATCATTGATGGTTTGTCTTCTTATTTTTTATTATCTATGCTTGCTTTTATTTTGTCGAGCGCGTAAATACGATACGGGGTTTCTATCGATTTTATTGCGAAAAATAATAAAGTTGACCCATGAATGGAAGCCAGTGCCTAGAAAAGGAATCCAAGTGCGTTAACGGCAGCGCCTTGATGTCCAAGCCGTCGGATACGATGCCCATGTTAGAATTAAAAGTATACATACGCATAGTTGCTGCCGTGTTTGCGGTAAGAATTTATTCATTTATTTTTTGCTATAATTACTTCAATTAATCAATTTATTTTAGATAATAAGTTGAGCTCTCTCTTTATCACTTGTGTACTATTTATAGTATTAATCATATGTGTTTGTGTTAATAATGTTTCGAAAATCATTTTCAAAAAAGTTTTTGGTAAGTACCTAATAATTAATTCAAAATTCAAACAAGTACCTAATAGTTCGAATATTATACTAGCTGTCGAAAAAAGTATTGAAAGATCATCACTGAATTACTGCTAACATTGTTACATAGTTAATTGAGCTTAGGCAAATATTTATTCTAATACTTATCATCAGAATATTAATAAGGCAAACAAGCTACTCACATCTCAATATTTTATTTTTAGATATCTGTAAATTACCATGAACACTGACTACACTTACACACCTGTGTTGGAGCATTAGACTATGATAGAGAATGTGTATTTTTAGGAGGAAGCAATTTTACATGTCACAGCAGCTGGCTTGAAATGTATGATAGGTTTAAACAATAATGATTTGGTAATAACTTGTCTTGAAACTGTGCATCTGTATACTAAATTATCATCATTAAATCACATAAGACTAAAGGAAGCCTGATGCTCTGTCCTTGTGGATTTAGATTTTTAAAATTCTGTGGAAACTGACGTTTCAGGATAAAAATTAGCCTTTTTCTGTCTCCATAATGTAAGTTCTCTTAGTGCCTAATTTGGTGAAGATTGATTCAGCTTATTGTCCCTAATTATGTTTGAATTATGGAGGAACCCTTAATATTTCTGAGATAAAAATATCACTTGTATTTTTCGTGCTAGGGAAAATTCTGTCTTTGGTTCAGCCGTTCTGAAGATCAGCCCATACAGACAGACAAAAATTTAAAAATGTGTGTTTGGGTCACACTATCATTCAAAATATCATTCAAAATTTAATAATCATGTGAACTTTTAATAAAATGCAGTTATTTTGAAATGACAGATACTTAAATTTCATTTATTTGTATAGTTACTATTATGAATTACAGGTATCATCAGCAACAGCATTGGCCACTGCACTGCTGAGGCTCCTCAATTCTGACTTATTCTATTTAGAGCCCCTAGATGGCAGTGACATAGGTAAGTTGTGAATAAATTGTTATCTAGAATTTGACAACATCCTAGGCCCAGTGATCATAGAAGCTGCTGGGATTCCATTCCCAATAGGATATTCAGGAATTTATCATCGTCCTAGTAGGGTATATTTATTTATCATATTTTTTTTTTTCTGGCTCCTTTTTCATGTATGGTAGTCCCCCTGAAAAAAGATTTAATTCAATTTCTTATTGAATATTTGGTTTTGGGTCAATGTTCTACACTAAATATCAAAATTTCAGGTTTGTAACTCATTTCGTCTACAAGCTAGAGACCTGTGACCGGCGGACAGACAGACAGACAGCAGAGTGACATTAATAGGGCTCCGTTTTTACTCTTTGGGTAAGGAACCCTAATAAAAACACAGACGTATAAAGAGAAGCAGACCTAACATAATCTTCACAACTACATCTAAAAGAATAAATAATATCTTCGCTTGTTTCTCTCCAAACAAAAATATAATACTCTATCTCTTTTTTTTCTGTTGTTGCAACACTTACGCACTCATAGAAAAAATAGGTCTTGAGGCAAACCGCCATCTTGCTAAGCACAGCTTAGCATGATGGCGGTGCAATATGTCAAATGATGTCAAAAACAAGATCTTATCCTGCGAGTTGTTTATTATTTTATTTTTGCATTAAAATCAAGTCTTAAGATCCAAGAATACTAAAATAAAATGGTTAAGTGTAGTGCACCTCTGTGCAGCAATTCTTCATAAAGGAAAACACCTGAAATTAATTGTTATCGGTAAGTTTTCATGTGCCATAGTCTCGTAATTTGTTTACATGGTTACTGTGAGATTAATAATAATCGTTCGGCATTTTAGAAGCAGTCCCTATTTATTATATGTCCAAAACTCGTAAATAGTTATAGTAATTTTGGTTCTAGTAGATCCCTGTTGCAATATTTATCAATAATTTAATACTCTGATCTCGTTTGATGTTTCATATACTTGTGCAATTTTACAGGGCCGTATTCAGGCTCAAGGTTTGTTTAGTAGGTATATTTTGAAGGTTGATTAGATAAAAGTAGGCACGGACAAATTATAAAAATGAAATCATTTTTCAGGTTCCCAAAGGACGAAAACTAAGAAATGCCTGGTTGACCAACATGAATAAAAAAAATTGGCATCCCAAATCATCGAGTGTACTATGTTCTAAGCATTTTAAAGCACATTTAGTGGACAACAAAAAGGACAGGAGAGATATGGTTTACCCATCGAATGGTTTGATTAAAATAATTCAATCGTGTGAAGAAGTTTTGAAAATGATTAAAGGAAAATATATCACTACATAGTATAAAACAAAGTCGCTTTTCCTGTCCCTATATCCCTATCTATAATATAATAAAACTGTAACAGATCCAATTCTGTACATTGAAGATATTTTGAAAATTTTTATTGGAGGGCACTCCATAATCGATACTGAAGCCAAAACTGCAATTTTTTTCATTTTTGTCTGTCTGTCTGTCTGTCTGTCTGTCTGTCTGTCTGTCTGTCTGTCTGTCTGTCTGTCTGTCTGTCTGTATCTTGGCCGCGTATCACGCCGAAACTACTGAATGGATTCGAATGAAACTTGGTACGATTTGAGTTTATACTCCGAGGTAGGACATAGGATACTTTTTATCCCGAAATTCAGCGCGGTTCCCTTGGGAGAGGGGAAGAAAGTTAAAACGTGTATTTAGCTCTAATTCAATAACGCGTAGTTCGATTTAAGTCATTCTTTTTTTGTTAGAAAGGTAGTACTTTAAGTATTGTCGCGTAAATATTTCAAGGTCATAGGTTTTTTAGTTCAGAAATGACATACATTTATTGGGTTCAAATAACTTGGGACCCGGATCTTTGAACGTACGGCTTATTTTAAACTGGTGTACGTTTAGAGTTATGTTTGTCGATCTGTTTATTTGTTCCAGCTAATTTCCGAAACGGCTGGATCAATTTTGATGGAACTTTCAATGGCAGATAGGTGATATTATATGGAATAACTTAGGCTACATTTAGTTTAGGTACACAATAGGATTATGGGATCCAATCCGATCCTATATAAAAACCTATATCCATGCGAACGAAGTCGCGGGGGTCGGCTATGTATGCTTAAATCTTTCAAACTACGCAACGGATTTTGATGCGGTTTTTTTTAATAGACAGAGTGATTCAAGAGGAAGGTTTATAAGTAGAAAAATTGGACCCGGTAGGTGGCGCTAATAGCGGGCAGGACGACGTCTGCCGGGTCCGCTAGTAAGTTATAATAGCATGATAATGTATATAGCTGATTTATCGAATAATTGTAGTGAGTTTAAGACCAATGATGAACATGATTTCAATCATTTGCAAATAATGATTAAGGTGATTGTTAAATTTTATTTTGATTTAAGAATGAAGCATAATGCAAAGCAAAGCAATCTATCGGAATGAAATTATTAAGAAAAGAAAGTTTTGTTTAAAAATAAATAATTGAAACTTTTGTTTGTTTTTATTTATTTTACTCATTTTACATAGGTAAGGTAGGTCGAATGAATTAATAGTTAGGTAGTTAAACTAGTAAAAAGTTAGTTTGATAAATAGTTTACAAACTAGCGTTTCACTAGTTTAACTACCTACCTATTTCATTCGAGTGAAGTGTCACGTCATAACATAGAGCACGAAGCGAATCATAAATCAGCAGGCCTATTCTGTATCTCAGTGGTAACGAAAACGTTAGAACCTATGAAAATGTGCCCATCAAATAATTATCAAACCATCATTTTACATTGTGTAACATCTGATGATGATGAACTGCATCCCAGTTGGAAATTAAGGTTACAGAATGTAAAATAAGGGTTTAACAATTTGATGCCACTTTACCGTAGTTTTCAAATTAATTTCATCACAGATTAATGATTAGTATCTACAATAAATTTTATATCACAGATACTTAATAATTATAGGCCTGCAGGTCAGTCACTACGCTACGCTTTACTATCTATACTAATCTGGCAATAGTGTTATTTGACTATACTTTCAAGGGCCTAGTGACTCGAATAATAATTTCAATGTTCGCGCGATTATACAGGGTGACTGGTAACAGGATACATTCCTTGCAGGGGCTTAAAGTAGAGCTCATTTGCAACAAATTTTTTCATATAATGTCCTATCCGAAACTTAGTCGTTTCCGAGTTATTGAAGATTTAAGGTTTTTAGCAAAAAATTCCAGTTTTAAAGTTAAAATTAGTTGCTAAAGAAAATCATACCCGGTTTTGTTGTTTTTTTTATTGTTTTCTGATAGAAAAACGTTCAGAAACTCAATCAAAATCAAAATAAGCTAGAAAATACCGTTAACTTTTCAGTTAAGGCCTAAAAACCACGTATTATTTTTAAGAAAAAAATCGAATTTGATGAAAAGCAATAGTATTTCTAAAAAAAAATGTATGGAACGTTACGTACAAATTACTGAAATAACTTCCTTGATTCATTAGCTATCCAAAAAGGTACAGATGTCTACAACTTTTTTCAAAACCTCGATTTTATTAACAAAATTCTGAGGACTGACGAGTCTCAATTTGACCGGGATGGAATCACAAAGTATCATAATTTACATTATTGGGCGGCAAAATGAGAAAACCTAAAAAAGAAAAAGAAAGGGCACATCAACGGAGGTATTCTGTAAAAGTATGGATAGGATTAATCAATTAGACATCTAATTGGCCCGCATTTTTCCCTCAGAATTTAAAAAATACGAATTAGGTGAAAATAATATTATTTCTAAAAAAAAAATGTATGGAATGTTACGTAAAAATTACTAAATTAACTTCTTTGATTCATTAGCTATCCAACGAGGTGAAGATATTTACAAAAAACTGCAAGAACGATTTTTAATTCAATTTGAAACTTGTAGTAGTTTAATGACTAATTGATTAATTTTAGGAATAACAATAAACTAACTAATAATTATTAGTAATTACATATTTTAGGTTCGCAAAAGAAAAACTAGTTATGATTTTAATCTAAATTTTAATCTTTATTTTATTCTAAATCTTAGTGTTAATCTTAATCTTAATCTAAATCTAATTTTAAACTTGCTCTAACTGTGAACCTCTTTGTCTGATACAAGCCCAAAACCTTTTTCGTATTTCCGTTTTAGTGACTCTTGTTGGCTAATTCTTACGTATTTCATGAGCTGCACGAAGAGTACTCGCGAAGCTCATCTGTGATAATGGGGTAAGCGTACATCAAATCATTCATGTGGCCCCAAAGATAAAAGTTTCAAGGCGTTAAATCTGGACAAGGAATAGGTTCACCTATCGTTATTGCAGTTTTTTGTAGACATCTTTACCTCTTTAGATAGATAATGAATCAAAGAAGGTAATTCAGTAATTTTTACGTAACGTTCCATACATTTTTTTTTTGAATTAATATTCTTTTCACCTAATTCGTTTTTTTTAAATTCTGAGGGAAAAATGCGGGCCAATTAGATGTTTAATTGATTAATCCTATCCATACTTTTACAGAATACCTCCGTTGATGTGCCCTTTCTTTTTCTTTTTTAGGTTTTCTCATTTTGCCGCCCAATAATGTAAATTATGATACTTTGTGATTCCATCCCGGTCAAATTGAGACTCGTCAGTTCTCAGAATTTTGTTAATAAAATCGAGGTTTTGAAAAAAGTTGTAGACATCTGTACCTTTTTGGATAGCTAATGAATCAAGGAAGTTATTTCAGTAATTTGTACGTAACGTTCCATACATTTTTTTTTAGAAATACTATTGCTTTTCATCAAATTCGATTTTTTTCTTAAAAATAATACGTGGTTTTTAGGCCTTAACTGAAAAGTTAACGGTATTTTCTAGCTTATTTTGATTTTGATTGAGTTTCTGAACGTTTTTCTATCAGAAAACAACAAAAAAACTAACAAAACCGGGTATGATTTTCTTCAGCAACTAATTTTAACTTTAAAACTGGAATTTTTTGCTAAAAACCTTAAATCTTCAATAACTCGGAAACGACTAAGTTTCGGATAGGACATTATATGAAAAAATTTACTGCAAATGAGCTCTACTTTAAGCCCCTGCAAGGAATGTATCCTGTTACCAGTCACCCTGTAGATACAAAATCAACCGCGCGATGACCGCGTAATCGCTTTCTAATACGGCGACGACGCCTAAGTCTGATTCCGCGTTACGAGTTCAGTCCCTCACCCTCGCTTGCATGAGTTCGGCCCTGTTTACTGTCAATGTGTGTGTGAAATTTGTATGTAGGCGTAATTGGCACGCCAATTTTTTTGTTATGTTAGGTCTGCTTCTCTTTATACGTCTGTGAATAAAAAGGATACAAATGATAAAATCCATAGTTTACATGATAATAAAGTTTAAGTTTATATAAGTCATGGGTTTCAGCATGTTTTGTGATAACTTTGTTTATGAAGTTAACATTAAATGAAAAAACTTGTTAATTTCAGTCATCCATTACTTCATCACTGGTCTCATGATCTTCACCAGTGCGGTTGGTTTCATCAACAGCTGCGTGGTGATGAACCGCAGCGCTGCCAAGAACACGGGCCGCAACATCACCACCTGGCTGCTGTTGGACTCGCTGTTTGAGACCACACGAGTGTTGTACGTGTTCATGAGTGAGATCGTCATCAAGGGCAGAGGACCGTTACATATGTACGAGCTGCTCATCAGCGTCGCGCAGTATTGTGAGTATATACCAGCACTACCACCGCTGCAGCCTTTTAATGTCCCACTTTTAATGTCCCACTGCTGGGCTGCTGGGCACTGTTGCGCCTCCTCTCATAGGAGAGAGTGATTTTGAGCTTAGACCGGCCACACTGCTCCAATGCGGGTTGGCAGGCTTTAACGACGATAGTGATAATAACCGGGACCGACTGCTTAACATGCTCTCGAGGCACGGGGGTGAAACACCGCCAGCTTCCAACTCTGGGCTGGCACTGAGAATTTCTTGACAGAAAAACCCAATACCTAACATTTATTTGCTTGACCCGGGACCTCGTGACCTGCGGTCGAAAATGCGAACCACTAGACCAACGAGGCAGATGTGAGTTTATAGCATACTAACAACAACTTTTGCCCACATATTTTGATGACCTCCCTGGCGCGCTGTAGTGAGCGCTGTGTATAAGTGGGAGGTCTCTGGTTCGATTACTGGTAGGGGCAATTTGAAAATTCATTATATTATCTAAATTGTCTATGGTCTGGTCTAGTGGGAGGCTTTAGCCGTGGTTCAGTTATTACCTACCCTACCGACAACGCGATTTAGCGTTCTGGTATAAAGCCACATAAAAACTGATCAGGCATAGGTTTCATAAAAAACTCCCACATTTATCTGTTTCAGTTTAGCCTGCTTTCATTGCAGACTGCATTTTTAACCATCAATTTTTTTTACCATTTTTTTACCATAAAGTGAGAACGTAGTCAAGGGCTGACTTGTTAATGAAAATAATAATAATATAAATATTAATAAAAAATTTGTCCACTGGAAAGTTTTTTTAAATTCCCATGGGAATTCTTAATTATCTTGGAACAAAAGTTAAGTAGGATCCTACCTACATATTATGTCTCCACGCCTCTCTTTGTGCTTTTCGTCAAGATCTATTCAGCAGTCAAGTTGAAAAATTGTAACAGATAAACAAACATACTTACACTTTTAAAATTAGTAGGCATTTGTTCACTTGTACTGATTTTTTATAACAAAAAATAGCTGTTAAACTATTTCATCAATTTCTTGTCATACGTTTATTCATTTGGATTTTGTTTGTTCCAGTGTTGGACAGCTTCCTGTATTGCCAGATGATACTCAGACACTAGTATTTACTGTTGTTTTTATTATTATGATATTATTTACACTGTTACACTTATGATGTATTTTTGTATGAAGTCTTGTGTTCCATACAAAGTGCGATTTATTGTTATAGAGGACATTCCAAATATTAGGGTTGTAACAAAATATTAGTTTTTAAATAATTAAAAATAATCACAATTATTGCTCGGGAACTAATATCAAATTTTGTTTTCCAAAAATATAAAAACTTCTATTAGACTTGAGCTATTGAATGTTGGTAAAAGCGTAAATTAAAATTTGACTACAAGACAAATGGTTATTGGTATTGAAAAAAATAAAAACTAAAAAAATAAACTTTATTCAAAATTGTTACACTGTACACTTTTTGAACGTCAATTTACGAACAGGTAATGGTGATAATTACTTACGGAATCTTAAAACTAAAACTACGAGGGTTCCAAACGCGCCCGGTCTGAAAAGAGCCCACAACAAACTCAGCCGGGTTTGGACTGTGCTTGTATATAATAATAGCACTATGTTTTCCATAGCGGTCCCTTTATACCCTGGAAATATCAATAACTTTAAGTTATTTAAATTTCCAAAGTGAACTCGAATACCCTAACTGAAACTAACATTGACTTTAGGTCACAAAAATTATGATTATGATCTCTAACATGGAATCAAGTATTAAATGTTAACAAAGTGAGAAATTTTTAGAGTTTAACTGCACTAAGTAACTAACTATAAGGCGTCGATCCATAGCTAACGATCTATGGACCTTCTGGCGCAGTGGTGGCATGGTCTATAAGTCCCGGTGAGCGCGCTAGGGAGAAACTTCTCTTAAATATTGTACCTATGTTGTAGAATTTAGTAGTATTTAATACGTAAATATCCTCAGTCATCACAAAATATAGATTTTAGTGTTATTGTTAGAAATCCCACTGTGATCTTCAAATGAATCTATGTACCTATTTTAAAATTATCGCTTTTTTTGTTTTTCTATTTGTATGTGTGGATTTGAGTTTGACATTATTCTATAACTATTGATTGTTTTAAGTTTTCGAAAATATTACATACTAGCGGCCCGCCCCGGTTTCGCACGGGTAGTAGTTACCCGCTACTATCGCATCATATGTACATTGTTCTCTTATAAATAGCGTTTTCGATGAGAGCTCCAAGGCGGCTTGACTTTTTCCGACATTCAATTATCATCATATTTCAAGCAATTTAAACAAAACCTTAACAAATTATACACCTAAACATTCCTCATGAATCACTCTGTCTATTGGTGAAAACTGCATGAAAATCGGTTCAGTAGTTTTTGAGTTAATCACGAACAGATGAGGTGCCAACGATTATACTTTACTGCCTCGACACAGACCTAAGAGCGATACCTCTTACAGTTTTTAACTCTTCAACCTTACTCTACTATAAAGTTGTAAACATAAAATTACTGTGACGTGGCGTGTTGCAACACAATTTGGCGCAGCCATCTTAGTTTAGAGACATTGAGACAAAAACAACGAGCTTTTAAAAAATGTGTACGAGTGGATGAGTGAATATAAAACGAATTAATTAGTACATAATGAATGTGAACGTGAACATTCCTTATGTCATTTAATTTATATGCGATGTTACAACAATGTGAGATGTACAGGAAATTCGATTGCAGTGTGCGTTAACACTTAAGTATTTAAACAACGAACTTTTAGAAGAAAATCATGGATTTTTGACCCCAATACGTGCGGAAATAGTAGGTATTGCAAATAGTTCCTATACAGATTGCTGGTTATACTCTAGCTAGACTTTGAGGTACCTATGCGACCGTTATGTATTTATTGTATTTATTTTGTTTTTTATATAAACTACGCAGGTACATATCTATAGTAATATAATATAAAATATAGAATATATTTTTTTAATTAATAAGACCAACTTTATGATAAAAATAACAATGGACGTTGAATAATTTGACAAAAGCAAAGTGTATAAACTCGGAAATACGAAGTTAGCCCGAGCACAATATAAATATTCTGAAGTAAATTTTTGTACAAAGCAGTGTGTACCTCATAGTCTAGCTTTAACGAAGAGAAAATTGTGTACTAATTTGTAACTTAACAAAATTTTCAATTTTATTTTTATGTACAGTATTTCAGGCACTAGACACTGGAATTTTAATTATTCTTATCCTTTAAGTTTTCTTTTTTTATTTTATTAATATTCGATAATTTTATAATGAAGCCTAATCAAGTAAAGTATATTCCATTCCCTAGGATAGGTACCTAATTAAGTATGTTTTTATTTGTGTTATTTTTATTGATACTCATGACTTTCAGATTTTTCTTGAGTTTACTTAAAAGGTAAACAGATCGCGGAGAACTTTCTGAAGAAACTCGTAACGCGCTTTGCCTGGCGTTTTAGACGTTCCACCGTTTTACTTTACTTGTCACGGTTTCTTTGTTAGTTCTCGGTAAGCATAGTAGTACGCGTCGCTTACTCGCTTCTGCTAGAAGCGACTTTGTTACTTTTTAAATCAACTCAGGAAAAATAGACTAATTTTATATCTTGGTATTGTATAACAAGTCGTATCGAGATTTCTTTGATTCTCACAAAGTGTTTAGGTTAAGGTATTGTTATTAATAAAAATACTTAATAAAAATAATCTTTTATTCGGAAAAAAGCGACTGCGAAAGTGTGACTTCGCGGTCACTAAACGACACAGCAGAAGTAAATAAAGAAAATGAACAACTCTATAACTTAATAAACCGGCCAAGTGCGTGGCGGGCCACGCGCAGTGTAGGGTTCCGTAGTCACAATCCTCGAAAAACAGATATAAACTCCTTAACCTGTGAACCCTACTTAGCCACGATAGTTTTTACTGCTGTGAATTTTTTCAAGTTCCTATATACTACCATTTGGCTGATAGAGGGGGGGGACACTTGACTCTAATAAAAATTAGTACTTTAAAACATCATATTTTACAAACGGATCTAGAAATCGAAAATGTTCCCACAACCACAGTATTTTTAAAATACCTATTCAACGATACCCCACACTATGGGGTAGATGAGAAAAAAATATTCATCCCCACTTTACATGTAGGGGAGCTACCCTAAAAAAAATATTTATCAAAATTTTATTTCACCACTTTGTCGGCGTAATTAATATTTATACCCATGCCAAATTACAGATTTCTAGCACTAATAGTCTCTGAGATTAACCGAGGACGGACGGACAGACAGACGGACGGACATGGTGAAACTATAAGGGTTCCTTGTTTACTACGGAACCCTAAAAAGGGTAAAAAGTAAATAAAACGAGGTTTCTCATAATTTATCATTTTTAATCTGTGAGTTGTCTGTCCAAAAATATAATTGCGTTCAGCTATAACACTTCAACAGGCTACAGAATTACAAAGTGCACTTCCTTAGTCCTATCTACAATCAATCGTAAAAAGGCGAAACTCCCGCACACTTGGCGATGGAAGAACCAAACATTTCCAGAAATACATTTGAAATATTGTATAGTAATAGTATGTATCTATCCTACAACAGAATTGACATAAATGTTCGTTAAAACATACTTTCATAAGAAAAAATAACCCATTACAAGTGTGCGGGGTACAAAATAATATCCACGCAACATATTCGTAAATATGGACAATACGTAGCGCGGTTGATTCTTTCCAATTAACTGCTCAATCAACAAGCACAAGGATTTATCAACAATCTATAATTATTGCTATGTGTCTTTGTTTACGCAATGTAATCGTTAGTATACAGGATTTAACTTGAACAAATTTTTTGCACCATTAACCACCAATTTTTTGCACCATAAAAAAACAATCACACATTAATATTATAAATTACAATTTAGTGTAGACACAAGAAAAACATTCAATAATAATTGGTCTGTGTTGACTCCATCTGCCAAATAGAAGAAAACCAAGAATAATAATGTATATTGCACATAAATATTTTATTCTCACTGAATCTTTAATCGTTATCTTTTCAAAAGAGCGTTGTAAATTAGGATCAAGTTTTCAACAGCCAAATAATGATTAACTGAATTATAACTTTGACGATATTAGAAAAAATATATTAAAAATGTTACATTCTTGAGTTAAAATTGTATTAAAAATAATGCTATCATCTAGTTTGATCAATAACTGACCGTGCTAATGTCATAGTTGACCAATAACTGACTATGCTAATGACATAGTTGACCAATAGCTGACCATACTAATGACATAGTTGACCAATAACTCACCATGCTAATGACATAGTTGACCAATAACTGACCATGCTAATGTCATAGTTGACCAATAACTGCCCGTGCTAATGACATAGTTAACCAACTGACCATGATAATGACATAGTTAACCAATAACTGACTGTGCTAATGACATAGTTGACCAATAATTAATTGACCGTTCTAATGACATAGTTGACCTATAAATTCGCTGTAAATGCTTTATTTCTCTTGACTTTATATTCCTTCAATTTGGCGGGTAGAGCAGCTAAATCCTGAGCTTTGCGTGAGTGGCTTTTTTTTACAAAAAGTAGCAAATCATTTAAAGAACACGTTATAAATATTATTATCACTCCTATGTTCCCAATCCATTCGTATCTATTCTACAAGTTGCTAAGAAGAATATAGAACAAAGAATGGTAAATGCGCTTTCAGCAGTTTTACATTCGTAATACATACATTAATTTGTTACCCTGTACAATTTATAGAAAAAAAAATGAAATTCATAGAAAAATGTATCCAATGCATGTAGGCCAAAGGAGTCTATAGAAAGTTCATGTAATTATTTTTGATAGCAAAATATGTGTACGGCGTATACAAAATATACAATTTATTTTGTAATTGCAACTACATACTTTTCGCGCCGATTCAATACATTCAAAGACAAAAGATATTTCAAAAATTTGCAAAGCACTAGTCACATAATAATATGTCGGCCATCCTGAACTTTGATTTTGTAACTTGGTCGTTCGTGACCGACGATCATAAAATCGTGTTCCGTGGCGATCCTTACAAGATACTTATGTCCAGCAGTGGACCGTGGACGTCTATTGAATGAGACGTCTTCCTTTCGAGCAATAGCCGTCCACAGCTAGTCATGTCTGTGGCAAGGATTGCGACAGAACACGACCTTGTATTTGATTGTGTATGACTAGTGCCCATTTACGCCACGTGTTTCCGGCGTTAATATGACATGAAAAAGTGACCCATTATGACAGGGTAGAATGGCACAAACCGACCAATCAACAGGCTCTCCTCTCTGATCCATAAATAAACATTTCTACTAAATTTGTTAAAATCTATTGCTCGAATGTACGAAAATACTATTATTTTACACTTAATGGCACTTCTAAAAATTTGTAACTTTAATATTATTATTATAAGGAGAATTCATTAGCAAAATACATACACTTTGTACAGGCGGGGGACATCGTACCATTGCCAGGAAAGTTTCCTTGAGAGTTTCGATCAGTAATGTGATATGCTGTAGGTCGTCAAAAAGAGTACGTGAAAAATAAGTTCTCACCCACGAATGTGAATCTATTTTCAGTGAGACAGCCAATGATAACGTCTCACGATGCCAGGAAAATAAAAAAAACTGCTGCACTCACCTACGCTCATGTACGCTTTTTTCGTTGCAACACTAAATACAATTATGACCAGAGGTCAATGACGTAAGTGTTGCCATTAGGAATAAGTAGTTTAGCTTTATGCAACATGGCGAAATCTTTTATTTTACTGATCAGGCTGTACAAACACAAGCTTTAAAAGAGTTTGAAGAAAAATGTATTTATACATATTTCTAGTAAGTGAGAACTCATTTTTTAGGACACTTTTTCAATTAGATTTTGTATGGGAATACATTGTACATTATTGATCGAAGGAAAGGTTTACATTTTGGTCATACATGCTATTATAAACTTTGCCCTACCAAACGTGTTTACTCTTTATACAGTCTAAATATAGCACTTCATATTATCATTAACTCTACTTGCAAAAAAGTGAATATGCACATAGATTTAGAAATATTTTGACTCACGAATCTCACAACCCACTACAAAAGTTTATAATTTATACACAGTTTAGCGAGCGTACAGTTCAGATACGAACAGATGTTTCAGATGTATTGCAACTTGTGTGATTGAGTGTTTAAACACCAACATAACGTAGCCACTTAAATGGCCGCGATGTATGATCCTTCCCGAACTATACAGTTCCTAAACCGTGACAAAAGTCAATGTACAATTGAGTGAATATAATCTATAGATATTACTATAATACAGCGAGTTGAAAACGTCTGAGATCCGAACACAAGGAACTAAAATTAAACTAAATGAAACGTTAAACACATTAACAAATCAACTAAAATCAAACATTATATTATTTTGCAAATTAAATGTATCGGTCAGAACTTTTTCCTAAAGAAAGTTTCTTCAGCACAGTATGATAAAAAAAGTTCTGACTGTGACATACCAATCGAAATTAAATCAACTATAATAATATATACTATACTATCTACATTATATAATATTGTCATGTATTTATTACAATATACTACAAATTATTGTACATTTTTCTTTCAAATAATTAAAATTAAAGAAAAAATGCTACAAAGTTTAAACTATCCGCTAGAAGGCATGTCTTAATATTTATAATACTTTGTATTTATTCAAGATACTGTCGTCTAAGCGACGCTTTATTAAGCATCGATTAGACGATAGTCAAAGCTGTCAGTTTTGTCACATTAACTGCTGTCACAAACTGACTTGTACAGTAATTACCAACTTTATTTACGGCCTAAACACCCATACCATTCATAGATTGCGACAGCAAAGTAAAACGGCTTGGTAATACAAAGTTGTATAAGCTGCCGCGCCACGATCAAAATGTAGGCACGACGTGTTTTTGGGACGCAAATAAAAGTTGGTAATTTTTTTCAACGTTCACTTGAAACGCATAACTTCTTGTAGATACGCTGTGACTAACTGCCGCACTTACAGTCACTTAATGGTTACTTAAAGAACTCCCGAGTATAGATTTTAAAAAAATTCACTCTCAAATCGTTTAAGGTTCATTAGTACAACCAAACGACAGCTCATCCTACTAATAATATTATAAATGTGAAAGTGTGGATGTTTGGATGTTTGTTGCTCAATCACGCAAAAACTACTGGATGGATTTCGCTGAAATTTGGAATGGAGATAGATTATTCCCTGGATTAAAACAAAGGCTACTTTTTATCCCGGAAAATCAAAGAGTTCTCACGGGATTTCGAGAAAACCAAAATCTATAGCTACAGCTATACTTATATATTACTATAGCAAACTTCCTTGAAAGTAGGTATAAAGGTTGGAAAAGGGAGCGGGAATGGGAACCGGAAATCCATGATTCCCTCGGGATTTTTGAAAAACCAAAATTCACGGGGGCGAAGCCGCGGGCAGAAACTAGTTTAATGATAATTAGTTAATGACTCATTAGACATAATTCAATGAACTGAGTGTGGCAGTAAGACACAGAGATTTGTGCTATGTGAGGGTAGACAGATGTGCTATTGGTGTGGTCTAACAGCGCTATCTAGCGGGCGTCCAGGGCAGGCCGATCACACTACGCAGATATGTCTCAGCAAACTTACGTACGATTCAAAATCTAAACTACTCTAATATAACAGCTTACATCTAAAATTAGGCCTAAAATCTCTATGACATCTCTATGACATAGATCACGCGCGAAATTTATTCAAGGCCACAGGGGAAAATCCACCGCCTTTTTTTTTCTGGCAATACTATTTTGTAGAGCAAAAGCAGTAGAAAGAAATGCCAAAACACTATTTACAACATCACGCGTAGTTACCGAAAAATCGTCCTTTAAAATGCTAATGCAAAACTTGATTCAGAAGGATTACAGTCTATAAAATAGTTAGCGTTAGCGTTATATTATTTCTCAATTAATTTTCTGTGTGACATATCTTGTTCTTTGTTCTTCCCCTGTGCCTTCCAATTTTTATGACGTCAAAATGGACACCGCTTTTGAGAATCGTCCAGTTTGACGTCCAAATTTATACTTACAAATTACATACCACAAACGTATTGTTGCCCTTGATTGTTACTATCGTTGGGACATTACAAACGTGCGAACTGAGCCATAAAACAGTACGATCATAGGGTTGTGTCTCGTCTCCCTCGCTCTTTACAACTTGCTATCGAGTATCGACAAATCCTTTTTTAATGTTACACACAACACCAGAGAAACAGGTTCCAGTTCCATAAGGCCTGTAAGTGCGAGCGAGAAGTCCGATAAAAATTATTTATGACTCAGTTCGCACGTTTGTAATGTCCCAACTACAATACCCTGACTCCTGTCAGGTATATATATACGTCATAGAGAATCAGGATGTAGAGGTTAGTCTCCAATTCTAAACAAACTAGACACATTGTTCTCAAATACTCAAATGCAATATTTGGCTTTGCGTACGTACAAATTTTTGATTGGCTACAAATGACAAATTGCGAAATAAGCTGAGTTTTTCATTTAGGGCTAGTTGGCTGACGTAGTCTGTAGTTAAAGTATTCCACAAAGCAGATGTATACTAATCACATTTCTTAATCAAGAAATCGATCTTATTTCTATCCGTGTACAAGTCACGGCAAATAAGTCGAGCGGTGACCTTCAATGCGCAGAAGTCGAAAATGAGGTATCTCGGGGTGTGAAGGGGTCGCGGGGAGGGCGTGGGGATCGTTCGTAAACAATGATTAGCTCTCGCGGATCCCTCGTAAGCGCTGATTGGCTCTCCAATCGTATTGTGTCCCGCTCACTCGTACGACGCTGCGCGCACTTGAAGGTCACCGCTCGCCTTACGTGCCGGGGGTTATACCCTTGATGTTATTTAACGTTGTACATATTCATCAATTACAACATTTAGATATAGTATTCCTTAAAGGGATTTTTTTCTGTTTGTTTTACATTGAAAAATCTATTGGTTTTCAATTTACTATTGGAATACAATCGAACTTGCTCACCAGTGCCAAATAATTTTAATTTTATAGGAACATCACGATATTCGATTTGGCACCTCTAAGTTTAAAAGCTCCTAGTTCCATAAAACTTACTACAGCTAAAAGGGCCAAGTAGTAAAGTTCAAAAAGTTAGGTTAGGCCGATTTTCAGCCCGCTCTACACTCGCGTCGCAATAGTTTGCGAACGCCGCGAAACAATGTGTGGATCATCACACATCACATTACCCTGAGGCCGTCCAATGTTGGACATAGATCTTCCCCAACGAGTGCAACCACACCAGTCTTTCTCATCCACCTTCTTTCTGTTACCCTTTTTATACCAGCGGTCCAACGCGCTAGATTGTGTTTGTTTCTACACGGTCTCTAGGACCTTCTGACCCCTAGGTGAGAATGGGAAGGATACACAGGTAATAAAAGACTTCAAGATCTTCAAGTGAGAAAAGTTGTGTTTTGACAGTGTAGACGGAAATATTACGTGTGCAGATTGCGGGCGAATTCAAGGTCACGCTCGTGTTGAACGGGCTTTACATAGGCAAATATTAAAAAAAAACTAAATAAAATTACTTCAATAGAATTAAAGAGCATCAAAATATTGTTGGAATAGAGCATATCAGTTAACAATATTTCCTGGAGAACTCGAGGTCGCAAGCCGATAAAGCCCTGTTAGAGCCAGGAGAGTGGAGTGGGTACCCTAAACCGTCGCTAAGAACGAAAAAGATGATGTTCCCAAAGCCATAAATGGTAGAGTGTGTTCTACAGAGTCGTGAGGGTCACACAAATACTCCACTTTCACTCGAGTACAGTGAGGGCGCACGTTCAGAGCGTGGCGGCTAGAAGTTCTGCTGGCGCTTGCGCTCGGGCGAGATGCCGTCGAGGATGGGGCGGCGCTTGCGCTAGAAGTTCTGCTGGCGCTTGCGCTTGAGCGAGATGGCGTCGAGGATGGGGCGGCGCTTGCGCTAGAAGTTCTGCTGGCGCTTGCGCTTGAGCGAGATGGCGTCGAGGATGGGGCGGCGCTTGCGCTCGTAGCGCTGGTGCAGGCGCTCGATCTCCGCCTCCATCTCCGCGTCCAGCCGCGCCATGCACGCCTCCAGCTCGCCCTCCGACAGGAACGACAGCTGCAGCAAACACGCGCATCGTTACACCCTCGTAATACTACTATTGTATATACGATACTAATGAATTTAGGATTCTAAAATAAGGAGCAACATTTAAACTACCGTGAGTGATATACATTTTATATCCTATAAGATATATATAAATGTCGGGAGCATAAATCGTCGGTAGTATATATACATGTGACCGTCTGAGCAAAGAGTTCGTCTACGAGTTATGATTACTTTGTGGGGTAAAGTATATACATACGCTTTTATAGCTTGATTCCGAAACAATTTTTTGATTTACTCAAAGAATTTATTAATTTCAAATTATTACACAATGAATGATATTTTTAATGATTCAGTTGTTTGTATTCAGCAGCCCACAAGATAGTATGTGCGTAGAGAATAGTGGCAGGTATCAGCGAATCAAACATTATGATCGAATATTAGCACATTAGAAAACATTAGAAAAGCTGCTTTTCTCATTCAACCCTCATGATTAATATCGTTAAGTGAGCTTTGAGTTAGTGCTTAATGCGGCCGCAGCGCGAGCAGAGCCGTGCTGACGACGGGTTTCGAGGAATTATTTCTTGACTACTCTCAAAGGTGCGATAGATTTTCTTGAAATTCCATGCCTAAAAAAAGGGGGGAGGGAGGGGGGGTTAAAGACCGAGTTCTTCGTAATTTAAAGTTTTCTTCCTCTAGAAGCGCTCTCTAAAAGGGTATCCCTCCCATAGTTATAATTACTGGCTTTGATTTCTATTAACATTAATATGCACGACAAGCTAGGGTCATCTATGAAATGAGCTGTTTCTTGTGTCGATTCAAGGCGTGTTAGGCGTCATAAAAAGAAACGCAACCACTTAGGCAGACTATTCGGCATCAGAGAGTTGCCCTTTACCCTACGAACCCAGACTCACCCATTTGCAGATCACCAAATTTGTTATGACCTCTTAGAACATCGATGAAATCGTGGGTATGTGGTGGTTCGAGTTAGTAGCGGGACACACTGTACACAGGGGGCATCTTTACTTTGCGAACGCAAATACAGCTAATTGCGGATCACCTTTATGCCCTCTTAAAACATTCATAGATATGTGGGGGTCCTGAGTAAGTAGCCATTTGCAGGTCACCAAATTTTTTATGACCTCTTCGAACATTGATTAAATAGTGGGTATGTGGTGGTTCGAGTTAGTAGCGGTACACACTGGACATAGGGGACACAGGGGGGTATCTTTACGTTGCGAATCCAGACACAGCTAATTGCGGATCACCCTTATGACTTCTTAGAACATTAATGGATATGTGGTGTCTGAGTTAGTGGCGGTACACACTGGTACACACTGGGGCACGTGGGACACACGGGGCACACGACACACAGACGGCACGCCCTCGGGCGGGTGCAGACTTACGCGGGCGCAGCGCGAGCAGAGTGACGACGTGCAGTTGACTTACGAATTCGAAGTTGCCTTCCTCCAGCAGCGCGCGCTGCAGCGGGACGCCGCCCGGCGCGCCCGCCGCCGCGTCCAGCGCGCCCGCCGGGACGCCCTCCGCGCCGTCCACGCGCACTCTGGAAACGTTATTCTTTTTATTATTATTACTAGCGGACCCGGCAGACGTCGTCCTGCCCGCTGTTAGCGCCACCTACCGGGTCCAATTTTTCTACTTATAAACCTTCCTTTTGAATCACTCTATCTATTAAAAAAACCGCATCAAAATCCGTTGCGTAGTTTTAAAGATTTAAGCATACATAGGGACATAGGGATATAGGGACAGAGAAAGCGACTTTGTTTTATACTATGTAGTGATAAGACAAGAGGCGGTGTGCGAAGTCATTCCTTCCGCGCACTTTAAACTTTGACTGAAAGCGTTCCGTGCGAATAGACTGGACGTCCACACAGGGATGCAGACAAAATCGAACCGTCACAAACACGTGATCTGATGGTTATAAAAGATGAAAACACACCACCTGCGGGTAATTACCTGAGTTCCTCGAAATTCAGTGGTCCCGTCAGAGTTCCATTAGCGGTGTCCATGCCGAGGTGATTGACCTCCTTCTTCTCGAAATGCTCAAGGAACAGCGGCCGGTACTTCGGCCGATTGGTGTCCATGGGGTCGGTGTCGTGTCCTGGAAAATACATCCATGCAAGGTCATTTTAATCCATATGAATTATAAATAAAAGCGTAGTTTATCCCATACGAGAAGTATAACTCCACAAACCACGTTATATGGTATAGCCCTCAACGCTGACATCTATGGAGGTTTCGACTTGGCACTGTAAGGTTAGGTTAGGTTACCTAGATCAGAGGTAAGGGCATCAAAAAAGAACATCCCATCCTTATGGGAAGTTATAGAAACGAGAATCAAGTGCCAAAGTGACCATTGATGGATGTTTTAGAATTTTCGAAAAGGTTCCAGAATGCTCTAAAATGTTCCACAGCAGAATGTTCTAGAATCTTCCAGGCTATTTAGGAACGTTCCACAAAATTCCGGAATGTTTTTAAATTTTCAAAAATGTTCGGTAATGTTCCACAATTTTCGGTAATTTTCGAGGATATTTTTCGAAAGGCAGAAAGTTCGAAGGGACTTTCCTGTTCCTCAGAGACAAGTTCTTAAGGTATGTTGATGGGGATGTGCAACTCACTCTTCATGGTGGCGCAGTCCTGGTCGTAGATGACCATGGTGCCGAGGTCGGCCGCCAGCTCGAGCGACGCGTCGCGCGGCACGAGCGTCGCCTCGCGCGCCTTCATCGTCGCCTCGCTGTACTCCTCGCCCGCGCCGCCGCCGCTCTGACCGACAACACAACGTGTCATCATCATCACGATCAACCCATTACCGGCTCACTACAGAGCACGGGTCTCCTCTCAGAGTGAGAAGGGTTTTGGCCATAGTCTACCACGCTGGCCAAGCGGATTGGCAGACTTCACACACCTATGAGAACGTTATGGAGAACTCTCAGGCGTGCAGGTTTCCTCACGATGTTTTCCTTCACCGTTAAAGCAAGTGACATTTAAATATTTAAAACGTACATATTTCCGAAAAGTTAGAGGTGCGTGCCCGGGATCGAATCCACGACCTCCGATTAGAAGTCGGAGCTATGATAGCCTAGTGCAGTAGTTCCCAAAGTGGTCCAGGTGGACCCCCAAGGGTCCATGGGAGACTCGACGGGGGTCTACGTTGGCATGACAAAAAAATGGGGGTTCACAAGTCGTAAGCGGGGGTCCACGAAAATGTATTTGCTTTCGATAGTGAAGATCTAAAATGTTGGCTTGACTTCACCTATTAATGAAGTGGCTTCACCTGTCAATGTAGGCAGATAATGTTTTAAGAAGCTCAGCGACTGTCACTTGTAAAAACTTGCATATTCTATATTCAGCACTTTACAGAACTTTACTTTTTTGTCATCCACTCACTTTTGATTGTGCTGTGACTACAATAATATTATGGTAGAAATGTAGCTGTAGGGGTCCACCGGTACTAGCTAAACTTTGAAAGTGGTCTATGAGAAAAAAAAAGTTTGGGAACCTCTGGCCTAGTGGTTAGGACGACCGACTTCAACATGTCAGGACCATGCACTAATTCAGCGGAATTCCGCTTCACTGAACCATATTGAAAGGTGAGAAGAGCACTGATTTGTGCGACCATAATTATAATATGAGGAATGAGTAATGATGTTACGTTCCCTCGAATATGGTTGAGCGAAGCAATGGCTGGATCATGCGTCATGCTCGTGAACGGGTGCCACCGTCGGAAATGGGGCTACTTTTGTCTGCCCTTCTTCACATGTGTAGAATTGTAAGCACCATTCCGAACCTGTGGTAGATTCATTTGTCGATTCGTAAACGCTTCCGAAAGTTTATCTGAATAAAATTATGATTACTTATATAAATGATAAAAAGGCGTGGATTTGACTCGTTCCAGCAATGCGCGAGACGGCAATTCAATCATGTACTTACCATAAAATTGTTATATTGATATTGTAAATTTGGAAAAGAGCAACCGCCGAGTTTCTTGCTGGTTCTTCTCGGTTGGAACGGCATTCCGAACCAGTGGTAGATTCATCTGACTATTCAAAAGCACTTGTAAAAGTTTATTTGAATAAAAAACTTCTATTCTATTCTATTCTATTACCGGCGCTATGGTCTTGCAGTGGTCGTTCTGCAGCGCGTTGGCGCTCCGGAAGGCTTGGCTCTCGCGGATCTCCCTCGCCTCCGCGATCAGCGCGCTGAGGATGCTGGCCTGCTTCGCGTTACCTGATCACGATCAGTGACACTCATTCAATGTTCGTTATATAATACAATAAGTAATAACATTATTAAGAATCTTTCAGTTGAATGGTAACTAGACGAAGGCCACCAGAAGAACGAAATCTTTAGGTTCCAAAGTGAAAAACCCTCTCGAGTCGAAAACTACAAAACACAACGGATGGACTCCGGTTACGCCACGGTCTTCACGAAGACCAGCAAGGACCAGCTCCCCCCAACCTCAGCCCCTCTCACAGAACGCCCGGCGGGCAGATGCTCGCGCTGCTCATGCTCATGACTAAAAAACTCGAATAGGTTCGAATCTAATCGGGTGTACTCCGGGGAACATCAAAGTCAGTCCAGCCGTAGTGCTATGTAGTTAAAATCAAATAAAAAAATTGGTCCTTGAAATTTTAATAAGATCCAATAACATAGAATTTTTGTTGTGAATACGGGACATTCTACGAGTATGTGCAAAGAAAGTTTTATGTTTGGAATTAATCAGTCGTTAGATTTATGAAGAAAATACTGTACCTATAAATTCGTGCGTTAACAAATATTCGGCGGTGGCGCGCTCCTCGGGGTTCTTCACGAGGCACTGGCTCACGAAGTCTATGAACTCCGGCGACCACTGGTCCGGCTCCCTGCAACCGGTATGTGGTTTAAACGCGTGACGCTCATCTCACTGTCTCACATTAGTCAACACTCACTCGCTATTGGCCGAAATGTGTTGTTGCAGCAAGAATACTATAAATTAAACCAATCAAAACAATTGGGATTGTGGCAGCAACGATTGATGCCCTTTCGCAATCGACCTGCAGATAACTTCACTGTTAGGAAGCTGAACGCGAGCTAACGTCTGTCGGTCACCTGAAGGAGGGCGGCGGCTTGGTGGGTATCATGAAGATGGCGCGCATGGGGTGGATGTCGCCGTAGGGCGGCTTGCCCTCCGCCATCTCCGGCGCGGTGATGCCGAGCGACCAGATGTCCGCTAACGTCTGTCGGTCACCTGAAGGAGGGCGGCGGCTTGGTGGGTATCATGAAGATGGCGCGCATGGGGTGGATGTCGCCGTAGGGCGGCTTGCCCTCCGCCATCTCCAGCGCGGTGATGCCGAGCGACCAGATGTCCGCCACGCAGTCGTAGCCGATCTCCTGGATCACCTCGGGCGCCATCCAGAACGGCGTGCCGATCACCGTGTTCCTCTTCGCCATCGTGTCCTGGAAACATTACACATCTCTCAAAATTATCGCCACCGTAGAACCACAAATCAATCCATCTACTTTACGGAGCAAAGATTAAAAAGTAAGTTGACAATAACAGACTCTTAAAACAAAAACTGACTTTGATTCATTTCACCGATTTCAAGCCTTTGTCCAAGCCCCAGATGCGACTTTATCAGTCGGTATAACCTGTTCTTCCTTATTATCACAATAGCGTGAACAATCGCATATTACTCACACCCACTAGCTGGTCCAAATAGCACACTCTTCAGAGCTGAAATAAAAATTGCACAGATCACTCACAGTCAGTTGTCCAGCGACGCCGAAGTCCGCCAGTTTGGCGTGACCCTCGGTGTTGAGCAATATGTTCCCAGCCTTGATGTCCCGGTGGATCTTCCTCCGCCGGTGCAGGTACTCCAGCCCCTTGAGCGTGTCGCACAGTATCGTCGCTATCTCGTCCTCCGACAGCGTCTTCTTCCGTAGCCTCATGATGTCCGACACTGACCCCGCGCCGCAGTATTCCATAACAATCTGAAATATCAAAATGGCGTATAAATATGCGAGTAACTTGTCCCTCAACATAGTCTTGATATTGGTAGGGTTTAATATGATTTTTTTCGTTTTCTTCAGAACATTTACTAATTAGTATTTATTGACAAAATCAACCTAACGAAATAGAATAATAAAGGTCTAAATCAGAATTCATTCAGAATCGTCATAAGGAACTATGATTGTTCACATCTTAAAATGCAGGTACCACCAATATTTGGATTTAGAATGGCCTTTATAAGTGACGTAGCCCAATTCGAGGGTGTCACTAAGAAAAATTTTTGAACTTTGACTTTTCAAGTTCAAAAGTTTTTTTTTAATTTTGTAGCTTTAACAGTGTCTGAAGAATATGTGACACAGACAGACATATAGACGGATTGAACGAAACAATAGGGATTTGTTGCTTTATCACAGAACCCTGAAGAGTGGAGTTTGGTGTTATCAGATGCAAGTAGCCGTGCCTCACCCACAGGTCCGTGTTCTTAAAGTAGCTGCCGTAGTACTTGACGACGTAGGGGCTGTCGCACTGCTGCATGATGGAGATCTCCTTGATGATCTCCTGCAGGTCCGTGTCCACCGGCACCTGCTTGATCGCGAGCACCTGCCCGCTCTCCTTGTGTAACGCCTGGAACAATACTACAAATTAAAGCCATTCCTTCCCCGCATATTTTGAGTCTGGAGCGGCCGTATCAATAAAACATGAGGGTAGAACCACGAATATCGCGCAGGCGGTGGTACCATGGAATAAGGAATTTAAAACGTCCCGGCCACTGCAGTTGATTTATTGATTTGATTGAATTAATATGTCAATGGGAGTAGACTAGCAGTAACCGCAGGGGTCTGGTAGATGATAGATCACACTCCCTCAATCTCAGTACCTTTCACAACGCGCCTGGCGAGCATAGACTCGTGCGGTCTGTAGTAGGCATCACCTGCGGCACATCATGCTTATGACTAAGGGACATGGGTTCAAAACTAATCTGGCGTATATTCACTTGAGTCCAACTATTGTGTTATAATAAATAGAGTTATTTATCTACGTAATATACTACGATCTATCCCAAAATATAAAATCATTTTGGATAGATGGTTTGGAGTACTCAAAGATTTGTATTGTGAGAACGGATTTCCCCTATTTAGACTACTGAATATTGATACACAATTTAATAGGAATTCGTTATAAATATCAGTTCTGACATGTTTTCAGTCGCTTTTCTGGTAAATTGTTTTCGCAATCTACCAAAATTACTATGTTTATTCCGAAAGTAAGTTTAGTATCATAGAGATTATAGAGTAAGTAATTTAAAATACATTTCCCATCATCCAGACTCAGTCTTTCCCATCATCCAATTCAATTCAGTAATTTAGCTTTGACCTAATTTTGTTCATTATTTCAAAAGTAAATCAAGCACATACATATCGTACTGTTGGCAACTAACCTTTGTGGTCGAAGTATAGAAACATGCAAGAAGAAAGTTGTCAGTGAAAGGAAATTGCGTAAAATACAGGCTTTAGGACGTTCTACAATCCTTAGCCTTTATAACGGCACACGGACGTTGGTATTTAACACTCAGCTAGATTAATTGTTTATTATTAACTTTATAAGCATAACTAGCAGATGCCAGCGACTTCGCCCGCTTGGATTCTTATAAATCTCACTTGGGGGTGGAATTTCGAAAATTCCTGAAACACGTAATTCTTTATTTTCAACCGACAGTACAAATACCGATTTTCATTGATATAACTTTAAAAATGACCGACTTTCATACAAATTTTCATCCACCATTTAACCCACTTAGGGCTATTTTTTCAAAAATTTCTTTAGCTCGTTACTCTTTTTTTTTAACCGAAAACCTAATTATCAATTTTCATGGATATAACTTGAAAAATGACGGACTTTCATACAAACTTTCATCCCCTATTTAACCCCCTTAGGGGTGGAATTCGCAATATTCCTTTCTTAGTGTGCGCCTACGTCACAAAAGGAAGCTACTGTGAAAATTTCAAGTTTCTAGCTTCAGTAGTTTAGGCTGTGCGTTGATTGTCAGTCAGTCAGTACAAGCTACTTTATATTAGTATAGATATGCTTGTTCGAGTACATTAATTATGCTTGTTTCACTACATTTGTTTCTAGATACATTTATCCACTTTGGTTGGCCAGGTCTTGGCGTAGTATCAGGGTCAGACATGTAAAATAAGACGAACCTTGTAAACGCTGCCATATGAGCCTTCTCCGAGCTTGCAGATAATGTCGAACACTTCCTCCGGCTGCCGCGTCAAACTCTCCTCCGATAGTTTCTTTAGCTCGCTGAAACAACGACAAATACACTTGATTTACAACTCAAACTGATTGTTTGCTACATTGTTATTTGCAGGGGAAGTGACGTCAGTGCAATAAAGAAATTGGCAATTTTTTATTTGACACTAAAATTCATATTAAGTAGCATGTGCCGCGGGATTCCCAGAACTTTGATTGTTAAAATATAGATTTCAGTTTTCTTTATGGCATTCAACTCGCTCCGTCAGGTCTGAATCGTACTTAACAACTGAAAATGAACTGTCCGATGAAAGATAATGCAGTCTAGGACGCTCATGTCACACCCTCGACACTTCACACAAGCGAAATCTTTCTGACAAGGACAACGCTATTGGTGATAAGTACTACTAGGCGTACTTCTACGTTACGGACGACGATTGACGGCGGAGTGAGTATCGCTTCTTTACGCAAAGTTTATAGGTCACGGAAAATAAGTCGACCGGTGACCTTCAATGCGAAAATGAGGTATCTCGGGGTGTGAGGGGGTCGCGCGGAGGGCGTGGGGATCGTTCGTAAGCACTGATTAGCTCTCGCGGATCCCTCGTAAGCGCTGATTGGCTCTCCAATCGTATTGTCCCGCGCACTTGAAGGTCACCGGTCGACTTACGTGACGGGGGTTACAGTGTTATACGCAGTATAATGTTAGTATTCTTTGCTCACTTCGAGAACATATCTACCTCGTATCTATTTAGCTACCGCAACAGGGCAAGAATATTGCGACCCACAGGAAAGTTATGTCTACTAATTTTCTCGTTTATCTCTATTGCCTTCGACGAGAAAATGAGTAGGCATAAGTCACATGCTAGCGCAACTGGACACAAGTGGCAGAAGAAGTCTTTTACAATCCCGCTATCATCGTTAACTTAGTGTAATCATAAATAACTTATGGCCACTTCACTCCGTTCATGTTTGAAGTCCGCGCGGTCATTATATCACACGTGGTGGAAGTAAACAGGGGTGTCGCAACTCGCAATAAATCAATGCGTTACGAAACGTCAGAGTCGACGACCTCCGCTACCCCGACGGCCTATTGATATTAGCGTGACATTATTGAACTATAATATCATGTTTTATTACTGATTGCTGACTCATAACATAAGAAGGCCTCGGCGTGCGATAAGGAAAGATGTGCTCCGAGTATTGTCTCCGGGATCAAATCGGGAGAACCAGAGTTACCAACCAAAACAACCGATATTGCCCAACATCACACTAATATTATAAAGGCGAAAGTTTGTGGGTATGTATGTGTGTATGTTTGTTACTCTTTAACGCTGCAACGTCTAAACCGATTTGGCTGATATTTGGAATTGAGATAGGTTATACCTTAGATTAACACATAGGCAACATTTTATCCCGCAAAATCGTAGGGTTCCCAAGGGATTTTTAAAAAAACCTAAATCCACGCGGACGAAGTCGCGGGCAGGGACTGAATAACCGGAATTTAATGGTAGTTTTATTTAGCGGTAATGGGCCTACCCTTTTAATAAAAGTAGCGAAATGTTTAAATACCTATAATTTCGGTACCGCTTCATTTCGGTACCGCTTTATTTCTGTACCTTTATATTTCAGTTTAGCGGTACCGAAATTAAAAACGGTACTTTTATTTCGGTACCGCTATTTATATCGATATTTTTATCTAATAAGGCTTTACTTTGATGTGCCGTTGAATGAATCCCACCACTTCGGCATTCTTTATTCTTTAATATTCTTATTTTTAGATTTAGAATTTGGAATTTCTTAAAATCCTTACGTTTTAACAAACACAGGAACCGACGGGAAGCGGGGGACGCGCGGCGCGCGGCACGTGGCCAAAGTCTTCACCCCCGCGCGCGCACCTTTTCGTATTTTTTCGGTACCGAAATCGCAAAGCGGTTAAATAAAGGTATCTTTTATAAAGGTTGAGATTTTGGTACCTATTTTGTACCGGTATGATAACGGTGGTATGTACCGGTATGCTCTACCGCTTTCAGTCCCTGGTCGCGGGCATCAGCTAGTTGTACATAATACCAACACCGTGAAACTTCTCCATTAAAATCCAATATGATAAATCACAACTTTGGTCACTAGGTTTGCTTAGTTTGGTTGTTGCTGGTCAAAAGTGAAAAAAAAAAAAATACAAAATTAGATTGAATAATACGTAGGCAAATAGCCTAGACTGTTAATCAAAATTTTCGTTTGCCTTCGTTCAAAATTAGTTTAAAGCAAATGTGTATTTTAATGAAAATTAAAAAAAAATTATAGGTAGGAATTAATAACTGAATTAATAAATTGATAGGAACGAAACTATAGTTTTACACCTACTGAATATAATCATTTTTCCTCGCTCTTATATTTTCCTGGTCTTTTATCTGACATAGGACACTGTTCGTATAACGGTAAACTACATTAGTTCAAAATATTTTCGGCAAATATACAATTTTTTTAACTTTAATGAAACTGTTATCTGGTTTCGAGAAATCAATAAATAACCTCTCGAAATCTTAAAACGACAAACTGTATGACCCAGATCAACATGTTCACATAGCGCGCGGCCATGATCCGCCCCTAGGTAGAATCAAATAAACCCAATTCATATTTGCTTAACCCCAAGTCTCCAAATAAATCTTTCCACATACAGAGAACTATTTGACGACCTCCCTGACGAACGTTGATGTCACTTATTTGACTTAGGTATACGTATAATCTAAGCCTATAGTTGGTAAAGGTAACATCCATTTTAGAAACTTGTAATCTTAGCAAAGGACAAACCTGACTTTTACATGGATTTTTCAGCATAGAACAAACCTAACTTTTACGTAGACTTAACATTTCGCAAAACAGCACGAAAAACAGATCGAGCAAGGTACCTAAAATCTTGACACTAAGTGCCAATAAAGAATGAAAAGTGAAACCCAAAGACGAATCTAATTCAGTGCTCCAAGATGCAAATATTCAAAGTATTACCACAGTATTACTGTTAATAAACTGTTCTAAAATATCTCAAAAGGACAAAGTATTGATTAAAAAGAGAATATGGAAATTCTTGTACAAGTAGCAGCCACGTTGTTGGTGATCAAAAATAAGTAACAAAGCGATGACAGCGACCAAGAAATCGTAGCAACCATAATTGTAAAGGATTAAGAAAGCGCTGAAAAGCGTGTTGAAGGTGTTAAGGGATATAGTTAGTAAAGAGTGACTACATGTGGTCTCGTTAGACATCTGTGTCCGAGAAAGGAATGCGACGCTGTTTTAGTTTCTTCACGACATAAATAAACACACAGACACAAAACAGTCAACTCTAAATGAGTAGACATTGCTCTCATTTTCATGTACGCAAATTATAACTACCTATATTGGAAGAATGTGTTCATGTAAAAAGTCGTAGCGTTTAAATATGGTTAAAAAAACTATGTAGACTTTGGTTAAATAGGTCTCGAGATCACACTTTTTAAAAAGCTGAATTAATCTAAGATAACACTGCAGAAATATCTTGGTTGAAGTAGTGGATAGGATAGGAACCTAAATAATAAAAATACCCTGAGTATCTGAATCTAGAAATCAGAACATCAATGATAACAACATCATACTTCAATATCGTACAAACTGATTGTTGATATCTACAAAAGGATGAAAGACAAAATGAAAATACTATCTGTGTAGGTATTAAGAGATAGGCAAGCAATTATATAATACGTTCAGTTGTTTACCAAGTGGATTAAATATGATGCAGAACATTTAGATAATAATACACCAAATGTATGTAGAAAGTAACCTGAAAACAACACGGAGACAAAAAATACATCACTCAGAGACTGGAATGATAAAAGGCCATTTTATTGCAGCCATAATATTGTAAACGAGAAATTCGGAAACGTGAATTAATAAGCAGCGATTTGGCCAACTTAATTCAAAAATATATTTCATGTTTAATTTTATAAAGTTCTTTTGATTTTCATAGGTATAAGAATTTACAACTAATTCGAAACGCTTTCCATCCAAGATAAATCCAATAAGAAAATTATCGCACGAGCCTCTCACGGGAAATGGCTGTACAGGGAGGACCTTATTTACAACTTAATAGAGTAGAGTTCCGCAGGGAGTTTACGTAGGACTATTACTGTACTTCCTCTATTAATTGGCATTGCCTGCATACAGTGGAATAACAGTATTCCACTTTTAATTGTGTTAGTACAGTTGATAGGCTATAAGTGTTAATCAAAATGAAATTGAACAAACCTTTTCCGCCGAACGATATCATGACATGAACTCACATGAATGTAACTACTCGTTAATGATAACGAATGTTTTTAAAACATGCTTTATCTCATTACAAAAATAATAATAAATGAGACATCGGACCATCACCAAACAATGATGATTTGGTTTAATTGGACCATTGTGTAGATTATAATTTACATAATATTCAAAATACAACCAATGTCCAAATCTCTTTAACAATTATTTTTTTCTTTATGGATCCTAATGGGTACCATCGGGTACCTTGAGTTTTACCAATCTATAATCGGCAATAAAACTGTTATAATATGAACTAGCGGACCCGGCAGACGTCGTCCTGCCCGCTATTAGCGCCACCTACCCGGTCCAATTTTTCTACTTATAAACCTTCCTCTTGAATCACTCAATCTATTAAAAAAAACCGCATCAAAATCCGTTGCGTAGTTTTAAAGATTTAAGCATACATAGGGATATAGGGACAGAGAAAGCGACTTTGTTTTATACTATGTAGTGATTAAGACTATTGCATATTGCTAGAACAGTTTCACAGGCCTCGTTAAAACTTTTAATCCTCGTGACGAGAACGAGTTAAACGAGTTCATTAAACTTAAGACTTAGTGTAAAAATTGTATTAACTGCATAATTTGTTTACGAAGTTATTTAGGACATTTTATAGTGTAACGGTACCGCCTTAGTCACACGAGAGTCAACAGTGTAACAGAATTCATGCAGCTAACCACAACAACATTCCTGGTGACTCACCACATTGCAGATCCTAGGCATTTCCTCACCGGATCTGTATTCCAATAATTTCTTGTTGTATTATTGTTATTGTAATGTTTTTGCCATCCTTATAAGGCACAAGTATCTCATTTATTACTACTTCTAAAATTATTGTTACGTCTGAATTGTTAAATATGGTTCATTGTACAATATCTATCTATCTATCTATCTATAAATAATAATAGAAAGAAGCTTGTCCTGATTGACTGACTCAATCAATGCACAGCCCAAACCACTGAATTTCTTTTATGTGCGCCTACGTCATAAAAGTAGCTTTCTTTTATGACGTAGGCGCACACTAAGAAAGGATTATTGCAAATTCTACGCCTAAGGGGGTTAAATAAGGTATGAGAGTTTGTATGAAAGTCCGTCATTTTTCAACTTATATCCATGAAAATCGGTATTTGTACAGTCGATAGGATTTTTGAAAATTCTACCCCCAAGTGGGTTTAAATGGAGGATGAATGTTTCTTTGTATGAGATTTGTATGTATCCACGCGGGCGAAGTCGCGAGCATCAGCTAGTTCTTTTTAAAGATGGCTAAGGGCTGTAGATGTTTTTTTTTTTTAAAAAGCCTATATCCAGCAGTTTATGCTAATGATAAAATTTAAAACCTTCAAACATTCAGATTTCTCTCTACCGTTATAAAAATTGTTGAGTCTATAGGAGTCTCAGTTGCTGTATATTTAGGTACATTTATTTTTGTTTTCCTCATTACAGTTCAAAACAATCGAATCGTCAAATTGATTCGAGGAAATCGAATTCCCGCTTCATCAAATACCAATTAAGGGCGAAGGTAAACTACCGGCGACGAAACTCACCCCAGAGGGCGTTCGTTGGCGCTCATCCTGTCAGCGCGTCGCTTCTTGCACGTGTTACAACTGAGGGTAGGAGCACCCCCTTCCCACATGCCACCCTTCCAAAACACGAGCCTGCCCTCAGCGTCCATGAGGGCACTTCATCTTGGCCATTACTGCCGTCTTGGCTATTGCTGCATCCTGATTATCTCAGAGGAATTCTTGAGAAAACTTCCTCCTGCCCTTTGCTGGATTGAGACGACTATAGAAACATTACCACTATTATTAGAACAAAGAACTATAGCATATAATTATCCCCTACGTCACAGAGGGTATTTGGAACACAACTGTCAACACATAGCACAAGTGGGCGAGTTTCACAAATCCCAAAAAACATCACAAAATTCTGAGAATCGTGATAGTCTAATCAGTACAGCTATTGGAATATTACACATACACACACTCCAACCCGTTCGATATGTAAACACTAACTGTAAACAGTATCCTCGTTCGCAAAATGTCCACTAGATAACCGATATCTCTTTTATCACAGAATCACTGATCAACTTTTTCGGTTGCTATTCGTAAACTTTCAGGACGGGCGGAGGGATTATTGAGAACTGACAATATTTATATTTACGTAACGGCACGTCCGCTGCAAACATTCAAAAGCGATCAACAAAAGTTAAATCCCAAAATAAACTCCGTGTATCCTTTCCAAGTCGTAATAACCGGTCGAAGCTTGGGCGAAGCGCGCGCGCCGAGCGTCCCTTGCGCCGTCTCTCAGCAGACTGCCTTCCGTCCATTCTGACGTTGACAGCTTTGGAAATATGGGAATTTTTTCCTGCTTCATAAGCGCTTTACCTATTTTATGTATCACTAGCCGACCCCCGCGACTTCGTCCGCCTGGATATAGGTTTTATATAGGATCGGATTGGATCCCATAATCCTTTTTTTGTACCTAAACTAAATGTAGCCTGTTACTCCTTATAACATTGAAAGTTCCATTAAAATCGATCCAGCCATTTCGGAGATTAGCTGGAACAAATAGACAGACCGACAAACATTAATTTAAACGCACGCCAGTTTAAAATAAGCCGTACGTACAAAGATCCGGGTCCCAAGTTATCGGAACCCAATAAATGCCTGTCATTTCTAAACTAAAAAACCTATGACCTTGAAATATTTACGGGACAATACTTAAAGTACTACCTTTCTAACAAAAAAAGAATGAGTTAAATCGAAGTACCCGTTATTGAATTATAGCTAAATACACGTTTTAACTTTCTTCCCCTCTCCCAAGGGAACCGTGCTGAATTTCGGGATAAAAAGTATCCTATAACCTACCTCGGAGTATAAACTCAAATCGTACCAAGTTTCATTCGAATCCATTCAGTAGTTTCGGCGTGATGCGCGGCCAAGATACAGACAGACAGACAGACAGACAGACAGACAGACAGACAGACAGACAGACAAAAATGAAAAAAATTGCAGTTTTGGCTTCAGTATCGATTATAGAGTGCCCTCCGATAAAAAATTTCAAAATATCTTCAATGTACAGAATTGGATCTGTTACAGTTTTATTATATTATAGATATTTGGTATTTTGTCATTATCGGCGTTTTTGTCCTCAATTGGCCGGTTGTTATGCTTTGTTCGCTTTTATGAAGAAGCAATGCAGTCATCATAATTATTAATTATGTGGGTTACTTAACATAATATTTCGACTGACTGAGAAATAAATATTTTATAGCTTTATGTGAGCATTTTATAGTATTCACATGCAGCCATTTACAAATATGAATCAAAGGGTAGGTAGTGAAGGTACTAGATACCTAATAATTTATCTAGTGAAAAGGAAAGTTACTGCCTCAATCACTGAAGTTTAGATTTTCTTTGGGTATTTTTGTAATGAGAATAATATCAAGAAATTGTTCTGTACTGCTTTTCATGTTTATTTATCTACTTCAGGTGATGGGTATTTGTCTAATAAAAATGTCATCTGTATATCCAAACAGTTCGCAGTTCCCGGTCGTTATTGGCGAAGTAAACTATACCTAGCTGGTACAACTGCAAGCCATAAAACTGAAAAGAATTGAATTGAAAAACATACGCGGGGTGTAAGTGGCCCAAATTCCACCCATGTGGTCAAAGTCAACCTCACCTGCGCGCGGTGCACCCTGCCAATATGCTAACGAGGCCCTGACGCTCTCAGTCCCCTTTACGGGTCGTTGTGCCTGATACCACACAACTTAATCTGGATGGTATCACCGCTTTGTGGTAGGATTCTACCCCGAGTCCGCCACAGTGTGGCTAGCGACCACACTTCAGCCGTAATCTGCCGCAAAGCATACGATGTGTTCCGGCAGCGAGCTGAAGAGCCAGTCCCCTTCCTCAAAAGCCGGCAAGTGAGTGGTTCCTCAGGTGCTGCTAATGTTCATGGGCGGCGGTAATCACTTAACATCAGGTGACCCGCTCGGTTGCCCGCTATTCCTATCAAAAAAAAAAATCCGCGTCAAAAACTTCTTGAAATTTTAATTTTCAATGCATTATCCATCAGTTACATACAAATCAATTGATTGAGCGATGTTTTTGCCGCCGTGTCACGAGCGCGACGGGAGACGCGTGGGCGGCGCCAGATAAATAAAACAGCGTGTTGGTCCGTCTATAAATACGCGGATCCTATGCGATACCGCCTGACCTTTTTATTGGCACGCCTATTGATATAATATGTATACCGTTGTTAATTTGACTCTAGAATCTAGATTAACATTTATCCCACTTCTGTGACCTGAGGTTACGAGAATTCTATTAAGCAAATAGGAGGATACGATATAAGCTTGGAATTTTTATTGGCACGCCTGTTAATATACAGTTACATATTGTACTTACAATTACTTCTCATATTCTGAAAGCCACGTGGTAGCATGCCTCTTTGTACACTGCAAGTGCAATCAATTACGAGCAACGTGTATTGTCCTATTTCTATGCAAGTAGCGTAACTATGGTTTGAGGTAATTCCAGAATTGAAATGGATTATTTAATCGCAGAGAGATTTAATCATGTCGAAGTTGCCGAGAAGCATTTCCAGGGATAAATAATAAAATAAAAACATCTTTTTTTAACGGACTCCCAGAAGTTTATCAATTTGGGTGTATTTTTTTTGCGTGATTATTTTTTACTCGATAGAGGAAGTTTGCGGAATGATCCCATAAGAATTTCCAGCTCCAACTTCCCAATTCTGATGGTGCAGGTGTACCTACTGCGCACGTAAACTGTGGGGATTTAGTAACTGACGATTGTGAATTCATATTACATCATTGAACTCCGGATCCCAGCTACTGATATTGCAGGTTACTACACTTCTAAGCTAATAAGCTGTGATAGCCTAGTGGTTAGGACGACCGACTTCTAATCGGAGGTCGTGGGTTCGATCCCGGGGCACGCACCTCTAACTTTTCGGAGTTATGTGCGTTTTAAGTATTTAAATATCACTTGCTTTAACGGTGAAGGAAAACATCGTGAGGAAACCTGCATGCCTGAGAGTTCTCCATAACGTTCTCAAAGGTGTGTGAAGTCTGCCAATCCGCTTGGCCAGCGTGGTAGACTATGGCCAAAACCCTTCTCACTCTGAGAGGAGACCCGTGCTCTGTAGTGAGCCGGTAATGGGTTGATCATGATGATGATGATGATGACACTTCTAAACTATGAGGATTCAGGAATTTTCGATTGTGAATTCAGTACAGTTCAGTAAGTGTACACTAAGAAGTTAAAAATATGAATTCTTCTCAAAAAACCGACTTCAGAGTTACTCGTGGATTTCGTCGTTTCCTTTTATGCCCGATCGACTTCAACTTACGTTTAAAACAAAAATTATTTTTACACTTTGTAGTGGCGTTTGAAATCGGTTATATGAAACGAATTTTTATTTACCGCTATACGCGACCGCTCAAGACTGACAATCAAGAACAGCATGTGAACTTCCCATTCATTGTTTTGTGAACAAAATACGCCACAACCGCTATGAATTATTGTGATGAATGGGGAAATTTTCGTATAGTAGCTTTATGATTTATTCAAGTGTAAGTAGATTCAAAGTGAGTTCATCAGGACATTGCAGGCAGCACATTACACGCTCAGAAATGACTTCTGTTATAAACTGTCCTCAATGCAATATAACCTGGTTGATATTACAACCTAGTTTTTGCTCTAAGCGTTCCCGCACATGGGCCACTGGCCACAACCACATAACGCCACCACCGGCATATTTCCTGTAGTTTTCATACATTTTATATGGACTCGCCGCACGCGATTGACGCCGCGCCGGTGGCCGCCACACACTGCAAATCGTCGCTACTCACTTCTTGTGGCCTGTACCGGCCACTAAACGCCAACACAAAACGTCCATTACGATACTGCACTCAAGGGTTAAAAAAAGTAGCAGCCACCGACCGCAAGTGTCGGCCACCGGTCCGCGCGCTTCAGCCACCTTTGTGGCCGCTTCTAGCTTCTCGTGAAGGGGTTTGTGGCTGTCGCGTGTGGCCCGTGTGTGGCGATCCTAAAGTATTGGCCTAATTTTTTCTATTCTCACTGATGTGAGAAGTTGTAGTCAATAGCGCATGAGTGTTGAAATTAGTTGATACGATTGCGATTACTACCTCGATCTATCATAAAGAATTGGGTTTTCTAGAAACAAACGATTTTGAGAAACATGTATTTCAATGAAGAATATTAAGAGAAGCTGTAAAACAAAAACATTTCTCAGGGCCCTAGGATATCTTAAGTCTGCAATAAACAAGGGAAAGGTCGTGAGAAAGGACCGCACACACACCGGGATTCATCTCTATCATCAGTTGTCAGACGAATGAGATGTTGACGCACTGAATTCCTGTCGTAAATATTTTTGCGGACTTCCTCTCCAAAAAGCGACACGGTCATTCCTCTTGTGTGAGAGACTATAGTATTATACCCCTCTGCCAGAACACCGGACCACTGAGTACTGACTTGGAAAAATATTGAGATGTTCCCCTTGACAATTCACAAAAGACTTTCTTTGTCCCTTTTAGTGTCTGGAATATACTCTTAATCTATTAAGGCGTAGGTACGTACATCAAAGTGTATTTTTTTTAATGTTACAATGGAATGGTGCCTGGAATACCTACTGGCTGAGTTGAGTTTCGGAATACTTTTCACACATCGCAGAATTTTTGCGTGTATAGAGCTAATTTCCTGTTATGCGATGATGACAGATTTTTTTTCATATTTATTTTTCGTCAGACTGAGTTGAATTATAAATAAATTCCTCCCCGCGTGAAATGTGGAAGGCGGAGGACCGTGTGAGGTGACGCCCTCTCCGAAAGGTCTTTGTCCACAAGTGGACGCATACAGGCTAATGGATGAAAAGCTAAATAATATATTGCATCGGACGGGATCTGTACGTCTTCTCTCAGGTGTTTTGCTCGAAGCATTCTCCCGAACGATGAACCTAGACCGGCTAAACCTGGACTGGGGCACGCTTGTGACGTACTCAGCTTTTAAGAGTCTTAAGCCACCGATATAGAGTTCAATATTCGAACGTGCGTAAGCAGTGAGACGTTTCGGAGAAATGTTATAAATTGATCATCAATCCCGCGTAGAAACTCAGAAGCGTAAAAAGTTTTAAATTCTGGCTGAATAATCTGTATGAAGATAATACCCATAATATTGAATTGTATATTTATAATATGTATAAAATTACATAGTTTTATTATAATGATGTCCAGCGTAACCTTGTCCGTTTTTTACAGAAGTACCTAACCCTGGTAAACAGTTCATTTGCAGCACGAACATTTATTTGAATTAAATTTTTTTCAAATCCAGAAGTATTAAATTCAGAAGGTTGAAACTAGGTACTTCCGTGAGATTGAGCAATTAAGTTAATTAAATTAAGTTAGTTAAGGTAATTTTATGTATCTGGAATGGATTGTTCCGTGTTCGTTATCCTAATGACTTCTACGTATCAGATGATAAATATTGAGAATAATTATTATAAACAAAAAACATGATTTGTGCACAAAAATGATATAAAAACAAACATCATCTCTTAGATACAAAGAGGTCTAAATATTAAGAGCCACAAGATAGTCTGCAGGAAATAAATAATTTTGAATTTGAATATCTTGCCAAAAATAACATGTTTGAAAGTCAAGTCACGAAGATATTTAAAGATGACGATAGGCTAATAGTGCAAAGGCGGAAAGAGAGCAGCCGCAAACGGGACAGGTCAGCCTAGAGCGACGACCTACAATCTGGCGAGCCGAGCACAGCTTGCGCTTAGCCCACGCGTTTCAACTCTCAATAAACCGCTGCTCCTCGCTGAGCGATCACGAGGCGACAGCGACACGACAAAACAAACACGAGTGTTCATCGTATAGCTGGAAACAAAAGTATTATTGAACTAAGAGTTCTAACTACAATTCACTTAACAAAACCTTCTGACAAGATGAACTACAAAGTCAGCTTCAAAAATTTGTCCAATGCACAGCCACTTTCCTCACCAGAATGAGCGAATTTAATTATTTTATCAATTAATGCATTAGAGCATTGTGTGTCGGTTAATAAATCCAGTTTATAATGAAAATATTATGCAGAAACCTTCATGTCTACTACTTACTACTTTTCAAAGTATATTTTGAAACTTGGACAGAAATATCCAGTATTTCTACAAACTACACTGAAGAAGCGTACCTACCTACTACGCGTGTACACTGTACAATATCCTTCAGATTTCCTTTTCATTAGAAATTCCTAGGTCTCTTGCCCAGCAGAACGAGATTTACGGCTGCTACTGAACTCTTGCTGGATAGTAAGGTAGATATCCTGTGTTTCTCAATATCGGTCAGTGTCGTTTTATGTAAAGGACTATTCTCAGGAAAAGCTTTATCAATGACATTTACATTATAGTGTTGCCAGACTTTATTACCTAGTTTTAGCTAAATTGCCGGTAATATATTCACAACTTGCCTTACTAAGGCATAGTTCATCGCCTGTGTGGGCTGGGAAGTTATCAGTCTTTACATGTTTTGACGGTTTTCTAAATTTAGATGTTTATTGCTGCTCGAACGGTGGGTAATTATTTGTACAAACTGAATTTTTCTCCTTTCGAACTTTCTTTGGAATACCTTTCCTCCTAGTAGTTGTGAATATATGACGTTCTCATGAATAGACGACTAGATATAGGTCTCCTGCAAGTATCGCCATGGAACACGATCTTGTGCCGCATGTATCTAGGTGCCGCTTGTACCCAGTACCTTTCTTTTTTTTTTTTTGACGTGGTGGAAAACCTTTTCTAGGTACCCCCGTTCTGCGACCGAATGCGGCAGAACGAAGGTTATGTGGGACTCCAACCAGGTATACCCACTAAAAACCACCACGGCATGACCCTCATGCTGTCTGTGCTGGACGCCTGGGGAACCCAAAGTATGCATCCCAGGTGTCCGGCAGCCGCCCCAGCAGGGGCTCCCGCTCGCCTCTGAGCTGTCCCTCCAGTAATTTTTTAACGAGGATTTTTTCCTCCCGCGATGGGCATCGCTGCCCCCCGCCCCGGGGTGTCTCACCGCCAGTTTCATCCGCAGTGCCCTCTGCTAATCAGAGGGACACGCGGAGAAACCTCCCTCCGCCAGGTCATTGGCCATGGCTAACAATATCCCCGTAGGAAAATTATTAACAATGTTACCGGGGCGCACCGGCCCGAATACTGCTCTTCCCCTCGGACGTATCCAAGAGGACCAGCAGCACCCAGGCACACTTGGAGGTTACCCAGTACCTAGCAGCTGCCAGCGACTCACCTAGGATAGTCCGGTCACATAGTGTGGAGTCTTCCATACGCTGCGTTTTCTGACGCAAGGTTGCCATTCGAGCATCTTGCGACCCCAACGTCTATCGATGTGCCTATAATAATTTGTCATTCAATATGGCTGAAGTGGTGATGGCTTAGTGGCTAGGACATCGGCCTTCTTGTCGGGAGATCGGGGGTCGATCCAGGGATCTCTAACTTTTAGGAGTCATGTGCGTAAGCAATTAAATATAACTTTCTTTAATGGTAAAGGAAAACATCGTGAGGAAACCTGCACGCCTGGGAGTTCTCCATAACGTTCTCAAAGGTCTGTGTAGTCTGCCAATAAGCACTGGGCCAGCGTGGCAGACTACGGCCTAAGCCCTTCTCATTCTGAGAGGAAACCCGTGCTCAGTAGTGCGCCGGTGATGGGTTGATCATGATGGTGATGACCGGGGATTTAACATGCATTAACATCTCTATACAAAGTCAGATGAACGCACGAGTGTAGCACTGGTGTCACGTTTTCAACATGAAACACTCATTCTCAGGGCACACTCCGCCCTTCAGTTCAACTAAGAAAAAGTTCCATTTCAATAGACACAAAGCGTCACATTCAAACCAGACTTTACGGTGAATAACCTGCAGGTCTTATTACTCACAACACCTCAGGTAGACATCCTGCATCGCCGGAACTCGCACAGATTAAAGCAAAAGATAAGTTTTTTTTTTTTCGTATAAAATCGAAAAAAAAAAACCTTGAACTATAAAAAAAAAATATTAATATGTACTACTCTAGCGGCACGCTATGATGGCCGGTTTGACGTTTGTCCGCTCATGAAGTTCCGTATTAATTGATAACGACTTTGAAGGAAATAATTGTATTACTTTATTGACGATAGTGATGTGCAGAGATTCATAAATTTTATCGAATATAGTTTTAGGTTTAGGACTCAAAATTTATTTATTAAATTGATTTCTTAAATGTATACAAGTGTAGAAAAATCAGTTTGCACCATTTAAGGGGTGAATGTACTTGTGAATATGAACAATTTTCACTATGTGGACAAACCTCTGAAATCGCAAAAAAATATCAATAAATTTTTAAAAATGGAATCTAATACGATCGTCACATAGGATCGCTGGCTAGCACAACTACTACCTCCGGCAAACTCGCGTCAATGCTCAATGCAAAACAAAGCAGTTTCGAATTGACGTTGCTTCGAAAAGTATAAACTGTCAGTGCAATGCGATTGTGATATAGTTTTGACCTGGCTTTGGATTTCAAATATTGATACTGCATTACTGTTGATTTGGACTCGTTAATTTGGACTCTGTTCAAGCCCTTTGTTGTGGATTTCGTCGATATGACCGAACGTACGCAGAGAACTGTTCTAAATAGTCAGACACGTGAGTTCGTAATACGCCTTCGTAACTATTTCGATCGTGAAGCTCAAAATGGAGGGCCAATTTTACCTATAACGTCAGTGGTTGAACGCGTAGCTGATGCGCTTAATATTGGACAACGAACTGTTAGACGGATAACTAAAAAAAAATATGGCGAGACTGGCACAGAAGAAAATAAACTTCACACACCAAAAAAGAGAAAACGAGCAAAACCAGTCGTAGGCATCGATAGCTTTGATGCCGATGCTATCCGAAGACATGTTTACGGCTACTATTTACAGAAGGAGTATCCAACAAGAAAAAAGTTGGTGCATTCACTGAAGGAAGCTGGATTATTCTTCGGTGGGGAAAGTTCTTTAACGAAGATTTTGAAGACCATTGGATTTCGATACAAAAAATGTAACAAACGCAAAATATTGATGGAAAGATTTGATATAGCGATGGCAAGGTATACTTTTTTACGGCAAGTGAAAGAAATCAAAAATTGGCAAAATGTTGTGTTCTTGGATGAAACATGGCTTAATGCTAACCATACTGTAGGCCGTTCTTGGAACGATGACACAGCAGCATCTACTTCCAAAGTTCCTGTAGGAAAAGGATCGCGACTTATAATTTGTCACGCCGGAACCATCAACGGGTTTGTCGAAGGTTCTCTCATGGCTTTTGCGTCAAAAACCACTGGAGACTATCATGAAGACATGAATGGAGAAAAGTTTACTGAATGGTTTACCTCAATGTTGTGTAGCCTCCCTGAACCATCTATTATAATTATGGACAACGCCCCATACCACTCGATGCAAATTGACAAGCCACCTGCCCAATCCCAAAAGAAAGCTGATATCGTCGCATGGCTTCGTAAAAATGGCGTAGATGCAAACATGAATATGTTAAAAGCGGAATTAGTACGTCTTTTAAAAGAAAACAAACCAACCAAGATCCGATACGTCATTGACGAAATAGCATTAGAACATGGGCACAGAGTTATACGGTTACCGCCTTACCATTGTGAGTATAATGCGATTGAGTTGGTGTGGGCTCAAATTAAGGGATATGCTGCAAGACACAATACAGAACCCCCATTTACCACAAAAAAAATGCTAAAATTATTAGAAGAAGCTTGTGAACATGTGACTAAAGGAGACTGGGAAAAGGTTGTGAATAGAACTGTTAAATTAATAAGGGAAGATTATGAAAGAGATGTGAAAATAGATAATATTATAGAAAACGAACATATAATTATTAATGTATGTGATGATAGCAGTGACGACAGTGAAAATAGTAGTATGGACGAATCTGATTAATTATGGCCTTTTGTGGCACCTTTTTTGGTATCTTTTGTATTCATATGTTTCTTGTGTGCATATAAAGTATGTATATTCATTTTCGTTCAAATATTCAGTTCGTTCAAATAAATTAAATAAACATATACATTTTTGTTTTATTAAACCTATTTAATCAGGTACAAAAACAAAACTTAATTGTTTTTTGTTCGAGAATAAATTGACATTCCACATCACTATTGTAATGTGTCAAACCGGCCATCATAGCGTGCCGCTAGTGTAATCAGGATAATCTTTATAAAGGCATCGTAGAGCACGTCATTCGAATGCCAATGATATGACGCGTTGAGCAGATGAGAATGCGAGTTGTTCTTGGCACAGACAAGCTCGACCACGCGACTTCGTCTGCGGGATATTTAGTTGACATTATAAAGAAAATATTTGTACCATTATTTTCAGACTTAAAAAGTGTGAGCCGGGGGTCTCGCACTATGGTTCCGTTAATATGACCAACTAAAAAATTTTCGTTTCACACCTTACAAACTTTGAATCCGTGTCTTCAGTATTTGTTGTTTAATTACAATATATGGTTTAAAATGTATATATACAGAAAATTAAAATTAAGTACCTACTTGAGAGAGCAGCAAAAAATAAGTCTAAACCTGCTCAATATTTTACACCACATACCTATTATCAAAATTTCAGTTCTACATAGCACTGTATAACTCTTGCCACGGCTAGAGATCCGCGTTATACGGACGGACAGACAGATATACAGATAAGAGTGACATTAATAGGGCTCCGTTTTGCCCTTTGGGTACGGGACACAAAAAATGAAATGGTTAAAAAAAACTAGAATTAGAAAAACGGAATTGTTATATTTTTGTTGGGTATGGCGCAGATGAGTATGAGGAGACGATGCCCGCCACTTCGTCCGCGTGTTTTTAGGTTGTTAAAAATCCCTTGGGAACTCTATGATTTTCCAAGATAAAAAGTAGCCTTTGTCCTTTTCCAACGTTCAGCGGTTTCAGCGTGAAAAAAACTCTTTTTAATCAAACCTTTTTTAGTAGCACCAGACAACTCTAAATGAATTCTGTAGCATTTTAAATTAAGATAGCCTATAATGAGGGAGCCGTCTTATCGATTATGTAAATATGTACAACTTTTTTTTTGGTTGGGCCATTGATTGCTATGGAGTGGAAGGCGTTAGATGACAACACAAACACAACTTAAGGTCTTACGTGCCAAGAGACTAACCGATTGGAACACCAGGAGGGTTCCGTAAAATTAGCTCATTACGATATTCAAAGATCTACAAGATATTACTGATTTTTTTGCGATACCTTGTACCGTATAGAGCTACAGCTTATACTGAGAAAAGATGATTGTTGTTCAAAAGGATTCATTATTAAAGAAAGCATACAGATGCTAATAGAACATGAAGTCTATTTGAGGATCTGTCATCATTTTTACACCAATAAGCTTCTTGCTGGTTCTCGGTAGGAAAATTTGACACACCGCCGACACTTCATACAAGCGAACTACTGAAAAGGACACCGCTATTATACGAAATCTCAATCGATAAAACGTCTCACTGTTGGACTTCAGTCATTTGACCTAAGTCTAACTTAACGTATGTCTAACTCCTCTCTACGCTGCGTTTGAAGTATTTTATCCACCGATTAACTACGGAATCCTAAAAACGTAGACCCTTATCGATTACACGTAATCGTCGTTAGGACCTTTTCGGGCCACCTATTGATTACACAGGGTTTTGAATGCAGTGAGTCAATGGTCAATGCGGACGCCACATCCAGCGGCCATTGTTCCACTTATGTATCTATGTGCTATGGACCTGCGTTTTAGGCTGCCACGGGGCATGATGGTCAATCGAACATTTCATTCGTTTGCAGAGATGAACTGGGCCATTTTTATCCGTAAGGTAGCAAAAAAGCGTGATTGCAATATCACGATGGTTTAGTGAGCGAATTTTGCACCAATATCTACGCAACAGCGCGGAAGCGAAAACTACACCTCGATTCTGCGACGTTGGAACAAGAATCGGGACTAGCAGCTGCACAAAGTACAAGTATAAATTAAAAATTAAAAAAACCCCCCGACATTCGCCATTTTGTGGCGGCGGCCATCTTGCATTTGCATAGTGCTATTCTACTAGTGAAGCCCTTTCATTAGATTTAATGTCAGTCAGTATTTCAATAGATTTAATTCATTAGATGTAATGATCCATCTATACTAATATAATAAAGCGGAAGAGTTTGTTTGTTTGAACGCGCTAATCTCAGGAACTACTGGACCGATTTCAAAAATTATTTCACCGTTGGATATGTACGTGATCCCTGAGTGCTATAGGCTATAATATATTATGTACCACGGGCGAAGCCGGGGCGGACCTCTAGTATTTAATAAGTCTTGGATCGATTTTCATCAAACATAGCTAACAACATTCTCGACTAATTCACCTTTTAAACAAAAAAAAACCGCATTCAAATCGGTCCACCCGTTTGAGCGCTACAGAGGAACAGACAGACAGACACACGTCAAACTTATAACACCCCGTCGCATCGTTTTGCGTCGGGGGTTAAAAATTATTCGATTCCGTCACGAGTTGTGTATGTCCAACTCTTTAGTTGGCTATTTTCGCAATTAGGTAACTAAGTAGGTGTAAGGCACAGCCCCGCCATTTCATACAAGCGAACACTGACAAGGACAGCGCTATACTAAATCGAGCGGGACGAGGACGGCGCCATACGTTATACTATTAGGCGTACTTCTACGTTACGAACGACGACGGACGACAGTTGGCGGGGAGAAATTAGTTTTTTTACTCGGTAATAGTTAGTATTCTTTACTATTACTTTTTTTTTAATTTCTTCTATTTGCGATCAGTCCTTGGACTATAAACATATTTGGGGTTTTTTTACGAGATTTGGGGTTTTTATACTATAGACTATAGATACATGCAGGAATATTTTTCCGCAAGGTGACTGACCTCAAAGCGCGAGGCATGCAAAATCGAAGTGAAGCCATAGGCACTTTCAATACAAAGAATACGACTTGTAACTTTACTTGAAATGGCACTCAGTCTTATCTCAGACTGGTTTCTCATATAAAATACAGCGAAAGTAACTTAGGTACAAGTAAAGCACAGAATATGCACGTTTTTTTTTTAATATCCGCTACTGGTTGTTCCGTACGCGTCATGGTGGCGTCCGGTACTGCAAGTGAAATATTTAGCATCAGTCTCCTAATGTTGTACCTATTTCCAATCTAAACGTAAATCAACATAGCCTGCATTTCATTGGTTTTTATCATTTTGCAGTCCGATTTGACGTGTGAATATGTAACATTAAAGGCCAAATTAGACGGTTAATTTTTCGAGATTTTTGCTTTCATTTTCAAGGGTTCATCGGTAAATCATCGAAAATGAACCGTCTAAACACCGACCGTTCATCGTTCACAGGCACTTTGCCATAGTAAATATCGTATCGTGCACATCGATGTAAAAGGATAAGCCTTTCTCATAAAATTGCGTCTACGAAAATGCGCCCGAATAGTTCCTTCGCGACACGCTTTGACGCCGATAACCTGTGAGGTCGGACCAATCACGTTCAAGGATAAGCAAATAAATTAAAATTTTATGTTTCGTAAGCCACTCCCCTTTAACCAGAACAAAGTATGAATGGACTGGCATTAATACATTTATTGTAAAATTTTTATTTTAATTCAATTACAGTTAGTGAGCTCCAGTACCTACTTCTTTTGAAGATTTCGACATTGGTATACTTAATACTTATTATTAAAAAAAAAAAAAATAGTCTTTTATATGCGGATAACAAGTATAAATTAAAAATTAAGAAAACCCCTGACATTGGCCATTTTGTGGTGGCGGCCATCTTGGATTTACATAGTGCTATTCTACTAGTCAACCCCTTTCATTTGATACCCATATTGATGGAGTTGTGAAAAATATGTAATCCGCCATTTTGTGGCAGCGGCCATCTTGGACTGATTTTCATCGAACATAGCTAAGAACACTTCCGACTAATTCACCTTTCAAAGAAAAAAAACCGCATTCAAATCGGTTCACCCGCTTGAGCGCTACGGTGGAACAGACAGACAGACACACACACACACACAGACACGTCAAACTTATAACCCTCCGTTGTTATTGCGTCGGGGGTAAAAAAGTTTTACTTCAAAAAATATACATTATCGACTCCATTCTTTCTAAAACTGAAATTCTACGTAATTTTTGAAGAACATTTTTAATTTTAAAAAATTTTAAAAATACACAGCTTATGCGCTGAATTAAATGAGGAAACGATATACTTACACGTGAAATGTAATTTCGTCTCTTTTTTGATGTATTTCGGAACGTTTTTTGCAAGATTTAACCACACAGGACGGCATTTTTTCCGAGCAAGAAACACGTGCGATACGTCGAAGCGACGGCGGCCGACTGTAAACCAAGATACTCGACTTTTTCAAATTCGAGTATGTTTGTGAGTGGCGTTTTTTTTGCTCGAAGGGCCTATCCTTCTACATCGATGATCGTGCATCGTTCGAACGGGGCACCGTCTAATTTGGCCTTAATTTTGCGATCTTATTATTGTCGTCGTCGTCGAAACAATAACAACTCATTCGTGACATGGCGCTCAACAAAAAGTTGCTCAAATTTTGCTAAAACTTACAATTAAAAAAAAAAACAATTATAAAATAAAAATTATCAAATAAAAAAATAGCCTAATGCAATGGACAGAGTATGCTTGAAGCCAACCAAGAGATGTATAGCAAAGTTGCCTCGACTAAGAGATGTGCTTTTACCTCGCTGCTGGTGTGTCTAAACTACCACCAAAAGCAGGTAGTGCTTTTAGAGCTGCTTAGATTAGAGATCGTTAGGAATGTCTCACCAAATGGAGACCCACCTAAATCAGACATAGAAACCTATGTCATATTATGCCTCATTTCAAAAGATTGTTACCCATTTTTTATTCATCACATAATAGTGAAGATTCTCTTTGGATAACTTTGCTCAATTTTTTTTAATTTTTACTGGGTATTCTATTAGGGCTGGTTTTGGTAGGATGGTAGTATGTCCCTAAATTTTTGCTTGTACTATTCCAGAGACATCATATTTTACAGTAATTGTTTATTTATCATCAATAATATTATGTGTATATATAATAACGGATATGACTCCATCAGATAACAACTTCGTTCTCTCCATGCAAATGCAACTATGCATATTACTGTACTTTACAAAAGCTATTGACCTCTACAAACTCAGCAACAATAGTACATTGTGATACAAGGGTGGAATGTTGGTTATTGCAAACGAGCTGTCATTAACAAGCCCGAACCGAAGGTGAGGGTTTTTAATGTCACGAGTTTGCAATAACCGATACACCCGTGTATCACACGACGTTTTTCAATACAGTTGTGGGAAATAGTAAAAAAACAAATCGAAGAATCAAATGTTTATTTCAACATACATACCTACGTACGTACCTATCTTTGTCGGAATCTTGGGGGCAAAATTCCATCTTGCGTAATTTTTGCCCCAGATAAAATATCAGGTGGAGTTAATTCCATAATATCACTTGTACTGGAACTCATATTTACAAAAAATAATCAATTTATCACACAAAAAATGAAAACTTTCAGAAAATGGCGCGTTTTAGCAACTGGACATTTTAAAACGAAACTAGGCAACGGTCTACGCGTATACAGCCTATTCGATTTTTGAGATATGTTAATGTGAAAATAATTAAATTAAAAATGGTAATTAAATATATAATTAATTATAATAAACAAACATTTAAAAGAATTTTGAGAATTCAATGCTAAGACGTACGCATTTATTAATTTTTTCTCGTATAAAATCTATCCGATTTTATTCTATGTATGAAAACTCCTTGCTACTAAACTTTTTAAATTGACTTATAAATTTAAAAATAAACTGCAAAACAAAATGATCGAGCTCGTAAAACAAAAGTCACAACCGCGTAAAACAAAACATGCCTGTGCAAAAGATTTAATTTTCGAATCATAACTATAGCCTCTGAAAGTACGGCATGTTAAACAACTGTATTGAAAAATAATAATAATCATTTACCTACCAAATTTAGACTACTACAGTCAACCTAAATAGACAGGGGGACACTCTCCAGTAACACAAAAGATAGTATAGTGCACAAGTGTGTGCACAAAAAAAAATGCACTCTCCATTTCCTTACTCTCAAGTCTTGTGTAGTTCACGAACAAACTAGTTCCTAAGAGTGCTCCTTTATGTGAACTACACAACCTAGTTCCCAGATTGGCAGATCCGCAGCTCCTTAGTTCATTAGAGAAGCAAGCAAAGAGTATCTAATTGCAAGTGAGAGTGAGCGAGAGTGCAGCATCGTCTGAGCTACTTCACTTTCACCACTACTTCACATTGTTTGCTTAATTCCTCAGTCAAAACTAGAATTTTTTTAACTAATAAATACATGAAAAAAAATCATATATAAATTATTATAATTCTATAAGTTCAATGTTATTTAAAATTAATTAATTACAACTTAAAAATAACAAGATAGCTATTTTATTAATAGAACGTGTGTAGGAGCAAGTGACACAGTGAGCGAACAATCTGCCTTTCTCTGGTTCAAAATGGGAGCTGGTGAACTAAAAGAGTGACCTAGTTCACTAAGGAACTGGGAACTAAACAGAGCGCTCCCGATCAAGAACTACTATGCGCAAGACTAACTCTCGCAGTCAGGTAGGACAGCAATTTAGAACTTCACCAATGATCAAGAGCAGGACTGACAGCTGTACATACTCTGTGGTATGGAGGAGTAACTGACACTGCCGACTGAGAATTCCTTGACAGAAAAACCCAATTTTATTTATCCAGTCCAGAATTTTATGATCTGCAGCCAAACATGCTAGTCACTAGACCAATGAGAAATCAAGTATAGAATAGTAAGTAACTAACTAATAATTTATCTAGATAAAAATAAACTAAATTGACAAAAATACAAATCACTTACCTACACATTGTATATTAGACAAAATCTATTTATAAGTTTTAGTTAATGAAAAAACAAACAAATTAGCACCGATAAAGGCAGTGAAAATTTTTTTTTAATTATAAACAAAACAGTTTATCTTTAACATTGTTGACACACTATGTCAAAAAACGTTTGAAGTATTTACTTTTCGTATATTTAATTTTAGTTTTAAAATTTTATTCCTTTGTTTACATACCTACCTTTAATTACCACATAGGGACATACCATAAAATATACATACTTATATGTTTTTATACAAAAGTATATTGCAAGCAAGTAAAAGACGTGGAAAATATTTTGTTTTGTCGCTACAAGTATATCAGGTAAAATTCTAGAAATTTTGACGAGGAAGTAATTATAAATAGAATAATTAATAGAATAGTGCATTAACAATTATTATTATTTAAAACTTAACTACATAAGCTTACCTTTTTGATGAGTTCTCTGACATGTTTAATGTTTCACAAATACGCACAGAAAACAAACAAACAATAAAACATCATACTAAAATGTAATAAAGGGAGTGATTTATCACTTCATTGTTATTTACAGTTGAAAAAATAATAAAAATTCACAGAAAATGCGATATTGCATCGCAATTCGCACAATTCGCGTGCGATCCTTTGACTTTTCTGTCAAGTGTCAAACTCAAAAGTCATAGACAATCACAGATAGCAATCAAATCAATCACTGTCAAAAATGGCGCATTACGTTCCCTCTGCAGCGTGACCACATGTGGTAGATTTCTACTTTTTTGGTAGATTTAAGGCTTGTTGTGGTAGTTAAAAATTGTTGGGTAGATTATGGTATAATTACACATTTTTGATTTTTTTCCCGGTAGAATTGGTAGATTTTGGATCAAGTATATGGAAACCTTCTGTTTAGTAAGATTTTCGGGGCGGGGTTTCCCCGTCCATAACAGACCATAACTAGTCTTGTTTCGTTTATCTTCTTTGCCCGTTTGCAAGTAGGCACGTCTACGTAAACTTTTAACTTGGTGTACCTATATATACGACTTAACACAAGATTACGAATATTATGAGCTGAAGAGCACATATCGAGAGCGATTTCTTTGTTTTTTAATTTAATTTATCACCATGAAAAGAAAATACAGAAGGCCAGTGGCGTAGCGTACCTTGACGGGGGCCCCATATAAAAATTTGTTTGGGGGGTTTGGTAAATAGCTGATGATGACTTTAGTTTTTCTAAAGATTCTGCCTCTATGGACAATAATGACGCACATCGGGGGCCCCCGTGGCTTGGGGGCCCCGTGTAATTGATACGGCAGATACGGTGGTAGTTACGCCCCTGCAGAAGGCAATATCGTACGGAGTGGGAGCAAAACCCTTTATTTTCAAAGTGGTTGACTAAATCATCGGAAGGAGACAACGCCATTTGTAAAGCCTGCAATTGCAATATTCTTCCACGGATAGCGTCTCTTAAGGAACATGAAAATTCAACTAAACACCAAAAAAACTTCAAAGTAATTTCTGGAACACCTAACTTCCTAAGGTATGTAGGTACTTGCCTACGTAAAATAATAATAACAATTATTGACAGTCACACATCTGACAGTATTGAGTGACAGTTATCAGAAGTTTGACATAAAATTGGTGCTGCCATTTAAAATTATCGGCATTTTATGATTTTCTACTTTCGTTGGCCAGACTGTAATGAAATATAGTTTTATTTCATCTCTATTTTATCAAATTAGTGAGGTAGATTTGTGGTAGTTTTTACCAAGACTGTGGTATATTTCGGTAGTTTTTTTAAGCTACAGAAGTAGATTGACCAATTTAAATGTGGTCACACTGTCCCTCTGCCGCTTAATCATTAACGGCCAGTTTCTTCATGGCAAGTAAGAGTCAAAGTAACGTGTTAAGGTAAAAGTAATGGTTAAATTCGTTTCTTCACTACTTTAGCTGTTGCTTTTACTGTTACTTTTACCTCTAACTTTTACTGCTCATTTAGGTGCTGTAAAAGCTAAAGTAATTGTCATTATGTGAAAGTTGTAGGTTATACTTACTTTATCGCCCATATCTGTGCTTTATTTTATTATTAAAGGGATTAACATGCTCTCCGAGGCAATATTATATACTATTTAGTAAATCTCTTCAGCAATAATTCATGATATCCTGTTATACCCCATTTAATTAACATCTGTAGTATAACTGTACCTAATATTGCACATAGTTTTTTCACATATGGCATCCTGCCATATGTGAAAAAACTATGTGCAATATTATTATTATAAAAACTCCCCAAGATTTTTTGGAGAAAATACTTCGTGTTATGGCAACTACTTTATCATTTACCTAAACTGTGGGTTGAATGAAGAAACACATTTGCCGTAAAGTAAAAGTTAAGTTCATACTTTTACTGGTTACTTTAGCTGTTCATGAAGAAACTGGGCGTAAGTTTATTAAAAATCTAGTGACGTCAAAAAAAATGAAAATGCATTTTTAAACATGTTTAATATAAACGAATTTGTATTTTAATCAAGTATGCATTTATAAATAACACTACATGTAATAATTATTTCAGTTTGCTGAACTAAGTAGGTAAATTTTTTTGCGTGTATTAAAACGTTATCCTTGTTTGTCTATGGGGCGTTGTTCGTTGTCATAGCAACCTTATTTGATACAAAAGCACAGAACAAAAATACTCTCTAACGAGAGAAGAATGAAAACTCCATAGAAAAAAAATGAGAACAGTTCAGCGCCATCTAGATTCAGCCCACCAACAACTCTTTGACGTACCTACCTACCTACCTACTTAACCTTAATAATATTTTTAGATAAGGCATTTTGACTCGAGAGAGAACTGGTGAAATAAAATACACCCAGTTCTCTTTCGAGTCAAAATGACTTATCAATAAAGTTTTAGTTAGGATTCAAAATAAAACAACAGGTTTTCTTTCTAACAATTCACATTTATTTATGTGTAAGGATTTTTTTTTGAGTGCGGTGGCTGACACTTCTTCTGAAAACGATCTATTTTCCAAATATACATACAAAATCATTTTAAACATAATATGTATGAGACGCTATTTACAATGCTGTTAATATTTTCATATTCAATTACATCACATGGAACAGCAGTTCTTTGTAACTTCCGTTTAGTACAATCAGTAAAACCTCTGTTCAATCACATACTTAGTTCACATCTGAAAAGAAACAATTTTGTTGATTCATCATGATCAACCCATTACCGGCTCACTACAGAGCACGGGTCTCCTCACAGAGTGAGAAGGGTTTTGGCCATAGTGTACCACGCTGGCCAAGCGGATTGGCAGACTAGATTTTGTTGATTAATTGGTACTAATTATTACAAATAATATATATACCTTATCATATAAGAAAGTATTTTTAATACCCTATACCCTATAGGTAATAAATAGTAAACACTATACACAGGAAAAAAAAATATTGGTAGCCCACCCTTAGGTGGGCTACCAATATTTTTTTTTCCTAACTAGTATCTGCAATGTCTGGAAAATGGGAAACTATAGACATAAGCAGTAAGCACGCCTGTTGATATCACTATAATTAATATCAAAATGTGTGCTTGTGTCTGTTTAAGGATAATTATAAATCTACTAAGTTAGGTTAGGTTATACGTACCACGCAAGATTCCTTAAGCAGGTTTTAGGTAATCGAATCAACTTGATGTTGTTTTTACCGGCGAGCAGTCACATTTAAAACATTTCTCCTTGTTTTATTTGTGAAATAAAACATACGAGCAAAGAATTCCACATACGAGTCTTGTTTCAATTAAACAGAATCAACGTCTCAAATATAAATAGCACTACACTATAAAACACAAACAGAGTAACAGAAGCTCGACTCGACGTATTTAAAGTTTATATGATCGCAAGAAACCTATAAATATTTTTAATTGTTACGAAACTTATCCACACAATAACAAAGACGCCATTTTGAAAAAACAATTATTACCAACATTACGTACTATTACGTCAGTGACTACCAACTTAAAAACACTTTATTGACCAAGAATATTAGAACCTATGGAATTTGCAGAGCGATTCAGAACACTTCGATAACTTACCGATTTGGTATCGATTTTGTATCTAAATTTTTTTTCGTGCAATTCAGAACGATAAAAGCATACAATTGGATATCGATTACGATACCGGTATCGATAAGATACATTGCGATTAAGACATGTGCATTTATGAAGTATGTTATTTTACAAAAATTTTACTTATTATACATTCATATTAAGCATTAAAAAATAACTTTTAATCATCTTGAAGGTAATTAAAGTCATTATTTAAAATGATAACATTAAATTATTGATTTAGAGAGAAAAATGTCGAAGTGTACTACAAAAGTATTATTACAGCTATCCTCGTAAATACCACACAGATGTCCGTACCCAAAGGGTAAAACGGGACCCTATTACTAAGACTCCGCTGTCCATCTGCCTGTCTGTCCGTCCGGACAGACGGCAAGCAATATACTACTCTCTACCGAGAGATATATTATGGCATTGGTTGGTAATCATGTACATACCAAAAATCTGAATCTACATGATTACGTGTTGCCTCCTGTAATGCCCCCTCTTATTAGTTAGTAAAAATAACGCAAATTCTGGCGAAAGTTTTATTATATTTTCCCATAAAAGTTGACGCATTTGCCTCAAATGGGTTAAAGGTATCACGCAATGTCCGTAGATACCTACGTCTCTTAAGAATCCTCTTCACCACGTCTTCTTCGCCTCGGTGATTTACTGCGGCTATTGCTATCTATTTTAATTGCGGCTCCGAACATATTTTTCACGAAATAACAGTAAAAGTACTTAACTGACGAGTAGATGAACAAAAAGATTAGGATATCGAATGCCCTGTAGCTTTCGATAAATAATCGTAAAAAAATATCGGATGTTCGGAAAATATTATTCGATAAAGTTGTTGTGAATAGCTTTTGATAGCGTTTGATAAAGTTGTTGTGAATAGCGATTATGACATTCGAACGATATCTACGTCGGTTCGATTCGGTATCGGTTTCGACAACTTCCCGGTTGATACGGTTATTCTGAATTGAAAATACATCTTATCGTACGATAACTTACCGAATCGATTGATGATTATGTTATCGAAGTGTTCTGAATCACCCTGCCGAGCTTCAAACAAAATGTTGAAACAAAGAAATGTGGCCTTGAACAGGCTTTATCTCGTTCTTAACTACTTAAATAAAGTGTGTGAGGTGCAGAAAGACTAGAGAGAAAAAATAGCCCAGCTGAATTATGGACTTTGTCTTTCCTACAATGTTTCAGGCGCAGACTCCAGTATCTACATAAAGAATATAACCTTCTTGGATATGACTTTAGAAAAGTTAGTGTTGCAATGCTTAAAAAATGTACAATTATTATCAGAATGTTTTAACAATGGCAATTTCAGCCCCCGTAGGTATAAATTTTCTTCTAAGAGAGTTTACACCCCCTGTACAAAAGCATGGCCAATGGCGGTGTACAAAATTCTTGTGTTTACTGTCAGTCTGTCATTAATTACCAATGCAACCGCGAAATAATATTCGTATATTGATTAAACTTTCCCAGTTAACTACGAGATAAATGTGAGGATACCTTGAGGTTTCGAGAACTCTGCAACGAAATGTTTAAGAACACTTTTCAGTCTGGATTTTTGTCAATTCTTTACAGCATAGGCAGCAAACCTCTGCAGATTTGGGATAAAAAAGTGCGAAATGGGCACATAAAACGTATTACCGACAACGACATACAGAGCCTTGTGCTAGAAATAGTTGGCACTAATGTGAGCACTACGTACATCACATGCCCAGCGGACCCCAAGAAGACGCTGGGCATCAAACTGCCATTCTTGGTCATGATAATAAAAAACCTTAAAAAGTACTTCACGTTTGAAGTTCAGGTGAGCAAAATCAACTGATCGCAACAAAGTTGCTCACAATAACTTCGTATATTGTTCTCTGATTCTTAATTTAATAGATGTAAGCATAACCTCTAATAAAACTTTGTCCATAACTTTTCAAACTTTCAGGTTCTAGATGATAAGAATGTACGCAGAAGATTCAGAGCTAGCAACTATCAGTCAACAACTCGGGTCAAGCCATTCATTTGCACAATGCCTATGCGTCTAGATGAAGGCTGGAATCAAATTCAGTTCAACCTTGCTGACTTTACTAGAAGAGCATATGGCACTAATTATGTTGAAACATTAAGGGTACAAATACATGCAAACTGTCGTATAAGAAGGGTGTATTTCTCGGACAGGTTATATTCAGAAGATGAGCTTCCAGCAGAGTTCAAACTATTCCTTCCAATACAAAATAAGGCAAAAACAGCAGTCGCTACGTAAAAAATTGTAGTTTAAATTATGTTACCCTAGTAAATGTATTTAATAAGTATATTTCATTTTGTTTCTTTGAATAATTATTGCACCCAAGATTTTTGATATAGCATTTTGTATTGTGTGAATTTTCACATAAATAAAGACCACAACAATAAAGTTTATTATTATTTTGTTTTCCAATTATTATGAGAAGGACTTCTTTTTATCCTATAGGATTTCTATTTGCTAAAAATAATAAAATTTTAACCCAATATTACAGTACATAATGTGGCTAATTCTGTTGTACACAATTCTCTAAACTACTCTAGCGGCACGCTATGATGGCCGGTTTGACGTTTGTCCGCTCATGAAGTTCCGTATTAATTGATAACGACTTTGAAGGAAATAATTGTATTACTTTATTGACGATAGTGATGTGCAGAGATTCATAAATTTTATCGAATGTAGTTTTAGGTTTAGGACTCAAAATTTATTTATTAAATTGATTTCTTAAATGTATACAAGTGTAGAAAAATCAGTTTGCACCATTTAAGGGGTGAATGTACTTGTGAATATGAACAATTTTCACTATGTGGACAAACCTCTGAAATCGCAAAAAAATATCAATAAATTTTTAAAAATGGAATCTAATACGATCGTCACATAGGATCGCTGGCTAGCACAACTACTACCTCCGGCAAACTCGCGTCAATGCTCAATGCAAAACAAAGCAGTTTCGAATTGACGTTGCTTCGAAAAGTATAAACTGTCAGTGCAATGCGATTGTGATATAGTTTTGACCTGGCTTTGGATTTCAAATATTGATACTGCATTACTGTTGACCCTTGCTCGTTAATTTGGACTCTGTTCAAGCCCTTTGTTGTGGATTTCGTCGATATGACCGAACGTACGCAGAGAACTGTTCTAAATAGTCAGACACGTGAGTTCGTAATACGCCTTCGTAACTATTTCGATCGTGAAGCTCAAAATGGAGGGCCAATTTTACCTATAACGTCAGTGGTTGAACGCGTAGCTGATGCGCTTAATATTGGACAACGAACTGTTAGACGGATAACTAAAAAAAAATATGGCGAGACTGGCACAGAAGAAAATAAACTTCACACACCAAAAAAGAGAAAACGAGCAAAACCAGTCGTAGGCATCGATAGCTTTGATGCCGATGCTATCCGAAGACATGTTTACGGCTACTATTTACAGAAGGAGTATCCAACAAGAAAAAAGTTGGTGCATTCACTGAAGGAAGCTGGATTATTCTTCGGTGGGGAAAGTTCTTTAACGAAGATTTTGAAGACCATTGGATTTCGATACAAAAAATGTAACAAACGCAAAATATTGATGGAAAGATTTGATATAGCGATGGCAAGGTATACTTTTTTACGGCAAGTGAAAGAAATCAAAAATTGGCAAAATGTTGTGTTCTTGGATGAAACATGGCTTAATGCTAACCATACTGTAGGCCGTTCTTGGAACGATGACACAGCAGCATCTACTTCCAAAGTTCCTGTAGGAAAAGGATCGCGACTTATAATTTGTCACGCCGGAACCATCAACGGGTTTGTCGAAGGTTCTCTCATGGCTTTTGCGTCAAAAACCACTGGAGACTATCATGAAGACATGAATGGAGAAAAGTTTACTGAATGGTTTACCTCAATGTTGTGTAGCCTCCCTGAACCATCTATTATAATTATGGACAACGCCCCATACCACTCGATGCAAATTGACAAGCCACCTGCCCAATCCCAAAAGAAAGCTGATATCGTCGCATGGCTTCGTAAAAATGGCGTAGATGCAAACATGAATATGTTAAAAGCGGAATTAGTACGTCTTTTAAAAGAAAACAAACCAACCAAGATCCGATACGTCATTGACGAAATAGCATTAGAACATGGGCACAGAGTTATACGGTTACCGCCTTACCATTGTGAGTATAATGCGATTGAGTTGGTGTGGGCTCAAATTAAGGGATATGCTGCAAGACACAATACAGAACCCCCATTTACCACAAAAAAAATGCTAAAATTATTAGAAGAAGCTTGTGAACATGTGACTAAAGGAGACTGGGAAAAGGTTGTGAATAGAACTGTTAAATTAATAAGGGAAGATTATGAAAGAGATGTGAAAATAGATAATATTATAGAAAACGAACATATAATTATTAATGTATGTGATGATAGCAGTGACGACAGTGAAAATAGTAGTATGGACGAATCTGATTAATTATGGCCTTTTGTGGCACCTTTTTTGGTATCTTTTGTATTCATATGTTTCTTGTGTGCATATAAAGTATGTATATTCATTTTCGTTCAAATATTCAGTTCGTTCAAATAAATTAAATAAACATATACATTTTTGTTTTATTAAACCTATTTAATCAGGTACAAAAACAAAACTTAATTGTTTTTTGTTCGAGAATAAATTGACATTCCACATCACTATTGTAATGTGTCAAACCGGCCATCATAGCGTGCCGCTAGTTGTAAACTAAAATGACAGGTCTAAATCTATTGCTATCCTTTTCCGCAGTGAGCACTGTGAAAGAGATAGGAATAAATTTAGACCTGTCATTTTAGTTTAGTTTAGAGGATTGTGTACAAAAGAATTAGCCACAATATATTATTACATCACACCATCCATTAAAGGTGATTAAAGCCCTATATCTTCCAACATTAGCTCAGCTCTCGTATAGCTAAGATGGATTTAAAGTTTAAGACCCGCCATGCTGCTCCAAGACGGGTTGTCAGGCTACATCATGGCTTTTAATATAAAATATCTGAAATCTGAATTTTTTTTAAAAATTCCATCGACGTGTCATGTAAATTTTTTTTCGATGAATTTGGGAAAGCGTAAAATGGAACAACATCATCTGCAATTATAGGGATGTTCACGCAAATAAACATCGATATTTTGTCGATGTGATTTATCGAATCATTGCATCGATGTATTTATGATAGTAGAGTAGAACAATACATAAAGATTTCAATTTAGTTTTATTTGAATGAATTCCTTAATAAGTAAGTATTTTACAAAGGAAGTTTTGTTATCCACATAAATTCTACTATTCCTATCATGCAAAATCATAGCTACCTACTCTTTTCGCTCATCATTTCAGTCCATTTTTTAATTTGAAAATTGTAACTTTATATGTACTTAATATTATTTTTTAAATTAGAAGCTGTCGTGTAACTTTGACATTTATAAGATTAATAATTTGAGCAACCATGCATCGAATGAAATGTTATCATAGTAGCCAATTCTGTTGTACACAATCTCTAAACCTAGACTAAATTGACGTGAATTTAGTTTAAAAAATAGTGTTTAATAAGATATAGGAATATATTTGTACAAAATTAGCCACAATGCATTCGCAAACGTCGGAAGTAACTAATACATCAAAATATAAATATAATTTACCAAGCATCGATGTTTACGATGTATCGATGTAAATCGCACATCCTTACAGCTAATGAATTATATGTCAACTGTCAGTGTGATTAATCTGACATGACAGTGACACAACAATGACATTTCAATATTTGCAGGAGAGCAAGGGTAGCTTGAAAATGTTTTTCTCATTATTGCAATTTAGAGCTATAATTTTAATATTTATTATAAAATGTGTGTCACAATGTTATTCAAATGATATATTAGGATGCGGCGGATTTGTAAAAAGCCACGCTAGTTTGGACTTTTCGAAAATCGAAATTGGCTTGTAAGTTAACCTAAAACTTATTTTAATTTAATAAGATTTAGTGCGGATTAAGTCTTATGTGTGTTAACGGTGATATCGTGACGATAACAATGAATATTTTTTTTGGTGTAAATAAATTAAAATTAACTACTATGTACTACTAACACACTATTTTTATTATGTTCCTACACAGAAGATACTAGAATTTGAATTCTCAAGTTTTTTGTTGGATCTTCTCAATAAAAATGGCATCCCGTTACTAGTGAATTAGTTGATATGAATTAAATTTTAATTATAATACTTATATTTTAATATAATATTGTGCTGTTTTATTCTATTTTTAAGATATACAAAAGACGGAAGCCTCAAAGAGAAAACAGAATGTGCGCCAACCAACGGTTACTATTTTCTACCTTTGTATGAGCAGGGGGTATATATTTTAAAGATTCACCCACCACCGGGATGGAGTTTTGAACCTTCCGAAGTTGAACTCGTTATAGATGGTGCAACGGATCAATGCTCTAACGGTGAAGATATTAACTTTGTCTTCAATGGGTTTGGTATTACCGGCAGAGTGATCACAGCCGGTCAGAAACAGGGCCCTAGTGGAATAAACGTACAGTTGGTGAATGAAAATGGGGATGTAAGGAAAACTGTGACCACTGTGGGGGGTGATTTCCACTTCACCCCCGTTATACCTGGGAAGTATATTGTGAAGACTTCTCATCCTAGGTAAGACTTGTTTAATTTAATATAATTTATTTATTAGATTAAATTGTTTGACTTTACAATAAGATCTTAAATTAGCTGTTAAAGTACTAATCTATCTTTAACAGATATAGCATAACTTTAAAAATTTTTTGCACTTAAGGTGCTCTCTATTAACCTACAATTAACTACATATTGGCGAGGACTTCAGTGAGTGTTATATAGGTTTTGTGATGGTTGGATACACCCCTACATTTGAGCAGTATGTCATCCACTGTCTCATCACACTCCATGCGTGCTCTGCATAGAGGGCTGTGGATATAACTTAAAATGAAAAGTTGACTGAAAATTTAGCTGTTATCGTGCCTACAACTGTCCTAATTTGGCCTTAATTTTCTTGATTGTAGTATTTGCCTTGTCAGACATTGACTGGGGGCTACATTAAACTTTTATCAAGCCTGCCAAGTATGGGATTAGAATACATTATTTTTTCCAGGTGGAAACTAGACCCGGCTCAGACAGTAGTCCAGGTAAAAGAAGGCAACACTGCCTTACCCCTGGGCTCGCTCAGTGTCAAGGGCTATGATGTGTCTGGGTCTGTCACCTCCTTTGGCAGCCCTATCGCAGGAGTGTATGTTCTCCTCTATTCTATAGAGGTAAGGAAGAAATAATTATTCAACCTTATAATAATTTACAAGAGAAAGGATGTACAAGATTTGCCTTTGTGTCCAAACAGTGTGTTTGTGTCAAATATTACATGTTTAATATGACATAATGATTGACATTCAAGAAAAAATAGTGTGCCAATTTTAAATAAAGTTTGATTTGTTTTGACTTCTTAGGATTTAGGCAAAGGACAAATCTAGTGAAATGCTGTGAGCGGAAAAGTGCCTGGAAAATTTTCCTTAAACATCTTGTCTGTTCAGATATGGGGCCATCCATAAATTACGTCATACAAATTTCATGTTTTTTTATCCCTCCCCTGTCCTTGTCACAGCTGGTCCCATTTGTGAGACCCACACTCCCTAGTGTGACAACTGATATTACATATTTTGCAATTTTACATGTAGACATTAAATTAAAACAGCATTTGTGAATATTTTTAATTTATTTTTTTCATATTTCGTGTTTTATTTAAACCTACCTACTTTAATTAAATTTTGAAATGTGACGTCACAAAATTTAGGGCCCCTCCCACCCCCTTGTCACACAATGTCACAATTCGTCGACCCCCTCCCAACCCCTTAACGTGTGACGTAATTTATGGATGGCACCTATGGTAGTAAAATTTCATTTTTCATTGTGGAAAACGATTGTGTACATCCAAATGAGCAACATGTGCTGATTATTTCCAGGAGAACCCCAAATTGAGAGTGGAAGGGTGCAAGACAGCCCTCCTGCAGGGCGTCCCAGAATCCCCCATCTGCTACTCCGTCACTGATGCTGCGGGGGAGTTCAAGTTTGGTCTCGTGCCAGCTGGAGACTACAAGTTGCTTGCACTATCCAAGTCGCCAGGACAAGCTACAATCACTTATAAAATCAAGCCGGATGCAGTGCCGTTCAACGTGAAACATGACAGCTTATATATCAAGAACGCTTTTGAGGTAATCCATCCATACAAATAAAATATATAAAAATAAGTCGGGTTTTCCTTCCTGACGCTATAACTCCAGAATGCACGAACCGATTTCCACAGTTTTGCATTCGTTGGAAAGGTCTCGGGCTCCGTGAGGTTTATAGCAAAGAAAAACACGCGAACGAAGTCGCGGGGGTCAGCTAGTAAAATATAAAATTAAAATGTATTCATAATTAGTGATTTTGTAATAATTGCTTCTTATTATAATCATATTGATACCAGAAATTTCAATTGTCGTAAAGGACATGGACAGGCCTGTCCTATACGACAATTGAAATTTCTGGTATCGAATTATGATTATTTGAACAAAGCATGCCCAAAACACACGCTTCTATCTATCTGTATGTCTGTGTAATCTTTAACCGACTTTCAAAAGCATAAAAGGTTGATTTTGTGCACTAAAACAAATCAGTTACGACGAAACTTTGGTGTGTTCTGAGTTTGAATTTGCAAAGTGCACAACCTTGCACAAATTAGGCACGCGTTTTCCTACCACATCGCCATTCTATTCTTGGTAATATATTTCTATGCTTGTTATGGTAAGTTCGGCCCTGTTCTATAAAACCAATGCGTCGGTCTGTGCATCAAGTATGTACAGTAATAGAGTATGTATGTAAGGATCAAACGTCTCGGTACGTAGGTAAGCGGGTTCACGGCGCTGGGCTCCGTGCTGACGGGGCCGGGCGGCAGCGGCATCCCCGGCGCCCGGGTGCTGATGGGGGACCAGCCGGTGGGCACCACCGACGCGACCGGGATGTTCACCCTCACCGAGTTGAAGCCTGGCACCTTCACGCTTAACATAGAACACGGTGAGTGAATCGACAGTATAATATCTTTATTTAATAAATGTTAGTCTAGTCATGCTGAACATAAATAATATTCTCCTTTTCTTTCCAACTAAGCATAAAGTTGTTGCTAGGGGGTTTAAAAATTAAAATAGGGGCTAATTTCGTCTATAGGGGCAATTCCGTCTTTTTGTTACTACATTCGCCACAATCGAGCTGCGCCTTTGATTTTTATATCGGCGTCTTCGTGCGGGTCTTCCTCGATTGCTGATATAAAAATCAAAGGCGCAGCTCGATCGTAGCGAGCGTAGTAACAAAAAGACGGAATTACCCCGACAGACGGTATTTACCTCTATTTTAATTTTTGTTTTATTGTTTACATTTCTTGTATTTTTGTACTAAAATGGGTAAAAATAGTGTGAAATAAATGACTGCTAATTCCTTAGCGCAATGCGAGTTCGACGAGATGGCCGTGACGGTGACGGCGAGCGGCGTGAGAGCGCCGCTGCTCGCCGTGGCCGCGCGCTGGCGCGTGTGCGGCGAGCTGACGCCGCCCGAGCCGCGCTCCGTGCTGCTGCGCGCCGCCGACCGCAGCGCGCCCGCAGCGCCCGCGCACCGCGTGCAAGCCGCGTCCGACGGTGAGCGACATACAGGGTATACGGTGACGGCGAGCGGCGTGAGCGCGCCGCTGCTCGCCGTGGCCGCGCGCTGGCGCGTGTGCGGCGAGCTGACGCCGCCCGAGCCGCGCTCCGTGCTGCTGCGCGCCGCCGACCGCAGCGCGCCCGCAGCGCCCGCGCACCGCGTGCAAGCCGCGTCCGACGGTGAGCGACATACAGGGTATACGGTGACGGCGAGCGGCGTGAGCGCGCCGCTGCTCGCCGTGGCCGCGCGCTGGCGCGTGTGCGGCGAGCTGACGCCGCCCGAGCCGCGCTCCGTGCTGCTGCGCGCCGCCGACCGCAGCGCGCCCGCAGCGCCCGCGCACCGCGTGCAAGCCGCGTCCGACGGTGAGCGACATACAGGGTATACGGTGACGGCGAGCGGCGTGAGCGCGCCGCTGCTCGCCGTGGCCGCGCGCTGGCGCGTGTGCGGCGAGCTGACGCCGCCCGAGCCGCGCTCCGTGCTGCTGCGCGCCGCCGACCGCAGCGCGCCCGCAGCGCCCGCGCACCGCGTGCAAGCCGCGTCCGACGGTGAGCGACATACAGGGTATACGGTGACGGCGAGCGGCGTGAGCGCGCCGCTGCTCGCCGTGGCCGCGCGCTGGCGCGTGTGCGGCGAGCTGACGCCGCCCGAGCCGCGCTCCGTGCTGCTGCGCGCCGCCGACCGCAGCGCGCCCGCAGCGCCCGCGCACCGCGTGCAAGCCGCGTCCGACGGTGAGCGACATACAGGGTATACGGTGACGGCGAGCGGCGTGAGCGCGCCGCTGCTCGCCGTGGCCGCGCGCTGGCGCGTGTGCGGCGAGCTGACGCCGCCCGAGCCGCGCTCCGTGCTGCTGCGCGCCGCCGACCGCAGCGCGCCCGCAGCGCCCGCGCACCGCGTGCAAGCCGCGTCCGACGGTGAGCGACATACAGGGTATACGGTGACGGCGAGCGGCGTGAGCGCGCCGCTGCTCGCCGTGGCCGCGCGCTGGCGCGTGTGCGGCGAGCTGACGCCGCCCGAGCCGCGCTCCGTGCTGCTGCGCGCCGCCGACCGCAGCGCGCCCGCAGCGCCCGCGCACCGCGTGCAAGCCGCGTCCGACGGTGAGCGACATACAGGGTATACGGTGACGGCGAGCGGCGTGAGCGCGCCGCTGCTCGCCGTGGCCGCGCGCTGGCGCGTGTGCGGCGAGCTGACGCCGCCCGAGCCGCGCTCCGTGCTGCTGCGCGCCGCCGACCGCAGCGCGCCCGCAGCGCCCGCGCACCGCGTGCAAGCCGCGTCCGACGGTGAGCGACATACAGGGTATACGGTGACGGCGAGCGGCGTGAGCGCGCCGCTGCTCGCCGTGGCCGCGCGCTGGCGCGTGTGCGGCGAGCTGACGCCGCCCGAGCCGCGCTCCGTGCTGCTGCGCGCCGCCGACCGCAGCGCGCCCGCAGCGCCCGCGCACCGCGTGCAAGCCGCGTCCGACGGTGAGCGACATACAGGGTATACGGTGACGGCGAGCGGCGTGAGCGCGCCGCTGCTCGCCGTGGCCGCGCGCTGGCGCGTGTGCGGCGAGCTGACGCCGCCCGAGCCGCGCTCCGTGCTGCTGCGCGCCGCCGACCGCAGCGCGCCCGCAGCGCCCGCGCACCGCGTGCAAGCCGCGTCCGACGGTGAGCGACATACAGGGTATACGGTGACGGCGAGCGGCGTGAGCGCGCCGCTGCTCGCCGTGGCCGCGCGCTGGCGCGTGTGCGGCGAGCTGACGCCGCCCGAGCCGCGCTCCGTGCTGCTGCGCGCCGCCGACCGCAGCGCGCCCGCAGCGCCCGCGCACCGCGTGCAAGCCGCGTCCGACGGTGAGCGACATACAGGGTATACGGTGACGGCGAGCGGCGTGAGCGCGCCGCTGCTCGCCGTGGCCGCGCGCTGGCGCGTGTGCGGCGAGCTGACGCCGCCCGAGCCGCGCTCCGTGCTGCTGCGCGCCGCCGACCGCAGCGCGCCCGCAGCGCCCGCGCACCGCGTGCAAGCCGCGTCCGACGGTGAGCGACATACAGGGTATACGGTGACGGCGAGCGGCGTGAGCGCGCCGCTGCTCGCCGTGGCCGCGCGCTGGCGCGTGTGCGGCGAGCTGACGCCGCCCGAGCCGCGCTCCGTGCTGCTGCGCGCCGCCGACCGCAGCGCGCCCGCAGCGCCCGCGCACCGCGTGCAAGCCGCGTCCGACGGTGAGCGACATACAGGGTATACGGTGACGGCGAGCGGCGTGAGCGCGCCGCTGCTCGCCGTGGCCGCGCGCTGGCGCGTGTGCGGCGAGCTGACGCCGCCCGAGCCGCGCTCCGTGCTGCTGCGCGCCGCCGACCGCAGCGCGCCCGCAGCGCCCGCGCACCGCGTGCAAGCCGCGTCCGACGGTGAGCGACATACAGGGTATACGGTGACGGCGAGCGGCTGTGAGCGCGCCGCTGCTCGCCGTGGCCGCGCGCTGGCGCGTGTGCGGCGAGCTGACGCCGCCCGAGCCGCGCTCCGTGCTGCTGCGCGCCGCCGACCGCAGCGCGCCCGCAGCGCCCGCGCACCGCGTGCAAGCCGCGTCGACGGTGAGCGACATACAGGGTATACGGTGACGGCGAGCGGCGTGAGCGCGCCGCTGCTCGCCGTGGCCGCGCGCTGGCGCGTGTGCGGCGAGCTGACGCCGCCCGAGCCGCGCTCCGTGCTGCTGCGCGCCGCCGACCGCAGCGCGCCCGCAGCGCCCGCGCACCGCGTGCAAGCCGCGTCCGACGGTGAGCGACATACAGGGTATACGGTGACGGCGAGCGGCGTGAGCGCGCCGCTGCTCGCCGTGGCCGCGCGCTGGCGCGTGTGCGGCGAGCTGACGCCGCCCGAGCCGCGCTCCGTGCTGCTGCGCGCCGCCGACCGCAGCGCGCCCGCAGCGCCCGCGCACCGCGTGCAAGCCGCGTCCGACGGTGAGCGACATACAGGGTATACGGTGACGGCGAGCGGCGTGAGCGCGCCGCTGCTCGCCGTGGCCGCGCGCTGGCGCGTGTGCGGCGAGCTGACGCCGCCCGAGCCGCGCTCCGTGCTGCTGCGCGCCGCCGACCGCAGCGCGCCCGCAGCGCCCGCGCACCGCGTGCAAGCCGCGTCCGACGGTGAGCGACATACAGGGTATACGGTGACGGCGAGCGGCGTGAGCGCGCCGCTGCTCGCCGTGGCCGCGCGCTGGCGCGTGTGCGGCGAGCTGACGCCGCCCGAGCCGCGCTCCGTGCTGCTGCGCGCCGCCGACCGCAGCGCGCCCGCAGCGCCCGCGCACCGCGTGCAAGCCGCGTCCGACGGTGAGCGACATACAGGGTATACGGTGACGGCGAGCGGCGTGAGCGCGCCGCTGCTCGCCGTGGCCGCGCGCTGGCGCGTGTGCGGCGAGCTGACGCCGCCCGAGCCGCGCTCCGTGCTGCTGCGCGCCGCCGACCGCAGCGCGCCCGCAGCGCCCGCGCACCGCGTGCAAGCCGCGTCCGACGGTGAGCGACATACAGGGTATACGGTGACGGCGAGCGGCGTGAGCGCGCCGCTGCTCGCCGTGGCCGCGCGCTGGCGCGTGTGCGGCGAGCTGACGCCGCCCGAGCCGCGCTCCGTGCTGCTGCGCGCCGCCGACCGCAGCGCGCCCGCAGCGCCCGCGCACCGCGTGCAAGCCGCGTCCGACGGTGAGCGACATACAGGGTATACGGTGACGGCGAGCGGCGTGAGCGCGCCGCTGCTCGCCGTGGCCGCGCGCTGGCGCGTGTGCGGCGAGCTGACGCCGCCCGAGCCGCGCTCCGTGCTGCTGCGCGCCGCCGACCGCAGCGCGCCCGCAGCGCCCGCGCACCGCGTGCAAGCCGCGTCCGACGGTGAGCGACATACAGGGTATACGGTGACGGCGAGCGGCGTGAGCGCGCCGCTGCTCGCCGTGGCCGCGCGCTGGCGCGTGTGCGGCGAGCTGACGCCGCCCGAGCCGCGCTCCGTGCTGCTGCGCGCCGCCGACCGCAGCGCGCCCGCAGCGCCCGCGCACCGCGTGCAAGCCGCGTCCGACGGTGAGCGACATACAGGGTATACGGTGACGGCGAGCGGCGTGAGCGCGCCGCTGCTCGCCGTGGCCGCGCGCTGGCGCGTGTGCGGCGAGCTGACGCCGCCCGAGCCGCGCTCCGTGCTGCTGCGCGCCGCCGACCGCAGCGCGCCCGCAGCGCCCGCGCACCGCGTGCAAGCCGCGTCCGACGGTGAGCGACATACAGGGTATACGGTGACGGCGAGCGGCGTGAGCGCGCCGCTGCTCGCCGTGGCCGCGCGCTGGCGCGTGTGCGGCGAGCTGACGCCGCCCGAGCCGCGCTCCGTGCTGCTGCGCGCCGCCGACCGCAGCGCGCCCGCAGCGCCCGCGCACCGCGTGCAAGCCGCGTCCGACGGTGAGCGACATACAGGGTATACGGTGACGGCGAGCGGCGTGAGCGCGCCGCTGCTCGCCGTGGCCGCGCGCTGGCGCGTGTGCGGCGAGCTGACGCCGCCCGAGCCGCGCTCCGTGCTGCTGCGCGCCGCCGACCGCAGCGCGCCCGCAGCGCCCGCGCACCGCGTGCAAGCCGCGTCCGACGGTGAGCGACATACAGGGTATACGGTGACGGCGAGCGGCGTGAGCGCGCCGCTGCTCGCCGTGGCCGCGCGCTGGCGCGTGTGCGGCGAGCTGACGCCGCCCGAGCCGCGCTCCGTGCTGCTGCGCGCCGCCGACCGCAGCGCGCCCGCAGCGCCCGCGCACCGCGTGCAAGCCGCGTCCGACGGTGAGCGACATACAGGGTATACGGTGACGGCGAGCGGCGTGAGCGCGCCGCTGCTCGCCGTGGCCGCGCGCTGGCGCGTGTGCGGCGAGCTGACGCCGCCCGAGCCGCGCTCCGTGCTGCTGCGCGCCGCCGACCGCAGCGCGCCCGCAGCGCCCGCGCACCGCGTGCAAGCCGCGTCCGACGGTGAGCGACATACAGGGTATACGGTGACGGCGAGCGGCGTGAGCGCGCCGCTGCTCGCCGTGGCCGCGCGCTGGCGCGTGTGCGGCGAGCTGACGCCGCCCGAGCCGCGCTCCGTGCTGCTGCGCGCCGCCGACCGCAGCGCGCCCGCAGCGCCCGCGCACCGCGTGCAAGCCGCGTCCGACGGTGAGCGACATACAGGGTATACGGTGACGGCGAGCGGCGTGAGCGCGCCGCTGCTCGCCGTGGCCGCGCGCTGGCGCGTGTGCGGCGAGCTGACGCCGCCCGAGCCGCGCTCCGTGCTGCTGCGCGCCGCCGACCGCAGCGCGCCCGCAGCGCCCGCGCACCGCGTGCAAGCCGCGTCCGACGGTGAGCGACATACAGGGTATACGGTGACGGCGAGCGGCGTGAGCGCGCCGCTGCTCGCCGTGGCCGCGCGCTGGCGCGTGTGCGGCGAGCTGACGCCGCCCGAGCCGCGCTCCGTGCTGCTGCGCGCCGCCGACCGCAGCGCGCCCGCAGCGCCCGCGCACCGCGTGCAAGCCGCGTCCGACGGTGAGCGACATACAGGGTATACGGTGACGGCGAGCGGCGTGAGCGCGCCGCTGCTCGCCGTGGCCGCGCGCTGGCGCGTGTGCGGCGAGCTGACGCCGCCCGAGCCGCGCTCCGTGCTGCTGCGCGCCCCGCAGCGCCCGCGCACCGCGTGCAAGCCGCGTCCGACGGTGAGCGACATACAGGGTATACGGTGACGGCGAGCGGCGTGAGCGCGCCGCTGCTCGCCGTGGCCGCGCGCTGGCGCGTGTGCGGCGAGCTGACGCCGCCCGAGCCGCGCTCCGTGCTGCTGCGCGCCGCCGACCGCAGCGCGCCCGCAGCGCCCGCGCACCGCGTGCAAGCCGCGTCCGACGGTGAGCGACATACAGGGTATACGGTGACGGCGAGCGGCGTGAGCGCGCCGCTGCTCGCCGTGGCCGCGCGCTGGCGCGTGTGCGGCGAGCTGACGCCGCCCGAGCCGCGCTCCGTGCTGCTGCGCGCCCGCAGCGCCCGCGCACCGCGTGCAAGCCGCGTCCGACGGTGAGCGACATACAGGGTATACGGTGACGGCGAGCGGCGTGAGCGCGCCGCTGCTCGCCGTGGCCGCGCGCTGGCGCGTGTGCGGCGAGCTGACGCCGCCCGAGCCGCGCTCCGTGCTGCTGCGCGCCGCCGACCGCAGCGCGCCCGCAGCGCCCGCGCACCGCGTGCAAGCCGCGTCCGACGGTGAGCGACATACAGGGTATACGGTGACGGCGAGCGGCGTGAGCGCGCCGCTGCTCGCCGTGGCCGCGCGCTGGCGCGTGTGCGGCGAGCTGACGCCGCCCGAGCCGCGCTCCGTGCTGCTGCGCGCCGCCGACCGCAGCGCGCCCGCAGCGCCCGCGCACCGCGTGCAAGCCGCGTCCGACGGTGAGCGACATACAGGGTATACGGTGACGGCGAGCGGCGTGAGCGCGCCGCTGCTCGCCGTGGCCGCGCGCTGGCGCGTGTGCGGCGAGCTGACGCCGCCCGAGCCGCGCTCCGTGCTGCTGCGCGCCGCCGACCGCAGCGCGCCCGCAGCGCCCGCGCACCGCGTGCAAGCCGCGTCCGACGGTGAGCGACATACAGGGTATACGGTGACGGCGAGCGGCGTGAGAGCGCCGCTGCTCGCCGTGGCCGCGCGCTGGCGCGTGTGCGGCGAGCTGACGCCGCCCGAGCCGCGCTCCGTGCTGCTGCGCGCCCGCAGCGCCCGCGCACCGCGTGCAAGCCGCGTCCGACGGTGAGCGACATACAGGGTATACGGTGACGGCGAGCGGCGTGAGCGCGCCGCTGCTCGCCGTGGCCGCGCGCTGGCGCGTGTGCGGCGAGCTGACGCCGCCCGAGCCGCGCTCCGTGCTGCTGCGCGCCGCCGACCGCAGCGCGCCCGCAGCGCCCGCGCACCGCGTGCAAGCCGCGTCCGACGGTGAGCGACATACAGGGTATACGGTGACGGCGAGCGGCGTGAGCGCGCCGCTGCTCGCCGTGGCCGCGCGCTGGCGCGTGTGCGGCGAGCTGACGCCGCCCGAGCCGCGCTCCGTGCTGCTGCGCGCCGCCGACCGCAGCGCGCCCGCAGCGCCCGCGCACCGCGTGCAAGCCGCGTCCGACGGTGAGCGACATACAGGGTATACGGTGACGGCGAGCGGCGTGAGCGCGCCGCTGCTCGCCGTGGCCGCGCGCTGGCGCGTGTGCGGCGAGCTGACGCCGCCCGAGCCGCGCTCCGTGCTGCTGCGCGCCGCCGACCGCAGCGCGCCCGCAGCGCCCGCGCACCGCGTGCAAGCCGCGTCCGACGGTGAGCGACATACAGGGTATACGGTGACGGCGAGCGGCGTGAGCGCGCCGCTGCTCGCCGTGGCCGCGCGCTGGCGCGTGTGCGGCGAGCTGACGCCGCCCGAGCCGCGCTCCGTGCTGCTGCGCGCCCGCAGCGCCCGCGCACCGCGTGCAAGCCGCGTCCGACGGTGAGCGACATACAGGGTATACGGTGACGGCGAGCGGCGTGAGCGCGCCGCTGCTCGCCGTGGCCGCGCGCTGGCGCGTGTGCGGCGAGCTGACGCCGCCCGAGCCGCGCTCCGTGCTGCTGCGCGCCCGCAGCGCCCGCGCACCGCGTGCAAGCCGCGTCCGACGGTGAGCGACATACAGGGTATACGGTGACGGCGAGCGGCGTGAGCGCGCCGCTGCTCGCCGTGGCCGCGCGCTGGCGCGTGTGCGGCGAGCTGACGCCGCCCGAGCCGCGCTCCGTGCTGCTGCGCGCCGCCGACCGCAGCGCGCCCGCAGCGCCCGCGCACCGCGTGCAAGCCGCGTCCGACGGTGAGCGACATACAGGGTATACGGTGACGGCGAGCGGCGTGAGCGCGCCGCTGCTCGCCGTGGCCGCGCGCTGGCGCGTGTGCGGCGAGCTGACGCCGCCCGAGCCGCGCTCCGTGCTGCTGCGCGCCCGCAGCGCCCGCGCACCGCGTGCAAGCCGCGTCCGACGGTGAGCGACATACAGGGTATACGGTGACGGCGAGCGGCGTGAGCGCGCCGCTGCTCGCCGTGGCCGCGCGCTGGCGCGTGTGCGGCGAGCTGACGCCGCCCGAGCCGCGCTCCGTGCTGCTGCGCGCCCGCAGCGCCCGCGCACCGCGTGCAAGCCGCGTCCGACGGTGAGCGACATACAGGGTATACGGTGACGGCGAGCGGCGTGAGCGCGCCGCTGCTCGCCGTGGCCGCGCGCTGGCGCGTGTGCGGCGAGCTGACGCCGCCCGAGCCGCGCTCCGTGCTGCTGCGCGCCCGCAGCGCCCGCGCACCGCGTGCAAGCCGCGTCCGACGGTGAGCGACATACAGGGTATACGGTGACGGCGAGCGGCGTGAGCGCGCCGCTGCTCGCCGTGGCCGCGCGCTGGCGCGTGTGCGGCGAGCTGACGCCGCCCGAGCCGCGCTCCGTGCTGCTGCGCGCCGCCGACCGCAGCGCGCCCGCAGCGCCCGCGCACCGCGTGCAAGCCGCGTCCGACGGTGAGCGACATACAGGGTATACGGTGACGGCGAGCGGCGTGAGCGCGCCGCTGCTCGCCGTGGCCGCGCGCTGGCGCGTGTGCGGCGAGCTGACGCCGCCCGAGCCGCGCTCCGTGCTGCTGCGCGCCGCCGACCGCAGCGCGCCCGCAGCGCCCGCGCACCGCGTGCAAGCCGCGTCCGACGGTGAGCGACATACAGGGTATACGGTGACGGCGAGCGGCGTGAGCGCGCCGCTGCTCGCCGTGGCCGCGCGCTGGCGCGTGTGCGGCGAGCTGACGCCGCCCGAGCCGCGCTCCGTGCTGCTGCGCGCCGCCGACCGCAGCGCGCCCGCAGCGCCCGCGCACCGCGTGCAAGCCGCGTCCGACGGTGAGCGACATACAGGGTATACGGTGACGGCGAGCGGCGTGAGCGCGCCGCTGCTCGCCGTGGCCGCGCGCTGGCGCGTGTGCGGCGAGCTGACGCCGCCCGAGCCGCGCTCCGTGCTGCTGCGCGCCGCCGACCGCAGCGCGCCCGCAGCGCCCGCGCACCGCGTGCAAGCCGCGTCCGACGGTGAGCGACATACAGGGTATACGGTGACGGCGAGCGGCGTGAGCGCGCCGCTGCTCGCCGTGGCCGCGCGCTGGCGCGTGTGCGGCGAGCTGACGCCGCCCGAGCCGCGCTCCGTGCTGCTGCGCGCCGCCGACCGCAGCGCGCCCGCAGCGCCCGCGCACCGCGTGCAAGCCGCGTCCGACGGTGAGCGACATACAGGGTATACGGTGACGGCGAGCGGCGTGAGCGCGCCGCTGCTCGCCGTGGCCGCGCGCTGGCGCGTGTGCGGCGAGCTGACGCCGCCCGAGCCGCGCTCCGTGCTGCTGCGCGCCGCCGACCGCAGCGCGCCCGCAGCGCCCGCGCACCGCGTGCAAGCCGCGTCCGACGGTGAGCGACATACAGGGTATACGGTGACGGCGAGCGGCGTGAGCGCGCCGCTGCTCGCCGTGGCCGCGCGCTGGCGCGTGTGCGGCGAGCTGACGCCGCCCGAGCCGCGCTCCGTGCTGCTGCGCGCCGCCGACCGCAGCGCGCCCGCAGCGCCCGCGCACCGCGTGCAAGCCGCGTCCGACGGTGAGCGACATACAGGGTATACGGTGACGGCGAGCGGCGTGAGCGCGCCGCTGCTCGCCGTGGCCGCGCGCTGGCGCGTGTGCGGCGAGCTGACGCCGCCCGAGCCGCGCTCCGTGCTGCTGCGCGCCGCCGACCGCAGCGCGCCCGCAGCGCCCGCGCACCGCGTGCAAGCCGCGTCCGACGGTGAGCGACATACAGGGTATACGGTGACGGCGAGCGGCGTGAGCGCGCCGCTGCTCGCCGTGGCCGCGCGCTGGCGCGTGTGCGGCGAGCTGACGCCGCCCGAGCCGCGCTCCGTGCTGCTGCGCGCCGCCGACCGCAGCGCGCCCGCAGCGCCCGCGCACCGCGTGCAAGCCGCGTCCGACGGTGAGCGACATACAGGGTATACGGTGACGGCGAGCGGCGTGAGCGCGCCGCTGCTCGCCGTGGCCGCGCGCTGGCGCGTGTGCGGCGAGCTGACGCCGCCCGAGCCGCGCTCCGTGCTGCTGCGCGCCGCCGACCGCAGCGCGCCCGCAGCGCCCGCGCACCGCGTGCAAGCCGCGTCCGACGGTGAGCGACATACAGGGTATACGGTGACGGCGAGCGGCGTGAGCGCGCCGCTGCTCGCCGTGGCCGCGCGCTGGCGCGTGTGCGGCGAGCTGACGTGCGTATAGCGTGCATAACTCGGGGTCAATGCCCCACTTATGGACTAGTGACAACTTTAGGTGTCAACTGATTGCAGTACTTTTAAAAATATAGGATTTTTTTTTTATATCATGGAGAAACTGTTCTGAAGCTGAAGCAAGGGTTTCAAAACGTATATAAAAATATGACCATTGCTAAATCAACAGTTCCTCCAAATGGTGTGTTTCAGGTAAATGGTGTACGTTCCTTCCTCCGGGCGTGTACACGGCGCAAGTGGAGGTCAGCGAGCAGGAGCAGAGGGACGGACTGCAGTGAGTGTATTACTAACTGACTTACTGTATTTTTAACCCCCGGCGCAAAAACGACGGGGTGTTATAAGTTTGACGTGTCTGTGTGTATGTGTGTGTGTATGTCTGTCTATTCCCCTGTAGCGTTCAAACGGGTGAACCGATTTGAACGCGGTTTTGATTGTTTGAAAGGTGAGTTAGTCGAGAGTGTTGTTAGCTATGTTTGATGAAAATCGGTCCAAGATGGCCGCCGCTACAAAATGGCAGATTATATTTTTTTTTTCACAACTCCCTTAATATGGGTATCAAATGAAAGGGCTTGACTAGTAGAATAGCACTATTGCAAATCCAAGATGGCCGCTGCCACAAAATGGCGAATGTCGGGGGTTTTTTTAATTTTTCATTTATACTTGTCAATAATTACCTTGTTTTATTTTAATCGGGATATTCGTTAATTACTAAGTATGAGTTTCAAAAAAATATATTTTTCACTACATAATATTTTGTAATATCTTAAATCGCCAACTAACAGATAGTCATTTTCACACCATTATGTCGTACCGTATAATTCACTAATTAATTATTACCCGTTGTTCTGGGTAAACGACAAACGCGACAACTCGACGCGATATCAATCAGTAGCTGAGCCTTCACGCGGCCTACGTTGTCGCGTAGATAAGTCATTTTCTATAGAGTAGTATTTAATTTTAATAGATTTTTAATTCCGTGGAATTCTGACAGCTGTCATTGTCATTTACAGATGAGTTATTTGTATGGAGAACAGGGTTAACATCTACGAAGTACGATTTTACCCCAAACTACTTCAATTCCTTGTCATCATAAAAAGCCATATGCCGCGTAATAATATTAGCGGTTTCGCCCTAAAATAGAAAACACCAAGAGTGGAAACTAGAAAGTGCACACTAACAGCAATAGAAAACAAAAGAAGCACATTGAAAAAAATTATTCAAAATGAAAGTCGAATGACATTATGAATGTCATTATGACAGTATGATGAAGTGTCTGTCAGGCATTTGTCATATCTACATGCGACAGTGGATTTTCATTTACATAAGTTTTGAATTTTTTATCTTTTTTGAAGGAATTGTTTTATCTCTGGTAACATTACGAAACGTCAGAATTCCGCGGAATTAAAAATCAGACTATAGGTCCCTAGGACAATAAGTTAGGGGTAATGCTGCCGATATTAATTCTATTTTCGTGCTGCAGAAGGGTGCTGTGGACTACCAAGAGATCATAAACAGTGTGGCTAATTCTGTTGTACACAATCTCTAAACCTAAACTAAAATGACAGGTCTAAATTTATTCCTATCTCTTTCACAGTGCTCACTGCAGAAAAGGATAGCAATAGATTTAGACCTGTCATTTTAGTTTAGATTTAGAGACTGTGTAGAACAGAATTAGCCACAGTATGTATTTGATTTGGGAATTGTCGGGGCAGGTTCTACCCGGAGGTGCAGCAGGTGTCGGTGGCGCGCGGCGCGGTGGGCGGCGTGTCGTTCGGGCAGGTGCGCGCGCGCGTGCGCGGCCGCGTGCGGTGCGCGCGCCGCTGCGCCGGCCTGCGCGTCGCGCTGCGCCCGCTGGCGGCCGACGGCGCGTACGCCGGCCCGCCGCGATACGCGCCCGTTGTCAGTGAGTATGTCTGCCGTCACTCCGGAATATGCTCCACTACGTTTGTATGAACAGCGGTCAGTGGGCGAGTGTGACTGTTCCCGTGTTGCAGACGGTGAATACACGTTCGAGGAGGTGGTGCCGGGCAGCGTGGAGGTGTCGGTGAGCTCGGAGGCGCTGTGCTGGGCGGAGGCGGCGCACAACGTGGCCGTCACGCAGGAGCTGCCGCCCGTGCCCGACTTCGAGCTGCACGGCCTGGCGCTCGCCGTCACCGCCACGCACCGCATGCAGGTAACACCACCCCGCCCCACCCCCGCAATGCTCATACCACCCCGCATTACCCCCTCCCGTCACACGCCCCTTCCCCCTCTCACAACGCCCTTACCGCCCTGTCGCAACCCCCTTTATGTTTCCCGCATTTATTTCCCGCCCCTTCAAATGTTTACGTAAATCCTCACACCTATAGAACTGCCATACTTAGTTTGTATATATATATTTTTTTTTCAATCTTTATTTCTTGCCATTTTCTTTATCTTTCAGTGATTATGTTTCCCGGGGCTTTATCGCTTAGTGATTATGTCTGCTGTGGCTTTATTACTTAGTGACTATGTCTGCTGTGGCTTTATCACTTAGTGCTTATGTCTGCCGGGGGTTAATCACTTAGTGATTGTATAATGTATATACTTTTATATATTTTACTTTGACTTTCATTTTATGTTTCAGGTGGAATACAAGAGCAAAGCAGCTAACGGCGTGCTGACCGTGCCGGCGGGGTATAGCCGCCATTGCGTGCCGCTCGCCGACCAGTACACGCTGATCCCCCGCGGCTGCCACCGCGTGCAGCCGCCAGAGGTCACCGTCCAAATGGACACGGGAGACATACCGGTAATAATGCTTGTGTTTCATCTTCATTCTAAACTGAATATAATAAACAGTAATTTTCTGACTAGAAACTTAGTGGTTTCAAAGTCATCTAGAAGTCCTTTTTGTACATTTTTATTGCTACAATTAACGATACAACAAAGATTATTTAGAAATTAATGATGCATAAAAATATAGGCTTCTCTGCTGGTAACGGGCCGCCATTTTGAGGCGTGCAGTATGTGTTTACTTGTATTAATAGATATCAGTGGGCACAGCAATGTGATAAATATTTTTCTATCCTGACGTTTTTATTTCTCATACCGTCAATCATAACGTTATTAAGTGGATCCATAACGTTATTAACGTTATCAATTAGATCAATAACGTTATTAATATTATCAATTAGATCAATAACGTTATTAACGTTATCAAGTATATTAATAACGGTATTAACGTTATCAATCAGATCAATAACGTTATTAACGTTATCAATTGGATCAATAACGTTATGATTTCACAGCGGTATTTGAAGGTCGGTTGTTTCGCAGAGCGTGTCGTTCGTTGCGACGGCGCACGCGGCCGTCATCAGGATCCAGTCCCCGGAGGCGGCCGCGGACGTGCTGCTGCAGCTCGGCGCTGATGGTACACCCCGGGAACAGCTGCTGCTCAAGCCGGTGTCGGAGGACGGCGGATACGTGTACGAGCACACGGTTTACTTGGCTGAGGTGCGTATCCTATCACTAGGACTCCATGGTTGCGCCACCAGCGAGTGATACCGGCCGCCGCCACTAATTGGTTGCGCAACCAAATGGATACAAGTACGCAGACGGTGTCAGTGAAAAAGTTCAGCAGACAGGGGTAAGGATTGCCAATCGTCCCTCTCCTCCAACCCTTCTCACTGCGGGTAGAGGCACGCGCGACCCATAGTCTGACCTGCAGTGTTAACATTTCTTACAATAAATAAAATAAATAAATAAAATAAACATGGTCATGATTAAGGGCCCCAGGTGGATCCGAAACTAATAACCTGAAATCCTGAATAATCCGAAATACATGCCCCTGAGTCCAACCGTTCTTAATCGATGAAACTATTGTGAGGGATGTAAAGTTTACACCCCTCACGATGGTTTACATTCCTCACGATAGTTTACATCCCTCACGATAGTTTACATCCCTCACGATAGTTTACAACCCTCACGACAATTTACATGCCTCACCATAGTTACGCTAAGACATAATTCGTCTTTTCCCCAGGGCGAAGTGATAACAGTAACACCGCAGTCGTCTCACCTGCTGTTCTCGCCCCGCGGCCCTCAGCGGCTGGTGGGCGAGTCGGAGTGCCAGCCGCACGCGCTCACGTTCAAAGCGGCCAAAGCGCTCACCCTCAAGGGAAGGATCGTACCCTCGGTCGCTGACGTCATCGTCACTCTCGAAGGAGGTACGTAGAATATTGGACTGCCTAGGATTTTTATCTATAGCTTACCTCCGATACTTCATACACGCGCATCTACCATTAATAAGGACAACGCTATAATATGTAACACCACTATATAGTCCATTCCACGAGTCAAACTCCTAGAGAACAAAATACTCGTACATATTGGTCGATGCGCGCTGCTAGAGATAAGTGGAAGACTCTAAGCTTTATATGCTGATAGTCAAATTTTATATGCTGTCGCTAGACTGTGAGAGCTCACAAGTTTTCGCGGTGTGAACCGAAGTATGAAAAAACGCGGTAGCGACATGAGCGAAGCGAAAGTGTGCTTGATGTTCATTAAAAAACTATAGCTCGTTAGTAAGTAGTGAACGTGATTTTCAGAGGACGACACGAAGCTGACTCAGATCACGGGGGAAGACGGGCTGTACAGCTTCGGTCCGCTGGACGCCACGGTGGAGTACCGTGTGAGCGCCGTGAAGGACTCGTACGTGTTCTCGGCGCGCGAGGACAGCGGCGACATCCGCGCGCACAAGCTGGCCGAGATCGCCGTGCGCCTCGTGGACGCCGCCGACGACAAGCCGCTGGAGGTACATTATTATTCATCTAGGTTCAGTAGTAGGTTCAGTATTCAGTAGGCTCTGGTTTCGGGTCTAGTCATTTTTTCCAGTGGGGAAAAAAATGACTAGACCCGAAACCAGAGCCGATAGACCCTTTCTTCGGTCGGGTGTGCGTGCGTGCGTGTGTCTGTCTGTTTGTTCCACCATAGCGCTCAAATGGGTGAACCGATTTGAATGCGCTTTTTTTGTTTGAAAGGTGAATTAATCGGGAGCGTTCTTAGCTATGTTTGATGAAAATCGGACCAAGATGGCCGCCGCCACAAAATGGCGATTACATATTTTTTTACAACTCCCTCAATATCGGTATCAATTGAAAAGGCTTGGCAAGTAAAATAGCACTTTATAAATTTAATTGGCCGCCACCACAAAATGGCGAATGTCAGGAGGTATTTTTAATTTATATTTTTTTATGGTAAGGGCGCGCTGGTGTCGGTGAGCGGCGGCTCGTTCCGCCGCAACGTCGCGTCGAGCGCGACGGGCGCGCTGCGCTTCGGCGCGCTGTCGCCCGCGCAGTACTACGTGAAGCCCAACATGAAGGAGTACCGCTTCGAGCCGCCGCACGCCATCGTGCCCGTCGACGACGGACGCACGCACCGCCTGCTCTTCAAGTACCTATCCTAGTTTATACCTCTTTATTACTATAGTCCATTCCACGAAACAACCTCCCAAAGGAAAACGCCCATTGGCTATGCGCGTAACCATTGTCTGTAGCCGCGCGCATCGACCGATGAGGTGCGAGTATTTTGTTCCCTAGGAGGTTGACTCGTGGAATAGACTATAGATGAACAAACAGCTACTTTTTATAGCTCGTATTCGTCATCAGGATGTTGATTAATCACACTTCACACTAATATTATAAAGACGAAAGTTTGTGTGTGTGTGTGTGTGTGTGTGTGTGTGTGTGTTTGTTACTCTTTAACGCCGTAACTACTAAACCGATTTGGCTGACATTTTGAATGGAGGTAGATTATGCCCTGACTTAACATATAGGTTTTTTTCCTGGAAAAATCAACAGCTCCCACGGGATTTTGAAAAAACCGAAATCTATAACTACAGCTATATGTAGATTACTAAAGCAAACTTCCTTGAAAGTAGGTATAAAGGTTGGAAAAGGAAGCGGGAACGGGAACCGGAAATCCACGATTCCCTCGGGATTTGTGGAAAACCGAAATTCACGCGGGCGAAGCCGCGGACAGAAGCTAGTTATTAATAATTAATTAATTTATTTATTTAATTGATTTCCTTAATTATAATCGGATATGTGATGTGTGCAGGGGAGTGCGCGTGGCGTGGTCGGCGCACGGGCGCGCCGTGTCACTGGGCGGCGTGGGCGTGGGCCGCGTGCCCGTGCGCGCACGTCCCACCCCGGAGCACGCGGCGCGCTGCCCCGTTCAGGAGGCCACCACCTCGCCCACTGGCGACTTCAGGTAACAATCGCGCTCTCATGTTAGTTCAAACGACGGTCGAACAAATTCTGATTCCACCCAAAGCTCCTTTCTAAAAGTGAATTTCAAAATGACTCATTCCACCACCACCAAAAGACTTGTCGAAAACAAACACCACGCGACACGCTATGGCGCTATAAATAGCAACTTATTTAACGTTATCGGATGCGATATTATAACGTTCTCAACGCTGTACGAAATCATGACTTAAAACAGTAACGATAATAAATCACGACATTAGTGATGATTACTGACAAGATACCACAAAAACGACGCCAAAAAAGTGTGTGTGTGTGTGTGTGTGCAATTTACACACGGTAGAAGTGAAACTTCAGAAAAGTTACATTAACCTTAAGGTGAACCTTAACTAAGCTTAAGCTTAACCTTGACTTTTTTTTTTAAGATATCGTATAATTACATAGGGGCTGTCCATTAATCACGTGAGGTTCGAAAGGGGGGGGGGGGAGGGGTTCGGCAATATCACGAAATATCACAAGGGGGGAGGGGGGTATAGTAATGTTACGTGCTGGGGTTCGAAGATTTGGAATAAAACACCTGGTGACCCTTGATCAGACTTTATTCTGCACTTCCGTATTCCACTTGGTACTCCTGATCTTCTTGTAGACTTCCTCTTCACGTTTGTTCGCTTCCAATCCTCTTCGCTTCCGATCGCTTCCTTCACTTGTATATCGCTCGGCTCTCAGAACTGAACTGACTCCGTCAGCTCGCCGGTCCCTTTATATACCCGTTACCGCGTGACTAAGCGTTTTCTAGAAAGTTCCACCCCTATCGATGTTTATTCTAGAAAAGCCGCGTTGTTGTTGTTTACATTATGGGTTGTTTACATCGATGGGTGATTAGGTATTTATTAGGTGACGAGCAATTATGAACCTTAATGCTCTAGAAATAAGGTTCATTCGTAACACTGCCCCCCTCTTAGCGATGCTCGTCCCGAGAATCACTGTTGCTTCCGTAATGTTTTGCCAAGCGGTCGATGTGCACAACCTTAAATTTTCCTCTTGGTTGACGTTGAATCCTATACGTGACGTCGTTAATACGGGTAACCACTTTGCATGGACCCTCCCATCTGGTTTGCAATTTTGGAGATTTCCCTTTTCGACGAGTCGGATTATGCAGCCAGACTAAGGCACCTTCCTCGAATCCGCTCGTGTTCGATTTCCGGTCGTATCTGGTTTTCATGTTCTCACTCGATTGCAATCCGTTTTCCCGAACTGTAGCATGTATTTCCCGCATTTTCTCTCTCAGATTGGCGACGTAGTCTTGTACGGTGCAAGGTTCATCCGGTGACCCTCCCATCAATAAGTCTACTGGTAACCGTAGTTCCCTGCCATAATTGACTAACGCCGGAGTTGCCTTTGTGCTCTCATGCTCTGCAGTCCTGTAGGCGAGGAGAAACAGTGGAATGTACCTGTCCCAGTCTCTTTGGTGGGCGTCAACCAACTTTGCCAAATGCCTTTCAAGCGTCTGATTGAATCTTTCAACCATTCCGTCAGACTGCGGGTGGTACGCAGTTGTGCGTGTCTTATGCAGACCTAAAATTTTGCATACTTCCTGAAACACTTGCGATTCAAAGTTCCTTCCTTGGTCTGAGTGGATTTCCAATGGTACACCAAAGCGACATATAACCTCCTCGACGAGCTTAGTTGCAACAGTTGTAGCTTCCTGGTTAGGTATCGCGAATACTTCCGGCCACTTAGTGAAGTAGTCCATAACAACCATAAAGTATTTGTTCCCTGATTCAGTCACAGGGAATGGTCCGGCTACATCAATAGCTATACGTTCCCAGGGTGCACCAACATTGTACAGCTGCAGGTTACCTCTACTCCTTGTCTGCGGTCCCTTCACGGCAGCGCAAATGGTACATTTACGGCACCAGTCCTGCACATCCTCCCGACAATGGAGCCAGTAAAACCTCTCCCGTACTTTCGTTAGTGTCTTCTTGACGCCAAGATGACCTCCCGAAACTCCGTCATGCACTTCACGTAGGACATCGGGTACCTTGGCTCTCGGAACGACTACCTGAAGATGGAACTCCCTACCGTTAGTCTTTTCCCATTTTCGGTAGAGTATTCCATTTTGTAGAGTAAGACTGCTCCACTGTGCCCAGTATGCCTTAGTGATAACGCTCATAGGTGCAACCTCACTCCATGTTGGTCTGGCGTCTCCTCTTTTCTTCCACACGATGATGTGCCGTAGATCCTCATCACCCTCTTGAGCCATCTTCATTGCATCATCCTCCCAGGGTCCTAAGGAACTCGTCCTGGTAAGTTTCAATGATAGCTCCGTCGACTCCTGTTTGATGCAATGTTTGCATTCTTCCGGGCATGGCCTCCGAGAAAGTGCATCTGCATTTCCATGTGACTTCCCGCTGCGATGTTGAGTCTCGAAGTCATATTCCTGGAGCTGTTCAATCCACCGAGCAACTTGACCTTCGGGATTCTTAAATTGCAGTAGCCATTTCAATGCTGCATGATCCGTACGTAGTAAAAACTTTCGGCCGATTAGGTACTTGCTGAAGTGTTGCAATGTTTTTACCACGGCAAAAAGTTCCCTCCGTGTCACGCAGTAGTTCCGTTCCGGTCTTGACAGTGATTTGCTGAAATACCCCATAACGACTTCTCTATCTCCCTGCTTTTGGGATAGCACTCCTCCAATCGCGGTGTTGCTCGCGTCGGTATCGACGATAAACTGGCCTTCCGGTTGTGGGTATCCCAGAATTGGTGTTTCACATAGGTATTCCTTCAGTTTTGAAAAGGAATCCTCACAGGCTTCATCCCAACAAAATGGTCTTTTCTCTTATGTCAGTCTATGTAACGGTTTCGCGATCTCAGAAAACCCCTTGACGAAACGCCTGTAGTAAGAGCACAAACCCAAAAATGCCCTTACCTCTGTCTTGTCTTTAGGGGTAGGCCATTTTTTAACCACTTCAATTTTCGCCGGGTCAGTCTGGATGCCCTCACTTGTGATAACATGGCCGAGATAATTCACTTCTTTCCTAAATAGCTGACACTTCTTCGGGTTAAGTTTTAAGTTTGCCCCATGTATTTTGGCGAAGACTCGCTCCATGTTTTGCAAATGGTCCTCGAAGTCTCGACCCATGATAACGACGTCATCTAGATACACCAAGCAGGCATCTCCTACTAATCCTGCTAGCACACATTCCATGAGTCGTTCGAAGGTGGCAGGTGCGTTGCACAATCCAAAAGGCATAACATTAAACTGCCATAATCCTTTTCCCGTTGAAAACGCTGTCTTCTCCTTGTCTTTTGGATGGATTTCTACCTGCCAGTAACCTGATTTTAGGTCTAGAGTCGAAAACCATTTCATGCCACTCAAGGTATCCAGAGTGTCATCGATTCTAGGTAGCGGGTAACTATCCTTCTTTGTGATGTCATTGAGCCGCCTATAGTCCACGCAGAACCGTGTGCTTCCATCTTTCTTCTTCACAAGCACAACAGGTGAGCACCAGGGACTTGCGGATTGTTCTATTATTTTGTTCCTTTCCATTTCTTTCAGCATATCCTCGACTTCTTTTTCCTTCGCGATTGGTAGCCGTCTCGCTCGCTGACGGATGGGTCCCTCATTTCCGGTATCGATTCTATGCTGCACTAACGATGTTCTCCCTGGGTTTCTTTCTTGAGTAGAAAAGATGTCCGCGTAGCGTAATAGAAACTTCTTTGCCTTGATGCTTTGTGAATAAGTCAGGTTGCTTTTGCAGTCTTTAAGAAGCTCATAGACTGTAGGATCCTTCCAAGAACCTGATTTATCCATGCTTGGCATTGCTAAATTGTTCCCATCGCATACCTGTGAGATAACCGTTGCTGGGGCTCCCTCCGTGCCAGCCAGTACTCGCCCCTTAGTCCTGGCTGTTACTAGTTTCCCTGATTTTGAGGAGACCTTGTATCCTCACCTCTCTTCGCAAGCTCCTCCAACCGTTTCTCTATTTTCATTAGTCGGGACATCTGCGACTCTTTCTGTGGGCAATTCAACTGCAAATGCCCTTTCTCACCGCATCTATAGCACACAGCGCCAAAGTTCTTCCTGAATGAGGTCTTAACCTCTTTCACCTCCTCGACAACTTCACGTAGTCTGTGAGTCTGCCGAATGTCGTGTCGAACTGCTTCGACCTCTAAGGCATGCGCCAATGCTTCTTTTAATGAGGCATGGTGACCAAGCCTCACGGCAGCTCTTACCTCCAGGTCTTTAATTCCGTCGACAAAAGCTTGCACGGTGTTTGCAGTTACCATTTTATCGTCGACCGATGGATAAGCTTTCCGCACAAGCTTATCTATTTCCAACGCCCATTGCTGGAGACCCTCTCCAGATCGCTGGACTCTATCGCGCAGCTGGGCGCGGAACACATGCTCCAGATGTCGCTCCCCATACCTGGATTCGAGTGCATCCAACAGTTCCTTGTATCCACAGCCTGAAGTAGGAAAGGCCTCCAGAACAGTTAGAGCCTGCCCTCTCAATGCGACAGTGAGGGCAGTCAAGCACTGTTCGTCCGTCCATCCGTTGGCAGTAGCAACAGTCTGAAACTGTTGCCGGTACGCGGGCCAGGAGGTGCTACCGTCGTATGGGGGTACCTTAACATTAGGTCCCTGAACTGCGCCCATCGCTCCACTTGACGTTAGCCTTGTCGTTTCAAGACGTATCACCTTTTTCTGTAACTCGGTGAGGCCAGTCTTCACACCATCTATGTCCGTTCCTAGGCAGGTGACTCGCTCGTCCATGAGGTCCAACTCTTTTCGCAATTTAGCCACCATGCCGCCAACTTCGTGAACGGCCGACAAAACATTTCGCTGCACCCCTTCTTGATTTTCCTGTATCGCTGCAAATTTGCAATCTTGATTTTCCTGTATCGCTGCAAACTGTTGTTGCATTATCCGCATCAAACCCGACAAGTCAACGGTGGGCGTGGCTTGTTCAGTGGGCGTGGCCAGGTGGGTGTGGCCAGTGGGCGGGGCCTCCGGCTGAGTGGGCGTGGCCTCAAGGGGCGTGGTCTGGTGGGCGGGGCCTCCGATTGGGTGGGCGTGGTCTCAAGGGGCGTGGCCTGGTGGGTGTGGCCAGTGGGCGGGGCCAGCTGGGGGGACCCACCAGGTGCTGGTTCCTCCAGGTGCTCCTCCACAGGTGCTCGGCTGGATTCCGCTGCACGCTGGGCCCTGGTCTTGACACCCTCGCTGCCGAAGTCGTCTCTCGGAGTCAATGGCATAGCTTCCAAATCACACTTCTGTCACCAATTGTTACGTGCTGGGGTTCGAAGATTTGGAATAAAACACCTGGTGACCCTTGATCAGACTTTATTCTGCACTTCCGTATTCCACTTGGTACTCCTGATCTTCTTGTAGACTTCCTCTTCACGTTTGTTCGCTTCCAATCCTCTTCGCTTCCGATCGCTTCCTTCACTTGTATATCGCTCGGCTCTCAGAACTGAACTGACTCCGTCAGCTCGCCGGTCCCTCTATATACCCGTTACCGCGTGACTAAGCGTTTTCTAGAAAGTTCCACCCCTATCGATGTTTATTCTAGAAAAGCCGCGTTGTTGTTGTTTACATTATGGGTTGTTTACATCGATGGGTGATTAGGTATTTATTAGGTGACGAGCAATTATGAACCTTAATGCTCTAGAAATAAGGTTCATTCGTAACAGTAATATATCACGTGTACTTATTTTTTCGTCAAACGCGTGATAAAAATTTAGCGTTTTAATTTTTTACCTTACCGAATTTTACAACCGAATTAATTTTCTAGAATTAAGGATTAAAACTAGAAAATTAATTACGATACGTGGTTAGGTTACCTAACCACGTATCGTAATTATGATACGTGGTTAGGTTACCTAACCACGTATCACCATGGGGGAGGGAGGGGTTAAAAAATGGTAAAAAAAATCACTTGCCCATCAATCATCACGTGATTAATGGACAACCCCATACTTAATGACAGAATACGTGGCCTGCTGCCGAACTGCGTGTACGTGATCGAGCTGAAAGAGTCCTCAGACCCTGAGCTGAATGGCATCGAGCTCGCCAAAGCACCGCCGCCGGTTGAAGTGAGCTATTTAAAATATATTGATTAAACTTAAATAACCTGTACAGGAAATAAACACTTACAGCATTTACTTAAATAACTTGTACTGTAGGGTTAGTACGAGTTTAACTACCACGTTGATAACACGACAACGTTCATAGATTTCGAATATCGAAACACTATGACGTCAGAGTAAAGTGGACCTTAACCCTGTAGTTTTAGGGCTCGAGTTTGTGTATACATCAATGGCCACGCCCCAAGCGGAATCTTTGAGAAATAAAAATCGGTAGTACTGAATTTTCGACTTTAAAGCGAGCACCGTTAGGATCCTTTTTACTTATGGGATTTCGATACTCGAAAATTATTTTCTATATTTTTTAACGTAATTAAAATAAGAGGTCAACGAACGTTGTGTGACCTATTTACGTATCGTTAGGTACCTACAAACTACCGCGCCAAGGCCGATACCTATCCTATAAGATTGTGTTTATACCCTTATTACTAATTCCCCGGAATTCTGACAGCTGTCATTGTCATTTACAGATGAGTTATTTGTATGGAGAACAGGGTTAACATCTACGAAGTACGATTTTACCCCAAACTACTTTAATTCCCTGTCATCATAAAAAGCCATATGCCGCGTAATAATATTACTCGTTTCGCCTTAAAATAGAAAACACCAAGAGTGGAAACTAGAAAGTGCACACTGACAGCAACAGAAAACAAAAGATGCACATTGAAAAACTTTATTCAAAAATGGATGTCGAATGACATTATCACCATGAAGTGTCTGTCAGGCATTTGTCATTTATCTGCATGCGGCAGTTGATTTGTATTTGCATAAGTTTTGAATTTTTTATCTTTTTTTGTGGGAATTGTTTTATCTCTGGTAACATTACGAAACGTCTGAATTCCAGGGAATTAGTAATACGGGTAATTAGGTAGTATAATAATAGCGCTAAATTTCGGAAGCGGTCTCCTTATACCCTGTATATCTATACTGTTGTTGTTGCGAGTAAAATATATGTATGTGGAAATACACGACCTCTCTTTGCTTTTGTACCCAGGTGAAAGAGAGAGACATCGAGAACATCCGGCTGATTATAATCCAGCCGAACCAACTGACGGACACCAACGTGCTGGTGCGCACCCCCAACGTGGAGCACTACAAGACCCTGCGTCTGACGCTCGCGCCGGAGGCGACCCCGCACAGCACGCTGTACGCCGCGAAGCTGGACCCCGCGGGCTACAGCCAGCACAACAACCCGGGCCTCATGCACGTGTTGCCGCGCCTGCCCGCCGACAACAGGTCACTTTAACTTATAACCATACATCATCATCATCATCATGATCAACCCATTACCGGCTCACTACAGAGCACGGGTCTCCTCTCAGAGTGAGAAGGGTTTTGGCCATAGTCTACCACGCTGGCCAAGCGGATTGGCAGACTTCACACACCTTTGAGAACGTTATGGAGAACTCTCAGGCATGCAGGTTTCCTCACGATGTTTTCCTTCACCGTTAAAGCAAGTGATATTTAAATACTTAAAACGCACATAACTCCGAAAAGTTAGAGGAGCGTGCCCCGGGATCGAACCCACGACCTCCGATTAGAAGTCGGTCGTCCTAACCACTAGGCTATCACAGCTTTATAAACATACATACATACAACTATTATTATATTATACTAGCTTTTGCCCGCGGCTTCCCCCGTGAAAATTTCACGAGTCCCGAAGGAACCGTGGATTTCCGGTTTCCGTTCCCGCTCCCTGTTCCAACCTTTGTATCTATTTTGTAGGGAGTAAACCCCCGCTGGGAGCAATTAACCATGGTCTACACACCATCCCTGGACTCACTCAAATACACAAAAAATTTCATTAAAATCGGTCAAGCCGTTTCTCAGTTTTCTGGATGCTATAGCGAACAGCTATCCATTTTATATACATATTTATATTATATACATACTAGCTTTTGGCCGCGGCTTCGCCCGCGTGAATTTTGGATTTTCGCAAATCCTGAGGGAATTGTGGATTTCCGGTTCCCGTTCCTGCTCCCTTTTCCAACCATTATACTTTATTTCAAGGAAGTTTGCTATAGTATTCTACCTATAGCATGTAGGTGTAGATTTCGGTTTTTTCAGAATCCCGCGGGAACTGTCGATTTTTCCAGGATAAAAAGTAGCCCATGTGTTAAATCAGGGTATAATCTATCTCCATTCAAAATTTCAGCCAAATCGGTTCAGTATTCAATATTCGGTGCCCTTCTTCACATGACGTGTAGAATTGTAAGCACCATTCCGAACCAGTGGTAGATTCATTTGTCGATTCGTAAGCACTTGTGAAAGTTTACCTGAATAAAATTGAAGATTATATTATAAATGATAAAAAGGCGTGGATTTGACTCGTTTCAGCAATTCGCGAGACGGCAATTCAATCATGTACAAAATTGTTATATTGATATTGTAAAGGAAAAGAGCAACCGCCGAGTTTCTTGCTGGTTCTTCTCGGTTGGAATGGCATTCCGAACCAGTGGTAGATTCAATTGACTATTCGAAAGTACTTGTAAAAGTTTATTTGAATAAAAAACTTTTCTATTCTATTCTAGTAGTTGCGGCGTTATATAGTAACAAACATCCAAACATCCACACTTTCACATTTATAATATTAGTAGGATATATTTTTATTTTATAATACAGTACATATATACCGTCGAATTTATAGCCTCCTTTTTTTGAAGTCGATTAATAAGACCATCCTTTTTTGTTACACACATTAAACAAATAAAGTATTTCTATTCTAATTTCTATCCTTTGTATTGTATTGTATTGTATTTTTAACCCCCGATGCAAAAACGACGGGGTTTCGTGTTTTGTGTTTTGTTTTTGAAAAAGTTTGACGTGTCTGTGTGTGTGTGTGTCTGTGTCTGTCTGTTCCCCTGTAGCGCTCAAACGGGTGAACCGATTTGAATGCGGTTTTTTTTGTTTGAAAGGTGAATTCGTCGAGAGTATTGTTAGCTATGTTTGATGAAAATCGATCCAAGATGGCTGCCGCTACAAAATAGCGGATTACTTATTTTTTCACAACTCCCTCGATATGGGTATCAAATGAAAGGGTTTGACTAGTAGAATAGCACTATGTAAATCCAAGATGGCTGCCATCAAGAAATGGCGAATATCGGGGGTTTATTAAATTTTTAATTTATACTTGTATTATATTGTATTCAGGACGTACGTGCTGCAGCTGGACTCGTCGCTGTCCAAGTCGACGCACGCGTACGGCGAACACGTGTACTACTTCAACTCGGACGGCAAGTTCCGACATTTCGACATCGATTTCGTGCCCAAGGTGAGCTTTTTCAAGTTATATGTACCTCTTTAGGCTAATTAGTGACGCCAGTGAATAAACGAAAAGAAAAGCTTTATCTATCTTCTATCTATACACGGTGACTTTAGCTTCGTCGATCAAGAGCGGCCCCAGTAAGGTATCCGATGTAAGAAATCTTTAGGTAATATTCAAAATTAGTTCCGGACAATACACATATTAGTGATAAAAAATTATTAAAATTTAAAGCATTTATGAAACAGCCTGTTTAATGTTTTAGAAACTAGGTCAAGCCATTGAACTTGGATACAAGTTCAAGGAAAGATTTATCATACAAGTGAAATTATAGCCAACCAATAGCGAAGCGTATTTTGTAAAAGTCCACGTGGACCGTCAACCAATGTCGACGCTCGCGCTTTTCTTTGATGGAAACCGATAGCCAACGATGCGCACGCGGTGTTCTTTGTGATGTAATATGCCCCGCCCCCTGTATAAAATGTTCGCTAGACGTCCCGACCAAGTCTACTGATTTATGGCATGCAGGTTTCCTTACGATGTTTTCCTTCACCATTAAAGCAAAAGATATTTACTTACTTAAAACGCACATAACTCCGAAAAGTTAGTGGTGTGTGCCTGAGATCGAACCCACGCTGTGGGTATCCTACCCACCAAGGGATAAGAAAACCGCGAGAGATTTAAAATCACCGTACCTAAGTAAAGTGGTTACAATAAAGCAATGTTAGCCACTACAGGATTAAAAACCAATTTATAGCGTTTTAAAAATAAAACAAAGACGTAAAATTTTTGGCAAACTTAATGAAAAAAAACTCAAAAAAATAATTAAATACTACTAGTAGTAGATTGTTACTTAGAAATATCAGCAGAAATTCTAAAAGCTTTAGGAGATGTTGGCATTGATATTATTCACAAGTTATGTAACCAAATCAGGCAAACATGTGTTACTGTTTTGTCGGAAAAGTTGGTCGGGACATCTGACGGCCGCTTAATAACATGAAATTGAAAAATAAATTATAAATAGCTTCTGACGGTCCTAAGCCCGTAAAGGTGAACGCACACTTGTCTGAGCCGAACGCGTCGAACGAGTCGAACGAAACGAATTTTAGAATTCTGTATATGAAATCTCATGAAACCTCGCACACTTCCCCGCGACGAATCGTCCGAATCTGAAAGAACAGAAATCCTAGACGAAATCGGATGACGTCATCAGATTCGGCGCGGCTTATGCGGTCGACTCGACCTATGCGCTCGCATTCTATCAGTTGCGTACGACTGAGCAACGCCCGAGTACTATTTCTTCATTGTTTAAAAAAATGAGTGATTCTTTTCGGTCGATTCTTTCGACGCGGTCGATTCTTCTGGTGCGGATGTGTGCGAGGCCTCCTTGACTTCGATTCTTTCGACGCGTTCGGCTCGGATAAGTGTGCGTTCACCTTAAAAAGTAGGTAGGTTCTAAGGGAAGGTTTTTATTATAAGTAGGTATGAATGTCCCTGTGAATGACCTCAAAGATCAGGAGTCGCCGCGCTGCGGTCTGTAGTATTATGTTAGCCATAGGGTGTTTTTAAATAATGCGTTTTTGTTAATTTTTTTTTAATATTAGTCATTCGAATGTTCTTTATTTTATATTATTATTACACTAATAGATATTAGGCACTGGATACATTAACTGGTTTGCTTGTGGAAGACGATAAAATTTTCACCGTGTATATATAAAAAACAAAGTCGTGTTAGTTCGAACACTTATAACTCGAGAACGGCTGGAGCGATTTGCATGGTTATTGATTTGTTGTATTTGTCTCCATCCCGAATAGCATAATAACTATTAAAAACATTGGAAAATTTACGAAGAAATAAAATAAAAGAAAAAACTTTTTCCCATACGAAATGTTCACGGGTTTCGTAACTCTCAAACATCCCGTCGCGTGGATACGGTAAACTCTCTCACCCGTACCTATATAATTCTTCCGTACGTGCGTTTGTCACCTAACACCTAAACGGCTGGACCGATTTGGATGAAATTTTGTTTGTAAATTTCAATCCTAGGTGGGTATTACGGGGTAGGTGCAGGTAACCTACCGGGTCTCAGTAGGTGGCATCGATGTCGGTATGTCACCGGGCAGTACGAAGTCTGCCGGCTCCACTAGTTACTAATATAAAGAGGCTTGTTCTGACTGATTGACTGACTGACTGATCATCAACATACGGCCTAAACCACTGAAGTTAGAAACTTGAAATTATCACAGTAGCTTCCATTTATGACGTAGGCGCACACTAAGAAAGGATTATTGCAAATTCCGCCCCTAAGGGGGTTAAATAGGGGATGAAAATTTGTATAAAAGTCATTTTTCAAGTTATATCCATGAAAATTGGTATTTAGGTTTTCGGTTAAAAGTAAAGAATTACGTGTTTCTGGAATATTGAAATTCGACCCCCAAGTGGGTTAAATAGGGGATGAGATTTATAAGAACCCAAGCGGACGAAGTCGATGGCATCAGCTAGTAGACGCATATTAGTAGTTGCGTCACCAGTAGGTGATCCCGGCTGCCGCCACCAAATTGGTTGCGCGACCAATCGTGCAAGCAACCAGGTAAACCCTCCCAGGAGGTACTCTCTATAAAGATTCTGTTGGTAGCGCGATTGTACCGTTGTTCAGTGCAGTGTAGCCGTCACTGCACTGATATTCAAGAAGCGGTTAAAGTTAAGAACCTTTTATTTTTAACCCCCGACGCAAAAACGACGCGGTGTTATAAAGTTTGACGTGTCTGTGTGTGTATGTGTGTGTGTCTGTGTGTGTCTGTCTGTTCCCCTGTGGCGCTCAAACGGGTGGACCGATTTCAATGCGGTTTTTTTTTTGTTTGAAAGGTGAATTAGTCGAGAGTGTTGTTAGCTATGTTTGAAGAAAATCGGTCCAAGATGGCCGCCGTTACAAAATGGCAGATTACATATTTTTTCACAACTCCCTTAATATGGGTATCAAATGAAAGGGATTGACTAGTAGAATAGCACTATGCAAATCCAAGATGGCCGCTGCCACAAAATGGCGAATGTCGGGGGTTTTCAAATTTTTAATTTATACTTGTTACTTTTTCAAAGTTCGTTATTTTTTTTTTTTTTCAGGTAAAGTCATCGGAACAGGAGCTCCGTCAAAGCTCCCTCCTAGTGTTGCCGCTGCTCGCGGCGTTAGGCCTCCTGTACACGCAGCGACACCGGCTGCCCAACCTGAGGCCCGACGTGATCAAGAGAGCGTCTAGGAAGAAGGCGCAATAGAGAGTATCCGAGTGAAGTCTGAGTGATACGAAGAATATCAGTCAACAATAATTATTCTTGTGATTAATATCCGAGTGAAGTCTAAATAATACAAGAAATATCAACACAAATTTATATGTAAAAGAGCAATAGTGAACAAGGGTAGTTCACAAGTTTTTTTTCTCTAAATTAAACTGTTGCTATGAAACTAAACACATTTTATATTGTATACTACATACATTAATAATTAAAGACGAAGAAGAACATCGAGGAGTACGCCTAGTAGTATTACGGTCACATTTTTCTTGTCCCGGTCGATTTATTTATGACCTCGTCAGTTCTAGGTTCGGTTGTATGGATTGTCCAAAGTCCAAAGTGCGATGGTTACACAAAGTTGCAACGTATAAGGATAGTAAAGTTAGATTTTGGGTTAGAACCCCTTTCCGTATGACCCTGTATTTAAAGTTATTAAAATGTGAAATCAAATTATGAATAAATGAATTTTTATCTAAATAAAAATAATAAAATTATTTATTTCAATTCAACATTCCATTTTGGAACCTTCTGATCAATTTTCATTTTATTTTATAAAATTGTTTTTTATGTTATCAAAATGAACAAATATTTATTTAAATGTAGGTATTAAATTAATCAATAATACATATTGTAATGTATTTCAAAACGAATTATTATGATTTATGGTATAAATAATAATTTTAATTTATTAACTATAAAAATTGTTTTTTTTTGTGCGATGTCATGGTGAAAGTATTCGGTAGAGTTAAGTGTGAAGATGAATAAAATGAGGATTGTTTATAAATTAAGTTGTTTAATTACACGATTTCCAAATAGAAAATATCTTCTTGGTTATCTGAATATCGTATTGCAGTATATTTCTATATTGAATCTGGGCTGGTTTTGATTAAACTTTAGTGGATTATTATCTGTCGCAGCTGTATCGCCGGTCACAGTCGGCCAAGGAGTGCGTTCGATGGTCCCAAAGACGAGCGTTTTCTTTGCTGCAATAAAATAGAAAATGTTAACAAACTATATTATAACTAATCTTTTTAGTGCAGCGTATAAATAAGAAGTTTATGTTTCTATTGTAGTATAGGACTATTTTCTTTTTTAAAAATTTTATTATTAAGTTAAATACGAATATAACGATCTCAACTTACTTAACGAAATAGAGTTCAAAAGCCGCTATGAAATTCCTGTTGGCTCGAGCGTGCAGCCTGCACAGCTGGAGCTTCTCGCACTCTTCTTGCAAACTGAAAATTTTGAGAATATAAATCTTTTACCTATGTCCATTTACTTACTCAAGACAATAGCTCACTCTTACAGCGTCACAGCAGACACTGTGATGTATCGATCGATCGATCGTGGGATCGACACTTTGTGATCAACATTTGGATTATACACTCGATAGGCAGTTGCCATCGATGTCACTTACGATATAGTTAGAAATGTGTGTTTGTAAATGTTCGATGAATAACAAAAAAATAATCTTCTAAAGCTAAACTGGCATGGCTCGGCAAGCCTATGCGTGTGCGTTGTGCGTTGCCTAGTGTGCGTTGTAAAGTTATGTCCGTACTCCTTAATAGGTAGGTCGTTTAAACCACACGAGTAGTAAATCTACAGAGGGGAAGCTTCCACAAGCGGCCCGCTGTAGGTATACTCACACAAACACACTCACCAACGGTTCACGGACGCGCGCTCGTTCCACTAACCGGTACAGTTGGTGACAAACATGCGCATATGTGTGAGTGTACCTACAGCGGGCCGCTTACTAGAAGCTTCCCCTCTGTAGGTACTCTGTGGTTTAAACTGCAATGAACTGCATCTTAACCAAAAGCTGTCCAAATGCTGACATATTATCTGTGGAGCTGCAGTCTGCAGACACAAAAGGTTGGTAGTCAGGAGGAGATGATGCTTGGATAAAATCACGAAAAAACTAAACAACAATTTACTCACTCTCTCTTAGCTCTGATTTTGGAAAAATCATTGCTCGTGAACCCGCCCGAAGTCATTGCCGGGTTGATGAACCGTTTGGACCTGTGCTCCGGAACTAGCTCTATCGTAGGTTCTGAAAATATATAAATTTATTTATAGCGGTAAGATGCATTCTTATTGCTTTTTGTAAGTCACATAATGTAGTCTCGTCTGTAACATCTGTAAGTAAACATAATTATTTATATTGTAACAATTACTTAGGCACTAGAATAGGCACTCTTAATCCCTAATTTGTGGCATAACGTTAAATTGACCGTAATAATATTACGAATAGAATAGAATAGAAAAGTTTTTTATTCAAATAAACTTTTACAAGTAGGTACTTTTGAATAGTCAAATGAATCTACCACGAGAGATAAGTAGGTACCTATAACCTATTGAAAATGTGTGCGCGCATAATCTTGGATCATAAACTTTTCGCGAAGAGAACTAATTAGTAAGTAGCAGGTAATAAATACACTGATTTAATATTCACCGATTTCAGTTTTCTCCAAAGGCTTGCTTTGAACGGCACAAATCACTAAGAGCAGAATAAAAATGGCTGAATTCATTTTACGTTTTTTCTACGACCTTTATGTTAATTTTGACCAGATTTACACCGAATGAGATAAATGACTAATCTTTAAGATCTTATACCAATGCTTATACCCCCCACCCAATCTGCAATGGACGTCAAAGTATATGACGTGCTAGGGCTCTATATTGGTTAACTAAATATTGGATCTTGCTTGATTATCGGGTTAGAATGTTTGCTTGGGCAATCAGTACAGAAAAATCTTGAAAACCGGACACCTTGGGTTTGATAATATTGAAGGTACCTAAACTGATTTTGTTCTGACCACGGATCGATCAGTTAGTATAAAATGTAATTTTATTTCATTAATTTTTTTAGCATTACTTAGTTGCAGTTAGCAACTAAAATGGCATAGTAAGTTAATCCTAGTGATATACATACCTAGGAAAACTAACTATCCCTTTCGAATTTCTTATCATTTCATATGGTAGGGGAGCCGAGGGTGATAAATGTGGATTTACTCGAGCGTCGTCGGGACGTATTAGGTACCTACTGAAATATAATTAAGCAAAACGCAAAACGCCAACCGCAGTGCGTGTTTGTACCATAGGAATAATAATAGTTTGTACGCGGTTTGGCGAATTCAGCTTTTCCTAAACCGCAGCGTTTAATCGCCTGTGCCGGCGGCCGATTAAAGGAGCCGGTGCGTGCGCAGCCTCAAACCTTGTGCACGCCACTGGTAACTAGGTATAGGGCTATTTATAATAATTTATCTTATAGTTACAGGTTTTTTGCGTCTTTCTTGAAAATACTGAATTGAAGTTTGTTACACTGTCGTTTGTAATTTTATCTGGTAATTAAGTACTTAGGTAGGCCGTAGGTACTTGCCTAGAAACAAAATTTTGAAAATATCCAGTTGTTGACTACATTAATAAAATTTAAGAAAGCATTTAAGTATTATGTAAGTAAAATATACCTAACCTTCTAATCTTTTAGATAAACTTTTCAGTACACGTGCGTCATCTACCTACCTACCTAGATCACCAACAGCTGCTCTCGTGAAAATTATAAGTTAACGTTCTGGTTAGGTACACACACGGTACACATTCGTTGAGTTCTATTTTTAAACGATTTAGATACATACGCCCGGTTCCTATATTAAAATTATCTACTAGACTCTAGAGGATACCCGCGACTTCGTCCGCGTGGATTTATGTTTTTAAAAATCCCATCATACCTACTGTAAAAGTCGCGCATTAAAATGGAACGGATTACCGTACAACTCGACCGAATGGCCGAGTTGTCCTAATTTGATTTTATAAATTTTTTTTGATGATCAACTCGCCCGCACGTACGTCGTACAAAGTACAGTCATTTACAGCACAGATCAGTCACAGAGAGTTGGGTCATATATATTAATTATATTAAATATATTTTATGCGTTGGGTTGAGGTATAAAAAGTACAGTACAGGTATAAAAAGAAAGAGATAGCAAATCTCTTTCTCGTTTAGAGGCGTAGGTATTAACTATCTCTTGAACATTATTTATGGAACAATCCTTAAAGCGTTTCCTTTCTAACAAAAAAAGGATGACGCAAATCGAACTACCTACCCGTTAATGAATTACAGCTAAGTAAGTAAGTACATATTTTAAATTTCATCCCCTCTCCTAAGGAAACCGTGCTGAATTTTGGGATAAAAGTATCTAGGTATATAGTTTTTATCCTGTAATTCCTTTTGGGTTTATTGGTCTGTGAGTTATTCTGAGTTTGTGCACCTCCAAAAATTATTATCTCTATGCTCCAAAACTTTCTGAAAAATTCTACCAACAGCGCCATCTAGAAGTCACTAGAAAATACAATAAGTTTACAGATTATACTTAGATGGCGCTGAACTCAGTTCTATTTATTAAAATATTTATCCCAGATATGTATTTATATAAATGTTTTTTACAAAATAGTATAAAATACATCAGGCATTTTTATTTATCTCTTTTCATTGCAAAGCCAATAATAAATAGTCTTGACTGCATAAATTGACAAAAACGAAATCTACTTAATACTAGATGGCGCTGTGCTATATAATCACAAAATAATTATTATTAAGTAAGAAAATATATTTTATGGTCCAACATGATATCCGAAACAAGATTTTATAGTGTTTAATACATTTAACACAAAGACTTAAACCTTATTAATTCTTTGAACATTAATTAGTTTTTCAATTCAACAACAGATGACGCTACGTATACTTCACAGCATGGTCCACGCTTTGACTCGATTCTCGAACACTTCGCTAGAATGTTCGCGACCGTTCATGCGACTTCTCGACAACAGACTGCGCTACTGCCGCGAGTATAAATAAGGCGCCGAAGCGCGCGCAAGCTGTCAGTTGAAAATAAACAAATAATCGAGCGACTTCATTCATACAAAGCGAAAGAAATAAACCCAAAAAATGTCGTTAGTTCCGTATTGGTTGCGTCATTTGCGAAACTTGGCTTACCGGGATCCTGTGACCCGGATGTTGGAAGACCCGTTTGCTGTGTTTGCGAAGGATCCTTTCTTCCGAGACCCGGTGAAGTTCATGCGTCAAGTCACAGCGCCGGTGGAGCACGAGCATGGAATCGAAGGTGTGTACTCCGATTCGGAGGTAAAAGTCGACGGGAAGAAAGTGGAAGTGCATCTGGATGTCCAGAACTTTAGCCCCGAGCAGATTCAAGTGAAGACGGTTGGAAACGAGATTATGATTGAAGGAAAGAAGGAGATCAAACGTGACGATGGCTGGACGAAGAGTCACTTCGAAAGGCGTTTCCTGTTACCCGAAGGTTTCCCTCCGGAAAGGGTGGAATGTCATCTGGATAAGGGGAAGCTGAAGCTAGTTGCCTTCAGGGCTGAACCGCTACCGGAGAGAAAGATCCCGATCCAAGAGAAACCTGTAAGCGACAGCGATAAAATATCTTCGTGAACGTTTTTTACGGTTGATTGTATTTTAATCATTCTTTCGTATTATTGTAAAAAGTTACAAGAGATGTCATACTTACCTATAATCTAAGCCTATAATACCCATTTTCATAGATAATTTATTTCACAATACTAATCTCAGTTGCATTAAAAAGTTGTAATGATTGTGAAATATATTTTATGATTAGGTATGACATTTTTCGAAACTTAATTGAGACTGAATAGATAGTTTAGTTGATTAGGGTTTTGATTTTCTATATTACTTATACCTACCTACCTAACTAATAAACTGTAAACTGCAAATTGTATTATTCTCCATTAAAAAAAAACCAATAATACCTAATTGTTTTTTTTCTTTTAATAAATAAATAAATATTTACCGTACTCCCAAGATAATAATAATTATATATAAGTACCTAATAAATCTAAGTTTTCGGCTGTGGTTTTCGGTACTTACCCTACGTAGATATCACGCACTCCTACGTGGGTACCGTATACGAACGCTTAGTAGGTAGGTACTAGGTACCTACTTTACGACTTCTTATATAACACTGGAAAAAAATATGTAATTATTAATGTAGCAATAAAAATATAGAAATCTTAAGTACCTACCTACGTATAAACATCGACACGTACATCAAACGCTGAAGGAAAGTGGAGGGGGTAAGAAATTGTATTACGTGCGTGACAGTTCCCATACTTAGCTATCCCCTCCACGTTTCGTTCAGCGTTCGATGTACGTGGCGCGGGTTATATGCACATCACACTGTCTAGGGATATTTAGTATAAAGTTCTCAAACTCAAAAAATACTGGCCGGTTTAAAATTCTTATAATGAAAGCTTATTTTGTAGACCATATTGAACTATTCTAAATTTGAATTTGAAAAAGTAAATTAAAAACAAAAGATTTGCGCGTCATAATTGTAGCGGAGTTCGAAAGTTTCAATTGACCTAACGCAGTTTTTGGTATGTTTTTGTATCAAATTAAAGTTTTAATGAAAATTATTGGTTAATTTCGAATTTAGGGGAGAGGGGGGCATAGTAGGGTACTTAACGTTTAAACATTCCTAAAAACTAAGATAATGTGATTAAATTAAAACTTTTAATTTAGAATCATAGCTTAATTCATTACGAATGCCTATGGATACATTTATGTTGATAACGTAAATAATCTACGAGAAATGAATACTTAAATGAAAAAAGGCATTTGACCCACTATGCCCCGTGCATAGGGGTAAAGTGGGCTCTCCTATGGGGCATTGTGGGGTGATCATAATAAAGAACGAAACACAACTTCCAAACGAAATAGTTTTATTTCTTAGCAACATAACGATAGTTTAAAAAAATACAAATTACAAAAACACTACAGCATAAAAAATTCACTACAAAAACTTCTCTTTTAAGACTAACTTTAGACAGCGTATCCATTCCTCGGTTGACTCTAACCACAAGTCTTTTGCTGTCTTTTTTTGACAACCTTGCTCTTCTTCTGTTTAATGGAACGCTTTGGAAATGGCCCAATTTCTTTTGAAAGATGCTGTCGTCTGGATTGCCCCAATATTTAGAAACATAACGCTCTAATGTTGTTTGTGGAACGTTGTACATATTTGCTGCTTTTCTGTAGCCCATTTCTCCGGACACAATAATGTGTATAGCTTGTTTCATAGCTTCCACAGACTATGATTACTGTTCAGTCTTCCTCTTGTAGACCATGTTTGCTAAAAACGTAAAAAATAAATATATTATTACAACCTAGAAGTTTTTAAAACGGGGCAAAGTGGGGCACTTTTCTATAATAAAAAGGGGCATAGTTTGGTGCCCCACTTTGCCCCAGGCGCCGTACCCCACTATGCCCCACCGGCTCATTCAAAATTAAACACAAACTGACGGCATCTTACCATTGATTTAATGACCTTGTGCTTGTTGATTAAGAAATCTGGAAGGGAACTGATTCATAATAAACTATAACAGACCACAGTACAGAAGTACGTATTAGAAAGGATTGCTGTTCAATTTCACTAAATTTTTTAAGAAAAACACTTTTTTTTGATATTTTTGTTTATATCACACAAACGCGTACCGAAATGGCGTGGCTCGCATATGGAGGTCATGCGACGACTAATGACCAATCAAAGCAAGCCATTTGACAGTTTGCAGAGCGTTTGTTTCGAGCTGCATAAGGCTCACCCCGCTATGCCCCGTGGCCCCGCTATGCCCCCTTCTCCCCTATGCAACTGTGTGCATCATGCAGAGGCGCCATTTAACGAGAGAGGAAATGTTAAGGGCAGTAGGTATGCTCCAAGCTGGGGCTACTCAACGAAGTATTGCCGAGGCGATTGGAACAACACAAAACGTGATATCAAGATTGTGGTCACGTTATCGCGCCACTGGTGAAGTGACTGAAAGGCACCCAGGCCGTAAGCGCATAACCACCCAAAGACAGGACCGATTTTTGCAAATGACTGCGAGAAGACAACCAAATGCTACAGCCATGCAATTGGTTCAAAGGCTCCAGTCAGAGCACCATTTGCTTGTCAGTGACCAAACTGTGAGGAGAAGACTACATGAGGCTAACCTTCATGCTCGCAGGCCGCTTCGTGTTCCAGCACTACGAAGAGGAAATCGTGGACGAAGGTTACAGTGGGCTCGCGAACATTTGCTCTGGGAAGATAACCAGTGGTCTGTAGTACTGTTTACCGATGAGTCCCGATTCGGATTTCATCCTGATTCACGAAGAGTACCTACGTGTATGGCGAGCTCCTGGTCGTGAGAACCGTCTGCGACACCCTCAAGAAGTCCATCCATACCGCGGCGGAACAATTATGGTTTGGGCGGGAATACGTGTTGGTGGAAGAACAGATCTCGTTTGGATCAGAAACACCATGACTTCTGAAAAATACCGTGATCAGGTGCTAGCACCAATAATCTATCCCCATCGACTGCAAATGGGCCAACCTTTTACGCTCATGCACGACAACGCCCGTCCGCACACTGCGCGAGTGGTGACTAGCTGGCTACAGGAGCACGATGTGTCGGTCTTAGACTGGCCCGCGCAATCACCAGACCTGAACCCCATAGAGCACGCGTGGGACATGCTCCAAAGAAGGGCTTTGAGGAATTTTCCTCCAAACGTTGTGACTGAAGAGCAACTTTTTTTGCATCTTAGCAGAACCTGGGACAATATCCCACAGCAAGACTCTGATAACTTGATTCAAAGCATGAAAAACCGTTGTAGGACCGTGGTTAACGTCATGGGTGGTTTTACTGACTACTAATTTTAAATAATTTTTCGCAAAACTACAAAAATCCTGATTATTTCGCTAAACTTTTATTTTTTTCTTAAAAAGATTATCGCCTCTAAGTTTACCATCATTCCACTTTTTGTCTTTATTTCAATAAAAATGTATTTACACAAAATAAACTACTTTTATATATATTAATGTATGAATATTAATGTATGAATATTATGTATGAATATTAATGTATTAAGTAATTTAAGATTTTAATTTTAATTTTCAATTTAATTTTCAATGTAATTTTTAATGTAATTAATTTAATTTTAAAGTAAATATTTGCACACTGTCGGTGACAGTCGATTGTGTTCGGGATTGCACTTAATATTAAATATCATGTTATTTACCCACAATTTTGCAAATAAATATTTATTATTATTATTACTTTTGTTTTATTCTAGAGGATAGTATGATAAATAAGCTTTACAAAAATATATATATGTTGTATGTTAGTTATAACAAATTTTAAGTAAATTGAGAAAATCAGAATATCCCTAGACAGTGTTGATGTGTGTACTTAATGCAAAAAACCGCACCGCATAAAAACGCACAAGCTCAATTTCGATTAAGTAATAAACGCAGTAAAACCAGTAAAACGTCGCGTCGCGTCGCCGTTCCTTCGTGGGATTCAGTACCTTCAAGGCTTCAGTGCAAAATACGAGTATTTACACGAATATACCACTGCTACTTTTTAACTCATTACCTACTAAATATGTATAAAATATTTAATGAATCAATCGTTCCCTACAAAATCTATACATATACCTACCTAACTCGCCCACGCATAAGATTGGAATTAAAAGTAGGTAGTGCTCTAAATAGAAATAAATACTCGCTAGCAAGGAACTGCAGTCATTTGAAGTCTTGAGTGAAAGATCCGACTTTTTGAAATTAAACTAGGTAATTCATCAGTTGGCATTTGGCAATACTTATTAGAGAGTTGATGTATAATATCGAAGAATACAATTTCCAGATTGTCCGTCCAGCAGGAATAGGATTATTTTGTAACTTAGTTACCAACTGAAAATAGTTGCCAACGAATTGGTTTGATATACATTGCTGCTTTACTGTGTGAAATTATGAAAACACTTTATATTTCCCACAGTAAAGCAGCAATGTATATTGAACTAATTCGTTGGCACTTGGCAACAATTTTCAGTTGGTAACTAAGTTACAGAATAACCCTGCAGGGCTTTGGAATCCTCGTAGATTTATTTTTAAGCTGTCGTAAATAATAATCACCATTCCTTATACTTACTTGTATTTATTGACACATCAAAAAGTGCACAGTGTAATAAGTACCTACCTACCAATTTTGGAAAATCAAAAATCTGAATGTCTGTACTTCACTTTTGACCAACTTGTTTTCCTTGGTGCCTTGAACGGCGTCCGCGTCGCGTCGTCGCTACGAAACGGTAGAACTTATACTTTTGCAATTGGCTGCAGCACAGCGCGTTGATTGAGCCTTGAGCGCTCAGATAACAGTGATTGAATTATTATCATGATGGTTTCCATGCGTTTGGAGTCTAGTGTTATCTAATTTTCTTTTCCGTGTATTGCTCTCTGAAGAACAGACCTGACTCATTCATATATCGACTTGAAAGCTTGGTGCTTGAAGTCTTTTTTACGTTCACCGAGGCTCGGAAAGAAAGAAATTAATTGAAAAAATTCAACGAAAACGAGCTGATGATCCTCAAAGATTTTCGTCAAACATGTCTAAGGAGTATCCCAATTAAACCGCAATAAAATCGATCAATCGCTTCCATTTGAATAGTAGGTACGACAGACAGACCAAAGTAATCAAACTTATTTATCTAATCTGTTAAAAATAGAAAGAGTGTCACCATGACCAGTGACCCAAAGTAATTTACAATGTTTGACATGGGTGTGTCAGTTGACACGTAGGTAATAGGTCTGTGAGAGGTATGTGATTGCATAGCGATGACCCCCCACGCCTCAGTGCCCGCCAGTTTACCCGATATGTTTACTCACCGAAAGTACGGTGTGATAAGGTTTATGGTAGATACAATACAATTTTAACCCTTTTGTGAACCCTTTTGATGAACGCAGACTTCAGCAACTATAGCAAGGAATTTGAAGTTAAAAAAAATTAAAATCGGTTAATCCTTTGAGATAAGCGGCCACATTTTGCCTTTATTATTCTTTCTAGAGAGGAACTTCTGCCTTCTGTGCAAACCTGCACTTATTGCTAGGAACATAAGGTTATCTACTCACTGCAATTAAGTGCTTTTTTGCAGACAAGTTTTAATGCCCGCTAAAGTCAGAAAAGCAACGACGAAACCAAAGCGCGACTCTCAAGTCTCACCTGATTTCAACATACTCGTACCTATGTACGACGTACGTGTACAAATAAAGATTATTTATGTATTTTTATTTATTTTCTATTTTATTAACTCTAAAACTGTACTTAAGGTCTCTTTTTTTTTCACAAAACTCGAGTCTGTCTATTAGACTAAAAACCTTGAGCTGTACAAATATTTTGTCTCTTAAAGTTAAGTCTCATTATTTAAGGACTTATGACTCAAGTCTCTTACAACAGTAGTCCTTGAACTCAAAATAAGCTAGATTAAGAGCACTCCGTGTGTTTAATGATAATAAATGGGCCTGAAAGCTTACAAACTTTCTTAGCTTGGTGTGTTCAAAGCCTGATGTAACATCGTCAGTTGCTTCAGTCGAGTGAGCGACGCGCGGGGGTGGTGGTCGCGGTCGAACGGGAAAACAATTCCGCGGATTTTGCTCCACTCGTACAATTTTACCTATCGTAAAACGTTGCATAAACGTAAATATTAACAGAGAATATTATAGTCTGATTTTTAATTTGGTGGAATTCTGACAGTTGTCATTTAAAAAATAGAATGAGTTATTTGTATGGAAAACAAGATTAGGTACCACCTGAAGTTCGACTTTACCCCAAACTAAAGTACCTACCTGAAGTAACATTACGAAACGTCAGAATTCTACGGAATTAAAAATCAGACTATAGTCGTGCGATTTTTAAATAGTCAAGTTGCTTTTTTGTCGTATACTTGAGTTTTAAGTGCCCTGAGTAAATAATTGGATCGGGTTTTTTTTTTCAATATTATTAAGATTTTAGTTTAAAAACTATAAACAAGTGAGCAATATTGGAATTTTTAAAAAACCCCACGACAAACTTCAGCACCCTAGGTGGCGTATAAATCTTTAACCATAATAGGTACCTATCTAAGAAACTAATCTGTGATAATAGGTACATGTGCAATGCGAAAAACCGCATTAAATTCGCAGTGGTTTTTCAGGAAAATAGTACTTACCTACTTACCAAATAACGCACAATCTCTTACGCCAAACGCATGAACACGGTCTCCGTCCCATTCCTTCGTGGTTGAAACATTAAATTATATTGTACTGACGTACTAGTACCTCAATGGGTTGAAAACTAAAATTACGATTTAATTTCATAATTTTAGTTTTCAACCACGAAGGAATTTGTGGGTACCTTACCGATTACAAAACAGTTAGGCTTTATACCCAACGAATTGCCCTCTGGAGTCTGGATGGCAAAACTAAACAACCTTCAAATTAATGTACCTATAGTTATTTATTTGAAATTAGCAGTAGCAAAATGCTGAAAATAATTTGAATTTTAAGGGTTAGCTTTTTATTTTAGACTTTGTGTTAGAAAAGTTTACGAGCCTGTACATAATATTTAAAAGAAATTAAAAATTACAACAATAGTTTACAGAAACATACAGCTACAAGAGATAAAAATGCAAAGGCGGTCTTATCGTTACTGTTAAATAATGCAACCTTCACTATATTATCTGTGTTTAATATTATCTGTGTTTATGGTCAAAGAAAATATGGCTGCGTAAACTATTAAAGAAATGTGAGTGATAGGTAAAATAAAAGATGTGCATATAAAAATGATTTATTATTTAAACATTATATCTAACAGTGGTAGCAGAGGTGCGTGGTTATCGTAATTTGGTCCGGGTGTACTGGAAAGCTGAAAAAGGTATTTATATGATTCGACAATGGCGGCCGTAAATTTATTACAAAAGGATAGATTCTCCATTGTGCCATTTGCGGGCAATAATTTTTCCACTTGGGCATTTAGAATAAAGAGTATATTACGGGAAAGCGGAGTATTAGCCGCAATTCAAGAAGAAAAGTATGCACAAACGGAGGGAAATGTCGCTGGAGAAAATAAGGCGCAGGCCATTTTGATTGCCGGAGTTTCCGATGCGTATATCGAGTATATTAAAAAGAACACAGCGTATGATATGTTTAAAAATTTAGAAGAAAACTTTAAATTAAAAGGAGTAAGGTCAAAATTATTTTTAAGAAGAAAATTGTCAGAGATAAAATACATAGAAAAAAATTCATTGATGGAGCATATAAACAAAATGGAGGAAATTTTCTCAGAGTTACAAGAAGCTGAATGTTCTTTGAGTGAGGAAGAGAAAGTGAATTACTTGCTATTGTCAATGCCCCAATCCTACGAAGGAATTATTACAGCATTGGAGACATTGGAGAACTTGAAATTAGATTTTGTTAAAAATAGATTACTCGGTGAAGAGGAAAAGAGAAAGAAAAATATAAGTGAGACGGGAAATATGTCTCATACGAATGCATTTGCTTGTTTTACATGTGGACGGCCTGGACATAAAAAATTTCAGTGCCGAATGAGAGGAAATTATCAAAATAAGAGTAATCAAAGAGGGCGTGGATATTATCAAGGATATACAAATACAGGATTTTTACATGGACAAGGCCGAGCCTATCAAGGACATACAAATACAGGATATTCACACGGACAAGGACGAGCTTACCATGGACATACAAATACAGGATTTTCACAAGGTCAAGTACAAAGAGGCATAGGACGTGGACGACCGAGAGGAGGTAGTTACCAGTCATTTCCAGCAGAGAGACAGGAGTCACAAGATGCAGCATTCATATGTGAAAGTGAGAAAAGTGAAAATAATGGGCAATATAGTGATAAAGTGATATGGTGTGTAGACTCAGCGTGCTCCGATCATTTAATAAATAACAAAGACTTATTCACGGAATATATTGAGTTGTCGGTTCCTAAGAAGATAGCAGCAGCAAAGGAAGGTGTAACCTTAGATGCGGTTGGTGTAGGAAATATAGAAGTTAAATGTTTTGTAGGAAAAGCTGAAAGAATTTGTACTGTAAAAAATGTGTATTATGTACCTAATTTAAGGAAAAATTTGTTATCTGTAAGGAAAATGGAAACTAATGGTTTAAAGGTTGTATTTCAGAATGAAAAGGTAAGAGTTTATAATACAGAACGGTTGATAATGATAGGAGGTTTACATAATAATCTGTATACTATAGAAATGGAAGTTCAGAAACAAAATTGCAACTATTCAATCGCTAATAATGTTAAAAATGATTTGGTGCAGTTATGGCATAGACGTTATGGCCATTTAGGATTAAATAATATGTATAATTTAGTTAAACAGAATCTAGTTGACGGGTTAGAGGATTTAAAAGATTTAAAAATAGAAAACAGTTTATGCGAACCATGTATATTAGGGAAGATGACGAGAATGCCTTTTAAGGGTACAGGTTATAGAGCTAAAAAACCACTAGAAATTGTACACTCAGATGTATGTGGACCTGTGAATCCAGACAGTAGGGAAGGATTTAAATATTTTGTAACCTTCATTGATGATTATACACACTTTGTCATGGTGTATTTAATTAAAAATAAATCTGAAGTTTTTGAGAAATTTAAAAATTATTACTACTATGTCACTAAACATTTTGATATGAATATGTTAACACTTAGATCTGATAATGGGGGTGAGTATACATCCAAGGAGTATCAGAACTTTTGTAAAAGGGAAGGCATAACATTGCAGTACACGGTGCCTTACAATCCAGAGTTGAATGGAGTTGCCGAACGCATGAATCGGACTCTTATGGAGAAGGCTCGAACAATGTTAATTAATTCAGGGTTACCCAAAGAATTTTGGGGTGATGCAATTTTATGTGCTGCATACTTAACAAACCGTAGTCCAACAATAAATAAAAACAAAACCCCAGCAGAATTGTTTTACGGGAGGAAATCCAATGTGAGTAACCTCAGAGTATTTGGTTCTATTGCCTATAATCATATACCAAAAGAAAACAGAATAAAACTTGATCCAAAGGCAAAGAAATTAATAATGATTGGGTATTGTATAAGTGGATACAAATTATGGGATGAAGAAAATAGGAAGGTAGTCATTGGTAGAAACGTGATATTTGATGAAAAAACACAGATTGTGGAAAGGGTAATAATACCGATAAATGAAAATATACAGGATAAAGAAATACTAACTGCAATAGAAGAAGAAAAGGAGAACTCGTACAGAGATGAAGAAATGAGAAATGAAAAGAAAGAGGCAAGTATTCAGGGAGGACAAGAAACAAAAGAAAATTTTAATTTACAAAAAATTGACTTGGGAGATGGCAAGGAAGTCTTAGAAAAAAGAAAACGAAATAAACCGAAGTGGCAAAATGATTATAAAATGGATTTTGAGGATGATGAAAATGATGTATTATATGCATTATTATCTACACAACATGAGGATGTGCCAAAATTTTATAGAGATATAGAAGAAAGAGAAGATAAAAAATTATGGATAAAAGCTGTAGAGGAAGAATTTAAAGTATTGGAAGAGAGTAAAACTTGGGAATGTGTACCAGTACCACAGGGAAAGAAATTAATTGAAACAAAATGGGTTTTTACTAAGAAAGATATAGGAGACAATAAAAAATTATGTAAAGCAAGATTAGTGGTCAAAGGATTTCAGCAAAAAGAAACATTTGAAGATGTTTATTCACCAGTTTTACGAATGCAAACACTGAGAACGTTATTGGCTATTGCAGCACAGAGAGACTATGAAATACATCAGATGGATGTTAAAGGTGCATTTCTATATGGAAAGATAGATGAAGAAGTATACTTGAAACCTCCAGAAGGTTTGAATGTACAAGAAGGATATGTCTTAAAATTAAAAAAATCTTTGTATGGTTTAAGAAAGTCACCTAAATATTGGTATAACCACTTTAATGAATTAATCATTAAATATGGTTTTAAACGTTCAGAAAATGATTATTGCTTATATATGAAAGGGGATTTGTACTTATTATTATATGTGGATGACTTATTAGTTATGGGAAAAGATAAGGCCGATATTAATAATTTAAAACAGTTCTTAAATCAACAATTTAGAATGAAAGACCTAGGGGATAATAATTTAACATATTTGGGTATATATATAAAAAAGAAACATGATGGTATTCATATTGATCAGTCAAAATATTTAGAAAAAGTCTTAATTAAATATGGTATGGAAAATTGTAAAGGGGTACAATCACCAATGGATGTAAATTATGTATTTGATGAATCTTGTGAAATTGATGTATCTTATGAGAACTTATGCATGTCCCTAATAGGTTCTTTGATGTATGCAACAGTGGGGTCAAGACCTGATCTGGCAATGTCTGTCTATTATTTAAGTAGATATCAAAATAAACCAAGTGCAGAGTTATTGAGAGCTCTTAAAAGAATTCTTAGATATGTGAAACAAACAATTAATTTTCAATTAGTTTATTCTAAAAGTAATAATGTAAGTTATCCTCTCATAGGTTATGCAGATGCTGATTTTGCTAGAGACAATGACAGAAAATCAACCTCAGGTTATTTATTTATGTTATATGGTAATACTATTATTTGGAAATCTAAAAAACAAAGTACAGTTGCATTGAGTTCAACGGAGGCAGAGTTTGTGTCATTGTGTGAAGCCGCAGTTGAAGCTTGTTGGCTTAAGAAATTATTAATAGAATTGAATGTAAACTTATGTAACATCTTGTTGTATGAAGATAATCAAAGTACAATAAAATCTGTTAAGAATCCTGATCAAAAGAGATTGAAACACATGGATGTTAAGTACAACTTTATTAAAGAGAAGGTAGAAAATGGAGATATTAGAGTTGATTATGTTTGTACAAGAGAACAGTTAGCTGATATCTTAACTAAGCCAATATGTAATAAACAGTTTTGTTATTTAATTAATAAGTTAGGAATAATATAGTGAAGTTTGAGGGAGGATGTTAAATAATGCAACCTTCACTATATTATCTGTGTTTAATATTATCTGTGTTTATGGTCAAAGAAAATATGGCTGCGTAAACTATTAAAGAAATGTGAGTGATAGGTAAAATAAAAGATGTGCATATAAAAATGATTTATTATTTAAACATTATATCTAACAGTTACAAGCTTCATTCTGCAGCTTCATATACAAGCTCACTTTAAAAATCTATTACAAGAAACTTTTTTCGACCTGTTGGTCATAATTAAAACAAAGACATACAAAAGATAGTAACACACACACATTAATCTAATGTTAGTAATCTTATCCTAATATAGAGATACCTACTTTCGAATTTATCATTGTACTTCGATCACAATAACAATTTTAATACATAATATGTGTGATCAAAGTTCTCTTAGTTGACGTAGTTCATCACAATGTGGACGTAGTTCATCCCAATTTGAAATTAAGTACATATGTAGTTACATAAGTCATTACAAGCGGAAGATACCGTAGGCATTAATTAATTATTTGCCTTAATAGTAATATTTACTTTACTGAATACCTTGAAAACTGTTCTTGAAAAAGATGCTGAATACCTTTTGGCTAGTGTAAATGATAACTAAATATTTGACGATAGGAAAACAAACTGGTCAAACGTGTGTGGCATGTTTATTACATCTAAATAAACTTCCCAAAATATGTTACGTATTTATTTAAAAGTTAAAACTCAAGGCAAAATGGCGGACTGTTCGACATTTTATATAGCCACGTGTTTGTTTTGTTTTGAACCTATTTGTTTGTTTTATTGTAAACCAATGACGTTTACTCATTGATGCAAAGTTACGACTCTACGAAAACTCCTAGACTTGTAATTTGTAAACTCGTAAATTAATTAAACAAAAAAATTTTTTTTTGTTGCTGATGATAGTTTAAGTTCCATTGTATAAAATTATGGATACTAATAATACATAAATATTAATGAATTATGGACACTTCTGCAATCGTGTAAGATTTTTAACCCCCGACGCAAAAACGACGGGGTGTTATAAGTTTGACGTGTCTGTGTGTGTGTGTGTGTGTGTGTGTGTGTGTCTGTCTGTTCCCCTGTGGCGCTCAAACGGGTGGACCGATTTGAATGCGTTTTTTTTTTTTTTTTAAGGTGATTTAGTCGAGAGTGTTCTTAGCTATGTTTGAAGAAAATCGGTCCAAGATGGCCGGCGCTACAAAATGGCGGATTACACATTTTTTCACAACTACCTTAATATAGGTATCAAATGAAAGGGCTTGACTAGTAGAATAGCACTATTGCAAATCCAAGATGGCCGCTGCCACAAAATGGCGTATGTCGGGGGTTTTTTAAATTTCTAATTTATACTTGTTACGAAGTTTTTTTTTTGTAACCTACTAAATATTTGAGAAATAGATATTTAAGAATGTTTTTAGCTTGGCTATACTAAATACAAAAATCAAAGTGAAAAGAAAATATATTAGCAAGTACCAAATTAACACAGGCTGAAAAAATGACGACCATAGAATCGTCAACAGGTAAGGCTGAATGCAAAAAGTTTAATTTATTTTGGAAGATTCTGTAGGAAGATCATATCAATGAATATTCTTTTTTGAAAATATTTTGCTTGTGGGGTCATTCGAGTACCTTGGAAACTCAACGTCTATCAGTTTTCGACTCTCATTTCCTCTACAGTTTTAACACTTGATGAGCTATGTATATTGGTAACTCTGGTCCTCCTACGGATCTTCTCATTTCTAATTTGATTCTGCAGGGATATTCTGAGCACAGGCATTTGTTTTTTTACAGCAAGTAATTTGAGATTAAGCTTTTAAATTAGAGCACGTTTTCCAATGTTAGTGCAGCGAAAATGCAAACATTCAGCACAAATTTATTGAATTACAAATCTCTTTACGTGCCCACCCGCATAGCAAGCAGGCGTCTAGATTAGCTGTTTATTTACCTGTCCGTTCGCCCATAAATCTGAATAAAACGAACAAATATTACCTACGCGTGGCTTTTTCACCGTAATTCGCACTCTATCCACTCAGGATGCAGATGTAGGAAAATAAACTACTTAACTAGTTGGAAGTTCTTCTGGCTTCGTAAGTTTATGAATTGTTTGCAACTATTTTCACCTACTCTAAATAACATTTTCAAAAAATATTTAATGTACAGAAATCATCCTCTTACAGTTTTATTAAAACTCTACCTAGACGTTTTCGGTAATTTAAATTAACAGAAATTAGTCTGGACACTATAGACCTTGGCGGGGATGATGCCAGTATTTTTATGGTGTACTTATCCATTCTCTGTTTATAGCTATGTGTTCATCTCAAATTAAATGTTTCTTAAAGAATATTAGCCATGATGAACATGACTAATATCCCCCTTTCTACCTACTAGATAAATAAGTGAAAGCTTGTGTTAGAAGTCGGTATAGTAATAGTCTTCGGGTGGGTTTTGAAACTTTGAATCATCGACCTTTCGGTTTTCGATCTACGTCCGACGACCGTTGTGGTGTTGATGCTAAGAGACTTCGTTTCCAGGCATCGAACTGCTGAAGTCGATCGACCGCGTGCTGGTCAGAGAGAAGACCGGCACGTACACCAACAACAAGTACGTGGTGCTGACAGCTGACGGCACGGTGTTGCTGTACGCGAACGAGGACTCGGGCATCCTCAACCGAGTTCTGGTCGGCAAGAGCAGGGCTTTCGAAATTGACGTTTATGATACTAACAATCTTGAGGTAAGTTTTACTTAACCAGTCAAAAACATAACATGTAAAAAAATGTTGAGGCAAGTTTTAATTTGTCTAGAGATTTTGATACTAGATCCTTTCAAAGTTTATTTTCTAGTGCATTGAGCTTTCTGCCCTTTATTATTACATTAACACACGGAAGATCTTTTCTAGTGACCTTCCACATTAAAAGATTTTCACTTCACTTCAATTTGATATTCAAATAAAGATTTTAAGCTAGTCTGAGGACGGACGAGAAAGATTTATAGAAGAAAATTTATAGAATCAAACAGTAGTGTAGCAATTAGAACCTGTAATGGGTGTGATGGAACATGTGATGAAAGAATACCGAAATCTCCCAGTTGTTCGATGTGTCGATACTTTTAAGTTGAAATAAATTCGTATTTCTGTTCATCAGCGCTGAAGTTATACTACTAAGCGAAGGTTATTTTTCCTACTCCAATATAAATATACTTCCCCATTGGGGTTAATTTCGGTTTAATCGAAAGGTCAGTATCTGATATGATCGCGTATTTTTTGTGAGCTGCGTTACGTTTTAACACGCCATGCGACACGCACGCAGCAGGGAAATTGTGGCGATTTTCACGATCCGCACATTACCATAAAACCTTGCGTAGGGCTATTTATTAGGGTTACGCTTTATTGAGCGGCAATTCGGGCTATTAGTGCTTGCTATTATTTTATATTGATATAGGTAGATTATCCACGTGGATTTTACTAAGTTTTTGTTATAAAGGAAATATTTAAGTTTAAGTTAGGAATTAAGTTAGTTCTGGCAACGATGGAACTGACAAATATGCCTATTTATTTGATTTTTTTTTTTTTAGTTATCTTAATAGTAATAATTAGTCATAGTTTAAAGTTGCAGAAGCACTCCAAAGGTCAATTCTCCACTCTAACTGCTGCAAATCAGAGACGACTTTCCTTAAATTATATTTATACATAGTGAGTCTTTAACTAATTTTATCATTACTCTTAATGGCCTATCATTTAGCTGCTAATGATGAATGAAGAGTTAACTGACTCAGAGAAAAAACTTTTTTAAACGTAGGTACTTTCCTATAAAGTAGATTTAGGGAAACGAATTCCTTTAGTAAACATTGAGCGAGTGTGATAGAATATCGTTGATATTTGTAGCATCGAAACGTTGGTAAAAGCGAGGCACAAAGGAACTTTTCGTGGCTTTGTTATTTAAGACGTGAGTCAACCAGAAGTATCCATTTTCACGCTGAACACGTTTCGCGCATCAACAGTCTATCTATCTAAATAGGTGGAGTGTTTGAAATAAGAATCCGCTTTTTGAGAGAATCCTATTTTTTATTGCGTTCCTAAAACGTTTATCTATCCTGTGTTCCTTTGAGCCAAAAAATTCGAAATTTTGATTTTAGGAATATTGGAATTTGTTCACTACAGAGCTTCAACAGCAGGTATCTATTACTATTGGCTTATTCTAAATTCATAAGAAATAAATTATTAAAAAACTAAAAATAACAAATTGTTTTATAGAATTTGCTAAACAAGCAAAAACGTCATAATATTATGTACCTAAGACGTACTCGTAGCTACCTACTAGCTGTGCTACTAGAATCGTCTTATATTAAAATCCTTGAATTTTTTATTTCTGAAGAACTAAGTAACTATCGATTGTTACATCGCCAACCTCACTAATATTATTAAGTACCTATAAGTAATTGTAAGCATCCTCGTAATAAATAAATATGGATAGTAAATACTAAATAATCTGTGCATCATCAATTATTACAGGTGATGAAACTCCGCCACCCGTACACCGTCGGTCAGGACAAGATGGACGTGATGGTGCTGGGCGCGCCCGCCGCCATCGTGAGGAAGGAAGTGACGTTCTTCAAGCCCGTGCTCGTCATCAACGACACTAGCGATCACCTCGTCATCAGAGTCAAGGGCCCTGTCTCCATATCGGCTGAGTGTAACTTTGAGGTGACCAACGCAACTAACTACAAATATACTTACCTATAATTCAAGAGGCCTAATAATTGATAATCTTCAATCACACCAACGATCTTACCACCACAGTTTAGGGCAAGGTCATCTTTGTCGTCGTTGTCATCAACGAACTGCGAATGAGCTGCAACGTCCAAGCGACGTTCGCAGCTGGACTGGTCTCTCTCAAGGTTGTCTCCACCGCTAAAGGCTAAAGGCTTGTTTTAACTCCAATCATCTTGAAGTATTAGAAGACTTATTAGATTATTAGTAACTAAGGGCATATTAAAACCTAAATCCTGAAATCTGAAAAGCCTCTTATTTGATAAAATATTTTCGTACGTGCTTTTAGATTGTGTTGTGGCATGTGGATAATCAAAGGTTGTAGCTTATAAATAACATGTACTTCGTAGTCCGTATCAAGGGTTGAATCTCGCGGTAGTTTTCTATACAAACTTATGTGCTAAAGCTAAATTGATATTTACTAATTAATAAAAGCACCATTGCACATTGATATAGGAAAACATTATGGAGAAGATATGGAGGAGCCTGGCGTAGGCATATTGTTATTGAAAAGTTGGAAAATTTGGAACCATTATGTATAAAAGTAGAGTTCCACTCGTATATTAATATTATACTATGAATAATTACGATTTCCAGTTGTACACAAGCGATAAGAAACGGATCGGCGATATCAGAAAGTGTTGGAGCGGTCTGTCGCGCTCGACTAAAAGCGACCGCGACAGCTTCGCCATCCGCTTCCCGCTCGATCTCGACGTGCGCTACAAGGCGGCGGTCATCGGCACCTGCTTTCTGATTGTGAGTTTATGTTGTCACATGCATGATGCGACATCAACGAGTGTTAGAGAGATCTGTCGCACTCGACACAGAGCGACCGCGACAGCTTCGCTATCCTCTACCCGCTCCAACTCGATGTGCGCTACTCGTAACTTAATTTATGTTTTTTTTTTCAGGATTTCCTATTCTATGAAAATTGAAGATCAAAATAGTGCGAGTGAATTATGATATTGTAATTAATAAGATATTCTGAATAATATTGATAATAGTACCTCGTGTAGGCTCCATTGGGAGCGATGTAAAGCGGTTTCGCAACGCTCAATGGTCAATGCTCATGTCACTGGACAATGAGAACTTCACTGCGCTCTGTCGTTCGCACTTCGCAGTGTGAGCGAGCCGTAATAGGTATTACTTATGAAAAGACGCGGTAGCGGCGTGCATTAAGCGAAACGAACTTCCAATGGAGCCTGCATTTAATAAAGTACCTAATAACAATTATTATTTAACTTTAGGAGTAATATTGCTGATAATATACGGTCTTTTATGGTTTATTGTAAGTACGATAATTCTACTAATTGTCTGATATCAGTACCTACGTATATATTATTTATAGGTAATGTATTGGGTAATGTTAACATTTATTTTCGTCCGCAAGTTTACTCGTTCTTCTGCGATACTCAAAGTCAGTCTTTCAGCTCTCTCTAAGAGACCCTGCAAACATACAATTTCAAGTTGGCCGACTATCGAACAACTAAGGCCGGGTCCGCACTGCGAAATTTATTCGCCCAATTTTTTTCGCAAAATTCTGTGACATATGGAAATGTAGGAAGCTGCACGCACATGCGATTTAAAATTCGCGAGAAAAATATATTATTAAAATGCGGAATATAAACCGCGCGAATAAGTAGGTACTTATATTTCGCAGTGCGGCCCCGCTCTAAATCGTGAACTTTCACAATTTAATCGTCCAACTTTTAAATTGGACTTAATAGGAAGGGAATTTCGATTCTGATACAATCGTCGTCCAATTATTTAGTTGAACGATTTAATTGGTTATGATGTGCGGGGTGCATTCGGCGGGGTGTCGTCACTGTGCTTATCAGTATAACTCTGTGATTTAGTTGGTTAACTTGAAATTGTATGTCTGCGGGGTCGTTAAGTAGGTACTAGGTATACCTACTTATTCTTTTTTGTAAATAAGTAATGTTTATGATATAAGTAGGTAGGTACCTACTTACTTATATCATAAACATAAACATGATTGTCTTAAATCTATTCATGACTAGTTAACTATAAATAGACCGTATGATAAGTGCCTACCTATTACAGTAAGTAGGTACTTAATTATATTCTAAGCTTATTCTAAGCTTATTCTGGAGTTCTTACTTGGTTTTTATTTTCAACATCCAATAATAAAGTAGGTAGTTACATAATTATATTTGCGGTGTATTTAAAATGAAAATATAAGAAAGATACAAAACAAATATGTTGGTGCTGCCATCTGCTAGCGAGTAGCGAAAATACTTGACAACGTCACCGCATCGTAATTCTGACAAATTCCAATAGATGTCAATCTATGCTAGAAAACATTAAAAATACCTACTATAAAAAAGAAAATTATTTTTATTTAATTTATAATATTTTGTAAACAAGCGGAAGTTGTTGGGACAGCGAATATATATTTTGAACTGTTTTTGAGTGATTTCCATACATGAAAAACTTAACCTGTGAATATCTGAGAATCACTACATAGTATAAAACAAAGTCGCTTTCTCCGTCCCTATATCCCTATGTCCCTATGTCCCTATATATGCTTAAATCTTTAAAACTACGCAACGGATTTTGATGCGGTTTTTTTTAATAGATAGAGTGATTCAAGAGGAAGGTTTATATGTATAATAACATCCATTAAATAGTGGAGAAATACTGTTTTTTTTGAGGTTTCTAATGTGATGTCGTAAATAATTACATTTTTTCCGCTTACATTGCAAACGCAGGCTGAACCCTACGAGATTTATCAAAATAATGTACTAAGTATTGTACACATTGAAAAGGTCTACAGAAAACTCCGCGATGGTATATGTCTATCTCTTATGGATATCCCACAATAACATTTTTTTGTCATTTACTTTTTACGACAAATAATGGCTAATTTTCGAAGCGATTTCAACCAATACAGCATTAATCCTTATCTAATTAAATACCTTAAATACATTGTTGATTTAATATAAATCCATATGACCCTTTACAACATATGATTTAAATGAATACTTTCGAAGATATTACAGTTTTAAAAATTGCGGCGGCGGCGGGAGCGTGCCTATAAGCGCGTCGGTGGCCGCGGTTCTCCCTATAGCCCAGTGTCGATAATTTTTGAAACCAAAAAAAAATCACAGTACGTAGGATGAAACCCATTGGAAAAGGAGGAGAATATTATAAAAATACAAGGAAAAATAATTTACGGGCGATCTGAGCTCGGGAAAAAAGGGGGGGAGTTTTAAGGGTAAAAACGGTTTATCTCGATTTCCGGCAAAACTAGAAGTCCTATGGAAAAAATCAAATGGTAAAGTTGTAGGTAATAAAAAGATCTACAACTTTTATATTTACACTTTTTTCACATAACCTCAAAATTTATGTGAAAAGTTCAAGTTTTTGGTTTTTTATTTTTAACTTTTAAAATAATTTTTTTTTCACGGAATCTGGTGAAAACTTAGGTACCTTTTTATGTCCCAAATACACTGTAATTTATTTGATTTGAAATATTTAGTTATTTGAAATATTTAGTTTTTCTCCTTATTTTTGACTTAATATCGACTTAATTCTGACAGCTGTCATTGTCATTTACAGATGAGTTATTTATATGGAGAACAGGGTTAACCACATCTACGAAGTACGATTTTACCCCAAACTACTTTAATTCCCTGTCAACATATAAAGCTCTAAGCCGTTTAATAATATTAATAGTTTCGCCCTAAAATAGAAATTGCTAAGAGTGGAAACTAGAAAGTGCACACTTACAGCAATAGAAAACAAAAGAAGCACATTGAAAAAATTTATTGAAAAATGGAAGTCGAATGACATTATCACCATGAAGTGTCTGTCAGGCATTTGTCATATCTACATGCAGCAGTTGATTTGTATTTGCATAAGTTTTGAAAAGCGGGTAGTACCTACTACCTACGCATAATATGCTCTACTACCCGTGCGAAGCCGGGGCGGGTCGCTAGTATTGAAATAAAAAGTGTTGATTGATTTAAAGTAACGTCGTGTTATTTCTGACTGTCGTAACCATAGAATAATGAATTTATCTATGGTCGTAACAATTTTGTCTATTGGTCGAACAACAACCAACCGATTTTTTTTTTGAAGGAAAATCGGCTTCATAAGTAATTAATTCCTTAATCAGTATCATCATATTATTATTATACCTATGTATATAAAAATCAATGCCACTTTTCGTTGTAATTTTATATACTTGAGTTATACCTAACTCAAGAACGGACTCAACTATCCAAACCAAATGTTTAGAGACTTTGTTCGGACTATTTAGTAGATGGTTTATCTGATGTTTGTACAAAATAAGTCGAGCGGTTCTTCATAATTTATCACATTCTTAAAATTTTCTTTTTCCCATACAAAATGTTCATGGGTTTCGTAGTTCTGTCACACATAATGTTCATCCCGTCGATACGGTAAACTTTCTCACCCGTACCTACATAATTCTTCTGCCCATGTGTTTGTCACCTAAGGCCTTTAGGAGGAGCCTAAATGGCTTGACCGATTTGGATGAAATTTTTTGTGTATATTTCAATGGGTTCCTGAATGGTTTGAAAGCACAATTACTGGGTAGGTACAGGTAACCTACCGGGTATTCGGTAGGTAGATATGCTGCTATCGGTAAGTATGTCACCAGGCAAGTCCGCTGGTATATTATAATAACATTGATGATAACGATAGCAGTTATAGAGGCGCCTTCTTATGTGCAGTTTATATGTCCCTCATTATAAATAACATCGATGTTATTTCTGAACTAAAATCAAGATTGAAATCTCCAAGCGCGAGCGGTCAGCGGCTTCCCTGTAATTTACTTAACCTAGGTATTCACACGGTTTCTTGTACCTACCTAAGTCCAGGGAGAAATCTGATGAAACGGAAATCTTCAGTGTTGCGTCCGCCTAGATTTAGTACCTACTCTCCCAACATTTTAACGGAACTCACTGAAGCGGAATTCCGCTTGCGTTTTTGCGTAACATTTGCCCGCGGCCTAAAGTTGCATTACAAAATATCTAGTCCTGCCGAGAGTGGCCGGGACGAGAGGATCTTGGTGTTAACTCGGAATACATTTCATCGACCCGAGAGGGAAAAGTAATTATGCTAATAGCTTAGTTTCTTTGCGCTGGATGTTTACTGCCGCTCAAATCCTGAAATCCGATGTCGCTCCGACTTCGAATAGTTTATAGATACGTGTACATTCCGGTGGTTTAGAAATATCACATAAATTATGGGATAAAGTTCATAAATTAAAATGTCTTCTCTTTGTCGTGATGTCTTCTCTTCCAAAATTCTGTGCCTTAAGATCATAGTCTTAGACAATGCCTGATGACATACAGCTATGAGACTCGGTCGTTAACTATGGGCTCCATAAGAAAGCTCAGAGTCATTCAGCGGGCGATGGAGAGAGCTATATGCTCGAAGTTGCTCTTCTTGATCAAATCAGAAATGAGAAGATCCATAGAAGAACCAGAGTCACCTAAAAGTAGCTAAAGTAGCAATGGCCAAAGCACACAGTTTGAAGAACCGATAGACGTAGACAGGTAGACCGATAGACGTCTTAAGGTAGTTACTACATTGTATTGCAATGTAATGGAGAACTCGCACCGGTGCGCGCGGTGCTGGCAGACGGTCAGACCCCCCACTGGAAAATAGTTCATTTTATCCTCTCAAAAAAAAACAAACATTGACTTGTACTATTTAGGTAAAATAAGTACCTACCATCTAAAAATATTAATTTTTATATACCTAGTTTGATAATAATTGGAAATTTCTAGATAAACACAGCTTATCACTCGTAAATTGGAAGACTGATTAATTAGAAACTGCAAGCGAGGTAAACTCTGGTAAACTTTTCTTTCACTGGATAGATATTTGAGTTTTGAATAAATTATAGTCGCAAACTGGTGTAAGGTAGTCAAAGAGTTGCCATATTATTAGAGGCAGCGATGTACAAAATGCATTCAACCTGACTGATGTACGAGGAAGAACAGTTGTCACAGGAATATTCAGCTATAAGTATTCACCGAGTATTTACCTACTTGTTGGGTTGGTCTTAACTAGTATCTAGATGGTAGGCATTCGTTCCAGCAATGCGCGAGACGGCAATTCAATCATGTACTTAACATAAAATTGTTATATTGATATTGTAAATTTGGAAAAGAGCAACCGACGAGTTTCTTGCTGGTTCTTCTCGGTTAGAATGGCATTCCGAACCAGTGGTAGGTGGTAGATTCATTTGACTATTCAAAAGTAATTGTAAAAGTTTATTTGAATAAAAAACTTTTCTATTCTATTCTATTCTATAATTGGCTTGGCTGCCTCACGGTCACATATCTTAAAAATATTCGTTTAGTTGGGTGAGGTTTTTTGATGTATGAAGTTTGTGCCTCTAGTAAAATGACACCTCACTGGCTAGAGCAGCCATCTATCCGTATTTCTCCTGATTGGCCTACTTTTGAACGACCGGGGAGCCTGGTGGCGCGGGTGGCGGGTAAAGTTTCCCTAATTGGTGATTTATAAACACCTGATTTAATTTCAGTGTCATTTTACTTTCAGTCTTGAGTAGGCATTTGTGCTGGTTCGGTGGAATATAACTTCCAAAATAAACTTTAACAGGTCTTAATAAATAGTGCCTTTCACAAGGAAAAGGATAGCACTAGTTCTATAATTTACAATAATTAGTTGTCATATAGATATCAACAATACTTTCAAATTCAAAAATTGGCCGTTTTTCTTTAATGAAAATTATTGCAAGCAATTTCAAAATTATTATAATAAAGTTGAAGGAAAAACATAGGCATCTGATAGTCATATTTAATGCCCAGTCATTGGAATTTAAGCACTAAATTCCGTGACACTAGCATTTAGCGCTTAACTTGATTTAGGTCGCCGGTATCTTCGGCCACCAGCTTTACCGTTACCAGTTGAAATGTTAATGCTTTAAGTTGTAATTAAACTACTCATTTCGCCAAGTTTCGCTTGCAATAAAAACTGTAAGTAGGTACATTTATATACCAATTTTTTTTAAAGAGCTTACTGTTCGAGGTTTGAGTGATCTATTTAGTGGCTTCTGCATTAATAAAAGTGGGTAGCACAATATGGCGCTGTTATAGTAAAGTTATAGAATAGAATAGAATAGAATATAAAAGTTTTTTATTCAAATAAACTTTTACAAGTACTTTTGAATAGTTAATTGAATCTACCACTGGTTCGGAATGCCATTCCAGCCGAGAAGAACCAGCAAGAAACTCGGCGGTTGCTCTTTTCCAAATTAACAATATCAATATGACAATTTTATGTTAAGTACCTACATGATTGAATTGCCATCTCGCGCATTGCTGGAACGAGTCAAATCCACGCTTTTTAGGGTTCCGTAGTAAACAAGGAACCCTTATAGTTTCGCCATGTCCGTCCGTCTGTCCGTCTGTCCGTCTGTCCGTCTGTCCGTCTGTCCGTCTGTCCGTCCGTCCTCGGTTAATCTCAGAGACTATTAGTGCTAGAAATCCGTAATTTGGCATGAGTATAAATATTAATCACGCCGACAAAGTGGTGAAATAAAATTTTGATAAATATTTTTTTTTAGGGTAGCTCCCCTACATGTAAAGTGGGGATGAATATTTTTTTTCTCGTCTACCCCATAGTGTGGGGTATCGTTGAATAGGTCTTTTAAAAATACTGTGGGTGTGGGAACATCATTTTTCGATTTCTAGATCCGTTTGTAAAATATGATGTTTTAAAGTGCAAATTTTTATTAGAGTCAAGTGTCCCCCCCCTCTATCAGCCAAATGGCAGTATATAGGAACTTGAAAAAATTCACAGCAGTAGGGTATATAATCAATTTTAAAGGAAAACTATCACGGCTAAGTAGGGTTCACAGGTTAAGGAGTTATATCTGTTTTTCGAGGATTGTGACTACGGAACCCTACACTGCGCGTGGCCCGCCACGCACTTGACCGGTTTTATTTATCATTTAGGTATATAATCTTCAATTGTATAATGCCATTTATATATGCCATGATACATATTATGGTTAAAGTTCAATCAGGGGGGTTATTCTGTAACTCAGTTAGCAACTGAAAATAGTTGCCAACGAATTAGTTCGATATACATTGCTGCTTTACTGTGTAAAATTATGAAAACACTTTATATTTCCCACAGTAAAGCAGCAATGTATATTAAATTAATTCGTTGGCAACTATTTTCAGTTGCTAACTAAGTTACAGAATAACCCAGCAGATCACCTAAAGACACTTGGATTGCACAAGTCAGAACTCAGAACTAGTCACCAAAACTTGATCGTTAATCTTAACCATGGAGGTAAAAATACTGACACTTTTCACCGTCTGTCATGAAATAGGCTCTTTAATCAGTCGATAGCGCTAACCCTAACCACACTGACATGAGTCGGTAACTAACCTAATCTAACGTTGGTCACAAATATTTGGTCATTCACAATCAAACGGTCCAAGCGGACATAGTTAAAGAAAAATGGCGGGAAATTTCTAATTTTTCCAGGAAGCAAGCTATCAATGTGACTTTCATCAACATGGGTTAAGCGGTTGATCCGTTAAAAGCTTAACAGACAGATAGATACACCGTTAAAAGGTGACAAACAGATAGATAAATAGGTACACTTTCGCATTTATAATATTAGCACCTAACATTAGTATGGACGGATTGATACAACGAATTCAACATGCGAACAATTTTATTGTCTCAGTCAGTTATCAGTGAAAGTGCTAACAAGGGTCGTTAAACGTAATTAGGGCGCGGAACAAATCAGCAGGAGCTGCTATCCTTTATCTGGACCGTTTCATAATTGCGCGCTGAGTTGCGAATCACCTTGCTCTCTGGCGGAATGCGTCCATTTTTAAGATGTCTACTTTATGGGGACAATTATAATGTGTTCATGGGATTTTTGCTACACAAAATAATTTCATTTCATTTATTTAAATCGTTTGACTGTTACCTTATAAGATCTTAAATTAGAACGTTGTGTATGTTAGGAACAGTTAGTGGTATATAATATTGGGGGAAAAAATATCATAATATGCCTTAACAGGCATTTTTTTCCCCAATATTATTAATATTCAACTCGAAAACTATAAAGACATGACTTTCATGTTTAAATAATAGTCAGAATATATATAAGTGATGCTTTTTTGATGTTTAATCTAAATTCGCTATGAAATCAAAAATATGTATATTGGAAACAATTATTTCGATAAATTCCAAATAGGTCATAGGTACCTAGATACTTAGGTACTGTTCCGAAATCTTGTTTTTTTTTTTTTAGTTTTATTCGGAAACGGTGATATTGTATTGTTGTTGTGTGAGTATTTATTTATTTATTTATTTAATTATAATTTATTTTTTAAACTAGTCGTCGTTTAAGTAAGTCGTCGGTAAGTATTTATGCGTTCTAACCACTAGACTACTTAGCACGCGTAGGCCTATACATAACAACATATAACAACATATAACACATGTACATTGGTGATTCGATCTGATTAAACATTGGTATTTTGTTTGTAGAACATTAATCTAATTATCAGGAACTACCTAGTTACCTGACGCTTAACAACTAAATTGTGAACAATGGGACAGGCAGCGTTTAATGAAATTTGAACGGCAAATAAACGTCCAGTTGTTTTCCTTTATCTGAGTCTTTTCAGTAAGCTTGGGCTGATTATACACAAGGGCTTTTTGATATCGCTCCCTGCCAAAAGCAACGATCTCTTCCCCTTTAAGAGGCGATTTGCCAAACCACTGGACCACTTGGGCAAAAATATGAGATGGAAAAAGTCAGCGAAATATACGAGATTTGTTCAATTTTGATTTATTCTATTTATCGCTGATTTCTCTATTACGCCTATGAACAATAGGCATAATAGAGAATATAGAGATATCTTGGGAGAGGCCTAAGTTCAGCAGTGGACCGAAATAGGCTAATGATGATGATGATGATGATTATAATAGAAAAATAACAAATAGATATCGGTTTAATTTTTTTAAATCAAATACGTACGCACTTGGTTTTTATTTAAACGTATAAGAGATGTTGAATTGCACTTTTCCCTTATGATACTTTTTTGATCGGCCGATTTCAAATCTGTCAAGGCTTGAGAACTATAGCTCGTATTATTATTTTCGACTTTATTACACAATTTTAGAATTTGTAATTAATAAGCAATCGTCTGCCATACAGTTTTATGGGTCATTATTTGTAAGAATAATATTATAGCTAGGTACATATTGTAACTTGTGTTTTGGAAGGAGCAACTCAAGGCTAGCAACCAGTTAGGGCGGTGCAGTCTTGCTTTCCGTAAGAACCACAAAATGGCCACACAAAATAAAATAAATTTGAATTTGAATGCAGACGTGTTGCTCAATGCAGCACGGAGCCCGCGATAGAGTCAGCTTTCAGCGGACTCAGCGCTGAAGTCCGCTTGAATTAAGCGAACTTTTGTATAGAATTTGAATTGGGTTCGTACCTACTTCACTACTTGCAAGTTTGCCAAAGGCGAACGTAACTGAAAAGTACTTGTTTCGGACTTTTTTGCATAAGATAATGTTTTTGTCTATGAAACTTACAAAAATTAAGTAAAAAATTAAAGTAACAAGGGTTCCAAACGCACCCTAGTCTGAGAAGATCTGAGAACAGATCGGTTTGATACTACACCATCCGTACCGTACCAACCGATCTGTTTAATAACCAATGACTTTGGCCAAATACCAGGCCATTGACTTGAGCCATTGACTTTGGCCAGGACTTGAGTCAAATACCTAATGAAGTTTCCTTTACTAATTAACCAAGAATCAAACCCACACCTTTAGAACATTACTGTTTTACAAGACAAAATATATTGTTGTTCCAGAGAATACTAACTATTACTACATACAGAAGCGACACTCACTTCCCTCCACCGATTCATCATCGCCCGTCGTAGCCCGCAACGTAAAAGTATGCCTAGCAGTATTATAGTCCAGTAACTTTAGGATTTGCTAGTATGGGGTACCTTGCGTTAAATCGGGTAGTTCTGATTTTTTGCAGACTTGTTTATGATGTTGGCCCAATGATTAATCCAAGTTTGTGACCTCGAGCGACGAACGCAACTTTGTCAAAAATCGAAAAAACCGCGAAAATTTGGGATTTTTTCAGATTTTGGCGATTATAACCCAAAAGGACTAGTTCTTGACACTACCTTTTCAGGGCGTTTTTAAAGTAGAATAAAATTGCTACAATTTAAGACCAGAACCAGCTCTGTAGGTACATTACTTACTGAGATGCTCGCGACTTCACTTGCGTGAATTCTTAATCTCATACAAACTTCCATCTCCCATTGTACCAACTTAGGGGTAGTTTTTCCAAAATTCCTTCAACACGTAATTCTTAATTTTTAACCGAAAATCTAAATCTCAATTTTCATAGATATAAGTTGATAAATGACGAAAACGTGACGAGGTCTCATTTAAACTTTCACCCCCTACTTAACCCACTTGCGGATAGAAATTTCAATAATCCTGAAATTCATATTTTTTATTTTTTATCGAAAGCCCAAATACCAATTTTCATGGATGTAACTTGATAAATGACAGACTTTCATACAAACTTTCGTCCCCTATTTAACCCCTTTAGGGGTAGAATTTACAAATATCCTTTCTTAATGTGCGCTTAAATCATAAAAGGAAGCTACTGTGAAAATTTCAAGTTCGTAGCTTTCAGTTGTTTAGGTTGTGCGTTGATGATCAGTCAGTCAGGACAAGCTTCTTGAAGCTAGAAACTTGAAATTTTCACAGTAGCTTCCTTTTATGATATAGGCGTACACTAGGACAGGATTATAGTTTCTAGCTTCAAGAAGCTTGTCCTGACTGACTGATCATCAACGCACAACCTAAACAACTGAAAGCTACGAACTTGAAATTTTCACAGTAGCTTCCTTTTATGATTTAAGCGCACATTAAGAAAGGATATTTGTAAATTCTACCCCTAAAGGGGTTAAATAGGGGACGAAAGTTTGTATGAAAGTCTGTCATTTATCAAGTTACATCCATGAAAATTGGTATTTGGGCTTTCGATAAAAAATAAAAAATATGAATTTCAGGATTATTGAAATTTCTATCCGCAAGTGGGTTAAGTAGGGGGTGAAAGTTTAAATGAGACCTCGTCACGTTTTCGTCATTTATCAACTTATATCTATGAAAATTGAGATTTAGATTTTCGGTTAAAAATTAAGAATTACGTGTTGAAGGAATTTTGGAAAAACTACCCCTAAGTTGGTACAATGGGAGATGGAAGTTTGTATGAGATTAAGAATTCACGCAAGTGAAGTCGCGAGCATCTCAGTAAGTAATGTACCTACAGAGCTGGTTCTGGTCTTAAATTGTAGCAATTTTATTCTACTTTAAAAACGCCCTGAAAAGGTAGTGTCAAGAACTAGTCCTTTTGGGTTATAATCGCCAAAATCTGAAAAAATCCCAAATTTTCGCGGTTTTTTCGATTTTTGACAAAGTTGCGTTCGTCGCTCGAGGTCACAAACTTGGATTAATCATTGGGCCAACATCATAAACAAGTCTGCAAAAAATCAGAACTACCCGATTTAACGCAAGGTACCCCATACTAGCAAATCCTAAAGTTACTGGACTATAATACTGCTAGGCATACTTTTACGTTGCGGGCTACGACGGGCGATGATGAATCGGTGGAGGGAAGTGAGTGTCGCTTCTGTATGTAGTAATAGTTAGTATTCTCTGGAACAACAATATATTTTGTCTTGTAAAACAGTAATGTTCTAAAGGTGTGGGTTTGATTCTTGGTTAATTAGTAAAGGAAACTTCATTAGGTATTTGACTCAAGTCCTGGCCAAAGTCAATGGCTCAAGTCAATGGCCTGGTATTTGGCCAAAGTCATTGGTTATTAAACAGATCGGTTGGTACGGTACGGATGGTGTAGTATCAAACCGATCTGTTCTCAGATCTTCTCAGACTAGGGTGCGTTTGGAACCCTTGTTACTTTAATTTTTTACTTAATTTTTGTAAGTTTCATAGACAAAAACATTATCTTATGCAAAAAAGTCCGAAACAAGTACTTTTCAGTTACGTTCGCCTTTGGCAAACTTGCAAGTAGTGAAGTAGGTACGAACCCAATTCAAATTCTATACAAAAGTTCGCTTAATTCAAGCGGACTTCAGCGCTGAGTCCGCTGAAAGCTGACTCTATCGCGGGCTCCGTGCTGCATTGAGCAACACGTCTGCATTCAAATTCAAATTTATTTTATTTTGTGTGGCCATTTTGTGGTTCTTACGGAAAGCAAGACTGCACCGCCCTAACTGGTTGCTAGCCTTGAGTTGCTCCTTCCAAAACACAAGTTACAATATGTACCTAGCTATAATATTATTCTTACAAATAATGACCCATAAAACTGTATGGCAGACGATTGCTTATTAATTACAAATTCTAAAATTGTGTAATAAAGTCGAAAATAATAATACGAGCTATAGTTCTCAAGCCTTGACAGATTTGAAATCGGCCGATCAAAAAAGTATCATAAGGGAAAAGTGCAATTCAACATCTCTTATACGTTTAAATAAAAACCAAGTGCGTACGTATTTGATTTAAAAAAATTAAACCGATATCTATTTGTTATTTTTCTATTATAATCATCATCATCATCATCATTAGCCTATTTCGGTCCACTGCTGAACTTAGGCCTCTCCCAAGATATCTCTATATTCTCTACTAGATGATGCCCACGGCTTCGCCCGTGTGGTTTGTAAAAATCTCGTGGGAACTTTGATTTTCCAGTAAAATAAAAAGTAGCCTATCTATAGTAAGTAGTAACCCGTCCACAAAACGGAAAATTTCCGTGGGATCCTTACGATTTCGGAATGCAATTCCTTACAGCATCAGGGTTGAGGAGTTGGACATGTACCTACTCGAGGTCATTCAACAATAAAGTCTTTAATTGGTATCCCCAATATCAATTTAAATAACCGACAGTGCCTAAATCCCATTAGTGTTGGGGATCAGATCCCCTACAGCATCAGGATTGAGGAGTTGGAATCCAAATTTTTTGTAGGACAGTGTCGCAATGTTTCTCTATCGATTTAAAAAAAAATTACGCAAATCGGTTCAGAAATCTCGGAGATATCGGTGTACATAGGTAGAAAAACACAACTCCTCCTTTTTTGAAAGTCGGTTAAAAAAGTAGCCTATGTTACTCCCTGGTTAATTCTCTACTTGTATGTGAAAGTCCCGTCAAAATCGGTTCAGCCGTTCCAAAGATTAGCCCGTTCAAACAGACAGACAGACAGACAGACAGACAGACAGACAGACAGACAGACAGACAGACAGACAAAAATTTTAAAAACGTGTGATTCGGTTATAGTATCGTTCAAATAACCATATGAGCTTAATATGAGGTAGTTATTTCGATATTACAGACAGACACTTCAATTTTATTTATTAGTATAGATTATGCCTATTGTTCATAGGCGTAATAGAGAAATCAGCGATAAATAGAATAAATCAAAATTGAACAAATCTCGTATATTTCGCTGACTTTTTCCATCTCATATTTTTGCCCAAGTGGTCCAGTGCTTTGGCAAAGGGGAAGACTGCTTTTAAATCGCCTCTTAAAGGGGAAGAGACCGTTGCTTTTGGCAGGGAGCGATATCAAAAAGCCCTTGTGTATAATCAGCCCAAGCTTACTGAAAAGACTCAGATAAAGGAAAACAACTGGACGAAATTTATTTGCCGTTCAAATTTCATTAAACGCTGCCTGTCCCATTGTTCACAATTTAGTTGTTAAGCGTCAGGTAACTAGGTAGTTCCTGATAATTAGATTAATGTTGCTAGAAACTATAATCCTGTCCTAGTGTACGCCTATATCATAAAAGGAAGCTACTGTGAAAATTTCAAGTTTCTAGCTTCAAGAAGCTTGTCCTGACTGACTGATCATCAACGCACAACCTAAACAACTGAAAGCTACGAACTTGAAATTTTCACAGTAGCTTCCTTTTATGATTTAAGCGCACATTAAGAAAGGATATTTGTAAATTCTACCCCTAAAGGGGTTAAATAGGGGACGAAAGTTTGTATGAAAGTCTGTCATTTATCAAGTTACATCCATGAAAATTGGTATTTGGGCTTTCGATAAAAAATAAAAAATATGAATTTCAGGATTATTGAAATTTCTATCCGCAAGTGGGTTAAGTAGGGGGTGAAAGTTTAAATGAGACCTCGTCACGTTTTCGTCATTTATCAACTTATATCTATGAAAATTGAGATTTAGATTTTCGGTTAAAAATTAAGAATTACGTGTTGAAGGAATTTTGGAAAAACTACCCCTAAGTTGGTACAATGGGAGATGGAAGTTTGTATGAGATTAAGAATTCACGCAAGTGAAGTCGCGAGCATCTCAGTAAGTAATGTACCTACAGAGCTGGTTCTGGTCTTAAATTGTAGCAATTTTATTCTACTTTAAAAACGCCCTGAAAAGGTAGTGTCAAGAACTAGTCCTTTTGGGTTATAATCGCCAAAATCTGAAAAAAATCCCAAATTTTCGCGGTTTTTTCGATTTTTGACAGAGTTGCGTTCGTCGCTCGAGGTCACAAAATTGGATTAATCATTGGGCCAACATCATAAACAAGTCTGCAAAAAATCAGAACTACCCGATTTAACGCAAGGTCAGATTACTAAAGTTACTGGACTATTACGTAAAGCATTCTCCTTGTCAGTATTAACAGGTAATTAAATCAGTTCACTGGTTTGAAGTGGCGTGGCTACATGGCTACGTCAAAGACTAATAGATGACCAAGTATCGGATAATGTTTTTTTAACCCCCGACGCAAAAACGACGGGGTGTTATAAGTTTGACGTGTGTGTATGTGTGTGTGTCTGTCTGTTCCCCCGTAGTGCTCAAACGGGTGAACCAATTTGAACGCGGTTTTTTTGTTTAAAAGGTGAATTAGTCCGGAGTGTTCTTAGCTATGTTTGATGAAAATCGGTCCAAGATGGTCGCCGCCACAAAATAGCGAACGTCGGGGGATTTTAAATTTTTAATTTATTTATTGAATCTGTTTTGTTGTTGCTGCACATGTTTATTGGATTAGGCTCGGTCCACAGGGAAGGTAGGCCCAAATTCGTTCCGAGACACAAAGTACAAGCCCTTAGGGCCTCGTGCGAATTCCGACCGTGAGCTTCTAATTTAGTCATTGGTCAAGTGCACGACACTCTCACCTTTATCGCTTTGACTTAGAAGATATATTACCGTGTACTGGTTCGTAAGGTACATTCGATTAGAGTATATCAATTTTAAGGACGGGATACTGAGAGCTAATTTATCAAAAGCTTTAACCTTGCTCTAGTACGAGGTATTTACAGAGTTGTTGGAGAATACAGATATCTCTCAGGTGGATACTTAGTGGGTACGCACATGATCCTAATTTATATGAACAGCGAGAAAACGAGCAGGCGTTGATCATAATGGAACGATTTCGCACCCAAGCGAGCGAGCGGCTGCCGGACCATCAGTTCTAAAAGATCGTATCCCATTATGAACGCGAATTAAATATACAGGTAAATATATGAGAGGTCCTGTGTATTTTCAGTGAACCCACGTGTATATGGCTACATTAAAACATTTCAAAGTTTTAATTATATTACGAGTATAAAAAGCAAACACGCCAGAGCGGATTCTAATTAACATAAATAAATTTAATTTGTTTTCGGACTCATTTCAATGTTCACGGTTTTACACTAAAATGTTGTCAAAAGCTGTAGATTTCCACCGAGATGGGATGTTCCGTGAATGAGACAAGACGCCGCCGCCGTGTCAAAGGAATAGTTCAAAACCCTTGGAGTTGGTAAACTTTAGACATTAAAACTTTACGCCAATTTTCAAGGACCTTTCTCTTCATCTATTTAATTTTCTAAACTAATTTTAGTTGGAATACATCAATAAATAAGTGCTACTTTTGCCCCAAGGTAATAATATCCTCACATGCTTGTAAAGGTTGACGCTGATAGTTTTTTTTTTCGATTATGATCACTTTGTGAGCTGAGATGTAGGTACAGTCTTTCAAACTATAATGCTACTTATTGTAGCTGATATTGCGTTTCTTTTTCTTCTCGACCAACAGACGTATACTTACCTACTGTTGGACATAGGTCTTATTTATTTTTATTTTATCTTGTGAGGATCACCATAGAAGATCTTGTGCAGCATGTATCCAGCGACTGCCAGGGACTCGCTTAAGAGGAAATGTGGTCGAAGAGACTTTTGAAAATTAGGTATTTGAAAAAACTATCGTTGTCGCGTCCGACCGTCCCGCGCCTCAAATTCGTGCAATAAGCACAACTGCAAATTCGACTCAATAGCCGTACCTAAGTAAAAAGTCATAATTCGAGGTTCATCTAAATATGCCCCTCTCCTGGGCAAGTACCTTTTTGTCCCACTGGCGGTGGAGACAATGGGCTGCTGGGGCGAGAAAGCGAGGGTTTTCGTGCGTGGCATCGGCCGTCGCCTAACGGAAAGAGGTTGTGATCCGCGCTCTGGGGCCTACCTGGTCCAAAGGTTGTCCATCGCCATTCAGCGTGGTAATGCTGCCAGTTTGATGGGCACCTTTGGCCCAGGGGCAACCAGGGGCGGACTATTTGAATAGGAAAAAAAAAACAACATCATTATACATATTCAATAGTTTAAGTTTCTTTGGTATAATTATTTAAGATAAATTATATTTTATTCGTTGTATATGTTACAGCCAAAGTAATTAATTAGCTTTTATTCATAATGACTGGCAATTATTAATAATATCTAAATTGTCCAGATATTATTCATAATATCATGTCAAACCAGACATTATTCATAATAGCAGATGAACGTTGGTCAAAATGATAAATACGGCCCGCCTTGCTTCCCCTCCCGCATCTCATTCCTTTGTGGTGTGGCGTGATCACCACGATCTCGTAATCTAAACTACCCTATCCTAACCTAACCTAGCCTAAAATTCCTGATGTAGAACGTGCCAAAGCTGATGATAGAAACATTATATGCATAGCTGTTGTAATTTCTCCGGAGACACCTCAGAAGATAAGTACCTCACGAAAATAAGTATTATTATTGAACTAGTGGATGCGTGCCACTTACAGAAGCTAGGTTAGGTTAGGTTAGAACATAAATATTGAGGTGCCCGGCCGCAGGCCGGGCACTTAGGTTCTATTGGATCCTAGGTAGAATGTGGTCCAAAACAAAATCTGAGCACCCCAACCCAAAGCAATAAGTCGGTTAAGTTCAAACAGTTACCTAATTAATTTAGAAAAAAAAAAATCGTATGGTTGCGTTTTGTCCTTGTATATATTGGAACGATGCACGCGCGCGTCCACGTTACAAAATATATACCTACTAGTAGTACACAAAATTCGTGTATACTTTGTAGTACAAAATTAGAAAACTGCATTACAATGTATACATAAGCAGAATCCTATGGGTACATTCTGGCTATGTATATCTATACATATAATAAAATCGTAGAATTGCCGTATCTGTACATTGAAGATTTTTGCAAAATAATAACTGGGGGATGTTAGGGATAAGTAATAGAACGTAAAAAAGGTATTTTTGAAATTTTTGTCTGTTTGTCTGTTTATCTGTTTGTCTGTTTATCTGTTTATCTGTTTATCTGTTTGTCTGTTTGTCTGTATGTTTGTGCGCGCATCACGTAAAAACTACTGAATGGATTGAAATGAAACTCGGCATTATTTAAGTTCATACTATGGAGTAACATATAGGATACTTTTTATCCCGAAATTGAGCACGGTTCCCTTGGGAGAGGGGATGAAAGGCAAAATGTGTACATAGCTGTAATTCGTTAACGGGTATTCCGATTTCATTCATTCTTTTTTTGTTAGAAAGTAGATACTTTAAAGACTACTGGCTAATCTCTGAAAGGCTGGACCGATTTTGATGGGATTTTCACTGGCGGATGTTTACATTTTGATGTACCTAAACATCCGCCAGTGAACTTTTTACAGTTTTTAGCAAGGTATAAGCTCAAAGGAGCTTAGGAAAAACAAAATGATTCACACGGGATTATTAAAATCAATATCCACGCGAACGAAGTCGCGGGTATCCGCTCGTTATGTAAATACGCGCCCCCGCCCGCCGTAGAAAATCGCAGACACCCGCGCGATCCGTAGCGGATGAGGCAGGTCCAGCAAGCCGAAGCTGCGGTGGTGAGCGTGGGTGCCTGGGCTTTGCTACGCAACCTGGGCGATGGGGCTGCACTTCCCCCAGCGCCGAAGCTGTTGCAGAAGTAACTATGTTTTTGGATGGTATAAACTGTTTATTTGACGTTATATTTTGCAATATCTGGTGATCAGTTAAACATAAGTCCTTGTTTTGTTACTTTATCCAAGTCTTGCAAGATATTATATAAAATAGCTGAATATTATTTATAATAGCTAGATAATTTTAATAATTCTGTGTCAATTATTACTTTATCCAAATTGAGTTGATAATATTTATAATGGCTGGATAGTATACATAATATCCTTATTTATTACTTTGGCTGTAACATATATATTATATTCATAGTAGTGGAATAAAAACATTATTATTCGAGGTTTGGCTCTCTAGTGTTTCCTCCTCCAATATTGGACCAATTTAAAAGATATTTCGTAAACTGAATAGAAAGGATATACCTACTGTGTCCCTATGTTTTGCTTTTTTCATTATTAATTGTCTTTGTACATTGGGCGTCTGTTAAAAGCGATCTAAAATAGGCAATTTTGAGCATTTTGTAACGGTTCTAGTGCTTATAAAAATAATGTATCTTCAAAAAGGAAAACATAGGGACATAGAAGAGGTTGATATTTATTTTATTGTAAAAAAACATTGCTTTAGGATCATAAACTAAGGAGAAAACACGCGAGAACGTTTGTATGGAGAAAATACGTAACACTTTACACTGCGTTGCGGGTGTGTTGCACCATTCAAGCTCCTTACGACATCAAGGACTGTCAGATTTTCGAGCTATATGCTCCGTCACTAAGCATGATCCATTTAATTTTGCAACAGATTGCAGCTATGTCCGTATTTGTATTACATTTATTAAACTTGTGACGATCATTTGAAACGACAAAGTTGAGCGTTCGACGTCCGCGGACGAAACTATACATCCGCGTCAGACGGAAATTAGCACGGCAAAGTTTAGAACGTTGCCACTAATGAGAGTTAGATAAATGCAGGAAACATATTTGGCTATTAAAGTTTTGCGTATCTATTTCGAATCGCCTCGCTGGTCTAGCGATTAACTGATCTGTTGACTGTGGATCTTAAGGTTCTGGGTTCGATTCCTGCGTCAAAATACGATAGGTCGGTCTGGGTAATTATCACTACCATGTGACGATAGTCGTAAAAGCCCGCCAACTCGCATTGGAGCGGCATGGCGGATTTAACCTCAAAATCCATCTCTCTTATAAGAGGGGAGGCCTGTGCCCACTCTGCTCAACAGTGGAACGATAAAGGGCTGCAGTGGTAGTGGTGCCACTTACGACGGATGGTACAAACTGCCATACCTCTACAAGTTAGCCCGCTTCCACCTTAGACTGCATTATCACTTACCATCAGGTGAGATCGCAGTCAGGTTAGGTTCTTAATACGGATCTCCTACTAGACTCTACTCTCTATTTGTTCCTGATTTGATCACGTAGAGAAACTCCGAGCGTATAGCTTTCTCTTGGCATACCTTCCTAAATATATTTTCTATGTCGATTTCATTTTAAACATAAAATGTTTTGTTTCAAAATGTTTTCGGAAGCTTTGTTTGGACAAGTTGAATGACTCGGGACGCAATTATTCCGTTTTAAGCAATTACTCGCAAAGGGAGGGCCCTGTTTACTTTAAATAACTCACCTAAATAACTCCTAATTGGATCGAGAAAAAGTTTAATATGATTTTAATTTACATTTCAGTCTGTGTTCCGTTGCTGCCGAGGCGGTGGAAAAATCTTCTTTTACCCCAATTTCCATAGGCCTTTTTAATTTTTTGTACAATTTCTCTAAATCAGAACAGTACAACATACTTCTTTTATATTATTATTTCTTAACTTTTGGTAGATAAATAATAAGTAGCCCAAAGAGACGAGTGGCTTATTTACGACGCGGATATCGTAGCCGATTATGTTAAGCAATGCTGACCCCAACGAGTAATATGGATGGGTGGCCTATTTTGGAGATATTAATAGTTTGATCTTTACATTTCCTCCATGTCTCAGACAGTAACATTAAACCGTCGATTTTATCCCAATTATCTAATAATAACCTTTAAAACCTAGAGTCCAAATGTTTGCACTTTATTATTTCACTGTCATAGTCCGATAGGACGCCAATGCGACGCGACCGGTAAGAGATCAGGCGTAGGACTGACGGCTTTATGTGCTCTTCGAGGCACGGTGGTGTATAAGACCGCCAATTTCCCAACTCCGGATTGCTATTCTTGAATACTGAGAATTTCTTTACAGAAAAGCCCGATAATTTTTCTTTTTGATGGTCCAACCCCTGACTCAAGCCCAGGACCTCGCGATCCGTAGCTGAACGAGATAGCCATTAGATCAACGAGGCAGCTCAAAATAATATGTGGATAGGTATATGGTACAGGGGATATTATTTTTGAATTGCCTTACATTTTTAACCCTCGACGCAAAAAACGACGGGATGTTATAAGTTTGACGTGTCTGTGTGTGCGTGTGTGTGTGTGTGTGTGTGTATGTGTGTGTGTCTGTCTGTTCCCCTGTAGCGCTCAAACGGGTGGACCGATTTGAATGCGGTTTTTTTTGTTTAAAAGGTGAATTAGTTGAGAGTGTTGTTAGTTATGTTTGATGAAAATCGATCCAAGATGGCCGTCGCTACGAAATGGCGGATTGCATATTTTTTCACTACTCCCTTAATATGTGTATCAAATGAAAGGGCTTGACTAGTAGAATAGCACTATTGCAAATCCAAGATGGCCGCCACCACAAAATGGCGAATGTCTGGGTTTTCAAATTTTTAATTTATTCTTGTAATATTGTGTCCCGGTTCTTTAAAAACCGCTGACATATTACCTCCTACGAGTAGAACGACGAACGTTACACACGACTTAAAACCTAATTTCCAAGTTAGTTTAAAACATCCTCCTTTCAGCTTCAGCGTGACGGGGCTGGAGATTTCTTAATTGTATTAAAATAACTGTATTATCTCGCGAGTTTGCGTTCACCTATAAATCTGGCTTCCCCGCGCCCGCGCCGGGCCCGAGGAGCCGGGCTCCGACGTAAAGTAATTACAGCAGTTGCCGTGAGTTAGCGACGTGTTTTATTGCTGTTGCCTGTCCGCTGCTGACGTGTCCAACGCTACGCTATTTTTCTTGATAGATTAGACCAGAGATTAGCTACTCTGATGTCATCATTATGATCAGTCACTACGGCATAAATCTACTTCGGCAATGTCCAGGAGCCTTATAGGTCAAAAATTGCAACAGATCTAGACTGTCACATTTTCAGAGCTACGTGATTTTGTGCAGGGGTATAACTGAGGACCTATCAAAGGCTACTATTTATCCCGGCAGAACAAAGAGTTCCCGTAGGATATTATATTATTATAGTTGGCGTATTTGTCCTTCAATCAAGCTATAGCAGCGCTACGGATCGACATGATTTTCTACATGGATATAGTTGAGAACCTGGAGAGTAATAAGCGAAATGTTGAATAGAAGCAGGCGTTACTTTGCGGAATTCCATGATAATATACAATGAACACAAAATTACTTTGCTATAATCCGCTAACAGTGACAAATTTGTAGGCACAACACCACACAAATTCACCACAAATTTAACTCGAAGATCGTTTCGCTCCCACACCAGAGCATCTTCAGGAGATGTCGACTTCACAACGGACGATTTGTCACTGTTAGCGGATTATAGAAAAGTAATTTTGTGTTCATTGTATAGTAATAAGCTATTTTTAATCTTGAGAAAACAAAGAGTTCTCACGCGGATGAAGTTGCGGGTATCTTGTAGTCTTTCATATACATTTTCATAAGCGTGTCTAAAACTTGAATCCCTACACAGTAAACCACTTAAGTTGTAATATAACTTTAATTAGCTCCAGATTAATTATTACACGGGAATGTTATAATGCCCACGAAGCGTTATTACCCGAATTTAATTTCATAGTGACTGTGCTAAGGTAGTTAAAGCTTAAAACTCTATGAATGATTACGTACAGTTAGAATAGTTAGTTAGTCGGAGCTGACACTCGGGGCGGTAATCGAACTTTGGAAACTTGGGAGTTTTACCAAGGTTGTCACTACGACAGAAGGTAAGTAGGGCTGTAACAAAACAGGTTTCTTTTTCTTGCAGCTAGACGTCGCAATAGCTTGATTTTGTCCAGAAGAACCCAGGAGACCAGCGTGTCATCATCATCATCATCATTATCAACCCATTACCGGCCCACTACAGGGCACGGGTCTCCTTTCAGAGTGAGGAGGGTTTAGGCCGTAGTCCACCACGCTGGCCAAGTGCGGATTGGTAGACTTCACGCGCCTTTGAGAACATTATGGATAACTCTCAGGTGTTTCTTCACGATGTTTTCCTTCACCGTTGAAGCAAGTGATATTTAATTGCATAAAACGCAAATAACTCCGAAAAGTAGCGGTGCGTGCCGGGATCTTTTTTTTTTTGACGTGGTGGAAAACTTTTTATAAGTACCCCCGTTCTGCGGCCGAATGCGGCAGAACGAAGGTTATGTGGGACTCCAACCAGGTACCCACTAAAAACCACCACGGCATGACCCTCATGCTGTCTGTGCTGGACGCCTGGGGAACCCAAAGTATGCATCCCAGGCGTCCGGCAGCCGCCCCAGCTGGGGCTCCCGCTCGCCTCTGGGCTGTCCCTCCAGAGGCTCGCGCCCTCCCGTAATTTTTTAACGAGGTTTTCTTCCTCCCGCGATGGGCATCGCTGTCCCCCGCCCCGGGGTGTCTCACCCCCAGTTTCATCCGCAGTGCCCTCTGCTAATTAGAGGGACACGCGGAGAAACCTCCCTCCGTCAGGTCATTGGCCATGGCTAACAATATCCCCGTAGGAAAATTATTAACCATGTTAATGGGGCGCACCGGCCCGAATACTGCTCTTCCCCTCGGACGTATCCAAGAGGACCAGCAGCACCCGGGCACACTGGGAGGTTACTTGGCTAGCACCCCTGCGTGCCGGGATCTAACTTAGTCCCTCCAGCAGGGAGGTAGAAGTCTTAACCACTGGGCTATCACCACTTATTTACCTATAGTATGTCATAGCAGCTCGTTTATAAAAACTGTTTTTCTAAGAGCAAGATTGACGGAAAATATCCTGCATTCCGTGACAGCCAGGGCAAGCCCTATTTGTTTACAAACGTTTTTATTGGCATGTTTCGTTCGTCGCTGATTTTAATATCTGTCGGCAATATTGGCTGCCGTTTGAGCGAAATACCAAAACACACGAGTCGATGGCTGCCAATGATAATAAAAAAAAGTTATGGTACCACTTACATGCCCGTAAATATAATCTGATAAAATTAATCCAAACAAAAACATTTCATGTGAATAATAAGGCCAACTTCCTATCAAAAAGTTTCAGCCATTAAAAGTACTGATATCAAAAATTATGACCAAGTCCTTTGCTAGGCTCGATAAATGAAACCATACAGTTTTAGAAGGTACATATATCTTCTTCGATCACCCTCAAGCTGTCATACCATTCCTAATGATCCTGTTAAAATATTTTTAAATAATTTATGTCTTACTAATAACACTATAATATGAAGCTCATTTGGGACTGAGAATAGTTTTATTGTTTTCAACTTGACAACATTTTTGCACTTCTTTGAATTTGTTTAATTTAAAAAATGTTGCGAAGTTGAAAACAATAAAACTATTCTCAGTCCCAAATGAGCTTCATATTATAGTGTTATTAGTAAGACATAAATTATTTAAAAATATTTTAACAGGATCATTAGGAATGGTATGACAGCTTGAGGGTGATCGAAGAAGATATACCTTCTAAAACTGTATGGTTTCATTTATCGAGCCTAGCAAAGGACTTGGTCATAATTTTTGATATCAGTACTTTTAATGGCCGAAACTTTTTGATAGGAAGTTGGCCTTATTATTCACATGAAATGTTTTTGTTTGGATCTCACTCCTTTTTTCTAAGTATTTCAAAGTTAATGCAATAAGTATAATGAAGTCTTTTTTCTCTCTTACGCTTCAGTATAATTAGGAATAGAACCCTATCACATTTTACGGTCTGATTAGATGTGGTTTAATCTTCAATACATAGTATAAAACAAAGTCGCTTTCTCTGTTCTAATTGGGTGAATTTTTATTTTGTTCGTCTGTCTGTCAAAATCACAGATAACAGAAACTCCACTCCAGAGTATTTCCACTCAGTGGTCAGTTTCAGAACTTAGAACCATACGGCTTAACTAAGAGAAGATTTTGAGTATTTGACTTTCATTAAGTTTAATGAATAGTATTAGATATTAGTGATACCTAGTAGCCGGAATCAACAGGACACCAAAGTCTCCTCCAAACCTCCAAAGTCGGCCACCCATCCATTTCCTGACTTGGGTCAAGGTTGCTTATCAAAATTATTAAGAAAATCGCGCTTCTGGTTTTATTGGCAAAGACGAATCTCAAACTACTGGAAGGAACGGGCTTAGGCACACAGATAGCTATTAATGTGGCGTACGACATCCGCAAAGAAAGGATTTTTGAAAATTCAACCCCTTAGGGGGTAATATAGGGGTTTCAAATTTGTGTAGTCCACGCCGACGAAGTCGCGCCCGCGACTTCGATAAAAAAATATACCTCTTGGCGTTTTATTATTTACCTACACTTTACTTTTTATTAGAAATCAAGACCAGTAAGATTGACCCCTTGCTAGAAAACTTAAAAAGTCACATCTCCCTAAATAGTGCACCGATTTCGATGAAACAAGAACCATATATAGCTTCGAATAAAGTAAAATACATTTATTAAAACAAAATGAAAATTTGTTCAGTATTTTTTGTGTGATGTGGGAACAGACAGATTTTTATATATCTTTGAATTGGTCAGTGTCTGATGCAACTTTTGGACATTTTTCGATTTTTTCGTTCATATACACACTAAGACTCATCTTCTTACCAAATTTCAACATTCCACATACACGGGAAGTGCGTCATAATTTTGATCAGTCAGTGAGTAGGTCTTGTTTTATGTGATTTTCAAACCTCTGTATCTCAGAAACGGTTCAACTTGAAAATTTGAAACTTTCAATTTATCATCACATCCACGAGTTTAACTTATATTTCAAATTTCGTAGGATTAAGGTAAAGTCCCCTTATTCCGTGGTATTTTCATAAAAACTCGAAAGAACGTCAAAAATTAAGCATTTACTACACCTTTCTGAAGAACTGGCTATTTTTATCAGAAGCGTTATTTATTTAACTCTTGAAATATCCTAAAAGGACAACAATTACAACTTAATTTAAATTTAAAATTAAATTAAATATGAAGAAAGTCTGAATGCTCCAATTCCGAGGTAAAAATCCTAATTCCGAGGCAAATGGCTCCTAATTCCGAGGGTACAGAATACAAAGGGAAACGAGTAGAATGAATTCTACATGGTGTTCAAAAATGAACTGTATTTATTAATAGATTTCAAAATCAATTCGATACATATGTAATTGTTTAATTATGTTTGTGTGTAAAATATTAATATATGTATATTATTATACAGGATGCTCACAATATTTCAGTATGGTTTCAGTTACACCAAGTATCATTCGCGTTCAGTCACGCAAACATTCATATTCTAAAACGTTTATCTTATTATTGCTCGTGCTGATTCATTCACTGACTCACTCATTGATCACCTCTCCTGTAAAATTTTGTATGAAAATTATTTTTTTCGCAAATGGTTTCGTATAGAAGATAAAAATTCATTCAGAACAAAAATATGGAGAGAGCTGATGATTGAGGATTTCAGAGACGAGCAATGGGCACGCTTAAGGTATTGAAGATAGGTGGTGGGTGCTCGAGCAAATGTCAGTCGAAACGTCATCCAATTGGCAGTGAGCTGAAAAAAAATTCAAAATGGCGAAAATAAGATGGCCGCCATACAAATTTCGTCGGTCTCCATCTCGGAAGGTATAAAAGATAGAAGAGTGGTTTCTTGACAAAAGATGATCAGGATCCGATGGTTTATTGGATAAATAGAAAAAAAAATCAAAATGGCGGAATTTTTTTTTTCCATAGAAAATGTATGGCGAATATTGAGAGAGAGAAGTTGTGAACAATGCAGGCCTTTGATGCGGTTCTTTGGAGAACTCTCAAAGAAAAATATGGGAAGACATGATGATTGAGGTTTTGGAAGACGGTTGAGCAGCCCGGGCAGGGTATTGTAGATAGGTGGGAGGTGCTCAAACAAAAATTACTCAAAACCTCATCCCATTGGCACTGAGCTGAAGAAAAACCCAAAATGGTGGATACAAGATGGCGGCCATACAAATTTCGTCGGTGATTATCTCACTAAGTATAAAAGATGGAACAGTGGTTTTTTTAGCAAAAGATGATCAAAACTTAATAGGAGTCAAATAGTGGCCTTGAAGTCGCGTGGCCTTTACTTCCTTTGACAGTACCGCGAGCCTCAATAAATTCAAGGCGGTGCGTACGAATGTAAGTTAACGACCTGTATGGTTAGTTCGAGCTTGCACACTTCGAAAACGGTACTAGATTTGAATATCGAAAAACTATAATATCAGAGCAAAATTAACCCTAATGCTCTTACAGTCAAATAAGATTTTAAAGTCATAATGTAGTAGGGTACATCGAATATTTATTTTAAAAATTTCTGCTTGGGGCGTAGACGAATGGCTGAATATATTGGCGGACTCAAACCTTAAAACCAGCCAGTTTATTTGCATTTCACTCTCAAGTCATGTTAGTCTCGATACTCGAATTTCTATCATCGTTTCCCCAATGTACAAAGTCGGCATAAGGCCTCTGTACTCACTAGGTTAGCAATCAGCTGTTCGACAAAAATCTTAGATTTGATATCATGACAGGTTTAGGTATGACGGTGTGACTCTTGTTCCATGAAAGCAAAGGAGGTAGCTTGGATGGGATGCCACGTGTGTGGATACACTGGCACTGTCTCACATACAGGTGACCTCCGTGGCGGCCGGAGCGGCAGCCACTAAGGCGGAAAGGGCCAAGAGGCGCAAATATGAAAATATAGAAAATAATTTCATATTTGTGCCTTTTGGGGAGGAGACCATGGGTTCGTAGGGCGAGGATGCTAAGTCCTTTTTTAAGGGCCTGTCATCCCGTCTCGTGGAGTCCACGGGTGACCGGAGGGCTGGCGCCTGGCAGTATAATATTGTACTCTGTATTACTACTGTATAATATTGTACTACTGTATATATATAATATATACTCCTACCTATCTAGAATGTGCCCCTGGCTGTGCCCCTCACCATCTTTCAAACCTTCGATCATCATCTCTCTCCGTATTTTTGCTCCGAATAATTTGTAAGGATGAGATTTCTTAAAAAAAAACTAATTTTACATTTGTACAATCGTTTTTTTTAGCTCGCTGCCAATCGGATGATGTTTCGAGTGATATTTGTTTCAGCACCACCCACCAATCTTCAATAGGTGCACTGGCCGTGCTCCTAATCCGTCTCCTAAATCCTCAATCATCAGCTGTCTCAATATTTTTCCTTCGCATGATTTTTTGTCTTCTATACGAAACCATCAATGAAAAAAACAATTTGTACGGAAAAATAAATCCTGACATCTTGATTTATTTTCTATCCATTTAGTAGATCTAAAGATCTACTAAATGGATAATCAAAACCTAAAAGGTCTTGATCATATTTTGCCCAGAAAATACTCTTCCATCTTTTATACTTAGTACGAGACATCGACGAAATTAGTATAGCCGCCATTTTGAATCTGCCATTTTGGGGTTTTTTTCAGTTCAGTGCCAACTTGATGAGGTTTCGAGTAATTTTTGCTTGAGCACCTCCCACCTATCTACAATACCCTGCCCGGGCTCCTCAACCATCTTCCGAACCCTCAATCATCATATCTTCCCATATTTTTTTTGAGATTTCTCCAAAAAACCACATCAAAGCCTTGCATAGTTTACAACTTGTAGTCTCTTCAATATTCGCCATACATTTTCTATGGAAAAATAAATTCCACCATTTTGGTTTTTTTTCTATTCATCGAATAGACCTTTGGATCCTGATCATCTGTTGCTAGGAAACCAATCTTCCATTTTTTTTACCCTCCGAGGTAGACACCGACGAAATTTGTATGGCGGCCATCTTTTTTTCGCCATTTTGAATTTTTTTCAGCTCACTGCCAATTGGATGACGTTTTGAATGACATTTGCTCAAGCACCCCCCTCCTATCTTCAATACCTTAAGCGTGCTCTTCACCCGTCTCCGAAATCCTCAATCATCAGCTCTCTCCATATTTTTGTTCCGAATGAATTTTTGTCTTCTATACGGAATCATTAGTGAAAAAAATTTTTTTATACAAAATTTTACAGGAGGGGTGATCAATGAGTGAGTCAGTGAATGAATCAGCACGAGCAATAATAAGATAAACGTTTTAGAATATGAATGATTGCGTGACTGAACGCGAATGATACTTGGTGTAACTGAAACCATACTTAAATATTGTGAGCATCCTGTATTTTATTTCTATACATACCACGTAATTAGAGGCTCATAGAACCTTATTCCGAGGTAGTATTTCTATCCATACCACATAATTAGGGGCTCATAGAACCTTATTCCGAGGTAATACCACGGAATTGAGTTTTGTAACAAAAAACACGTTTCCTAATTCCGAGTGTTAAAAAAGAAAAGATTTTTCCATAATAAACAAATAATTTAAAGCTTAATTAGATTATCTTCGTAAATATGTACAAAACTCTCACAAAATTGCATTGAAATATGTATAAATTTAATTTTCTTTTAAATTAATTTTCTTTAGCTTTCCCATACAATCTATCAATAAATTACCTAAATAGGTAAACTTTGACACGGTATAGTTAGTGATTGAGACGCCAAAGTGTACCTCGTAATTAGGACTCTGTAACCTTATTGCCTATTTAAATATTCAAAACCGAAACAAGAAGTATTTAACATAAAACGACTCTAAAAATTGAAAAAGTTATGAAGTCTATGAAATCGCAATTCCGCGGTATACCACGGCGTTAGGAACCGGCTAAAATATTTGGCACCTAACGCCGAGGTATTTTCAAAACCTATTTTCACCTTAATTTCTTTACAAATATTCACAAAAGTTGATTGTTTTCGATTGAAAATATAGTCCTTCAAATATTCAAATCTAAATAAAAACAAATAAAGCTCAAAATTAACGGATAAACACTATTTAAAAAAACGTAGGTATTTCGTGCACGAGGTCCAAAATGTATGAAACATGCGTTCGGGCCGGCCGCTAGTGTAAAACTTGCCGGTTATTTTAAAACATATACATATAAAACCAACAATTTCGTCATTTATCTATGGAATGATAAACTATCAATTGATTAAGATATGTTGCAGTAAAAAATAGCTTGGTGATCGGTAGAAAACGCTGTTTTTCTATATACCGCGGAATTGGGTGCCAATTTTAGAATACCACGGAATAAGGAGACTTTACCTTACTATCCCGCGAACCAGAGTTATGAGGGGGGTCAAAACAGCTCGAAATGGATCGTGTAAATAACACACTCATGCGACAAGGCCGGAGGAACTTGGCCTGGCGCACTTCGTGCGCCTAGATATTTTAACTTCTGGACGCGTCTGTGTAATTATTTTTATTATTTTTTGACTAAGTTAACAAACTTCTTGTATAAGCTGTATACAATTTACAAATTTTCAACTGGTAATCTTAAGTCAGAACTATTATCTATGCTTGTCTTCATTGTAATAGCTTGGAGTAAAAAAAGTTGCTTATATCATAAGCTGTGATATATTTGAGTTTGACATAGTACGTCTACAGCTGGACATAGATTGTTGTCTTACGCTTATCGCGGCCTTGTGTCGTTTGTATCCAACAGCTCCTTGCGACTCATTCGATGTCATCTGTCCATCTAATGGAGAGGTCTACCAACTCTTTCCGTTGTGATTTCCACCATTCTATCAAAAAAAGATCGATTAAAGCAAGACTTACGACTAAGTAGATACGTTGACTTACAAAAGTAATTAAGTATCTAACCTTTATTAAAACTAAGGCTGCGTTTCCATTGACGCGGAGCTGAGCGGAGTGGACCGTGAATTGGCTAACCACAGTGCTCGAAACCTCCACTCCGCATCAGTGGAAACTGTTAGTGGAGCGGAACGGAGATTCAAATAAAATATATGAACACACGGCCTCAAGCCGGACAGAACGGAGTCGAGGTAGTGTGGTGCCGAGCGGAGGGCCCGAAGCGGAGGGTAGCGGGACGGTGCGGCGCGGCGCGGACGGGTAGGGTAGACTTGACTTGGAACACGGCTCAATGCAGCTCTAGTCTGCGTAACTCAGCTCAGTTCAGCTCCACTCCGCCCCGCTCCGCTTCAATATAAACACTTGCCACTTTTCACTGCTCTTCTCCGCTCGACTCCGCCCAGCTCCGCGACAATGAAAACGCAGCCTTAGTTTTGATAAAGGTTAGATACTTAATTACTTTTGTAAGTCAACGTATCTATTCGTAGTCCTGTTTTAATCGATCTTTTTTCGATAGAATGGTGGAACTCCCAAGGGAAAGAGCGCAACCTAATGAAAACGCACCCTAAGCGTCCAGCCTGTTATTGCTTTAACCAAGCCGGGATTATCTATCGGCAGCTACAACACCGTGTACCCGGTAACTTTGATCGCCCGCTACTTAGCACTAACTACTGTAGTTGTTAGTTGTGCGACAGTACGGCGCGAGTATCATCGCTTTGCTGAGTGAAGTCTCGGGCAGAAACAACGGTCTACTACTACTTCTAACACTCATATAGTGCCGTCTCTTACAAAATTTGTAATAGTAATAAAGCCTTTCAAAAATGTTGGCTTTTCATCGTAAAGTAAAGCCAATTTAAGGCTGGACTTTTGAAGTTTAAAAGTATTAAAGTGACGTATTATCACTATCACTACATCACATAGGTACATATTATAAAACAAAGTCCTTCGCCGCGTCTGTCTGTCTGTTCGCGATAAACTCAAAAACTACTAAACTGATTTTTATGTGGTTTTCACCAATAGAGAGCACATTCATGAGGAATAATTAAGGGGATAAGTTGTTAAGTTGTTAAGGTTTTGTGAAAATTGGTTGAAATATGATGATCCGGAAAAAATCAACCCGACTGGGAACTTCCATCGAAAACGCTGCCACAGTTATAAGGAAGGCTATGTCGAATCGTGTTTTCACGAAACACGAAAACGAATCGAAAACGAACAAGTGCACAAACGCCCTTAATCCCTTTGAGGTTGATAACAAAACCGACTCTACGACAGAAGAAAGATAGGCATAATAATATGTACTTAGTTTAGTTAAACTAATATAGTAAGTAGATATGCTATTAAATGTTGAATGGAAGCAGGCGTTGAATGAAATGGAATGAAATCATGGAATTCCGATATGCTATTATGTATGCAGCTATGGCATCTATTTTATTTATGCGAAGATTGTATATGTACGCTTACGTCTTTTGTTCGAAAGTCAAAATCTTATAAAAATATACAAATAATAAACAGTAATACGTCTTATTTATTTCTTCCGCAAAAAATCCATATTATCTCGGTAATTCTCGCACAGCCATAAATCTCCGAGGCCCGCGGATACAAAGCCCCGTCTTACAAATAAATTAATTACAAGTGCTCTCGCCGGCGAGTGGTAACGTGGTTTATTGCTGTTGCCGATATGTCGCTCGCTGAAACCTATTCATGGGATTTAAATAAGAGAATTTTTAATAATGGCTTCCTCTTTCAAATTTTCCTCTTTTGTTGTGTTCCCTGTGTAAGCCTATTGATTGTTTTATGAGGTCTCATAGATGTATTCATAATAGTAGTTTATGAAACGGTTGCATAATAGAGGTTATTAAAACACGAGTGTTAGTTTAAAAAACGAGCCGCAGGCGAGTTTTTTAATAGTATTACACGAGTGTTTTAATAACTAATTATGTAGAGTTTCATACACTACTTTATCTAAGCTCATCAATAGGTATCTTACGTATAAAAGAAAAGACTAAGAAATTAACAAAATTATTTATTATAATAAGTATTCATGTTTTGGATATTGCAATTTATAAATGTACTCAATTCTTCAGGGGAGAACGTTTTTGCATTTTTTCCCTTAAAGCCCTGCGATTTTCTTTTTAAAACAGCAATCAGTCTTGTGTATTTAATAATATCGATTTGGTTGTAGATACTCAATATACTTTTGAGCATTGAGTATTTAGCCCATAAGGACAAAGACTTAAATTTATTTGATAATTCTTGGAAATATGCTAGCATTACATTTTCTGAAAATGAAGTGGTTTTTTTCAAAATTTTCCAACTCATAAAATCTTGGTAACATTTATCGTAAATTTTCTTTGATTTTGCTGGCAAAAGATTATTTGTCATTCCCGATGCTATTTCCAGAATGTCTGGTGGAGTTAAATTCTCTTCAGTATCACTGCTAGACATTTTTCCGCGCAACAAAAATCACTTGCAAAATTTTGAGTTACAAAAACTGAATAGTAAATAAATAATAAATTAAAAATTTAAATAATAGGCGCCAAAATTCAATTGTCAATTTCGAATGTGCGGTGCGTGCAGTGCGTCTATGGTCAATTATGGTAGCACTACACTCTGTCCTAAGATAAAGTATAAGTACCTCCTCTTCTTCCTAGATGGCGTGTATTTAAGACGAAGAAATAGTTATTATATCTTTCGTTTTTGCTTATGTCAATATGCACTGTCAAAAAAAAAATCGCAATATAATTTCAGTGTCATCTTGAAAGACAGATTGTGAATAATTTTGTATTTTGCTAACCGTCTGGTGATAGGGTGGATGCTCCTAAAGCCGCCCAGCAAAAGTCGGCACTCAGTTCTATGTTTGTAAATATTAACATTTTGGGTGCCGCTTAGGCACACTGAGTATTTTATGTGTACATATAGCTTGCTTTAATGGGAAAATAGTTTTAGAATAAGGCAGCATTTTTTTGCATCCCTATCCCTCAATTATCGCTTAGAACGAGTGCAAGTGCATAAATCGCTTAATTTCTTATAAAATTTCTGCTTTCCGAGCGTCGTTTGACAAGATATAAATTACGTATGAATAATATTTAAGACTTGTTGTTGCAATTTAATTTGTTATAATATTTGATGTCTTGTAATAGTAGTATAACACGATTATTTTACGTATTTAAAGAAAAAAACAAGGGTGGTGGACTTAGGAAAACCAGTAATATGAGGTATCTGGGGCCGGCAGGGGGTGCCACCTTTTAGAATTTGGGTTATTTCTAAGGTATCCTATTGTGAGGTATCCTGTTTATCCTATTGGATAAACTTGATGTTGTCTATACAAAAAAATTGTCTGTTGAAAAAAATTCTATCCATTTCTTCAAAAGTTCTATTAATTTTGGAGAAGGGTATTTATTTGGCGGGAAAATAAAATAAAATGAAAAGGAGAAAAGAGTTCCTATAAATATTAAGAAAAACATTAATTTACGCGGACGAAGTCGCGGGTAAAATATGATTTTCTTTCAGACACGTGAGGGCCGACTTTGAGGACACAAATGCTGGAAAAAGGCACAAAGGTGCCGAGCTTAGGCAAATTAGTACTTATTTTTTAAATAAATTGAAAATTACTTCTTTATACTAAAAGCAAATGCTATAAGTTGACTCAAAAAGTCAAAAGAATCAAGTATTAGAAGAAAAAATATTGTACTGAAATTACTTCGTTTGACATATATGTCTACGAATTTTTAAACGTGACACAGACGTTAAACTGCCGACTTATAGAGCATCCACATAACTAAGTCAAATTACGTTATTTTGTAATTTTTTAAGTTCTAAGTGCTTTGTTGTGCGAAATTTTTTATCTGATAATCCCTTTATTAATTAGTCACGGTTTATGCAGCTTCGCTGTAAAAGTCGAATAGGTGTATTATGAGAGAATAACACGCGGTTAAGTTTCACTAATGCTCAAACACGATATGATTCTATTAAAGACTACTTCTCAGACACGTTATAATTCATCATCATCATTATCAACGCCTTAACGGCCCACTACAGGGCACGAATCTCGTCTCAGAATGAGAAAGGTTTATGCCGTAGTACACCATGCTGACCAAGTGTGGATTGGTCGCCTTTGAGAACATTATGCAGAGTCTCAGGCATGCAGGTTTTTCTTCACTGTTACAGCAAATGATGGCTATCACCGCTTTTTAATTAGTACATGTTATAGTTAGTACCTACAAATAGGCATATGGATATTTATTATACGGTAATCTTATATTTAAAAGCATTTAAGGTAGTGCAAGTAAACTATAGAATATGAAAGTAACATAAAATAACATAAACAACAAATAAAAATGTGAAAGCTAGTGCTATTTTGTAATTTACTTAGTAATATACTACTGTTAATAACTGATATCGATTTTAAAATTATCTTAAGGGGGTCGTTAATACTTGCCGTTTACCCTACGAGAAATTGACAGTCAACTGGACGTAGCTTAGTAGAAATGACCCAACCCATAAAAAGTTATTCTGAGTAATCGAGGTTTGAAGTTTGGATGGTAATTGCTGCAATGATATTGTCTTTGGAATATTTGAAAATATTGTCAAATATGGGCAAAAATACTAATATTTTTATTGTACTTCAAAGACTGACGTATCTTACGGTTATCGGGGAAAAGGGTTTGAGTCGTTTCTGCTAAATTGGTTTTAACACTACGGCGTATTTTTCTTAATGCTCAGAAAGGAACTAAAAACAAAACTTTCTAAACAAATTGATATTTTTAAATAAAAATGATTTATTTCGGAATGTTTAGGCCCTTAGGGGGAAGCGAGCGCAGAAACTCTGCCAGCGGAGCTAGAGCCCAAGGGCTTGAAAAAAATCGGGGAGAACAACGTCTTAAGGGCATCTCCTGTGAGTCTCGAAACTCGGCTTACGTGACGTTGGAATGCTAGTTTTGCAATAGACTAATCCATACGTCCCCGTAACAGAGGAAGGGATTCACGTCAAAGTATGGCGGGCAGCTTTCTCAAGGTAATTCTTTGAAAACTGCTTAAAGTGTTGGGCTAGAACAGGGAGATCGAGATCTTGGAGATCAATATTGCGCACAAACCACGGGGCACCCATTGCCGTGTGCAGAAACTTATTCTGCAGTGTTTGCAAAACTACCTAGTCTGCTTTAATCGAGATGGGAGGGATATGTGCAAATACTATGCATGTGCAGGACATTATTGAGCGAATACAGGTTCTTTGCTCGATCACAATGCACAACTTGAGCACAAATGCTGCCTTTTGGGGCTTTACGTCTTTGAGCGGCAAAGTTCATCTTATCGTCTAAGTTCACACCTAGATATTTGGCTTTGTCTTGCCAGGGGAAAAGAACGCCGTATAGAAATTATTTCGGCACGTTTGCCGGAGTACTTGCTACCACGCTTTCCTGTAAAAAGCACAGTTCCGTTTTTTCACCGTTGACCTCTATCCTCCAGCGGCGGAACCAGTCGCCTAGACCCTAGATGTTAGCCGTAACTTGGAGTCGAGATCGAATGACCGAGAATTGGTTATGGGTCGTATATGCCATCTTATCGTCCGCAAACTAGGCTAACATAACATCTGGGGTGCAATGTATGTCGCTGGTAAATAGCGCATACAAGAGAGGAAACAGCACTGCCGGGGGACTCAAGCACCAAGTGGTCTCGGAAATGATAAGATGCCGTCCAGGCCATGGGTGTTGCCAAGCGGGAGCAGATAGGGAAATCTACCCCCCCTAGAGATTTGATAAAATTATGAATTTTATCAAATCTCTAGGGGGGCAGATGTCTATCTGCTCCCGCTTGGCACTTGCTACATGAGGCAGTTGATTTTTATAACAATAAGTTTTGATTTTTTTATCTCTTTTGTGAGAATTGTTTTATCTCTGGTAACATTACGAAATGTAAGATTTCCACCGAATTAAAAATCAGAGTATAGCCAAATGCAAACAAAGTCCTAAATTCACTCACTTTACTAATAATTAATAACTATTTTCACGTCTTCCAAATAAAAGCTGTGATAGCCTAGTGGTTAGGGCAACCGACTTCTAATCGGAGGTCGTGGGTTCGATCCCGGGGCACGCACCTATAACTTTTCGGAGTTATGTGCGTTTTAAAAGTATTTAAATATCACTTGCTTTATCGGTGAAGGACAACATCGTGAGGAAACCTGCATGCCTGAGAGTTCTCTCCATAACGTTCTCAAAGGTGTGTGAAATCTGCCAATCCGCTTGGCCAGCGTGGTAGACTATGGCCAAAACCCTTCTCACTCTGAGAGGAGACCCGTGCTCTGTAGTGAGCCGGTAATGGGTTGATCATGATGATGATGATGATGATTTTCACGTCAATTCAAGAACTTGTAATACTTGCTTTACACCTTCATAACCTCTCGACTGGACCTAAAATTCATTTTTCTTTCCATCCTCCGTATATATTATTAATCTAGTCCCCCCCCTTTGCCCATCAGCTGGTGACGCTCTTGGTCCAGGCGGTAACGGAAGGTATGATTTATAAGAAATTCTCGTAGCAAACATACGAGTTTATTAGGCACCCCCAAACGCCCAACGCACACATAATTTCATACATAACATAAAAAACCATGATAACATTGTAGGATCAGGGATCTTTTTTTCTGAGTGAAAGAAACAACCTTTAGGATCTCTTTGAATGTATGCGTATTAATGAGGTGTATGCGAAACGCTCTCGAAAACGAAGATAGGTGATAGTACTGATAAGTACTGATCTTCTTCTTCGTTTCACTCTTAACAGAGCGGTCGTGGTCATCCAGAAGTGACGTCTTTAAGGGCAGATTTATGCGCCACACGAGTGTTCGCCACTTCTCCCTGCTGGCCGACAGCCTGGTGCAATCGTGCAAGGAACCGCCCACAGCTGATTTGATTTGGTCGGTCCATCGCATAGGCGACCTTCCTCGCCCTCTGGTGCCCTCTATTTTGCCCTGTACGACAAGTCGCTCTATGGAGTCATTCTCACGTTGGGAGACGTGTCCAAAGATTACTGATAAGATATTATTAAAAAAAATGTGAAAAAAGTAGTTTTTACAAAAAATGCATTTTTTGTGCAATTCCCGTTTTTGGGGAATAAAAAAAATTGCCTGTATTTTTTAAAAGTTAAAAGTAATCCAAATAAAATCAGCTGACGCTGGAGGACAGCGAACTTTGCGTTACCTTGACCTCGCGCAGTCACGTTGTTGCGCGTGATACCTACGCTATAAGGTTATTGCGGTTATACTGGATTGTGTTTAGGTAGTCTAATAATAGCGACAAGTTTTCGGAAGCGGTCTCCTTATACCCTGTATAACTCATTTTTACCATTTTGTGGATTGGGTCCTTTCTGCTAAACTACATCCACGGTTGAACTACGTCAGACTCTAGGAAAAAGTGGTTATTTTTGTTTAAAGTAGGACAACTGATAGTAGCAGACTTCTCTTTCTTTCTTATGCTTAAAATCGGTACGAGTGAGTGAGTCAAAGAGATGTTTGATTTCGTCTAAAATATTTCGGTTCCATAGATACTTGTTCCTAGACTCTGTCCTCTGGCCGCATCTTGCTACCGCCACACTTTCGCAGTAGTAGTAATAGGGTAACTTTGATAGCGGGATAATCATTGTAAGTAACAAAATTAAACTAACTAACTATTGTAAACTAACTATTGTACCTATTTCTTTTAAAATGTTTCTTTTGTTTAATTTATGTTTTTTTGGTGTACAATAAAGTATTAAATAATAATAATAATAATAAACACCCGGCATGGCTCAAAAATACCAGAACCCAGTGCCTGTACTATAATGTAGAAAAAATTATTTTTTAACATTGTTTTGCAATAATTTCCTAACAAAGTAGTGTTATAATGAACTTTTTTAATTTTTTTTTTTAAATATTATAGATGTATGTGAATAAAGTAGTCCAATATATGACACATTTTGATTTCATATTCGGAATTTTATGATATGAGAGTAGATAAAGAGAATTACATGATAAGTTGTTTAGTCTGTGCCCGAATATTTGAATTAGGTAGATACATCTATGATAATAATATAGTCTATGGATATATAGAGGCATGGCCTACTCGATTAGCATGTAACATGGCGATAGCCATTCAATAAAATATTGTAAAAGTTTGAAATAAATGAATGTATAAAAACTATTGAGAAGAATATTTTAAAATTCCCAATAATCCTGAAGCTGTGGCTACACCTGTAACATGGTAATTGTGGATTCGTTATTTTCACTGGCCGAATTTCTTCCGCTTCCATATTTGGCTTTGTGAAAGACTACGATACGTGTACCATACCAAACAATTTTTGGGTCGACCCGGGGTTGAACTCAGAATCTCGTGATCCGCAGTCAAACATACCAACCACTAGACCAATGAGGCAACCATCTCATACACGTGTATAGTTCATCTCTAATACCTACTCGTAACTGAGAATTTGATAAAATACCAAACTACAAATAGTGAATAACTACTTACATCATCATCATCATCATCATCATCGTCATCACGATCAACCCATTACCGGCTCACTACAGAGCACGGGTCTCCTCTCAGAGTGAGAAGGGTTTTGGCCATAGTCTACCACGCTGGCCAAGCGGATTGGCAGACTACACACACCTTTGAGAACGTTATGGAGAACTCTCAGGCATGCAGGTTTCCTCACGATGTTTTCCTTCACCGTTAATGCAAGTGATATTATTTAAATACTTAAAACGCACATAACTCCGAAAAGTTAGAGGTGCGTGCCCGGGATCGAACCCACGACCTCCGATTAGAAGTCGGTCGTCCTAACCACTTTTTTTTTTTTTTTTTTTTTTTTTTTTTTTTTTACGCTGGGAAATGCATTTACGCACACCCTCCGGAAGCCTTACAGCGAACTGCAATGCTTCCGGAAGGTAGTGTGGGACTCAGGCAGGCCAAGAAGTGGCCAGAATACCCACTAAAACCCAGCGATGTTCCTCCGTGTCGCCTGGTGGCTGGGTTACGGGTACACTTGCGCAATCATCCGCGACCCAGCCGGCGCCGTCCGCCGAGGCAGACCCTCCACCGGGGGACCTAAAGGCCCCCTAACACCGTCTGAGGCGCACCAGGAACATAGTGGTGCGCCTCCCGACCCGAGGCGTCTCAACGGGCGACGGATACGCCATTCCATCACCCGGAGTTCCTCGCCAGAGGCAACCCTCAAGAGGGCCACACCCGCAGGCGACCCTCAAGAGGTTCACCCCTCGTGTAATTTTTTATAGAGGTTTTCTTCCTCGCGGCCCCTCGCTCAGTGCGTGGGGCCCCCGGTTCCGCTCAGTGCGGATTACGGGTTGCCCGACGGTGGCCGAAGCCAGCGCCCACCGGCCACAAAGACCAGCGGACCCGCCGCGCAGGGCGTTTCCACCCCCTCCGGTAATTTTTTAACGAGGTTTTCTTCCTCACGGCCCGAAAGCCTCCCCCCCAATTGTCGCCGCCCGGAGTCTCCACAGTCCACTCTGATGAACAGAGAAGTACCAGGAGCCTCCAAGCGGCAACCCCCTGCTGGTTTTGGTCCGCGCCGGGTTTCCCCGGTACCTCCCATATCTGGGAGGCGTTCCCCCATCCGCCACCGGGGGGACGCGCCCGATGGGGGACCAGCAACCCCACACGGGTCGTCCTAACCACTAGGCTATCACAGCTTAACTAATAAAAGCTTAAATAACTAACTACTTACACAGTTAATTAATTCAACATCGCCGAAATTTTTAGTAGGTAAAGTACACACTCGAAAATTGTGAAACATTAATTTTCTTCTACCATAATACTGACTAACGAGTGCTGAAAGTACTGAAAAAAAGCGCTCATAATTTAAGCGTAAAAAAATAAGCGCTCGTAATTTAAGCGGACGTCATCGCTGACTCCGCTTGAAGCTCCGCGGCGAGCGCAAAAGCGAGCTGAATCAGAAACGTTCGGATAAAGGAACAACAAGTCCCGGATGGGATTTATTTAGTGCTCTGATTACGTTGAACGCTGTCTCGTATACGTAATTGTTTAACTAAGTTGTAGAATAAAGTATTCTATTTAGTTTGGTTGCCTTGCGATTTTGTGAACAGCGCTATTTTGAATTTTTGTGAACCGGGCTATTCTTCCACAGCGAAGAAAATCAAACTAGTTACCTGACCTATTTTATTAACCGAGTTCAAAAAAGGAGATTTTGTATTCGACCCTTGTGTATGTTTGTATTATATGTAGGTACCTACGTATAATATGTAGCTAAGTAGGTATGCCTGTACGCGATTATTTCAAAAACCAATGAACCGATTTTGATGATTTTTTTCACTATAATAGTAATCTACGTACTTTCAGGACGGTTTAAGTAAAGTATATAACACACTTAGTTATCAGTCTTATGTACCGAGTTACACGCATGTGTCCAGATGATACTAATATTTTGATTGATATAGTCTGTTCATTTTCTTAGTGTCGCTCTTTGTGTCTAGCCGCCGCCGCCGCGCGGTGTTTTATCAAAGACGCCGCCGCGACTTCAAAGCATGCCGCGCGCGGTGTACAGGCACAAGGGGTTATATAGCGTTTTATACCTACTCATATTTTTTTATTAAAATTCTCTTTCCTTTTTATATTTTTTTTATATTCGTATTTTATTACAATATACTTATTATTACAATATACTATATTGACAACTTGTGCAACAAAATCAATAAATTTGTCTTTGCTTTACGTAGAATATCTAAAATTGCTGACCGAAGCACGGCTCTTTCGGCATATCATGGCTATGTTGTTTCCAATATTCTGTACGGAGTTTTAATTTGGGGTAATGCTTCCGAAATGAATAGTCTTTTTAATTCAGAAAAAGTGTATCCGGGCAATTTGTAACAAAGATCCAATGCAATCATGTAAGCCACTTTTTAAAACGCTGAAATTATTAACATTCCCATGTATATAATATATATCTACGAAGTGGCGTGTTTCGTAAAGAAATTCAAAAATGAATATTTTCAAACACGTCAAAATGTTGTATCATTTAATGCCAGATATCCGAACAAAATTTACTATCCACAATGTAAAACTGCTCTGAGCTCAAAAAGTTGTTTTTATATGATGATTAAAATTTATAATAAGCTACCCTCTTTAATAAAAGATTTACCATTTACAAGATTTAAAACAAAACTGCATCTTCAACTCTGTAAAAGAGTTCCTTAATGAATAAATTAAAATTCTTATAAAAATTGTATGACTTCTGTAGCATAAGAATTAGACTAATTTTGTATTTTATTCACAACTGTAAAATCTAATTATTGCACGCCATTATAATTATGGCTGATTGTGACATGCCAACACAAAACTTTGTAACACCTACCATGTACATACTTACAATCCTGCAATAAAATCTATTCTATTCTATTCTATAACCATAAACATAAAATATAATATTATCATGAACACGGGTCTTCTCTCAAAATGAGAAGGATTTTAACCTGTGGATTGGCAGACTATTCGGAGATTCTGTTAGAATAGAAAAAAAAATTACAAACAGAAAAAAAATAATAAAAATAAAAGCAGAATAGTAAGAGCACCTGCGCCTGTACCGACACTATGTTACTGAACGGACTTTACCTACACCAATTTTTGATAATCTTAAATTGCTAGGCCGTCGATGATTTAATTTAATTTTAAAATATACTCAGTTTGTTTTACTTTCAGAAATCATACTGCATAAAACACAGACAGAAAAATATCAATCAGTAAGACAGAAAGAAATCAATTATTATTAGATTATACTGATGATAATAATAAGTCATTTTTGTTACATGAATCCTAACCTTTGTGTGACTACTGACTTGTTGCTGTTATGAGAGCGCTTCAAACTTATTAAAATTAGTTCTATTACAGGCCCTCGAAAAAGAACTTTATTTTGCTACGAGAGCTGTTAATTCAGTTTTAATTTGTTTCCACTTGCACTAATTACTCAGGGCGAGAGCGACGCTTGAGGAGCGCTTAGTCGGTATTATTACGCGAGAAGGTTTAGTTATTATCTTGCTTAATTGAAATTATTTCAAGCTACATTAAAAGTAGTCCAACAGCTTGCCAACGATTTGCTCATGTGTGTCATACCAGTTGACTAATTAATGTGGATGTGGATGACTAATTTTAGTGTCACGCTGATCATCGGCGCTGACAGGCTAAAATATATGGTTGCTATGCGTTTTAGAAAAACTTCGACCGCTCAGTGCTGAAGCTCGCCAGCGCGACACTAATCTCTGAAGGCGTTCGGCACCGACCAACTACGCGCCGACGATCAGCGTATTTAGATAGATAGATTTTTCTTTTTTACGCAAAAACCCAAAAAATTCCAGGTTGATGACGTCTAAGGCTCTTTTTATTTAATCCTCTACCTGCATGCGAAAGTTCTGTCAAAATTTGTGTAGCCATCGTTAAGAATAATGGATATACAGACAGACAGACAGAGAGATAGACAGACAAAAAATAAAAAATCTCACAATAGAGATTCACATCAATTTTATTTATTAGGATAGATTATATAGAATATACATATAGATTAATACATGTACAAAAGGTTGTAACAAACCACTACGCAGCTCTGGGTCTACAAAAATAAAGTGCGCGATTCTGCGAAAAAATACAAAAAAGGAGAGAAAGAATTGTTTTGTTATTATTATTATGAGCATTGTGTACTGGAAATTTTACTTTGAAGGATGTTTCAGAGAAAACAACTCCAGGAAATTTTGTTCAAACACACTTACGCAGTCGTTGATTGGAACAGCCAACAATTCTGCAGATACTTCTATTTTTATCCATACATCTAGGTATAATAAATCCATGCAAATGAATAAAATTAAAGCTAATATAAATGGTTAATAATACGTCACCAAACCCTAAACCCACCGACGCATGCTCTCCCACACAATATGTTACATGTCAGCCATTTTTCCCGTCGTTTTCTTCACGCTGATCTTCGAAACGTCTAAACCGATTGTGACGAGACTTTCATGGGTAAGAAAGAGTTCCTTTTTATTCCGGTAAAATAAAGGGTTTTTACCTACGTGATTTTAAAAAGACTAACTTTTTTACATTAAAAAAAGGAAAAAGGATTTGGAATATATACTACTTAGTCGTATTTCGGTACGTCCGGCAACCGTAGCTACCAAGCTCAAAAAGTAAAAAAAAAAAGTTTTTTTGTGTGAAATTTCTTCTAGCCAACTGCAAACTTTTCACGCTAAGCAATTGAAGCCAGGTGCAAAGAATGTGAGTTTATTCGCGCGAACGACTACATTCGTTAGCGCATTTACGAGCACAAGGGGGGGGGGAGGGGTGGTACATGCAAAGAAAAACCCCCACTCAACAAATAAACAACGAAATAGAACCGTAGGAAAGTTTTAATTAAAGAAGTCTTAACATTGTCGGCCATTGCTATGAGGGGAACGCAGATAACAAAACAATGGACGCCAACCAACCATCTCGGATACTTGAATTTTTTCTTCTTTCTTACTAGCTTTTAGCCCGAGACTTCCATACCGCGTTGTGTTAGTTAGGTTTTTAAAAAGCCTCGGGAACCCTATGTAGAAGTAGGTACCTATATCTTAGGTAGGTATGTCATAAAACACGTCAATCCGTAGCTCTGTTGGTTCGTGGTTGAAGAGAAAATCAACTTACAAACACACTTTCGCATTTATAATAATTATGTCTCATAGAATGTCTGTAGCAAATAATATGGGCCCTTGTCTCACAACGAAAAATATATGTACTTATTTTGAATACATTTGCTTGTAAAATGGATCTTATTATACCGCTACAAAACTGGCAAAGTAGACCATTACCGCACAAATGTATTTAAAATATTACTCACCTAAAAATACGAAATCTGAAACTGAAAGTCTGCAGGGATCGCACCCGGAACCTCTTGTATATGCCGGCTATAACACACTCCCTTGCACCATAGAAACCACATTTTCTTTTGTTTTGATTAATATTTCTAACTCTATTAATGAAAAAAGTAATACAAACTATGTAATGACATTAAAAGCTCTAATTAATCGTGCATTTCGCTCGTGGTCGCGTGTGCGATCACGCGAGCGCCGCATTTGCGGCTCCCGGCCCTCACACTCGCCGTAATTAAGGTTTAACACTCAAACTAGATTCTTTATTAGCCTAATCACCACACTATTAATCTTATGACTGATATGTTTAATATTTTAGCGATTATATTTCAAAATAAGTAGGTAGGCAAAGTCATACGGTATCACTGAATTACTCTTAAACGTTATTTATTGCTCTTAAAACATTAATGATGATAGTAATAATATTTTTCATAGCCCACCAACCCACATCCACCTACCCGTTATGCTAGGTGAACGACAAACGCGACAACTCGACATAATAATACTCGACGCGAAAATAATATCAATCAAAAAGTAAATATGTCGTATCGCGTCGAGTCGCGTCGCATTTGTCGTTCACCTAGTACAACGGGTAAGCTCTAAATCAGTACATGAGATGAGGACGTTGACCCACTTGTGAGATGTTAAATATATAAAGGGAATTACCTAGTAGTGGCGGATGATGATAATGATTTACACACTAATTCATAAAGTTTATAAACCGTACGCTTTGATCACATGTTAAAGTTTAGAAACAAGGATTGTAGACACGAATAAAATAGAAAAGTTTCAAATATATTTTTACGAATGCTTTTGAATCGTCAATTGAATCTACCACTGGTGCCACTGGTTCGGAATGCCGTATCTACTGAGAAGAATAAAAGAAAAAAAAATGCATGATTTCGTAACTATTTTCGTGATATTTTTGGGCGTGACATTACTCGTAGGTATAAGTTTCTGTTCTCCAGAATTAACAGAGTTTATATCACTGCAGAACTCAGTACCAAGTAGGCGCATTGAATAATGAGTTTACACTGTTAGGGCGTACTTTCAGCACAATAAACTTCTGCCGCTATCAGCTGTCCGATGTGAAGATAGCGGCTGATCGCAGCGCCGCAGGGGTGAACTAACTCAGGCTTAGGATTCACACACATTGGGCTAGTTTCTTTGCACCAATTTTTATTTATTTATTTACAAGTTAGCTCTTGACTGCTATCTCACCTGATGATAAGTGACGATGCAGTCTAAGGTTGAAGCGGTCTAACTTGTAAGAGGTAAGTATGTTCACACACACACACACACACGCACGCACGCACGCACACACGCACGCACGCACGCACGCACGCACGCACGCACGCACGCACGCACGCACGCACGCACGCACGCACGCACGCACGCACGCACGCACGCACGCACGCACGCACGCACGCACGCACGCACGCACGCACGCACGCACGCACGCACGCACGCACGCACGCACGCACGCACGCACGCACGCACGCACGCACGCACGCACGCACGCACGCACGCACGCACGCACGCACGCACGCACGCACGCACGCACGCACGCACGCACGCACGCACGCACGCACGCACGCACGCACGCACGCACGCACGCACGCACGCACGCACGCACGCACGCACGCACGCACGCACGCACGCACGCACGCACGCACGCACGCACGCACGCACGCACGCACGCACGCACGCACGCACGCACGCACGCACGCACGCACGCACGCACGCACGCACGCACGCACGCACGCACGCACGCACGCACGCACGCACACACGCACACACACGCACACACGCACACACGCACACACGCACGCACACACGCACACACGCACACACACACACACACACACACACACACACACACACACACACACACACACACACACACACACACACAGACACGTGAAACTTATAACACCCCGTCGTTTTTTCGTCGGGGGTTAATTATAAAATCCCAAATTGCCACTGCCGGGTACTGAACCCGGGACCTCCAACACCACAGCGCTGACCACTGCGTTCACCACTGCGCCAGGGAGGTCGTCGAATCCCTGAAGGCAGGGATTTCCATTTATTTATTTAATACGATGGATTTCACAAATTGTTGAGCATATAACTCCAAAGAGTAAGATTTCAACTAATATATTTCACGAATATGTGTTATCAGATGTACCTACTTAATTCAAATTCAAACAAATGCGAAAAGTGGATTCTGCTAATAAGAGCCAACGAGTAATAGAACGTAAAAAAGCTATTTTTGAAATTTTTGTCTGTTTGTCTGTTTATCTGTTTATCTGTTTGTCTGTATGTTTGTGCGCGCATCACGTACAAACTACTGAATGGATTGAAATGAAACTCGGCATGATTTAAGTTAATACTATGGAGTAACATATAGGATACTTTTTATAAATAAATAAATAAATAAATAAAAGCTTTATTGTTTCTTATTGCTAGGTTATTTACAAACAATGAATTTTTTCCTATCCTATATTATTCTACAAATTAGATACCTAGCAACTAACAATCGGCTGCAAACTCAGCGTCGCTGAGCATTGGCAACAATGCCCAGCGCTGATTTTCAGTTTGCTCCGTACATTGATAGTTAATCAATTGGCGCGCGCCCGTTGCATTATATTAATTGTTTATGGTTATTATACATACATATACATATATATATATATTATATATATATATATATATATAGAAGTATACCGAAATAAACTAACACTAAATATAATCATAGTATCCTAATTTATATACAAGCTAAAGTAAGACTAGAGTAAAGTAAATCTAGTGTCTAGTATCTAATATCCGTTCCCAATTCAAAATACTGTAATACAATAATCAACGAGAAAAAAAAACAATAATTAATTGACTAGCCAAACAGAAAATGTAAATAATGAGACGAGTGATTAATATCAACTCTGAATAGATTGGGTTAAAAATAAAGAATAACTATGTATGTGTTTACCTATTACAAAATTTTTACTTTTTTTTACTATTTGGAGTACATGAATTTAGCTGCCTCTATCTGAGCGTCCATATATATTTTTTTAAATTTATTTTTTACTGTAATTTCGTTACTTGTCTTATTCCAGTCACGAAGGGGCGGGGGGAGATCATTCCAGATCTTTGCCGCAGCAAAACGGAAACTGCCCCTGAACCCTGCCTTTTTATGTGGTGGTATAGCTAGCTTTTTTTTATGTTGCAATCGCGTCGTACCTCTGTCGTTCCGCCATTGAAGCCTCTCTTGTAAATACTGCGGTCGCTTGTACGATATTATTCTATATGTCATCATTGTGAGGTGTAAGTTCCTACGCGATTTCATATTGAGAACTTTATGACTATTTATAACGGGTGTTATATAGCCTCTCTTCGGAACATCATAGCAAAATCTAATGCATGCATTCTGTATACTGTTTATCCCGAAATTCAGCATGGTTCCCTTGGGAGAGGGGATGAAAGGCAAAATGTGTACTTAGCTGTAATTCGTTAACGGGTGGTCCGATTTCATTCATTCTTTTTTTGTTAGAAAGTAGATACTTTAAAGACTACTGGCTAATCTTCGAAAGGCTGGACCGATTTTGATGGGACTTTCACTGGCGGATGTTTACATTTTGATGTACCTAAACATTTGCCAGTGAACTTTTAACAGTTTTTAGCAAGGTTTAAGCTCAAAGGAGCATAGGAAAAACAAAATGATTCCCACGGGATCATTAAAATCAATATCCACGCGAACGAAGTCGCGGGTATCCGCTCGTCTATGTAATAAATTATGATACTTTGCACTATCTTGTGGGCAGTTAAATGCAAAGCTTCGACACTTGTTTGTTGTTATGAAATTCATTGATAATTGTGTAATAACCTCAACTTGATTAATTAGTGATCTGAACAAACGGCTTAACGATGTGCTTTACGAGGAATGGGGGAAAAGATGCAAAAAATTTTGTTCCTCCAAAAATATAGACCAAAAGTCTAGATTTTCGAGAATCTAGAAAATCTGTACCGCCATTATTAGTTTCCAACTAAAGCTGCATTCTATGTACTAAGAAAACATGTTCTGAATCTGATCCAACAGCTTTAGGGCGAGGTCGCAGCTTCTTCGCAACACGAGCGCATTTTTACTTAAAATGGAACAAACGGGTATTTAAGATGAAACTGCTGGTATTGTACGTACGTATTGACCGATATTTCGTTCAGAAATTAGCATTTCAGAAACTGTACATTATGTACTTATTTCGCACACTTATTCCAGCTTTGCTCATTTAAGAAAACCAAACAAAAAAAGTAAAAAGCATTTTCTAAATTCAGTAGGTTATTTATATCGCAACATTTGTTATGGATTCGTTCCTAGGGCCTATATGAAAATAACATACTTATATATTACCTGTGGGAGAAAGGATCGCTGGATGAGACGATACTCCAATGCCTTTCTCTATCCACCATTGATTGAAACGTATACTAGTTTAAAGTTTAGGTTTTCCTGTTATAATTATTGTAAACATTAAACTAAGTAGAAACAATAGTGAAGTGTCATTCGATACCCACAGGCCACAACTGCCCCCGTAACATTACCTACATTTCATTAGTCTAAAATAATTTGATTTTTAATTTTTCTAGACATGACTAGTCTTTCTCTTTTCCCTCCAACTAAGCGTAAGGCTACAAAACACCAACCGGTGGGATTTGAATTTACGGCCTTTCGGATTTATATTTGACAGTTCAGCTTCTAAACCCTCTCAACTATTGAGGCGTATATTCTTTGTACGTCCATAATATATTAACTTGTCGGGAAAAAATAAGGAAAAACGCTCGTAAGCCCATGCTACGCTCTTGTGGGAACGCCTTTGCGAGGAGTCGTAAATAAACAACCTATCACCGGCCTGAACAACTGCCGTTGAGATAACCTGCCCACACTGATTAGTATGTGGTTTTGTACCTAGTTAACTGTAACTGCTTTTAGCTCCGAATAATTATTACTTACCTTTTACTGCGGACCAAAATAAACTTGAAAACTTCAATGTTTACAACTACCCCATTAAATATTACTTATTACGTCAGTTGCGTGAGTAAAATCTCGTGCTTACGAGATTTGTCGAACAAAATAGGCCACTCGATAGCTGTAGCGGGAGTAGCTAACTAGTCAGGTGAAAATGTTCCGTTGTTAGAATAGAATAGAATACAAAAGTTGTTTTTATATTTTTTATTCAACTACAAGTTAGCACTGCAATCTCACCTGATGGTAAGTGATGAAGCAAATAAGATGGATGCGGGCTAACTTGGAAGAGGTATGCATAGGTATCAGTTTATACACGGCATCGTACTGGAACGCTAAATCGCTTGGCGGCACAAAATCAAAAAATCAAAAATCATTTATTTCACGTAGGCCAACTTGTGGCTCTTATGACATGTCAAGAATCTACCACCGGTTCGGAATGCTGATTCTGCTGAGAAGAGCCGTCAAGAAACTCAGCAGTTGCTCTTTTCAAAACAAAATTGTTACAAAGAGTAGCTTAACTATCTTGTGGACAGCTGAAGCAAAGCCGAATAGAACAGACATATTTTTATTCAGATAAACTTTTACAAATGCTTTCGAATCGACAAATGAATCTACCACTGGTTCGGAATGGTGCTTACAATTCTACGACAAAAGTAGCCCCATTTCCGACGGTGGCACCCGTTCACGAGCATGACGCATGATCCAGCCATTGCTTCGCTCAACCATATTCGAGGGAACGTAACAACCCGCATAAAAACAACTTTTGCCGGTAGGCTGGTAACCAGCCACGGCTAAAGCCTCCCAAAGTCCCAAAAGACCAGACCAGAGACAATTTACAAATTGTAAAATCCCAAATTGCCCCTATCGGGAAACGAACCCGGGACCTCCCTATAAGTGGGAGGTCCCGGGTTCGTTTCCCGATAGGGTGACCACAACGCTCACCACTGCGCCAGGGAGGTATTCAGATAAAATTTTAAAACTACTTTTGAATACGTTTTATTACGATGGATCACTGCAGCGTTGGAAGATACGCCCTAAGATTGACGGACGATCTCGAGCGAGTGGCTGGCAAGCGCTGGGCCTGGGTATAAGCGGCACAAGATCATGTTGTGTGACGATCCTTGAGAGACCTATATTTAGTAGTTGGTCAGAATTAGGCGAAGAATTAGAATTGTTTAGATAGCTAATCATACCCATTTGAGTTAGTTTCCTTTGCCTTAAATGCGCGACGGAAATCGGAATAATAGACTTTTTGTTACAAGATAGGTCGGTGAAAATTTTCATGTGTTCATATTTTTTTAAAACATCCTTTTCGAATTAACTACTCAACTGGTAATTAAACCTAAGACCAAAGTTTCCAAGCCAGCATTTTGTTATTAAGCGTATATGAAGTTAAAATTAATAACAAAGGCTTTTTGCTGGACTAGTTAGTTACAGTCTTGTTACAGTATAAAATATAAGCAAATAGTAATGCTAAAAGGATTACAAGAAGTTAACCCTATAACCTCAGTATTAAAATAAGCCCGAAGCCTCTTCACTATGGGCTCGGAAATTAGTTCATGCTAAGATGCTAAGAAACCGAGCTACGTAATAAGATTCTACATCGATGGATATACCTCTTACCGAAGAATGCAATATTCAAGATTTTTTTCCTTTGGTACCTATATCTCTAGTAGGTACTACTAAGACGAAACCCGCCATTTGAAGGAATAATTACCTGAGATTTTATAATCCATATCCATGCTTACGAGTAAATATGTATATCATGGAAAATTAAAGACACAATTCAGTTAAAAATCGCTACTGTTTTGACTGTGTCTATACAATGTGTAACTAGGTTTATCGTTTCTTTCAAGAATTGTAATTTTTCCTAAATTAAAAATATGTAGATCATTTTTTCCATATAACTGAAACGAGATAGTTCGCATATACACTAATACAAGGAAAAATCCGTAAAAATATATTAGCTTGCTTGGGCTTTTTATCTAACTCAAAGAGTTTAATGATAGATTCACATACCTCGGTAATTGACACAGGCACACGATTTGGTCAAAAAAATAACTCTTTTCTATAATTTCTGCCAATAAATTAAATGAATCATTAGGAATTATGGTTGCTGAAGTAATTAAGTCGTCTGGCGCTTCCCTTCGAGGCTGTTGTGCAAAGCTATTGCTCATTAACGACGACAAGAGCCTCTATTGCGCGGAATGTTCCAATCATTACGTATTAATAATGATACTTTGGTATGGAATAAATTATGATATTCATTGCTATTTTTAATTGCCTGTTTACGACGGAACCCTAATAAGTACTATCCATATTAATATTACAAGGATCTGGGATCTGTTGCGCTTGAATGCCATCCACGAGAAAATTATGTCTACTCATTTTCTCATTTACCTCTATGGCCTTCGACGAAAAAATGAGTAGACATAATTTTCCCGTGGGTCGCATGATAGCGCAACGTCATGACATAATATAGGTTACCTCCCATTGTCTTAGTTAATTTTCTCCTTAGCGTTAAGGTTGCCTAATAATTGTTAGGTATTGGATTTTCTGTCAAGAAATTCTTTGTACCAGCCCGGAGTTAGTACTTGACGTGTCTCACCCCGTGCCTCGAAGAGCACGTTAAGCAGTCGGTCCCGGTTATTATCACTATCATGTGACAATAGTCGTTAAAGCCCGCCAATCCGCATTGGAGCAGCGTGGCGGGTCTAAGCTCTAAATCCCTCTCTCCTATGAGAGAGGAGGCCTGTTCCCAGCAGTGGGACGTAAAAAGGCTCTAGTGGTGGTAAGGTTGCCTGGAAGAGATCGCTATTTAGCGATAAAACCGCCTTGTTGTATCTTATATAAGTACGTTTTAAGTTTTCTTTTTGTAACTTGTCCATTATATTTTTTCTGTGGTGCGCAATAAAGTCTATCTATGCATACATAACACGAAAGTATGTCTATCTGTCTGTTTGTTACCTTTACACGCCTTCGGCTCAACTGTTGAATCAATCTTGACGAAATTTGATACAGAGATAGCTTGTATCTTGGATACGGACCTTTTGAAAGTGTGTATGTTGCTCATTTGTTCCTTCTTTACGTGTCAACTACTTTAATGATACACTTTCAGGAGCAGATATAGGATACTATTTTATCCCGTATTTTGAATCTTACTTAGGTAATTACATCTGCAAATCTATAAAAGAAATATGAATAGCCTAGTTTTACATAAAACATATTGACTAAACTATCTCCTATATAATGCTTAACATATTTCATTCGTATTCTAGAAACTCTTCAAAAATGAATGTCACGTTCCATTTTTCAAAGATTTAAAACATTTTCTTGTATCAAAGGCGTGTAGTTTCAAAGTGTAGACAAAGCTATAGGAATAAAGACATAAGTTGTTCGAATTGCCTCACAATCATTATAGTAGCCAGAGAGTCGGTGGAAATTTCAGATATGCTAGTTCGTCAATGAGATTCTAGAACTTTCTAAGTAAAATCTGTTCTAAATGTTTTGCTCGTGCTTGGTTTTTAGTTGTTATATTGGTTTAAGTAGATTGCTAAAAGTCAAAATCTTGAAATAATGATGAATATTCAAAAAAAAATAACTATTTACCTACTCATTAACGTAATGACACAGAAGTCTGACGAAAACATTTGAGTGTTTAATCAACGAGCATTAGTGGAAAAAGTGTCTAATGCGATGATTTATGAATTAATGAAGAAATACTCAAAATTACATGTAATACATAAATAAAAAAATAAATATGTCAACTGTTTTTTATTCTTATAAAAGGTAGCGACAGTATCCCACTGTCGTAATTGATTTTAGGGATTTTATAATCACAGGCTTAGTTAATGATTTTCTGGAACGAGAGTGACGAGAGCAACTATTTAAATTTTTTTCTGCCATCAACTCCCTATTTATGAAGCCTTTACGCTTCTTAGAAAATAATGTATGTATGTTGTTCACAAAGGGCGGCGACGACAAACTCTTAAGTTCTACAACTGGTGTGAGCATGTTAAATATACACTTAATATTTATGCACATAAAGCTTCTTTGTGACATAGGTTTCTTTGTTGAAACAAAATTTAAGTGTTATTTTACTCGTGTTCGTAAAAAATCCCTCTTTTGTTCGTAGACGAGAAAATGATTTATTATTTCTGAAAACTTCAAAGCAACTTTGACATTATCGTGATTATGGTTCGGACTTCAGAAAACAGTTTGTTGTGACTTTTGTGAAACAAAATTTCACAATAGTGTTTATTTTCGATAAATTGTATTGAAGTGGGAGGGAGTGGCTCTAATAATTGTTTTTAACCAATTTAAAAAAATGTTGTTTGCGTTGCTGCATGACTTTTTTGAAAATTTGCACCGACTGCAATTCTTTTTTTCGATCTATAACGATGTAACATCAGGATGGACCTATTGTTAAATTCGAGCTTTATTATTGTATCTATAATCTATATTTTTAATTAATAAATAAAATTGAAGTGTCTGTCTGTAATTTCGAAATAGCTACCTCATATTAAGCTCATACGGTTATTTGAACTGTACCATAACCGAATCACACGTTTTTAAAATTTTTGTATGTCTGTCTGTCTGTCTGTCTGACTGTATGAACGGGCTAATCTTCGGAACGGCTGAACCGATTTTGACAAGACTTTCACATTCAAGTCGAGAATTAACCAGGGAGTAACATAGGCTACTTTTTTTAACCAACTTTCAAAAAAGGAGGAGTTGTGTTTTTCTACCTATGTACACCGATATATCTCCGAGATTTCTGAACTGATTTGCGTAATTTTTTTTAATCGATAGAGAAACATTGCGACCCTATTCTATAAAAAATTTGGATTCCAACTCCTCAATCCTGATGCTGTAGGGGACCTGATCCCCAAAACTAATGGGTGTCAGAAACTTTCGGTTATTTAAATTGATATTGGGGGTACCAATTAAAGACTTTATCGTTGAATGAACTCGAGTAGATACATATCCAACTCCTCAACCCTGATGCTGTAAGGAATTGCATTCCGAAATCGTGGGGATCCCACGGGATTTTTGCGTTTTGGGGACGGGTTACTACAGATAAGCTACTTTTTGTCCTGGAAAATCAAAAGTTCCTACGGGATTTTAAAAAACCTAAATCCACACGGGCGAAGCCGTGCGCATCATCTAGTTGATGTATATTTTTAAATAGTGTCTGTATTCTTTGTTTTTGTTTCCTTTTTAGGGAATGAACTAGTCCCGATGTATTGCGCAGAAATACATTCTAGAAAAGGAAATATAACTATATGCTAGATTTTTTTATGCAGAAAAATAAATATCTTCCTTCCAGGGTAATGGTACATCTATACTTACTAATAAATAAAATTGAAGTGTCTGTCTGTAATATCGAAATAACTACCTCATATTAAGCTCATATGGTTATTTGAACGCTACCATAACCGAATCACACGTTTTTAAAATTTTTGTCTGTCTGTCTGTCTGTCTGTTTGAACGGGCTAATCTTCGGAACGGCTGAACCGATTTTGACGGGACCTTCACATACAAGTAGAGAATTAACCAGGGAGTAACATAGGCTACTTTTTAACCGACTTTCAAAAAAGGAGGAGTTGTGTTTTTCTACCTATGTACACCGATATCTCCGAGATTTCTAAACCGATTTGCGTATTTTTTTTTTAATCGATAGAGAAACATTGCGACCCTGTTCTATAAAAAATTTGGATTCCAACTCCTCAATCCTGATGCTGTAGGGGACCTAATCCCCAAAACTAATGGGTTTTAGAAACTTTCGGTTATTTAAATTGATATTGGGGGTACCAATTACTTTATCGTTGAATGAGCTCGAGTAGGTACATACAAACTCCTCAACCCTGATGCTGTAAGGAATTGTATTCCGAAATCGTGGGGATCCCACGGGATTTTTCCGTATTAGGGACGGGTATCTACAGATAAACTACTTTTTGTTCTGGAAAATCAAAAGTTCCCACGGGATTTTTAAAAACCTAAATCCACACGGGCGAAGCCGTGGGCATCATCTAGTTTATAAATAAACTCAACGCTCAGTCCATTCACGTGACAAATGCTATAAATAAATGAGCGTAAAGAACACGTACAATGCACCAACTGCAGACGAGTGGAATTGTTCAACTGAAATTGCATTCCGATGTGCGGTGCACGAGTAGCGGCAATGAACAGCGACTTTGCCCATTACTGGATGTAATTGCCTTTCACATTAGTTACCTACACGTTTCAACTTCAACTCGCGACTTTGTTGCCGGTATATAACTTTCACCTCATCGAAGAATTCCTACTAACAACCCTAACTATGTAAGTACTAACAAAACGTACTGATTTTTGCATGCGTATATACTTGAGAGCTGTGATAGCCTAGTGGTTAGGACAACCGACTTCTAATCGGAGGTCGTGGGTTCGATCCCGGGCACGCACCTCGTGTTCGGAGTTATGTACGTTTTAAGTATTTAAATATCACTTGCTTTAACGGTGAAGGAAAACATCGTGAGGAAACCTGCACGCCTGAGAGTTCTCCATAACGTTCTCAAAGGCGTGTGAAGTCTGCCAATCCGCTTGGCCAGCGTGGTAGACTATGGCCAAAACCCTTCTCACTGTGAGAGGAGACCCGTGCTCTGTAGTGAGCCGGTAATGGGTTGATCATGATATACTTGAGTATCTGGGGAGTGACAAAGGTTACTTTTTATCCCGGAAAAACGAACAGTTTTATCACTATTTATCACGCATTTGTTCTTTAATCACGCCGCAACAAGAAAATTGATTCACTTGATTTTACGAATGCATATATATTATATACTAGCTTTTGCCCGCGGCTTCGCCCGCGTGAATTTGGGTTTTTCACAAATCCTGAGGAATAAGTAGATTTCTGGTTCACCCGCCCCCCGCCGCGCGGCGGCGTACCGCGGTACCGCGTACGGCGCGCGGGCGCAGGGAGTTCCGTGCAGCGTGAGCGTCGGCCGTCGCGCGCAGCGAAAATACCTATCAGGGCGTTTTTTACCGATTTCAACACAACTCCTTTTTTGAAAGTCGGTTAAAAAAGTAGCCTATGTTACTCCTTGGTTAATCCTCTACTTGTCTGTGAAAGTTCCGTCAAAATCGGTTCAGCCGTTCCGAAGATTAGCCCGTTCAAACAGACAGACAGACAGACAAAAATTTTAAAAACGTGTGATTCGGTTATGGTAGCGTTAAAATAACCATATGAGCTTAATATGAGGTAGTTATTTCGATATTACAGACAGACACTTCAATTTTATTTATTAGTATAGATACGATGAAAAGCCAATCCAATAAAAAGAAATCTAGAAAATATCTGTTTGTCACTTTTTCAACTGTTCAATCGCTGAATGGGTCTCGACGAAAGGCACAATATAGGACATCCTTGAGACTGACACATATTTTTAATCCGGAAAATCAAAGAATTCCTATGGGGTTTGTAAAACCTAAACTCACGCGGACTAAGTTGCGATCATCAGCTAGTATTTAGTACATAGTAATTTTCACAAATTACGTCTTCCTTTAGCTGAAATGATTGTTGATAAATGACGAGAGATACCGTTAGTTAGTTACACAGTACTAGTAGGTACCTACCTATTTAATACAGAAGATTCACAAATTGCGTCTTCCTTTTGATAGCTGAAATGATTCTTGATAAATGACGACAGATAGCGCTAGGTACACAGTACAATTAGGACGTTCCCGCGTCGTGGATTCATCGAAAGTTAGTTGTTTAATTACTTTCCAATTCTGCGCGATGATGGATTGCCTCGTCTACCTCGCTGCCTCGGCAACTACTGGCGCTGGGACAGGGCAGGCAGCGGCCAACAATAACTCTAATACAAACAATATTCGGTGAACGATCATCATGACTTTTAATTTGACTGAGCTAGATTTCAAAACTATGTATTATATTACTACGCGTTCATTCGTTCACATTATCTTGGTGTTTTTTTCCCCGCTTTCTCAACCATCACACCCTTACTCGCCCTGACAATGGTAATTTTGTATGCCTATTAATAGTATAACCGCCAAATTTTTTATTTGTAACTTTTATAATATTCCTATTTTTATAAATCTATTTCAAAAAATGGGCGCGGAGTTTGACATGCCAATGAGACCTTTTTTTTTTTTTTTTTGACGCTGGGAAATGCATTTACGCACACCCTCCGGAAGCCCTACAGCGGACTGCAATGCTTCCGGAAGATAGTGTGGGACTCAAGCAGGCCGATGGCCAGAATACCCACTAAAACCCAGCGATGTTCCTCCGTGTCGCCTGGTGGCTGGGTTACGGGTACACTTGCGCAATCATCCGCGACCCAGCCGGCGCCGTCCGCCGAGGCAGACCCTCCACCGGGGGACCTAAAGGCCCCCTAACACCGTCTGAGGCGCACCAGGAACATAATGGTGCGCCTCCCGACCCGAGGCGTCTCAACGGGCGACGGATACACCATTCCATCACCCGGAGTTCCTCGCTAGAGGCAACCTTCAAGAGGGCCACACCTGCAGGCGACCCTCAAGAGGTTCACCCCTCGTGTAATTTTTTTATAGAGGTTTTCTTCCTCGCGGCCCCTCGCTCAGGGCGTGGGGCCCCCGGTTCCGCTCAGTGCGGATTACGGGTTGCCCGACGGTGGCCGAAGCCAGCGCCCACCGGCCAAAAAGACCAGCGGACCCGCCGCGCAGGGCGTTTCCACCCCCTCCTGTAATTTTTTAACGAGGTTTTCTTCCTCACGGCCCGAAAGCCTCCCCCCCAATTGTCGCCGCCCGGAGTCTCCACAGTCCACTCTGATGAACAGAGAAGTACCAGGATCCTCCAAGCATGCCAATGAGACCCTCCCTCTCAGCTATCAACGCTAATTTTTTGTCCATTAGTGTCCAATATTGAATTGTCTAACAATTTTTGTATTTTGTTTATTTTGTTCAATTTTTGATTTTAGGTTAACTTTTGTATTTGTTGCTTGTGCATACTGCTACTGTTATTTACTATCGTTACTTTTATAATATACCTAGCAGTATGTTTATACACACCGTACTAGAACCACACGAGTAGATATTATAATCTACTCGTGTGCTAGAACTGTGTTGTGACGTCACAGCAGTCAAGCGCCAAGACTATATTGTGAATGCATGGTGTATGGATTTATTTGGTGCAGCGCGTGTGATTACTGTCCAAGGCAGAGGTTTCAGCATGGACTCCAGTTTGGGTAAAACTTTCAGACCTCAGATTTTATGAATGTCGTGTCGTGTCTTTTCTCGCACCATCAGTCGTGAACTGAAAGTTTTGCCCTCGTGAATCCTTCCCCAGAAAGCTTTCAGCACAATATTGGCTCATTTACAAAATTTGCGCTCCCAATTTTCGTTTTTCTTTGACAGCCCTAATTGTGAGCTATCGAAACAGGAATTAAGGCGACTACTTAGATTAAAGGCAAAGATAGACGGTGAGTCAGCACCGGATTAAGAAGCTGGCCAGGGGAAGTCGTTTATAAGTAGTAAGCTTCTTTTTCTTAATAAGCAAAAGAAGCTTATTAAGGAAAATTTCTCGAGTTTTGTCTGTAAAAGGCTTCGGGCATAGATTGTAACAACGGAAAATTCGTTCATCAAGGCATTAATAATAATTATTAATCTGCGATATTTAGAAACTAATTTTCAGTTTGCCGGTAAACTGAGTTAAAACGAGACAGATACATACTCGCTAATAATGCTAACAATGGGTCGCTAACAATGGGCCTCATAAGAAGGCTCAGGGTCACTCAGCGGGCGATGGAGAGAGCTATGCTCGGAGTATCTCTGCGGAATCAAACCGGAAATGAGTAGTTTCATAGGAGATCATATTCTGTGAGACCATAGTCCGTAGGCAGAAGACCATATTCTGTGGCGATCTTTGTAAGAGTTGTATGTCCAGCAGGGGACATTTACGGTTGAAACGACAACGAAGAGTGGGTTGGACTGAAATACTAAAGGATCAAATTATAACACCCGATGGCTTGTTCTCATAACAATCAGTATGTAAAGTAAATGTAAAGGCGAATTATACAATCATTTCAACATGCCTTTAAAATCTTATTAAAAAAAAAAATTAGAAACATTTTTTTTTGTCTTTAGTCCGTGACCGACTGGGCATAAATAAAACGTAAAGTTTCTTGCGATACGGAACGAATCTAATTAGAAAGCGGTAGTCGGGGCCTTTATAAACGTGATTCCCTTTGATGTCGGCCGGCAGCTGACGAGCGACGTGCGGGATTCAACTGAAAAAGTGCGTGAAAACGACGACTTGAAAAATTTAATATAATGTTGAGGAGCTTCGTAATGTAGAGACTGAGATTTTATTACTCGACTGCGATCTAACCTGGTGGTGAGGGACGGTGTTTTCTAATCCGTTGTCACTTGTCATAGCTGAACGACAAAAGCGAGACGACATTATTATGTCGTCGACGCGACGTGAAAATATATCAAACTGAGCTGTAGCCTTCCCATAGTCTAAGTTGTTGCATAGACAGTTTGTCATTTTCTATGGAGTCTCGCGTCGCCTCGTGTCGCATCGCGTCGCGTCGAGTTTATCGTTCAAGTACGTCAAATACCTAATGGCTTATTACATTGCGGTCGGCTACATTTGTATGTATTGAAATCAAAGCCATTCTAGAGAATAAGGTCGCCAGACTGATACACGGGTGTAAAACTGCTTTGCTGTCGCGTAAGTAGTAAAATAGAAAAATACGAAAAAAAAAGTTACACTATAACTTGAGAGAACCAAAGGTTTTTCAAGATAAGTACAGGGCGATGATTTACAAAATGCAGGTGTTCTGTATGTTTTGTTGCTAATTCAAAACGGAAGATAAAAACTTGTCAGTGTGCTGGAAGATTTTGACTACACGTATGCAAAGAGATGATCAAATAAAATGTGGTAAAAATATAACCCTTATTGATCGCGACGTTGGCCACGGCGCACCATCCGTTCCCGCTATTGAAACCATATTGTGGCATCACAGACTAACAAAACATAGACTCTCACCAATAAATAACTAGTGCAAGGAAGCCGAAAAGAAAGATGCGAGGAATTGACTACAATCGAACTTATCACTTTCGGAGAAATGCACTAACACATGAGCTTAGCATAAACCGAAATACTTAGCAAACTACAACTTCTATAGTCTGATTTTCAATTCGGTGGAATTCTGACAGTTGTCATTTAAAAATAGGATGAGTTATTTGTATGAAAAACAGGGTTAGGGTCAAATTCGATTTAACCCCAAACTAAAGTACCTGAAGTATCTGTCATAATATCTAATTGAGGCAATTGAATTTTATTTAAGTTTTGAATTTATTATTATCTTTCTTTGTGGGAACTGTTTTATCTCTGGTAACATTAAGAAACGTCAAAATTCCACGGAATAAAAAATCAGAGTATACCTACCAAGTCAAGTCAAGTCCGTTTCTTTATTTAAAATTGGAACACTTGGAGAATATATACTTTTTGTATACGTCAATTTTTAGAAGCATAAAAAAGTTACGTAATTCTGATAGTTATACTTACTTACGAAAACTTAAAACTAAAGCTACGAGGGATTCCAACCTGAGAGTAGATACATGTCCAGGCAAGCAAGCCTGGACTCGAAGCCTAATTTCCTACTATTCTAGGAGTGTCCAGCCCCCTGATTGTGTAACTTTTGACGATGAAATGGTATTCATTTGATGGCCTAAGGCCATTAAAGTAAAACATACCTTGTTTGTATTGTTTTAAAGTCATAAATTAAGTACAACTGATTTCAACATGGAGCGTTATGGATCGTATCGTACATACCTAAACGTATAAGAATGGATACACGAAATTAAGCTCTATTTCCATGTTTTTATGGTTTATTTTACTTTGATGCCTTAGGCCATCAAATGAATACCATTTCATCGTCAAAAGTTACACAATCAGGGGGCAGATGAGAGAGGACCATTCGTAGTCCTCCTATGATGGACAATGAATTGATTGTTATTATTTTGGGCTCAGACTAGGAGTTTAAGAAGAAAAAACCGACTACTCACGTTTATGTGAAAAGGCTTCGTCTGTCTATTTCCTTAAGTCTACGATTAAATCTTATAAAATATTCTTTTTGGAAATGAAATATTGAATTCATAATATGGTAATAGGTTTTATTTTTATCTATCGCTGTGTGTTTGAAACATATTTCTGATGGAAAGCTTTTATTGGATTATGTTATTTATGACGGAGCAGAAATTTTAGATTGTTTTTATAAATAAAGGTTTTTAACGCTTGCCGTATTACTGTGAGGAATTTTCTTCTATCTCCTATCCACCTGCGGCCGAAATTAATAGCTTTAAATCTTATCCAAAATCTACACATTGAAGGTCAAAAACTTAATCCAGATTTGCTAGAGACGTTCGAAATAAAAATTGTACCTATGCACTAGAATAGAATAGAATAGAATATAATAGAATAGAAAAGTTTTTTATTCAAATAAACTTTTACAAGTGCTTTTGAATCGTCAATTGAATCTACCACAGGTTCCAGCCGAGAAGAACCTGCAAGAAACTCGGCTGTTGCTCTTTTTTTAAAAATAACATTATAACAATTATCATTATTAATGTACATGATTGAAATGCCGTCTCGCGCATTGCTGGAACGAGTTATTACTATTAAACGAGTTAATACTAATACTATTCTACATTTTTGAGTATCATTACTTTAAGTTTAAAGCTTGTGCTAGGAATGGGTGTGATAATTATTATAGTAAAACGGGTGGAATCTGAACTATTGACTTTTGAGTTTTCAGTCCACGGCTACGCTATTACCGTTTAGCTGATAAAGCCGTGACTCGGGGCACACTCGACAGAAGCATACAGTGTGCTTAGCACTGCTTAGTCTAAGATCGGAGCACTCGAAAACGAACTCGAAAACTATTGATCGAATCACAAGTGAATTCAGAGCAAAATGAACTCAAATACTCGTATTTTAAAGTCGTAATTCCATAGTTCGAATATGTATTTTACAACATTTCTGCTTGGGGCGCTCGTTGTGTTCGAATGCTGAATGTATTGGCGAACTCAAACCTTAATACAAGCCATTTTAGGTCTATTTTACTCTGAAATCGATCAATAGTTTTCGAGTTCGTTTTCGAGTGCTCCGATCTTAGACTAAGCACTCTGATGTGAATAAACAGCGTATTACGGAAGCTGTACTGCGTGTCGTATCATCCACCACTACAGCCTTTTAACATCCCACTGCTGCGCACAGCTCTCTCATGGAGAGGGATTTAGAGCTTAGACCCGACACGCTGCTCCAAAGCGGGTTGGCGGGTCGCTCACTCATATTATGGATTATATTAATCGTTGCGTTCTTTCGTTCTATGCCGCTAGTAATTTAGTGGCTCCCTGCGACTTGATGTCATCGGTCTACATTCATAGGACCTGTTGGGGTTTGCCAACACTACCCCACAAGTTAGGGTAAGATTTTTTTTCCGGCTCCTTTCTCATGTATGGGAGCCCCCCTGAAAAATTCAATTCAATTTCTGATTCAATATTTGATTTTGGGTCAACGTTCTACATAAAATACCAAAACTTCAGGTTTGTAACTCATTTCGTCTGCGAGCTAGGGACCTGTGACCGGCGGACAGACAGACAGCAGAGTGACATTAGTAGGGTTCCGTTTTTACCCTTTGGATACGGAACCCTAAAAATTAGAGACCCTTGCGAAAATTCTAATAAACTACCCGTGCGAGGCAGGGGCGGGTCGCAAGTCTTATATAAAAATCAAATGAACCCCTAATCATACCATCTGAATGGACGATAAAAATTGAATAAAATATCGGTATAACACGATTATTCCAGACATTTTTATACGAGTATGTCGTAAAATTGTGAATTGAACTGCATCCACAATTCACCGTGTAGACATCTGATCCATGAAAATATTTTGATAGTCAGATCGATGCGAGGTCGCTGACGTCTGTTTAATGGGAGTGCACCGTTTATTTGAACAAAAGGGATATACTTTTTATGATTCCATTGTAAAATATAGAACTATTAAAAATTTTGAATTTACAAAGTGTGTTTTACACAGATTCCCAGGACATAAACACAGTACAGGTAAAAATAACGTCCTGTTCGTCGTTCTTGGTTGCGCTGGAGCGAAGAAGCTTGGTTACAGCCTCACAAAAGTTGGTCAAGCATCCACTTGTTACACGCGAGGTCTTACTTAGTTTGGGGGACCAATTTTGATAGAAACCTCAGATTAGACAATAATAAAGCTGACTTGAAAAGTAGAGAATAAAGTAGTGTAATATTAATTGATCTCTGACACGAAAAAAGAGTGATAAAAGCATTATATCTAAGTATTTAATTTTTTTTGCATCCGACGAGATCCTATTATGTTGAATATTTTGTAAATAAAAGTTAACTATTAGTATATTAAAAGAAAACAGACAGAATTCCAGTGCATCGGGTTTCTTTCGGCCGTATATATAGGAAATGGGCGGTAGACTAATATTATTTCACGGCAAGAATTCCACCGAAGCCTCTTTCGACTTTCGTCGTAGTTGTAACCATTGACATACATAGAAATTGGATATACAATATTTCGTGTTTTAAAATAATACAATTAAACATATGGAAATAATTATGTAAAATCAACAATCGGTAACTTGAAATTAAAAGCTGATACCGTTTCACTAATTGAGAACAACGCTTTTAAGTTACTAGCTGATAAAGCCGTAAGGTATCATCACACAAGCGAACACAGAACGTATAATATACAAGCAGTACTATACTTATATCGCTCACTCATAAATCTACAACCATCACCACTACAGCCTTTTAACGTCCCACTGCTGAGCACGGCTTCTTCTCTCATAGGAGAGAGGGATTTAGTACTTAGACGCGCCATGCTGCTCCAATGCGGGTTGGCGGGCTTTTAACGACTATTGTCACATGACAGTGATAATAAACGGCACGTGCTCTCCGAGGCACGGGGGTGAAACACCGCCAACTACCAACTCCGGGCTGGCACTGAGAATTTCTTGACAGAAAAACCTAATAACCAAGAATTATTTGCCCGACCCGGGATCGAACCCGGGACCTCGTGATCTGCAGTCAGATATGCTAACCACTAGACCAACAAGGCAGCACTCATAAATACTATGGATTATAATTTTACTCATCGGCGTGTTCTTCCGTTAATCTGTTTCACTTTCAGCAATCGAGTTCTCATCCCAAACACCCAGAAGTTCGTAAAGAAGCTGTGCTACAATAATATCTCGGTTGTATCTATGTTTCTAATATTGATCAACGGCCTCAGACTATATTTATTTACTTTCCGCCGGCGAGTGCCGCCTGGAAACTGCACCTTTATTGGATTTCATCCCTAAACGAGTAAATTATATAAATATACAGAACTTTACAGAAGATGTTGCGACTGCATAAATAAACTCGTAGAAACGTTATTAAGTACTAATATGTATTTCTTTAAATTCCGTTTTAAATCTATACTAATAAATAAAATTGAAGTGTCTGTCTGTAATATCGAAATAACTACCTCATATTAAGCTCATATGGTTATTTGAACGCTACCATAACCGAATCACACGTTTTTAAAATTTTTGTCTGTCTGTCTGTCTGTCTGTCTGTCTGTCTGTCTGTCTGTCTGTCTGTCTGTCTGTCTGTCTGTCTGTCTGTTTGAACGGGCTAATCTTCGGAACGGCTGAACCGATTTTGACGGGACCTTCACATACAAGTAGAGAATTGACCAGGGAGTAACATAGGCTACTTTTTTAACCGACTTTCAAAAAAGGAGGAGTTGTGTTTTTCTACCTATGTACACCGATATCTCCGAGATTTCTGAACCGATTTGCGTAATTTTTTTTTAGTCGATAGAGAAACATTGCGACCCTGTTCTGTAAAAAAATTGGATTCCAACTCTTCAATCCTGATGCTGTAGGGGACCTAATCCCGAAAACTAATGGGTTTTAGAAACTTTCGGTTATTTAAATTGATATTGGGGGTACCAATCAAAGACTTTATCGTTGATTGAACTCGAGTAGGTACATATCCAACTCCTCAACCCTGATGCTGTAAGGTCAAAAATTGTATACTGAAATCGTGGGGATCCCACGGGATTTTCCGTTTTGGGGACGGGTTTCTACAGATAAGCTACTTTTTGTTCTGGAAAATTAAAAGTTCCCACGGGATTTTTAAAAACCTAAATCCACACGGGCGAAGCCGTGGGCATCATCTAGTTGAAAAATAAATTGCTTAAATTTCTTCATGCGTCTGTTTGTTGGTTTTAAGAGTTAATATTCTAGACTCTACCAGCGTTGGTAGAATTTTACGTCTGCGGTTCGGAAAGCAGATTATGCTGAGGAGACCCAACTTAAACAATTTGCTTTTTGAATGTATCGAACTTTTGAAAGAGTGCAGTTTTAACCCCCGACGCAAAATAGCACTATTGCAAATCCGAGATAGCCGCTGCCAAAAAATAGCGAATATCGGGGGTTTTTAAAATTTTTAATTTACACTTGTAATTAAGGTCATTAACCCCCGACGCAAAAACAACGGGGTGTTATAAGTTTGACGTGTCTGTGTGTGTGTGTGTGTGTGTGTGTGTGTCTGTCTGTTCCCCTGTGGCGCTCAAACGAGTGGACCGATTTGAATACGGTTTTTTTTGTTTGAAAGGTGATTTAGTCGAGAGTGTTGTTAGCTATGTTTGATGAAAATCGGTTCAAGATGGCCGCCGCTACAAAATGGCGGATTACATATTTTTTCACAACTCCCTTCATATGGGTATCAAATGAAAGGGCTTGACTAGTAGAATAGCACTATTGTAAATTCAAGATGGCCGCCGGCACAAAATGGCGAATGTCGGGGGTTTTTTAAATTTTCAATTTACACTTGTTTTATCACTACATAGTATAAAACAAAGTCGATTTCTCCGTCCCTATATCCCTATGTCCCTATGTCCCTTTGTATGCTTAAATCTTTAAAACTACGCAACGGATTTTGATGCGGTTTTTTTTAATAGATAGAGTGGTTCAAGAGGAAGGTTTATATGTATAATAATATCCATTAAATAGTGGAGAAATACTGTTATTTTTGAGGTTTCTAATGTGATGTCGTTAATAATAAATATTATTTATTACTATTAATACTTAAAACTTACAGACATACAAACTTATAGAATAATAATAAAGAAGAACAATAATCCTAAAACTAAAAACCTTAAAAAATATAATAACTATAATGACTAAAATATATTATTAAAAGGAGTCCCTGTAGGCAAGGTTCCGAATATACTGGCAGCGTTCCCCCTTTGAATTGCTAGACTAATTCGTTGTCCGAGGTAGCTGCCAGCTCTTCGGTCTCCTGTGATGTCGACTAACCTTTTTGATATTTCTTTAAATAGCCTTATAGCGCTAGGACCCCACGGACCAAGGGTCTCGACACCGAATGGGACAAAATCATATTCGGAGCCTAGACCCCTGTATTTGCATGCTTTCGCTTTTTCAGCCGCTTCACTAGCCGCACCAGCTCTGTTGATGGTTCCATGTAGATGGGAAGGGGCCAGCGTGTCTGAACAGGTTGCATCCCATACCAGCACCCGGCCCATCTTCCATGGAATCAAACTCATACCGTCCGGTCTCTTGCCATCGTCTCTAGCAATACCAGTCGGCTCAAGTAGACTTGGCACGTTGACGGTGGCAAGGGACCGGCGTATGATATCGTTAAGTGCGGCATGTCTCGAGAAGCGGCCTGCACTTTTTTGGCATGACAGTCCGTGATGTCCTAGCTTGTCGACATCACTGCCACAGGGACATTTATGAGGAGCGCAGACCGGGACCCCAAGCCGTAGACAGGTTGCGATTCGGAGCGTGTCAGGCTCAAGAAATGTTCCTGTATTTGACGATGGGTACGCGTGAAGCCAGTAGCCGGCCTCATGCGCACCCACAGCCAAAAGCCTAGCACGCGCCGAACCTGTACTACAGCTCAAAAGATTGTCAAAAGTCAATTTGCAGTTTATGTCGTCCCAGCTCCTCTGTAAATTTGGAGAAACTGGAAAATTTTGACCTGGGCATGCAATTAAGAAAGCGTTTCTAGCTTCTTCCAAGCCAGCAATCTCAAAGTTTGAAGGGGATGCCCTTAAAATTTTACTTATGAGATTTCCTGAACTATGGACAGAAGATAGGAAGGCTGGTAAAGCGACACTGGAAATTTTGCGAATCCCTAAACCACCATAACGGATGGGTAGGGATGCTTGGGTCCAAGATTGCTCATTTAGCTGCATATTAAGAATCGATTCTAAGCTAATTTTGATTAAATCGTCTACTTGTGTCAAAAGATCTGGGTGATTCCAAAAGGAGCAGCAACGGAGCACATACGTAAATTTTGGTACGAAAAGACAGAATTTTAAGATGCAAAGTGCATAATGTGGACTAATTTCGAGGAGACGGTCAGCAGAATTTTGAAATTTAGTAATTGAATTATTAATATATTCAGAAATAGTATCATCAAAAATTGGAGAACCTAAAAGGTAAAGTGAATTACTGTTAACTATTTTAATATCTGGAGCCAAAATTTTAAATTTTTGTTTTGTGTCATTTAAATTTAAGTCGCAGTTATTTAAAAAAAGTTCACATTTGCTAAAATTAAGCTCTAAACCAATGGCTTCAAATTTATTTTTAATTAAAAGAAGGTCCGAAAATACCGTATCCACATCACCTCCTAGGGTTCCGTCGTCCAAATACCAAACGTTGAATTTAGAATTTAAATTTTTGATTATCGGATTTATAGCCAAACTAAAAATTGCAGGCCCAAGGGGATCACCCTGTTGACAACCTACTTCTGAGGACAGTTCATTAGTACGATATAATAATTTTGATGGGTCGGCGTAACTGAGAAGAAGATAATTGTATAATTCCGGTATATGTAGTTTTATTTCTGTCAGCAGGGTATCCCTATTTACCGAATTGAATGCATTTTTGACATCAATTTTGAGCAACACGTCAGGCTGTCCGTAAGTTAGGAAAGAGCGTAAGGCATGGACGGCTGCCTCACACCCTCCTTTTATACCGAAGCCTAACTGTACTGGTTCAAATTCCGAATTTAATTTTGGTAAAATATGTCGAACAGCGATTTTGGAGGCCAGACGTCGTAGTGTTGATCCAACAGCAATTGGTCTCACCCCTCCGTCCTTTTTGGTGAGGGCAATGAGGTTCGCGCCAAAAAGAATGGGAACAATTTCTGGATTGACATTACCGGAATACATAAAGTTGATTAATTTAGTGATCGAATTTACAAGATGCTCGCCTGCATCACCCACAGAATGCGATGTTAAGTCTTTCAAATGTTGGGGTGAGATTCCATCCAAACCTGCAGCCGAACCTGGTTTAAAAGATAAAATGGCATTCGTAACATGTTTGTTTTGAATTTGAAGGCATGCTTGCCCTGCTGTTGGTGGGTCGAGAAAATATGGGTTTACTGGAGCTGGAGGATGTTTTGTCTGTAAGGCCTGAAGGGTGTCAGGGGTATCTGGTGATAGCACGTCGTTGGAGAACAAAAGGCGAGCGGCACCTTTGAGATCTCCGTCACAGATTTTGTTTTCGATGAGTTTGTTGCGATTACGAGGGGCATCGTGTTTGAATAGAGGTGCGGGAGAAGGCGAGGAGCTTACAGCACAGTTATTCTTAATCTTTTGTGTCAAGGATAAATTTGGTTCATCAGTTTTTATTATATGTAGTGTGCTGTATGAAAATAAAAATAGGTTCTGCCAGTCTTGAGTACAATTGCTTATGTAACATTTCTGGATTAATTGTGACAAATGTGAAGCAACGGTTATTCGAGCTCCTCGAGGGATTCTTTTAACTATGGGTATACTATTTTTCAAATGGCTAAGATATGTGTGGAAAGGAGTTGGATCGTTGGCTACATAAGTAGGCGCAGTCGGAATAATGGAATGGATGTCTAAAGGTGAACTGTTTTGGCTAATACATTTCCTGTGTGTTTTTGTAGTGTGTATGTTGAGGCCTTTCAAAGATTTGAAAGACTTATTGCACTGTGTACATGTATGGGTCGCGGTCGACGTGCCATCACAAGATTGGGTCACGGACTGCATTCACAACAGTTAAATAAAATCACTAAAAAGAATAACTTAAAACAAAATTAAAAACATAATAAAGTACCTAACTTAAGATGTATACTGAGAACATAAAAAAGTCAAAGTTTTTAAAGATTGAACAGGCATCCTGTTTCACTACACATCTGCGCGGCGACTGGCAACGAAGTTGGCGCTCTTTTACCACTTCTATGCTATATATTCTGAATTCTGGGGTAGGATCTTTGTATGTTAAACGGTTGCAGCTATAATATGATTGTATACGTATTCGATACGGATAAAACTTGTATGACCATCACAAATTAACAATTGTTCGTACTCTGTTATTAAATCGGCAGCTGAGGGATCGCAGGCACAAGTAGATGTTATTATAGGTTTATTTTTCATCCCTTCAGGATTACCTGTAGAATACCAAGGCCCCTTCAATTTTCAGCAGCAACTAGGTTTATTTACATGTGCATATCACAAGGAGATAAGAAAATAATAGATTTAAAATTTTATTACAATGAAAAACGTTGTTTACATTATGACATATCATTGACTTATTCATTGTTAATAATTACATTTTTTCCGCTTACATTGCAAACGCGGGCTGAACCCTACGAGATTTATCAAAATAATGTACTAAGTATTGTACACATTGAAAAGGTCTACAGAAAAGTCCGCGATGGTATATGTCTATCTCTTATGGATATCCCACAATAACATTTTTTGTCATTTACTTTTTACGACAAATAATGGCTAATTTTCGAAGCGATTTCAACCAATACAGCATTAATCCTTATCTAATTAAATACCTTAAATACATTGTTGATTTAATATAAATCCATATGGCCCTTTACAGCATATGATTTAAATGAATACTTTCGAAGATATTACAGATTTAAAAATTGCGGCGGGGGAGCGTGCCTATAAGGGACCTTTCAGACAGACCGGCGCGGAGAGCGTCGGAGAGCATTTTTTTTTTCACACAGACCGGCCGTTCAAATTTGCTCTGCTCTCCGCGCCGGTCTGTGTGAACGGACACGCGGATGCGCTCGGAGCCGAGCGTACGCTCTTGGGCCGGACGGCAGAGCATATTCGGCCTACGGTCGGCTGTGCGAGCATGAAAGAGCACGCGAACGGAGCCGGTCGGATGCTCGAGCGCGAAAGGGCACGGGCATGGAGCAGCCGACCGGCTCGACGAGTAGCCGACCGGCTGCTCTCATATATTTCACACAGAGCGTATTGGGAGCATGCTCGAGCATCCTCTTATCATAAAAGAGTTAACATGTAAAAATAAAGCCTATTTCAATGTCTTAAGATTCTATTTTAAATGCGATTAAAATTTGCTCTGCTCTCCGCGCCGGTCTGTCTGAAAGGTCCCTAAGCGCGTCGGTGGCCGCGGTTCTCCCTATATAGCCCAGTGTCGATAATTTTTGAAACCAAAAAAAAATCACAGTACGTAGGATGAAACCCATTGGAAAAGGAGGAGAATATTATAAAAATACAAGGAAAAATAATTTACGGGCGATCTGAGCTCGGGAAAAAAGGGGGGAGTTTTAAGGGTAAAAAACGGTTTATCTCGATTTCCGGCAAAACTAGAAGTCCTATGGAAAAAAATCAAATAGCAAAGTTGTAGGTAATAAAAAGATCTCCCAATAAAATAATAAATAATTGATAAAATAATAAATAATTGGGACATCTTTTTATTATTTTATATAAAAAGATGTCCCAAATACACTGTAATTTATTTGATTTGAAATATTTAGTTTTTCTCCTTATTTTTGACTTAATATCGACTTAATTCTGACAGCTATCCTTGTCATTTACAGATGAGTTATTTATATGGAGAACAGGGTTAACATCTACGAAGTACGATTTTACCCCAAACTACTTTAATTCCCTGTCAACATATAAAGCTCTAAGCCGCTTAATAATATTAATTGTTTCGCCCTAAAATAGAAATTGCTAAGAATGGAAACTAGAAAGTGCACACTAACAGCAATAGAAAACAAAAGAAGCACATTGAAAAAATTTATTCAAAAATGGAAGTCGAATGACATTGACACCATGAAGTGTCTGTCAGGCATTTGTCATATCTACATGCAGCAGTTGATTTGTATTTGCATAAGTTATGAATTTTTTATCTTTTTTATGGGAATTGTTTTATCTCTGGTTATCTAACATTATGAAACGTCAGAATTCCACGGAATTAGTAATTCGGCAGGCTGATTACGTATCGTGCAAACCACTTGCGATAGCGAAAATCGTGCAATAATTGCTGTCCAATCGCAAATCCGCGTATATGGTGAGATATAGTAAGTTCATTGTGGAAAATATCGTAAAAAGTCAAGCCGCCTGGGAGCTTTCATGAAAAACGCTGCCTAATCCCTGAGCGGGTAGTACCTACGCATAATATGCTCTACTACCCGTGCGAAGCCGGGGCGGGTCGCTAGTCTACAATATTTGTAACGCTGCTTAGTTACGCGGACTTGACCAGAGACAATTTAGACCTCCGCAAATGGCCCTTGGCGGGAATCTAACTAGGGACCTTCCACTCGTAAGATCACAGCACTCGCCATTGCACAAAAGAGGCAGTCAAAAACTTCAATTGTACCTACTCCCGAGGGTGAATTGACCTCCAACCGAGCGGACATAAAATCCATGCATATATATATATACATCGAGCTATACAGGCTACGAATAAAATTGAGTGAATTTTATAAGTTGTAAAAAACGAATAAGTAAACATTTCGTCTGAAGCTAACCAACGGTTTAAGTGATCGGGCCGTTGACATCTTTGATGCCGTGAATAATAATTATGTACATCGATCGTGCTGCAGCGGGCGCTGAATCGATATTCACATTTGGACAGCTGTAATCGAATATTGTTTATTCACATACAGTTTATAATAAGTATATAAATTAAAAATTAAAAACCTCCGACATTCGTCATTATGTGGTGGCGGCCATTTGCGTTTGCATAGTGTTATTCTACTAGTCAAGCCCTTTCATTTGATTATGTTGTGAAATAATTTGTAATCCGCCATTTTGTGGCGGTAGTCATCTTGGACCGATTTACATCAACCGTAGGTATACGTAGTTAAACACTCTCGACTAATTCACCTTTCAAACAAGACAAACTGCATTTAAATCGGTTTACCCGTTTGAGCGCTACTACTACGTCGAACTTAAAACACCCCGTCGTTTTTGCGTCGGGGGTTAAAAATTTAAGATGTGAAAATCTATATTATGCAAAATCGATATAATCGTACTAGAAACATACACAAACTAAATTAAATTTAAAACGTAAGTAAGTACACGTAAAAAAAGTTAAATCGTTTGCGCAAGGTATCCTAATCATAGGAATCCTTTGCTTTTAGGTATTGTTAAATCATATAAAAATAGTTGAAATGGGAAACCAATAACCACAATAGTCTTCGATAATGGCGATCGCGTAGCGCAATTATCCAGCTCCCAAATGTGGAAGTTTGCTGAAGTAGCCATGTTTTATTAGCGCTACATTATTATAATATTATGTTTTACGCCACCACTAAAAGTGACAGTCAAGTGGCCATCACGCGATGTTGATTCAAGTAAGTCGTCTATAAAATTTATTCGGCTATTTATTAGCAATTCGGCGACAAATGGCGGAGACGGCCCGAGGAGAGGTACTGAGGAATATATACCGGTTTACGATCATCACCAAAACAAGTTTATAGCCACTACAGAGTTTCAGCTACCGAGTATAGGCTGCTAGCTTTGAGTACCTTGACGTTATGACGCCGTGCAGTATACAGTTGTTCATTTTATCTATTTATAACGAATCTCATAACACAAAATATAAAAGTATAATGGATGATATTTTACTATACATTTCGCTAGAATAAGTAAATAAACAAATATATTTTTGGACAAGCGGACACCCGCGACTTCGTTCGCGTGGATATATATTAGTTTTTAAAAATCCCGTAGGAATCATTTTGTTTTTCCTAAGCTCCTTTGAGCTCTTATCATGCTAAAACTGTTAAAAGTTCTCTGGCGGATGTTTAGGTAGATCAAAATGTAAACATCCGCCAGTGTAAGTCCCATCAAAATCGATCCAGCTTTTTAGAGGTTAGTCGGTAATCTTTAAAGTATCTACTTTCTAACAAAATAAGAATGAATGAAATCGGACCAAGCGTTATTGAATTACAGCTAAATACATGTTTTGTCTTTCATCCCCTCTCCCTAGGAAACCGTGCTGAATTTCGGGATAAAAAGTATCCTATATTTTACTCCGTAGTATGAACTTAAATCGTTTCGTTTCAATCCATTCAGTAGTTTTTGCGTGATGCGCGCACAAACATACAGACAAACAGACAAACAGATAAACAGATAAACAGACAAACAGACAAAAATTTCAAAAATAGCTTTTTTACATTCTATTACTTATCCCTAACATCCCCCAGTTATTATTTTGCAAAAATCTTCAATGTACAGATACGGCAAGTCTACGATTTTATTATATGTATATAGATAGATTATGAAGCAATTGGATTTAGAAGCTGTGATAGCCTAGTGGTTAGGACGACCGACTTCTAATCGGAGGTCGTGGGTTCGATCGCGGGCACGCACCTCTAACTTTTCGGAGTTATGTGCGTTTTAAGTATTTAAATATCACTTGCTTTAACGGTGAAGGAAAACATCGTGAGGAAACCTGCACGCCTGAGAGTTCTCCATAACGTTCTCAAAGGTGTGTGAAGTCTGCCAATCCGCTTGGCCAGCGTGGTAGACTATGGCCAAAACCCTTCTCACTCTGAGAGGAGACCCGTGCTCTGTAGTGAGCCGGTAATGGGTTGATCATGATGATGATGATGATTTTTGGATTCGACTTTGTTATAATTTATTATCAGTTAACCTTTACAAGTGCTTTCGAATCATCAATTGAATCTACGTAGTACCACTGGTTCGGAAGAGAGATATTTAACTAGAACCGAAAGATTAAGTCGCAGTCAGGGTCAGTTGTACAATAGGCGGTTAGTTACGTAACGGTTACCGTTATAATTTGAATCCTTATGCAGCTGCAATTAAGGGTCAGTTGCATATCAGGTGTAAAAGTATGGCCACTGTTAAAGTTTCTGACCCAAAAAAAATCACTTTGGGTTGCGTAAGTCAAAATCATATAAATTTATCCTTAATCATGAAGGTACAAATATCTACTTTACTTGTTTTTTGGCGGTCAATTTTAACCTTAATGGTAACTTTATTTTAATCGTATAACGGAAAACTGAGGATCAGACGAACGGCAGATGATTGACAAAATTTCAAATTGGCGTTCGATTGGATTACGTAGACGAGGAAATAGAGAGCGCACCTGTGTATGTGTACATGCTTATGCACTATAATATCTCCTGCAGAGTTCACTATTCTCCGCCTCCGTCGCGATTGGCCGCCGTTGGTCGAGGGTCATATTCAATTTCGTGGGCAGTTAATTGCAAAGCAGATTGCTTCAATTACATCTTTCTTGCTCTCCACCTATAGTCGACCAGCTTATATTGTAGCCAGTTTTTCACTTTAGAAGGCAACACGAAAATTATGTAAACATCACCAAATGATGTGTGACGGTGTTGAGACTGAGCCTAATTTCATTTTTCGTTCAGCCTTCACTCCGACGCTCTATCACAATCTTTCAACGCCTCGCGAAATTACTGAATTGTTGTTACTTGAACTGCGGAAAATTAATTTTATATTGCCCGAGTAATTTTACTTAAGTACATTTTTATTCCAGATTCCATTTTATTACAGAATTTCACTTAAGTATATTCTTCAGATTCAGAATCCACGTATGTAAGTCTGTTGTTAAGTTAACTTATACACTTAGACGTAGACTGAGCGTACGTGGTTTATTATTTTCCTTTTTTCTACTCAAATAGTAATAGTAATCAAAACTATTTCTAATTTGAACCTAGTTAATTACTCTATTTAATTTATTCTATTTTTTAGAGAAAAATTTTACAGACAATTATAAAAGAGATTAAAAATTAGAAAATATGTAATTTGTGTTTTATATTATACGGTCATAAAATTATTTTTCATTTCAATGATACAATATTACACCTCAGGTTAATTTAACTTATTACCATAATTACGTACTATGCGTAACTACAGTAGTTAGTGAACTTTAGTTATTTGTGGAAACCGTATATCACGTAAAATTATTAATATTACCGTAATGATACTACGGTCTGCTATTATACTACGCTACTACGCGACGTTTGTACGCGTTAGTTAGATACTTATGAAAACTGTACTTATTTACAGCGCTGAAAAAATCAGGGGTGATTCCACTGTTGAAAGCTGAAGCGGGAAGGAAGGGTGCGGGGCGCGCCAGGGCGCCGAATCCGGCAGTACCAACTCGCCGCTCATATAGTTTACTCGTTCTTAGCGTTGCCCGTGTACTGTGCTGTGATACCCAGTGTCTGTGTTACGTGATTCTGTCATGTGAGTGCCCTCTGTGCAATATATTGGTATATTTATTGTGTTAATGTGTTCAGTTGTAGCGGTTTATTCATAAGTCGAAGCGGTTAAGGTAGGATTAGGATTTATTTTTCCTCTTTTTTTAACTATCTAGATCGTGACTTGCTTCACGGATATTTTTTTGGAATACCTGAGCGCTTTAATCAGCCGAGTTCAACAAATCTGAGGACGTTAAATTATGAAAGCTTTATGAAAGCTTTTTCAGGTTCGTTTTACGTAAGGAATTTAATCAACTTTAGCCTTATTTACCTTTATTGATAGGTACTTATAGGTAGGTACTGATCAATACCTAATTCAACAATACATGCTATAATATATTTAGGCATAATATTTTCACACTTAAGGTGTTGTCCGACGGAACACTCAATTCAAGAAACCTCTCAACTCGCTAAGTAAAGACGTAAAGAATATCCAACTTCCTACAGTAATCATCATTTTATTTAGCGTCAGTTTCATTAACTCATTTCAAGTTAGATAACAGTTACCGTTAAAGTATGACCACACAAAAAAAAGTAAAATGGGTTTTACAAGTTGACAGAGTTCGTTGTTGATAAATTTTGGTATAATATTAACTAATTATGGCAACCCATTTTGCTTTTTTTGGTGATCAAACTTAACATTAACTGCCTATAGTGCAACTGACCCTTTGTAAGAACTTAGTAACTGTAAAGTTTGCGTTATGAATTATGATATTCGTTGAAAGTTTTCGTACTTATCTACTTCACATTTATTTTAAAGCTGTTGATAATTTAAATTAAAATAATATTCTACAGAGTATTTACGAGTACTTATGTGACCAGATGATAGATTTAAGTTTTTAATAATGAATTTTTTTCACTTTACTATATTATATCCAAATTATAGGTTCCTAAGTACCTACCTACTTACTTTTTAATCTTTCAGTGAAGAGTTTGAATTCGACTATTGATTCTAGATACATGAACCCATACACACATACATTTCTACATTCCCGTGTACTACCTACCTACTTGTACGTTAATGCACGTGTGTACATGATACATGAAGATAAGTGAGGACTTACTTCCCACTTAGGATAAAGTAGCTATCCTGTCAGAACTCTACATTTAAACTATAATTTAAATAGGTCGACATCAAGAGTGCATTTTGATATAACATGTGTAATAAAAACCTATAATTCAAAAGTACTTGTAAAAGTTTATTTGAATAAAAAACTTTTCTATTCTATTCTATAAACGTTATAAATAGATTTCTATAAATATATTACATTAATTACATTTACTAGACACAGATAGTTCGATTTTAGTTCATGATTATTTATATTTTATTAATCTAATTTATAGAAATGTTATTTGTGCAATATTGTAATTACATTAATTTAACTTATACAGTTATTTGCACGCCAAAATGGCAGAATATGGTGGAAATGACTTAATAAATTGTACTATCATTTGTACCCATATTCGAGCAAATAAAAACTTATTTTATCTTATTTTATTATTCTGATGCGCAACTTTGTTCACTTATCAGTTTATTTAAATGAAAGAAAATGCCTGTTAGGCATCTAGTAGGTACAGAAATGTGGGTTCAAATTGTGTACTCTTTTTGTAATAGCATAAAAACACATTTTGATTTTCACTTATCTGTCGTCTTTTTGTACGGGCTTATTTTCGGAACGACCAAACTAATTTGGACGGGACCACAGGCAGCACATAGTACCTACAAAAAATGATCTATATGATATGATAAGCTGGAAAATAAAAAGTTGATATAAGGGACAAAACGGTCTTATCGCTGGGCCGATCTTGACGTTTGACACAGAGATAGGTTTAACGTTTTCCGGGGATTTAAAAAAACCTACATCCGCATGGGCAATCTCGGACCTCATCTACTTAGTCAACAAATAAATAAACAAATAAACCAAAAAAAAATATGGTACAGAACTTTCCTTATTAGCTTTAGAACAAACAACGCGATGCTGGGAACATTGCAACTGATAAGATGGTGCAATAAGAGATCGCCACGTTTCACACGTCCAAAGGAAAACGGAAAATATTTGCTCAAGTATTTCCTTCTCAACTAAACGTTTTTGGTGCTGCTTGGAAAATGAAAATAGAATATAGGGACCGAATATTATTTGTAACCATTTTAAATTGGGTATTTTAAAAGGTGATACTTTATGGCATCAGGGATCGACGACCTCCCTGGCGCAGTGGTGAACGCTGTGGTCTTATAAGTGGGAGGTCCCGGGTTCGATTCCCGGCAGGGGCGATTTGGGATTTTATAATTTCTAAATTGTCTCTGGTCTGATCTGGTGGGAGGCGTGGCTGTTTACCACTCTAGTGCCACCAAGCGATTTAGCGTTCCGGTGTAGAAACCGATCAGGGGTATGCATACCTCTTCCAAGTTAACCCGCTTCCATCTTAGACTGCATCATCACTTACCATCAGGTGAGATTGCAGACGAGGGCTAACTTGTAGTTGAATAAAAAAAGGATCCTAGCTACATAATATGATTCACTTACACACACTTGTATTAATTAAAATTGTTGTGTGTTTGATATTCAGCCGATGATATTTCTCGTCATCCTTTCGAATAAGCATCTACGAACTAAATAATACCTACTCGTAAATAAACTGAGTTATTAAGTCTCATTTTTGCATCAGTCCTTTATCTACATTGAATGCGGAAGAGGGCTCACGGAGTAGAACAAACAGTTTGCGCTTGGGTTTTATTCCCTTTCTTCTTTCGGCGACTGTTTTCCGACCGATAACCGACTTAGGGCGGGCTTGTTGACCGACTCTATATTGGCTCGCCTAACTTTATACCACGACTGTACTGTATCTATTATACTATTGATTCCTTTACATATTTGTTTGTCGTACGGGAAACCGATTTGGGTAGTCTTCCTCGCTTCGTCGTTAACTAATTACTCAAGCTAATAACAGGCTACAACATACCGTTAATGGCGGCAACACACGATTTCGGTCATCATTTCAGTTCAAAAATATCTAGCAAAATATGAAAAATAAGTACCTATATCAATTAACTGGCAGTCTAAAGACTGATAATTTTCATACTATACAACCTTAGTTTTCATTGTCCTTTTTAACTATTCAGTCAAAATTGTCAGTGAAAAGTTATCGTATGTGGGCACTACTATCTATTACTTTGATTGTATATTGATTATTATAGGCACGCCATTTAACTAAGACGGGTCTTGAGCTTTATTTGAGGTAGTGGCGCAGTGAAGGGGGGAGTGGGGAGGTTAAGTGGATGACGGTTGGGTGGTGGGAGAGGTGACAGTTGACATAAAAATGCAGAATACTTAAAAAGTAAAAAGAAAACTGAAAACTGTCCGCTATATCTCCAGCATCATGCCGTTACCTCATTTAAACGTCACGCCTAATTATTACAACAATTAACAGCTATTTACGGCTTTGGATGATTTTCACACATCGGACTATGAGGATGAGCTAACAGAGAGTGCTCTTGCGTAGTTTGCTAGCCTCCGATGAAATTGGCAGCCGTGACCGAAATTCGGTCGGGAGAACATCACTATTATTATCATAACGTGGGAGCTGAAACAACATACAATATTGTGTTCGTTATAACTTCATTGTATTGAGCGTTCTATAGAGTCTACTGCTTTGTATGGGTTTACTTATTATAGCAGTCAATATTCCAAATATTACACTTTCTTTGATAACAGTATCTGGGCTAGTTTCAAAGGCTTCGATAAATGGAGATTGAATAAGGTTTGTATAATACATCCTTAAGTCGGTGATATTCAAGCATTATGAAGAAACGCCAAAAGAGTAAGCCATTGCAGAAATGGCCATTTGACAACTTTTTACCCGACTACGGCAAAGCCAAAAGGAAGAGTTATGATTTTAGCAGTCTATGTATGTACGTATGTATGTATGTATGTATTTATGTATATATGTATGTATGTATGTATGTTTGTGGCCGATTTTTGTATGAGATTCTGTGTGTACCACCGTAACGCCTAAATTAATGGACCGATTTTGATCAATGAGGTGTCTATTGATTCGTTGTTATGGTCCGGGTGACATAGGCTACATTTTATTTACGAAAAAAGTCGATAAGTGACCTATCGCGCGGCTTTCTAGATTAATTGTAGTAGATTCGGTGGTATCCGGATTCTTGACATGTCATAAGAACCACACGTTTTTTTACTAAATTATTTATTACTAAATTATTTTTAATTTATTATTAAATTATTAAGCGTAGTCAGGTTTTAATTTACGAACTTTATACTTGTTAGAGTTCCGCTATACAAGGACAATGATTTAAAAATAAGGAACCCTTACACTTTCAAATGAATAGGTATTTCGAAATCATTATTATGAGAATCCCAAAACAATTTTTCGAAAAAACTACCATTTATAATAAAAACATGATTATAATATAAAGTAAATTTTAGTGCACTTATCCGCTCTAACATTGGGGTTAATCTCCGCGCATTCGCATGTATCGTGGGATGAGGAAGGGCTCAGCCTTTGTTGACGCAACCAGCCACGCAGCTCGAACCCGGGCCCTCGGGATTTGTTCGATTATATCATACACTATGAAGGGATCAGATCCATTCATATATAAAATGGTCAGTTGGCGTGATTATATAAAGTATATTTGATAGAAAAAGCCAACATTGTCGTTATTTGAGGGTCGTTACGTTTGGTCTAGTAGTCGGTTAGTATCAGTCGATTGCCTTGGTTAAGCAACTTCAATCGAAGTTGGTAGCTGGATGTGTCAGTATAACTAACATCACAGTAGAAGCGTCCTGGGCCCATAACCTATTTAAACTAAAAATCCTCTATGTCTGCTTTCATGGATTACAGTAAAATAATTTATGATTTAAAAACGGTATTGTCTGAATTATTAATATTAACATTTTTGAAATACAATTTCATAAGAGGCTTCTATATAATTACTGTATAAATATATACGTATTATATTTTGTATGCGAAGATTTCCTTTCCGATTAAAGATTAAAGGCGGTGTTTGCTCAAGTATTAAGATTACGGTAATTTCTACTTTGAAAAGTACGGGGGTGGGGAGGGTAAGGAGACAGCCGATCGGATTCACTTGCGGTGTTCAGTGGCTCAGACAACTTGACAACGTATAAGTAGACGAGCTAAAAGCTACATTATTAGATTTTGAATTAATCGTATCTCAATTTTCAATGAATTTCCAAGCGATGGGTTTTAAATTGAGCGCGTATAATATGTTTATATTGAAGAGGCCAAGAGGAAATTTTAGATTACCTTCATAATTATGGTTTGTTAATGAGAAGCTTATACAGAGAATAATTTTATGTTTGAGTACTTACTTAATTCTTTTCGAGAAAAAAATCTTGTAACATTTAATTTTTTGTCTATATTCCATAAATTTTACAATACGTATATAAATCTAATGTACCTACCTACCAAATAAATCTTTGAAAGATTTTTCGAATTCAAATTTCTAAAGGATTTTCTTTTTGTGTTTCGGCTGCCTTTCCACCGAAATATGAGAGTGAGGGAATAGAGAGTATACCTATCAGGGTTTGCTTGAATAACCCCCGCGTAGCTGGCTAGTCTCTGTTGAGATAGTATTATATTATTTATGTGTGCTATGTAGGTATGAAGTTAAAAATGTAGGCTGTCCCTTCGGCTTCAGGTGGCCGGTAACAAGGTTAGCGCGCATACATAATGGAGCGGAGCAAATTGCGACGCGCCGTCCGGAACACGGGAGCAAGGGATTACAGGCCGGTGTTTATCGCGCTGTGAACTCGTGGTTGTTAACCGACTTCAAAAAGGAGGTTCTGTATTCGACCCTTATGTCCAACAGTTCAAAAAGGCTAAACCATATTGTAAGATAGTGATAATAAAAAAATCCGGCTGAGTTTGTTGTGGGCTCTTCTCAGAACAGAGCGCGTTTGGAACCCTCGTAGTTTTAGTTTAAAGTTTTCGTAAATAATTATCACCATTACCTCAATGTTCTGACGTCCAAAATATGTACAGTGTACCAATTTTGAATAAAGTTTATTTGATTTGATTTGATTTGATTGTGTGTATCTATGTGTGTAAGTAAGTATGTTCACGATTATTTCAAAACCAATGAACCAATTTTTTCACTATTGTAATCTACATACTTTCAGGAAGGTTTTAGTATAGAACACACATAGTTATCATTCTTAAGTTACACGCATATATGTTACTAATACGTATATTTTTTATACTAATTTCTTTGAGATTGCTGAATTTTTCTTAAAAAATAGCTTGTTTAAACACTACTCGTTCGATTTTTGAATGCACTTGGTAAACAACGCTGGCTGAAGTTGGTGGTGGATGAATGACCGAATTTGGCCTTTTCATTTGCGCTATTATTACTAGCACCGTACAAGTTAGCTCTTGACTGCGAATCATTATTTGAATCGAAATCAAAATCCCGTACCATAAATGAGCCATATCACCCGATTAATGGAAAAAGGTTTCATTCTCAGAAATTAAAGATTTAAACAGATTTAAATGACGATTGGAAAAGCACATTTATTAAAAAAAAATTCTATTCCATTCTAGAATAAGTTTATTTTTCCTGATGATGCTAAGAGTTTTTTAGTGTCTGTCTGTCTGTCTGTGTAGTGTCATTCTTCGCGATAATGCGAAAGAAATCGTCGTCGCTGCTGACGCGATGGCGAGCCAATCCCAACAGCATCCTCAAAGTTTTTGCGAGTAAGATGGACTCACCAATGCTTGAACACACTATTCAAGTATTGGTGAGGCCACAGCCTTAAGTTGTTGTATTTTATTTTAATTTTTTAGTTATAAGTTACTAACATTAGTTTAAGTATCATAATGTAATTTACTAACCCAATGAGCCCCAGTTGTTCGAAATAAAGATTTTATTATCATTATTATTATTTTGTAGACATTGATCGCTAGGGGTTAGGGCGCGAGGGACGTTAAGCCCCCTGTGTGGACAGTTTCACGCCCCAGGGCGCCACGCGCGCTTTCTCCCCATTTCCCCGGTTACGTATGCCGCGTCACGTTTTTGATTTAACTTTTTTCAAAGGGCTCAAGAATGCGCTCCCCTCACTTGATCTGCTTAATCTTAACATGTCTAAGGCCTCTAAGGTGTTTCAGAGTTGTTTGTTCAGTTTTAAAATGTTTTTTTAAATCTTTCTCACTATATCTAGCCTTTGTTTAAAATGAATGCTGTAACTCGATGCATACCTTAAAAGGGATTAATGTAGAGATCATAAGAACTTTGTCAATTTGATAAAGAATTGACTCTTGTATGTTCTTGTCAACCAGGAAGCAAAACCAGTGCTTGTTTCCAAGATCTGGAAGTTCTTCAATTTGTCATCTTAAACAGCTCCAAATCATGTTCATTTATGGCACTCAAATGTACTTAAATGGCACCCAATACGTTTTTTAAGCTGATAATAATAAGAAGATTACTTTAAAATAGTTGGTGTAATTTTTCATTCCTACTAATATTATAAATGCGAAATTGTGTCTATCTGTCTGACTGTCTGTCTGCTAGCTTTTCACGCCTCAACAGTTTTGGATGAATTTTGGTACAGTACAGCTTAGTCCCATCCTATTAGCCAGTTAGCTTACATCCCAGGGACGGACATAAGCTACTTTTTATCCCGGAGAAGCAATGAGTACCTACCCGTTGGCTTTTAAAAAAACACGTTCACCAAAAACACCAAATCCACGCAGACGAAGTTGCGATAAAACAACAAAATTATTTGAAAAAAATAGGTTTCGTTGCAAAAATCATCAAAGGTGAGAATGTCACAAGTACTGACAGCTCCCGCAACGAGAGCTTCCGAGTCAAGTTTTTGTCAGAAATGCGAGCTTTTGTGAATCGCGCGTTTAGAACGAACAGAGGAACGCTTATCGCTGAGTGAAAGGAAAGCCTTTTCGCTTGCCCTTGACAATGAAGGATGGTGCGTCAGTGCGAACAAAGCGCGCATCAAGCCACCCAGCCGGAATAATTCAGACAAACCCCGCAACACAGAGTATGTACTTGAAGTAAGAGGAGCAGATAATGTCTCGGCAGAGACACACATTTACTGGAGTACTCATTAAAAATTTAAATTAAACTAATTAGACCAACCTTGGTTTGTGAAATGTGTTACAAATAGTGTTATAAAATGTTAAAAATGATGATTAATAATAATAATAAATTAGGAATAATAGAAAAGGATGTTTTCTTACATCTAAGAAAATGAGCCTCATTAAATACCTAAAAAAAAAAGTATTTTTAGCACTTCTGCTAATTTAACATTGCATAAAAAACAAGCATTTTATTTTTTTAATTTACTCGATTTTGAATTAACCTAACTAATTTAGGTAAAATTAGGTTAATTCAAAATTGAGTAAATTATTTTAATTATTATTTTATTACCAAATTAATAGTAACTAGCCAGTAGTGTGCTGAGGTAGAGGTGGATATTAATGTTATGATTACTGGATCCAATTCCCCGTCATATCCATTACAGTCCACCGCGTAAAATAATTGAATAATTAAAATTTAAAATCACATTGAAAAATCCTCTGCATTTCATAACGTAAAACTTTAAATAAGCATTATTAATTACTTACTTTCGAATTTTCAGCAGAATCCCGTTTTATTTCAAGAAATTATTGCAACGATATTGAAAATGTATTTATTTTCGCGGAAATTGGGCTATATTTCGTTATTAATAAAAGCTTCGATGTAGTATCATTCTGTCGGTTCGCTGGAAACCTTTTGTATTCCAATTTTCTGACCTTATTATCTTCAAAACCGCCTCTCAAGAAGTCTAATTATTTATGAAACCACCATGAAAAAGATTAATAAATTAATTGACCGAGCGAAGCGAGCGCGGTAAATTTTCAATTTGAGAGCAAACTGAGTTAAATCGAGACAGATTTATATCAGGGACATATTTATGCCCCGTTTTAATACTGTCTGTCTTCCGAAATCGGGTAAAATCCATTTTAAATTTATGTATTAACTATAATTATTTAAAATCCTCTGTTTTTTCCGTTACTTATAATATTATGTACCTACATAGGTTATAATCGTTACAGCCAGTTTCACCACTTTTTGTTTTTGTCACTTTCTTACTTTATGTCAAGTGACAAAGACAAAAGTTGTAGATAGCTATCTGATACTTATCAGAAGGTGGTGAAACAGGCCCTTAGTATTTTATAACTTCATCAGTTTGCACTTCATAGAACGTCGCTGGTATTCCAATCTTGTGCTACAAATAAATCAGCGAATCGCGGCCGGGAAAGCTCCGTACATTTATTTCAACTGTAGTTTATAAGGTAAATCTGAAATCCGACAACACAATAGCTCAACAGTACATTGTCAACTTATCTAAGCCGGCGCGCTCTGTAAATCCACTCGCTTGCTGCTCGCAAGTCTTCCAAGGTTTTAGCATCTCGATCTTATTTTCGGCGTAACGAACAAAATTAACATACTTTAGAGATACATTGACTTTGTGAACATTTTCCTTTTGTGTGCATAGGTTTAATGTTCGATCCGTTGTTTTAAGTTAAATAACTATCCTAGCCTGCTTCGGCAAGTGATTGTAGTTGACAAAGAAAAAGCGATGATTCTGATGGTCTGCATTTTAAGAATTCATAGGCTAAAATTGTGTAAGATTTTGCTAATATTGGACTAGGTATAGTATACTGGTGATGATAATATTTTCTCGTTTTTACCATTTTAACTTTTTTAACTTTATTAACTCTCCAATCTAGCATCGTCTAGCCATGAAATGCGTTCGTTGGCCGCCTGATTTTTTTCTTTTGGATGGAATATTAGTGTAGCGACTCTGTGATCTCTAGTCTGACTCTGGGCCGTGACTTTTTGTATTATTTATGACAAGCATTATTTGCCCGCTGTACACACGTTTACTGTCGCTTATAAGACAAAGCCATGGCCCTGGGTTAACGCTAAATGATTGTACCAGGTCGCGATGTAGCCGGTGTACTGGGGTTTATAGAACCGGTATCATTCGAAATTGGCACATTATCGAACTGAACTAGTTTTGTTATCGACGTAATGCTAATTACGTTTTACGATCAAAGCTTAATGTCGACAATTAAACGCATTTAGAGTAGTGAAACATACAAGTAATACAGTTCATATAGTAAGTAATATAGAAAAATATTATCCTACTAATATTATAAATGTGAAAGTGTGGATGTTTGGATGTTTGTTACTTAATCACGCCGCAACTACTGAACTGATTTGGCTGAAATTTTGAATGGAGATAGCTTATGCCCTGACTTAAAACATAGGCTTTTATCCCGGAAAAGTATTCCTGTGGGACTAAAATAGATACAGACTTCCAAAAACGCGATAGATGGCGTTGACTGTTCTTAGGTAAATCACGCTCACATAGCACATTATTACAATAGTTGCATGCATCTGTATGCGTATGCACTTTTTATCCTGGAAAAATCCACAGTTCCCACGGGATTTTGATAAAACCGAAATATATATCTACAGCTATAGGTAGATTACTATAGCAAACTTCCTTGAAAGTAGGTATAAAGTTTGGAAAAGGGAGCGGGAACGGGAGCCGGATATCCACGATTCCCTTGGGATTTGTGAAAAACCGAAATTCACGCGGGCGAAGCCGCGGGCAGAATCTAGTTGCAAATAATTTAAGCTCAGAATGAGAACAATGAACCTTCACTTTGTACTCGAATCGTGTACTTATACTCTTACAGTAACTCTAAACACGTGAGTTAGATTCGTTAGTATACGTACGCCTCTACAGAAGTTAATTATATATAAACCTTACCGCCGAGCATTGAAATTCAAAGACTTCGTAAAACGCGTAAAATAAGCTCTGACGCTTGAAAATGTAAGCTTATATTATATTTTGTTTCATTCTAATGCTTTTTTGATGTGCATTAAAAAGTGTCTGAGTGAACGAAGGCTTGGATCAATATTGATTAGCTGGGTCCACACCAGACGATCCGTCGCGGTCCGATCGCACGCGGCAGGAGCGCGATCCAAATGTGCAGGCGGTGTGGACGTGCCGCGCGCGATCCATGCGCTTGTATTGTATTGTACACCGCCTGCACATTTGGATCGCGCTCCTGCCGCGTGCGATCCGAGCGCGACGGATCGTCTGGTGTGGACCCAGCTATTGAACATTGGATCAAAGTGGTTTTTTAAACAATTGCCAGTCAGTCGCCCGACTGCTGCAGGGCGTAAAATAGATCAAGCCTAAACTATTAAGATATTGAGGTTTAGGTATGATCTTCATCATCAACAGCTAGATGTCCACTGCTGGACCAGTCCCTCGTAGGGACTTGTGCTGCTTTTATCCAGCCGTTCCCTGCGTCTGGTCTAATACAGATATTAGGTCCACTTAGTGGAGCCAACTCTACGCTTTCCGATGCGATGACCTAATTCCGAGCACAGCTCTCTCCATCGCTCGCTGAGTGACCCTGAGCTTTCTTATGTGGCCCATTGTTAACAGTTATGTCTCGTAGCCGTATAAAATTATGTTGGGTACTATGACGTGTATGTTACGTTATAATATTAAGCTTGTTATATATAGTAGGTATATATGTTACGGGTAAGGGTGGAAGTTGGAATAAACTTAAGTTTACCCAGGTAAACTTAAGTTTATTACTTAAGTTAAAGTTAAGTTAAGTTAAAGTTAAGTTAAGTTAAGTTAAGTTAAAGTTAAAGTTAAGTTAAGTTAAAGTTAAGTTTATACACTTAACTTAATGTCCAAATACCTACTATATAGACAAGCTTAATATTGAAAAAAAAAAATTTGGTTGTCTGTTTACGATAATTTTACGTGATAACAATATCATAAGAAAACATCGATGAAGCCAAACGCTTAGGCCGATCGTGCCTCTCTATAGCTTGTTCCGCGCTCTTGCTTGCACGCTCGGCTCAGGCGGAACGTGACAATGAGTCGTGCTTTTTTGTGCGTGCAGCCGGTGTTCATCGATTTATTTATCAGTTCACCCAACGTTATCCCGTCAAACAAAAAATAGAAAAAAACGTGACTTTGTAAAAAGTGAACTGAAAAAAATAATAAAACCTAGCCTATAACCATCGTAAAGCTTAGGCGAATAAAATATGGATATCGCATTGATTGGATTCCATCCGGCCGTTGGGACGCTTACATACCTAGATACGTGTGAGAAACATACCCTGTTCCTTCAAAAAATCCTACCCACTCGGACGCCGTTCAACTCAACGGCTCTCAGTAATTCAACTGACAAAAACAATAGAGTGCTTTAATTTCCTGCCCTTCGTAAAATATTACTTAAACCCGGCGCGCTTCCGATTGGGAAAACTCGATGGAAATGTCCCAGCGTTTTATCACGCAATAAAGGCAATTGTAGACTGAGCTCTTGCAGACGAACGTGTGGAAAAAGTGAAGCTGTGAAGAAAAGTGTTTTTTAATAAAAATTTCGGACAAACGAGCAAGCGGGCCACCTGATGTTAAGTGATTACCACCGCCCATGAACATTAGCAGCACCAGAGGAAGCGTTGCCGGCTTTTGAGCAATTTGTTGATCCTCCCCTTGAATAACCCCATATCGAAGTTATGTGGAAACACCACCGGAGGGAGTTGGTTCCATAGTTTTAGCCTTAATTAGCTATATTCAATTACTAGCTGAACCCCGCAATTTCGTTCGCGTAGATATAGGTTTTTATATAGGATCGGATCGCATCCCATAATTATTTTATGTACCTAAACTAAATGTAGCCTAAGTTACTCCTTATAACATTGAAAGTTCCATTAAAATCGATCTAGCCGTTTCGGAGATTAGCTGGAAGAAATAGACAGACCGACAAACATAAATTTAAACGCACACCAGTTTAAAATAAGCCGTACGTTCAAAGATCCGGGTCCCAAGTTATTTGAACCCAATAATGAGGGTTGTAATGTCTGTCATTTCTAAACTAAAAAACCTATGACCTTGAAATATTTACGGGACAATACATAAAGTACTACCTTTCTAACAAAAAAAGAATGAGTGAAATCGAACAACGTGTTAATGAATTACAGCTAAATACACGTTTTAACTTTTATGCCCTCTCCCAAGGGAACCGTGCTGAATTTCGGGATAAAAAGTATCCTATGTCCTACCTCGGAGTATAAACTCAAATCGTACCAAGTTTCATTCGAATCCATTCAGTAGTTTCGGCGTGATGCGCGGCCAAGATACAGACAGACAGACAGACAAAAATGAGAAAAATTGCAGTTTTGGCTTCAGTATCGATTATGGAGTGCCCTCCAATAAGAAATTTCAAAATATCTTCAATGTACAGAATTGGATCTGTTACAGTTTTATTATATTATAGAAGAAGAAGATAGAAGATAGAAGATAGATAGAAGATGACATCAAAGTTGACAGATTTTATATGAAAAAATGTAAAATTTGATGAAATGAAATACATTTTACACGTTATGTGGTCAGAGAATCAGCTTATCCAACATACTAAATAAATAACAGTACTATGAGCGTCGTAATTACTTTTGAGAATCTGTACCCAATAACTGAAGTATTATTGTATCATAGTTGTAAGACTACTGGAGACGGTAGTGTCATGTGTGATGCAAGCGTTATATCGTACAGGGCTAAAGCTGGGAAGGTAGTATAAGCTTATTGTAATCGGCTTCTCTACTCGTGTTCTACTTATTGGCAGACAGATTATGTGTGTAGCTTAGTCTTTTTATTTAATTCTGAAAATTCCTGAATTATAGCTGTTACGTTTCAGAATGAGCCGGATATTTTTTAATCTGCTCTGAAGTTTAGCGGCTTAGCAATCGGCTTAGGAAAATTATATTTCAATCTCGTTACGTCGGTAAGGCTGCCTTTTCACCATAGATTGAATTTGATTTTATTGATTTGACAAATATTTACTACAAAATCATGAATTCCACGAGTCACGTGTGATTAGATCTTTCGTGTGTGCATGTGTATATTTCTGTACGCGGACTTGTGCCGCTTGTATGCAGCGGCTGCCAGCGACTCACTTAAGATTGACAGTCCATCTAGTGGGGGGTCTACTAACGCTGCATTGCCCGGTGATAGGTCGCCATTCGAGCACCTGGGGCCCCCATCGTCTACCGGTTCTTCGTGCCATGATCCATTCTATGGATCTTCTCATTTCGACCTTTACCGACTAAATTGATTAGACTATTCTGAAGTTCAGAATCAAGAATTCTTCAGATTTACAAATTCGATTTTCCTACTACTTCAAGCAGATAATCTATTTACAACAATTTGTATTTGCACAACTAAAATGGATTCGGGATAACTTTGTTTTAATAGTTCATGGTACAGTTATTTTGTCTGATAATCTTGTTTTCAAGCCATCGGACCGAAGATAATTGACAAAATTATAGACTTAGTGTAAAGTGTAACACGAACTTTCGACCCTTGGGCGTGAGGGTGGGGTGGTAAATGGAAACTTTAAGAATAACCTATTTAGATGGGTAGGTATATTGTAGCAAACTCTTGTTGCAAAGATATTCAAAAGCAGTGACCGAACTAATGCGAAGTGGAAGGAGTGGTCCACTCCGGGCCTCGGGTTTAGAGGGGCCTCCAAACAATACTTTCATGCAGAGTTATTTCTCGTAGAAAGACTTGGAGGCCCCAGAAAAAATAAAGCCTGAAAAGTTACGAATATTTAAAGATCATTTCTGTAAAACTAAAGATAAATTTTCACGCGTGCTTCGCTCGTGCTTAAATATTTCTTCATGAAATAAAAAAATACTGTTCTATTTCGAATCTAGTAACGACTACAGTTCAAAACTTGTGATTATATTTTATCGAGGGCATTTATTAAGCACCAGATTGTTGGGCTCGTTCGGCGAGCGAGCGGATTCGATTAGTCGACCTGGTGTAAACGGGGCTCAACAGCAGCCGCCGTAGCAGTAAAGTTGAGTATCTTTTCATTTAACGGTACAGTTTGCGCTTCTGCTTTGTACTTTAATTACCTATTTAACTACGAGCCCCTCATTAACATTTTTCATAATTGCTAATTATACCTACTTACGTATTTAAAGTTGAATCTGCAACGGCGAGTGTCGCTTAAGGCCGGCGCACACAACGCGGGGTGGAAAGTGCAGGGTAGAGTCACTAGAGTGGCACACTGAACGTGCATGTCTGTGCCCAGCTGTGAACACTTTAAGTACTGTAGTGGTGGTGGTATACGTAGTTATGTTGGTGTCACAGATGAATAATATTGCTTTAGTTTATTTGTGAGTTTTTAGCACTATAAAAGAATAAATGTATTTTCTTTCTTACTATATGCAAAGTCTTCAAAAAGAAACAATAGACTCTCCGGACATAACAAGTTATGTTATTACTTATACTTGCTTCTAATAATAATTAATTACTGTCATTTAAATCAGTGCCGCCGCCGTAATCTTTCTACTGTGTGTACAATAAATACAAATAAAATTTCTGCGCTAAATAAAACTTCAATTGAGTCGCCTAATGAGGGAGTGACATATTATTTCAGATCAATGGTAGGTACATAGAACTCGTAAGTCAGTGTTTACACTATTGCGAAAGCTATAACTGCACCGCGTTATTATTATTTTCATATTGTATTTCGCTTTACTAATGTTATTAATTTTAATTTGTGTAAATAATCGTTAAAGCTGTGATAGCCTAGTGGTTAGGACGACCGACTTCTAATCGGAGGTCGTGGGTTCGATCCCGGGCACGCACCTCTAACTTTTTGGAGTTATGTGCGTTTTAAGTATTTAAATATCACTTGCTTTAACGGTGAAGGAAAACATCGTGAGGAAACCTGCATGCCTGAGAGTTCTCCATAACGTTATCAAAGGTGTGTGAAGTCTGCCAATCCGCTTGGCCAGCGTGGTGGACTATGGCCAAAACCCTTCTCAGTCTAAGAGGAGACCCGTGCTCTGTAGTGAGCCGGTAATGGGTTGATCATGATGATGATGATGAAATAATCGTTATTGGACAATGTCCGTTTTATTTAATAAATGTTTCATTTATCACACGTCGTCAATGTACGTCAATTTACAGCATGTGACGTCATCGTAGCGTTCCGCAGTGTGAACGATTTTATACCAAATATTATTGGACGCGGATCCTTTGCGCGTCGTGTCTGTCCAGGCCCTTACAGTACAAAATTAAAATACAATCGCGAGAGTTTAAGTGTTGTTTTAATGGTACACGTTTTAAGAAGCTCTTGTTAACAAACCCCTTTGACCAATTCGTGTGCCGTAACAGTTCGTAAATTAAGAAAAGTTGTCGGCTTCCAAGAATATTATACCGTGAAGTTGGTGAGCAAACCGGGCGAGTTATTACTGGCGATGATTGGTTAAACGAGGTTTAAAGGTCAGGCGGGCCTTTTACAAAACTTTTGCTTTAGCTTTTACTCTCCTAGAGTATTATTATTTTGTATTTAACCAACTACTACAAAGTACTGGAATATATATCTGTAGTATGGAAAGTTACTGATATGTAGGTTTTTAATGATAGAGCTGTATTAAAAAGTTAGTGGCTAACATTAAGCATAGAATAGAATAGAATAGAAAAGGTTTTTATTCAAATAAACGTTTTTATTCAAGTACTTTTGAATCGTCAATTGAATCTACCATACATCTGACATAGATGATCAATTTGTATTAAAAAAACTCTTTTAGTCGTTATAAATTAAAAGTGTGTGTGTTTTCGAAATACTTACCTTATTTAAATCACTTGATAGTTAGAACGAAAGCATAAACCGAATATAATATGTTTTGTCCATCTGTTTGTTTGTGCGGGCTAATCCTCGAAACGGCTGAACCGATTTGACGTGACTTTCACGGGAAGAGAGGATCATACTAGGCGTGAGCAAGACGATTTTTATCCAGGAAATCTGTAGGAATTTTTAAAAAAGCTAAAGTTAGTCTTTTCAATAAAGTTGTTTGTGGCTTGAAAATGGACAAACTTTTCCAATATTTCTGCTCCCTAATGCAGCATTTTATAAGTTCCATTGAGTCTTAAGGCCGATACACATTTTGCGACGTATTAAATGTTTAATTGCAGTAACTCGTCGAGTACTTATTAGTTACGGACTTCCCTACACATTCTTTATCGTCGGACTCGAGCACTAAGGGTTCCGTACCATTATCTCTAAAAACGACAAAAAAATCATGTCTGTTGTATGCGAGCCCCCTTAAATATTTATTTTATTCTATTTTTTAGTATTTGTTGTTATAGCGGCAATAGAAATACATCATCTGTGACAATTTCAAGTATCTAGCTATCACGGTTCATGAGATATAGCCTGGTGACAGACAGACGGACGGACAGCGGAGTCTTAGTAATAGGGTCCCGTTTTTTACCCTTTGGGTACGGAACCCTAATAAAGGTATATGTCTTCTTCTGTCGTAAAAATGAGTGCCACAATTTTTATGATACGTCATGAATGTTTGTCTTAACTATGGAGTGTTATAAGTTTCACTTTTAAGATGGTGATTATTTTACAGTTGTGGGCTTCATGTAATGTAGGTAAGTTTTATAACGATACACAGTCTACTAAGCTTTAAGTGTTTTGTAACAAATGAGTTCTAAGTCGGATATGTAGGTATGTATACTTACAGTCTGTCTGTTGCATTATGCAATAAATATCTTGAATAGGATAGATTTTATTTTTATACCTTATTTATTATTTTTATACCTGTTAGTTAATTAAATTTAGTTTATAGAGATTGTGTGCAACCGGATTTATGTCCTCGGTAAGAAACCGTAGCAGGTTTCTGTTGAATAGTCCACAGCGCCTTCGGTCACCTATAGTCCCAAAATAAACACACCATGTAAGTAAACAACTTCAGTTGGCGTTTTTTTTTATTCAACTAAAAGTCCTTGACTGCAATCTCACCTGATGTTAAGTGATGATGCTGTCTATGATGGAAGCGGGCTAACTTAGAAGTATGCATACCTCTGCTCGGTTTCTATAGGGCATCGTACCGGAACGGTAACTTGGTTGGCGGCACGGGTTTGCCAGTAGGGTGGTAACTAGCCACGGCTGAAGCCTTCCACCAGATCAGACCAGAGACATTTTAGAAATTATAATAACCCAAATTGCCCCTGCCGGGAATCGAACCCGGGACCACACACTTTTAGGGACCGTTCAGATAGACCGGCGCGGAGAGCGTCGGAGAGCATTTTTTTTTCACACAGACCGGCCGTTCAAATTTGCTCTACTCTCCGCGCCGGCTTGTGTTAGGGACCTTTCAGACAGACCGGCGCGGAGAGCGTCGGAGAGCATTTTTTTTTTCACACAGACCGGCCGTTCAAATTTGCTCTGCTCTCCGCGCCGGTCTGTGTGAACGGACACGCGGATGCGCTCGGAGCCGAGCGTACGCTCTTGGGCCGGACGGCAGAGCATATTCGGCCTACGGTCGGCTGTGCGAGCATGAAAGAGCACGCGAACGGAGCCGGTCGGATGCTCGAGCGCGAAAGGGCACGGGCATGGAGCAGCCGACCGGCTGCTCTCATATATTTCACACAGAGCGTATTGGGAGCATGCTCGAGCATCCTCTTATCATAAAAGAGTTAACATGTAAAAATAAAGCCTATTTCAATGTCTTAAGATTCTATTTTAAATGCGATTAAAATTTGCTCTGCTCTCCGCGCCGGTCTGTCTGAAAGGTCCCTAAACGGACACGCGGATGCGTTCGGAGCCGAGCGTACGCTCTTCGGTCGGCAGAGCAATTCGGCCTACGGTCGGCTGCGCGAGCATGAAAGAGCACGCGAACGGAGCCGGTCGGATGCTCGAGCGCGAAAGAGCACGAGCATGGAGCAGCCGAGCGGCTGCTCTTAATATTTCACACAGAGCGTATTGGGAGCATCCTCGAGCATCCTCTTATCATAAAAGAGATAAAATGTAAAAATAAAGCTTATTTCAATGTCTTAAGATTCTATTTTAAATGCGATTAAAATTTGCTCTGCTCTCTGCGCCGGTCTATCTGAAAGGTCCCTTAAGATCACAGCGCTCACCACTGCGTCAGGGCGGTCGAGGCGACCTGTAGAGGCTGCTAAAATGTATACGAAGCTAAAGACTAACCTTTCTTCAACAGCGTCAGGGGTTTAATGATCATGATTCGAGTATCATCGGTAGCAATGATTTTCAATATTCCTCAAGAGATCCTTCATGATAAGTGATAACGCGATGAAATCAGTGGGAATTGAATTAAACCGGGAAGGGTTCACCGGGGAGCGAGTGCTCGCCGGCGCGCTGCGGAAATTAATTAATTTGGTAACTCTCCGCCATTATCATAACATTATGACGACTCGATTAATGGCAGCTTTTATTTATTACAAATTGCTCCTTCGTTTTCAAGATTTCTTCGTTATACCCAAATTTAATAGACAGTAAATGTTAATGGTAATTTTAGGATTCCGCACCCAAACAAAACAGAGCAAAACCCTATAATTTTTTGACTCAGCTGTCTGTCTGTATGTCATGGATGTTTACCTCATAGACGGAATGAGATACAGATGTGAATTTTGGATTTTGATGTAGAATATTGACTGAAAAGCAAATAATAAAATAAAAGTTCATTATTTTCAGGGATAAAAAGTAGCCTAGACGTTCTTTCTCCATTGTCAATTGTAGTTGTTATAAGCTTTGTGCCAAAGTTCGTTCGTTGAAGTCGGCTCTGTAGTTGAGGAGTAAAAAAATCCTAAAGTAAAAAAAATTCTACTCAATAAACAGATATACCTTCAGATTTATAATATTAAAGAGAAAAAAGGAATTGAAAGGAAATAAAGTATGCATAGATACAGAGCGATACAGAATCAGTCTCGAGTAAACAAAACTCAGTCAAAGCATTGAAATATGTCTGTGTGACATATTTCAGTGTGTGTCTGTGTGTGTCGAGAGTGTTCTTAGCTATGTTTGATGACAATCGGTCCAAGATGGCCGCTGCTACACAATGGCGGATTACATATTTTTTCACAACTCCCTTAATATGGGTATCAATAATTAATGAAAGGGCTTGACTAGTAGAATAGCACTCTTGCAAATCCAAGAAGGCCGCCGCTACGAAATAGTGAATGTCGGGGGTTTATTAAATTTTTTAATTTATACTTGTTTGTTTACAAAAGATTTTTGATACATTCTCAATTTCTTCCATTACTCACCGTTGACTAAACACTGACCAACAATTTCGCAGAAGTATTGCCAGACCTGAGAATCGACTAGGAACCTAAGAGTGATGGAGCTTCGGCTTTAACTAAAGTTAAAAAAAAAAAAAATTAAGTAAAATATAAATATTTACCGTCCAATTCAATTCAATTCAATTCAATTCGATTATTTGATTGCGTTTGCTCCGATACATCTAAGCTTGAGTGTTTTGTTATCCAACGCAAAAAGTTGCACATTTAATACTGCCAAAATTTATAACCTATAATATCAACGGTCAAAAATTTAACCTAGATAAATGTAGTAAACTGTAAAGTGTTACCAATATAATAGGTAACACATTGCAATCTCTACACGAAAATTGATTATTATTTACATGCTTTTCTACATACTTGGAATATCGACTTTCAATATGTAAATTTTGGATTTCAGCTGTGTTACTTATTTCGGTTAGTTGGATTGACGGTTAATTAATTATTTATTATTGGCTATACTTAGTATGTCTGGTTATAGAAATACTCTCTAGAATCATAGAAATAGTCTGGTCATAGAAGTACTCGTTTTCGATTCAACCCAATTTGCAGCGCGCGACATGAAGTGGGGAGAAGTGTTAGAAGTGTGTTTCAGGCCTAAATTATTTCAGTTAGTTGCAAACTCAATATTATTTCGCATCGTTTGTTTTTGCGAGTAGGCTTTTGGTGTATTGTTAACGTTTTGACGCGCCATCCCTCATTGTCAGGGGCAAATGAAGAGCCTTTTCAATTAATTCATCGCATCTCACGGCCGTTCTGACAGACGGAATATTATAAACGCTCCGATTTAAAAATTTAAAATGTACATTTTACATTGAAAGCACTCCGATGTATTGGTTACGGAATGAGTAAAAATCATTTTAACTAATGACTTTGTACTCGGAAGTTTGCAAGGAAATTGTCTTAAGTTGTATTAAACTCTATAATTAATTGATAGACTCATACTGTGTAACAAAGCGAAGCTCTGCTAACATGAAGCTTAGCTATGTGTATTAGCCGGCTTCAGCTGCATATTATTATCTAGATAATACCATATTATAATATCTATAGCACCCAACACTTCATACAAGCGAAACTACTAGTGATAAGGTAACGTTATACGTAATACTAAAAGACGTACTTTTACGGTCCAAGTGATTTTCTAAAAGCACGTAGTGGTAGGGGAGCCGATGCTAAATACGAATTTACTTGAGCGTCATCGGGACCTATTAGATTTTGTACATTTAGTTCATAGGAAGAATAAAAGGTTATATAATGTTTCAGTGGTGGGGAAAGCGTATAGCTGCACGCTCTCAGAGTCTCATATTCATAGACGATTTTTCTGAAATCAGCTGATTTTTTTGTTATTTTTGCATCATTTCCTTCAAAATAGAAGAAAATTCAACCGCTCTCGAAATTCGAGAATGTCAAGATAACGTTTTTTTTGCAGCTTTGTAACCCTCCCACTCTCGTAGGTAGGTACGTTACGTTCAAATAGTCTGATTTTCTAAATGTACTTTTTTAGCTCGTAATTAACCCACCATACCTTAATTTGACGTTTCTGAGTATTTCTGACCATTTATTTCGCGCCGCTCGATATAAAGGGCTTATATATGGTAGAGGGTACTCAGCAGGATACAAGATGCCTCCCTTATGTTAATCTGACGCGCTCGAGTAAATCCAAAAATCCCCTCTTGGGCTTCCCTGCTATAGAAGAGTATAAAGCAAACCGTTACCAGAGGTTATTATTAGGTTATTATCATTAGGTTTGTTCAAGTCCCTCTGAGCCTGTATTAAAACTTAGTTTTTTTTAAATCACTGCGTATTATGGCTGGAACGTGTGTTTGTGTTCAGTTCACAGTTGGTTGACAGTGAAAGATTGCGCGTGTCGAAATGTAAAACAATATTGTAGGAATTATTCATAAGTAGAGCCGCGGCCATCGCAAGTAACCGAAGCCATTCATCCGGATCAAATATCATTCCGAACGAAGGCTTTCGTTGAAAGTCCATTAACTAAATTAACAAGAACCTTTTCATCATTTCCACGTATTGTTCAACGTAATAATAGTTAATGGAAATAGACTAAGTAAATCCATAAAAAAAATCATAATCTTTCTGTGACTTCCGAATAACTGCCTCTTTTTAAATTACGTTATTAATTGTATTAATTAATTATTTTAACGACGGAATAATTAAAAACACTCTTTTGTGTGGGCTACCTGTTCTGTCAAATTTTGTGTGCTTTCTTTGTGTTGGCTAATGTTCAGAGAGGCTAACCGATATTGAAGGGATACAAGTCTGATAGTTGATTATCTAGGTAAGTAATTTGTCTCGGAAATTTTTAGGGTACCAGCAGGTTCCAGCGTAGAAAATATTAACTGTCGATATTATAGATAACATGTAGGTTAACACTGAATCGTTACTTTCATCATTAGCAGTTAGAAGTATTTTTGTGTTTTTGATTGAAAATCTTTTTATTATAGAGAAACAATCTTTAGTTCAATTTAAAACAGAATATAGACAGATCCAAAAGCGATTGATATGCAAAGGAGAATTAGCTATCTTTATAGATTTTTCTTCAATAAGAATATATCTAATTTCCATAAATTGCGGATTGTAAAAACACGATCCTTATATCTAAGTCTATAATTTAAATACCATTTCTACAACTCAGAGTAGAGCTCATATTGAATACTGATGTTATAATCACTACATAGTATAAAACAAAGTCGCTTTCTCTGTCCCTATATCCCTATGTATGCTTAAATCTTTAAAACTACGCAACGGATTTTGATGCGGTTTTTTTAAATAGATAGAGTGATTCAAGAGGAAGGTTTATAAGTAGAAAAATTGGACCCGGTAGGTGGCGCTAATAGCGGGCAGGACGACGTCTGCCGGGTCCGCTAGTAATATTATGTATTTTAGTTAACAAATCACTTGTAATAGTATTAAGTAAACAGGCATATGCAATGATGTTAAACGTACCTCTACCTATCTAGGAATCTATTAATCTATGAAATGTTCTGTTGAACCTAAACACTAGTGAAAACCACTAGAGTTCACGGGTAAGCAGTACATATCTTTAAAAAATCAGTAGGTACCTACCTAGTTTTTGAAACAATGTCTTGCAAATGGTTTTTAAATTATTAATTAATTTATTTTCATGTTACTTAAGTTAAACAGTTTAATCGTGCCATGATCACGTTTTGTATCGCTTGGCACAAAGTCGGCTCACGTACCTTATTACAGGATTTTTGTGTGGTTATTTTTAGATTATTTTTTCCCACTTTTTGCTTTGTTACACTCCTCGGAGTTTTTTTTGTGTATTTTGTGTAAAAACTGGCTTTGTTTTTTTTTTAATGACAAATGTAGCCGTTCAAATATTTTTTCTAATAATTTATACTATGTTGTGTCTAGAACTTTCTATGTGTTTACCGAAAACTTATTTGCTATTTTAGGATATTAAAGGAAGTTTTCGATGGATTCGCTAAAAATGTATTTTTCTGTAAGAACTCGACTTTGTAAGAATATCGAGGCTATTTTCTTTATATAAACAACGTTTTTAAATTAAAAAATCGTAAAAGTTTAGGTCTAGGGGCGTAAAAAAATGTTGCCAAAATATACATGGTACTCATAAATCAATAATGATAAACATTTTTTGAAATAGGTGGTACAGAGATGTCATAAGATCTCCTTTATGTTTTAGGATTGTAGGCTTCTGAGGAGCTGAAGTCGTAGCGTTTTTATATTTATTACCGGAGAAATTGTTTTCATGTAACGACTTAAGCCTTGGCTCAAGTCGTTAATTATAAGGGTTTGATCACAAAGGTAAGTAGAAAGTAATATTGTAAATAAGTTCAGACAAAAGGCCCTTAATGTATTCGGGGGTAGTAGGTAACAGGGCAAGTATACACGATAATGTATTAAACGGAATTAATGCCTTGAATAATGGAAAGGGTTTCAGGTATTTGGGTGTATCTTTTAACAATATATTTGTAGATTTTTTTTGTCTCGACGAAATAGTGGCTGCGGGTCATGAGTTCTCAGATTCGTATACGGGATCAAGCTAATATTTTTTTTTATGTATATACGCATAATTTTGTACACAGTAGTCCGATTTAAAAGATATTACTTATAACTGTATATTTTATTAACTACAAGTATAAATTGAAAATTTAATAAAACCCCGACATTCGCCATTTTGTGGCGGCGGCCATCTTGGATTTGCAATAGTGCTATTCTACTAGTCAAGCCCTTTCATTTGATACCCATATTAAGGGAGTTGTGAAAAAATATGTAATCCGTCATTTTGTAACGGCGGCCATCTTGGACCGATTTTCTTCAAACATAGCTAACAACACTTTCGACTAATTCATCTTTCAAACAAAAAAAACCGCAGTCAAATCAGTCCACCCGTTTGAGCACCACAGGGGAACAGACAGACACACACACACACATACACACACAGACACATCAAACTTATAACACCCCGTCGTTTTTGTGTCGGGGGTTAAAAATGCTGCTGATTACAAACAAATAAATAAATAAATAAATAAACAAATATAGTTTCATTTATATTTATACCACCTACTCATTCGAAAAGCTTGCAATAAGTTGACCGAACGACAATCTGGTTTCAATAATTACTTGCTTTTTTTGTGACCATAAAACTAACAAAGCGTTTCAAATAAAATGAATAGAGTTTTGTCCGCTAGTTGTCCCAAACATAATTATTGTAATTTGCTGACATTGTGGCGAACACGAGTGAGTTAATTTAATTTGTAACCAACCCTTACACCCGGCAGAGTACGGAGCTTAGTGAAAATTACTTTATTACCCGCTAAGATGTACGGTACTGTGTACAATTAGCTCCATATTATTTCGGTAGAACGGATTTTCAATCGACTTATCCCTAACTTGATGTGAATTTGTTAGGTGTTTATTCTGCTCCAATTGTAAAACTTCAATAAGTGTAATGTATCTTCAAATGAACATTGAAATAATAAATATACTACGTACTTACTAGCTTTTGCCCTCGGTTTTACGTTATATGTTTCAATGAATTCTCGTTACTGTTCATCTTTTAGAAAACTTTTTAGTGTTAATAACTAAGCTCCTAAAATAATTTAAGTCTCTAATTTTCAGTCGGCACTAAACAAACATACAAACAAGAAAAATAATTACGTGAAGCTTAAAATTATGCCCGCGGAATGGCGCTTCTCTTTGCAGGACATTGTCGATCCATGACAATTATCGAGTTTAACAGTGTCCGTTGATTGTATTATTTATTTGGCGCCGACTCTAAATTAGTCACATTAGTGTCATGGCTTTTTAATTTTTTTTAAACTAATAAATATATTAATTAAATTTCTGATCCAATATTGAGTCAACATACTAAACCAAATTTCCAAACACGCCTTTAACTCATTCCGTACTGCGCGCTAAATGTGCTGCGGGCGGACGAACAGACAGACAGAGAAGAAAGCAATATGGCTCCATTTTATAATTTAGCTATAGAACCCTGAAACAAACAATTATTTTTATGGAACCTACAAATCTATGACATAAAAGAAAATAAGCACGTTTATACATCTAAACTATTGCAGGGAATTTTCTCTGCAAAAGTATAATTTAATTACATAAAGATAAACGAGAAAAGGGCTTGCAACCCCTTTTCATTGTTCTAGGTATTAATTAATTACGTCTAATATATCTCGCCGACACGCCCTCGGAATACATTCAAGGGTCAAATCCTTTGTCCGACTGCCAACTCGTAATCATGGCTGTATTCTTTATACACGTACATGGCTACACTTGTAATTTATACTAGTTTTAATTATAAAATAATACGAGGTATCCCAAATGAATGAACGCTAAATAATTAATTCTGTTCTATTTGTCTACGACCTTTAGCTTTGTCTGCCTTATAAGCACATAATACCAACTACATATTACTGACATCAATATACATTTGTAGGAATCCTATCAGAAATGCTCTTTTTGAGATAAGCGCTTATAAACAGATGTGCTTCGCTTCATAACTTGTAGTGATGTAGTGAATAATTATTTATTACTAGCGGTCCGCCCCGGCTTCGCTCGTGGTACATAATATATAGCCTATAGCACTCAGAGATCACGTACATATCCAACGCTGAAAGAATTTTTGAAATCGGTCCAGTAGTTCCTGAGATTAGCGCGTTCAAACAAACAAACAAACAAACAAACTCTTCCGCTTTATTATATTAGTATAGATTAAATAATATTGAAAAAAATGATAATATTCGTCAACATGTTAATGTGATGTGTGTGTGTGTGTGATAATCTTATGCGTAGCAGGGTGTCTCTACGGAATCGTAGCATGTCTACGAATGTCTACGAAATAAAAAAAATAGTATAAAACTAGATTACCCGGCAGGGTTAGTTCCCACTAGTTCAACTGAGTAGTTCAACCGTTGAACTAGTGAGACTTTTTTGTCCCATTAGTTCAACTGAATCTAGTTTTTAAAAAAGTTGAACTAATGGGACAATATAGTTGAACTCAGGTAGTGCGTAGTGCGGGGAATTCATCAGATTAAATTAAGTCAAAATTGAAATTAATTAATTTATAATAATAATAGCGTTTAATACCCATGATCACGTAGCTCACCTGTGTGCTGTCTGCTGTACGTATACTATTTTTTAAATATTTAATAACTTTTTCACATTGATTTCGAAGAAATGACAGACATTACAACCCTCAGTATTGGGTTCAAATAACTTGAGACCCGGGTCTTTGAACGTACGGCTTATTTTAAACTGGTGTGCGTTTAAATTTATGTTTGTCGGTATGTCTATTTGTTTCAGCTAATCTCCGAAACGGCTGGATCGATTTTAATGGAACTTTCAATGGCAGATAGGTGATGTTATAGGGAGTAACTTAGGCTACAGTTAGTTTAGGTACATAAAATAATTATGGGATCCGATCTGATCCTATATAAAAACCTATATCTACGCGAACGAAGTTGTGGCGATCAGCTAGTTGTGAATATAAGCTATCCGACACTTATCAGAAAATTGTGAAATAGACCAGGGCGCGTTTGGAACCCTCGTAGTTTTAATTTTAAGTTTTCGTAGTAATTATCACCATTACATCACTTTCATGTACTTTATATGTTGACGTTTAAAAGTGTGCAGTGTACATGAAATATAAATTTTTTTGTGATATTTGTTTTTTTTTTGTTGGTGTTACGTTATCTTGCTATAAATAAATACGCTTTACACACAAATAATTTAATTTCACTTAATTTAATCAATTTCCTTGAATTCCCCGCACTACCTGAGTTCAACTATATTGTCCCATTAGTTCAACTTTTTAAAAAACTAGATGCAGTTGAACTAATGGGACAAAAAAGTCTCACTAGTTCAACGGTTGAACTACTCAGTTGAACTAGTGGGAACTAACCCCCGGCAGACCGTCGTCGTCCTGCCCGGTGACATACCGACATCAGCGCCACCTACCGCGTACGCCACACCCACAAACCCACCGAATAATCCAATAGGTTACCTGCACCTACCTTTTGTGTTTTCAAACTATCCAGGAACCCATTGAAATATACACATACACTCGGAAATAACAGGCTATTTAAGGAATAAAGAAAAAAAAAGGTTTCGTTTCAACACCGTATCGTAACTTTATATTATTAACTCGTAATACGAGAGCGTGCGCGGAGTTTATGCCTACATGTACTATGTTACATGTACTCATGAGTATAAAAAGGAGCGTCGTCATAATAGGTATATGTTGAAGCGCGCCGGGTACTACCGAATTCTCGAGAACAATTTGCTCGGCTCCATTATGCATTTCCGCTAACCTTGTTACCAGCCACCTGGAGCCTGAGGGACACCGTACATTTTAACTGGGAAATATCCCCTGTAAATATGGAGCCGCAAACTTCGCTAAATGAAAGAAAACAACGGTGAAATATCTATTGTGTATTTGAGGGATGTGTGATGGTGAATATCTAGTGTGTATTTGAGGGATGTGTAACGATGAAAATATATCTATTGTATATTTGAGGGATGTGTAACGGTGATATATCTAGTGTGTATTTGAGGGATGTGTAACGGTGATATATCTAGTGTGTATATGAGGGATGTGTGACAGTGAAATATCTATTGTGTATTTGAGGGATGTGTGACGGTGAAATATCTATTGTGTATTTGAGGGATGTGTGACGGTGAAATATCTAGTGTGCATTTGAGGGATGTGGGACGGTGAAATATCTATTGTGTATTTGAGGGATGTGTAACGGTGAAATATCTGTTGTGTATTTGAGGGATATGTAACGGTGAAATATCTATTGTGTATTTGAGGGATGTGTAACGGTGATATATCTAGTGTGTATTTGAGGGATATGTGACGGTGTAATATTTATAATATATTTGATGTGTGACGTAGTTACCGCAGCGCGTATCAGTCGATTGTAAGCACCATGGCACCGAGTCCGCAGCTGGATGGGTGTGCAAGTGTGGATGACGGATTTATGTTCAGTCGTATGCTGAGTGTTCTGGAAGCCCGCCGCATTATCATTCCAAAAAAATACTTTATCTTATATAATTTTTGAACTCTTTGTAATGACGACTAATCGATTGAAATTGATCGATCAAAATACAAAATCTGAAATCCGAAATTCCCAGTTTAGATGAACGCGAGAGTGTAAATATGTTGGGTACCATTTTACTTAAGCTTGGGCTAAGGGGTAGTGTAGGGTTACTTTATTTTTACATTGTAACTTGCTTGAAACACAAAAAAGCCTAATAAGACGAAGGTCTAAGCAAATAACTGTATTTTCTTCACAAGTCGGATATAAATGTTGCTTAGTTGGCGTGTGGAATAAATCATAAAAAAAAACTTCTAACACATTTTTTACGAAAAATAAAACTGATATTATGTTACTTTCGCTATAAAGAAGTTGCAAAGTTTTTTGTTTCAAGTAAAACTCTCAGACTAATGGAAGAAATAGATAGAGCAATCGTAAACAAACTTGTGCAAATATGCACAGAGTGAGAGCTCATAATATATAGCTAGATTTGATCCGCAGTAGAACTACGGATAGTTTTATTAATATTCAGTTAATTTTGAGTATTTCAGACAATTTATCGCAGAGAAAAACGTATTCCAGAACATTGAATGACATAATACTGACACTTCAGTATTGACAAGTTATGACAGCTTAATAGAGTGTGGTCATTAAATAAAAACTTTTCTATTCCGGACTTTTTTGCCAAGCTGACAATTTAATATTCTGGCGTTTTATTTACTGTCTATCTTTCCTTTAGTCTGAAACAGAGGCGTGTCGTAACATTATTACGACAAAACCACGTAGACACCTATCTAAGTAATAAGTACATTGTTAGAAAAAAAAAACATTTTTCTTACAACAAAGGAAAACATAATAAGTAGCTGAGTCATTAGAATAAAGGCATGTTACAATTTTATAGATATTCAAATAGGTCAAGCGGTTACCAATACTTTGTTTCACGGGATGGGTCACATATCGATGGAGTTGGCCTGTATTTTATTCTTCGTTTGTTGACCTTAATATCGTACGATATCAAATCCACTTCCACAGTAACAATATTATATACTAGCTGATGCTCGCGACTTCGCCCTCGTGAATTCTTATAAATGTCACTTGGGGGTGGCATTTCCAAAATTCCTGAAACACATAATTCTTTATTTTTAACCGACAATACAAATACTGATTTTCATTGATATAACTTTAAAAATGACGGACTTTCATACAAACTTTCAACTCCCATTTAACCCACTTGGGAGTAGTTTTTCCGAAATTCTTTAAACTCGTAACTCTTTATTTTTAACCGAAAACCTAAATACCAATTTTCGTGGATATAACTTGAAAAATGATGAATTTCATGCAAACTTTTATCCCCTATTTAACCCCCTTAGTTAGGGATGGAATTCGCAATAATCCTTTCTAGTGTATATAATAATCTTTCCTACATCATAAAAGGAAGCTACTGTGAAAATTTCAAGATTCTAGCTTCAGTGGTTTTGGCTATGCGTTGATAATTTATTATTATACGAGCGGACACCCGCGACTTCGTTCGCGTGGATATTGGTTTTTGAAAATCCCGTGTGAATCATTTTGTTTTCCTAAGCTCCTTTGAGCTCATAGCTTGCTAAAATCTGTTAAAAGTTCACTGGCGGATGTTTAGGTAGATCAAAATGAAAACATCCGCCAGTATAAGTCCCATCAAAATCGATCCAGCCTTTTTGAGATTACCCGGTAATCTTTAAAGTATATCCTTTCTAACAAAAAAAGAACGAATGAAATCGAACCACGCGTTAATGAATTACAGCTAAGTACACATTTTAACTTTCAACCCCTCTCCCAAGGGAACCGTGCTGAATTTCGGGATAAAAAGTATCCTATATGTTACTCCGTAGTATGAACTTAAATCATACCAAGTTTCATTTCAATCCATTCAGTAGTTTTTGCGTGATGCGCGCACAAACATACAGACAAACAGACAAACAGATAAACAGACAAACAGACAAACAGACAAAAATTTCAAAAATAGCTTTTTTACGTTCTATTGCTTATCCCTAACATCCCCCAGTTATTATTTTGCAAAAATGTTTAATGTACAGATACGGCAAGTCTACGATTTTATTATATGTATAGATATAGGATTATTATATACCTATTATTATTATTTAATATTTACTAATTTACCCTTTTACCACCCATCTTTTTATCCATCCTTTTACAACCATAATATTAAGTAAATACACTTTTATACATGTATTTATATTTACCACATTTTACTTTTATTTTTCTTCCATTTATGCTTTGCACTTTCTTTTTAATAGTTTGCTAAAAACTCATTACAGTTTATGCCATTGACGTTCGTATAGGCAGTCACTGAAAATCAGCGTTGGGACACCTGGAATCTCAGATGCGTTTCCAAACCGGTCTCCAGTCTGAGAGGCCCTGTGCTCCAACACAAGCTGAGTGACTTACCTGTTTGTGGCATTGCACTGCTGTACAAGACAAATGTTACACTATTAATTATATTTTAATTGTTATACCTATCTTATTTTAAGTTTTGTACAAGTGCTCTACTACAAATAAAGATTTTCTATTCTATTCTATTCTATTCTATAATCAGTCAGGACAAGCTTCTTTATGTTATTATAGATTATGTACGTTGTACCTAGATAAGTGTATCAACTCATGGCAGGTGAAAAAAATTGTAAGTGAAGTAATTAAATGGTTCACAACATGAATATTTAATCGGCAAGAGTTAAGCACAATTTAATTATTTGGTTATGACAAATCGGTGACAAAAAACAAATCAACCGCAACACTTGGAATAGGTACTATTCTAATCAAGCATTTTTGTCTCATTAGGATAGTTTTGATAGGATATTCTGTTTTTGGTTTTATACCATTTCAACCATTTCTATTTTCATTGAAAATGTTGAAATAATATTACTTAGTAATTGGGTTAGATTTTCATTTCCAGTTAGTAATTTTGCTTGTTATGTAATGTCCCTTGTTATTCAATATTTCAATACCCGTACTTTCATATCTTTGCTCCGTACATAAATATAAGAGAAGACTTATATTAAGGTTAAAATGTAACAAACAGCACCACTTTCAATAAGATATTTGTCATATTATTATATTCATTTGTCCTGTGCCTACTAAAAGAAACCCGCATCTTCGTTCGAATGGAATTTATATATTTTTCATAGCTTATATATAATTATTATTATGATATGAGACTTAGGCAAAATATACCTTATTTAACAGAATTGTATGAGTCGTCTGGTAATCATGAGGGAACCGATGAAGCGACACACAAACACATAACTGCCATACACTGTACCCTTCCTTAGTCGAGTGAAAAAGAAATAAATATTGTCTCAGTTTCACTAGCACTCGCGTATTTAATATAGCGTCGAGCTTCAATATAAGAAGCTATCGCTATTATTTACCGCGCACATGACGAGAAATTTTACCTTTAACGTCAAGAGCCATTGAAAAGCTCTATAACAGGAGGCACTAGAGCTCATGTAATAGGAAATCGTATTTACGATATTGGTACCTGTAAATATCAAAAAGGTTATATCACAGACATTGCACAGACATACTCGTAATATTATGTATAGGGTAGATCAGCTATCACCCAGTGGTTTATTAACCACGCGTGCCAAAATTAACACTTATGTGTGACAAGCGGACACCCGCGACTTCGTTCGCGTGGATATATATTGGTTTTTCAAAGTCCCGTAGGAATCATTTTGGTTTTCCTAAGCTCCTTTGAGCTCATATCATGCTAAAAACTGTTAAAAGTTCACAGGCGGATGTTTAGGTAGATCAAAATGTAAACATCCGCCCGTGAAAGTCCCATCAAAATTGATACAGCCTTTTAGAGATTAGTCGGTAATCCTTAAAGTATCTACTTTCTAACAAAAAAAGAATGAATGAAATCGGACCACGTGTTATTGAATTACAGCTAAATACACGTTTCGACTTTCATCCCCTCTCCCTAGGGAACCGTGCTGAATTTCGGGATAAAAAGTATCCTATATGTTACTCCGTAGTATGAACTTAAACCGTACCAAGTTTCGTTTCAATCCATTCAGTAGTTTTTGCGTGATGCGCGCACAAACATACAGACAAACAGACAAACAGACAAACAGATAAACAGACAAACAGACAAAAATTTCAAAAATAGCTTTTTTTACGTTCTATTAGTTATCCCTAACATCCCCCAGTTATTATTTTGCAAAAATCTTCAATGTACAGATACGGTAAGTCTACGATTTTATTATATGTATAGAAGATGTATAGAAGATAGGAAATACCTCCTTTTTTGCGATTTATTTCTGACTTCTGTGTCTACAGTTCGAAACAGCACAAAATGGTACTATCACGGTTATTTTTGTGCGCTAAAACAAATAAATTACTTCGAATTCTCGGTGCGTACTGAATGTGATTTTGAAAACTTGTGTATAAGTGTACACTAGTTTGGCCATTTTATCCTTGATAATATATTTCTATGGATTATCTTGTGAACTAGTTAGTTGTTCAAGTTAGATTGTCCATGTTAGATTTGGATTATTAACCTCGATGAATAGGTATTTCCTTTTTAGCGCTATTAGATCGTTTGTGTTGTCAACGCATCGTTCAGGTGCGAAATGAACAGAATCGAGTCACGTATCTTATTACTGGATATTCGGGGACGGATGTCGACTCATTTTCCTGTACAAAGTTAGTGACGTGGTGTTCGCGTATTGATGTATTGTGGCACTTTTGTTTCGGCGTTTACGTAAATAAATACGCTGTATGTGATTTATCAATGTGTCACAGTATCGCTATCTTTTCTACTCGTGTGGTATCGCCACAAAGCTGAGTTAAAGACTCACGCACATTAGGACGAACCGTGCCGCGACGACGTGTCGCATTGCAAAAAAATCCTGCATAGTTCTCATATATTTTATGATCGTCCATCGCACAGTAGAGGAATGCGTCAAGCGACTGCCGCGGCCATGCAAACCCCACGGACATGTGTTGCACCGTGACCGCGCCTTTGTACTCAGACCTATGTATACTCTGCATCCTTAGTAATACTTATCCTTAGTGCTAATTAATTCTAACTAAAAATATGAAAGTATTATATTATACCTACGTTGTTACTTTGCAAGTGTTGTGGTCTCTATATGCTAATAAATAAATAAAAAAATAGAGCCTAATATGCTTTGGCGGGGTTTATGCAATGCGACTCGATGCGAATCGTTGCGGCTGTAATTTGCGTGAGCCATAATAAATCCTGCTAACATTATAAATGTGAAAGTGTGGATGTTTGGATGTTTGTTACTCAATCACGCAAAAACTACTGGATGGATTTGGCTGAAATTTGGAATGGAGATAGATTAACACATAGGCTACTTTTTATCCCGGAAAATCAAAGAGTTCCCACGGGATTTTTAAAAAACCAATATCCACGCGGACGAAGTCGCGGGCATCAGCTAGTATAGAATAAATATAAAAATAAAAAAATACTTATAAAGTCAAAGTCAAATAAACTTTATTCAAAATTAGTACTGTACAGTTTTTGAACGTCAATTTAAGAACATTGTAGTACTGTACACTTTTTGAACGTCAATTTATTAAGAACATTGAGGTAATAGTGATAATTACTTACGAAAACTTATGATTATGAAGTAGCGATACTCACTTACTCGCTGGAGTGAGTATCGCTACTATAAATACGAATCGATGCTTACAATTAATATGATTTCACCCTTAAGCGGAACAAATTAGACGTATCATCGTCACGTTTCAGATCGCATAAAGACGAATAAGGACCTCACGTATCTTATTACGAAATATTCGAGCAAGGGTGCAGACTCGCCTTTTCAAGCGCTTTTAGTTCGTGTATTGATGATTTGTACCGCTTTTGTTCAAAATATATATTCAAAGTAAAGTAAAGTGTTTGTTTTGTAAGTGGATTAAAGTGAGTTATATATTATATACCTAGTATTTTGGTCAATAGTTCTAATGTACATTGTACTTACATCAAGATCAAGACATAAAATAAAAAATTTGAAAATTTTTAAAAATTATCTAAAATGCCACTGCAGCGTCAGATCGAGGAACTGTGGCCTGGATTCTATTGAAAAAGCTTACACCTGGTAGCCACTGTCAATCTGTTGAGAGGAGTTGGAACCCGGAGTTTACATTTTATTATCTTTCCACGGTAACGTTGCATCATGTGTAAAAATTAGCGTACAGTAGAGCGCGGAGTCGTTTGGAAGGGCGCATCTTAAAAAGTGTAATATGAATTTTAATTTTAGACCACTATTCAGAATGCCTCTCGAGGAAGTTGTCTACACATATCCATACTGGCGTCCGTGGCAAGAGGGCCGTGATTTAATTATTCCAAGCACTTCGGCTCTGCGCTGCATTTTTTTAATCAACTACAAGTTAGTAGCTGACGATGCAGTCTAAGATGGAAGTGGGTTAACTTGGAAGAGGTATAACCCTAAATGGTTTCTACACGGCATTGTACCGGAACGCTAAATCGCTTGGCGGGTTTATAAATAGGTTGGTAACCAGCCACGGCTGAAGCCTCCAACTAGACCAGACCAGAGACAATTTAGAAATTATAAAATTGACCCTGCCGGGAATTGAACCCGGGACGCGAGGTCGTCAAGTTTTTTTTAAATTCGTACTTGAAATTGATATAAAATGTTATTCCTTAACACGTAGATAACAATAACCTAAATAAAACGTCGACTATAGTAGGTATAAACTACAATGTACGTATCGAAAGTCGCACTTTGCCGCGCTTTAGTATAAATTGTGAATTGTATTGAACTCGCCATTACAATCACGCCCATTGTGTCGCCATTCTGAAATATGGAGTTTCAAATTTGTAATACGAGAAAGTATGGCAGTGTTTTGTGAAAATCAACATCATCATCATGATCAACCCATTACTGGCTCACTACAGAGCACGGGTCTCCTCTCAGAGTGAGAAGGGTTTTGGCCATAGTCTACCACGCTGGCCAAGCGGATTGGCATTTGTGAAAATATGCTAAGCTTACGAGTATATTATATTATAACTAGCATTTATTATCCCGGGTGAAAACAACCCTGTGTCTCTTTGTAAGTCCAATATCTCACAAGGACACCATGGCAGCGCCACCAGTTGCGTTAACTTAGTGTATTTAGCTACCAAACGAAAAATACCAATGCAAACATCAGATTCGTTTGTTTCAAAATATACGTCGAAGAGTAAGCGAAGGTAGCACAAATGGTGGTCGAATGATAGATACGCCAAATAGTTATTCACGTATTAGTGGTTGCGCAACCAAGCGGAGACCAGGTGAGGTACCCTCTAAATTATAGAGCTGTATACATTTTAATGGTAGCGCGACTGGTTGCACCGCCATTGAGGTTCTATGAGATAATTAGTATCCTATGTAATAACACTATCCATGCAAAAAATTACATCGTTCTTGAAGTTCTATTGCTCTAATTGAAGAACAAACTATCACACCAGATGAATAGAGAATCTAGCTTAAAATACATTGAAAATATTTTCAAAAAACCTCTAACTGCAGTCCGGGCATAATCAGTGTGACACATCTCGCGAGTTTGCTGCGCTTTGTGTACGAAAAATATGTCGCACTCCAGTTTTATATTGAAATGCCAGTATCTCTATCCAGGATTACTCATACAATTTTAAATTTATTCGATATTGAGCGGGACAAATTTCAGCTCACATCTTGTGAAGCGCTACAAAATGATTTACTTCAAACGCTAGAAGCACAAAGCAATCACTGTTCTATTTGTAAGATATTATGTTACATTTTAGTTTTTGAAAAGATTGGTCAATAAATCCGTTGATAAAAAAATTTACCGTTTATTTTTTCGTCCTGATTTCTAGCAGTTTTCGTCAGAAAAAATCCTTTGTTTGGTAACCCTATTCCTATCTCTCCTTTCCTCCAATCTCTCCGCTCCCTTACTGTATCGATTTGCCCCGCGATGCCGATATACGTAAGTGATATGTGACAAGATAAATGCGGTTTCGTAAAATAAATATTTTTCATAATAATTATAGTGACATGATAAAAAAATCATTCTGGTTGCGTAGGTAAAATAGCGGTTGCGTCATCCCCGCAAGTATTTTGTAATTAATTTATATAAATGATAGAATAAAGTGTCTATCTGTGATTTCGAAATATTATCAGTCTTTTATTAAGCTCAGTATTGATTTATTTGAACTAGAGCATAACCAAATCACTCGTTCTTAAAATGTTTATTTGTCTGTCTGTCGATTAGAATCGAACAGATTCTGACGGACTTTCGTTGGCAGGTAGCAAAATTATACAATTATCCTGTACGCTTTTGATCTTGGAAGTATTTAGGATTCCAGCGTGAAAAAGTAAAAACCGTTGATGACCTCTAAAAGTATCTTGACTAAAAGCACAGAAATAGCTCCCATCCCAGAGACATGGGCATGGCTAGTTTTTATCCCGGTAAATTAAATTGGTCCCATGAGATTTTGAGAAAATCCCGGCATCATCTAGATACAAAAGAACATGGCTCCTTTAGGAATAATCGTTATGATTAAGTCACAAAATATGGTAAAAATATCTACCTATGGATAATATTTGCGGGGTATTTTTCAGAAGTTACACGCGGTCGCCTATATATCACGCGGAACAGCGAAGACAACTTAAGGAAGCGACACTCGAGTCGTAACATAAATTATTCGTGTGGTGGCGCCCTAATACAGTGGGTTTCTGGTTACAAAACTACCACTAAATAATACGACAAAAATACTACCTACCTACTTGTATGAGAAAAAAAAGATCATCACTAAATAATAATACAAGGTATATACATCACTAAACAACGTGACTGGCCATGGCGGCCAATTTCAACGGAGGCGGAGACTAACCAGTCACGTAGGAGATATTTAAGTGCGCAAGAGTGCGCAAACACAGACGCAAAATATCATAGGCCGATGAGACTCCAAGTGAAGTACTGGAGAGACATTAGGCGAGGATGACTTTACGTGCTCTCCGAGGGGCGAAGTATGTAATAACTTTTCTTGTTTGGCCTACCCAGAGACTATACCAATGAGGCATTCACATCACTAATTAGGTATATTTTAAAGTCAGCATATTTCGTGGGTATGTCTGATTAAACACAAAACTCAACTTCGGGGCGAGTCGTTTTATTTACTACATCAACAGCGGGCGAAAAATCGAGCAAACAGAACAATACAAAATGAAAACAACATATTCCACAATGACGAAATAGTTTTCGATATCATTATATGCAATCGTGCGGGCCCCGCGCGCCGCTGCTTCATTGTTCGCAATAATCCAGCCAATAACCCGCGTCCCCACGCCTGCTGCCTGCTGCCGCTCGGCCTACGGCCATTCATAACAGAAAAACCTCCCCGTGAAATATGGCACGGAAAATTGCGCTTATGTCATATTTTTTATTTTCGCATATTTATAGCCTTTTTGAATTCCATGACATGTTAGTATTTTAACATATTTACACATATCATCATGTGGTGCCATCTTCAAAATTAAGCTCGGCGGTCAGCCGGAGAAAACGGTTGCGGTCTTGTGCCGCCCTCTTTATTTCACAGTATCTATACCGGGTCCACTCCCTTATGTCGTCGAACCACTTTCTTCTTTGCCGCCCAGGCGCCCTTTTTCCTGGTATCTTGCCCTCGAGGATCAACCTTGGAAACTCGCACAGGGATCCTCGTCGTAGGTGACCAAAGAAGGCAACCTCCCTCCGTACGACGGTTGTCATGAGTATTCGCTTACAGTTAGCTCTTTGTAGCACTCGGGCGTTGGAAACGAAGTCTCGCCATGATATTTTAAACATTCGACGTAGTGTCCACATCTCAAACGCAACCGTCATACCGTTTAGACATAACATAATCAAAATAATATTTACAAAAAATATACACTGTCCAAGTGATCGTTCATGGGCATGATGCCCAAGACACTGGCGCTATTGCCTCTTTTTATTGCCTTTGGGCAAAATACGAGCCAGCTCTTGGGTCACCAGACTCGTGGACTAATTTTTGTGTCTAACTAATTAACACGACGAAATGTTTCATATCCGATAACCACGGGCCCAGGGTCACAAACGGAAGCGCCGCAAAAACATAGTCCTTACAAATGACTGAGTATTTACGGCGCTTAAGCATTTGAGCATTTTCGGAAGCTGCGCCGGCTTTCTGGGTCGTGCCCTGTAAGTGAGACGCTGCCAACGTATCAACGCAAGTCGCATCCCACACCAGGGCATCGTTGTTAGTATTTCCTAGCCTAAACTAACTTTAGTAAGGACTGTATATGTAACCCTGCAACCCTTTAACGGTTCACAGCCGGGCACAAGTTTCGTCTCAGGGCAGTGGAGATGGATTTAGAGCTTAGACCTGCCACGCTGCTCCAAAGCGTGTTGGCGGGCTTTAACGACTACTGTCACATGAAAGTTATTATAAACGGCTTAGCGTGCTGTCCATGACACGGGGGTAAAGCATCACCGACTATCAACTCAGGGTTGGCATTGATAATTTCTTGACAGAAAAGTCTAATACTTAATCATTTTAGTTCTGACCCAGGAATCGACAGAACCTCCTGTTGTGCAATCGAATAAAGTAACCGCTAGACCAAACCCATCGATGTAGAACCAAACCGTATAGTTAATAATACAAAAATGGGTTTATTTATAAACCAAGGGTTCCAGCTATAATAAAATAATTTTAAAATAATACTTAGCCGTAAGAATGCTTCAGAATCTTTTGAATTATGAAATAATCTTATTTCTGCTCTGGTGTAAAGTTAACTAATTTGTATTTGTGTCACTGTCGCTCCAAATGAGCGAATTATGTATAGACGAACCAGTCTACAGCCAGTGTAACATCCCAAGTTGTTTGTAACCAAAAAGTTTGCGGTATAAAATCAGCAGTAGAATATACGACTTTAGAGAGTTTAGGTCTATTTTGCTCGGACATTATTATGTTACAATTCTCGAAATCTATTTAAGTTGTTGAATGTGCAAACTATGTAGGTACTAAGGGTAAAATGTGATGGTTTGCAAGGTTCATTCTTTGATTTATACTTAGTCTATTTATTAATATTACTATGACGGAAAAAATGCACATTTGTATTTTTAACCGACTTCAAAAAAAGGAGGTTCTGTATTCGACCCGTATGTAAGTATGTATGTAAGTATGTATGTATGTAAGTATGTTCGCGATTATCTCCGCAACTAATGAACCGATTTTGATGATTGTTTCACTATCGTAATCTACATACTTTCAGGAAGGTTTTAGTATATAAATATCGAGTTATCATTCTTACGTACGAAGTTATAACCATATATGTATACATATGTCACTGTTGTCAATATGTTCTCTGATATTGCCAGACCTATTACTGAAGTCTAATATACCTATTCTGTCCAAAGACTTCACTCTGCTACGCCTACGTAACATTGACCTTTTGCAAAAACTTTTGGGCCGAATTCAGTACAGCTGTACTATAGAGTGATTCCTTGGAGTTTGTGCACGGTTACATGTATTTCCATTCTATACAAAGCCAAACCACAAGGGTGTGAAACTGGTCGCGTATAGATTGTAAATTACTTTTTAATCAAGGTCTTCCAAATTATACAAGAGTAGTATGCATACAAACTAATCTTGTATAGATCGGAAGTTAGGTTAGGTTGGGTTAGAATCACAGAGTACCTACAGAGGGGAAGCTTCTACAAGCGGCCCGCTGTAAGTACACTCACACATATGCGCATTGTTTGTCACCAACTGTACCGGTTAGTTGAACGAGCGTGCGTCCGTGAACCGTTGGTGAGTGTGTTTGTGTGAGTATACCTACAGCGGGCCGCTTGTGGAAGCTTCCCCTCTGTAGATTTACTACTCGTGTGGTTAGAACATTATAAAACCATTCACCTATACTTAGTATGACACATAAAATGAATGTAATATGTCACAGGATATTTAATAATAATTAATGATATATAGGTCATAATCTATTTTACATAGTTCTCATTTATATTATTATTAATATAAAGAAAACAAATCACTAATAATTTTTTTCAAAGAAAAATGAACCGACTTCAAACCATTCGAACTAAAAAGTTTAAAATAATTTTTTATTCATTTAGATTGACGATTAAACTACCTAACTCTATAATATATAATTTTTTGAAGTCAGCGCCAAATGACTCATACTTTTCAAGTCGAAAATATGCTCCCCGCGTCCCGGACAGCCTTACCCTCCACGACTATTACTTATAGTTCACCGCGCTCGCATTCAAAAGTGGATAGTTACTCTGATTTTACTAAGATGAATTGAATGTGGTTTGGCGCCTACTCCAAAAAATTATATATTATATGAGTTAGGTAGTTTAATCGTCAATCTAAATGAATAAAAAAATATTTTAAACTTTTTAGTTCGAATGGTTTGAAGTCGGTTCATTTTTCTTTGAAAAAAATTATTTTATTGTCTTAAGGAGTACTTTTTCCCGTTTATAAATAGGTGCGTATTTGTCAGGGCACAACGTAAGCTTTACAAAGCTGAGTAGATGCATCCACGTCTTACGGAAAATTGTTTGTTGTTGGTAAAAAATAGCTTGCATAAACACAACCATATTATAAAGTGTATACTTATTACAAAGAGCTTCCCAAGCAAGATATCTCAAGATACTTTATAGTATTATATATATAAAGCTACTTGAAGTTACGTATTGATCACCTCTCCTGAACAATTTTGTATGGGACTTTTTCACCATACTTTCCGTGTATGTAGAATTCAAAAAATTTAGGTCTACAAAATTATAGAGAGAGCTGAACGTGGAAAACTGACTAGAGTACCCTAAGGGATCTCGAAAACTATCAGTCGGAGAGGTACTATCCCCAAACAAAAAATGTTCAACACCTTGGGCAATTGGGTGAACCGGTGAAAAAAATATGGCCACCAAACAAAAAAAAATTTCGTCTCCATACAAAAATTTCTTAATTTTCAAGAGGCTCTCCAGAACAATTTTGTATGGAACTTTTTTCCCCTCACTATTTATGTGCGTAGAACTTATGGGTCTTCCTTCAGGAAAATTATGAAACGTCATGAACGTGGAAAATTTACCAGAGTACCCCAACGGCTCTCAAAAACTATCAATCATAGAGGCATGGTTCTGAAACTGAAAATGTTCAAGACCTTGGGCCCTTTGGTAAGCCAGTAAAAAAAAGATAGGTACCAAACAAAAAAGAATTTCATGTCCATACAAATTTTTTTTTAATTTTCAAAAGGCTCTCCTGAACATTTTTGTATAGAACTTTTTCCTCTTACTATTTATATACGTAGAACTTATGGGTCTTCCTTCAGGAAAATTATGAAACTTCATGAATGTGGAAAGTTTATCAGGGTACCTCATGGGTCCTCTAAAACTACCAGTCATACAGGCATGGTCCCAAACAAATTTTATTAAGGACCTTGGGCCATTGGGTGAACTGGTAAAAAAAAGATGGCCACCGAACAAAAAAATTTTTCTCCATACAAATTTTTTGGGTTCTTTTCAAGAGGCTCTCCTGGACATTTTTGTATGAAACTTTTTCCCCCCACTACACGTATACATAAAACTTAAAGGTTTTTTTCACAAAAAATACAAAACGTAGTGAATGTGGAAAAATTACCAGGGTACCTCATGGGTCCTCTAAAACTACCAACTATACAGGAATGGTCCCAAACAAATGTTGTTAAAGACCTTGGGCAATTTGGTGAACCGGCAAAAAAAAGATGGCCGCTCAACAAAATTTTTTTTTTGAATTTTCAAAAGGCTCTCCTGAACATTTTTGTACGGAACTTTTTTCTTATCATTATTTATATGCGTAGAACTTTTGAGTTTTCCTTCAAAGATTATAAAACGTCATGAACGTGGAAAATTTACCAGAGTACCCCAACGGCTCTCAAAAACTATCAATCATAGAGGCATGGTTCTGAAACTGAAAATGTTCAAGACCTTGGGCCCTTTGGTGAGCCAGTAAAAAAAAGATAGGTACCAAACAAAAAAAAATTTCGTGTCCATACAAATTTTTTTTAAAATTTTCAAGAGGCTCTCCAGAACATTTTTATATAGAACTTTTTTTACCTCACTAAGCGCATGCATAGAGCTCATGAATGTCCTTTCAGGAAAAATACGAAACGTCATGAATGTGGAAAATTTACCAGAGTACCCCCATGGGTCCTCCAAAACTACCAATCATACAGACATGGTCCCAAACAAATGTTATTAGAAACCTTGGGCCATTGGGTGAACCAGTAAAAAAAAGATGGCCGCCGAACAAAAAAAATTTTCTCCATACAAATTTTTTGGGTTCTTTTCAAGAGGCTCTCTTAGACATTTTTGTATGAAAATTTTTTCCCCCTACTACACATATAAATAGAACTTACAGATTTTTTTTCACAAAAATCACAAAAAGTAGTGAATGTGGAAAAATTACCAGAGTACCCTAACGGCCCTCAAAAACTATCAATCATAGAGGCATTGTCCTGAAACTAAAAATGTTCAAGACCTTAGGCCCTTTGGTGAGCCAGTAAAAAAAAGATAGCTACGGAACAAAAAAATTCGTGTCCATACAAAATTTCTTTTTAATTTTCAAGTAGCTCTCTCCAGAACATTTTTGTATAGATCCTTTTTTTTCCACTAAACGCATGCATAGAACAGATTAGTGTCCTTTCAGAAAAGATACGAAACGTGATACCAATATTTCTTTCTATCTTTCAAGACACTCTCCAGAATATTCTGGTATTTGGTATGGCCTCCCATTTCTTTATTTTACGAATATTGAAGAGACTACAATTCACGCGAGCTGCTTGCAGCTCGCGCACCGAGCGCAACACTAGTATTGTATAAGAGTAGGTTTTGGAATTTCAAACAACGAACTTTTTTTAGTCCAACCTTTTATTGTTAAGCTATCGATGCTGGTTTGACCACACTCGCCAGTTCCTTGTGACTCACAAACGGCTAGTAACGTAACAATATGTTTACCGTCACTAATAAATTGCACTGCAGTAAACCACTCGCCCCTATTTGATGCATTTTGTATGAGCGTGCTTTCCCCAGATTTAGCTGCGCTCTCTGCTGAAAACAATCGTTCGCAAGCTTTACACGTTTCCATGGAGCGATATCGGCATAAAAGATCGAAAATATATTGAGAAACATTTTAGAAATATTGAGCCGAAACTTAGAGACGCGATCTATTATATTATTAAGCTTTTACCCGCGGCCCGCGTCAATTTCAGTTTTTCAAAAATCCCGAGGGAATCATGGATTTCCGGTTCCCGCTACCGCTCCCTTTTACAACCTTTATACCTACTTTCAAGGAAGTTTGCTATAGTAATGTACCTATAGCTGTAGCTATAGATTTCGGGTTTTTTTCAAAATCCCGTGGGAACTCTTTGATTTTTCGAGACAAAAAGTAACCTATATGTTAATCCCGAGTATAATCTATATCCATCCAAATTTCAACCAAATCCATCCAATAGTTTTTGCGTGATTGAGTAACAAACATCCAAACATCCACACTTTCACATTTACAATATTAGTAGGATTAGCAGGATACTCGTAATAAATATATCGCCTCAACTATATCGATTTGTGCCACGATCGATTGATTTGACTCGAAATCCAACTCGAAGCTTGGAATAACTTGCCAAGAACTATGTCATAAATGGATGCTTGATTTAAATCCCACCAAAATCACCAAAATACCCAAATAAAAGCCAAGAGCGTCTTAAAAAAGTGGAGAAACAGAAATAAACTACAGCCAGAAGTGCTCAGAGCTCGCCTCATAGAGAATTCATTAGATGGCGCGGCGCGAGCGGAGTGCTGCGCTGCTGCAATTCATTAGCGCGAGCAAACATATTGTGAGCGGGTTACCGCCCACGCTGCACGGTGCTTTTAAAAGTTTTTGCCGTCACCCTGACGCTGCATTAAGATACGTAGCTATCCGCAGTCGTTGTTATCAGCTGACTTTATTGATATTCCTCTGAGCGTCGCGACACTTTCCATTGAATCCATAATGGTCGAGGTTAACGATTATCATCTAGTATTAGTGATAATAAACTCGGCCGATGCGGCTTGATTTGCTCCAAGGCATAGAGAAGGTACCTATATAAAGGAAAATTCATTATACATGAAAAATGACCACCTGCCTGAATCTCAACGTAGACTTACACCCGTATTCTTAGTTCTAAACTCATGATTTACTCGACTCGACTCAACCTCACAGAGGTGTTTTGATATTCATAGTTGTAATTTTTGTCCTTACCTCAAACACTTTCCTCACTCGAGGTGAGTTGAGTCGAGTCAAATGTAAGGTTGATCGGCATCTACCTTGAGGATGTTTTTATGTGATTGTTAGCTACAAAAGAAGTATTTTATTAATTTTTTATAATGTCTTTTGATAGTTTTATTGAATATAATATGTACGATAGTCGCGATAATTAGTCGTAAGGACTATCGTTTGCGCACGCACCGCACGCAGCGCACGCACCGCACGCAGCGCACGCAGCGCACGCACCGCACATAGCGCACGCACCGCACGCAGCGCACGCACCGCACGCAGCGCACGCAGCGTACGCACCGGACGCAGCGCACGCACTGCACGCAGCGCACGGACCGCACGCAGCGCACGCACCGCACGCACCGGACGCAGCTCACGCACCGGACGCAGCGCACGCACCGCACGCAAAGCACGCAGCGCACGGAACGCACGCAGCGCACGCAGCGCACGCACCGCACGCAGCGCACGCACCGGACGCAGCGCGCACGCAACGGACGCAGCGCACGCAACGGACGCAGCGCGCGCACCGCACGCAGACACGCAGCGCACGCACCGGACGCAGCGCACGTAGACACGCACCGCACACAGCGCACGCACCGCACGCAACGCACGCAGCGCACGGAACGCACGCACAGCACGCAGCGCACGCACCGGACGCAGCGCACGCACCGGACGCAGCGCACGCACCGCACGCAACGCACGCAGCGCACGGAACGCACGCAGCGCACGCACCGCACGCAGCGCACGCACCGCACGCAGCGCACGCACCGGACGCAGTGCGCACGCACCGGACGCAGCGCACGCACCGGACGCAGCGCACGCACCGGACGCAGCGCACGCAGACACGCACCGCACGCAGCGCACGCACCGCACGCAGTGCACGCACTCGCACTCGAAGTCGCACTCGCACTCGGACTCGAACTCGCACTCGCACTCGCTCTCGCACTTGAACTCGCACTCGCACTCGAAGTCGCACTCGCACTCGCACTCGCACTCGCACTCGCACTCGCACTCGCACTCGCACTCGGACTCGAACTCGCAGTCGCTCTCGCACTCGAACTCGCTCTCGCACTTGAACTCGCACTCGCACTCGCACTCGGACTCGAACTCGCACTCGAACTCGCACTCGCACTCGAACTCGGACTCGAACTCGCACTCGCACTCGAACTCGCACTCGCACTCGAACTCGCACTCGCACTCGAACTCGCACTCGCACTCGAACTCGCACTCGCACTCGAACACGCACTCGCACTCGAAATCGCACTCGCACTCGCACCCGCACTTGCACTCGAACTCACACTCGCACTTGAACTCGCACTCGCTATAGCACTCGAACTCGCACTTGCACTCGCACTCGAACTCGCACTCGGACTCGCACTCGAACTCCCACTCGCACTAACACTCGCATTCGCACTCGCACTCGCAATCGCACTCGCACATAAAAAAAAATCGTCCATTATTAAGGTTAGCTGACGTCATAACAAACGAAACATTCCTCCAAACGATGACGTAATCCTTGAGTTTTACCTTGACTCCACTCATTCGAGGAACCTCGAGAATTCCTCAACCTGACAACTATGAATACCGATCTTGAGGTTCTTTCAAGTCATTCCTTGAGGCCTCCTCGAGTGAGTTGGAGTCGAGGGGCTTTTCGAGTTACGACTTAGAATATGGGTGTTAGTGAACTACGCAGGAGATTTTATAGAGCGCGTGTGCGAGGACTATAAAATCGGTTATATCGGATAGGTGCGTTCTCTATTCCTTTATTCTCATAGTCCAGACACGACCAGAGAGAGATCAGGATTGATGGCTGAACGGGCTATTCGATGCAGGGGATAAACTCCGAGCTGCTATTGACAGAAAAAAACAATAACTTTATTCTGGCTATTCGGAACTCTCGGGGCTGGAATCTAAGACCTCATGATCGGCGGTCAATAAAGTTAGACCAATGAAGTACCTAGTCACAAAAGTAATTTCAGTGTCGTAAATCAATTGTATATACTATTTTTTGAGCAGCTGAATGTTAAACCGATCGCCTCTAGTTTCCATGCAACTTTTTCATGCGAATGAATCTACAAATGTCGAAGTTTAGAATGTCTTTGCTTAACACGTGAGCTACGTTGCAAGTACAAGTCTATTTCGGAACTAGAAAAGGAATTGCAGGTGAGTTGTCGCCCTGACGCTGAGTGGTCTATTTTAGCAAAGCGCCGCTTGCAAGTGCTGTATCTACCTGTTACATACATACGAGGGAAATAATGCTGTTTGCGGTCAGATCAAAGAAACATTTTAAATATACATACTATTACATAGGGTATGTACAATGTACCTATAATACATACCTCAAGTAAGATAAAATATAACTACATTCCCTGTATATTCTTAATTTGGAAAAAGTTGTTCTTCCAATCGATGGGGGGTAAGATCACTACAAATATTGTAAAACAAAAGTCCCCCACCGCGTCTGTATGTATGTTTCTTCGCAATAAACTCAAAAACTACTGAACGTATTTGCATGCGGTTTTCACCAATAGACAGAGTGATACATGAGGAAGGTTTAAGTGTATAATTTGTTGAGGTTTTGTGTAAATTGGTTGAAATATAATAATTGTTGAACATGTCGGAAAAAGTCAAGCCGCCTGGGAGCTTTCGTCGAAAACGCTGCCACTGCCCCTTTCCCTTTGATATAACAAAACAGTATATGGTGGGATATAATAGTAGCGGGTTATCCGGGGCGGATCGCTTAAAATCTTAACCCATTACCTCCCATTGTCTTATTTTTAGTACACTATGTTTAATGTTTTTTTTTAATAAAAATTGGTTATAGTTCTTAATAAATTGATGATAATACTTAATCAAAGCCAAACGCGACAAATATAAAATTGTTGTAAGCATATTTGGTTTTAACAAAAAGTGGATACAATGAGGAGTTTTACGACGAGATATTAAAGGTTTAGTTTGAGTTTAATACGCCAGCAGTAATTCGTTGCATTGTATCCGGGCTCGTGTTGTTAGTCGTGCGACCGCTAACGAGACAGATGCACTGGCGAGCAATCATGAAAGCGATCCGAACTTCGCGAAGCACCGGTTATTGCACACTAAACTCCTTTGTTGCACAATACGTCAAACGTAACTCGTTTACTGTAGTTTTGTTTAGTTTGGTGCACGGGAGTGTGTTCTGGTTTTATACCTGCCGCTATACAATATGTGTTTATTCAAGTAGGTACAAGTTGGCCCTTGACTGCAATCTCACCTGATGGTAAGTGATGATGCAGTCTAAGATGGAAGCGGGCTAATTTGGAAGAGGTATGCAATGCATACCCCTGAACGGTTTTTACACGGCATCGTACCGGAACGCTAAATCGCTTGGCGGCACGGCTTTGCCAGAAGCCTCCCACCAGACTAGAGACAATTTAGAAATTATAAAATCCCAAATTGCCCCTGCCGGGAATCAAACCCGGGACTTCCCACAGCGCTCACCACTGCGCCAGGGAGGTTGTCAAAAGGGTCGTTTTTGTAAGGAGTATTATGTTACCGGTTGGTATAATTATAAAATACTACCTATCGCGTATAATTCGAGCTTCTTTTTACCCGACTACGGCGAAGCCAAAGGGTTATCATTTTGGCAGTCTATGCATGTATTTTTTTTTGTCAATTGATTCGTTGTTATGGTCCAGGTGACATAGCCATAGACATAACCTATAAAGATTGTATAAAGAAACTTTGAAGAAACTAAAAACATACATACATACCCACGCGGACAAAGTGGTAATTTATGCATTTTTAAATTAAGTTATTGGAATCTTGTTGTTAGTGCGTAAATGGTAGCAATTCTCTTGGCAGATTTCTAAATTTAAAATCGCTTATATTAGACTTAGAGGGATGTGCAATTCTACAAACACAGTTAAATGACAGGTCTAACTTAACCCAGATAAGCCTACTGTCCAATATGTAGGACAGTGAAAATAAAAAAAATATATCAAAGTACCCATTTAGATGGTTGATTTCATTTGTTGTGATATGAATGTAGACCTTTTTTATAATAAAGTCCAAAACCATCAGTCAGAATTAGCATCTGAATGTAAGTACATCGGCCCTCCATTTTTCCGTCCAATACAATTTAACTTGGCTGATTCGCTTGACCCGAGGAATTTAACTGTATAAATTTGGAAAGTAATAAATTTCCTAATTTCATTAATACAGTGTTATGTCAGATGTGACTGGGGGAGGCAGGGGGAGTGGCGGGTGGGGGAATCGGTGGCATTAATCAAGTCAGATCGTATTTCTGTCAGTTGTGAGAGGCGCTGACTTATAACAGGAGGATTTATCGATGGATGGCGACACTTGCGTCTCCATTGTACGAATTTGGGCTGTATTAACCGTTTGGAAAGAAAAAGTTGATTAATTTTCTTTTATTTTTTGTTCTAACTCATCTGATGACAAAATGAGGGTTCATTCTCTTCAATTAAATGTAGAATACAGATCGTAGAGCACGTATCCAAGTAAATATTCCACTGTATCCCTTTGTATTCCCGGGATAAAAATAGCCTGAATATGATCACGTTGTAGCTGGAAAATTGTTACGAAGATCTCCTCGACATTATTAGCAACTAGCGTGTTTCTAAGTTAGGTCCAGCTAGGTAAGTCCAACTACTCAATGAAGTCTAGACAATAACATCCCACATGACAGGGTAAGAAAAATCTATTTCTTTATATGTATGGTCCCTTACCTGAAAAATAATTTAATTTATTTTTTTTATTCAATACTCGGTTTTGCATCAACGTTTTACATACTCAAAGCTCAAGTCTCTAACTCATTCCGTCAACGACTTTAGAGACCCATGACGTACGGACGGACAGAATGATAACAATAATTGTATGTGTACATTTTACCCTTCAGGTACGGAACCCTAAAAATGACTGTAAACGACCATTTTACGTGCGCGAGTTTAATTGCATTCATAAAGAAGAAGTCAGTGGTTCAGTTGATTTACAAAACCGAGCATATTTTGCTAGCATTTACAGTATTGCATATAAAAATACGACGAATATTGGCGTATCGGAACTTAAGCTTTTAATTTATTCGTGCATAAAACCTGAGTTTATTGGATTGTTTTCCTCTCAACTGTGCACTCTCCAAGGAAACGAGCGTTTATTTGCTTTTGTGAATAATTGGGTTGAGTAGCAGTTTTTGTAATGGACATTTTCACGTACCTATAAACTCTACGTCTGTTATTTTTACACGTAAATATATTGATTTAATTCTACCTTATACTGTTACATTTCTGCTGTAAATTAAGGTATCTATATAAAATGTTACGCGAAATATAGTATAACTATATCTATCTATGAATTTATATCCCTTTTGTATTACTGAATCGCGCTGCTATAAATATAGACAGTGCTCCTAAAGTTCAACGTTAAAGATTCAAATATTTCCTGTTTGGATATTATAGTACCTACCCATTTCCAAAAGCTTGCAGACTGCAATTTTCATTTCTTTAATCTTGTCAAGACATTTCTTTGGCTCTAGCTCGAATAACCTCATTGTCTTCCGAAATGTTGTATCGGGGGTAACAAAAATATTAAAATGATATTATGTCTATTTATTAATGGGATTAATGGAATGGAAACGTGAGAGTACACTCGCGACGTATGGAGCGACCGGGGTCGACCGCATTCTCCGCACGCGGGATTAAATTAAAGCATGCGGGGAACGCGGGCGCCCCTCTACACCTCGTACATCCTCCACATTCCGGCCTTGTCGCAAACTATAACAATCATCATCTTAATTGTAAGAAATAAACGTAGGCACGCCGGGCCCTAACCAACGTAGCACAATCACTCTGAATGTTCTCCAAATAGCGTGTGCTTTAAATTTCAGGACGACAGATTACGGCTCAAGCCGGAGTCCTAAAATATAGCGTTTGACGACGCGTGCCGCTGTAATTGCTTTATAAATAAACCGCTCTGCAGACTAAGTGCTCTTTGACTTAGCGGGGCATGCCATGCACATACGCTATATTCACACAGGACATAGCCGTGATTGTTGTTTTCGCTTGCGGGTTGGGAAGCCTGTAAAATACGACTAGTGCAATTTCTATTGTAAATCTATATTATAATTCTATATTGTAAATCTATATGTTATATTATATTATATTATATTATCTATCTATAATCTATAATAATATAAAGAAGCTTGTCCTGACTGACTGATCATCAACGCACAGCCTAAACCACTGAAGCTAGAAACATTTTTCAAGTTATATCAGTGAAAATTGGTATTTGTATTATCGGTCAAAAATAAAGAATTACTTGTTTCAGGAATTTTGGAAATTCCACCCCCAAGTGAGATTTATAAGAATCCAAGCGGATGAAATCGCTGGCATCAGCTAGTAATATATATCAAAACTAAATTACAGAATTCATTATTATACGTCATGCATAAATTTACTTACAATTTTATTTCTATAAAATGCAAGTTTTCAGGTTCTATGAACCGTTAGGAAAATTCAGGGATCGAAGAGATCTCGAGATAAGCTTTTTAATGTTGCTTTTATTGAATAAGAAAGTAATAAGCTATGCATAAACAACTAAATCTTTTTGCTTTTACACAAATAAGTAATTCTCAGATGGATATGAAAGCTGACAGCAAAGTGGGAGTTTGTGAGATTTGATTCAATGCAAAGTATTCAAAAGAAATTTTTAATAGCTACGGCTATGGCAATGGCCTTTATTATTATTTATTACATAATTCTAATTGGAATAATAGTGTAGTCTAAAATGGAAACGCGGCAAACTACAAGGATAAAGTTCGTAAACTAAAACCTGACTACGCTTTGTAATTTAATTTAATATAAAATAATAGTTTAGTGTGCAGAGAGCGCGGGGCAAGCAGCTAGTGGTGCCATCTATTATGTCTATCCGAAAGTAACTAATATTTTAGTTTAGCCGCTCGGACTAAAATGTAGCCTATGTCACCCGGACCATAACAAAGAATGAATTAACACCTCATTCATCAAAATCGGCCCAGTAGTTTAGGCGCTACGGTGAAACACACAGAATCTCACACAATAATTGGACACAAACATACATAAATACATACATAGACTGCTAAAATCATAACCCTTCCTTTTGGCTTTGCCGTAGTCGGGTAAAAAGGTGTATGGCAAGTTAAAGTCATAACATGAATGCAAATAAATAAATAATTATAAATGTAAGGATGTCACATAGAAACGCCGTTTCGGACCGGAACGCTGAAACGTGTGGTGGATACGACTTTGCCGATAGGGCTGTAACTAGCTTAAGAATTAAGCATTCCGGTTCTATGCTGCATCACATCCAATAAAACAAAGAGCTTCTTTGTTAAATATATATAGAGAATGGTCTATATCTAACAAGTAAACATGGAAGAGGTCCAGAATCTCATGAAAAATAGGGAAATTAAATTTTGTAGTAAGCAACAATAGGTTAACTCGGCTGCCCTAGTGATAAACAAAGTAATTACATTCAGAACACCTTACCTAGGATCGTTTCACGAAACGAAAAATCAAGCAACTGCATTTTAAATACAAAAACAAAGTAATCAACATCCAATTACTTTGTTTTTGTGTTGTGCTTGTTGTTTACTTGGTTTTTGCATTTATATTCCGGGTTAGTGTGTGCAGTTACTTTGTTTGGGCAATTCAAATTTCAGTAAACGGTTCAAGTTATTTGAAATATTAACTGTGGTAAAAAACTACTCGACATAAAACTTTTGTTAATGCAAAAAAGTCAATTTCACAAAAATGTCAGTTACTTTGTTTTTCGCTAGGGCAGCCGTAGTGTTGCTAACTTTGGAATTTCATTTCCGTATTTTTCATGAGATTCTGGTCTATCTATACTAAGTGTCAATTGCAAGAGTAATCTTGCCACTTATTTTTATATTATGTCAAGTTCATTCGGATATGGACTGTATTATTAAAAAAATCTAATAAAAATTATAGTTATTTCATCGACTTTAACTCGTACTGTAAAATATTGTGCTTGTGGTGACGATATAATATTGTAATCATAATACTCTTTTAGGATAAAATATGATAATCTCCAAGAAATAGAAACGCCAGCTCAAATCTAGCTCCGAGGCGTCTTAAGGCAAAGGACGCGAGGCGAATTTATTTATTCCCGTAGAAAAAGTTGTGAGAGCATTCGTCGAAACTAATATAACAAATTGCTTGTTACAGCGTTCTTTTTCATAACGCCCCAGCAAATACATCATTTGTAAAAGCTCGAGTGTATTCTCGGGATATTTTATCTACTTTTATTCTAATGTCGGCGTTTTCTTGTTATGTTAAGTGTTTTCGGACACTTATTCTGTACTTCGGAACATACGAGTGTACAACTTACACTGTAGGTATAGCTTTAATAATATTTCGCCCAGTATCGCGTGTTCAATAGCGCTCATTATACAATCTGACTGATCTATCTATAATATAATAAAACTGTAACAGATCCAATTCTGTACATTGAAGATATTTTGAAAATTTTTATTGGAGGGCACTCTATAATCGATACTGAAGCCAAAACTGCAATTTTTTTCATTTTGAAACTACTGAACGGATTCGAAAGAAACTTGGTACGATTTGAGTTTATACTCCGAGGTAGGACATAGGATACTTTTTGTCCCGAAATTCAGCATGGTTCCCTTGGGAGAGGGGAAGAAAGATAAAACGTGTATTTAGCTGTAATTCATTAACGCGTTGTTGGATTTAAGTCATTCTTTTTTTGTTAGAAAGGTAGTACTTTAAGCATTGACCCGTAAATATTTCAAGGTCATAGGTTTTTTAGTTCAGAAATGACAGACATTTATTGGGTTCAAATAACTTGGGACCCGGATCGTTGAAAGTACGGCTTATTTTAAACTGGTGTGCGTTTAAATTTATGTTTGTCGATCTGTCTATTAGTTCCAGCTAATTTCCGAAACGGCTGGATTGATTTTGACGGAACTTTCAATGGCAGATAGATGATGTTATAAGGAGTAACTTAGGCTACATTTAGTTTGGGTACATAAAATAATTATGGGATCCGATCCGATCCTACATAAATCCTATAAACACGCGAACGAAGTCGCGGGGGTCAGCTAGTTAAGAATAATTATTGAATAATTAACACATGCCTTCGTATGGTTTTAATTTTGATGTCTTCTATAAACATACTAATTGACATGTGTACATAATTATATTGGAGTGGTGTAAAACATTAATCAATTCGTGATATAATTATATACCTACATACGATCCAAATAATTTTATTATAATTCTTGACCTTTCCATCTCAAGGCGAATTTTCTTTTTATATCTTCTTGCCTTATGTTTTTGATTTCGTAAGTATTTAAAATTGTTTTGTTACCCTCAATAATTAAACCAATGGTTAAAAATTAAAATACCACAGTTAAGACTGCTGAGTGAATGGATGAGGAGAGAACAGAGTTATTTAACGTGTAAACAGCGATTTCCGCCGCGCGATGACGGATTAAAATAACTGCTCTTTTATTATTCGTACAACAACAAGCTTTTAGACATCACATCATTAACAATAATATGTGCTCGTGAGAGCTTATAAATATAATTGAAGAGCATAAGTCATAAGTTATTTTAAACTAGGTTTAAACGGTTATTTATGTAAGTCTAAATTGATGTAATGCTTCATTGATGTTAATTGTAATAATCAGGGTTTATTAAGGACTACATGTAACATGATGCCCGCGACTTCGTCCGTATGGATTTAGGTTTTTTAAAATCCTGTGGGAAATTTTTGCTTTTTCGGGATAAAATTTGGCTGTGTCAGTTTCTGGGACGCAAGCTACCTCTGTACCTTTCGTATAAGTAAATCGGTTAAACGGGTGGACCTTTAAGAATCCCGTGACAACTCTTTAATTTTCCGGGATAAAAAGTACCCTAGTGTGCGTCCCCTGGATACCTTTGTACCTAATTTCATAAAAATCACCGACAGAAAGAAAGACCGACACATTGACATTTCTAATATTAGTATTTAGTATGTACTAGCTTCTGCCCGCGGCTTTGCCCGCGTGAATTTCGGTTTTTTTTACAAATCCCGATGGAATCGTGGATTTCCGGTTCCCGTTTCCGCTCCCTTTTCCAACCTTTATACCTATTTTCAAGGAAGTTTGCTATAGTAATCTATAGCGATATTCGTTTTTTTTTTCAAAATCCTGTGGGCACTATGTGAAAGTTGGTACAAAGGTAGCTTACATCCAGGGGACGGACATATAGGGTATTTTTTATCCTGGAAAATTAAAGAGTTCCTACGGGATTAATAAAGGTCCTCCGTTTAACCGATTTACCTACGAAATAAAAAAGTGGATAAAAAGTAGCATATGTGTTAAGTCAGGGCATAATCTATCTCCATTCAAAATTTCAGCCAAATCGGTTTAGTAGTTGCGGCGTTAAAGAGTAATAAACATACACACACACACACACACAAACAAAAACTTTCGCCTTTATAATATTAGTGTGATTAGCATGTGTAGCGTTTTTTTGAATGAATAACATCAAAAAAGCAGATGTTCAGTCGGGGCCGGGTCTCATAATGGTCGTTATAAATCAACGGGCAGCGGCACGTAGCGCCGAGCGCGCGACAGACAGAAATACGCGCTCTGATTAATACTACTAACAACAGGGCAATCGCATCATTATTTTTACTGCGTAGTACCAACGATTAGTTTTAATTGTACTCCGTAGCGATAGAAATATAGAACTCAGAATTTGCTTGATTAGATTCTCTTTTTACATTTTTGAGTAGTTATACGTATTGTTCGTTTCCATTGTTGATTATATTTTGTCGGAGAACTCTACATCTAAAGATTATATAATGAAATACCTTTTAATAGCCTTAGTAGCAATATTATGATGTTATTGTTTATAAGCATTTACATCATTTGGAAATTTCATGATGTATTGTACATACATGTATCTCTACAAAATAAAAATATTTTGTAGAGATTGACGATAATCTCTACAAATTATTGAAAAAAAAATTATAACCGTGCTTATTGTAATAGATTATTATTTATTATACCTTATTATTTGTCAGAAAATTCTAAATTACTTAATTATTACGTAGTCATGTCTATGTGAAATAGAGACAAATTTTTCAAAAAAAGCTGGCTACAGTATTTTCTCGACTTAGGTATTATTATTTTTTACCCAAAAAACCGCAGAGAAAGGCGTGATGTCATTTATGACTTTTTACGTATTTTTTTTTATAATTTGATCTCTATTATAATTCCTTAGGGTATCTAATGAAATAAGACAAATAACTAACGAAATAATAATCATTTAAATTAATAGCATAGCTAGTTTCATAGCAGATAGTTTACGTCTTTGTTACGTTCGTTGTTATGTTCCCTCGAATATGGTTGAGCGAAGCAATGGCTGGATCATGCGTCATGCTCGTGAACGGGTGCCACCGTCGGAAATGGGGCTACTTTTGTCTGCCCTTCTTCACATGTGTAGAATTGTAAGCACCATTCCGAACCAGTAGGGCTATTCTCTAAAATACCAGCTCGATATCGAAGCTCACTCAAGTGAGATAACTCGCTTCGAAAGCAAACTCACTTCACCTTGGTTTGATATTCTGTAAACATCTGCTACGCACTTGCGAAGTGAAGTGAGTTTGAGTGAGAAGACCTGTAAACTATCGAGTTTTACAGAGTACAAATTAGCAAACTCATCTCGAATTCACTCTCTATAATTCGAAAATAACTTTACAGAATAGCCCTGCAGTGGTAGATTCATTTGTCGATTCGTAAGCACTTGTAAAGGTCCGAAAGTCGTTTGTGGGAATGGGCGTAATGTTCTATAACAAAATTCCACAAGCAATCTTAGACTTGCCTTCACACAAGTTACTCTGTTAAAAGAGTAACCGCCGAGTTTCTTACTGGTTCTTCTCGGTTGGAACGGCATTCCGAACCAGTGGTAGATTCAATTGACGGTTCAAAAGTACTTGTAAAAGTTTATTTGAATAAAAAACTTTTCTATTCTATTTCTATTCTATTCTATTTGTTACCTAATAAATAATTAACTAACATTAACCACATTGCGTAAATAGTAATTAATATGTTATTAAAAGATTAATAAGAGAATGTGGCTATTTAACAATCAACCTGGTATTATACACGTAAATCGTAATGCCGTTGTTCGCTCGTGGTTATATTTAATTATTCAGAACGCGTGTCTAAATGACATGTCCTGTCATGTTTAATTATGTACAACTTTTTTCAGTGTGTCACAGACACGTCACAGACATGAATGTGACGTGCCGGAAGTGTTTCCAATTTTAGAATCTGTTGTTTATTAGACTCCACTTTACCAATAGAAGTGAGTAGTGACGTTTCGAACCAGTAGTTGTACATAGATGTGTAAAAAGCAGCATTCCTTCCAGAAGTGACACTACCCTGACTGAAATACTGAAAATCACTGTCACTTGTGCCTTTTGAGCTTTGTAAAACTCCTTACCTAACAGAGATAAAATTATGATAAAAATCAACAGATACGCCTTTTTTCCTAATTCCGAATATGTCCGTAACTTAATTTTGAAAAAATATTAGATTTCCCTTTTCTCTAACACGACAGAATCTATACTTCTATACTAATAAATAAAATTGAAGTGTCTGTCTGTAATTTCGAAATAACTACCACATATTAAGCTCATATGGTTATTTGAACGATACCATAACCGAATCACACGTTTTTAAAATTTTTGTCTGTCTGTCTGTCTGTTTGAACGGGCTAATCTTCGGAACGGCTGAACCGATTTTGACGGGACTTTCACAGACAAGTAGAGGATTAACCAAGGAGTAACATAGGCTACTTTTTTAACCGACTTTCAAAAAGGAGTTGTGTTGAAATCGGTAAATACAGATGTTAAAAACGCCCTGATAGGTATTTTCGCTGCGCGCGATCGCGACGGCCGACGCGGACGCTCGCGCTCCCCGCGCCGCGCCACGCGCCCCTGCGCCCTGCGCCCGCCGTACGCGGTACCGCGGTACGCCGCCGCGCGGCGGGGGGCGGGTGGACCAGAAATCTACTTATCCCTCAGGATTTGTGAAAAATCGAAATTCACGCGGGCGAAGCCGCGGGCAAAAGCTAGTCGATATCTAAAAGAGATCTTTTGTTATCTAGGAGTAGAGTGGTGAATAATAAAGGCATGTCTGTTAGTAATCATGATTTCGAACGATTCGCCTCCCGTTCTTTTTTTCTTTTAGAGTATATTTTAAATTTTTCAATATCCCGGTAGCGCGGGTCGTGTGCGCTATATACGCTATAGGCCATCAATCCGGGCCCGGCCGGCGCAGTTAAATGCACTTCCGATTGATTGATGGGTGCGCTCCACTCGCTCCGGATTCGTACCCTCTTTTGTGTGTTTTTCCTGTGTTTTTCTCCGAACACCTGTGGTGAAAAAAGAAAGTATTGCAAGTAAAATACAAAACTCAGGTTTTGTTCACGATTGCTCTAAAGGTTTCGTATTTTACTTGCAATACTTTCTGTTTTTCTCTACATTACTGTCACGCTTCAAATGAATTTTGTTCAGGATTGCTTCATGATAATAATAATCTGTGTTTTTCTCTGCTTACTTAATAATAAAATGGTAATATTTTCCGTGTTTTTTCCAAACGTCTATGGTGAATCTGCTGTATTTTAGTCATGGTAGTTTGTGTGATACATACATTATGATTTTATAGTTGATACAATTATATGAAACGCGTCTGGCAGTTCAATATCCATCCATCCATCCATCAGTCCGTATTCGTCCACTGCTGGATGTAGGCCTTTTCAAGGGCGCGCCACCAAACACGGTCCTCCGCCTTCCTCATCCACCCGCTTCCCGCCGCCATTCGTCCAGCGGGCTGGAGATCGTCCCACACTGCGCTTGCCAGCACGTGGTCTCCACTCTAGAACACGTCTGCCCCATCGGCCGTCGGTTCTGCGACAGACATGACCTGTCCATTGCCACTTCAGTTTGCTTATCCTCTGAGCTATGTCGGTCACTTTGGTTCTCCTACGAATTTCTTCGTTTCGGATTTTGTCCGTGAGAGAAACACTCCACAGCTCGCTCCATTGCACGCTGAGCGACTTTTAGTTTGTGGACAAGGCCAACCGTCAGTGTCCACGTTTCTGCTCTATACGTCATTATTACAGGTAGGACAGGCAGTTCAATAAATACATAATAATAGTAGGTACCCGCCCTGTACATCGTTAATATACGCCTATAACCTAGTTCTCCTCTTTACACAAGCTTTCTCAATATTTCATGCGACACGGCATTAGAGATTATCCGTGTCCGATGCGCGTAGAGAGGAGTCTGTGCTATCAATTGTACTGGTTTGGTCTAACTCGGAGCCGGTTAAATGCATTTCTGAATGATTGATGACTTGCTCCGCTTCACTTAGTTTGCTCTAGCACTGGTTCTTTATTATATTTTTTAACGTTATTATTGCTTATAGCTAAGTATATTGAAAATGTATCGTATCGGAACGCTTAATTGCTTAGTTCAAGGTACGTAGGTAAGGTTAGAGCGCGGGAACAATATCCATCTTAGAATATGTATATAGGTATGTACATTGATCATTATTGTTCCACTTGAGATAAAAAATTGTTTTTCTTATCTGGGTTTTTACTAAGAAATTCATAGGAAATAGCTGCATTTCCCTATGCTATTGGCTAAAATTAGGTCAAGAGAAAACTGCACGGAAAGTTAAGACGTTTCATTGTAACGCTCTCCGATTTCCTCTCTCCTCGCTTTTTATCTCCTTTGTGAGAGTGTTCGGCTGCGAGTTAAATGCGCTTCCAATTGATTAATGGCCGCTTTTACACCGGGGATGCTGTTTCATCGGCTTCACTTCTTTCTTATCTTACAAACTATTCATCTCTTTAAGGACTTGTAGTAGTTTATAGACGAGTTTTATCACACTAATATTATAAACGCGAAAGTTTGTGTGTGTGTGTGTGTGTGTGTGTATGTGTGTGTGTGTGTGTGTGTGTGTGTGTGTGTGTGTATGTATGTTTGTTATTCTTTAACGCCGCAACTACTGAACCTATTTGGCTGAAATGTGAATGGAGATAGATTATGCCCTGACTTAACACATAGTCTAATTTTTATCCTGAAAAATCTTGTTGATTTTGAAGAAACCGAAATCTATAGCTGGTGAAGCCGCAAGCGCGTGTTAGGTTTTTAGCCACGCCAACATTTTTGTAACTTGTAGAACTAACTACGAACGTCACTTATATTCTCAAAACTACTCTACCAATTACTCAAAAGCCGACAATACATTAGGTGTCCAAACCTTCTTAATTTTGCCGTTATTCATGCAAAAAAAAAACTTTAACGTCCCTTTAAATACTTGCAACACATGAGTGAAATATATCTACTCGTGTGCTTGCAATCCATTCGTTTATGTTCCGTTGCCGGTTCTCGTCCAATAGTAGCTGCTCTGCCAGCCAGTTGCACAGCGTCCGTCAACAAGTGGGCATTCAAGGCAATGGTCGTGGCTCCTTGTCGATAGCTGATCGTAGCTTTGACGGCGAGTGGCTAATGTTACCTGTACTGTACAAAACGTTTCGAATGCGAGCTCTTGTTGTTTGATTTTCGAATACCGGTTGGTAGCGACTTTTCAGTTTAGACTGTAGAGTATTCATTTAGAGTACAGTTTTTGTAAGGCTTGAGTCTTTACGGCCTTGCTACTTTTTTGACATCGTCAGTCCATCTAATGGGCACACTCGAGTCGACACTTCATACAAGCGTACCACTATTGACAAGGACAATGCTAGACGTATATCGAGCGTGACGAAGGTAGCACTATACGTAATTTTTAACCCCCGACGCAAAAACGATGGGGTGTTATAAGTTTGACGTGTCTGTGTGTGTGTGTGTGTGTGTGTGTGTCTGTCTGTTCCCCTGTAGCGCTCAAACGGGTGGACCGATTTGAATGCGGTTTTTTTTGTTTGAAAGGTGAATTAGTCGAGAGTGTTGTTAGCTATGTTTGATGAAAATCGATCCAAGATGGCCACCGCTGCACAATGGCGGATTACATATCTTTTCCCAACTCCCTTAATATGGGTATCAAATGAAAGGGCTTGACTAGTAGAATAGCACTATGCAAATCCAAGATGGCCGCCGCCACAAAATGGCGAATGTCGGGGGTTTCACTTGTAGTAAGCGTAGTTTTAAGTTGCGGAGGATTGGCGGGAGGGAATCAGTGCGTGGTTAAAGTTAAAGACTTAGAGAGTTGCATTGGATATTTTTGATTAGGAAAACAAAAGTTTCTGTCATGCAGAAACTCCACGCAGAGTAAATCAAGAGCAAAAGCTTGTACGAATATTTGATAAATAATCCAAGTAATCTTGCCGCTAAGTTTGAGGGCGTTAAGAGCGTAAGTATTATGAGCGTAAGTTGTGGACATAAGCTAGTGGGTATGTATAATTAAAACGAAGCTTGGTGGTAATTCGGATCGCGTAACAAAGCAGAGCGCCCTCCGCGCGTTCATTACGGCAACACTCAGCGAACGCGGCGTTACAAAGAACAACAAATTGCCCTCTGTCGCACACGCATATAGGGCACCGGGTATTGTTGTGATGTTAATACGAGAGGTGCTTTTCTATGCTACAATATAAATAACCGATGAAAGGGGAATACTTTCGGAAACGAAGACAGGTAATAGTAGTGATGATTAATGATAAGATACCACTAAAAACAACGCGAAAAAGAAATTAAATAATTTCCTGTATTTTTCGTGATTTCGCAATGTAATGCAATCAGGTGACACCTAAATACCTAAAATTGTCGAGGGCTGGCCGCCGCTTGCGAGGTCAATGCCCTTTACACGCACTGCCGGTTTAAAAAATATTATATTAGTAAATTACTAAAGCAATACTTAATACTACAAGTACTAATACTACTACAGATTGTTATTGGCATTTAATTAGATTATGTTCAGGTGGTATAATAATAGTCCTAAGTTTTCGATAGCGGTCCGCGCTACCCTGTATAAGGGTAAGGGTGGTTATACCTCCACCACGCGGTTGAAAGCTACGAATAAAGTTCAATCAGACCACTGAAAAAGAGTTACTTCGGATTGTTGTAAATACTACATAACATACAGTTCTAAATTCTTCACTATTTTATTTTTGAGATAGAGAAGTGTGTAACTCATTCCGTCTACGAGCTAGAGATACATACCTGACAGACAGACATACACCAGAGTGACATTAGTTTTGCCTTTTGTGTACGGAACCCTAAAAAGTTTAACTTGGGAAACCGCCCGTAATGGAGTCTGTCATATCTGGGGGCCGCTGGAGATGTCAGCTTAATTTAATCCTCAAAAAATGAGTGCTCGCAAGAGTTTTTTGTACAATAATGCGATTTATTAAACCACCAACTCCGCCCATGGAAAAGTTGCTATTTGGTTTGGAGATATAGGCGAAGAGCTGGTGGAGAGATTTGTTTAGTTTTCATCATTGCTTAAGTTCTACCTTACCTTAAGACAAATAAAGGTAATTTAGGCAAGAACGTAAAGTTTGATTTGTCATTAAATTAATATATATATTTTTATTACAAAATATTTTGTAATAAAAAAATGAAAATGAAAATAAAAAAATTTTTCATTTTTTTTATAGAATTTAGTTTCTGATATGTACAACAATATACAATTCTGTGCTGAATATTGTAACTCTGATTTGATTAAAGCTTCGGTCAAATTAAGGTGAATCCCGCGTAGGATGCGGTACGTAAATTAGCACGAATCGCAAATATATTATGTAAGAGATTTTGAAAACATTCATGTACCTAAGTCTGATAACGCAATTGGTGCGAGCAAACTGCTCTCCTTATCCCGCGCGGAATTCAACTCAGTTTAACCGAACTTTTACAAGAATTTCTAATTTTATTAAGCCATAACATAACTTCTTCCGGAAACCAAATCCACCGCGACTCTCTTAAGCACTCCTTTATAGCAGCTTACTAAAAGGAAACCAAAAACCTCAATACTTTCCTATATTATACACTCGCTTCCGATAGGCTGTGGTAGCATTCCGTAATCAAAGGCGTCGTAAAACTATATTTTTACGGGGTCCCTCGGGTTTACGATGTATAAAATCAACAAGTTTTAGCTGTGCTTACAGATATTATGATAACTTTCTGATCGTAAGTCTGAAGTAACATCGTGGTCTGAGAAGAACCCATAACATATAAGTGCTTAACTGGGTCTTTTTTTTAAAATCACCATCTCAAAATATCACTAAGACTCAAGTATTAAGACTATTAGCTATTACAGCGAATCATTTCCATGGTTTCTTAATAGGTAGGTATCAAAGAAGCCTTTTACACAATATGATTTTTCAATAAGTTAGCGTTGTATTTAAAAATTTTGAACTTGTTGAGAGATATATAGGTATATATTTTTTAATTCTAATACAAGTAAGCCCTTGACTGCAATCTCACCTGATGGTAAGTGATGATGCAGTCTAAGATGTAAGCGGGCTAACTTGGAAGAGGTATGCATACCCCTGTTCGGTTTCTACTCGACATCGTACCGTAACGCTATATCGCTTGGCGACACGGCTTTGCCGGTAGAGTGGTAACCAACCACGGCCAAGGCCTCCCACCAGACCAGACCAGAGGCAATTTAGAAATTATAATATCTGTAGCTTCAGTTTATATTATTTTTAATTACTTAATAGGTTTTATCAAGATTATTTGCAGTGTATTAGCTTTACTTCATTGTATCGTAAGTCAATGTAAACATTCCCATATTACAGCAGAGCTCCATAAAGTGACACAAAAACACTGCCAAATACATCGCGGTAAGTTGCGCTCGCAAAACTGTCCTCTCGTGCGAAACTCCGTCCAAGAGCAGTAATGTACCGTCAGTAAATGCGAATTATGTGTGGCGTTAACCGAGATTGATTCGAATCGAGCGAAAGCATAAACTAACGCAATCACAGCGTAAGTATAACGCGTTCAGCATACAGCGATTTAGCGAAATGGCCCATTATGTTTGCGAATTACGCGTTAACTCCGCGGCGTAAACGCTGGATACAGTCCTCGGCGATTCTTCACGTGATGTGATCTGAAAGTCTTTAGCGAGCGGAACTTGTTTACGATGTTATGATAATTTTTCTATTCAAGCAAGCTTTTCACTCTCTCTAAGAGATTAAGGGCCTGTTTCACCACCTTCTGATAAGTGTCGCATTATCGGATAGCCTAAACGTAAGTTCTTAGTAGTGTCACTTTCTTACTTTATGTCAAGTGATAAAGACAAAAGTTGTGAATTAGTTATCCCACACTTATCAGAAAGTGGTGAAATAGGCCATTACTCTTTTGAAGAATGAAATGTAGGTAGGTATATCTCTCAGCTTTAAAATGCTCTTCCTGCATAGAAGAGACGGCAAGAAGCAGCCTCTTAGAAATGGTTAACATTTTGTTCAAATGTTTACGGATGACGGTTTGTATTCTACAAACAATCCTTCATACTAAAAATATAATCGTGAAAGTGTATCTGTATGTCTATTTATCTGTTACCTTTTCACGGTCTATGCTCTAGTTATACTTTGAGAAAATTCGGTATATATGTTCGGATATAGGTTACTTTTATACCGAAAAAATATAACCAAGTCCAGCAGTAAGTATAAAGATATAAATTAAAAATTTAAAAAACCCCCAACATTCGCCATTTTGTGGTGGCGGCCACCTTGGATTTGCATAGTGCTATTCTACTAGTCAAGCCCTTTCATTAATTATTACCTATATTAAGGGAGTTGTGAAATAATATGTAATCCGCCATTTTGTAGCGGCGGCTATCTTGAATCGATTTTCATCAAACATAGCTAACAACACTCTCGACTAATTCACCTTTCAAACAAAAAAACCGCATTCAAATCTTACCACCCGTTTAAGCGCTACAGGGGAACAGACAGATACACACACACACACAGACACGTCAAACTTATAACACCCCGTCGTTTTTGCGTCGGGGGTAAAAAATAAAACTTCCAGTATATTAAAATAATTATTTGCAGTGGTCGGATCTTTTGTATCAAAATATATAACATGATCTCTTTCAAAATATTAAAGTTTACTCAAAGCATAAAATTTGGCAACCCCGAAAACCATCACCGTAAAAGGGAAATAATTTCAAAGCGGCAAAGTTTGCGCATGTCTAGCCTGAGAGACAGCGCAAAATTTATAGTGTTATTTTTCTTTTTTCAGATATAAAAAGTAGATAACTTCAGTGTTTTAGACTAAGGAAGAATGAAACCCAAATTAAATTATTATCTTAGATATAATACCTACCTATTTCAATAAACTACTATTTTTTATATGGCTTTTACCTATTTAGATGAATTATAGAGTAAAATAGAATAGTCATCTTTATTCAATGATCCAACAAAGTTATGATAATCTACGAGTATATATATAAAAATGAATCCCTTTTTTCCTTGGTCAAGGCATCACGCGTGAACGGCTAAACCGATTTTGATGAAATTTGGTATAAAGATAGACTAGACAAAGGCAAAGGAGAAGCACATAGGCTACTTTTTATCACGGATAATTATAGAGTTCCCGAGGGATTCTAAAAAACGCTGACGAGGTCGCGGGCATCAGCTAGTCTTAATTAATAAGAGAGAGTTTTACTCAAAATGACTAGAATGAGTATAACTTGAATGGGTCGTGGCAATGAGATCCCGAAATCGTTAAATAATGTGGATATAAAAGTATTATAATAATGCTGTTATTCTGCCATGCCCCAAACGAGGGAACTCTTAAATGTATGAATAAAAAAAAAGGAAATTCTAAAGAATTAATACTCGTTATTTGTATTTGTTATTTTTAAAAGAATTTAAGAAATTGTCATTTTCACTTATTTCGCTTTATTGTTTCGATGTTTGTCTTTGACCTTTGTGAAATTTTACGGTCATCTCTTGGTCTAATCAAGTTTAACCTCCATTAGGAAACGGAACAAACTTTTCGAAGTGAGCAAACATTTTTGTAACTTGTCACTTGAATTCAACTTGTACAAAAATAAAACATTTTTTGTCTTTTTACGTACTATTATTGCTATTATGAACTATAGGTGACTAGGTTTGCTCTAAAAGGGTCTATAAATAGCTTCCTAAATTAACAATGACGAGAAAATAAGATAAATTAAAAAAAAAGTTCAAACTTATTTATTTCATTGTGTAACTTGAGGCTCTTATCGATAACTTACACGCACCTTATCACACTAATATTATAAAGACGAAAGTATGTGTGTGCGTGTGTGTGTATGTTTGTTACTCTTTAACGCCACAACTACTGAACCGATTTGGCTGAAATTTTGAATGGAGATAGATTATGCCCTAACTTAACACATATGCTTTTTGTCCTGGAAAAATCCACAGTTCCCACGGGATTTTGAAAAATCCGAAATCTACAGCTACAGCTATAGCAGTAGGTATAAAGGTTGGAATAAGAACAGGAAATCCACGATTCCCTCGGGATTTGTGAAAAATCGAAATTAACGCGGGCAAAGCCTGCAAGGCCCAAGGGCAGAAGCTAGTAATCAATAAATAATAAACTAATCAGCGTTATACGTCAGTATAAAAGCGCGTGAGAAGTATACTTGTAACCAATGTATAACCTCAAAAGAGCAAACACTCGCGAGATTGAAACAAAATTGGTAACGTATGTTATGCAAAATATTTAACGGCTAAAATATTAATTTGACACGCGCCTGTTTGCGGTTATAAATTTCACGTGCTCCGTTTTCCGAATTATTATTCATAAATTTCCAATGTAGGTACGTATTGAAATTGCGTAGTCAAATTCGTATTGAATAAAACCAAAATTCGCGTGAATTGTTCGTGAACTTGATTACATTTGAATTGTGTCTATAACATTTATTTAGTTGAACGCTCCGATTTGAATATCAATTTGTAGCGAAGCAAAAGTTTAATTGAAAAAGTTCATCTTTAAAAGACCTTCATGTTTTGAAACTAGTGGTCCTGCTAGTGATGCCCGACTGCCCAAATGCATCGCAAGATATAGTATACTATTTAAAATGGATAAATAACATACAAATTGCTTCATCAGTGCTATTTGGTGATTTGGTAATTTATCATCTTAAATTAATATTACTAAGCGTAGTTAATCTTTCGGCGCTGAAAATGAAACACCAATAGTAATTGCAGGAGCAATCATAATTGAACACAATATTTTACAACTGACGTAAACAGCGAAACATAAATACGGAATCAGAATAAATAACTAGCGAATGTCGAACGTAGCAAAACTAATTAGGCACAGTTCACTTGTGAATCGCAGTGAACTTTGTAATGAAATTCCCGAACGGACCGAGGCAAGGCCCTTCCGGTAACGACCTCTCGTCCTCGAAAATGTATACCGTTAGTTGGAAACTACCTGCACGACCGCCATAAGCGATCGCCCATAAATGACTAGGACCATCCCATTACAGATGAGAAGTTACAATCTCGATTGCGCAGGGTGGGTTCCTAGGTCCGCTACTATTCATCCTTTATGTTATCACTGACTGTAACACGTCGACCCTTAAAATTACACTAATCTGGATATAGAATCGATAGGAATTGTTTTTGAAAATTTACTGTGATCTTTGTTTTCATACTTTTCTGTCAAGAAACATGGTCGCTAACTCTGGACTTCAAGGGAATGCGGGTGATAGTGTATCGATCTGTTATGCTCGGAGTATCCTGCGGGATATGAAATCAGAAATGAAAAGAAGTGACAACGGTCAAGGCACATATCTCAAAGATTCGATAGACGTAGGGGTCCCGAGGTGTTCGAGTGGCGATCTCGCATCTGCAAACATAGAGTTAGACGCCTCCCACTACGTTGACGGACTATTTCAAGCCAGTCGCTGACTGCTGGCTACAAAACTTGCAAAAGACATACACATGTCCAGCAGTGGACGTCTCGGTTGACGATCGGTTGAGACGACGACGACGACGATGGGCCTATCATTATTCTCATAGCCTATGAACATACAAATATTGTCAGTGAAAACATTCTATCAATAATTTTTTCCTTAAATTTTATCGTTCCTGTTATTATAATTGAGAAAAGTTCCTGTCAGTATACTTATATTGAGAATAAAATGTGGGATAGTATCTATCCATGTATTGTCAAAGTAGATCGACTGATTGATTTTTACCATGAAAAAAATATTTTATCAATTGCTCTGCTGGAATCCTCTTGTTATTTTCTCTAGTTAGAATGTCGACAAAATTCGATCCGGGACGCGGAACAATCAAATGAACTTTTTTACTTTCTTCAAGAGGCCGGATTTGCCGCGAGCGCTCCAACCGGCATATTTCGGCCATCATCTGCCGTCCCACTTTTGTCTACCCAACTATGCTTTGATTAAACAATTTTGTTGTACAACGTTGAGTAATACACTTAGGAGTAGACATTCTCGTAGCTCATTCATTTGAAGGATTCCGGGTGTTTTATTCATAATATTCTTCTTTATTTACTAAATGTGTATACAACCAGTAGATGAATCAAAGTTAACGTGGGGAGAAAATAAACTTACTTAACAAAATATTGTTACGTGCTGGGGTTCGAAGATTTGGAATAAAACACCTGGTGACCCTTGATCAGACTTTATTCCGCACTTCCGTATTCCACTTGGTACTCCTGATCTTCTTGTAGACTTCCTCTTCACGCTTGTTCGCTTCCAATCCTCTTCACTTCCGATCGCTTCCTTCGCTTGTATTTCGCTCGGCTCTCAGAACTGAACTCCCCTCCGTCAGCTCGCCGGTCCCTTTATATACCCGTTACCGCGTGACTAAGCGTTTTCTAGAAAGTTCCACCCCTATCGATGTTTATTCTAGAAAAGCCGCGTTGTTGTTGTTTACATTATGGGTTGTTTACATCGATGGGTGATTAGGTATTTATTAGGTGTCGAGCAATTATGAACCTTAATGCTCTAGAAATAAGGTTCATTCGTAACACTGCCCCCCTCTTAGCGATGCTCGTCCCGAGCATCACTGTTGCTTCCGTAATGTTTTGCCAAGCGGTCGATGTGCACAACCTTAAATTTTCCTCTTGGTTGACGTTGAATCCTATACGTAACGTCGTTAATACGGGTAACCACTTTGTATGGACCCTCCCATCTGGTTTGCAATTTTGGAGATTTCCCTTTTCGACGAGTCGGATTATGCAGCCAGACTAAGGCGCCTTCCTCGAATCCGCTTGTGTTCGATTTCCGGTCGTATCTGGTTTTCATGTTCTCACTTGATTGCAATCCGTTTTCCCTGACTGTAGCATGTATTTCTCGCATTTTCTCTCTCAGATTGGCGACGTAGTCTTGTACGGTGCAAGGTTCAACCGGTGTCCCTCCCATCAATAAGTCTACTGGTAACCGTAGTTCCCTGCCATAATTGACTAACGCCGGAGTCGCCTTTATGCTCTCATGCTCTGCAGTCCTGTAGGCGAGGAGAAACAGTGGAATGTACCTGTCCCAGTCTCTTTGGTGGGCGTCAACCAACTTTGCCAAATGCCTTTCAAGCGTCTGATTGAATCTTTCAACCATTCCGTCAGACTGCGGGTGGTATGCAGTTGTGCGTGTCTTATGCAGACCTAAAATTCTGCATACTTCCTGAAACACTTGCGATTCAAAGTTCCTTCCTTGGTCTGAGTGGATTTCCAATGGTACACCAAAGCGACATATAACCTCCTCAACGAGCTTAGTTGCAACAGTTGTAGCTTCCTGGTTAGGTATCGCGAATACTTCCGGCCACTTAGTGAAGTAGTCCATAACAACCATGAAGTATTTGTTCCCTGATTCAGTCACAGGGAATGGTCCGGCTACATCAACAGCTATACGTTCCCAGGGTGCACCAACATTGTACAGCTGCAGGTTACCTCTACTCCTTGTCTGTGGTCCCTTCACGGCAGCGCAAATGGTACATTTACGGCACCAATCCTGCACATCCTCCCGACAATGGAGCCAGTAGAACCTCTCCCGCACTTTCGTTAGTGTCTTCTTGACGCCAAGATGACCTCCCGAAACTCCGTCATGCACTTCACGTAGGACATCGGGTACCTTGGCTCTCGGAACGACTATCTGAAGATGGAACTCCCTGCCGTTAGTCTTTTCCCATTTTCGGTAGAGTATTCCATTTTGTAGCGTAAGACTGCTCCACTGTGCCCAGTATGCCTTAGTGATAACGCTCATAGGTGCAACCTCACTCCATGTTGGTCTGGCGTCTCCTCTTTTCTTCCACACGATGATGTGCCGTAGATCCTCATCACCCTCTTGAGCCATCTTCATTGCATCATCCTCCCAGGGTCCTAAGGAACTCGTCCTGGTAAGTTTCAATGATAGCTCCGTCGACTCCTGTTTGATGCAATGTTTGCATTCTTCCGGGCATGGCCTCCGAGAAAGTGCATCTGCATTTCCATGTGACTTCCCGCTGCGATGTTGAGTCTCGAAGTCATATTCCTGGAGCTGTTCAATCCACCGAGCAACTTGACCTTCGGGATTCTTAAATTGCAGTAGCCATTTCAATACTGCATGATCCGTACGTAGTAAAAACTTTCGGCCGATTAGGTACTTGCTGAAGTGTTGCAATGTTTTTACCACGGCAAAAAGTTCCCTCCGTGTCACGCAGTAGTTCCGTTCCGGTCTTGACAGTGATTTGCTGAAATACCCCATAACGACTTCTCTATCTCCCTGCTTTTGGGATAGCACTCCTCCAATCGCGGTGTTGCTCGCGTCGGTATCGACGATAAACTGGCCTTCCGGTTGTGGGTATCCCAAAATTGGTGTTTCACACAGGTATTTCTTCAGTTTTGAAAAGGAATCCTCACAGGCTTCATCCCAACAAAATGGTCTTTTCTCTTCCGTCAGTCTATGTAACGGTTTTGCGATCTCAGAAAACCCCTTGACGAAACGCCTGTAGTAAGAGCACAAACCCAAAAATGCCCTTACCTCTGTCTTGTCTTTAGGGGTAGGCCATTTTTTAACCACTTCAATTTTCGCCGGGTCAGTCTGGATGCCCTCACTTGTGATGACATGGCCGAGATAATTCACTTCTTTCCTGAATAGCTGACACTTCTTCGGGTTAAGTTTTAAGTTTGCCCCATGTATTTTGGCGAAGACTCGCTCCATGTTTTGCAAATGGTCCTCGAAGTCTCGACCCATGATAACGACGTCATCTAGATACACCAAGCAGGCATCTCCTACTAAACCTGCTAGCACACATTCCATGAGTCGTTCGAAGGTGGCAGGTGCGTTGCACAATCCAAAAGGCATAACATTAAACTGCCATAATCCTTTTCCCGTTGAAAACGCTGTCTTCTCCTTGTCTTTTGGATGTATTTCTACTTGCCAGTAACCTGATTTTAGGTCTAGAGTCGAAAACCATTTCATGCCACTCAAAGTATCCAGAGTGTCATCGATTCTAGGTAACGGGTAACTATCCTTCTTTGTGATGTCATTGAGCCGCCTATAGTCCACGCAGAACCGTGTGCTTCCATCTTTCTTCTTCACAAGCACAACCGGTGAGCACCAGGGACTTGCGGATGGTTCTATTATTTTGTTCCTTTCCATTTCTTTCAGCATATCCTCCACTTCTTTTTCCTTCGCGATTGGTAGCCGTCTCGCCCGCTGACGGATGGGTCCCTCATTTCCGGTATTGATTCTATGCTGTACTAACGATGTTCTCCCTGGGTTTCCTTCTTGACTAGAAAAGATGTCCGCGTAGCGTAATAGAAACTTCTTTGCCTTGATGCTTTGTGAATAAGACAGGTTGCTTTTGCAGTCTTTAAGAAGCTCATAGACTGTAGGATCCTTCCAAGAACCTGATTTATCCATGCTTGACATTGCTAAATGTTTCCCATCGCATACTTGTGAGATAACCGTTGCTGGGGCTCCCTCCGTGCCAGCCAGTACTCGCCCCTTAGTCCTGGCTGTTACTAGTTTCCCTGATTTTGAGGGAACTTTGCATTCTCACCTCTCTTTGCAAGCTCCTCCAACCGTTCCTCTATTTTCGTTAGTCGGGACATCTGCGACTCTTTCTGTGGGCAATTCAGCTGCAGATGCCCTTTCTCACCACATCTATAGCACACAGCGCCAAATTTCTTCCTGAATGAGGGCTTAACCTCTTTCACCTCCTCGACAACTTCACGTAGTCTGTGAGTCTGCCGAATGTCGTGTCGAACTGCTTCGACCTCTAAGGCATGCGCCAATGCTTCTTTTAATGAGGCATGGTGACCAAGCCTCACGGCAGCTCTTACCTCCAGGTCTTTAATTCCGTCGACAAAAGCCTGCACGGTGTTTGCGGTTACCATCTTATCGTCGGCCGATGGATAAGCTTTCCGCACAAGCTTATCTATTTCCAACGCCCATTGCTGGAGACCCTCTCCAGATCGCTGGACTCTATCGCGCAGCTGGGCGCGGAACACATGCTCCAGATGTCGCTCCCCATACCTGGATTCGAGTGCATCCAACAGTTCCTTGTATCCACAGCCTGAAGTAGGAAAGGCCTCCAGAACAGTTAGAGCCTGCCCTCTCAATGCGACAGTGAGGGCAGTCAAGCACTGTTCGTCCGTCCATCCGTTGGCAGTAGCAACAGTCTGAAACTGTTGCCGGTACGCGGGCCAGGAGGTGCTACCGTCGTATGGGGGTACCTTAACATTAGGTCCCTGAACTGCGCCCATCGCTCCACTTGACGTTAGCCTTGTCGTTTCAAGACGTATCACCTTTTTCTGTAACTCGGTGAGGCCAGTCTTCACACCATCTATGTCCGTTCCTAGGCAGGTGACTCGCTCGTCCATGAGGTCCAACTCTTTTCGCAATTTAGCCACCATGCCGCCAACTTCGTGAACGGCCGACAAAACATTTCGCTGCACCCCTTCTTGATTTTCCTGTATCGCTGCAAATTTGCAATCTTGATTTTCCTGTATCGCTGCAAACTGTTGTTGCATTATCCGCATCAAACCCGACAAGTCAACGGTGGGCGTGGCTTGCTCAGTGGGCGTGGCCAGGTGGGTGTGGCCAGTGGGCGGGGCCTCCGGCTGAGTGGGCGTGGCCTCAAGGGGCGTGGTCTGGTGGGCGTGGCCAGTGGGCGGGGCCTCCGATTGGGTGGGCGTGGTCTCAAGGGGTGTGGCCTGGTGGGTGTGGCCAGTGGGCGGGGCCAGCTGGGGGGACCCACCAGGTGCTGGTTCCTCCAGGTGCTCCTCCACAGGTGCTCGGCTGGATTCCGCTGCACGCTGGGCCCTGGTCTTGACACCCTCGCTGCCGAAGTCGTCTCTCGGAGTCAATGGCATAGCTTCCAAATCCCACTTCTGACACCAATTGTTACGTGCTGGGGTTCGAAGATTTGGAATAAAACACCTGGTGACCCTTGATCAGACTTTATTCCGCACTTCCGTATTCCACTTGGTACTCCTGATCTTCTTGTAGACTTCCTCTTCACGCTTGTTCGCTTCCAATCCTCTTCACTTCCGATCGCTTCCTTCGCTTGTATTTCGCTCGGCTCTCAGAACTGAACTCCCCTCCGTCAGCTCGCCGGTCCCTTTATATACCCGTTACCGCGTGACTAAGCGTTTTCTAGAAAGTTCCACCCCTATCGATGTTTATTCTAGAAAAGCCGCGTTGTTGTTGTTTACATTATGGGTTGTTTACATCGATGGGTGATTAGGTATTTATTAGGTGTCGAGCAATTATGAACCTTAATGCTCTAGAAATAAGGTTCATTCGTAACAATATATTTTTGACGTGATGACGTCTTATAAAATCGATGAACGACATCCGTACGAACGAAAAAGCATGACTCATTGTCACGTACCGCATGTAAGCGAGAGCGCGGAGCAAGCGATAGAGAGGCAATGTTTTCTTATGACGTTATTCTATGTTTAATCCTACTAATACTATAAATGCGAAAGTGTATTTGTTTGTCCTTCAATCATGCTGTATTAGAGCTATAAATCGACGTGATTTTTTGCTCGGGTATAGTAATTGTGGACCTGCATAATGGCATAATACTATTTCTTATTAAATAATAAAAATCTAAATTTACACGGACGAAGTAACGGATATCAGCTAGTAAAATAACATATCAATAATCCACGCACATTCGTTTGACACTCTCATATTTTTGGACCCAATGGTCTGGCACCTTGTCAGAGAACTACATACAACTTCTCTTCCTGAAGGCGAGCGATGGTGTTGATTTCTGTTGTGCAAGCATAAAGCTTTTAATCTTTCGCCGGCACACAATCGTCGGATATGGAACGGGGCGGGAATGTGGGCATAACCACTCAGCGGTTGTTGCGAGGCCGTCAACCCGCAGGCAATTTCCCCGTGCGTTTATCGGTGCAGTTGTCAACAACCGCACAACCGCACAGCCGCGATCTCCATTTTGCATACGTCCCACTATACGAGTAACCTGCTTTGCTGCTCACTTTAAAATTGTCGGTTAAAAATTCGAGTCGAGTTTGATTCCTGTGTCAATGCCGAACGCCTCACAAAATTCCACAAGCAATCTTAGACTTGCCTTTACACAAGTTTAAGAACTCTGTTAAAAGTATGCTCATAAAAAGCTTATTATACAATTGAAGATTATATAAACGATAAAAAAGCATGGACTTAGCTCGTTCCAGCAATGCGCGAGACGGCATTTCAATCATGTACATAAATAATTGATATATTGTTATTTTTAAAAAAGAGCAACCGCCGAGTTTCTTACAGGTTCTTCTCGGCTGGAACTGCATTCCGAACCTGTGGTAGATTCAAATTGACGATTCAAAAGTACTTGTAAAAGTTTATTTGAATAAAAAACTTTTCTATTCTATTCTATACTGAACATTACCCAGTATTATAGCAAAATTCACATTAGTTCCGAGTACGTTCACTCTCACTTTTGTTAGCAATAGCGCCACAATGGCAATAATCAAATTGCTTCATTATCACGTCCTCTATTTCCAGTCAACTATACCTACTAGAATTAATAAAGGTCAGTGGGTTCGCACCGTTGGTCTCTCAGATATCACTTCGCTTCTTGCCCGTTGAGCTTATTAGCACACCTAGCTGGAATAATGAAAGTCAATCACACTAATATTATAAAGGCGAAAGTTTGTGTGCCGCAACTACTGAACCGATTTGGCTGAAATGAATGGAGATAGATTATGTCCTGAATACAAAGTCTACTTTTATCCTGGAAAAATCGACAGTCCTCACGGGATTTTGAAAAAACCGAAATCTATAGCTACAGCTATAGGTAGATTACTATAGCAAACTTCCTTCAAAGTAGGTATAAAGGTTGCAAAAGGATGCGGGAACGGGAACCAGAAATCCACGATTCCCTCGGGATTTGTGAAAAATCTTAATTCACGCGGGCGAAGCCGCGGGCAGAAGCTACTTTAAAAACAACGGGAAAACAGTATGCTATAATTAGCTCACCCATTTACCACTACTGATGTTTGATGCTTGTATCCGTACTTCCTTGTCTTTTAATATCGAGGGAATGATAGTAATTCGCGTTGACTCCGACTGATTGGCGTGCGATAGATGCTTTGACACGAACGAAGGCTGCTCGAGCGCGTGCAGCACGCGTTCCTGATTTCCCATTAATGCTACCATCATACATACATATCTGGTTCATCAGTATCGATGAGATGGTTAGACTCGTCACTATCGGCTTTTGATTGGAACACGATCCAGAATAGCGTGTTCTGAAATATTACTTCTTTATGTCTTACTCAGGAACCTTTATCTTATTTAGGAACAATATTGCAGCGATCTTCATAAAATGACTATAGTGGTATCAAGGTCAGTAGTAACTGTCCCTGCAGTCAGTTGATCTATCATCATCATCATCATCATGATCAACCCTTTACCGGCTCACTACAGAGCACGGGTCTCCTCTCAGAGTGAGAAGGGTTTTGGCCATAGTCTACCACACTGGCCAAGCGGATTGGCAGACTTCACACACCTTTGAGAACGTTATGGAGAACTCTCAGGCATGCAGGTTTCCTCACGATGTTTTCCTTCACCGTTAAAGCAAGTGATATTTAAATACTTAAAACGCACATAACTCCGAAAAGTTAGAGGTGCGTGCCCGGAATCGAACCCACGACCTCCGATTAGAAGTCGGTCGTCCTAACCACTAGGCTATCACAGCTTGTATCAGCAGTTGATCTATAGGTGTGAAGAATTCCAAATTCAAATTCCTAATTAACTCAGCAGTTGCTAGTTTCAAAAAGTGTCACCACGTGTAACTACGAGTATTAATCTATTTAACTAAAAATTATAATAATACAAGTGTAAATTGAAAATTTAAAAAACCCCCGACATTCGCCATTTTGTGGCGGCAACCATCTTGGATTTGTAATAGTGCTATTCTACTAGTCAAGCCCTTTCATTTGATACCCATATTAAGGGATTTGTGAAAAAATATGTAATCCGCCATTTTGTAGCGGCGGCCATCTTGGACCTATTTTCATCAAACATAGCTAAGAACACTCTCGACTAAATCACCTTTCGAACAAAAAAAACCGCATTCAAATCGGTTCACCCGTTTGAGCGCCACAGGGGAACAGACAGACACACACACACACACACACACACACACACACACACACACACACACACAGACACGTCAAACTTATAACACCCCGTCGTTTTTGCGTCGGGGGTTAAAAATTATAAAATAATGAAAAATCTAAAATTTCTTTCAGAATCATGTTACAAAAGTGTTATTATTAATTTTATTATGTAACTTTCAAACTGTTAACTTATCAAAAGGGACAAAGTGTTTTGCCTTTATCCCATCTTAACAGCCTCAATGCATCTTTGTCATAAAGACAGTCATCAATCGTTAACATCAACTCACCTGAGAAATCATTTGGGAATAAAGTTGTATTTACGTTTGTAATTTAATTCCGTCCCTCACCAATGTTGTTATTAGATTAGGTTTTGGACCTGTAATAAAATAAGATAAAATCCCATTACGTTTCTCGCCTTTGCGGGTTTTTTATTTGTAGATAAAGAAATGAAGAAGTTATTTCACAAATAGAGAATACTCTCGGGACCATAATGTCGCAGTAATTTTGTACGAGTCCCTTTTAATGTGATTTGATAACTTCAAGAGAACAATCTTCACAATAAATATGAAAATAGGAATTTGTTTGTATTTGGTTGTACTCGTAACTGCGATCTCATCTGTGATCAAAGTTACTATGTAATCTAAGATGGAAGCGGGCTAATTTAAAAGTTGTATGACAGTTACTTGACAGATAATTTAATTAAACTTTATTTGTCACTCTATTACCTCTATACTCTGATTTTTAATTCCGCGGAATTTTGACGTTTCTTAATGTTACTAGAGATAAAACAGTTCCCACAAAGAGATAATAAATTCAAAACTTACATATAAATAAAAATCAATTGCCTCATGTAGATATGACAAATGCCTGACAGATACTTGAGGTAAAGGTCAACCAGAATCTCATGAAAAATACGGAAATGAAATTCCAAAGTTAGCAACACTACGGCTGCCCTGGCGATAAACAAAGTAACTGTAATTTTTTGTGAAATTGACTTTTTTGCATTAACAAAAGTTTTATGTCGAGTAGTTTTTTACCACAGTTTAATATTTCAAATAACTTGAACTGTTTACAGAAACTTGAATTGCCCAAACAAAGTAACGATCCCAGGTAAGGTGTTCTGAATGTAATTACTTTGTTTATCACTAGGGCAGCCGAGTTAACCTAGTGTTGCTTACTACAAAATTTAATTTTCCTATTTTTCATGAGAGTCTGGTCGGTCTATACTTTAGTTTGGGGTAAAATCGAAATTCAGGTGGGAACCCTGTTTTTCGTACAAATAACTAATTCTATTTTTAAATGATAACTGTTAGAATACCACCGAATTAAAAATCAGACTATAACTCACTTTATTTAACCTTTTCATTGGAGAAAGTTGTGAAAAGAAATTAAGATTTGAACTACAAGTCGACGACCTCACAACAACCGCTGAAGTAATTATACATCCTGATTATGATTCCATATCCGCTCGTGGCGTACGGACAATGGATTAACGTTCCTCTCTCGCAATGAAATTGTTTAATCAAAGCAACGTTGAAGACAAAAGAGACACGACGGATGACTGCCGAAACCCCCTTTTGTCGCGCCCGAAGCAAATCCGGCTTCAGCGAAAGAAAGGGATTTTTTTTTAAATCCAACATTGCTGTTTTAAGAACTCAATTATAAGTTGGAAAACATATTAAGTACAAGTTATTTGAACCCAATAAATGTGTGTCATTTCTGAACTAAAAAACCTATGACCTTGAAATATTTACGGGACAATATACAAAGTACTACCCTTTGATTATCCACATGGCCAGATTGATAATGTAACTCACGAGTGCGCCCTAAAAAATGTTCACTTAAATTGGTAGGATCGTTCTCACCTACTTCAGTGTCACTTAATAAACTACGCAGTAAACAGCTCCCGAAAAATAAAAAAATATGCCGGTTTGTGCGGTGAAATTATGTCGTAATTATCCTTCACAACAAAATAAGAGGTCGAAGATCTCATATCATCAGTAAGTTTTTACATTTGAGTATGGTTTTTTGAGAAAATAGGATTTTTAATTTCGATGTTTCATAGGTACGTCGAACTGGCCGGTGATACCAGCTGAGCATTGTGGTATTTTGCACATTATTGTGCAAAAATATATTGTTGTATACGTGTGAACATTAATAATTTTATTAATAAAATCAATTTGTTGCCAGTATTGAGGTAATTTGCCACAAATATAGGGAAGTCCCGGAATATAGTAAATATTTATTATTAATATTATACTTACTGAATTTTGACCTTCAATAATTTTTTTAAATAATAATTATTGTAAATAATTTACATTGTAATTTAATTAATTTAATTTACATTGTAATAGGATTTTTCATTAAGTTTACATTAAGTTTTACAAAATTTACTAATTGTTTATGAAACAGTAGAATAAAGTATTTTTTTATAACATATTGTCGTCGATACATTTTGTTAATTTTATTTTTAGTGGAAAATGGCAACTTTTAATTTTTCATTGTTCTTACTTATTATTGTGTTGTAAAAATATTATATTTTATGATGCACGTACGCATTGATAATAATATTATGATCAAACTCTCGGCGTTGTTGAATACCCTCGCTTGCTGATCAGGTATAAAAGTTTATTAAGATTAATAATAAATTGTATATTAACAATATTTTGAATTTTATTTTAATAAATTACGTATTCACCATAGGGAATAAAAAATAGCATAATATTATACATATAATATGATTACATGATTATAATGAAGTGGTGATGGCCTTCTTACCCACACAAACACACACCAAAAATTCCATCAGAATCGGTCCAGCCGATATTTAAATAATGAGGTAGATACCTAATGAATATTCTGTAATAAAGTAATTACTAATGCTGTTTCCATGGCAAACTATTGATTTACATTAAACAAACAGTTTTACACACACGTAGATTAAAGATAAATAATTAATAAAAACAAAATTTTATCCTACACCATACTTGATTTATCTATAAAAATTGTGCAATTGTCCAAATAACCGGTATCCCTAGGCGCGCACACATATGCGATTCGAGGTTGTATCGTACACGGCGCGATTACCGAGGTCACGCACACATAGCCAGTAGGCGCGGCCGTCTTGACGAGTAATAATATTTCGCGTTACTCCCTCTTGGGAACTCTTTGGTACTACCTTTCTAACAAAAAAAGAATGAGTGAAATCGAACAACGCGTTAATGAATTACAGCTAAATACACGTTTTAACTTTCATCCCCTCTCCCAAGGGAACCGTGCTGAATTTCGGGATAAAAAGTATCCTATGTCCTACCTCGGAGTATAAACTCAAATCGTACCAAGTTTCATTTGAATCCATTCAGTAGTTTCGGCGTGATGCGCGGCCAAGATACAGACAGACAGACAGACAGACAGACAGACAAAAATGAAAAAAATTGCAGTTTTGGCTTCAGTATCGATTATAGAGTGCCCTCCAATAAAAATTTTCAAAATATCTTCAATGTACAGAATTGGATCTGTTACAGTTTTATTATTGTTTATTGTTTATTGATGAGATATACCCGTGGAGACATTACAGTTGCCCAATTCGTCTCCACGGGCTACAAAAATATAATACAACACAAAAATACAATAGGTACATAATAAAATATAAAAATATAAATACTTAATCAAAAATAATACAGAATTACTTATCCTCTAACATCAATTTAAATCTATTTATGAGCTGAAGCGGCGGGGTGTGGAATATATACAGTTCTGAGTTTCTATGTATTAGATCATTGAGCAAGCGTAGTGCACGAGCTACTGGCGCTTGCCCAGCCATTACAGTTCTGCAGCGCGGTAACACAAACAATTTACGACGGCGCGAAATTGCATAATTATCAGGCGCATACAGGCCTACGTGCTCTAGTATAACAGAGTTACTTTTCTTACCCTGTATCAGATTGACCAGGTATAGAAGTAAGGCAAGATTACGCCTCACTTCCAACCTATCGTATCCTGTCATCCCGAGCAAGAATAAGCTTGGATATATTGTGGGATATCCCACTGAATATCCGTACTGTTTCCTATATAGCCAGCGAATAAACTTTTTTTGTATCTTTTCTACCATGTCTATATACTTTGCTTCGAATGGATTCCAAATAATAGCGTTGCTCTCTAATTGACTTCTTACGTAAGCATTGTATAGAAGCTTTATAATAGAAATAGATCTAAAATGCTGCGCATGCCGGAGTACAAACCCTAAAGTTCTATAAGCTTTACAACAAATTTCTTGTATGTGACTACGGAATGTTAGATCTTGTGACATATTCGTACCTAAATCCCTAATCGTAGTCACTCGCGATAAAATTGTTCCGCTTAGTTGATAATTTACAACTATTGGTGCTGTCCTCCGCGTAAAAGTAATGATGGAGCATTTTTTTTCATTGAAAAATAATTTATTCTGGTTACACCACCGCAACACATTATCAATGTCAGTCTGAAGAATCAGGGCGTCAGAAGAATGTTCAACTTTAACAAAGATTTTCAAATCGTCCGCAAATAGTAAACAATTGGCGCGAGTAATTACGTTTGGTAAATCATTGATTAATATTAAAAACTCCAAGGGACCCAAATTACTTCCCTGACTTACACCGGAATGTGTATAGTAGGGTTCCGAACGATACCCCTCATACTGCACGTACTGTTTCCGGTTTCCTAGGTAACTGGAGAAGAACTTAAGTAGACACGGTGTAAAACCGACGGATGCAAACTTACCAAGAAGTACGTCATTGTCGACTACATCAAACGCTTTTTGAAAATCAAAGTAAGCCGCATCCACCTGTGTACCATCATCTACCACCTCAGTGACGTACGTCCAGAATGCCAACAAATTAGTGCAAGTCGAGCGGCCCACTCGAAACCCATGCTGAGCTTCAGAAAGCTGATGCTCGAATTGTTTCCTTATGCGACATTCTAGTATCGACTCAAATAACTTGCCGAAGACTGATAATACAGCTATTGGTCTAAAATCGCTTATCTCTGAACTAGACTGCTTTTTAGGGTTCCGTAGTAAACAAGGAACCCTTATAGTTTCGCCATGTCCGTCCGTCTGTCCGTCTGTCCGTCTGTCCGTCTGTCCGTCTGTCCGTCTGTCCGTCCGTCCTCGGTTAATCTCAGAGACTATTAGTGCTAGAAATCCGTAATTTGGCATGAGTATAAATATTAATCACGCCGACAAAGTGGTGAAATAAAATTTTGATAAATATTTTTTTTTAGGGTAGCTCCCCTACATGTAAAGTGGGGATGAATATTTTTTTTCTCGTCTACCCCATAGTGTGGGGTATCGTTGAATAGGTCTTTTAAAAATACTGTGGGTGTGGGAACATCATTTTTCGATTTCTAGATCCGTTTGTAAAATATGATGTTTTAAAGTGCAAATTTTTATTAGAGTCAAGTGTCCCCCCCCTCTATCAGCCAAATGGCAGTATATAGGAACTTGAAAAAATTCACAGCAGTAGGGTATATAATCAATTTTAAAGGAAAACTATCACGGCTAAGTAGGGTTCACAGGTTAAGGAGTTATATCTGTTTTTCGAGGATTGTGACTACGGAACCCTACACTGCGCGTGGCCCGCCACGCACTTGACCGGTTTTATTAGGAACTGGCACTACTCGAGACGTCTTCCAAACTTCAGGATAAAAGGAGTTCTTATAACAAACACTGAAAATATGATGCAATGGTGACAGAAATACTCTATAACAATCTTTAATTAAGTACGGTGGAATGCCATCCGGGCCAGCGGAGCGCTTCGCCTTAAGTTTTTTTAGTGCTCTCCTTACATCGTCACAAAGTATAGACTCTATGTGTATACGCTCGCTACCCCCACCACAGGCCTTCAATGCATCGTTGACACATAATCGCGGCGGCACCTGTGCGTAAACAGAACTAAAATACTCTGCGAAAAATCCGGCGCACTTCTCCTTCGGGACTAATTCCCCATTTTTCAAAATCTTTTTTTTAATAAAAGCTCGCTTGGTAGTTACAAAATCCCAAAATACATTTGGCTCACTCTTAATATTACGCTCCATATTCGATTTGTAGAGCTCAAAATCCTCATCGATGTTTGACTTGACTAGTAATCGATATCTAGAAAATAATTGCCGAAACTGCTGATCTTTCGTGGATTTGAATAGTTTGTGATATTTCGCTTTTAACTCTATATTTCGCTTGGTATTGCTCGAGTACCACGCGGGATAAATATACCTCGATTCTCCAACTTGCCGCTGTTTAAGAGGAACACAATCAACGAAGCACGACTCAAGAATTGAGTAAAATAGCTCAACAGCTTTCTGAGGATCTATAATTTCGTATAAAGGTGACCAATTCGTTTTAGCTAAACGATCGTATAGTATTTGAAAATTAGCCTTTTTAAAATTCCATTCCGTTTCCGCGCTTGACTGAGAACGGTTATATTGTCCCCAATCAAATACGCAGTCAAAACTAACCTCAAGCGGAGGATGGTAACTATCCGGGGGCACAACTGACTCCTCAGCTCTGTGCACCAACACTTGACTTAATGATTCACTAACAAGTATAAGATCTAATAATTCCCCGCTCTCGTTATAAATTTCATTAATTTGCTTAAGCTCACAAAATGTTAAAACGAAATCGAACTGAGTTTTTGCATTCAAAGTAGCAGAGTTAAAATTAAAATCGCCACATATTAATATCTTTTGCTCGCTGTAACAAGCACAAACTCTCTCAATACATTCATAAATCATTAAATAGTTATCATCACTAGATTTCGGAGGTATGTATACACAAATTAAAATACATATTAAATTATTGCCTCGGTATAAACCGCCACAAACTAACTCGCTATTTAGCGCTTTGTTAAATGGTAAGTTTATTGCGTGTAATGTATACTTTGAATGCGCTATAATAGCTACTCCTCCCCCACGACGATTATCTCTTCTGTCACACCTAAGCATACAAAATCCATTAGGGATCACTTCCGAATCCAATATGCCTTCAGTGAGCCAGGTTTCACTGATAAGATGAACACCAACAGGAGAGGCACAGATCGCGGAACAAAAAGTATACAACTTCGTACGCAGGCCCCTTACATTTTGGTAAGAAAACACTAATTTACGAGATTTGTGAGTTTGACTGTGAGATTGGCCGGCTGGAATCACCGTACACTTTGGTTGCACGTCTACGAAACCACTCGTTAAATTCAATATTCGACGGCCAATTCCTAGCTGACATGAAAAAGTCAAATAAACTTTCCGGCACAGTTATTACAAATGAGGCATAATTAGTATGTTTCAATTGCAGCTTTTCTACAGTATACGGAGCCCCAGTCGAGCACTTCTTAGCCATATATGATTGCACCTGATCGGCCGTAACATCATTTCTTAATGACCACAAGTGAATTTGCCTCGATTTTTCCACCGGAACTAACTCGTTATCAACTTCTCCAGCACCTCTAATTGGCGGTTTGCGCTGTCTACCTCTAACGACGCGCCACTGGTGTGATTCATGCGCGTTAATTTCCATCGAACCGGTAGCCGACGCATCGCTGGCGATAGGGAGCATATCGATTACGTCCTTGACGTCGTTCAGCTCGATACTAACAGGTGTCACCACTTGTGACTCACTGCTCTGTGACCGTGGTACCTGCTGCGTCTTCGACTGCACCGGCGGTGTCGGTTGCACCTTCGCTTGGGTAGAGGTCGCTGCTTGAGCTCGCTGTCTCCTTGTTACCTTGTTAGAATTCCCGCGACGGACTTCGGGTCTGCTCGCTGCGCCGTCGGAGTTCGTGAACCGGTTACAGCCGTCGCGCACGATGACGTAGACTGCTGTCTCGGCTTCGTAGTATTTCTGTCGCCTATCGATGTTTTGGGCTTACCCTCATTTGCTGCAGATTGCGTCGCATTTTTCTCATCTAGTTTTGCTTCGAGAGATCGAACTGCATCCAGCAACGAGTTGATTTTTAACTCCAACGGTAGCACTAAACTTTGCAGGACTTTTAACAATTCCGCAGGGACCAATTTATCCATAATTTCTAAGTTACAAATAAAAACTATGGAGCACACTAAAACACGTCATTCGCTATCGCACCCCCCCGCGCAATTTTTATATTATATTAGCCCCCCGCACAAAATTATATTATAGATTACATGTTATCTATCTTCTATCTATACATCTATCTATATTAATAATATAAAGTAGCTTGTCCAAAGTTATATCAATGAAAATCGGTAGTTGTATTGTCGGTTAAAAATAAAAAATTACGTGTTTCAGGAATTTTGGAAATTCCACCCCCAAGTGAGATTTATACGAATCCAAGCGAAGTCGCTGGCATCTGCTAGTCTATCTATATATACATATAATAAAATCGTAGACTTGCAGTATCTGTACATTAAAGATTTTTGCAAAATAATAACTGGGGGATGTTAGGGATAAGTAATAGAAGAGCCACACGTTGGCCTACATGAAATAAATGATTTTGAATTTTGAATTTTGAACGTTAAAAAGGTATTTTTGTAATTTTTGTCTGTTGGTCTGTTTTTCTGTTTGTCTGTTTGTCTGTATGTTTGTGCACGCATCACGCAAAAACTACTGAATGGATTGAAATGAAACTAAGCACGATTTAAGTTCATACTACGGAGTACCATATAGGATACTTTTTATCCCGGAATTAAACCACGATTTCCTTGGGAGAAGGGATAAAAGTTAAAATGTGTACTTAGCTGTATTTAATTAACGCATGGTCCGATTTAATTCATTCTTTTTTTGTTAGAAAGGAGATACTTTAAGGATTACCGGCTAATTTTTTAAAGGCTCGATCGATTTTGATAGGATTTTCACTGGCGGATGTTTACAACTTACCTAAACATCCGCCAGTGAACTTTTAACAGTTTTTAGCAAGATATGCTCAAAGGACTTTAGGAAAAATAAAATGATTGCCACGGGATTTTTAAAAATCAATATTCACGCAAACGAAGTCGCGGGTATCCGCTTGTGTTATCTAATTGTTCTGTGAATTAAATACCTTATTTCCAATTCAATGATGAAAACAGACAGAATTTAGATAAGAAAAATATTATGTTGAAGCTTTACGAGTTTATAGAAAATATTTATGCGTTATTCACTCACTAAAATTGTATATTTAATATTATCACATTTTTGAAATTTCTCATAAATATGACTGACACACACGAAGGAAATTATTTCAACAATTTTAAATTTTGATACGAAAAATCAAAATATTGTTTGTTTAATGGAGTGAATCCCGTTTTTAAAATTAATAACATGCATGGGTGTTCAAACAAAATTTATTTTTGGGAGCGACGTTTATTCTGAGAGTATTAAGTTTGCCAACTGCGGCCCGCTTGATTGAAGCGTAAACGTTTCGGAAGAGCAAAGTTTTGAAATCTGCGACAGGCCGGCCCCAAATGTTCTGAAGGATTGACTGACTGACTGCATCTTCCATTAAGAGATGGATGTTAAGGATTGTTCAAATGTTTCAGGTTTTTGAGAATATCATGAGAGGATGAGATCTATCAACCTCTGGCATTTATTTTTATCTAGGTAAAAAAATATTGTAATATTGTAATAGAGGAAATGAACTTTGACTCAGAGCTTTTTGAATAATTTACCTATTTAATTTGTGTGACCTTTAACAGTTTTAGTTACTGGTGATTCGGTCCGCTGACCTCTGTTAATACAAGAATGCTGGACACGCTCTGCCATGCAAATGACAGCTGATTCCTGTGCCGGTTTAAAGTGTCACGTCGAAGATTACGGGAATTGAATTTGACATTTCTCAATACTATTTAACACGATTCACACAGCTCCGAACACGTACCTCACTTTTCTTAGCAATCAGCGTATATAGACAATGTGGCTGATTCTGTTGTACACAATCTCTAAACTTAAACTAAATTGACAGGTTTAAAAATAGTGCTATCCTTTTCTGCAGGGAGCATTGTGAAAGAGATAGCAATCGATTTAGACCTGTCATTTTAGTTTAGATTTAGAGAAGGTGTACAACAGAATTGGCCACATTTACTTGAAAATTATATTACAATTGCTTCACGATCACGTCATCTACTTATAACTTATATTTATATTATAGAAGTCCGAAATGCAAAAGCTCCGACCAAATGCCTGTCTAGAAGTCATTTGGTCGGAGCTTTCGCAATTTGAAATCTCTGCATATGAGCAAAGTCCACGTATTTAGGTTGATTTTATTTTCGTGTGTTATCTATAATGAGAAACTTTTTGACCACTGTTATACTCGGTACGAAACTAAAATTGTTTTACCTTCGCGGCCGCAACTTTTCACTGCGGAATATTTTTATCCACGCCAATTATATCCTTGCGGCCGTCAACAAGCACAAAACTACAATTTCAATTCGTGGAACGCATATTATGTTGTGTTGCAGCGGCGTTCCCTATGATGGACACTGGACAGGTTAACAACCACCCTGCAACATGTCAGTTCTCTCGCTAGGAATTTCGCCCTCCCGAAATAACTGTACAATTCCATTAATCATTCACTCTGAACGCTGTTGTTTGTACAGTTTTGAATTTAAATCATTTCAAATGAATGAATTTGTACCATGTTAATATATTTCAATAGTAACAGCATTGGCAAAGAAAATCGTTTTTTATAAGTGAAAAACTACGATCGAAGCCTCCTGAACTATATTCTTGATGCATTCCTGAAATTCTTAAGACTTCTTTTAAAACGGTCATTTATAGCCTACTATAGATGGTGCCCGAGACTTCGTCTGTGTGGATTTTTCCCGGATGGAAGTTGCCTATGTCAATTTCCGGGACGCAAGCTACCTCAGCACCAAATTTCGTATAAATTGGTTAAACTGATGAACCTTTAAGAATCCCGTGGGAACTCTTTAATTTCCCGGCATAATGCCTATGTCCGTCCCCGGGATGTAAGCTAACTCTGTACCAAATTTCATCAAAATCGGTTAAACTGTTGGGCCGTGAAAAGCTAACAAACAGACAGACTTTCGCATTTTATAATATTAAGTATCGATGAATAGATCTTAACATGCGGTATGAAATCTCAGGATCGTTGCTGCAAGTTCAGGTCGTGGCCGGTCAGACAGCAGGCACGGGTATTCCATTACCAAGTGAACTCCGCTTCACAAGTGAACCGTGCTTAATTAGTTTTGCTTCGTACTGTTTTATTTATTTCTCGCTCGTATATTTTCATGTTCAGTCATTCGAGTTGACTGTTCAGTGCGAAATCGTTTTTAATTAAGCCTAATTTATTGGAAATCGTTCGAAAAATAAAGTGTTGTTTACGTAGGTACAGTTTTTATGAACTAAACGCGGCTTTGAAGTATGAAGTTGATTGAATTGAGGAGTAAATATTTAGGTGATTTTCAGTCGTCAGTATAGAAAATTGCTCACTGAGTTCTTTTATTTTTTTCGACTAATAGGGTAGGGTAGTTGACTTTATTTTTTTTAAATCAAATAGTTACGATGCTCAATAACTAAAATATAAAAAATCAGCCAAGTGCGAGTCGGGCCTCGCTCTTTCAGGGTTCCGTACATAATTATGAACAATATAATATTTTGGGTCTAAGAAATATTTAATTTCCGAGTTAGACATCGCAAGAAACCGTGAAAGAAAAACGCAAAATAAGTTCGTTTGTTTTGGTCACAGCTTATAAACTATTTTATGAATCGTTGTTTTCAGTATTTGTTGTACAAATAGAGCATATAGTACATAATATACCGAAATATCATATTCCTAACTAGTTTAGTTTTTTAGATAGCCCCCGTCACAAAAATGGTCTAAAATTGACAATTTTGATGACCCCCCATTTCCTTACTTTTTAAGCAAAAAATTAAAAAAATATATATTCGTACTCTACTCAATGAGCTCTAAACAATGATACCCCACAAGCTAGGGTAAGAAAAAAAATTTTTTTTCTGGCTCCTTTCTCATGTATGGGAGCCCCCCTGAAAAATAATTTAATTCAATTTTTAATTCAATATTTGATTTTGGGTCAACGTTTTACACCAAATACCAAAATTTCAGGTTTGTAACTCATTTCGTCTGCGAGCTAGAGACCTGTGACCGGCGGACAGACGGACAGACAGACAGACAGACAGACAGACAGACAGACAGACAGACAGACAGACAGACAGCCGAGTGACATTAATAGGGCTCCGTTTTTACCCTTTGGGTACGGAACCCTAAAAATGCTAAATCCAAAAGATCCAAAAGATCCAAAAGCAAAATTTTTCAAAATCTGGTGTTAGCGATCATTGATTATTTGACTTTAGGTTACTGACCTCCATAGATCCTTACACCACAACCTTATGAAAGTGTCAAGCGACAAATCAGCTGAGCTATATGGTACATTCTGTCCAGAATACCTATACAATAGAGCTGTCAATAACATAGAGTTCCTGTTGCAGGTGCGGCTAGTAACGCGCTATCGGTGCTGGCGCAGTGTAGTGCATGTGCGCAGGTGTCAGTGTGCGTGGCATGCGCAGCGCCGCGCGCGCGCGCCGCTAGCGAGCGATGCAGCGCGCGGCGCAGTTCGTGCTGCTCTGCGTGGCGCACATCTCGCCAAGTAAGTGCTATCACCACTAGCTGTATAAAATTACACATGCCTTCCTACCGACTGCGCCATACCTGTCGGAAATGTCGGTGTAAGCGGCATGCGCGCTTTGCATATCTCGCCAAGTAAGTGCTATCAACACTAGCTATATAATATTACACATGTCTTCCTACCGACTGCGCCAAATCTGTCGGTGATGTCAGTGCAAGCGGCATGCGCAAAGTATATATTACTATATTATTGCACATACTCGTACACTGTGCCGATTTGGCAGTGTCGGTGGCAGCACGCTGCGCTAATATGCGAAGTGCCGCTTGCAGGAAATATATGCTGGGTGGCCTTGTTCGCCGAGGGTATTGGCGGTACTCAAACGTATATCTACTAGACTCTTCACACACAAAACTGGTCATCTTGAAGATATTGTAATGAGAATTTCTTGACATAAAACCCAAGTAGGTATATTAATTATATTTTGGATCAGAATACGCTAGCCACTCGATCAAAGGAGGCAGTCTTGATATTATTCTACCGACTGCGCCAGTTAGGGTTGTTTGGACAATATTCAAAATTTTAGTCCATGCTCTTTGTGTAAGTTTTTTTGAGAGTAATTGAAAGATATGTGATTTAATTCAAAGTGATTAGCAACTTTTATCACAACAAAATATGAAAAGTAAGGTAAGTACTTGAAATTAATACCATTACGTTTCCCCTATATTATCGGAAAGAGGAAATAAACGGATCTTGAACAAATTGAAGATCGGTTACACAAATATCGGTGTGTACTTTCAAACTTTTTTACCGCCGAAAAGGACGGTCCTTATTGAAATCGAAAAGCGTTGCTGGAACACGGGAGGTGGGTGAGGTTCGCTCGTATAAATAACTTCGGAGAAATTTTACGAAGGTGATCATAAAAACAAGGGGTAGGCTGTATCGTGTTAAGCTGCGTATAACGATCCACCGTTATGATTGAATGTTTGCGAGGAAGACCTTAGTTATAAGGTAGTTTTCTTCAAGATTATAAGATTTGCCCGAGTATTACCTGAGCAATGAAATATTATATGAGTTTTCACGTTTTTGTGCGAATTCGCCGTTTACGTAAGGCGTCATTAGTTTAGAAACGCTCGCTTTTATAATATGCCGAAGGCGAAATGACAACTTGTTCAATTGTTATAATACACGAATTTTGCGTACTACTCGTGTATAGTTTGTAACGTGGACGCTCGCGTGCATCTTTCCAATTTATACAAGAGACCCTCTGCTATGAGATGGAGGCCCTGCGGATTTTTCTGGGTGGTTTAAAAAGAAAAAACAACGAAGAAGGGGATCTGGGGTCTGTAAGACCCCGCCATCTCCTTCTAAACTAACCTATCCGAGTCGAAGTGCCGCAAGTTCCGAGCTCGCTTCGCTCGCTCTTGGACCCTAGGCACTGTAAATTATGACATGCGCGTCCACTTTACAAACGAGTACGAGTACGAGTAGTACGCAAAATTCGTGTATACATTTTGCATTCGGCATACTACATAAGCATACAGCGATGTCTGCGATATACACATTATGTAGTCTCCTTTAAGGGCTATTCAATTCTCGATATTTTTCTTCACCGAAAAGCATTTCATGAGGTAAAATAATATCAAATGAACACAAGCTGGGAATTAATTGGATACTAGCGTCTGAGCAATCGCTCGGCTGATTTTTCTATCAAGAAGATCTTGTTCTAACGTGCAAATATTTTAACATTCTATAATTTTCACAGAGAAGCTTAAGCTTCTTTTTTAAACGCTGCTAAAATTGCCGGGTGCTTAGGCAACTGAAGTAAACGCAGAGGTGCCTTGCTGGAATTTAAAACCGCGACCGCAGAGCTACTATGGTTAGTTCTACAACAGTCGAATAAACAACATGATATGTGTAAACAGAATAGTTCGCGGACACACTTTGCGGTTTTTTCGGTTCCATACTCAAGATTAAAATGCGTTTATCTCGGGAGATCAAAGCGGCTTTCAGAAACTGCGGTCCCTTTCATCCCGGGCCCGAGTCCCGCTGGATCCCGTCTTAACCCGGCTTCTAGTTAGAACAATAACGTCACGGGTACTTTTGCTAGTATATATCTATGTACCTATCAGATGAAATGGAGATCTTTTTAGGTCGGAAAGCTTTGTGCACTATACAATAAGATTCTCTTTTCTTCGACAGGATTATATTTAAAACAAAAATCTGGATCAATCCGGTGTGTTTGTTTTTCACTGTCAACGAAATATTTTTTTTTTCTACCCCAATATTCACAGATTACAAATGCAAAGGTGCGTTCGTAGTGAAAATGAAAACCGTTTTCCGGAACGGAAGGCGCGTTGCCCGCGTCAAAAACAATATGGCCGCGCTGTTATATCAAACGATAAATTATTATTTTTCATCTCACGTGAACAACGTTAACAAAAGTATATGCGAATATTAAAAAAAAACATATCAAGTAGGTATAATATACCTCTAATCAAAATAAAATTCTATTTATTTTTTGCTTTGCAAACTTCGTAGATAACGGAGGGGAAATGGTAAGTATGTTTTAAGTTTTAAGACATTTTTCATGATTAGTCAAACTGCAGCATTAAAAAAAACGCTATTTTAGAATAAAGCAAACGTAAAGCCCTTTAGAATTTCCACCTCCATTTCGACCCCCTTTGCAATGAATATTTTTATTTTTTCAATTGCAATAAAATTGGACAAGCATTTTTTACTTATATTTCACAACTTATGACATGCAGACAAATGGACAGATGAAGTCGCATCAAAGAATTCCTTTTGATGAATACTTAACCCTAAAAAGGTTAAAGCGTTTTTGCCCCATGATGACGCCAGATTTTCAACACCAAACGGCACAAATAGAAAACTTTCTTGTTTTCATATTTTCGCCGCTTCGTCCTTCAATAAATAAATAACTGCCTTTGAACTCTTTGTAAATAACATTATAAAATTAAAACTCTTCTTTATGTTTATCTTTTCTGCTTTTAATTATTATAAAATTGCAAATTCATTTGTTTAATGATATCTCAAACTTTGAGTTTTTGTTTTTCGTTGTTGTCTCAGCTGGCCTTCTAATAATAAAGTTGATTTATTTCAAACAACATATTTTGTTTCCATTAATCTTATTATGTAAATGTTACGATATACTAAGTAATCCCTACTAATGTTATAAAACGAAAAAATGTTTGTTTGTTTGTTTGTCTTTCAATCACGCCGCAAAAGAGCTACGTATTTTCCTAGAATCGTGAAATCTTCATTTCAATTGGTCTCGTCTTGTAGTTTTTGCATGATGCAACTCGTATCTATACTAATAAATAAAATTGAAGTGTCTGTCTGTAATTTCGAAATAACTACCACATATTAAGCTCATATGGTTATTTGGACGATACCATAACCGAATCACACGTTTTTAAAATTTTTGTCTGTCTGTCTGTCTGTTTGAACGGGCTAATCTTCGAAACGCCTGAACCGATTTTGACGGGACTTTCACAGACAAGTAGAGGATTAACCAAGGAGTAACATAGGCTACTTTTTTAACCGACTTTCAAAAAAGGAGTTGTGTTGAAATCGGTAAAAAACGCCCTGATAGGTATTTTCGCTGCTCGCGGCGGCCGACGCACGCTCGCGCTGCATGGAACTCCCCGCGCCGCGCCGCACGCCCCTGCGCCCTGCGCCCGCCGTACGCGGTACCGCGGTACGCCGCCGCGCGGCGGGGGGCGGGTGGACCAGAAATCTACTTATCCCTCAGGATTTGTGAAAAACCGAAATTCACGCGGGCGAAGCCGCGGGCAAAAGCTAGTCTATACATATAATACAAGTGTAAATTGAAAATTTAAAAAACCCCCGACATTCGCCATTTAGTGGCGGCGGCCATCTTGAATTTGCAATAGTGCTATTCTACTAGTCAAGCCCTTTCATTTGATACCCATATCAAGGGAGTTGTGAAAAAATATATCATCCGCCATTTTGTAGCGGCGGCCATCTTGGACCGATTTTCATCAAACATAGCTAAGAACACTCTCGACTAATTCACCTTTCAAACAAAAAAAACCGCATTCAAATCGGTCCACCCGTTTGAGCGCCACAGGGGAACAGACAGACACACACACACACACACACACACACACACACACACACACACACACACACACACACACAGACACGTCAAACTTATAACACCCCGTCGTTTTTGCGTCGGGGGTTAAAAATCGTAGAATTGCCGTATCTGTACATTGAAGATTTTTGCAAAATAATAACTGGGGGATGTTAGGGATAAGTAATAGAACGTAAAAAAGGTATTTTTGAAATTTTTGTCTGTTTGTCTGTTTGTCTGTTTATCTGTTTGTCTGTTTGTCTGTTTGTCTGTATGTTTGTGCGCGCATCACGTAAAAACTACTGAATGGATTGAAATGAAACTCGGCATGATTTAAGTTCATACTATGGAGTAACATATAGGATACTTTTTATCCCGAAATTGAGCACGGTTCCCTTGGGAGAGGGGATGAAAGGCAAAATGTGTACATAGCTAAAATTCGTTAACGGGTGGTCCGATTTCATTCATTCTTTTTTTGTTAGAAAGTAGATACTTTAAAGACTACTGGCTAATCTCTGAAAGGCTGGACCGATTTTGATGGATGTTTACATTTTGATGTACCTAAACATCCGCCAGTGAACTTTTTACAGTTTTTAGCAAGGTCTGTACATATAATAAAATCGTAGAATTGCCGTATCTGTACATTGAAGATTTTTGCAAAATAATAACTGGGGGATGTTAGGGATAAGTAATAGAACGTAAAAAAGGTATTTTTGAAATTTTTGTCTGTTTGTCTGTTTATCTGTTTGTCTGTTTGTCTGTATGTTTGTGCGCGCATCACGTAAAAACTACTGAATGGATTGAAATGAAACTCGGCATGATTTAAGTTCATACTATGGAGTAACATATAGGATACTTTTTATCCCGAAATTGAGCACGGTTCCCTTGGGAGAGGGGATGAAAGGCAAAATGTGTACATAGCTAAAATTCGTTAACGGGTGGTCCGATTTCATTCATTCTTTTTTTGTTAGAAAGTAGATACTTTAAAGACTACTGGCTAATCTCTGAAAGGCTGGACCGATTTTGATGGATGTTTACATTTTGATGTACCTAAACATCCGCCAGTGAACTTTTTACAGTTTTTAGCAAGGTATAAGCTCAAAGAAGCTTAGAAAAAACAAAATGAGTCACACGGGATTATTAAAATCAATATCCACGCGAACGAAGTCGCGGGTATCCGCTCGTTAACAAATAATCAGACTAATATACACACTAGCTGATGCCTGCGACTTAGCCCACGTGGATTTGGGTTTTTTTAATCCCGTAGGAACTCTTTGTTTTCTCGGTACAAAATGTTACCTTCGAGGAAATGTAATTCCTCGTGTAATCCTCGGTCTGCCTATGAGAGTCTCAAAATCAGTTCAGCCGTTCTGAATACTAGCCCTTATTAACATACAGACGATCTAAAATTTGAAGACGTTGCGTTTGGGATATGCTATCGTTCAAGTCAAAAAGCGGCAGATGTTTAGATATGACAGACCGTTCAATTTTATTTATTTGTATGGACTATAAGTAAATTTGAAGTTGTGTGATCATTCTACGGACTGAGCTGCCATTACTAACTACTGCTAGTCAAATAATATGTTCCATATAAATGTTAAATCAGGAAAACGTCCCTAAATTCAGGTCGGGCTCGGCTCGTGAACTAACTTTGCTATCACCAATACTCTAACTTTTCTAATTTATAACAGAGAAATCGCGACGCGGCGTTGATCTTTACTGTTTAAACAATGGAAACTTTCATTTGCTCCAGCTTCGCCCGCTAGCCTCTATAGTGCCGAAAGTGTCACCGTATTTATAAGTAGGTACATATAATTCCCGCGCGTTCATGCTAACAACAACAACAGCAACATTGTCGAACGTGAATTGAAAATGGAATTCTAGAGCAGAATAGGTAGGTTGTAATATGTTGTAAATATTTAACAATTATTTATTTGTACGATGATCACTCATAATACAGTATAGTATATATAAATATAGTAGTATATAGTAGAAAATACAGTAAAATGTTTCAAAGTATTTTTATTCTTCAATGCCATTCATAATTATCATGTTGCAACTAGTCGCGTTTATTATTAACATGTACATAAATGCAGAGTTACATTTCCTTTTTCACCCAGCGACTTCGAGAAATGCGAGTTACATAACTCCAGTGAAACAAGTTTCTTTGTTTACACGGAGCTAGTTACAAATAAAGAAAACTTCAGTTTCACAAAACAAAGTTGAAGCAAACATCCTTTCATTTGTCTCAAAACAACGGCATCAAGACTTGAAGTATCTTTGAGTGAAGATATTAATTTAAGCTTCATATATAAGTGACAAATGGTACAAAGCAACTATTATTCATAAATGAAAAAGTGACCATTTGGCTACTTTTACCTGTTGTGTTATTATTGAACTTGCAAGAAAGAATTATCTAGGTTTTATTCTTATTGGCTTGACTTTCACTAACTGGATTTACTTTATCGTGTTTATTATCTAATTCACCCAATACACACGTCACAGAGGGCATTGCGTATTAAGAAGTTAATCTGTCATTTATATATAGATAAACGATGTCAACAAAATTTGAAAACAAAGTTGGTGACGAGTTTGTTCTCCCATACTCAAACCCCAGGGAATCGGTTTATTTTGAAAACTTTCTTTATTGAAATCATTTTCATATGCATATTCGCAGTCCGTTTATTCTGAATCTCTTTCCTTTATCACACCACTCTTACACTCCATGTAAACGTATTGATTTCACTACCTACTACTGCTAGCCGTACTGCTACGTTGGGTGGGCGCCGCTGGCGACGATAAATTGACAGGAAAATTTGTTATTTATGTAATCATATTTAGTACGTAAAACTTAGTATAATATTTCAAATATAGAACGCTACATTATGCATTTTATATGCCGAATAACCACTCTAACTTTAAAGTAAATCTCTACGCTCAAACTATATCATCTTCAAGCCAGCAGTTTACGAGGACAGGACGAATAAAACTATTGTTTCTTGTGAGAGACCCACTCTTCTAATAATTTATGTACCACCGCTGTATTTATTTCCGCTCTCAACTGACGTATAGCGAAAATACCACGTAAAATACTATATGTCACACCAAAGGAAAATGGCACCTTTTAACATGCTCTGAATTTATTTTTAAAGAAAGATCTTATTAACATGGTTATCTTTTTAAAATTTTATATAGAGGTCGATATCGCAGTTTACAGCTAGTTAAGATATATTACTAAAATTTAAAATTTTATTCTTAAATATAAAAAATCGTGATTTGCTCTACAACATTCGTTGTGTCTGTTGTCATTATGAATGTGTTTTGTCTATTCCGAGCGTTTGTTGACTGCGTTTTTACGACGTCACTGACAGCGCTATTCCGGGGAATGATGAATTAGCTCTTCGTTGCTGAGGGGCCGATTGCAATCTTGTTATACCTACCTACTGAAGCTCAACTATTCTAAACATTGATTTAGGGTAAAACCCGGATAGATGCCGCAGTTGGATAGATGCCTCAGTGTCAAAAAACCTGACTTCCCAAACTCGCGACTAAAAATTGATAGTTTAAATAAGAAGCGCAAGCCCCCCAAACCTCAGGCCCCTACATACATTTGTATTAAAACAATTTGTTTCGCTTGTGCGTGTGATTATCTCCGCAGCGAACGCGGCAAATCCTTCAAAGTTTTAGAGGCGAGTATTTGCCGTTGTATAACTTTTGAAGTAGTAGAAGATTCTGTTATATTTTTTACGAGCGGATACCCGCGACTTCGTTCGCGTGGATATTGATTTTAATAATCTCGTGTGAATCATTTTGTTTTTCCTAAGCTCCTTTGAGCTTATACCTTGCTAAAAACTGTAAAAAGTTCACTGGCGGATGTTTAGGTACATCAAAATGTAAACATCCGCCAGTGAAAGTCCCATCAAAATCGGTCCAGCCTTTCAGAGATTAGCCAGTAGTCTTTAAAGTATCTACTTTCTAACAAAAAAAGAATGAATGAAATCGGACCACCCGTTAACGAATTACAGCTATGTACACATTTTGCCTTTCATCCCCTCTCCCAAGGGAACCGTGCTCAATTTCGGGATAAAAAGTATCCTATATGTTACTCCATAGTATGAACTTAAATCATGCCGAGTTTCATTTCAATCTATTCAGTAGTTTTTACGTGATGCGCGCACAAACATACAGACAAACAGACAAACAGATAAACAGACAAACAGATAAACAGACAAACAGACAAACAGACAAACAGACAAAATTTCAAAAATACCTTTTTTACGTTCTATTACTTATCCCTAACATCCCCCAGTTATTATTTTGCAAAAATCTTCAATGTACAGATACGGCAATTCTACGATTTTATTATATGTATAGATTATGTCAATACACTGGTTCAATAAGTGTACACCTAAGTGTAAATAATCGCTCTTTAGTTTTTAGTTTATTTAATAAATAAAAGGGCATCTATCCATATCAAAAAGGATAGTTGCCTCGATTTTTCGAGGTATAGGTGCCCTTAGAGGCATCTATCCCCTAATATACCTATAGATATATCAAGTATTTTTTTAATATTTTTAATGTTCTTTTATATTTTTATTTCTTTTTTCAATAAATTCCTGATAGTTTTAATATACTTCGGGGCATCTATCTCTTTCAGCCCAATCTGTCCAGTGGTTTGAGCTGTGCGTTGATAGATCAGTCAGGCAGTCAGTCAGTCAGTCACCTTTTCCTTTTATATATTTAGATAATAAAACCTTATGAAACTATGTATTTTGCTTATTTTTTTTCATAGGGCATCTATCCTTTTTAGTATTTTCATAGTGGGGCATCTATCCACACAGGTAGGCATCTATCCCCAAAAAAAAGGGTCTGCGAAAAGTTAAATTCTGCAAAATCTGTAATCGTTAGGACAACAAAAATAAGTCATAATGGAACCCAAAAGATTAAACTAGCTATATTCATAAATATTATTTGTGATAAATTAATATTTTAAAAGTTATGAGGTCATTTCAAAAAGTGGGGCGTCTATCCGGGTTTTACCCTACATTTTGCCTTTCGAATAGCAAGAAGGTATCCGGAAAACTTTAATTCACTGGAATTTAGGTAAATGATTCTGCATTATACATTTTTTTGCCTTATGTAAACATAAGGCAAACATAACTCTTTTTTTTTTTTTCTGAAATACAAGTACCTACGTGTAAATAAAGTTGTGTACCCCAGGAAGTTCTTGACCTGGGTATAAATCGTACGAGTTTAGAATGGGATGGAATGCTGTCGAAATGAATTGAATAATAATGATAATTCTAAAAGATAATATCCCATTTTAAAAATCAAGCGCGGATTATTCTTCTCATTTATAGAACAAAGTCGCCACGTCATGCGCATTGCATATGTGTTTCTGACCGTATTGTAAATGGGAATAAGCAACTGTACCTAATATATCTTTATGTGTCTTCGTGTATCAATAATTGCTTCGTAATAATAAAAATAATAGATAAGTATACAATTTAGAAATGATAGCAAAGCTCACGTTACCTTTTGCACTCGATTTGCGGCAACAATACAAATTGTGTGCTCTATAAAAAGCCTACAATAGTTGCCCCGCGGGCGAGTGTCAAAGAGCGACCTTGTTCCACATGCCTCTATTGTTAAGGTCGCCCTTTCAGACCCAGATACGGATTTCGAGAGCGAGAAAACTTGGATTCGGAAGAAACTGTTCTCTTAGAGCCTATGCACACGTTACGCGTTTCACGAACGCGCGATTAGAGACCCCGCAGATATACAATTTCAAGTTGACCAACTAAATCGCAGAGTATACTGATAAGCACAGTGACTTATGATACCCCGCACATCATAACCAACTAAATTGTTCAACTAAATAATTGGACGACGATTCTATCAGAATTGAAATTCCCTTCTGATTACGTCCAATTTAAAAGTTGGCCGATTAAATTGTGACAGTTCGCGATTTAGTTGTTCGATAATCGGCTAACTGGAAATTGTATGTCCGCGGGGTCTCTTAGAATGGATTACAAAACTACAGAGCGAGTCCAAAAAGCGGTTTGTTGCGTTACAAATAATGCTCGCTATTATAACATTGTAATAAATTCTATAAAGAACGGAAAGAGATGACCGCCATTGCGTGTCACGCGGTTAAAACGCGTGATTGAATTTTGGACGTCTGTATTTCTGAATGCGACGGAGGGCTGAGGGCTGAGGCACGTATGGGTTGCCTTTCAATGGGGTTTGTAACGCGACTTCCGCGCGTAGAAAATACTCCGAATGCCTATGGTATTGAATGCTCTTAAGGTGTGTAGAGATCAAATATTTTTTATAATTTAATCCACAGACCGAAAAATTTGTCTCTTATAGAATAGAATAGAATAGAAAAGTTTTTTAATCAAATAAACTTTTACAAGTACTTTTGAATAGTCAAATGAATCTACCACTGGTTCGGAATGCCATTCCAACCGAGAAGAACCAGCAAGAAACTCGGCGGTTGCTCTTTTCCAAATTTACAATATCAATATAACAATTTTATGTTAAGTACATGATTAAGTACATTATAGAGTAACAAATCCAATCACTGCTTAAGTAATTCGTTAACCCTACGGTTAACAATGAGCAGTGAGAGTGAGCTATGTATACTGACTCAATTTTCTTACTCGAAGTAGACCGGTACTGACCCGGCCCCCGGCCAAGTTTATATTTCGACAAGCCCAAGAACATAATAAAAGTTGGTTTTCATAAACGCCTTTATACCTCCACTTCGCGACTCAACTTTAACCACTAAACTTTCGTAATAAAACTGAACATTAAGCAAAGTCGGAACCATTAATATTACACCTGTCTAACGTACAGGTTGCCCATAATTACTGGTGTTAACCCCGCCTGCATAATTTACTTCTGCTAAATTGGTAAAACTTTACTGCTACTGCGGCTTAGCGTGGACGAAAGATAAGTCAGCTATTTCAGGCTATAGCAGAGGTTGGGAGTCCCTACAAGAGACCTCTGATCTATGTCCAGCAGTGGACGTCTATTGCTAATTGGTGACGACCACAATGACCTCTCTTAGGTGCTTTAAAGTGCTAGCTGATGCATTTTTTTGCCACGTGTAGTGCGTTAATTCCATGTAGGTATAAACGGTATTATTAAACTCCTATTTATATCTGTTCTAGGTATTATGTTAGCATGTTATATCATCTCATAGCATGTAAAATTGTGAAATCATAGTCAAACGAGCACTCTATATAAAAAAAAAAAACATTATTTTCAGTACACGGACACAGAAAAAAAGTTTTATATACCTAGCCATTTAAATGTAGATATCCGTTTACCCAAACTTTTTTCACCTCAGCCAGTTTTTGTTCCCATTTTATTTTATTTCCGGTGAGGTTCAAGTGGGGAGAGGGGGTACGGAACGCGTTAATTAACGTGTTTTTCACTCGTTCGCCGTTGTACCGGTAACGAGTCCCAAGTCCGGAGGAAATTTCGCTTTTTATATGGCCTTAACCCTATTTATTATCTGTTTCTTTTTACCTTTTTCTTTGAGTAAAGCGAAAATAAAATTTATATACCTAACTTACATACTGAAGTTTGGTAATGTTAGTAAAGTAATGGCACGTAAAGTATGGTTTAGGAACGTATCACTACATAGTATAAAACAAAGTCGCTTTCTCTGTCCCTATATCCCTATGTCCCTATGTATGCTTAAATCTTTAAAACTACGCAACGGATTTTGATGCGGTTTTTTTCAATAGATACTTAGAGTGATTCAAGAGGAAGGTTTATAAGTAGAAAAATTGGATCCGGTAGGTGGCGCTAATAGCGGGCAGGACGACGTCTGCCGGGTCCGCTAGTACAGAATAAACATAAAAACATCCAATTTTTGTATAGATTTTTATTTTAAGGTTTTTCGCGGGCGTATGCAGAACAACTCATCAAACATCATAATCGGATGATTAGTTTAGGAGCGCATAGAGAACATTGAAACAAACATTATATACAAATATAATAATTTATTTATTTCTGATGGTAGTACTGTTAGAGTTGAAATAAGAGATGGAATCGGAGAGGGGTAGTGCGGTCGTTAATTAAGGTGTTTTTCACTCGTTTGTCGCTCTCGCTGCTCCGGGTAACGAGTCCGGAGCGATCCACTCGTCATGTGGCCTTAACCCGATTATCCCGTTCTTTATACATAACATTTCCACTGAACAAAATAGAAATACATAAGTTTTATTCTCTACCAAATTTAGATAGATTTCATAGCGTTCTGCGGCAAAATCTATATTTTATTGAGGCGTAATCTGCAGCTAGCCTCGTTAGAACCGTGCAGCCACGAAAGGATCTCTGATATATTACTGTACAGAATGATTATGGATAAAGATTCTTTATAAATGGATTATTACAACCATCTATGCAAATGGACGTTGGGGTCCCAAGGTGCTCGAATGGCGACCTCGCACCAGTAAACGAAGCGTAGGTAGACCCGCCACTCGATAGACAGACGATCTCAAGCGAGTCGCTGGCCAGCCGCTGGAATCAGGCGGTACAAGATCGTGTGCTGCGATCCTTGCAAGATACTATGTCCAACAGTGGACGTCCATTGGTTGAAACGAAGGAACGAACGATGCAATGGCTCTGTCACAGGGCTCTGTCTAATATCAGCTTGTATTGGACTCGGTGTATTGACGCGCCAAAAGAATTAGCGGCGTTGAAGTGCTGGTCAACAAAGTTGCTGAAGCATCAGTGTAAGATTGCCTCTCTGTGTTATTGTTCAAGATGCATTTCGGGGGGTCTGCCCATGAATTATATAACTTAGTTTCTTCATTACCGTTCTATTATCGAGCCGGAAGACATCGCGAGGTCGTTTGACATCTTACGGATGCGCTCTCTTTGTTTCTATGAGCAATTCGCAGTGCAAAGATTTAGCTTGTGTCTTTGATTTACCCACCACTACAGCCTTTTTAATATCCCACTGCTAAGCACAGGTCTCCTGTCTCATAGGAGAGAGGGATTCCGGATTTAGAGCTTAGACCCACCACGCTGCTCCAGTGCGGGTTTTCGAGTAACTCCCTTTATCCAGTTAACTTTAAATTAAAAGAAAATAGGCATGTTATTGACAAGCGCACTACTCCACATACTCTCATATTGATCGCAGTCAAGTGTTAGTCTATAACTTAAAAAAATCGTTTTGACGTTCCCTCAATTTAGTTTTTTCCTCTGAGAAGCTTATAGCTTTAGCTTAGTGGAGTACTAGTACCATAATGTTACCACGTAATGTGAAACTGACCGCTAAGCCAAGCCATCGATTCCTTATTTATGCAAATTGTATGAGTACTCCGGCAATTATGAGGGAACCGATAAACAAACACATAACTGCCAAACATTCCCTTCCGTAGCGGGGTAATAAAAATACGTAACGTCTGAAGAATTCATTAATTAACATCATTAGCATAAAACAACTCTAATGCCCCAAGGCTCGAGGGGCGTGGGTGTTGCCCCGTCTCGCGTTATTCCATTATTTATTTCAATCAGATTTTTAATGATGTTATTTTTGTTGTTCTCGACTACCACGTACGTACAAAGGTGGAGTTTTCCATAATGAGCTGTTATCCAAATTATCGAATACGTCATAAGACTAATATGCGTTGGCGGGCTTACATATATTCCATCATGAGTGCTAACGAGTGAGTATGTATTTTCAAATAATGTATTTTCATGTTGGTCAATTTAAGGCTCCCATCCATGGCAAGTCATGACGCTACCACCGGATTTATTCATGGGTGGTGTGTGATGTTATTATGTAGGGTGGTAACCAGCCACGGCTAAAGCCGACACCAGACCACACCAGATACAATTTAGAAATTATAAAATCCCAAATTGCCGCTGCCGGGAATCGAACCCGGGACCTCCCACTTATAAGACCACAGCGCTCACCGCTGCGCCAGGGACGTCGTCGAGCGATTGGAAAAGGAATAGGGTAAAACCCGGATAGACGCCCCACTTTTTGAAATGGCCTCCTAACTTTTAAAATATTAATTTATCACAAATAATATTTATGAATATAGCTAGTTTAATCTTTTGGGTTCCATTATGACTTGTTTTTGTTGTCCTAACGATTACAAATTTTGCAGAATTTAACTTTTTGCAGACCCTTTTTTTTGAGGATAGATGCCTACCTGTGTGGATAGATGCCCCACTATGAAAATACTAAAAAGGATAGATGCCCTATGAAAAAAATAAGCAAAATACATAGTTTTATAAGGTTTTATTATCTAAATATATAAAAGGAAAAGGTGACTCACTGACTGACTGACTGACTGATCTATTAACGCACAGCTCAAACCACTGGACAGATCGAGCTGAAAGAGATAGATGCCCCGAAGAATATTAAAACTATTAGAAATTTATTGAAAAAAGAAATAAAAATATAAAAGAACATTAAAAATATTTTAAAAAAATACTTGATATATCTATAGGTATATTAGGGGATAGATGCCTCTAAGGGCACCTATACCTCCAAAAATCGAGGCAACTATCCTTTTTGATATGGATAGATGCCCTTTTATTTATTAAATAAACTAAAAACTAAAGAGCGATTATTTACACTTAGGTGTACACTTATTGAACCAGTGTATTGACATAATAAAAAATATAACAGAATCTACAACTACTTCAAAAGTTATACAACGGCAAATACTCGCCTCTAAAACTTTGAAGGATTTGCCGCGTTCGCTGCGGAGATAATCACACGCACAAGCGAAACAAATTGTTTTAATACAAATGTATGTAGGGGCCTGAGGTTTGGGGGGCCTGCGCTTCTTATTTAAACTATCAATTTTTAGTTACGAGTTTGGGAAGTCAGGTTTTTTGACACTGAGGCATCTATCCAACTGCGGCATCTATCCGGGTTTTACCCTACTGCTCAAGGGATAGAAATCAGCAGTTGTTTTCTTCAAAACATGAAAAGTTACAATCATAGGCTATTTCAATGTAACAAACTACCTATGACACTTCAAACTAGCCTCAGTAGGTAGCGCAACGGTCGTTGGGTGCGGATCGAAAACCATATAAGGTCGACGGTTCAAACCCGTTACACTATTGTCGTACTCGTACCCACTCCTAGTACAAGTTTTCACTTCATTGGAGGGGACAGGGAAATAGTAGTCATGTTCATCATGGCTAATATTCTTTAAAAAATCAGCCAAGTGCGAGTCGGGCCTCGCTCTTTCAGGGTTCCGTACATAATTATGAACAATATAATATTTTGGGTCTAAGAAATATTAATCTGTGCCTCCTGTGACAGGTGATACAAGTCAAAAATCACCATTTTACAGGAGAGCAAAAACAAGATTAAAAAAATTCTAGTTCGCGATCTAATTGAGCTAGGTTAAACTTGAGTGCTTTCTTTTGTAGATAAAAACATTCACTTTCACCGTGTATTTAAATTTTTGCGGTAAATATTATAGTTTTAAAGTAATTCTTGAAAAACCTGTGAGTTATACCTTTTTTAATTTCTAATCAATGCTAAAATTACGTGATAAATGATACAAGTACAGTTAAATTACGTTACACCTATATATTGTCTTCGTGTAAATTGATATACATAAAGTAAAAATATCTAATAACTCATTAGAATATATTCCCAACCCAATGGTGCTCAAACAAAGGATAAATGTAATATCTCAAAGATGAGATTTTTTTACTTATCAGTCCCCTATTTTAACAATTTAGCTGAATTGTATCAGTTTGCTAAAATTTTGGTCTTCTGAAAAATGTGTTAAATAATACAACTCATGTTATACCCCTCACTAAAATGCATTATGGTGCAAATAAATACAAGTTTTACAAAAATAAATCAACGTTTGTGAAACTTCTTCTAAACCAATAATTCACTAATAAAATACTAGCTGATGCCCACAACTTCATTTCGGGTGTATTCTTAGAAGTATCTTATATCGATTTCCAGGATGTAAACTGCAAAAATATAAAGGTTTTTATCTTCAATATGATGGACTCCCACACAAAGATTTAACCCCTATTTCAACCCCTTCAAGCCTTTATTTCGCAACAAAAGATAACTTATGTTGGTCTCCAAAGTCTAATTTATCTCTGTTCCAAATTTCATCAAAATCGGTTTTGCGGTTTAGGCGTGAAAGCATAATATACAGATAGAAAGAGTTACATTCGCATTTATAATATTAGTATGGATTAAGTCCTTACATAATATTATGAAACTGGCGTTTTATCGAACTGGCTACTATGATCTCATATATCTTGGCGTATTCCAAATTTAAATTTATTTCAAAAGTGGTTTATGTATTTGTTTTTTGAATCTAGTGATTCATTTGTTTTCGCTCAATTTGATTTTTCTTTGACATCGATCTGTTCAAAAAATGGAAAACTTATCGCATTTTTTACGAATACCAGTTCCACAGTGGCACCAGTACTGCAAAAACAATTCGAAGAATTAATGATGAGTATGGGGAAACCCTTACTGTAAAAGAAAGCATGGTACGATTTTTGTTCCAACGTTTTTGTTCTGGAAATTTTGACCTAAAAACAAACCCCGTGGACGGCTGGAAACCCTAGTTGACAATGAAGAATTAAAGATGATTGTGGTAGCGGATCTATCGCAAACTATGTTAGAGTTAGTGGCAGGCTTCGGTGTGAGTGATATAATAATATTAATTCACTTAAAACAAATTTGAAAAGTGAAAAACTCGAGAAATAGTTACCTACCGCATGAATTGAGTGGAGCACACTGACAAACACGCATTAAATGCTGCGTTACATTACTCAATTGTCACAATAACGACGGAATTTTGAATCGTATTGTTATCAGTGATGAAAAATGGTGTACGACAGTCGGAAATGCTCATCACAGTGGTTGAATCCAAGAGAACTGGCGAAACCCAACTGGTGAAACTGTCCCAAACGAAAGTTGACTCAGAAAAAACTGCTGGTGTGTGTTTGGTGGACCAGTGCTGGTATCATACACTATGGCTTCCTAAGATCTGGCCAGACAATAAAGATAGATCAACAATTTCAAACCATGATGGAAACGTCAGCAGTTAAACAACCGAAACTGGTCATTTCTCTTGCCCAATGCTGTTAACTTAGGTCTTAGACCAACGCTAGACCTCATACTTCACAACAGACAGTCGCTAAATTAAAGGTGCTGCGATTGAAATATCTCCAACACCCATTACTCTCCTCGGGAGTTTGCTTCAACAGATTACTACTTTTTTCGGAATTTAGTCAATTTCTTGCAAGGAAAACAATTCAATAACAAAGTCCTAATATTTAAACTCTGTAAAACTCATGATCGCGCTCCTGAATAAAGCATAGCAAAACAGATTTTACTTCTTGTCGGTTGAAACAGTAATCTTGAAGTGGTTGGCTATTGGTACTGTCTTTATTGTAATCGTAATAGCGTAAGCTTTACCTCGTTTCAAACAATCCATAGTCTTGTATTCATCATCCTTGAATTCATTTTGTGTAAGAAAAACGGGGAATATTTTCTTTGGTATGCAAAACAGATCGAACATCACACCACATCAACTTTCCAATGCAAGAGTAAGAAATTGCTTGAAAACATGTTGAATCATAAGTCATTTAGATAACAGTACCTACCTAAACTTTGCTGTTTTGTTTGAAGCTGTATGCACTAGTTGGTACCAATCTCTTTGCAAGTGAATAACCATACTCATATGCTTCTTCTTACGCTCAATTAACGCATGGTTGGTGTCAATCTCCATAAGAGTATGACTTGACGATTTCACTTGTATCATTTAGCACGTCTCCTTCTTCATACATTTTTTCTAGATTTGGTTTGAGTTTTAGATACAATTCAATTTATATTCGTTTACACAGATAATGTTGATTTGTACTCAATGATACAAGTCGAGATGTATCACTGATCACAAATGAGGCATAAATTTAGATTGTGATTATTAGGTATATGTATAATTGTACCCTAATCAGTTTTGAAAAAAATCTGTTCAAAGTGATATAACTCTAATTATATCAATATTCACGATAAATATACTAAAAATAAAATGTGAAAATTAATATAATTGCACTTATACCACGAAGCACGAAAAATAATGCATGCAGAAAATTACTTATTGAGGTTACAACTTGAAATATATCTATATGCACGATATTTTTGCAAAAATGCTGCCACTTATATCACTTTGCACAAAATTATCTCCGAAACTATAATAGTTAGAAGAACGTGGGTTAGACCAAAAAAAAGCTAATTTTTTTCTGATCATTTCTATGTAAAAATCTCAAAAAGGGTACAACTCGACTTAGATCACTCATCACAGGAGGCACAGATTTAATTTCCGAGCTAGACATCGCAACAAACCGTGAAAGAAAAACCCAAAAAAATGTTCGTTTATTTTGGTCACAGCTTATAAACTATTTAATAAATCGTTGTTTTCAGTATTTGTTGTTTAAATAGAGCATATAGTACATAATATACTGAAATATCATATTCCCAACTAGTTTAGTTTTTGAGATAGCCCCCGTCACATAAATGGTCTAAAACTGACAACTTTGATGGCCTCCCATTCCCTTATTTTTTGAGATAAAAATAAAAAAAATATATATTTGTACTCTACTTAATGAGTTCTAAACAATGATACCCCACAAGCTAGGGTAAAGAAATTTTTTTTTTTCCGGCTCCTTTTTCATGTATGAGAGCCCCCCTGAAAAATAATTTAATTCAATTTCTAATTCAATATTTGATTTTGGGTTAACGTTTTACACTAAATACCAAAATTTCAGGTTTGTAACTCATTTCGTCTGCGAGAGACCTGTGACCGGCGGACAGACGGACAGACAGACAGACAGACAGACAGACAGACAGCCGAGTGACATTAATAGGGCTCCGTTTTTACCCTTCGGGTACGGAACCCTAAAAAACTATATTCGGGGTAGCTGAAATCATAGCCGATCGCTTCTATATGTAGTCTTAATAAAGTGTCATATATTTTCTAGGTCATAGCATTCTATTTATGTCTTATTGTTGCATAATTGTGGTCTTGTTGCTTGACGTAATGTGATAACAATAAATGTGGGTGTTGTGAATGATGTGTGTTTACAATGTCTTACGACACTTCAGGTTGCGGAAGGAAGGGGTCGCCCACTTCTAAAGACTGCGTGGGTTCTGATGACTATTTCACACAGTGCGTTTTTATAGCTATTGTTAAGTTGACATTACATAATTCTATAGTACACAATCTCTAAACTTAACCTAAATTGACGAGTTTAAAAATAGCTGTGTGCTATCTTTTTCTGCAGGTAACATTTTGAAAGTGATAGGAATATGTATATTCAACCCTGACATAAGTTGGATTCGATCGAACTTGATGTTTAATGTGTTTGGTATGTGTCTAGTCAATGAATAATCGATATTCTATTCTATCCTATTCATTTTAGTTTAGGTTTAGAGATTGTGTACTACAGATTTCGCCACATTGTTCTTGTCATTTTGCTTTTAGGACTTTCATTAGTATACACTACACTACTTATATACCCGCCTATATCATACGTGTACAAATAAAAATAGTTTCTATATTTTGCAGTTACGTTTGAAGTCATCTTATTGAAAATTATTTTTAGTATATAACACCAATTTACCAAATTGTCAAAGGTCTCTTCGTTTCAATCATATCTTTATGGAAGGTAAACAGGCTGAAAAATTGAGGAAAATTTAATTTCTTCCTCGCCGGCCGGGCCTCGTGTCAGCGACTCAAAAACTTTGTGAAGAAAAACTTCGGCAAGTATGAGGTTTCCTTACAATATTTGTTAAAATCTTACCCCTACTTCTTGTGAAATAACGAGGGGTCCTGAACCCTCCGGTGGGGGGTAGACTTATTCGTTTAGTGATAATTACGAAATTTTTCGAGCAGCTATTTTTACACGAAAACCATGAACCAAACATTAAGTAGCCTTTTAAGATAGATAAATAATTATTAATTTAGGTATATTCATCATTCTCGAAGTTTTTAGCGGTTTGTTAAATAACTATGATTTCTCTAAATTTTTATACCGCATTAATTTTAACATGAGAATTATTTTTGTGTATGTCTAGAGATCATGTGTTCAGATAGTTTAGAATAAAAATATTCTAAACTATCTGAAAACATAATCTCTATTGAATTTTGGCAGAAATGTATGGTTATTTAACAAAACTAAACTATTGTAGTTTAGTTTTAGGTTAACACCTTAATTATGAGCAACCTGTATGTAAGACAGGTGTAATATTAATGGCCCCGAGTTTGCTTAGTGTTCAGTTTTATTGCCAAAGTTTAGTCAGCAAGCGGGGCCATAAAGGCGTTCGGGATTACCTTCAGACTTCAGCGCACTGTGTTCTTATTATGATCGTGACTTTAGTTACTTTAATGAATATCGAAGTACATATTAAAAATCAGCCAAGTGCGAGTCGGGCCTCGCTTTTTTATGGTTCCGTATATAATTATGAACAATCTATATCTATCTTCTATTCTATACATATAATAAAATCGTATAGAATTGCCGTATCTGTACATTAAAGATTTTTGCAAAATAATAACTGGGGGATGTTAGGGATAAGTAATGGAACATAAAAAAAGCTATTTTTCAAATTTTTGTCTGTTTGTCTGTTTATCTGTTTGTCTGTATGTTTGTGCGCGCATCACGCAAAAACTACTGAATGGATTGAAATGAAACTTTTCACGATTTAAGTTCATACTATGGAGTAACATACAGGATACTTTTTATCCCGAAATTCAGCACGGTTTCCTTGGGAGAGGGGATGAAAGTTAAAATGTGTACTTAGCTGTAATTCATTAACGCGTGGTCCGATTTCATTGATTCTTTTTATGTTAGAAAGGGGATACTTTAAAGATTACCAGCTTATCTCTGAAAAGCTGGATTGATTTTGATGGGACTCTCTGGCGGATGTTTATATTTTGATCTACCTTAACATCCGCCAGTGAAATTTTAACAGTTTTTAAGGTTGAGCTCAAAGTAGCTTAGGAAAAACAAAATGATTCCCATGGGATTTTCAAAAACCAATATCCACGCGTGCAACACTTTTCTGTCACTTGCAACACTCGCACAGAAAATTTTATATCTTAAAATCCAGACAACCATGATTTAGCACCACTTTTGACCAGGCAACCAAATATGGTTCGATTGGGAATAAAATAATCTTTCATTTGACATATAATTCGTTTAAATAACAGATGAGGGAAGCAGATTGAAAAAAAATTATTAAATTTTTTTGTGTTTAACATCATAGGCACCGCCAGGCAACCAAAGTGCAATGTATCAATCTATGAATTATCTAGCATATAAATAATCTCTATCAGAATTAAGGGGTAAGATAAGAGGGTACGATTTTCTATTACGGGATCTCCCACCATTAGATTACTTGGAAAATCCGTCAAACTGGATAATAGAGTCTTAGTTTTGCGAATAGATGTATTGCACTAATCAATTTAATATACTGTCACCAAAGATACTCTTTTAATAAATTCCTACAATCATATTAAGTACTTCATCATTATACAACCAGCTTGGGGCCAGCCGCCCTTATACTATAACCAGTATTCAGTAATTATTCCATGATGTTAATCAATTGGAGAGCCGAACTGAGCACCGCGTGGCTATTGTAACTGGATGTCGGTTGGCCGCGGCCGGTGGCTGCGTGTTTCAATGCTAAAGCTAACGAATGCAATTCATTAACGCCATTAGCGCGCGGTGCTGTCGTTTGTTTAGCGGTGGATGAATTATTTTGCTTCTTTATTGTGGCCAATTCTGTAATACACAATCTCTAAACCTAAACTAAAATATTAGGGCTAAATAATATATATATCCCTATCTCTTTCACAATGCTCCCTGAGGAAAAGGATAGCATTATTTTTAAACTCGTCAATTTAGTTTATTAGAGATTGTGTACAAGAGAATTGGCCACATTGTGTAGTAAAATAATTATTTGTGTAACGGTCTGTACTGATTACACCTACTATTGTAAACTATTTGTATATTGATTATAGCTATATTAGTTTACGAAGTATAGCATAACAACAATCATGTTCTGATTATGGAGTGGTCTGTAAAAGATGTTACTCTGAAATCCCAGCGAGTGATGTTTTGTCTGTGGTAAGAGCATTTCTGAAGGGACAGCACAATTAACTTTCAAGGTAAATATGCAATGGCGGCCAATCTTGGACTAAAATTTGGCATGCAGATAGCTATTATGACGTAGATATCCGCTACGAAAGGATTTTTGAAAATTTAACCCCTAAGGGGGTTAAATAGGGTTTAAAAATTTGTATGAGATAATATATGAATCAACGAGGACGAAGTCGCGGGCAACAGCTTGTTATATTATAATATATCTAAGCCTCAGAGCTAATAAATACAAGTTCATTAGTGCTACATGAGGCCACTAACGGCTACCACGAGCGTTTGTAATGAAGCTAGCTTGCGACGTATAGCTTACATTTATCTTGTCCGGGACTAGCTTGAATAGCTTAGCGTAAGACTAGCTTGAAGCATGTGATGGTCGAAATCCACAAAATCCATATTTTATTTATAAACTAGTTGCTATATTAGCGGGATCACATCTATTATTTTATCCATTGTAAAGTATTTGTGTAGGTTCGGAGTATTTTTCGAGTAAACTGCACACGATTGATCGCCACTATTTGTAGTTATCACCTGCGGCCATATTCTTTTACAGTTCAATTAATTCCACGCAACACATTGTTAAAAGTATAAATAAAATTGGATTTATTTATCCACGGGTATACACTATACAGTTTCTGAATTGTTCTCAAAAATATTAATTTTAGACCTCTGTAAATACCTAGAACAATACAGTGCGTTGAGATTTTATGAAAGACTTTCTCTATTCAATACCATAAGTTACGTATGCTTTGAGAAACACGGTGTATATAGAAATGGCGAATGGCGCCTTAATGTCACATGTACAATGTACCTATTTACGTCTAGTGTGGCTGTTACACAAATATATAACGCGCGATATACAACGCCATAACAATCTATAAAGGAGAAACGTGTCGACGCCACCTATCTAAACCTCTAGTTCCATCTAGACACCAGCCTGTGGATGTCCACTGTCCACTGTCCTATTCTAACGAGTGTGAAAAATTCACTAACCTTTGTAGGAAGAACAGTTGCTAACCTAGCTAACACGTGACACATTTAAGACCATGGAATTAACTCGAATGGAGCCCTACCTAGCATGGCCTCCACCAACCCCAACTTATTTCACCACAAACCAAAGACTTGTCAAAAACTAACACCACGCGATACGCCATGCCACCACAGATAGCTATTTAACGTTAACGGATACGATATCGGTATCGATATCGGAACGATATACGAACTCACGACACAAAATAAAACGGTAAATATAATAAATCACGACACGAGAGTATCCACAGCAGGTCCTCAGCCTTCCTTATTCCTTATATACAAGTTTCCCTTGTATGTACACTTTCTCTACTGTGAGACTTTCCAGCTCTACCGATCATCGCTCTTAACCCTAGATTACTAAACTATCCTACGAGTGACGTTGTTACTAAACTTTCGTAAAAATTACGACGGAAATGAAATGGGAATAAATAAGAAAATCAAAAACTTTAATTATTTTAAAATTAACAGTAACATTCTTTGGGGTTTTATAAATCACGTAATAATGAAAAAAAAATGAAAAAATATTTTAAACAGTTAGGACACATGTTCATGTTATGTGCCCTACGTATGGCTTTTTTACATTTCATGTAAAAGTTTGTTGTCATTTTTCTTGACTTGGATGGATAAAAGTTACATATTTCTCTTGATTTTAGTTCTTGAATTATTACTGCTTCAGGAACAGATTCAAAGTTTAAGATAATTTTTATTAGCTCTTTTATTTCACGTCGCAAAGTTGGAATATTTATTCTCTCTTTCAGCTGAGGCTCCATAAGATCATCAGTCATTTCGAAAACAAATTCTCATCTGGATTGGTTTTTTTTACTGTTTCTTTATGAGCTCTCTCAATATCTCTCGCTTTTATGCGCTTTCTTCATCATCTTCATGAGTATCCACCTCCAACAACAACCGGCTAATCTCATCGACTCAAAGTCATCGAGACATCTAAAACAAAGTACTTTAAGCAAAAGAATTAAATATAAGTGACATATTGTGGTGAATATATACATAAAACACAAAATGAACGATAATCAATATAAAATATTTATAAATAAGTGATAAAAACAAGTGCACTCACCTTTGCCGAAAAGTCACGTAAACACTAAACTTTCGTAAATTTTACGACACTCTTGCTATAAATCAACACACAAATGACACCTGACTACAATCACAGCACGAAGCACATGGACAGAACAAATTAGGAAGGTACTGTGAAGCGGGGGGCGCGGGAAAAACGCGAACATTGTTTTTTTTAGGAATTGTCATTTTGCCGTCGTAATTTTTACGATAGTTTAGTATTCTAGGGTTAAGACAAGCATAGCCTATCCTTCGTAGCCAGATCAATTTGCTAAGCGCAAATTTTCCCTAGAGCGTGATATACGATACTTTTTATCCCCGGAAAACAAAGGGTTCGCGCGAAATTGATTAAAATCCTAACTACACACGGATAGGCAAAGCTAGTTAAAAATAAAATACTTAAACTAAACTTCCTCTTGTACAAGATTCGAAACAGTTTAGATGAGAATTTACACACATTAGTAACTGTAGCACTATGATTATGACTCGAGAGTATGGCAGTGAGCATCATTGCAAAATGAAGACACCAGCAGCTTCTGCTTAGCTCTATAAATCCGCTGTGTGTCCCCCCCACCTCACCCCACACCCCTTCCCATCTCCGCGGAAACTTCGCGCGGGGCTGCGTCTTTTGAGTTACTACTTTCATATTTACATGGTTCAAGTTAACAGTGACAGCGGTCTATAATTGGTTCCAAATACGAATATGATCAATGTGACTTAACTTTATGCCATTATTTAATAGCAATAAATTATACCATTCTATTGACGGTGCAAACAAAATCAATACTTCCGAATAATTTTCTTATTCGTAAAAGTTTATCACATGATAAAAAAAAATCCTCTAGGTACGCTTTCACATTCTATTGGCGCTACTCGATCGCTGTGACGTCACAACACCGTTCCGGTACAGCTTAAAATATACATAATCACTACTACATAGTATAAAACAAAGTCGCTTTCTCTGTCCCTATGTCCCTATGTATGCTTAAATCTTTAAAACTACGCAACGGATTTTGATGCGGTTTTTTTTAATAGATAGAGCGATTCAAGAGGAAGGTTTGTAAGTAGAAAAATTGGACCCGGTAGGTGGCGCTAATAGCGACGTCTGCCGGGTCCGCTAGTTACATATAAAAATATCATTACCAAGCATTGAAAAACTGAATCTATATAGTTTTAACGAATGCTCCTTTTAACGAAATAATGAACAGTACAAGTACCTACCAAACGTAACAAAAGGCTTTTGATTTCGATATCTCTTGTACCCTGGGCCACACATCCGAAGTTACGGTCCGGCTTGCATCCGAGTAACTTCCATGTTATTTGTGTCATCCGCTTTGCATGTAGCATGCATGGCGCATGCATGTGACGTTATTGTGAAATACAGCCGCATAAATATTTACTCGCGAGCGTTTCGGTTTTGATCATGGAGATTAATTTTGAATTAGTTGCAGTCTCAGTAGGTTTAAAACAATTGGGCTGATGGATGCTCGAGTGTTCATAGGTAAATATTAGGCTTAAAGGATTGTAAAAGCTATCCTAAGCCACGAGACAAACGATAATTCTCGACGTGAGCGCTGAGGTATATAATAGGTAATTAACCTTTATTACAATAGTTACATCAGGTCTGAATTCCTCCACCTGATGCTGTAATGGTACCTACTGCCAATTCAAGGATATAGGATTAGGGCTACCAGGGGCTGCTGCAGATAGTTTTGGGCTATCTAAATTGTTAGATTTTCTACTAAGATAAAGTTTATTTTATGTTTAATAGTTGTATAGTTAGTGATACCTACTGCATCGTTGAATATAGACCGACGGAATCGTTCTTTAGTTGAGTTGCTATTGGTACTTAAATAAATCTAGATTACGAGAAGTTAATAAATTCTTAGAAGTTAATAACTTCGTTTCGCTATAGCATTTCACAAAGTACCATAATCTCTCTCCGAAGTAAACAAACTCAATACTGTTTGTCGAAGTTCACAAAGACATTTCGTCGCTTTCAAAATTACTCTTAAGTAGGTATATGGGGGTAGATCGCGTAAATACGATCGGGATTTCAATTTACCTATGTAAATTAGATCCTTTGAGGCCTCCCTATTTTATGACCCACTTGGAATAGAAATTCGATGATAGTAAACTTACATCTTTGTGAGTGAACAGTGGAGTGATGTAACTAGACCATTGTCTGTACGTATGTCGTAACTCGTGGCCCGATCGTAAAATTACCCGCATCAGGAAGCGATCGGCTTTTTCATGAAATAGTGTCATTTCACGATTATAGATATAACCGAGCGACTACTACATGGCCATATTGTGTGATCGTCTTCCTCACGAAATCACATAATTATGTAACATTCTACCCACTGACGATATTTCCTTTTTAACCTCCGACGAAAAAACGAAGGGGTGTTATAAGTTTGACATGTCTGTGTGTGTGTGTGTGTGTCTGTTCCCCTGTAGCGCTCAAACGGGTGACCCGATTTGAATGCGGTTTTTTTGTTTGAAAGATGAATTAATCGAGAATGTTGTTAGCTATGTTTGATGAAAATCGATCCAAGATGGTCGTCACTAAAAATGGTGGATCACATATTTTTTCACAACTCCCTTAATATGGGTATCAAATGAAAGGGCTTGACTAGTGGAATAGCACTATGCAAATCCAAGATGGCCACCGCCACAAAATGGCAAAAGTCGGGGTTTTTTTTAAATTTTAATTTACATTTGTTTAATAAGAAAGGTGAGAAGAACTGTGGAGAAGAAACATCTAAAAGTCTTGTCACTGTTAATTTAAGAATGTAAACAAATGAACTTGAATCTAAATTCTCTGCATTGCGAGATTTGAACTTGGATATTTGCAAGTGTTGTAGAAATTATTAAAGTAAAGGTGTACTGAAAACAGCATCGAGTATATACGAGTATAGCCTACAGAGGGAAGAGTTACCCCATAAGAAATGCAATCAAATCACGCAGCTGAAGCGATTGATAAGCACTTGTATAAATATTATTGACCTGGCAGATACAAGTGTCTAATAGTATAACGCACAAAATAAGTAGTCTTGGACTCGATTTACGTCATTGTCCTTGTCAGTTGAAGTTGTATAAAGTGTCGGGGTGGTATGTGTGCCTTACCAATGCTTACTCTATGAGTCTAACCTTAGTTCGTTATTAAAACATGCACGTTTATTATATTGTGTGATGACGTCTAAGGGAACCAGGTTATGTTTTAAAATATTTGTAGTCTGTTTGTGTTCCCCAAGTTGTGTTTAGTTAGGTTTGTTTGAACAAAGCGCTAAAAGCAAACAAGGGCCTGTTCAGAATATTCTACAGTCTACAGTCTACACCAATTTCTGCCCTAGTTTTGAGCAGAAACTTATTGTGTCTAAAATGTTTCTTCGTTCAAACATGTTTTTTTTTTGGAAAGGCAAAGTTCCACAGTTATTATTATTATCCAACCCTACGCAATAAGTTACTTTTTAATCGACTTCAAAAAAAGGAGGTTATCAATTCGACAGTATGTACGTAATATATATCTGGGTCGTATATTCGTAAAGTTACCCAGGTGTACCAATTATTTGTTTTTTGTGAATAGAATTTATTCACTCCAGAATTTCCTTTATTAGTTGCGCTACCCACATCTCTTAAATTTCGCTTCCAGATACCCGAAAGGTTGACTGGAAGAGATCCCTGAATAGGATAAGCCGCCTTTGTACACCTGCCCCTTTTAATTAATATTGTATTTCTTTTGTGCACGATACGATATTACACAAGTAAATAAACAAGGCCCTTTTTAACCGAAAATCTAGTTAGTCGTTGTATTTATGAATCTATGCGATCTTGTTAGTGGCAATAATAATAATTAAGTATTACTTATATATACTACTAGAAATACAAAAAGAAAAAGTGAACAAAAAAGAACTTTACCTATTGTGTGTGTTTAGTACAATGAATTCTCATTCTAATTCTGAAAATAGCTTATTGTGAGAATTTTTTTTTAAGAGCTTAGAATTTCTCCGCAGAAATTACAAATCAGCAAGTCCTTAATGGCTCGGGGATAGGTTTAAATTCTTATTTTAATGAATTCCGTGAGAAGAGAGTGCAAAGAGCGCTCGTTAAAAGTTGTAATCTGCTTATTCTTGAGAGAAAATGTCTTTTCGCAGGCAAGGGTTGTTTCTGAATGTAGACCGATCATTATTTTCATTTTAAAGCATTATTTTTTTCTCTACTTTTGTGTAGAAGGTACATTGAAAGATTTTAGGTTCATATTTCTTTAAGTATTTCAGATTTTTTTTGTTTCACAATTGTTACAATTTAAATATTGTACGCAAAGAGATATTCGCGCGAAGTGGCCGACCATTAAGACGATGGTGGAAGATATATAGATGTCAGAGTGGCAAGTAGAACATTCTTCTACCCATATTCGAACAAATGAAACTATCTTTATGTTATTTTACCCGTCTATGGCAAAGCCAAAAGGAAGGGTTATGATTTTAGTAGTCTATGTAATATGTATGTATGTATGTATGTTTGTGGCCGATTTTTGTATGAGATTCTGTGTGTACCACTGTAGCGCCCAAACTACTAGACCGATTTTGTTGAATGAGGTGTCTATTGATTCGTTGTCATGGTCCGGGTGACATAGGCTACGTTTTATTTACGAAAAAAATCAAGAAGTCACATTCGCACGGCTTTCTAGATTATAAAATTAGTTTCGGATATATTATTTCATAACAGATGGCGCCACTAGCTGCTTGCGCCGCGCTTTTGCCCACTAAATTATTATTAAACTACTAGCGGACCCGGCAGACGTCGTCCTGCCCGGTGATATACCGACATCAGCGCCACCTACCGAAAACCGGTAGGTTACCTGTACTTACCAGGTAATTGTGTTTTCGAACCATCCAGGAACCCATTGATAAAAATGAAAAATGTGATAAATGAAGAACCGCTCGACCGATTTTGTGCAAACCATCCACTAAATAAACCATCTACTAAATAATCTGAATAAAGCCTAAACATTTGGTTTGGATAGGTGAGCCCGTTTAATTTTTATATATATACAAGTGGATATTGATTTTCCGTGGGAATTTGTTGTTTTGCCTAAGCTCCTTTGCGCTCATAACATCCGCCAGTGAAAGTAACATCAAAATCGATCCAGCCTTTCAGAGATTAGCCTTATCGAAGATCTTTAAAGTATCTCCTTTCTAACAAAAAAAGAATGAACGAAATCGGACCATGCGTTACTGAATTACGGCTAAGTACACATTTTGACTTTCATCCCCTCTGCCAAGGGAACCGTGCTGAATTTCGGGATAAAAAGTATCCTTTATGTTACTCCGTAGTATGAACTTAAATCAAGCCAAGTTTCATTTCAATCCATTCAGTAGTTTTTGCGTGATGCGCGCACAAACATACAGACAAACAGATAAACAAACAAACAGACAAACAGACAAAAATTTCAAAAATAGCTTTTTACGTTCTATTACTTATCCCTAACATCCCCCAGTTATTATTTTGCAAAAATCTTTAATGTACAGATACGGTAAGTCTACGATTTTATTATATGTATAGAATTAATTACGCGTAGTCGGGTTTTAGTTTACGAAATTTGCTTGTTAGATTCCTGTAATTCAGTTTTTCACCCTACATCAAGCCGCAAACATTCATACGCAAATATATACCAGATATACAATATAATACGCAGATATAATATACCAGATACATAACTTAATACAGTAATGCATGCAATAACTTATCTTGCCAGTTGCCAACTCACAAGATCCTAGTCATCGGCTAAATCAATTTCAGTTCTTGTTACGCTTGTAGTTCCCGGCTTAGTTTCATCTCGAGGATAAACTTTACTTATAGTTGTGACTAGCTGACAGGGGCGGATCCAGGGGGGGGGGTCATGGGGGTCATGACCCCCCCCCCTGGACTGTGTCCAGGACCTAGGTGGACCACTAATAAAAATTGTTAAACATAATGTTTTTATATATTTTTGTCACAATATAGATTTAGTGTAAGTTCCTTCAATATTTAATCAATTTAATATAATACTTTGTATGAGAATCTAATCGTGGCTAAGAGCTTCAATGATTGAAGAACGTCTAACCGGACTGGTACTTCTCCACATCCTCAAAAACTTACCCATTGAAGTAGATGAAGTGATAACGCGTTTGTTATTCAAATATAGGTATTTTTATGTACAGTAATTACTTACATCTATACTTGATAATTATAATAAAGCGGAAGAGTTTCTTTGTTTGTTTGTTTGAACGCGCTAATCTCTGGACGTACTTGTCGGATTTGAGAAATTCGCATTTCGTAGTACAATTTTTAGGGAAGGTTATAGGCTGTTTAATATCCCTAAAATCCTTCCTTAAGGGGATAAAAGTGGAGTAGGAAGGTCATATGAAAGTTCTATGTTTTCGACAGTTACATATAAGAAAATAGGCATTTAGATTATAAATTTTTAATAATAAAAACCTGTATAATTTATTTTTGAAAATCTCCCCTTTAGGGTGGTAAAATAGGGGATGAAAGTTTTTATGTGAAATAATTATTGTTATTATTAACTTGAAATTTGGAAGATAGGTTCTTTCTAGATCGTAGATATAATATCAGCCTAGAAAATTTTTACAAAAAAAATATATATATATATATATATATATATATATTTCCTCCTCTATGGGGTAAAATGGGTAACATGAAAGTTGTATGTTTTTGAAGTTACAGATACTGAAATCGGCATGTACTTAAGTTATTAGTTTTAAATAATAAAAACCTACTTAAATTAAGGTTGGTAAAATAGGGGATGGAAGTTTGTACAGTAGTAGTAAGTTAATAATATAGTCTAGTCAACAAGTTCAAAAACGTGAAATATAGAGATAAAGGACTTAAAAATATGAGCGATTGCTCATTCGATTTTGAATCACCTCTAGAAAAATGTTTTTGAAGGATTTTGGTGCAGGTTAAAAATTGCAGTTGTTATTAACAAAACAAGATGAAAAAAAAAATGATATTTATTTTTTTGTTAATAACTCGAAAAATATTTATATTTAAGCACTTTAAAAAAAAATCCGTTAAAGAGGAGGAAATTTCCAATAAAAAAGTCCCAACTTCCGAAACTCCATCTCCATCCTTACTTCCTTACTAATATTATAAATGGGAAAGTGAGTTTGTTTGTATGTTTGTTCCGCTTTCACGCCGTAACTACTGAACTGATTTGGCTGAAATTTTGAATGGAGATAGAATATGCCCTGACTTAAAACATAGGCTACTTTATATCCTGGAAAAATGCACAGCTCCCACGGGATTTTGAAAACCCCGAAATCTATAGCTACAGCTATAGGTAGATTACTATAGTAAACTTCATTGATAGTAGGTATAAAGGTTGGAAAAGGGAGCGGGAACGGGAACCGGAAATCCACGATTCCCTCGGGATTTGTTTAAAACCGAAATTCACGCGGGCGAAGCCGCGGGCATTTTCTAGTTATTTATAATTTTAATTTGACGTTGAAAATAGGTTTCCGCGCGGCGGTTAAAGCATGCGCGCGCGAGAATTCAGCAATAAAAATATTATTTTTTTTGTAACGTACAATGTAATTTTAAAAACTGAAAAAATTCTTTTATCTTCTTAACACTTGAAAGAATCGTGCCCTGAAGAAAAAAAAGTTTAATCACTATTTTTCAATAAGTTATTCAATTCATCATCATCATCATGATCAACCCATTACCGGCTCACTACAGAGCACGGGTCTCCTCTCAGAGTGAGAAGGGTTTTGGCCATAGTCTACCACGCTGGCCAAGCGGATTGGCAGACTTCACACGCCTTTGAGAACGTTATGGAGAACTCTCAGGCATGCAGGTTTCCTCACTTCACCGTTAAAGCAAGTGATATTTAAATACTTAAAACGCACATAACTCCGAAAAGTTAGAGGTGCGTGCCCGGGATCGAACCCACGACCTCCGATTAGAAGTCGGTCGTCCTAACCACTAGGCTATCACAGCTATAGATTATTCAATTGTTAGCTAACAATTTTTTTCCCAATCTCCGTTGGCATAAACAATGTGATGAAAGGTATAAATAATTGGCCTAAAAATTTGAAACTTCGTGGAGCCCTTTGATATATATATATTTCATAAGATCCTGCGATAAATTTTCATAAAAATTTATTAATTTGTTAATTATGATTTTTTATAGCTATAAGATTTATATGATTATTATGATTTTTCAATAGTTTAAAAAAAATCATAACTAATTAATAAACTTTTATGAAAATTTATCGCAGGATCTTATGAAATATATATATCAGAAGGGCTCCACGAAGTTTAAAATTTTTAGGCCAATTATTATTATTTATACCTTTCATCACATTGTTTATGCCAACGGAGATTGGGAAAAAATTTGTTAGTTAACAATTCAATTACTTATTGAAAAATGGTGATAAACTTTTTTCTTCGGGGCTCGATTCGGGGCGGTATTAAGAAGATACTAGAATTTTTTCGAATTTTTAAAATCACATTTTATGTTATAAAAAAAATATTTTTATTGCTGAACTCTCGCGCGCGCATGCCGTAACAGCCGCGTGGAAACGTATTTTCAACGTCAAATTAAAATTATAAATAATGAAGATAGAGTTTCAAAAGCTGAGACTTTTAGAAAGAGGAGAAAATTTCCGATAAAAATCGGAAATTTTCTCCTCTTTAATAAACTTTTTTCATAATTGCTTAAATATAAATATTTTTCGAGTTATTAACAAAAAACGAAATATGATTTTTTTTCATCTTATTTTGTTATTAACAATTGCAATTTTTTTCCTGCACCAAAATACTTCAAAAACATTTTTTAGAGGTGATTCCGAATCGAATGAGCTATCGCTCATATTTTTAGGACCTTAATCTCTATTTTTCACGTTTTTGAACTTGTTGACTATACCTATATTATTAACTTAAAATTTGAAAGTTAGGTTCTTTCTAGGAGGTAGGCTTCAGCTAAAAAATTTACGTAAATCCACCCCAAAGGGGGTATATTATGACATGTATATTACGACATCAGTTTATGAAATTAAATACAATAATACAAAGATCCTGTAGATACTAATTATTATCGGACATGACTACAGATTGACGTGATTTTATGCAGTTGCATTTTTTTAGTTCAGGACCTGGAGAGTTGTCAGGCTACTATTTTATTCCGGGAAAACAAAGGGTTCCCGTGGGACTTTTGAAAAATATAATACCGCGAACGAAGTCGCGGGCTACAGTAGTACATTAATAAAATACCTACTTTTTACTTGTATCTATCATCTATGATTATAAAATTAAATTATAACTTTTTATCTTTCTATGTGACCCCCCCCTGGCACCAAAGCTGGATCCGCCCTTGCTAGCTGACTCGGTATAGAAACCTTTTCAAATTTCGGATCCACACTCGCGAAGACATTCTCTTCAAGAGGCCACACAAGCGTAGTCAATTGCGGTTATCTCCGTTCTTTTATTGTGTAAGTAGCTTCTTCTGGCTTGATTTTATTCCTTGAGGTTCCTATATATGTATAGGTGAAATATCACAGTCAAAATAATATACTCAAACTGTAACATTAATGATTATTATTGATTTGAATGTGATGGTAATTCAGACGACTTTAGCGAATTGATCTAGGGGGATGATTCCAAATTATATAATTAGTTGCCCGCACCTCTCTTTCTTTGACTTAAGCCAATTAACCGACACGGAACGCACCTGAGCTGCATGCTTAGTCTCACTTGAAACAGCTCAAAAACTTTACTAAATATTACTGATCGAAGCACATTGACTTCAAAGTAAAATGGACCTAAACTGGCTTATTCATGGTTTGAGTTCGCCAATACATTCAGTATTCGAAAACAGCCAGCGTCCCAAGCAGAAATGTTGTAAAATAAATATTAGAAGTATTATATTACGACTTTAAAATATAAAATAAGAGTCTTTGGGTTCGTTTTGCATTACATATTACAGTTTCTCGATTCGTAGTATTTGGTAAAGCTTTGGAGGTGCGCAAACTCAGAATACCTATACTGAGGTGGAGTGCGGTGACCAGGCGCCTCCCCATGGATAATATGGATCTGGGATAAGAGACACTCTATCCTTGAAAAATAAAAAGAATTCGTATGTACGTGTATTTATTTAAAGACAAGTGCTTTTAAACATACAAACGCAGTCGACTGTTTTACTTACTCAAATTCTAAAATATTGTTTTCATGTTGGCCAACTTGTGACTCTTATGATAAGTCAAGACTCCATTCCACTACTTCACTGCTTCGGAGAGCGTATTCTGCTACTGTTATGTTATTTACCAAATCTTCGAGTAATTTGTCTTCTTTGACTTAACATAGTAATAGTAATATTCAATTACCTACATGAACCATAACTCTTGATATAGCAATAGCTTCCAGCTAACTTTATCTAGGCATCTCGCGAAGTTCGTCCAAGTTTCTCCATCAATAATAATAACTTGATACTATTAAGTATTAACTGCAAGTTGCCGGAACACCGTGTAGTTATATAGAATAGATATTAATTATGACAAAAAAATCTTCAAAGACGTTATAATCCGTTAGTAATAATATTTTAAAGGTTTTTTTGTGTAAGTTACGTATTAAAAATTGAGGGACGTGTGGTCTATAATAGTTGTTATAGCGTATATAATTCGATTGCGGTGGGTAAGCAACGTTGTAAGATATGTGCATATACTCCTGCCGGAAATCGAACCCGAACTTCTGGCGTGCACTCGAAATCACTGCGTCTAAAAAGTCACGATTGTAGATTAAGAGCGCTCTCCATGCAAGCGAGAAGTCGTTGGTGGGCGGAGCCTAAAATATTGCTGTCTCGTCCTGCATTTAGAGAGCGAGACATCGTCAGTAAAGAAGAGTATGCAGCTACCATAGCTACACGTAAAACTAAAGCGAGAAAGAATGACATATGGACATTGGACAGTACAATGCACAATCATGCCTATTTCCTTTTCATTTACGGTTCGTTTTTCCTTTTGAGGAATGGAATCCTAAAAAATAAAGAAAATAATTGAAAATCCAGAGATACTACAAATGTAATTGATTACTTATCCCCCAAAATTATTTAAAACTAGCTTCTGCCCGCAGCTTCGCCCGCGTGAATTTCGGTTTCTCACAAATCCCGAGGGAATCGTGGATTTCCGGTTCCCGTTCCCGCTTCCTTTTCCAACCTTTATACCTACTTTCAAGGAAGTTTGCTATAGTAATCTACCTACAGCTGTTGCTATAGATTTGTTTTTTTTTCAAAATCCCGTGCGAACTGTGAATTTTTCCGGGATAAAAGTTAAAAAGCCTATGTTTTAAGTCAGGGCATAAGCTATCTCCATTCAAAAGCTCCATTCAAAAGCTCCATTTAAAATTTCAGCCGAATCGGTTTTGTAGTTGCGGCGTGATTGAGTAACAAACATCCAAACATCCACACTTTCACATTTATAATATTAGATATAGTTAGTAGTATAATAATTATTTTACAAATCGATAAAAATAATTGACAAAAGGGTGGGTCCAGACTAAGTAACATAATATTTTTTCGCTGTCAAAACTTTGTTTATATGTATATTCGAAAACCTACTTAGAATGTGCATATATAAAACAAAATCATACAAGACAATATTATGAAATGTAAAATAACAGAACTATGTGTATTTAGGTATAATATTTCACACATTTTTAAATGTGAATATATTATATTCTATGTAAAATACGGCTGAATCTACATTATATTATGAATAACGTGAATCCACCTTATTACATTGATGTATTCATGATCTTCGTAGATACTTACCAACTTTTATACTTACATAATATATGAAAAATTCAGTGGTGCCGGCGCCACACCGTGTCTCTTGCATGGTCGCTAAGGATACCAAATATTGGAAATAAAATAAGAAAGTTATTTAAAGTCATTTATTTAAACATCAAAAGTACTAAAATTAAAACTAACTTTTTAGTAATCGGTCTGAATGATGAGCAAAATGACACAAAAGAGAAAAAAGATATTAGGACACAACTAGATAGTTCGTACACAGTCGTATTTTAGAATAAAAGTACTTATAATAATATGTATGCTATGCACGTAAGGGATCAAATATCAAGACATATTAGCGCAGAGTCAAAGCGAAATGACGTAACATGAATTTTGCTCAATGTTCTTTGAAACATGTAATGGATGGATGGATGGATGGATTTTTTTAATAATAATAATAATAATTTTCTTTATTCAGGTAAAAACCCAAGTAGGTATGAATATAGAAATACAAAAAACATATCAAAAATTAATTAAATAAATTAAAATCAAATACAATAGAATAGGTGATATAGAATACTATATATATAAATTTACATATACCTATTAAATTAACGCTGCACACTGAAGGTGTGCAGAGTTATTTCCTATTTGGATCTCGATGCATCTTGATCCAATGAGCAATCATTGGACCGCGCAAGTCCTGGCTCACCACTTGGAGGATGCTGTTACTAGAGTTACGCAATCTTTACGAAGGAAGCTATACGTGCTCTGATAACAGCAAAGAAATCAGGCACCCCCGACTCGGCAAACATACTCGATGCGCTGCAGTATCTGGGAAATTTCATAATGATGCGGTATGCGTTATTATACTGCACCCTTATGGTGCTGAAGGACACCCTCTTGTACCAGTACCACAACTGACAGGTATATAAACATTGACAGTAAGCCCTGAGGAGGGTGCCCCTCACTTCATTACTGCTTTTGGCAAATCTGCGCGCGAGCATGTTAGACCGAATCGACAATGCAATTTTTGCAAAACAAAATAATTTTTTCTGTACAAATTTGTCTATTACATTACGGTGGAGATAATGTTTCGTACACTTTGTAAGATAATAATATTATAAAATACATGTTAGTTCGCTTTGACTACCCTGTCCCAATATATTTTGATTATCATAATCATAAGCACACAATAATTATATAACAGTATTTTCATTGGTTTTTGAAATATTATTTACTCGTTATCATCATGGTTCTTCGCTCGTTTAGATATTTTCTGCCCTAAGCGCAATTCAAAAGGCTCCAAAAACATCTAAAAAGTAAACAATGTGTTTAGAGATTATAGGCGATAAAAAATTATCAATTAAAAAAGGGTGGTACTTAATCGTATATCTATTGATTCTCTTTCGCACACAAAATGTTCCGAAAGTAGCACCTAAAATACTGAATTGCACACTAAATGTGCCCACTATTAATATTCGAAAGTAGCGCCTAAATACTGAATCGCACACTAATTTTTAACCGACTTGAAAAAAAGGAGGTTCTGTATTCGACCCGTATGTATGTAAGTATGTATGTATGTATATATGTAAGTATGTTCGCGATTATCTCCGCAACTAATGAACCGATTTTGATGATTATTTCACTATCATAATTTACACACTTTCAAGAAGATTTTAATATATAACACATCGAGTTATCATTCTTACGTACGCAGTTATAACCATAAATGTATACATATGTCACTAATATGTTCTCTGATATTGCCAGACCCATTGCTGAAGTCTAATATACCTATTTTGTCCAAAGACTTCACTCTGCTACGCCTACGTAACATTGACCTTTTGCAAAAACTTTTGGGCCGAAGTCAGTACAGCTGTACTATAGAGTGATTCCTTGGAGTTTGTGCAGGGTTACGTGTATTTCCATTCTATACAAAGCCAAACCGCAAGGGTGTGAAACTGGTCGCGTATAGATTGTACATTACTTTTTAATCAAGATCGTCCAAATTATACAAGAGTAGTACGCATACAAACTAATCTTGTATAGATTGGAAGTTAGGTTGGAGAACATTATAAAACCATTCACCTATACTTAGTATGACACATAAAATGTATGTAATTCTGCGGACCCAAACCTAGCCTACTCTACTACACTACCTAGGTAGCAGGTATAACAACTGGACACTATCTGCTTAATAGATATCTTGCAATAATGAGACTCGTAGAAGACCCATCCTGTCCAGAGTGTGGAGAAAAAGAAACTAGCTTTCACTTCATAGCTGATTGCCCTATGTACTTATTGGTAAGAAGGGAACTGCAAGGTAACGATATTATCAAAAAACTGGCCAAGTGCGAGTCGGGCCTCGCTCTTTTCGGGTTCCGTACATAATTATGAACAACATAATATTTTGGGCGTGAGAAATATTTCATTTCCGAGCTAGACATCGCAACAAACCGAGAAAGAAAAACCCAAAAAGTGTTCGTTTGTTTTGATCACAGCTTACAAATTACTTTATAAATCATTATTTTTAGTATTTGTTGTCTAAATACAGTATATGGTTCATAATATACCTAAGTTTCATATTCCTAACTGGTTTAGTTTTTGAGATAGCCCCCATCACAAAAATGGTCTAAACCTAACAACTTTGATGCCCCCCATTTCCTTATTTTTTAAGCAAAAAATTAAAAAAATATATGTTCGTGCTCTACTTAATAAGTTCTAAATAATGATACCCCACAAGCTAGGTTAAAAAAAAATTTTTTTTTCGGCTCCTTTCTCATGTATGGGAAAGCCCCCCTGAAAAATATTCCATGCCCCTCTGAAAAATAATTTACTTCAATTTCTAATTCAATATTTAGTTTTGGGTTAACGTTCTACACCAAATACCAAAATTTTAGGTTTTTCTACTCAACTCATTTAGTCTATTAGCTATAGACCTGTGACCGGCGGACGGACAGACAGCCGAGTGACATTAATAGGGTTCCGTTTTTACCCTTTGAGTATGGAACCCTAAAAAGAAGCCACCTCTCTATAGGGTATACATTCTTAGGTTTACGAAAGTCGTGGGAAGGTTTGAGGGGCTGCCCCCCTTAAACAGGTGCACAGCAAACTGCCAGGACACCAGTAACCTGTGTCCAAATACGGGGAATTGGGTGAAATGGTCCTTACATAGGACTGATCACCCGCCTGGCGGCGTCCCCTCTGTAAATACAATACAATACAATCTCACTTGATGTTAAGTGATGATGCAGTCTAAGATGGAAGCGGGCTAACTTGAAAGAGGTATACATACCCCTGATCGGTTTCTACACAGCATCGTACCGGAACGTTTAATTGCTTGACGGCACGGCTTTTGCCGGTAAGGTGGTAGCCAACCACTGAAGCCTCCCATCAGACCAGACCAGAGACAATTTAGAAATTATAAAATCCCAAATTGCTCCTGCCGGAAATTGAACCCGGGACCACCCACTTTATGACCACAGCGCTCCGAATCTCGGCCAAAGCGGCCAATCTCAACAGAAGCAGGGTCAACTACGGAGGAGATATTCTAGTGCACAAGTGTGTGCGCATACGCAGGGCACTACGCAGGAGATAATATTATAGTGGACAGTTATACAATATAATATTAAATCGTTAAATAGATGTTACCAAATGCAGTTGACGAAGCCTCGCTTCGCAGGGTTCCTTTTTCTGGGCAGTATGAAAAGAAAACAAAAAAATAACAACGAAGGTGATGGCGGAGTCTTATAGACCCCGCCATCCCCCTGTTCGTTGTCCCTTCTAACCTAACCTATCTGAGTTGGGGTGCCGCAAGTCCCGAGCTCGCTTCGCTCGTTCTTGGACCATAACTAAGAAATAATTTAGTGTGCAAATCAGTATATTAGTTGTACAAATTAATAGTAATACGGTATCATTTAGTATGCAAGTCAGTATATTTATTGCACGTTTAGTATTTTAGATGTGCAATTAAAAATTACCTATAAAAAAACCAGTTTGTAAAATGGCAATAATTTTTTCCTATTATACTTTATGTTTATTATATTTTATCCCTTAGTATTGAAACCTAATTTGCTATAAAAGTCTATTGTTATATTGCCTCGTTGATATAGTGGTTAGAGTATTCGACTGTGACGAGGTTACGGGTTCGATTCCCGGGTCGGGCAAATAGTTTTTAGGTATTGGGTTTTTCTGTCAAGAAATTCTCAGTGCCAGCCCGAAGTTGGTAGTGGGCGGTGTGAAACACCGCCAACTGCCCCCTTGCCTCGGAGAGCACGGCAGTTGTTCCCGGTTATTTTCACTATCATGTGACAAAAGCCCGCCAACCCGCATTGGAGCTGCGTGGTGGGTCTAAGCTCTAAATCCCTCTCTCCTATGAAAGAGGAGGCCTGTGCCCAGTGGGACGTTAAAAAGGCTGTAGTGGCGGTAGTGGTTATATTGCATGTAATATAGTTTGAAAGGTGTTACTTAGTCTGGACTCGACCTTAGTTCGTTCGTTTCGGAACACAGACTGGGCGTAAAACTTATATTTAGTATTACTGTTTATATCATTTTTATTTCTAGCATTTTTATGAAGCAGGGGGAGTCAGCTTGTCGTCGTCGTCGTCGTTATCAACCGATTGACGTCCACTGCTGGGCATAGGTCTCTTGAAGGGACTTCCACATGCCACGGTCTTGTGCCGCTTGTATCCAGCGGCTCCCTGTGACTCGTTTGATGTCGGTCCACCTAGTGGGGGGTCTACCAACACTGCGCTTCCCGGTCGCCACTCCAGCACCTTGGGACCCCAACGTCCATCGGTTCTCCGAACTATGTGCCCCGCCCATTGCCACTTCAGTTTCGCAACCCGTTGAGCTATTTTTTTCTTCTACGGATTTCTTTCTTTGGTTCTTCTTGGTTCTTCTACTTTGGTTCTTCTACGGATCTCCTCATTTCTGATTTGATCGCGTAGAGAAATTCCGAGCATAGCTCTCTCCATCGCTCTCTGAGCGACTCTGAGCTTTCTTATGAGGCCCATAGTTAACGACCATGTCTCGGATCCGTATGTCATCATTGGCAACACGCACTGTTCGAAGACTTTCGTCTTCAGGCATTGAGGAATTTTGGACGAGAAGACATCGCGGAGCTTCCCGAACGCTGCCCATCCGAGTTGGATTCGGCGGTTGACCTCTTTCTCGAAACTGGACCTACCTAGCTGGACTGTGTGTCCTAGGTATATATACTCGTCTACAATTTCGAGCACCGAGTTCTCAACGATTATCGGGTGAAGCGGGACATGAGTGTTTGACATGATTTTCGTCTTAATCGTGTTCATTTTTAGTCAGCTTGTACCAAGTAGATATGTAGATACTTACGCATCATTAGATGCTGTTTGTTCCTTTTTTCGTGTTTGTCGAGGATTTTTGGGGGCCCGGCTTGGAAAAAGTCTAGATTTGTATCCGTATCGATAATCTCTAGCTGACGAGTCTACAATAGAATAAAAGAGCAGTAAATTACAATTAGCAAAATAAGAAGGCAAAATAAACAACAAAAATGCTAATTATACGTAACGTGTGACATATTTGCTGTTTACGTTTTCGTAGTTGACTAATTATGTCATAGATGATAGATCGTGCGAAATCGGCCGCTACTCGCTTTTCTTCGTGTCTAACTTGTAACCCCTTTCACCGCACTAACCGCACCTTTCCCCTGTAATAAATTTTGCTTGAGATATCATGATTTTTTAGTGAAAAATGGCAAAGTAAAAATATGCAAATCTAGGTTTGGAATTACGCCTATTTTAGCAAATACTTGGCAATTTATTACATAAACTAAATACATTTGTAATTATTATGAAGTAACCTATGACAAGACTTTGGTCGTTTTTAAATTTTCTGTTTTCTTATATAGTTTATTTACGCACGAAGTTGCCTCAAAATTTGCCCAAAAATAGTGATTTTTCAATGGTCATAACTTTTAAAATAAATATAATTTTACTAATTTTTTTATTTTATGGCATAGATAATGGAGATATAAATTGATATCTGGCTTAACTTTAGACCTATTGCGACAAAAATAATAGGCGTAATACGTTTGTATGGATAAGCGCGTGAAGAGAGTGGCCTTAAAAAGTGGATAATGAGTCAGCTATTTAAAGCCTACCCAACGGTCATTCGCACCACAGGCGATTAAAGTTACGTTACGGTTACCGTTAAAGTTTGGCCACCAAAAGTAAAAGGAGCAAAATGTGTTCTCATAGTCAGGTTTTGTTAACTTTAGACCAAAATTTTACCCTTAACCTAAACATTTAAAGTAAAAGAACGATTATCAACTTTTGCTAGCTATTTTGCTCTTTGTTCGTGGTCAAACTGAAACGGAAAGAGTAATGTAATTTTAACCCCCCACGGTGCAACTGACTCTATGAAACGCGAGGAAATCTTTTGATATCGAGCCGAGGCTTTGTCAACAGTCCTTTGACGGGACGAGAGGGAAATGACAGCTTTGTTAGCTCTCACCTCTTGACAACAACTTAATTGTCCGCCGCTCCTTTTGTTAATTCTTTGAGGATGGTTTCATGAACTTGAGAGACTTCACATATAGGAACAATTGGATAGTCATACCGATTGTTATGAGAAGATAATTAAAAATTGTCCTAAATTTTACTCTTTATTCTATTCAACTAACTTTAGGGGTTACTCAGCGGGTGACGAAGAGAGCCCGCTGAGGAGATCTTTAAAAGAACCAGAGTTACCGAGCGCTATTTTTGATCCTTTCATATATTTAGGTCCCTCGAATTATATAGACTGTGAATTGTCTGCCACTTTGTCAGTCAGTCACGGTATTGTTTCATAAGTATAGAAGAAAACAGCCCTTAACAACCCACTTCTGGGCATAGGCATCCTCTTTTACAGGATAGAGGGATAAATTGCAAGTTAATAAGATATAGAATATAGATCATATTAAGATGAGTTGCAAGTATGAAATAAATTAATCTAAATTCTCGCGGAAAAAAAGCGGTTAAGAGCTTCCAAAGTAATTAATAGCTCGCAAAGTATCCAACGACAGAGCTGTGTGCTTAGTCTAAAGCGGAGCACTCGAAAACGAACTCGAAAACTATTGATCGATTTCAGAGTAAAATAGACCTAAAATGTCTTGTATTAAGGTTTGAGTTCGCCAATACATTCAGCATTGTTCGAATGCTGAATGTATTGGCGAACTCAAACCTTAATACAAGCCATTTTAGGTCTATTTTACTCTGAAATCGATCAATAGTTTTCGAGTTCGTTTTCGAGTGCTCCGCTTTAGACTAAGCACACAGGTAGGTAATATCCGCAGTCTGACGACAGTATGAAAGTTGTCAACACCTCAGAGCAAATTCATTAGCAGCTCAGTGAGGTCGCCGGTTGCTGTAAACACTTGAACAGCGAACAACTGCAGTCCGCAGCGAACTGCCACTTCCGCTTCCGAGACATTATTGTTTGCCGCACGCGGCGCGGCGCGGCGCACCGGGGCGCGGGCTCTCGGATAATTCCACGTTGTCACAATAGTGTCATGACAGCATTATAAATTACGCTTTTGTGTCGTTTCAGCGAGTTTATCCAAACTTTGAAAGACTTTATTCATATTGGAAATTGTATTTTATTTATTCATCGTAAAGGTGCTTCTCCGTGTAGTTGACTTTTGGACTCAATCGGCATGGTCAATGGATATTACACATACTCCACTTAAAGAGTTCCAGGGCTAATTTTCGTTAAGAAAAAAGAAAAGAGTTTAGAAAAAACGTTTTTATTTTATTTTCAACATATAATTTTCTTGTTTTATACAAATTGAAACGACCCGGAGAAATCTTCTTTTGGAATGTCTTTCAGCACCCTGGTCACATTTCTTTGAATCACCTCTACATTTTCAAAATATTTTCCCTTCATTGTAATTTTCAATTTAGGGAATAAAATAGTCCACCGGAGCCAGCATTAGGAGGAGCCAACATTCCGCAGGAGGCATTAAAAATATATATCATTGACTGAATATCACAATTCACAATCTAGATGTTAATTATGCCATACATTTTTAATCAAAGGAAAAGATAACCGTCGCTTCGCTTGGAAGTGAAATTGGAGTCAGCCAATAGGTTCCAGCCATTATTGGCTCTCAATAGAATGGATCTGTCCAATTAATTCGCCCTAATTGCTGGAGGTAATTGGACGATCCTGCGACGATCTGAGACTCGGAGTGGCAGCTTCCTGGGTGGCACAAATAGTAGAACCTATCTCGTTCTGTTAAGTTTAATAAAGTGCTAAATAAAGTGGCATACCCAAAGTTTGATACCGGCTCCTCTCAGATCTGGGAGCGTTTGGAACTCTCGCAGCTTCAGTTTTAGTTTTCATAACATCATCACCATTTTTCGCTTCCGTACCTATACTTGAAAATTGTACTAATTTTGAAAAAATTTATAATTTGAATTTGAATAGTTTGATTGTAGAAAAGGCTTTTTATAAGATTGTGCAAAGCGTCTTTGATGGTCTTCCAAGAGTTCTTAACCCGTCACGTGTCCCTCGAACACATAGGTGTTCGTGAAATTCGCACGGTCTGTAGCGTCCACCGATCACATTGGTGTTCATAAAAATATCGCGCCCATTGGTCGCTGGTTTATGACGCAGATACAAAAGTCATAAATAAACAAAAAATATTACTCGATTCTGTATCTTACTACCTAAAGAATAAGATATATCGGAGTTAAATTGAACGTAAAATGAAATGACCAAAAATTAAATGTTAGAACTTGAGAATTAAAATTTCGTTTCCGCCATTTTGTCTCTTTCAACTTCAATTCGAGCACTGCTTATGCAAACAAATTAAATTAGATTTAGGTAATGATTGTAAGTAATATATATGTTTTATGTACCAAATTACTGGGAATAAGACAAAGAATATATTTGGAGTGTTAAATTTATGTAATAAAAGACATAACATAGCAGAAAAAGTATAAAACTTTTTTTATGGCAATATTTGTAAACTATGTTTTATTTTGTTTACGTAATTATTATTCACTAAAAAGCGATAGTATCTTAAGATATAGATAACTTTGTAGTACTGTATATAGGAGTATTATTACATAATTATTTTAGTATATAATAGGCAGATAATATATTATAATAACGATAAACCAAAAGCAAAACTAAAATGTCACGAGACCCGAGGCCATTCTAAAAATAGAATATTTCAAGAAATTACGACGTCTTGTAGCGTCACAAAAAAAAGTTTGTTTTCAAAATTAAGTAATGTAAAATAGTGGTGTGAACTAGTAGTGGGTAAAATAGTATAGTACATAGCTAACTTTTTATATGAGATAACTAGCTGATGCTCGCGACTTCGTCCGCGTGGATTTCAGTTTTTTAAAAATCCCTTGGTAAAATCTAGGATTTTCCGGGATAAAAAGTAGCCTTATAATATGTTAATCCAGGGTATAATCTATCTACATTCCAAATTTCAGCCAAATCGGTTCAGTAGTTGCAGCGCTATAGAGTAACAAACATACAGACATACATACATACACACAAACTTTCGTCTTTATAATATTAGTGTGATAGTTGGACGTAAACTAGGTATATAATATTTTATTTTAATTCTATAAACTGACTACAAGTTTAATTATTATCAGCGCCCCCTACACTCTCCCCTCCCAGTACGTCAGGCATATCTAGGTCGCAGATGAAATGAATTAGAAATCTGAAATTTGGATATTTGGTGTGAAGAATGTTGACCCAAAAATAAATATTGAAATATAAATTTTATTTAAATAACTAGTTTCTGTCCGTGACTTCGCTCGCGTGTATTACGGTTTTTCGCAAATCCTGAGGGAATCGTGGATTTCCGATTCCTGTTCCCGCTCCTTTTTCCAACCTTTTTGCGGCTTTTTTCGTAGTTGCGACGTTATAGAGTAACAAACACATACATACATACATACATATGTACACACAAACTTTCGTGGCTATACTTTAGAATTTTTCACATTCAGCTCCCAACTACTTTTTTAGATTTATAATGTTTGACTTGTACTCATACGAGTAACTACCTACATATAGAAATTTTGACGAAAATTCCCATACAAAACTATTCAGGGGTGAATATGAGTAGCTTATTTATATATTGTAAAACTAGCTTCTGCCCGTGGCTTCACTCGCGTGAATTTCGGTTTTTCACAAATTCCGAGGGAATCGTGGATCCCGTTCCCGCTCCCTTTTCCTACCTTTATACCTACTTTCAAGCAAGTTTGCTATAGTAATCATAGCTGTAGCTATACATTTCGGTTTTTCAAAACCCCACATACACACACACACACACATACACACACATACACACACACAAACACACATATACACAATATTTTTGCCTTTATAATATTATTATTGTGATTATTATTACGTACGAAACAGTATCAACTTTAGTAGTTTGATACTTACGTATGTAAACCATGAATTAGTAATTCTTTGATGATATTTTACAATTGTAATATATTAACCAAATTAATCATTATTATTATTAATATTATTCGACAATGGTATTGTGGATATTTCTATTTAATTTTTTTTTGTTATCTCTACTTGGTAATCCACGGACCACGCATAAAATTATGAGTCAGATGCGCGCGGGCATGTCGCGTAAAAATGGCGCGAACCGCGTTACGAATCTTTTGTTTTTGTGACGAAATAAAGAAAAGAGTGAGTGATATGAGTTTATCTTGTGATAATTTATTAGTGGAAGAGTTAGTCTAACTATTAGTATCAAAACAATTGTGTATTGTAGAGTGTACGCGGTAGAATGACAACAAAGTAATGAATTTAGGAAGTTTCAAACAAAGTTGCACATTCAAACGTCTATATATAATGAGGTTAGTGGATTTATAAATTAATTGTTATTTATAGAGCACAGAAAATATTATCTAGTTTCTAATGGTATATAGTTTATCCCTTAACTTTCAAAAACAATCCCGTAATAAAGCTTTTTCTATGCGTAGGTGTGAAAAAAAAAATATGAACAAAATCGTTGGACACTCAACGGTATTTTGGGTTTCTCAAGGCCGGACGTTCTACGGGTTAACATTAATTAATTAATAAAACGGGTTGCCCACGCTCGGGAAAACGTAACGTTCGAACACCCTCCACTAGGTGACACAGATATTCTCAAGCTAGTCACTAGCAGCCGCTTGTTACAAGTTGGTTCAAAATATTGTGTTCAGTGGAGATACTTGCAAGAGAACTATGTCCAGCAGTGGACGTCTATCCGTTGAGACAACGACGACGACGAAAGATCACTTTATCGTCAGTAGGTATTCCTTCGAGGCGCCCGATGTGAACGACTCTAACTACGACGTCACACTCGTGTGCCTCTTATTGCTCTGGCGCCTCACATTACTCTATAGTGGTATACGAACAATTTCATAGTACGCCGGCAGCCTCATTCCGACGCAGGGTATTAACCTGAAACTAGCAGTGCAGATTTATTATCCTATAACTAATATTTACCTGTTTGTGCGCGCCGCGGCGCTGAGTCGACGCAACTGTTTTACGACGCCGCAGATTAATGGGATCAGCCGGCGGAATTCACGCGTGACGCTCGATACTACGCAGGCTAATGCGTTGCGCGATATTATGACGCGCTAATTGAGCTCGACAGTGTTAGGGTGAATGAGCAGCATTGTGCTGCGCTTTGCTGTGCTATGTTCTATCGCTCCTCTAACATTACGATGAAGGAACAAACAGGACCTGCCGCAAGCACATCCTCAGTCATATTGCGGTAACTACATTAATTTGCGCACAATTTAACTCGATTTAGGAATTTACAAGACTTCGTTTTGTTAGTTATTAGCAGCTACAAAAGATTTTGTGTAAATCCCGTAGGAACTCTTCAACTATCCGTGATAAAAGCTTCTTATGCCCGTCTCCAGAATGCAAGATTTCCCTGATAAAAGCGTTCTATATCCGTCTCCAGAATTTTTGTGCTTTTCATCAAAATCGATTCAGCGGATGAACCTTGAAAATAATTTTGCATAGGTATTAATTTGTATTCATAAGGAATTTTCATTTTATTCAATGAAATGTTAGTCTTTGACTGCAATCTCATCTGGTAAGTGGCAACGCAGTGTTAATGAAAACGGGCTAAGTTGGAATAGGTATGAATTAGTTTCTACGCGGCATCGTACTGGGACGCTAAACCTCTTGACGGCGCTTATTTGCCGGTACGATAGAAACAAGCCACGGCGGAAGCTCTCCATTGCCTTGTATCACGTGAAATTCGGTTATAGAATATTGAAATACTGCTCGCTCTATCCTGTATCTTTGTCGGGTATGTTTATTACAAACTACAGTGGTGCTCGCGCGTGCAAATTGAACACAGGCCCGCGCGCTTACAAATGAGGTTTTGTATATTAGGTATTGTTAATGGAAATTGTGTACTAGTGGTACATTCAGAACTGTATCAAGGTCAGAGCAGTACAAACTAAATTCTACATGTAACATACTCATGAAAGATTAGGCACATTGTGCCATTAATGAATATTATAAATTTGTTACAAAACTGATTTTATTAATTGACATCACAAAAGAACAGAAGACTCCACTGACAAGTAACAACTCAAATCAATATAAAACCTACATACATTACACCTCCCTTCTTAACTAAGAATATTATTTAATACAACATCAAATCCTTAATTACTTAAATCTACAATTAATTAAAATAAGTCGTCAATGCCAAAACGTTTGGGTGGCAATCGTTTACGCACGGGCTGGCGGCTCTCACCGGGCAGCGTCGTGCGCACCGCCCCGGGTAGCGTCGCCGCCTCGGGCTGCGCGCTCGGAGCCGGCGTCGCAGCCACGCGAGGCGGCGAACCGGCCGCGCGAGGCGGCGACGCGCCCACTTCCCGCTGTCCCTCCCCGGGCACCGAGCTCAACGCCACCGCTACCATCGCGCCCCTGGACCGCCCCGCTGATGTCGTTCTATCGTGATCAGCTTCAAAATTATCCGATCTGCTCGCATTGCTCTCCGACCGTTTCTTAATCTGATCGATATGCCTATGAATCTCGGTTCCCTCAGGTGTAAGTATTTTATAATTTGTGCTCCCGCATTTCCCTATTACCTCCCCTGGTAACCATTTATTGCCCGGTCTGTAGTTCCGATACCAAACCTTGTTTCCGACTTCGACCGACCTCTCTATCCCCCCCGCGGCGAACTGTTGCCGCGCCTGAGCAGATCGAACCGAATCGTCTCGGTCCGGTTTTAATTTGTCCAGGCGCGTACGCAACGACCTGCCTTGTAATAATTTGGCCGGGCTCTCTCCTGTCGTTGTATGCTCGGTGTTCCGATATAGTAATAGAAAACGACATAGAGCCGTGTCCACTTCGACACCTTGTATGAGAGCTTTCTTTATGACCCGTTTACATATTTTAACTGCATTTTCCGCAGCGCCGTTAGAGGATGGATGATACGGTGCGGAAAATATTTGTTCGATACCGTTCTTACTTAAAAAATTTCCAAACTCTGCACTCTGGAACGATGCAAAATTATCACTAACTATTTGCTTCGGAAGACCAAATCTAGCAAAAATTTCTCTCAATTCATTAATTACAGTCTTCGCTGTGATCGACCTCATTTTAATGACCTCTATCCATTTCGAACATGAGTCGACCACCACCATATACGTAACCCCAGCGATGGGACCCAAGCAATCTATATGGAGTCTCGTCCACGGCCGGCCCGGCCACGGCCACATGTGCGGCGCGTGCGCCGGCGGCGCGTCCGCCACCGCGGCGCACACCTCGCACGCGCGGCACATCGCCTCCAACGCTTCATCGATTCCCGGAAACCATACATAGCTCCTCGCTAATGCCTTCGTTTTCACTATACCCATGTGGGTGTCGTGAAGCTCCTTCAACACTTTGTCGCGACACTCGACCGGTACTACGACTCGATGGCCCCACATGAGACATCCTAATTCGCTATACAATTCCTTCCGACGGTTAAAATATGGCCGTAATTCCCTAATATCTACCTCGGCTGGCCAGCCGTCCCGAACGTAACTCAGCACTCGTCCCATGATGGGATCTCGACAAGTACATTTTTTTAATTTCTCGTAATCGAGTAATAAAGCTTCCGAAGCAAAATGTAGATATGTCTGCTCGGGACATTCGATCGTTTGAGACTCACGATTTTCCCTATGCGCTGCAATCATTCTAGACAAACAATCGGCCGTATTCTTATCCGTACTCACATATTCAATCGAAAAATCATACGCTGACAAAATCAAAGCCCACCTCTGAAGCCTGCTAGCTGTCATATTCGGAATGCCCGATTCAGCTCCAAAAATACTCACTAGCGGCTTATGATCCGTACGCAGTGTAAAACGACGCCCGTATAAGTATTGATGAAACTTCTTAACGGCAAAAATAATCGCAAGAGCTTCTTTTTGAATCTGACTATAATTCCTTTCTGCAGCCGTAAGCGATCTGGACACGAACGCGACCGGGCGCTCGCAGCCGCCGGCGGCGCGCTGTGCCAGCACCGCGCCCAACCCGTGCGCGCTCGCATCGCACGTTACTATAGCCGGCTGATTGACGTCATAATGCGCTAAAACCGCAGACCCCGACACCAACTTTTTAATTTTAATGAATGAACTCTTTTCCTTTTCCCCCCAATACCAAGCGTGACCTTTCTTTAATAAATTATGAAACGGTGATAGATGACCACTTAAATTTCTAATAAATCGACCATAAAAGTTCACCATACCTAAAAATGATCTCAATTCCGTAATATTTTTTGGCTCAGCCAAATTCAAAATAGGTTCGATTTTATCTGGATCGACCCGAATACCGTTATCCTCTATTATGTACCCCAAATACTTTACTCGTTTCTCGAAAAATACACATTTCTCTTTTTTAATTTTAAAACCGGAATCCTTAAGCCTGGTCAGCACCCTATTCAATGTCTCCTTATGTTCATCGACCGATGAGTTTGCGATTAAGATGTCATCCAAAAAAGTTACAACATTCGGAATATCCTTAAAGAGATTTATCATTATTCTCTGAAAAATGCCTGGGCTCGAAGCTAAACCGAATACGAGTCTATTGTATCGAAACAAACCTATATGAGTATTTATAACCGTATATTCCTTCGAATTACTATCCAACTCGATTTGGTTATAAGCTTGGGATAGATCGATCTTACTAAAATACTTACACCCGCTTAAATTAGCCAACAAATCCTCTATTTTCGGAACCGGATATTTATCGACAGACAAAAAACGATTCAAAGTAGTCTTATAATCGGCGCATATCCGTATGGAACCGTCTGGTTTGTTCACGATAACCAGCGGGGTGGCCCAGTCCGATGTGTCGACGGGCTCTATGACGCCCGCTCGTAGCATCGCGTTCAGCTCGGCGTCCACGCGCTCCCGCAGCGCGTAGGCGAGCGGCCGCGCGCGGCAGAACACGGGCACGGCGCCCTCCCGCACGCGCAGCGTCGCGCGCCCGCCCGTGAAGCACCCCAGCCCGCCGTCCACTAATTCACCAAACCTGGAAAATATTTCCTCCGCGTAACTACTCTTAACGGAGCCCTGCAATTGTAAGTTATTCATTTTGCATTTAGGTACTTCGATATTTAATTCGGCTAACCATTGCCGCCCCAACAATGACGTCGTTCCATTATCAATTACGTACAAATCTAACATTTTCATGCGATCTTTATACTTCACTCTCATCGAAATATACCCTAGAGGTTTTATTTTTGTTCCATCATAAAATGACAAAGTTAACCGACACGATTGTAATGGTAGGTATTTATACAATTTGTCATATGTCTGCTTGCTTATACATGACAATGCAGAACCAGTGTCGACTTCCATACTCAAAGGTTTATCGTCTAATGATAATACTAAGCTAACCGGTTTATAGTCCCTCAGCGACATCTGATAAACAGGTTCGTCGTCTTCGATGTCATTCGATGCGACCGGCTCCATCCGAGCCGAGTCTTCATTTTGAAGATTGTTCGTGCCCGCCGCGTAACCGGCCGAGCCTCGCGACGACCTCCTGCCCGAGCCGCGCCCTCCGCGCGCTGCTGCGTCTCCCCAACGCGCTCCGGTGCTGCGCCCGCCGCGCCGTGACCGGTTATCACCGCTTGTCGCAATTTGCCCGGCCGACTGTGTCCCAGGATCCTCCGGACACCGACGCCGTAGATGCCCGATCCGCCGGCACCGGCTGCACTCAAAAAATTTATAAGGGCAACCGTCTTTACCGTGCCGCCGATCCCCGCACCGTACACACTCATTGATTTGAAAACGAAGTACCGCTTTCGCCGACGCTTCGCCGTCACCCTTTTCTCCTATCATTCCCGGTTCCGATTTTATGCCGCCACCCACCTACATACATTACAAATATCTGCTGTATATCTATACTTCTTCTATATTATCTATACATATAATAAAATCGTAGACTTGCCGTATCTGTACATTAAAGATTTTTGCAGAATAATAACTGGGGAATGTTAGGGATAAGTAATCGAACGTAAAAAAGCTTTTTTTGAAATTTTTGTCTGTTTGTCTGTTTGTCTGTTTATCTGTTTTTCTGATTGTCTGTATGTTTGTGCACGCATCACGCAAAACTACTGAGTGGATTAAAATGAAACTTGGCATGATTTAAGTTCATACTACGGAGTAACATATAGGATACTTTTTATCCCGAAATTCAGTACGGTTTCCTTGGGAGAGGGGATGAAAGTCAAAATGTGTGTCAAAACTTAGCTGTAATTTGGTCCGTGGTCGCGTGGTCCGATTTCATTAATTCCTTTTTGTAAGAAAGGAGATACTTTGAAGATTATCGGCTAATCTCCGAAAGGCTGGATTGATTTTGATGGGACTTTTACTGGCGGATGTTTACATTTTGATCTACCTTAACGTCCGTCAGTGAACTTTTAACAGTTTTAGCAAGGTATGAGCTCAAAGGAGCTTAGGAAAAACAAAATGATTCCCACGGGATTTTTAAAAACCAATATCAGCTTGTAATAATAATATGTGTGTACATACACTTCTTATCAAAAAATTGAAATAGGATCCGTTTTTTGATAGAAAATGATGTAAATTAATTTCAAACAGATTTTTAACGGACTTGCAAGTTTGATGAGATTAGTTTTAACACCAAAGTGTATTGGAATTATCCTAAACTGCTTATTCCATTAAAAAAGATACCTATCTGTACATAAAAGATACACCTATAGTCAGATAATTCTGTGGAGACAAGATTTTTCATATTCTTGTGAAAAATTGTTTTTTGCTTGCAATAAGCGAATGAGAGAAAATATGGAGTGATGATATTTTAAATTCGTTTCTTTATTGGTATGGTTTGTTTTTTACTATGTTTCTAGCTCAAAGAAAGAAAATATTACCATATCAAAATAAAGTTTACATGATTATATAGTCCAGTAACTTTAGTAATCTGACCTTGCGTTAAATCGGGTAGTTCTGATTTTTTGCAGACTTGTTTATGATGTTGGCCCAATGATTAATCTAAGTTTGTGACCTCGAGCGACGAACGCAACTTTGTCAAAAATCGAAAAAACCGCGAAAATTTGGGATTTTTTTCAGATTTTGGCGATTATAACCCAAAAGGACTAGTTCTTGACACTACCTTTTCAAAGCGTTTTTAAAGTAGAATAAAATTGCTACAATTTAAGACCAGAACCAGCTCTGTAGGCACATTACTTACTGAGATGCTCGCGACTTCACTTGCGTGAATTCTTAATCTCATACAAACTTCCCTCTCCCATTGTACCAACTTAGGGGTAGTTTTTCCAAAATTCCTTCAACATGTAATTTTTAATTTTTAACCGAAAACCTAAATACCAATTTTCATGGATATAACTCAATAAATGACGAAAACGTGACGGGGTCTCATTTAAACTTTCATCCCCTGCTTAACCCACTTGCGGATAGAATTTTCAAAAATCCTGAAATTCATATTTTTTATTTTTTATCAAAAGCCCAAATACCAATTTTCATGGATGTAACTTGATAAATGACAGACTTTCATACAAACTTTCGTCCCCTATTTAACCCCTTTAGGGGTAGAATTTCCAAATATCCTTTCTTAATGTGCGCTTAAATCATAAAAAGAAGCTACTGTGAAAATTTCAAGTTCCTAGCTTTAAGTTGTTTAGGTTGTGCGTTGATGATCAGTCAGTCAGGACAAGCTTCTTGAAGCTAGAAACTTGAAATTTTCACAGTAGCTTCCTTTTATGATATAGGCGTACACTAGGAAAGGATTATTGGAAATTCCACCACTAAGGGGGTTAAATAGGGGATGAAAGTTTGTATGAAAGTCTGTCATTTTTCAAGTTACATCCATGAAAATTGGTATTTGGGCTTTCCATAAGAAATAAAAAATATAAATTTCAGGATTATTGAAATTTCTATCCGCAAGTGGGTTAAGTAGGGGATGAAAGTTTAAACGAGACCCCGTCACGTTTTCGTCATTTATCAAGTTATATCTATGAAAATTGGGATTTAGATTTTTGATTAAAAATTAAGAATTACGTGTTGAAGGAATTTTGGAAAAATTACCCTTAAGTTGGTACAATGGGAGATGGAAGTTTGTATGAGATTAAGAATTCACGCAAGTGAAGTCACGAGCATCTCAGTAAGTAATGTACCTACAGAGCTGGTTCTGGTCTTAAATTGTAGCAATTTTATTCTACTTTAAAAACGCCCTGAAAAGGTAGTGTCAAGAACTAGTCCTTTTGGGTTATAATCGCCAAAATCTGAAAAAAATCCCAAATTTTCGCGGTTTTTTCGATTTTTGACAAAGTTGCGTTCGTCGCTCGAGGTCACAAACTTGGATTAATCATTGGGCCAACATCATAAACAAGTCTGCAAAAAATCAGAACTACCCGATTTAACGCAAGGTACCCCATACTAGCAAATCCTAAAGTTACTGGACTAATATACGAGTAGGTATATACGAATAAGTGACCAAATCAAATAATAATTGAACTATTTTCAGAAAAGCAATCTGTAATCTGTCAATTTGTTACTTTATCATTGTTTTGTGTTTTCCATTCTATTAGATTATATTTTGTTATTTCTTTCGGCATTTATTATTATCTATTATTAGAAAATTCCAGACGTATTTTGGGCGGTCGACTTGTATTTCCTTTCAATTTTCATATCAATTGGTTACAAAAATAGTATATTATTCTGGATAAGTTTTTGTTTTTCCTCGATCGGTTTTCAGTTTTTACCCGACTACGGCAAGGCTAAAAGGAAGGGTTATGATTTTAGCAGTCTATGTATGTATGTATGTATGTTTATGGCCGATTTTTGTATGAGATTGTGTGTACCACCGTAGCGCCTAAACTACTGAACCGATTTTGATGAATGAGGTGTTTATTGATTCGTTATTATGGTACGGGTGACATAGGCTACATTTTATTTACGAAAAATGTCAAGAAGTGACCTTCGCGCGGCATTCTAGATTATTAAATTAGTAATTCGAATAGACAACAGATCGCACCACTAGCTGCTTGACCCGCGTTTTCGCACACTTAATTATTATTAAATTACTAAGTGTAGTCGGGTTTTAGTTTACGAACTTTATATTTGTTACGAAGAGATTTACTTATATGGTAGAGAGGGCAATCTAAAGTTTTTCATAAAATTATGATTTTGATGTTTCAGTCAGCATAATATTATTGTGAAAACAGTATAACCGAAATAGCGCGTTGACCGTGCTTTGATGTTCGACGATACAGTGAACAAATGACTCGTTCTCGATTGTGTCACATTTGTGATTAACGGGACTTATAAATATATTCAGTGATTTATTATAATTATAGAGCACGCGTGGGCGTGGGCCGCAATAAAAGTCTCAGCGGTCCACGGCCGCAGTGAATTTGAAGGCGAAATGAAACCCTCTGGCGGCAGTGTCCGTTTGTTTTTGTTTAATTAAAGGGTAGAATGGACGCAGTTCTTTTGTGCGAAGTCGGTTTTATTTGAGCCGGGCCACGTTAGCGCTCCTGAAATTATTGGACCGGCCCTTTTTCATTAGGAATGTTCGGGGGCCTCTGAATTTTAATAATCTCATTGACCTGTATTGCGTTTATTCTTTTTGGAGCCATGTTGTTGCAATTTGTTTGTTTCGTAAAACAAAAGTGAATAAGCACGTGAATAGTATGATGAATAGGCGCGGGTAATCTTTGATCGAATTTTTTTCTCGTATGTTAGCAATTTTAAATGTAGTCGTTACTGTTTGTCAATATTCTACAATGTCATGAAACAACCAATGTCATCAAACAACGGGATGTAACGTCAATATACCTATTTTGATAGACGATATCGAAGGTATTTCGATATCGCCTATACCTTGCCTTCACATCCGGCCTGTAGTTATAAAAGACGGCACGGTATCGTGACGGATTCATTCTGTTGTCGGCTGTAGCCGTGTTCGGACTTGTTGTCCAGTGATATTTAAGTAAAGCAATGTTGTAATTCAATAAAGTAAAAATGGTGAAAGTCGTTGAAGTATTATTACAAGCAAAATACCCTCTGAGCTTATAGCTCAGAAGTGGGATTGCTGGGAAGATTGCTGCTGTTATCATCCCGGTTGAGGACTACGCCCAAAGAAAAATAAAAGGTGATGTACTATTTTTTATCTGTTTATTTATTGCGAGCTATGAATATTTACATAGATGTGTAGAATTTAACTGGGCAAAATAATGCGAAGCATAAAATTTTGCTTTTGGAATTTTTAAGTAATTATTATTATTATTATTAAATAATATTCATAAGATTAAAAATAATTGTGGTGCCTCCTACGTGTATGTATGTATAAAAAGTATGTTAAGAAGTTACTTACACTTTATTTTTATTTTTTTAAGCGAAACATGGAAAAAGAACAAACGTCTCGCAAATTTTGATATTCGAAAGATTCGAAAGATTGATCAGTCTCGAGACCGATTCAAAGTCTATGTGCTCGATTGACTTCACGAACGCTTCGAGGAACTGCGATGGTGTCCAACTCGCACTGTGGGTGTGCGTGCTGCTGTGGACTCGCCGCCGTCGGTGAGTACCCTCAATGATGACAAAGGTTGGTCACGTAACAAACGATGGTACGATTGAGATCAAAGGTAGATCAACTCACTCTAATACGACAGACATGAATCTGTCTCATTTTAAATCGATAAAAGCGTAGCAATTATTTTGAAAATAAGACTCTGTTGTTCAAGGTCACGATTTAAATTGATTTATCAATTTGGTTTAAAGCAAAAATTTTGATACATTTTAACGAGTGATGTCCACTTGATTTGCTAGCTTTGAAGGAATTCGGCAACTCTTAGTAAATTGTCGCGGTAAAGCATTTACCTTTCCCATAAAAGTAAATTCTGTTTTTGCTCATTGACTCAATTCTAACACAGGAATAAACGTCATTTACTTATATTTCAATCACTCATATGACTGCCTTACAATGAAAACAGTTTATTTTACAACAAACAAATAAAATTACTGAGAAATAATTTTTGAACCATAACTTGATAGTCAAAGTAAATATTTAAATGAATTATAGTTTATTTAATACAAATTATATTTAATTAATATATAAAAAACAGTTATACTCCTGCAGATGGCGCTGCAAGGAAGTTTAATGATTGCATAAAAAAAAATGATTAAACTTAATTCAGGGCAAAGATATTATTAAATACTTAGAGTAAATTTTTATCACAACACTAAAAGGTGATTTGAATAGTAAAAACTTCAAACATTCAAACAGTCAAGACTGTGATTATTACATATCAAGTCTGATTTTTGTTTCAGTGGAATTCTGACAGTTGTAAGTAATTTAAAAATAGAAAGAGTTATCTGTGTGACTAAAGTACCTGAAGTTTCTGTCTATGTACATGAGGTAATTATGTACATTTGTCATATTTAAATGTGAGTTTAAATATGTTGTGTTTTAGTGCTTTATCTCTGGTATCATTAAGAAACGTCAGAATTCCACGAAATTAAAACCGAAGCATAGAACTTGGTAAATAATAATAAACGGTTTTACAAACAAACTCAGGTATTACAAATATTTTTTAGTTGCTTAAACCACAAACTAAAAACATAAACATGAACATTTGACAATTTTTGCCAATAGATGGCTCTTGCGACTATATTATGTAGACGTGCTCATTGTGCCTGTTATTATTTACGCGAGTCATTACTAATATAACAAACATTTAAAGAACAAAATCACGTAGTAGTATACTAATTAGGAATAAATAAGTATATTTGCTAGCCGATTCTTAATAGGTCACAGTTCAAAGATATTTCTGAACCTGTGTGATGGAGATATATTTATTGTTTCAATCAGTTACCTATCAGTATTAGAATGAGTTAAAATAAAGTAGAAAGTGTGAATTGATTATTGTTATGAGTTAAACTCTTTATTGGATTTCTATAATTAATCTACTAATTTTTGTCCAAAAACAGAAATATTAAACTCAGTACATTTTTATAAAGGGTAATTAAGTTTAGACTCACAAATACTAACTCGACACAGATAACCAACAAACGTCAAATACAAAAGTTTTTGCCAGTTTATGACAGTTATAAAGGAATCCCCCAATCAGACTTTGAATTACACTAGAATGTGTTTAAAGTTTTGCCATGTACATAAATCAAAATTTTACTTCTCAAACCAGAACATACTACAGATACCTACAATAAATAATACAAAAACTAATTCGTTAAATCAATTATTTACGAGCTAACTTGTGTAACAAGTACCTACAGGGATGAACATTAATATAAACTGTATAATGACAATTTAGATGAGTAAAAAGACATGCTACAAAAAAAAAAAACAATGCAAGAGTATGATTTAAATATTACGAACAAACCGGGTACGATTATAGGTCACGTTGATGTGCTTGAATCGAAACCCATGATAGACAAGGGATGTTGTAAATATTATTAAACATCGACTCTAATAATTGAATAGTAAATGTTCAAAATAATCCCGAATTACCTACAGCGTATCATAAAAATTTTAAACGAAAGTTCATAAAGGGGTACGTTTGTAAATCCATTAAAGCTAATCGTGAAAACACAAGAAACTTCGGTTTTGACAAAACTTTTGATGTTTAGGGACAATAATGGTTCGTTGAAATGAGGATGCGAGTGCATTTAAAATAAAATTACAAGTTAACACCCTAAAAGTCGTACAAACCTGAAAACCGTTGTAGGTTTTACACGCACAAAACTTAAAATGACTGGCACTTTAAGTACTAAAAATAGACTTCTTAAACACTTTTTATTTATATTATTAAAAAAAAAACTAAATTATTATGTATACCTAGGACTAAAATATGCACTAAATAATTATTAAATAAAAATTTGAATTTGACTGGTAGACAAAATTCACTAATGGTTAGTTCTAATAGAGATAGTAAAGATTCGGAATCTTATTAAAATGAAAGCAGATTTATTAATTATTTTCATTTTAAAGTCGTGAGTTATTAATTGCTAAATTTATATGAGGGTTGATTACTATTTTAATTATTAAAAGCAGATAATAACAGAAATATTATTACAGTTTAATAAGATAAAATTTATGTTATGTGATGATGGAGTTCCAATTTATTTCTCCTAAATGGACATGAAGGCGTCATTTTGACACATCAATAAAATAATTTTAATATGAAAGGACAAATTCAAGTATTGTTTTAGTTGTTGTGAACGTGAAGAAATCACTTATCTGATAATATAGATTGGTTGTCGTGAACGTGAAGAAGTCGCATATCTGATGATATAGATCGGTTGTTGTGAACATGAAGGGGTCACTCAACTGATAAGTTAGATTGGTTGTTGTGAACATGAAGGGGTCACTCAACTGATAAGTTAGATTGGTTGTTGTGAACGTGAATGGGGTCACTCAACTGATAAGTTAGATTGGTTGTTGTGAACGTGAATGGGGTCACTCAACTGATAAGTTAGATTGGTTGTTGTGAACGTGAATGGGGTCACTCAACTGATAAGTTAGATTGGTTGTTGTGAACGTGAATGGGGTCACTCAACTGATAAGTTAGATTGGTTGTTGTGAACGTGAATGGGGTCACTCAACCAATGATTCAGTTTTAGTAAGTTGTTGTGAACATGAATGGGGTCACTCAACTAACAATTTAGTTTTACTAAGAACTGGTACTTTAGGAGTTCTTTCTTTGTGAGCAAGACTTGAGTCACTTAGTGTCCGATTATAGTAAAAAAAAAATGAATGAAATGATTAGAATTTTTAGAAATGATTTAAAGATTATTTATTGATTAACTATTGAAATAAAATGAATCAAATTGATATTTTATTCATTCGATGGTGCCATCTTGAATTATTTGTATAAATACGGGTAAAATAGATCATTAAAGATGCCAGTTAAACTAATTTCTGAATCGATATTGAGTTTACGCAGGTGCGGGTAGATTCTTAAACAATAGTTTAACTTAGTTAATAAGAAGCTGGCGCTCAAAATGTTTAAAGTATTAATTAATTCCTGATTTTGTGATAGTGTTTATACTTGTGAATGTAGAATTTGAAATATGTTAAATATGTTATTATGATGATCAAGTTTTTGATATCATGAGGCAAACTTGATGTTCCGATGAAGTTAAACTATTAAGTATTTGATAAAATGATGCACACTTAATGTTCCGATGAAGTTAATTGTAACAATTAAGTATTTGATATAATGATGCACACTTAATGTTCCGATGAAGTTATTTATAACGATTAAGTATTTGATATTATGATGCAAACTTAATGTTCCGATGAAGTTAATTATAACGATTAAGGTTAAGATTCCTATTTTGCTAGTTTTAGATTTGGGTTCAGTTGGGATTTCAATGTCATTTTGGTTAACAAACATAAAGCTTTCTGTCAAGTTCGTATATAAGTTCAGATATCAAGTTAATCATGTATAAGATATAGATAATCATGTGTAAGATTTTGATCATTTTATTTACTGAAATCGTTTGACTGTAAACATTAAAAGGTCGTTATGATTAAGTAGTTTTATGCTATACTAATAAGCCATATTTTAAGAATTCTCTTGTATTTGTAAAATTTTTACTGCTTTTATTTCTAATGAAAACTGTTATTGCAGTCGTATGTGTACTGTTGCGGTACATTTTCAAGGTGGATTGTTTAAATAGCAAAGTCATGGTAACTGTCGTGTTTAATACTTCAATCATATTTAGCATTTTTATTGTTCTTATTATTTTAACCATGTTTTATATTTCGATCATATTTAAATATCTGTATTTCAATCTGGTTTTTGATTTCAACCAGTTGATTTGTGATAGTTTTAGATTTCGATAGTTTTTTTTACCCCTTAGATTGTTGCAATTCAATGAATACTATCAATTCAGTTTACGTTATCGATTTTGTTATCGACTGAGTTTGTTTTCGTTCATTTTACTGTTTTTCCTGCTTCTGGAATGTGTTTACATTAGTTTATTGTGAATATGAGGAGTATACTTAATTCAATTGTCTACTTTAAGAATTAAAGTAAATAAGTTACTTTTATTGTACATGTTGTAAAAAGTTATCTACGCGGTTGTTTCACGAGACGTGAAAACGGTCAGGAATGGCCGACTGTTAGCAATTTTAAATGTAGTCGTTACTGTTTGTCAATATTCTACAATGTCATGAAACAACCAATGTCATCAAACAACGGGATGTAACGTCAATATACCTATTTTGATAGACGATATCGAAGGTATTTCGATATCGCCTATACCTTGCCTTCACATCCGGCCTGTAGTTATAAAAGACGGCACGGTATCGTGACGGATTCATTCTGTTGTCGGCTGTAGCCGTGTTCGGACTTGTTGTCCAGTGATATTTAAGTAAAGCAATGTTGTAATTCAATAAAGTAAAAATGGTGAAAGTCGTTGAAGTATTATTACAAGCAAAATACCCTCTGAGCTTATACGTATTTTTTTATCGGGATTAGATATAGCCGACAGCATGCAGAACGCTATTGACAAGGACAAAAGTATACGGGAATCGGGCGGGACAAGGACAGTGCTATATACTTATATTACTTATAGACTTCTAGGTTGTGGATCAATTGGTGGGGAAGAGGGAATTGTTAGTGTCGGTTTTTTACGTCGGAATAGTTAGTATTATTTCATCATCACTCAGTCTTATTGCCTCTTATCTCAGTGATCGCATACAGAGAGTATGTATCAATGATGTTAAGTCGTCCGGATCAGCCTCAGTAATGGGTGTTCCCCAAGGCTCTATTCTGGGTCCATTCATGTTTCTGGTTTATATTAATGATTTACCACATTTTGTCAAAAATGCTTGCGATATTGTACTATTTGCTGACGACACGTCTTTGATTTTTAAAGTCGATAGGACTAAGGACAATTTTGACGATGTAAATAATACATTATCTCAAGTTTCACACTGGTTTACTACAAACAATCTACTTTTGAATGCAAAAAAAACCAAGTGTGTCGAGTTTCTATTGCCCAATACAAGGGTTACTAGCAAAAATTTAAAGATAAGTGGTGAGCCATTGAAAACTGAGGACACAACTGTGTTCTTGGGAATAACCCTAGATGCAAAGCTTCAATGGGGCACCCATATAGCAACACTTGCTGGCAAGCTCAGCTCTGCTGCTTACGCTGTTAGGAAGATTCGACAGATAACAGATATAGAAACTGCAAAAATTGTTTATTTTGCATATTTCCATAGTATTATGTCGTATGGACTCATACTATGGGGTAAAGCGGCTGATATTGAAAAAATTTTCGTTTTACAAAAAAGGGCAATTCGCGCAATTTATAATTTAAAACCGCGGGATTCCCTTCGAGAGAAATTTAAAGAAATAGGTATTCTTACGGTAGCTTCTCAATATATCTATAACAATATAATTTTTGTTAGGCAAAACATTCACAGTTACATTAAAAAGTGCGAATTACACGACAGGCAATTAAGAAATAGAAATAGGCTCGTGATTCCTCAGTTACGCCTCAAAAGGGTCCAAAGGTCATTTGTGGGAATGGGCGTAATGTTCTATAATAAAATTCCACAAGCAATCTTAGACTTGCCTTTACACAAGTTTAAGAACTCTATTAAAAATATGCTCATAAAAAAAGCATATTATACAATTGAAGATTATATAAATGATAAAAAAGCATGGAGCAATTTCTCAATGACAGGTTGCTTGGAAACAATCTAAGAAAATTTAACTCATGTCTTAAAACGAGTATTTGATTATTGGTGTTCAATTCGATGCTTTGATCATGGGTAGCCTAAGTATGTCACGCTCTCTTTAAACATTTCTGTGGTGGTGTCGTGTGGTGCGGGTTGTTACGTTCCCTCGAATATGGTTGAGCGAAGCAATGGCTGGATCATGCGTCATGCTCGTGAACGGGTGCCACCGTCGGAAATGGGGCTACTTTTGTCTGCCCTTCTTCACATGTGTAGAATTGTAAGCACCATTCCGAACCTGTGGTAGATTCATTTGTCGATTCGTAAACGCTTCCGAAAGTTTATCTGAATAAAATTATGATTACTTATATAAATGATAAAAAGGCGTGGATTTGACTCGTTCCAGCAATGCGCGAGACGGCAATTCAATCATGTACCTAACATAAAATTGTTATATTGCTATTGTAAATTTGGAAAAGAGCAACCGCCGAGTTTCTTGCTGGTTCTTCTCGGTTGGAACGGCATTCCGAACCAGTGGTAGATTCATCTGACTATTCAAAAGCACTTGTAAAAGTTTATTTGAATAAAAAACTTTTCTATTCTATTCTATTCTATTCATCATCATCATGATCAACCCATTACCGGCTCACTACAGAGCACGGGTCTCCTCTCAGAGTGAGAAGGGTTTTGGCCATAGTCTACCACGCTGGCCAAGCGGATTGGCAGACTTCACACACCTTTGAGAACGTTATGGAGAACTCTCAGGCATGCAGGTTTCCTCACGATGTTTTCCTTCACCGTTAAAGCAAGTGATATTTAAATATTTAAAACGCACATAACTCCGAAAAGTTAGAGGTGCGTGCCCGGGATCGAACCCACGACCTCCGATTAGAAGTCGGTCGTCCTAACCACTAGGCTATCACAGCTTTAGTATTATTTGCGTTATTAAAAAATTTCGAAAATTTCCAGGTAGGATATGAACCTAAATACAAACAAACCTCCCTGGCGCACCTCCCTGGCGCAGTGGTGAGCGCTGTGGTCTTATAAGTGGGAGGTCCCGGGTTCGATTCCCGACAGGGGCAATTTGGGATTTTATAATTTCTAAATTGTCTCTGGTCTGGTCTGGTGGGAGGCTTAAGCCGTGGCTGGTTACCACCCTACCAGCAAAGCTGTGCCGCCAAGCATTAGCGTTGCGGTACGATGCCGTGTAGAAACCGATCAAGGGGTATACATACCTCTTCCAAGTTAGCCCGCTTCCATCTTAGACTGCATCATCACTTACCATCAGGTGAGATTGCAGTCAAGGGCTAACTTGTAGTTGAATAAAAAAAAAAAAACAACAAATACTGCTGGAATCATATTCAATAACCATAGTCCAATTCTGGATAGGAAAACGATCGAACTTCGAAGTAATAAGAGGTCAGTAATGCCCGCAGGTATCTAGTAACTATATAGTTAGCATCGACATGTCTATCGATAGAGCAACTTCCGGGAACTTGCCCATACATATCGTTAACTTGCTAACTTACTATGTATCCGCGTAGATAATGTAATATCTTATTGAGCATAATATTATTGTAATAGAATCATCTTTGTCTAACTTTCGGCATTGGTTCCCAGATCATTACTACGAGTAGGTACATTATAGTAGGTACAAAGCCAGTTCGCTGCACGTGTCTATCACCCACGACTACAGCGCCATCTGGGGATTTATAAGCGTGCAATATGTCAAGAATCGGCTTAGAAAAACAATCGAAATTAACGCAGTAGTTATACCTACTCTAGCGGCACGCTATGATGGCCGGTTTGACGTTTGTCCGCTCATGAAGTTCCGTATTAATTGATAACGACTTTGAAGGAAATAATTGTATTACTTTATTGACGATAGTGATGTGCAGAGATTCATAAATTTTATCGAATGTAGTTTTAGGTTTAGGACTCAAAATTTATTTATTAAATTGATTTCTTAAATGTATACAAGTGTAGAAAAATCAGTTTGCACCATTTAAGGGGTGAATGTACTTGTGAATATGAACAATTTTCACTATGTGGACAAACCTCTGAAATCGCAAAAAAATATCAATAAATTTTTAAAAATGGAATCTAATACGATCGTCACATAGGATCGCTGGCTAGCACAACTACTACCTCCGGCAAACTCGCGTCAATGCTCAATGCAAAACAAAGCAGTTTCGAATTGACGTTGCTTCGAAAAGTATAAACTGTCAGTGCAATGCGATTGTGATATAGTTTTGACCTGGCTTTGGATTTCAAATATTGATACTGCATTACTGTTGACCCTTGCTCGTTAATTTGGACTCTGTTCAAGCCCTTTGTTGTGGATTTCGTCGATATGACCGAACGTACGCAGAGAACTGTTCTAAATAGTCAGACACGTGAGTTCGTAATACGCCTTCGTAACTATTTCGATCGTGAAGCTCAAAATGGAGGGCCAATTTTACCTATAACGTCAGTGGTTGAACGCGTAGCTGATGCGCTTAATATTGGACAACGAACTGTTAGACGGATAACTAAAAAAAAATATGGCGAGACTGGCACAGAAGAAAATAAACTTCACACACCAAAAAAGAGAAAACGAGCAAAACCAGTCGTAGGCATCGATAGCTTTGATGCCGATGCTATCCGAAGACATGTTTACGGCTACTATTTACAGAAGGAGTATCCAACAAGAAAAAAGTTGGTGCATTCACTGAAGGAAGCTGGATTATTCTTCGGTGGGGAAAGTTCTTTAACGAAGATTTTGAAGACCATTGGATTTCGATACAAAAAATGTAACAAACGCAAAATATTGATGGAAAGATTTGATATAGCGATGGCAAGGTATACTTTTTTACGGCAAGTGAAAGAAATCAAAAATTGGCAAAATGTTGTGTTCTTGGATGAAACATGGCTTAATGCTAACCATACTGTAGGCCGTTCTTGGAACGATGACACAGCAGCATCTACTTCCAAAGTTCCTGTAGGAAAAGGATCGCGACTTATAATTTGTCACGCCGGAACCATCAACGGGTTTGTCGAAGGTTCTCTCATGGCTTTTGCGTCAAAAACCACTGGAGACTATCATGAAGACATGAATGGAGAAAAGTTTACTGAATGGTTTACCTCAATGTTGTGTAGCCTCCCTGAACCATCTATTATAATTATGGACAACGCCCCATACCACTCGATGCAAATTGACAAGCCACCTGCCCAATCCCAAAAGAAAGCTGATATCGTCGCATGGCTTCGTAAAAATGGCGTAGATGCAAACATGAATATGTTAAAAGCGGAATTAGTACGTCTTTTAAAAGAAAACAAACCAACCAAGATCCGATACGTCATTGACGAAATAGCATTAGAACATGGGCACAGAGTTATACGGTTACCGCCTTACCATTGTGAGTATAATGCGATTGAGTTGGTGTGGGCTCAAATTAAGGGATATGCTGCAAGACACAATACAGAACCCCCATTTACCACAAAAAAAATGCTAAAATTATTAGAAGAAGCTTGTGAACATGTGACTAAAGGAGACTGGGAAAAGGTTGTGAATAGAACTGTTAAATTAATAAGGGAAGATTATGAAAGAGATGTGAAAATAGATAATATTATAGAAAACGAACATATAATTATTAATGTATGTGATGATAGCAGTGACGACAGTGAAAATAGTAGTATGGACGAATCTGATTTAATTATGGCCTTTTGTGGCACCTTTTTTGGTATCTTTTGTATTCATATGTTTCTTGTGTGCATATAAAGTATGTATATTCATTTTCGTTCAAATATTCAGTTCGTTCAAATAAATTAAATAAACATATACATTTTTGTTTTATTAAACCTATTTAATCAGGTACAAAAACAAAACTTAATTGTTTTTTGTTCGAGAATAAATTGACATTCCACATCACTATTGTAATGTGTCAAACCGGCCATCATAGCGTGCCGCTAGTGTAAGTAAAACGTAACAGACATAGGTAATAACGTACAAATAGACATTCAACTTCTAATACCTTAAATACAATATCCCGTCTCCATTCAGTTGTTGGTAAAAATGATTAAAGGCTTTTTGCTTCAAATCGGCAAGTTCAATAATTAACACTACGATATCTAGAGGTCCACATATGGGTCCACATTTTAAGACAAACTGAATTGACTAGTATCGCAAGGTCTTATTTGGTGACTTATTTTCAACGATCGCGGCCAATCGAATCGGTGAAGAGGCACTTTTAAGCAGCATGCCAAATGTATCTGTAGCAATACAAGAACATGCATACTACAATACGTAGCATGATGCATGTTTGCTTTATTATTGTTGTTTCGGCGTGAAACAGACTTAGTATAAGCTCGAAGAAGACAGATTTTTAATTATTTCCAAACGAATCTACGTGTTTTTATTGTTCGAAAGTATAATTAAGCGCATTTGTGGTGCGAGGACTTTGTATAACGCTGGTTTATTCTATCAACTAATGAATTTCACTGGTTTTCACCCCGTCTGCGGGACGCCCGCATGCGGTGTATTGACCGGGTTTTCAACTGAATTATTCCACTAGTCGTTATCCCGCATCTTCGCATGCTATAAATCGATTGAACTGTCGACCAACGTTAATTAATGAGCCATTTATTAGATAATTTCAATCCATAACACTATCGTCAAATTACGATCGGCTTCTAATAAAGGCTAAGATGGACATAGCATGTAAATCAATAGCGAGATGGTAATTATATACCGCGCGTGTATAATTCCGCCATCTTGGCAAAGCGCTCTGTAATTGGCTACTGTTGGTATACTGCCCATATTGTTGTATTAATTTAGACTGTGGTCCCTATTTTCTGGATAATAATAGTGACTATTTAAATAGTAGTAGTTAAATATCACTTGCTTTAACGCTTGAAGGAAAACATCGTGAGGAAACCGGCATGCCTGAGAGTTCTCCATAACGTTCTCAAAGGTGTGTGAAGTCTGTCAATCCGCTTGGCTAGCGTGGTAGACTATGGCCAAAACCCTTTTCACTCTGAGAGGAGACCCGTGCTCTGTAGTGAGCCGGTAATGGGTTGATCATGATGAATATTGACTAAATTTTAAGTCTTGGGCATTTACAACGCAAAATAGCAGCGTGTACAAAGCGATTCCTAGAGTGGTTATACTGCTGCTGCATATTTCTTTATTCAACTTAGCTACACTGTAAGCTGTTTGAATATCAATCAAAGTATGGAAGTGAAATAATGGTAATAATTATGCGACAACTCAAATTTAAAACTACGAGAGCTCCAAGCGCGACCTAGTCTGAAAAACAAACTCAGACTTTGTATTAGTCTGTATTTCAGAGTCTATAGACGTAGTATAAATATTACCTAGAACTAATAGCTATTAGAGCAACTCATTCCAAAGTACCTAGTTCAATTGAATTCAAATAAACTTTATTCAAAATTGGTACACTGTACACTTTTTGAACGTCGATTTAGGAAGAGGTAATTGTGTTAATTACTTACAGAAACTTAAAACTAAAACTACAAGGGTTCCAAACGCGCCCTGCAGGGCTAACATGCCACACACGAGAAAATTATCTCTACACTTTTTCTGAGAGAAACTTGAGAAAAAGTGTAGAGATAATTTTCTCGTGCGTCGCATGTTAGCACCTCTGGTCTGAGAATAGTATGACATTGGTATGGATTTCATTGTTGGTTAGTTGTCACGTGTAAAACAAGCTCGAGAACAAACACGAAGCTCACTTAAAGAATATCCGGCTATGTTTCGTAGGTCTAGACGTATCAGTATGGTTATGCCGAGCTTGCACACCTCGATAACGCTTCTAGATTTCGAATATAGAAAAACTATACTATCAGAGTGAAATTGACCCCAAGCTTTTTATTTTAGTACTTCGAATGTTTTTTTTGCAAAATTTCTGATTGAATCGCTGGCTGTAGACGAATGGCTGGATATATTGGCGAACTCAAATCATGCCCGATCCAGACTCTCCACAAAGCTACACGGAGCAACGCGAGTGCGAGAGTGAGAATGGTGTGCTCGTGTCCCTCGGCTCGGTTCGCCTTTTTATGAAGCGACATCGAGGCGAGGCGAGGTTTTCCGGGCGCGAGTCAAAGGACGCGAGGATCTAAAGTCTAGATGGCACTCCTGCAGCCTCCACTCGCCAAGACTCGTGCCGAGAGCTTCTAGTAGGCGCCTCGCGAGAGTCTGGATCGGGCATTAAAACAAGGCAGTTTAGGTTCATTTCACTCTGAAGTCATTGTGTGTACTTGAATTACGATCAATGTGCAAAGTCGGCATAACCCGTGGCATAACAGGTGTGGAGGTGCAAACGCACACAGGAGCTTAATCAGGGCGGATGTCAGGGCGGGGCCTAATGGCCGCCCGGTAAAGAGCTGAAGTCACGAAAATTACTGCGGACTTTCATTATAAATATTTTGAAGGAATTTCTTTAAGCTTCTCGCCTCGCCTTTGAATATACGCCTACTAAAATCATAGACGAGTTTAAATTTTTTGCTTTATTTGCTAAATTTAGTTTTCAGAAAACCAGTAACCGATCTCACACACAAAGGTTTCATTGCCATTTCACAAATACATAAATGCCATAGCAACATCAAGGCGACGAAATATATGTATAGTGTCTAAATGATATATAATTATAATATTGTATAGCGTCTAAAATGGTAGCGTATATGACCAAAAATTTCATACAAACATTCATCCTCTTTGGCTGGCCCATTGGCGCGGTTAGCAGTGACCCTGCCTTCCGCTCCGGGGTCGCGGGTTCGATTCCCGCCCCGAGTCTGGGTGTATGCAAGGTATATAAGTAATATACTATGTATTTATACATTTACTAAATTACAATTTTACATTAGTATAACAATAAATTGTTAATTTTAAATAATAATAGGAATTATATACAAATAAATAACTATTTTACTAAATATATATATAAATATATTGTAGTATATAATTATGTAAATATGTCTATCAGTCGGTTGTTACCTATAACACAGGCATTAAGTTGCCTACTTTAGGAACAGTCGACCGTGTGTGTATGTGTGAATATTTATTATTATTATCCTCTATTTAAACCACTTGGGGGTAGTATATCCAAAAAAATTGAAACCTTTATTTCTTTATTTTTAATCGAAAGGCTAAATACCAATTTTTATGCATATTAGGTACTTATTTAAAAAATGACGGTTTTTCGTATAAACATCCATTCAATATTTAACTCGATTAGAGGTGGAATTTCTAATAATCATATCATAGTGTGCGCCTACATCATAAAAGTAACTTACTATCCAAAATTTCAAGTTTCTAACTTCAGTAGTTTAGGCTGTGCGTTGTTAGATCAGTCAGTTAATCAGGACAAGCCTTTCTATAAGTAGTTATATAGATTTTGTGCTATTGTCTTCCTCACAGTATCGCAATAGTAGAGCAATTAAAGTCTTACAATAAGTACGATAATAACTGCGTCTGGTCCGATTTCCGCCCGCGAAGCAATCTCGTGCCGCTTCCGTAGTCGGTTCCAACCGAGTTATACGAGTTGTATTAATACAAGATTGCGGTTACGGCGTACACTGAACCTGGCACATCCGCAATATCCGCAACTGAGATGTTATTAGTTTCGAGCATCTATAAAATCTATTAAGTACTCTAGGTTACGCTCGTCGCACGCTTCTTTATAAAACATTTTACAGTGTAGGTCTATTTTTTATTGTTCTAGATCGACAACTATAACAACAGTATCTATAAGCCGAACGAAATAGTAATGGCCTGTTTCACACCTTCTGATAAGTATCGGATAGCCTAAACGTAAGTTTTGTCACTTTCTAACTTTATGTCAAGTGGCAAAGACAAAATATGTGAATAAGCTATACGATACTTATCAGAAGATGGTGTAATAGGCCCTTAGTATAATAAATTATGCTTACTTTGAAAATTAAGATCCTTCAAACATATTATCTACTTTAGAGTACATAATAATAATATGCCAACTGCCTTTATGCACGATTTTGTTGTTTTTAACGACTACAGCTTTGTATAACTATAAAATTATTCTGACCCTTCAACAGATTTCCTGCAAAATTAAGCAACATTTTTATACAAAGAATGATTTATGTAAAATTCAATCATTTCCCTTCGATTGGTCAGAACGCGATCAGCTCTCACTTAATTAAGCTAACACATTTTTGGAGTAAACCGCGGTTCCCCGCAGTTAGGCGCGGATAATCGACGCACTGGCGCGTGCGGGGCGTGCGGGCGTGCGCGCGTGCGGCTGACGTCTCACATACGACAATGATCGATGTTTGGATACTTGGCTCAAAAATAATGGCTTAAAAATAGCACGCGTTTACGATCTCACTTACAAGTGGAGTAAAGGGAAGGTCCTTTAGCTCCAAATATCTTTTGTTGGTCCATCTTGCGCAGCAGAATAAGCGGTTGGTTCCGGGTTATATTCTCGAAAGGCTATATTTAAGAGATATAGTTTCAGTTCGTATCTTTGACCACAATTAGTTACCACCCTACTAGCACAGATTTGTCAAGCGATTAAGCATTTCAGTCCGATTTCATGTAGGTATTTACGATTAGGGATGCCTACGTATAAAATGCTATAAAGGTGTAAGGTTAAATTTTTGTACTAATTCATCACACTAATATTTTAAAGGTGAAAGTTTGTGTGTGTGTGTGTGTGTGTGTGTGTATGTTTGTTACTCTTTAACGATTTGGCTGAAATTTTGAATGGAGATAGATTATGCTTTAAGACCAAGATGATGATAGTAGACCGGGCCAATCAAAACAGAACGGAAATTCAAAGCATTGCCAATTGCGAGGTGGTACAAACCTACATCTATCTTGGTTCAACCATCTCTAATACCGGAGGTTGTGAGCTAGAAATCCGACGGCGATGTGCTATTAAACTAAATAAAATCTGGAGGGACAGGAGGATCACCAAAAGAACTAAGGTCCGACTAATGAGGTGCCTCGTGTTCCCAATATTCCTCTACGGAGCGGAAACCTGGTCCCTCAGAATACAAGACCGACGTAAAATTGATGCCTTGGAGATGTGGTGCTGGAGGCGCCTTTTAAGAATACCTTGGACGGCCTTTCGAACAAATAATTCCATCCTAAAAGAACTTAAGATAAAAGAAAGGCTCTCGTCGACTGTGCAACTACGAATTCTAAAGTTCTTCGGCCACATCTCTAGGAATGAGGGCTCAATTGAGCGTTTGGTGGTACAGGGTCAGGTGGAAGGAAAACGTACTAGAGGACGTTCACCTACTCGATGGACGGACTTGATAAAAACTGTGACCCAGAAAACTGTGGTGGAGTGCTCCCGCAACGCCTTAAGTAGACACAAGTGGAGAAGCATCGCGCGGGAGGCGGTGCGCCCCAAAACCAAGAAGACCGATGACGACTCATGTGCCTAACATCCTAGCAGCCACGACCACTCTGTCAAGAGTGCACGATTAAGAAGAAGATTATGCTATGACTTAACACATAGGCTACTTTTTATCCTGGAAAAATCCACAGTTCCAACGGAATTTAAAAAAAAAACAAAAGCATGGAACTAACGGGAACCGTAAATCTACAATTCCCTCGAGATTTGTTAAAAACCGAAATTCACGCGGGCGAAGCCGCGGGCAGAAGCTAGTAGGTACCAAAACATGAAGATCAGAAAATTAAAATTTTCTGTGTAAAATACGTTTACATTACAATAAAATAAATCAAAAGTAGCGAACGAGTAATAAAACTGAACGTAGAAAGAATAAATACGTACCACGATAATATCAACTCGTTAGTGGAACGTTTCGTCGCTAGTTTGAATATCATTTGACACAATTCAACGGATTACCGAATATCGCGAAAAAATGCAAAAACGTGCCGCCAGCGCCATTAAGAGTTTGTGCCGCCGCTGCAGTTTTATTGCTGACTCGTGACTGCGGGAGCGTCGTCGGCGCGCGGCGGCCGGGACCGAGAGGTGCCGGGAGGTCGGCGGCTTTGCGATGTTGCGAGCGTGCCTACACAGACAGATCCGATCGCGCTTGCCACGTGTGGTTTTGTTTGACCTGTCACATTTACTCAATCTATCCTGTTAATATTAAATGTGAAAGTGTGGATGTTTGGATGTTTGGATGTTTGGATGTTTAGATGTTTGGATGTTTGGATGTTTAGATGTTTGGATGTTTGGATGTTTGGATGTTTGGATGTTTGGATGTTTGGATGTTTAGATGTTTGGATGTTCGGATGTTTGGATGTTTGGATATTTGGTTGTTTGGATGTTTGGATGTATAGATGTTTGGATGTTTGGATGTTTAGATGTTTGGATGTTTGGATGTTTAGATGTTTGGATGTTAGGATGTTTGGATATTTGGATGTTTGTTACTCTTTAACGTCGCAACTACTAAACCGATTTGATTGAAATTTTGAATGGAGATAGATTATGCCCTGACTTAAAAAATAGACTTTTTATCCTGGAAAAATTCACAGTTCCCGCGGGATTTTAAAAAACCCGAAATCTATATCTACAGCTAAAGGTAAATTACTATAGCGAACTTCCTTGATAGTAGGTATAAATGTTGGAAAAGGGATCGGGAACGGGAACCGGAAATCCACGATTCCCTCGGGATTTGTTTAAAACCGAAATTCGCGCGGGCGAAGCCGCGGGCAGAAGCTAGTTATATATTATATTTACGAACTTTTAAAACTGTCTCGTTGGTCTAGTGGTTAGCATATTCGACTGCAGATCACGAGATCCCAGGTTCGATCCCCGGGTCGGGTTAATAATTGTTAGGAATTGATTGGGTTTTTCTGTCAAGGATTTGTCACGTGTTTGATCCCCGTGCCTCGGAGAGCACATTAAGCAGTCGATCCCGGTTATTATCACTATCATTTGACAATATTCGTTAAAGCTCGCCAACCCGCATTGGAGCAGCGTGGCGGGTCTAGGGTCGGCAAGTCGACCCTGGACGCGATTGGTGCTCTGAAGGGCTTCGTAGAGGGTGCCGAGAAGAGGGGTGAAGGGGTATTGGCGGTGTCATTAGACATCGCCAATGCATTCGGCACCCTTCCTTTTGGCGTGATAGAGGAGGCGCTCCGGTATCACGGGGTGCCCCTCTATCTGCGCCGAATGATAGGGCACTACCTGGAGGAGAGGGTAGTGCTCTATCAGGGGAGGGATGGGAGGAGGGTGGAGAGACGGATGGCCTGCGGGGTTCCGCAGGGGTCAGTCCTCGGACCCCTGCTGTGGAACCTGGGGTTTGACTGGGCCATCCGTCCGGCTCTGCTTCCCCGGATGGCAATTGTGTGCTACGCGGACGACACCTTGGTTGCCGTCCGGGGAAGCAGCTACGGGGAGACGGCGAGGAGGGCCACGGTGGCCACCGAATTGGTGGTCACAAGAATCGAGATGTTGGGATTGAAAGTGGCCCTCCCAAAAACTGAGGCCGTCCTCTTCGGCGGAGCGGGCTGGAGGCCCCCGGCACGCGCCAGCATCTCGGTTTCGGGGGAAGCGGTCCAAATCAGGGCCCACATGAGGTACCTGGGCCTTGTTTTGGACCGCAGGTGGAACTTTGAGGAGCACTTTCGCCAGCTCGCTCCTCGGGTGGTGGGGGCGGCTGCTGCGCTCGGCCGACTGCTCCCAAACGTGGGGGGCCCTAGGGCCTCATGCCGTCGCCTATTCGCGGGGGTCGTGAGGAGCATGGCGACGTATGGGGCTCCCATTTGGTACGATGCACTCCGTCCATCTACCAGGGCCCTTCTGCGGAGGCCGCAGAGGGTGGTGACGAACCGCATTTGTCGGGCCTACACCACCGTAGCCTTTGCGGCCGCCTGCGCCTTGGCAGGCACTCCCCCATGGGAGCTAGAGGCCGGGGTGCTCGCCGAGGTGCACCGCGTTAGAGCGGAGAGCCGGGCAAGGGGGGAACGCCCGGCTCCCGAAGTGGTCGGCCGAGCGCAGCGCATGGCTGCCCGAAGGATGCGGGATAGGTGGAAAGCCAGCCTGGCGGAGGCCGTCTATGGCAAACGCACCATAGACGCCATCCGCCCGGTGCTGGACCAATGGTGCCAGCGAAGGCACGGGTCGCTCTCCTTCCGGCTGGTGCAGGTGATGACCGGACACGGTTGCTTCGGCCATTACCTGCACAAGGTCGCGAGGAGGGAACCGACCCCGTCGTGCCATGAGTGCGGCGCTGGGGACGACACGGCTCAACACACTCTGGAGGAGTGTAGCCGGTGGCATCCCCAGCGCCGCACTCTGGTGGCGACAATTGGCGGAGACCTCTCGCTGCCCGGCGTCGTATGCGCCATGCTGAGCAGCGAGGGGTCTTGGGATGCTGTGGCCGACTTCTGCGAGGACGTTATCTCGCAGAAGGAGGCCGCGGAGCGGGCGCGCGAAGAGGCTCTCGACGCGCATCCGCTCCGGCGCAGACGGGGGGGAAGAAGGCGGCGGTTATTCGCCGCTCGCCAGCTTCCCTCGGGAGACGGCGGGTAGCTATTGGGCTAGCTATCCGCCACTAACAGTCTCCTCACTGTCTGAGGGGGGGATCACGCTGTCCCGATCCCCTCCTCTTTAGCGCGGGAGCCCCGGCAGGTGGCCGGGGCGGCTGACAGACGCCTGGGACGTATACAACGGGTTCCCCAGGCGTCCAGCACAGTCAGCGAGAGGGAACAGCCGTGGTGGTTTTAGTTAGGGTATACCCATAGGGGGAGTCCCACATAACCCCCATTCTGCCCAAAGAACGGGGGTAGCCATAAAGCTTTCCACCACGTCAAAAAAAAAAAAAAAAGCGTGGCGGGTCTAAGCTCTAAATCCTTCTAATCAATTTAAAATTTAAAAAACCCCCGACATTCGCCATTTTGTGGCAGCCGCCATCTTGAATTTGCAATAGTGCTATTCTACTAGTCAAGCCCTTTCATTTGATACCCATATTAAGGGAGTTGTGAAAAAATTTGTAATCCGCCATGTTGTAGCGGCGGCCATCTAGGACCGATTTTCATCAAACACTCTCGACTAATTCACCTTTCAAACAAAAAAAAACCGCATTCAAATCGGTCCACCCGTTTGAGCGCCACAGGGGAACAGACACACACACACAGACACGTCAAACTTATAACACCCCGTCGTTTTTGCGTCGGGGGTTAACCCTTAAATGGTATCGTGACGCATGACGTTTTCTTGGTTTTCTAATAAACTAAGCATCGTGAGCATCCGCCATTTTAAGTATTCTCATTACGTCGCTGTTCGCAGCGGGTGTCGGACGTTCGGCGCTGTATCACTTACTGGGATCCAGGTACGCATGTGTTGGGGTCCGCGCGGCCCTTACGGTACCAGTTACGAAAGATTTTTTTGCATAGCAATTTTATATGGATGTTATTTTTTACAGTCATTAATTCAAGATGTCGCGGCCTTTGAGTGATAAAATAATAGAAGAACTCTTACACGAAGATTCGATTCCGAATCAGTGATTGGTAGCAGGATTTGTAACTTACAAAAAATTATTACCAAAATGTTGATACTATTTTGTGATCTCTTCTAGTAGGTATTGTAGTAAGAAGATTTATATAATTAAAAACTATTTGATTACATAAAATAAGCCTATTATTTATTATTTCGAACCATTTATTCAAGTACATAGTTAAAACTTACTTGCTAGAAGCAAACATACTATGGGGGCCGCGCGGCCCCCACGATACCAGTTACGTATGTCAAATTTACGATACCAGTTAAGGGTTAAAAACAATGTCATCTGAAAATGTCCATTTTTCGCGACCGCAAGCATTACTCTCCCGCCACAAAACACACGGCTGCTAGGTAAATATCCATTAAACATGCGACAAACAACAACATCGCGTGTATATTTAATGATGCCTTGATGCGGGGACGTGATAGCCTGATACAAACTTTAAACGTTATTAACATGTGCTGCTCTAACCGCATTCCACTTTATGGCACAGGTTTCGGTGTTTCGAGCGAAAAGTTTCACTTTTTTGGAGTTTTTGCTTCGGAGAGTGCATCTCGCTTGAACATATCCGTACATGTTGATTGAAATAGCATTCTTTCACGTACAATCACTTAAAACTGAAGAGAGCTATCAACCCTGGAGCGTCCTATACAAACACTGAAGAATTAGAAAACTCAACACTCGAGCAGTGCCCCATGCTTTCCATACAAACGAAGGTTGATTCTTATAGATTTAGGTAGATACAATTTTTAATTTCTGTGTGTAGTTTGAAACTACATATTTTTACGGAAATCTTACACACCGCAGATAAATACCTACATCAATTTCTAGAACGTGTCTATAAAATTTCACTGAGTTTGATTGGTTAACATTAAAAAAAAAGAATCAAACGTCGTTTGTATGGAGCGCACTAGGGAGAAACTTCTCTTAAATAAGTCCACCCTACCTTTCCGTAGACGAGTAATTAATTACAATGAAACTTATTTCAAATGGAAATTTAACAGGCGGGTACAATATAATTAATTCTAATTTGATCCTGTAAAGGTGTAAAAAGTTAAAGCTCAAAAAGTTAATTAATTATAGTTAACAAATTTTAGGGAACACCTAGGCGTTCCCCCGACACTTCATACAAGCGACTGCGGGCGACGATTTGTAAGGGGAGAGAGTTGTATTCTTTCACCTAGGCAAGTACTTTACTTAAGTTTGTACCTATCTACTTAGTCTAACTTTAGTCGTCAGTTTCTTTTCAATACAGTCTACACTCAAAGTTGGAAGTAGGTTATTTCAAATAATACACTTAAAGGCTTCCTTAAAGGATTTTATTTTTCTTAAAATATAATTTCATTCGGCATAATATTAAGTACCTATATTTTTATATACACGTGTAAAGATGGGGCGTTTCAAGTGAAGCTCCTGAAAATATCTCTGTTGTTAACGAGATTAAAAAATCCATATCGCTGTTAATAGGGTCAGTAGAAAGAACTCTGTTCAAATATTTCAGCGGCAAAAAACCCTCGCGGTCGCCAACACAAACATACTGAATACTCGGCAGGAATATTTCATAGCATTGTTGGACCTCGCGTGGCGTAAACAAACAACATTTTTGAATGGACCCCGATTTTGTCGAAAGCGTTCTACAGATGTGCCAACAAGCTCGGAATGTAGGTAATAAAATACAATAACAGACTATCATAATCGAGTTGACTAGCTAGCAATTTATACTTAACCTATAGAGTCTAAAATACAGACATACGTGAACATAACTAATAGTTATATTGTATGTATGGATTTCCAATCAGCAAATAATAAATCATTGGAACTGACTTAAATATCTAATTCTAGCAGATCGGCTGCCGATGCCGAACTGAGCCAATTTCCAACCTTCCATCCAATTAACTACTAGCGTTGGAAATTGACACGTACAGACAGGTTTTGCCTTGTTGGCTTATTACTTAACTGCCGAATTGGAACAAGTCAGGAGCCAACTTGTTGGCACGTCTGTGGATGCAAATGAACTAAGCTGAAAACCGCAATTTTTTTTTAAATCCGTGGACCTTTTTTGTGGCGTCCTGCTAGTTACTTAAAATGGCTGAATGTAAAATCCGGATTATCGGACTTTGGAATCTAGCTTTGGACTGGAATCCGCTAAAATGAATGGCTTTATGCTTTGCAAGCTATTAAAGCCGTTTGCCCCCAACGTACTGATTTGAAAACGTATACTGGTTTATGAAAACAATTTATGGTTTCGTCGCTATTAAGTTTAACCGCCTTGCAACGACTAATATTCCGAGAAAAGTTTTTATATCCTGTTTCTAAGTAAATTACCACCGTCTCTGATAGCTAAATGTAAAGCTGTCAGTAGCTACACTCTAGCACTTGGCTTGCCCTGTATTTGTATAAGCTTTATGTAAAGCTAATCGCACATTTAATTTTGTACGCGGCGTATGCTCCTCCGCACGCATCAATATTTTGAATACTTTCAAACAATCTGAACTATACTGACAGCTAGCACAATGAATTTGCTGTATAAACAGCAAATTTTTATCAGTATGTACCATAGACCGCTATTTTTGACAATACCATGCCTACACGCCAAAGGCTCCGACCGAATTTTTCTGGGTTCTATGTAAAATATGAAATCGTATTCGCATCTCGTGACTTTTTTGACACCTTTTCTTACTTGCTGTTAACTTTGAAGTCACAAATTAATCACTAGAAAAAGATTCACCGTTGCCTATAAATTAATTGGTTGTTTGCGATGTGTTTTTTACATGAAGAAATCAACTGCGATCTGCTTCAGTTACATTACATTACATTAGAGATAGATAGAATACATTACATTAGAGATAGATAGAATACGATGTGATATGCGGTCCTTGCTGTATTCAAAGGTTACAGCAAAGTCGCGTGCGGCACGTGCTACGCTACTGTCGTGTTGAGATGTGCGACCACCTTCAGCTGCATTCGGAATGAGCTGTCAGCAGTAAGGGATGGGCGCGATGTGATGCGGGTGCGCGCTGTATTTCATGTTTTTTCTCGTCTCCGGGATGATTGGCTGCTGATTTATTCGTTCCATTCGTGCTCCTACTTGATAAATGATAACAAACAATGTTTGTTCTGACCACTCCGATGCTGTGTTTCGTCTGAATGGATCCAGAGCTTTTAGTATAACGTGCTGGCAAGTAGACCTACAAACAGCTTTAGTCAGATGATTTCATATAATAACTCATGTGAGTACATAAATCTGATAACTCCATGACAACATAATTGGCTGTGTAGACGCTTCGCCGTCCGTTATATAACCTATTCGTGCCACACAATGTTGTGAAATTATTTACTATTGAAACTCTGCCATCCAAATAAATTGCTCCTAAAAATATTGTTTCCTAAGAAAATCACGGTATTTATAATAATAAATAATCATTGCCTACTCACTATTTATGAAAGCTCAATGATGAATAATATTATATTTAATTTTCATAAATAACATCACAAGTTTTTTTTTCTATACATATAATAAAATCGCAGACTTGCCGTATCTGTACATTAGAGATTTTTGCAAAATAATAACTGGGGGATGTTAGGGATAAGTAATAGAACGTAAAAAAGCTATTTTTGAAAGTTTTTGTCTGTTTGTCTGTATGTTTGTGCGCGCATCACGCAAAAACTACTGAATGGATTGAAATAAAACTTGGCATGATTTAAGTTCATACTACGGAGTAAAATATAGGATACTTTTTATCCTGAAATTCAGCATGGTTCCCTCGGGAGAGGGGATGAAAGTCAAAATATGTACTTAGCTGAAATTCATTAACGCGTGGTCCGATTTCATTCATTCTTTTTTGTTAGAAAGGAGATATTTTAAAGATTACCGGCTAATCGAAAATCGAATCTGAAAGGCTGGATTGATTTTGATGGGACTTTCAGTGGCAGATGTTTACATTTTGATCTACCTAAACATCCGCCAGTGAACTTTTGACAGTTTTTAGCAAGGTATGAGCTCAAAGGAGTTTAGGAAAAACAAAATTATTCCCACGGGATTTTTAAAAACCAATATCCACGCGAACGAAGTCGCGGGTATCCGCTTGTTGGAAAATAAAGGCTTAATTTTTTTTAAAGAATATTAGCCGTGATGAACATCACTAATACCTATTCCTCTGTCCTCTCCAATTAAGTGAAATTTTGTGCTAGGAGTGGTTATAACAATAGTGTAACGGGTGGGGTTTGAACCGTCGACCCTACGGTTTTTGATCCGCGCCCGACGACCGTTGCGCTAATAGGCTATTAGGTATCTTGGATTCCGTGTTAATGTGGAACTATATAGGTAAGTAATAATTATTTTAATGGAAATTTGGCATAGTCATAGATATTAGTTTTTAGAGCGAGTCTACAGAATTCAATTTAATAGTTTGAACTTTGATTAGATAATATTTAATTGAGAGTCAAACTTTGTATAGGCCAAGGTCGAGGGTGACTTCTCTCGAGTGCCGAATATGCGAATGTCAAAGTCAAAGACGAAGCAATTTGTCGGGCTTTTTTCCAATTCCGCCGTCCACATTAGGGGCAGTGGTCGGCTGTAGGATCTCGGCTCGGTCCAGTGTCCAATCTGTCTTAGTTCCCGGCCCAATCAAATTACGACGCAATCTCTGCGCAGATTTATTGCGCCCGTCCGCGCTGGGTTAATCGTTTTTTCGATGACCAACCTTGAGGACGTCACTCCCCGAGGTCGCTTTATCACTCTTATTCCCTCGTTCTGGTGCTCCGAGAGCCTGTGGGAAGTATTGACGTGGGGCTTGATATTACTAAATACTATAAAACAAAGCGCCAACCGCCGCGTCTATCTATCTGTCTATAATTTATTCGCAATAAACTCAAAAACGATTAAACTGATTTTCATGCCGTTTTTACCAATAAATAGAGTGATTTGTGAGGAAAGTTTAAGTGTATAATTTGTTAAGGTTTTGTGTAAATTGGTTGAAATACGATGATAATTGTTTAAAATGTCGGAAAAAGTCAAGGCATCTGGGAGCTTTTATTGAAAACACTGCCTAATCCCTTTGACATATTATAACAAAATGTATGGTGGAATAGTAGCGTATAATTAATAATCTTAATATCAATCCACTCACGGGTAGTAATACTACCTGTGCGAAGCCGGAGTAGGTCGCTAGTAAGATTATAATATGTGCTATATGTGTGCAACTTTATACAGCTCATTCAGATTAGGTACAAATTTGAACGCGCCTGTTAATTTTCATATCCACCACACACCTGCTAGTAGATGTTGTTTGTACTTTTCGGAACAAGTAGGAATACTTTTTGAACAGTCATCAAGCACCTTCTCAAAATTTCCTATCAGCTCTCGACCCATATCTTAAATCTGTCCTCACCATTCGATTCGCCCTTATCTCTGTTTAAGTCCTTATTCGTATCGGTATAGACTTCATTATCCTTTGTATCGTTTCCATCGTGTATGTTGTCCTCACCTACAAGCATGTAATGTGCACTGGATGTAGCTTTTATTTCCTTCGTAATAAGATTCAACTTTGTTGTATTTTAACGCTTGAGTTGGTGTGGTAGCCAATTAAGGCGATATCCATCAAGTGTCGGCCGCTGATGGGCGATTGATTAAGTTGGCGAGGTGTCATTTTTTGGGAGGTCCGAGATTAATGGAGAAAACACTAGCTGGATAATTATCGCGCTGATCTATTTGGTATTTGGATCGAAAAATAAAAGCGCCTACAAAGAGCGCCGCAGAGAATACTTATATTATCATACAAATTCAATAAACAAATCGGTAATGCCACATTTTGCAAGGATATGAGATTCACGTGCTGATAGCGTTAAATAAATAAAAAAATTGATTACGTAATAGTATATTTAGTGGCAATAAAACTCGGCAAGTCACATTCATAAGACCACAGTGTCACTGAAGAATAATTCAAGGTACTTTTGATCAGTCTTTTAGTATAGCATTGAAAGTGACAAATTCAAATTGGTAAAGTCTAGACTATACGTCCAACCGACACCATAATATTGAGTTATATGGTACCTATATGTTTTCTTTTCAGGTAACTACTACTTTCTAATATAATCACTTTTCATCACCATTATTTTGATAGAAATCAAAATAATAGAAGAATCATTTGGTTGGGATATTAATTAATTCAAGTTGTTATACTTCCGGCGTAATCAAAACATAGTTAATGAATAACTAAACGCAGGTAGCGAAGTGAACGCGGGGTGAATTGGGGGTGAATCGGGGGTGAAACTGAGACTACCGCTCTCCGGGGAGACACGGGTACAATTTCTATTAGTTTTGTGCGGCTCATGGAATATTATGTTAATTTTATAACAAGACATTACTTATGACACGTGTAGGTATCTCAATTCGTTATGTTGAACGTAATAAAATTATTTTTTAACCCCCGACGCAAAAACGACGGGGTGTTATAAGTTTGACGTGTCTGTGTGTGTGTGTGTGTGTGTGTGTCTGTCTGTTCCCCTGTGGCGCTCAAACGGGTGGACCGATTTGAATGCGGTTTTTTTTTGTTTGAAAGGTGAATTAGTCGAGAGTGTTCTTAGCTATGTTTGATGAAAATCGGTCCAAGATGGCCGCCGCTACAAAATGGCGGATGATATATTTTTTCACAACTCCCTTGATATGGGTATCAAATGAAAGGGCTTGACTAGTAGAATAGCACTATTGCAAATTCAAGATGGCCGCCGCCACTAAATGGCGAATGTCGGGGGTTTTTTAAATTTTCAATTTACACTTGTCATCCCTTATAATATGAAAATGAAGCCAAAAAAGATTTTTTTATAGCTGAGTGCTACGGTGTCACTATCTAGAATTCAATTCTGAAATAAATAAAATATCTATTTAAAAACGATTTTAGTCAGGGTTCCATCAATTAAGTTTTTTGTAAACCTCAAAGTTTATTAAACCTTTGTTTGCTTGTTCTACAAGACAATGAACACCTCGTTTAATTACGCAGCAGGTGTTCCACTTACCTCTGCATGGCCTTTACGACCATCAAGGATTAGTATCTTAATAGAATTAGCCAGGAAACGGGCGCAGAGTCACCGGCGGTAGGTACGTACTTGCGGCCTTTTAGCTCGCTTAATTGTTTAGAGCCAGCGTAATGCGCTACTGGAGGCTGCGACTATTAAGGTGGTACGTTTTCCATACTAATTTATTATTACCATTTAAGAACGAATGGATTATATATTTACACTGAAATTACATCGCACAGCCTTAATTTAATGTTTAATTTGCGGAAAATTTTATTTACATAAAGAAAACATTACATAAACAGCTAAAGGTGAAGTTAATCCATCTCGGTCAGCTAGGCAAAACAGCGTTTAATAGATGGCTATTATAATAATTAAGCTGTCTATGTAATGTTTTCTTTATGTAAATATAATTTCGCGCAAATTTAAAATTATATTAAGGCTGTGCGATGTAATTTCAGTGTAAATATATAATCCATTCGCTCTTGAATGGTAACATAAAGTTAGTATGGAAAACGTAACACCTTAACACACAACCGCTTAATTGTCTCATTGAGGTACCATTTAAGTTGAAATCCTACGCGAACATTAATTGCTAGACAAACAAGCTTTATTCAGGGTTAAGGGTGACATGTCACGATCCTTTTGAGGGGTTGTAAGGGAGGTCAAATGTTACAAAACGATTCCTAGATCCGGTGAAAAACTCAGCAGAACTTTGAATAGAGTTCTGTTGAGTTTTTGTTTTTTACCGGTACTAATTATTGTGACTTGTGTTTTGAAAAAGAGCAACTATAGAGTTTCTCCACGGCTCTTCTCAGCAAAATTCACTTTACAAAGCGGTGACAGTCTTGACTTGTCATAAGTTAACCTACATAAAAGAATAAAGAAGAAGAGAAATAAGGAATAACTCGCTAATCTGAGTAGATAATATCTACTTAAAGCTTACTTAAAGTTTAGTATGCATAAGCAATTTAGAAGTAGCTAGTTGGTTAGATGAGTATGTTGATGCTATAACGTGTTTACGAGCGCGGCCTCGGAAGATCGATGTGCCACTGATTGGCAACTTTGTGCCAGAGATTACGCCAGAGCGCCTTTTATTGCCAGAACTTTCCGTGTAAGCGTTTTGCGAGAACAAATTTAATAGAAAATCGCTCGCTCAAACTAATGCAATATATTAGATGTTATGAGAAAGTTGGAAGCCTCAGTAGCTCCGCAGTTAGGATGCAAAATGCTATCCTGAACGTCACAGGTTTTTTCACTAGTTGGATTGTTGTTTTAAGCTTCTGGAAGGGAAAGTGGAAAATTAGTCCTGTTCAGCGTGCTAGAATTTTTATATTTTGCGATTTTCTTTGTAAAACTAGTAGAGTGAACATAATATATTTTTTACTAGATGATGCCCACGGCTTCGCCCGTGTGGTTTGTAAAAATCTCGTGGGAACTTTGATTTTCCAGAACAAAAAGTAGCCTATCCGTTTGATTTTTCCGTTTTGTGGACGGGTTACTACTTACTACAAGTAGTAACCCGTCCACAAAACGGAAAAATTCCGTGGGATCCTTACGATTTCGGAATGCAATTCCTCACAGCATCAGGGTTGAGGAGTTGGACATGTACCTACTCGAGGTCATTCAACAATAAAGTCTTTAATTGGTATCCCCAATATCAATTTAAATAACCGACAGTGCCTAAATCCCATTAGTGTTGGGGATCAGATCCCCTACAGCATCAGGATTGAGGAGTTGGAATCCAATTTTTTTGTAAGACAGTGTCGCAATGTTTCTCTATCGATTAAAAAAAAATTACGCAAATCGGTTCAGAAATCTCGGAGATATCGGTGTACATAGGTAGAAAAACACAACTCCTCCTTTTTTGAAAGTCGGTTAAAAAAGTAGCCTATGTTACTCCCTGGTTAATTCTCTACTTGTATGTGAAAGTCCCGTCAAAATCAGTTCAGCCGTTCCAAAGATTAGCCCGTTCAAACAGACAGACAGACAGACAGACAGACAGACAGACAAAAATTTTAAAAACGTGTGATTCGGTTATAGTATCGTTCAAATAACCATATGAGCTTAATATAAGGTAGTTATTTCGATATTACAGACAGACACTTCAATTTTATTTATTAGTATAGTATATAGAAGTATAGATAACGTGTCCAATATAGAGGTGTGCTTCTTCTATACTAATAAATAAAATTGAAGTGTCTGTCTGTAATTTCGAAATAACTACCACATATTAAGCTCATATGGTTATTTGAACGATACCATAACCGAATCACACGTTTTTAAAATTTTTGTCTGTCTGTCTGTCTGTTTGAACGGGCTAATCTTCGGAACGGCTGAACCGATTTTGACGGGACTTTCACAGACAAGTAGAGGATTAACCAAGGAGTAACATAGGCTACTTTTTTAACCGACTTTCAAAAAAGGAGTTGTGTTGAAATCGGTAAATACAGATGTTAAAAACGCCCTGATAGGTATTTTCGCTGCGCGCGATCGCGACGGCCGACGCTCGCGCTCCCCGCGCCGCGCCGCGCCGCGCCCCTGCGCCCTGCGCCCGCCGTACGCGGTACCGCGGTACGCCGCCGCGCGGCGTGGGGCGGGTGGACCAGAAATCTACTTATCCCTCAGGATTTCTGAAAAATCGAAATTCACGCGGGCGAAGCCGCGGGCAAAAGCTAGTACTATAATAAAATTTGATGATTAATGAGGATGCCGTCTAAGTCCAATCAAACGCTAACTATACCTTACTGAATAAAATTTTACACATTTTTTTATCTATTTTTTATACCTGTAACAATTATTTACAGGAAGTCCACAGTATGTCCACATAATAGACAACCTCATAAACCTAATATTCATAAACCTAATATGTACCTAATTACTTGGTTTGTCTGTGGCCAATTCATAGCTAATTATATTATTAGACTATTTAACCACAAATTGATAATATGGTTATTCGCGCAATTAGCTTTGAGGCAACACAGCTGGAGTAAGCTGGTTGCATAACTTGCGTGTACGAGCCAGTAATGACTTGTAGACTTGTAACGGAAGGCAGAAGAATACTAATAAATCATCCAGGCGTTGTGGATGAAAATTGTTTCTGCGATGTAAGTATAACATGATCCTGTGCTTGGCTGGAATAGTACATTTTCGTTCTACTATGTGCGTTATTGTAAAAAGTTATTTGAGTATTTATTCTTCTTCTTCTTCTTAACCCATAGTCCTCCAGAACTGGATATAGCTCTCTTGTAAGGTTCGCCACAATACACGATCTTGTGTCATTTGTATCCAGCTGCTCGCGACTCGTTTGAGATCGTCCGTCCGCTTAGTGGGGAATCTTTAAACGCTGCGTTTTGCGCTGCGGGTCTGCAATTCCAGTACCTCGGCCTAACGTCGCTAGGAGTAATGGCCGTAACTCTGGTTGATGTACGGATCACCTTATTTATGATTTGATCCCGCCAAGATACTCCGAGCATCGCCTAATTGATTGTGGTGCTAGAGTTATGTATGTGCTTTTGAAACAATTATGTATGAAAGCGTTGCTAAAACGCCATACGCTTTCCCGGTAATAAAGAGAGCTGATACCATTTTCTATTACTTACCTCATTTAAAACTGTTGTAAAGTTTCACAGGATCTAAAGGATCCGCTAAAAAACTGCTACAAAGTACTTTAAGCCGCGGTCCTTTGTCGTGGGGCTGCTAAATTGCGTGGGCTTCCTTTCATTACCGCTAAACAGCAAGGCACGGAAGTGTGTCAGACATCAGCCATTACCACTCGGTCGCGCCGCGCCGGGACGCGCGGCTGGGCTTGTTATCGACGGTTGATTGGTTCCTCGGCGCTAGGAAACTGGGGGGCTTTCTGATTACTTTATACTCGCATTGGAATAATAAAGTTGGATTTTCCGAACAGTTTGCACAGACCAGAACCAGAACTGCAGTTTTTTTTAATAATGCAGGTGATCCGTCGGAGGCACGCGGCACATATATTCGTTTGTTCATGAGACCGGTTCTAAAAGACCGGAGAAAGAGAACAAGCAGTAAGAAACTCAGCGATTGCCCTTCCATTCAAACGAAAATATTATGCCATGTGTTCACAATTATTATTAATAGCCGTCTTAAAATCCACGTTTTTAACCCCCGACGCAAAAACGACGGGGTGTTATAAGTTTGACATGTCTCTGTGTGTGTGTGTGTGTCTGTCTGTCTGTTCCCCTGTGGCGCTCAAACGGGTGGACCGATTTGAATGCGGTTTTTTTGTTTGAAAGGTGATTTAGTCGAGAGTGTTGTTAGATATGTTTGATGAAAATCGATCCAAGATATTGGCCGCCGCTACAAAATGGCAGATTACATATTTTCTCACAAGTCCCTTAATATGGGTATCAAATGAAAGGGCTTGACTAATAGAATAGCACTATGCAAATCCAAGATGGCCGCCACCACAAAATGGCGAATGTCGGGAGTTTTTTAAATTTTTAGTTTACACTTGTTATAAGTACAATACTCTTCGATTGTATAATAAGTAGGTATGTTTTTGTATAATAAGTAAGATTCCTTAAACATGCTTCCACAAGTGGAGAGTAACGCGTTGTCCTATAGGCCAACAAGAAATGCGAGAACGCGACATAATATGTCGCGACGTGAAAATATCAAACAGTAGCTGAGGCTTCACGTGGTCTATGTTGTCGCGTAAATAAGTCATTTTCAATGGAGTCGTATCGCGTCGCGTCGTGTCGCATCGCGATGCATCACGTTTGTCGTTCACGTAGGACAACAATTAGTAACCGTGGTTGTTCTTGCAGGCGTGTGCGACGTGGCGGGCGGGTCCGGGTCGGTGAACGCGCTGCCGGGCGGCGGCGGCGCGCGCCTCGCGCCCAGCTTCGACGCCGCCACGCCCAGGAACGTGACCGCGCTCGTCGGCAAGAGCGCCTACCTCAGCTGCAGAGTCCGGAACCTCGGCAACAGAACGGTCAGTGCTATATATAGTACTCGGTATATAGGACTCGGTGAGTCGGTGGCACTGCCGCACTGTCACTATAGTTAGATACTTGTCTATAGCTACAGTGTGAATCAGTCAAGTAACTTCGATTTTCGACTGAAATTTTTTCGTTTCACACTAAGTATATGTAAATTTGATGTAAAATATTCTCTGACATACAGCAGCAATTTTGTTGAGAATTTTTGCTTTATATAAAGGGAAAGCTTTTTAATTCTATAGTGCATAAAAATAGAAGACTATAAACCTGCGATATAATTTATTGAGAGTATTGACTATTGACACACATAATATGTTAAACTCTTTTACAGAATTCTTAAAATTGATAGCTCTAAAGATACCCCTTTAGAGCTATTAATTTTAAGAATACTGAAAGTACTGGTATAACGTATTTTTTTTTTCAAAGTAATTTTCAAAACCTCAAAGCTCAATAGAAATGAATCCGCTTATACATATAAACAAAACATTTGATACAAGTTGTGGAATCACAACACGAGTAAATCGATGTTTGCATACACTGCACACTCCACAACATAAATGCATTGAAAATGTTGCTATAAAGCGTGGCTAGACTGAACGAGTATTCACAAATGGGTGACCTATTTATTTTACTAGAAAAATTGGCAATGCCTGTTAGAATTGGACGAAATTTGGCAAGTGTGACACCACATGCAACTACGTTATGGCCACTTTGATATTAAACAGACCATTATTTCAGTTATTATATTTTCTATAGTAACAAGTGTAAATTTAAAATTTAAAAAACCCCCGACATTCGCCATTTTGTGGTGGCGGCCATCTTGGATTTGCAATAGTGCTATTCTACTAGTCAAGCCCTTTCATTTGATACCCATATAAAGGGAGTTGTGAAAAAATATGTAATCCGCCATTTTGTAGCGGCGGCCATCTTGGACCGATTTTCATCAAACATAGCTAACAACACTCTCGACTAAATCACCTTTCAAACAAAAAAAACCGCATTCAAATCGGTCCACCCGTTTGAGCGCCACAGGGGAACAGACACACACACACACACACACACACACACACACACACACACAGACACGTCAAACTTATAACACCCCGTCGTTTTTGCGTCGGGGGTTAAAAAATACCTATTGTCATTTTTAACCAACTGCGTGACGGCAAAAACAGGGGTATGTTTTCACGCGTATCTGGGAATGCATGGATGTTGGATTCTTTATACGCTCGAAGCATCCCAACAGTTGGATGGATTTTAATCGATGGTCTATCGATTCTAAACCGCGCGATGGTGGTTATTGGATAGGTTTTGCTTTTCTTTTTAGTTCGCTTTTTTTTGTCGCGTTGATTTTGATTTGATGAACTGTGGCATTTTTGATTTTTTTCCAGTATTATATTGTATGCTTGTTTTTAATAAAAAAATATTAAAATTTGGCCTTCCCCAGTAGTAGGTATTTACTATTTTCAACTTAATCCCAAACTATTTTCTCGAAACAGGTAAAAGACATACCTAGGTACAAACTTTCGTTTATAATAATATAGAGTTACAGATATTTAATGTCTCATTTACTTATGGAAACTGCAGGCAAACGCTAACTTTTAATGTAATAAAAACAAAACAAATAAGAAAATAAGTACCTAAGTAAGTACCCATCAGTTTATATGTATGTACGTCAGTAGGATTCAATTGCAAGGTGGGGTTATTAAAAGAGCAAACACAATGGAGGTATAAAGAGATGTTTCAAATGCATTGAATCTCGCCAGTGCGGCTCATAATTGCTCAGGGCAATTGAAAACCGTCGTCTTGTGCACACTGGGGCAAGTGGCAGCTGATATAAGGGAAACGCAGAAGTATAGGTGTTACTAGAATATTATATATAATATTATATAGTACAAAATGTAAAGTGCTTATAAATGAATAGTATCTGCCCGCGGCTTCGACCGCGTGAATTTCGGTTTTAAACAAATTCCCAGGGAATCGTGGACTTCCGGTTCCCGTTCCCGCTCCCTTTTCCAACCTTTATACCTACTATCAAGGAAGTTCGCTATAGTAATCTTCTTATAGCTGTAGCTATAGATTACGGGTTTTCAAAATCCCGTGGGAACTGTGCATTTTTCCAGGATAAAAAGTAGCCCATGTTTTAAGTCAGAGCAAAATATATCTTTTCATAACTCTTTTCAATGAGTTATTGAAAGAGCCGGTCTACAACATTAATGATTTTTTTGAAATGAAACCAGTGTAATGTCATGTAATGCGCTTTTTTATTTATTTATTTATATAGTAATTGACATCGCCACTTGCAGCCACTGGTAGATCAGATTACATTAGTCTAAATTTTATATGAGTGCTATTATTATTATTATGGTGATTTATTATTATTACATTTTTTATGACATTTCTTTATTTTATCTATTTTCTCTTATACAAATCTGACATTTAAATATTATTATTGTAATTAGAATAAAAATTAGTTTTAGGAAATTATAAAAATTTTGCACGCCTAGATGAGGCAAAACATGTACGGATCTTTATTATAGCCCTATCCATATTGTTATTACCCATGTTTCATGCAAATAAAATATCATTTCATTTCATTTCATTTCATATCTCCATTAAAAAATTTCAGTCAAATCGGTTCAGTAGTTACGGCGTGATTGAGTAACACACATCCAAACATCTAAACATCCAAACATCCACACTTTCACATTTATAATATTATATAGTAGGATTGTTCGGTTAGCTTAAGAACTGATTTTGTTTTTAATAATTACTCTAAACAGACCCCCGATGTGGTAAACAACGACCGAGCTCTATAAATAACTAGCTTTTGCCCGCGGCTTCGCCCGCGTGAATTTCGGTTTTTCACAAATCCCAAAATCTCCGATTCAAAATAAAAATTACGACGACGGAGGACACATCCGCACGCATTAGCTCCCTCGTTCGAAATCGCAAATTTCGAAATGGAGATTGGAGCATGCACCCTCCTCACCGCACCCGCCCGCCGCGCGGCGGCGTTGTATGGCGGGCGGCGCGCCGCGGGGAGTTCCGTACAGCGCGAGCGTCGGCCGTCGCGCACAGCGAAAATACCTATCAGGGCGTTTTTTAACTTGCCGATTTCAACACAACTCATTTTTGAAAGTCGGTTAAAAAAGTAGCCTATGTTACTCCTTGGTTAATCCTCTACTTGTCTGTGAAAGTCCCGTCAAAATCGGTTCAGTCGTTCCGAAGATTAGCCCGTTCAAACAGACAGACAGACAAAAATTTTAAAAACGTGTGATTCGGTTATGGTATCGTTCAAATAACCATATGAGCTTAATATGTGGTAGTTATTTCGAAATTACAGACAGACACTTCAATTTTATTTATTAGTATAGATTATTAAAAAATTGGCAGTCTGTAAGGTCGGTTTACGGACGATAAAATTTTACGTAATAACCTCATAAGAAAACAAAGAGAGATAGATACGTCACAAGCCGAACGCTTAAGCTGATCGTGCCTTCTCTATCGCTTGTTCCGCGCTCCCGCTTGTACACGGTACGTGACAATGGGTCATGCTTTTTCATGCGTGTAGCCGGCGTTCATCGATTTATAAGACGTGATCACGTCACAAATCATTATCTAGGTACATTGAACCTTATGTTTTTCTTTTTAATTCACAATGTAGAAATTGAAGGTTCTTTCTGAATTTTCATTTTCTTTTTCGTCCCCACTGTATGAACGCGTTCCATCTTCCGACCCCATCCATCACGTTATATACAATGCGCTAAACACACTAAACCATACCTTAGTCCCTTAACGTAGAGATTCTTTTGGACTGTTTCAAATTTCGCAGTTTATGATGCTCGGGCAGTCTCTGTGTAAGGGTGTCACGTCTTCATTTGGAGTAAATTACTGTATTTTTTTCAAGTAAAATATAAAGTATTTTGCGAAAATTTAACAAAATAGATTACTTAATTGGTTTATTTATTTGTTCATACATTGTGAAACATTAAATTCTCTCATTAAGTGAATAAAATATTTTGCATGTTTATTTTCTTTTTCTTATACAATACAACGAAACAACGAAAATTTGTTCTAAATAAAATAAACACTATAGTATTGACTATTGTATTGTATAAAACTTGTGTATTTTTACTCAAGTAAACTTTAACAAGTGCTTTTGAATCGACAAAACGATGTATCGTTCATTCAAAATTGCCTTTATACCGGTCATATTATATACCTTAGAGATGATAAAAGAGTGATCTACGGTCACACACACTCTAAACATCTTACCTACGAGAGAAGAGAAATTTCCAACAGTGGGAGATTCTAGGATGGGCTGTTTCTAGTATAAAATAGTAGATTGGCAAGGGGCAACCCTATTCGTAAGGTGCTCCCATGCATTTACGAGGCGGCACGCGCGCGGTGGAATGCGTTTAAAAGCGTGTTCTATGCGTGCTCTAATGAATGTGTCTGTGTTTATGAAGTGCGGGAGATTTTGACGCTCGCGATTATTGCTCCGCACTTTACGACACCCTTTGATTGCGGCGACAGTTACATCCCTGTGTCTGGGATCTTTGGATAGGAAAGCTGTATATAAAACAGTTCTCTAATACGCAGGGGTTTCACGTAGAAACTACGTGTTTTTCATTACCAGACTTATTTTTACGACACCCCCTCTGGTACTTATAACTTGGTACACGGGGCTATCTCTTGATTGCGAGTGACGATTATTATTAGAATTTTGCTTTGTTCGGATCACATGGATATGAATAGAGACTAGCATTTTTGCGAAAAATTAACTTCAAAAAATATTTTTTTTTTCGATAATATTTCTCCACTTTTGTCAAATATTGACCTTTTGTTGGAATCCTTTTATAAATTGAAAGGGTGAATCGTGAGTATTGGTGCCATTTAAATTTAAGAAACATGAAGATTTTCGGAGGAAATTCCAACATACAACAGAATATTGAATGAATCACTCTAAATCAAAGCAGTATTAAGTTATCAGTTAATAGACTTTTCAACAATGAACAGTATGAAATTATTGAAGTTAGTTGTTTTATTTTCAAATCCTATATTCTTTGTAACTTTCAGTAAACAAAGTGAGGGCATAAAAATCTTTGGAATGTATACTTAGTACAGCAAAAGGCGGATTCTAGAATTTATTCCACTGTTATCTGTTCCTGGATTTCAGTCACGATACAAAATGATGAGCCTTAAACGATAGCTTCCGGCTGATTGAGCCGCGCATGAAATATCAGTTTTCAGATAACGTATTCTATCTGCTGGTGCATTTTATTGCTATCCGATAAGTATTTACGCTCAAACTTTCTTATTTACATTTACACTGAGAGAAATTTACTAGCCTTCCTTCTGATTTTCTCCATACGAAATCGTTTCGTTTATAAAGGGAGGACTTTTCCTTTCCCTATTAGGTTTTTCAGTGTCTTTCTTTTTCAGTTTTTCAATTCAGTCAGTAATCAGAAGAGGAAAAGTTCTCCCTTTTGAAAGGAAATACTTTTGTAAGGAGAAAATTTTTATTAATTTTAATTAACCTGAATTCTAAAATATAAATTCTAATATCGGCAATTTTAGACCGAAACAAAAATTTTTTTTTAGAAAAAGGGAATATGAAATGAAGTATCTCGTACAATGATGATCAATGATTATCTTCTATATCTTCTATCTATTCTATACATATAATAAAATCGTAGACTTGCCGTATCTGTACATTAAAGATTTTTGCAAAATAATAACTGGGGGATGTTAGGGATAAGTAATAGAATGTAAAAAAGCTATTTTTGAAAATTTTGTCTGTTTATCTGTTTGTCTGTATGTTTGTGCGCGCATCACACAAAAACTACTGAATGGATTGAAATGAAAGTTGGTATGATTTAAGTTCATACGACGGAGTAACATATAGGATGCTTTTTTTCCCGAAATTCGGCACGGTTCCCTTGGGAGAGGGGATGAAAGTCAAAATGTGTGCTTAGCTGTAATTAATTAACGCGAGGTCCGATTTCATTCATTCTTTTTTGTAAGAAAGGAGATACTTTGAAGATTATTGGCTAATCTCAGAAAGGCTGGATCGATTTTGATGGGACTTTTACTGGCGGATGTTTACATTTTGATCTATCTAAACATCCGCCAGTGAACTTTTAACAGTTTTTAGCAAGGTATGAGCTCAAAGGAGCTTAGGAAAACAAAATGATTCACGGGATTTTTAAAAACTATTAATCCACGCAAACGAAGTCGCGGGTGTCCGCTTGTTAGATACTATTAAAGTAGGTACCTACATGAATTGTTTATTTATTTCGTCGCAGTGACACATAATTTTCTGTCAGTGTAGGTAGGTACATATTTTATACGATAGGCGCGGCTGAAAATAAAGGCAAAAAATATTTTTCGCGTATCCACGTCTAGCGCTGAAAGGCCACTCTGTTTACTGTATGTTTTTGAGTAATATAATTATACTACGTCTTGTAAATAATTTCTTGAAATGTCTACATTTTAAAGATGAAAGATCTTTATATATTTGACCCACACTTACCTTCGAGGTCAATTCACCAACCCGTGCAGTTCAAAGAAGAAATAAACAAGCGAACAAAGCTTTGAGATTCAAGTAACGTTGTGAAGTTAGCTCGTATCGTATAATTTAACGGTTATTGCGACAATTTCCAAGGAAAACACCTACAATTTCGGCTTGCTTCGCCTCGCTGTTAGATTTAGATACTTCGGATGCTTGTGGCTAAATTAAGTTGATTAAGTTTGTTGAGTAGATAGAGTTAAAAAAATATACCTACTTATTTTAGCGAAGCTATCGTGAGTGATATCTATTACATGTCCAAAATACGGTTTTTTTCCTTTCTGCTATTTGTGCAAAATATCCGCGTGTAACTAATATGTCATTTAAATACAGGGTTCATATCAAAGGGCAGGGTTTCCGATCATTCCGACATCATTTAATTATCCAACCGATCATAAAGCGGTCCTCTGGGGTTAACGAGCCTCAAAATCGCCTATAAATAAGACTCTGCTACCTATAAAATAAGGTCGGTAATCGAATAGGTTTGTGGACGAAATGCGCGATGGCATAACCCGAGTTTTCGATAAGGGCGTAATTAAAAGTAATACGTTTTATTGTTGCTTTTATCGTTCTAGAGTCTTGGTACCATTGGATCTAACAATTGTAGGTAGGCATTTGAATTTTAGTTGTTTTACAACTTCTAGCCGTTGAAAATGTTATGTTTTTGATGTGAATATCCTTAGACTCTTATACAAGAAGCATTATCGAAAATTTAATAATGAGGTTACTAACTTAGAACTGAGGAGGTTCGTAGAAATAACAGTGACCGAAATAAGAATTTGTGAGTGTAAGAATAAGTGGCAATAGTTCGAAGAACCGAGATGTTGGAGTCCAACGGTCAATAATGCCCCGCCAGACAGCCAAGTATCAAATATTAAATGCAATATACAATAGCTACCTGAATTAAAATAGTAGTATCGCGATGTAATATAATCCTAACGCCCTCTATATAGATTACTGCTTACTAAAATAATATTCTGAGTATTGAATTTAAATTTCAAGTCAGAAACAACAAGCGGTGTTTTGCTTGTGTTTCTCTTATATTATAGTTCTATCCCCTTACAGGCTATCATCCTATAATTATATTATAATAATTATTATACTCCCCAAAGACATCAACCAACACGCTTAAGACAAGACATTCGAGTTTTGTTACAGGAACCTCACTTACATGCGGCAGCTTGACATAATTTTAAGACCAAAGAACTCGGTAGCCTTAGTGCGCCGTCTGTGACACACAGATGAAAAGATAGACGGACTGGACGAAAATATAAAGGTACCATGTTTTACTACGAAATCCTTAAAAAAGTCCATTTTCTTTTGAATACTCTCATGGTGTCAAAAGTGTGTTAGGGCCTATTTCACCACCTACTGATAAGTGTCGGATAGCCTAAACGTAAGTTTTGTCACTTTCTTACTTTATGTTAAGTGACAAAGACAAAAGTTGTAGATAGCTATCCAATAGTTATTAGAAGGTGGTGAAACAGGCCCTCGTTCGTTCATTTATATGCACAATTCGGGCTCATTCCATAATAACTAAGTATACTATTCTATAATTGTTTTTCATTACGGAACGCTGATTGTGCAAGAACATCTTGCACTTGTCCGGATTCTTGACCTAATGGTCCGATACTGCGGAAGAGACGTGCGTGAAGCTTCTCCCCGTCGGAGAGAAGGGGCTCCGTTGCTTTTTGGCGGGCAGGAGTTGAATATTCATGGCGGATTAGCATAAATAAACACAGCGTGTAAGAAGCGGGGATCGTTATGCGCGAGTCTGCGACGGCGTCGTCTCCCCCGTCGCGGCACGCATCTCTTCATCACTTGTGAAGCATGTACGTGTTTAGGGTAATACGGGGGTGTGTCATCAACACTTAATTGGCAAGGGTACAGGCTTAGCAAGAATCGCGCGACGGCGCAGCGGCAGGGTAAAGCGTCCAAAGAGCGAACCGCGCCTCCGCAATGAATCGTGCTTCATTCGAAGTCTTGTAGTTTTTAACCCCCGACGCAAAAACGAGAGGGTGTTATAAGTTTGACGTGTCTGTGTATGTGTCTGTTCTGTCCGTAGCGCTCAAACGGGTGAACCGATTTGAATGCGTTTTTTTTGTTTGAAAGGTGAATTAATCGGTATTGTTCTTAGCTATGTTTTATGAAAATCGGTCCAAGATGGCCGCCGCCACAAAATGTAGGATTACATATTTTTTCACAACTCCCTCAATATTGGTATCAAATGAAAGGGCTTGACTAGTAGCACTATGCAAATTCAAGATGGCCGCCATCACAAAATGGTGAATGTCGAGGGTTTTTAAATTTTTCATTGTTTACAAATCGTACACGGCGTACATGTGTATAGTGTGATGCAGTTTCCATTGCGCTTTGTGTTTGTTACAGCGACCAGGCCGGAAACATACTCCACGCCCAATAACTCGACCCTCTGAAAATTAAATCATAGTATTTTTACCCGACTACGGCAAAGCCAAAAGGAAGGGATATGATTTTAGTATGTATGTACGAATGTATGTATGTTTGTATCCGATTTTTGTGTGAGATTCTGTGTGTACCACCGTAGCGCCTAAACTATTGGACCGATTTTGTATGAATGAGGTGTCAATTATTGATTCGTTGTTATGATCCGGGTGACATAGGCTACATTTTATTTACGAAAAAATCGAGAAGTGACCTGACCATTTGCTGCTTGCTCCGCGCTTTCTGCACACTAAATTATTATTTTACATTAAATTAAATTGTTAAGCGTAGTCGGGTTTTAGTTTACGAACTTTTTCTTTTCTACAAAAGACCTATTAAGAGAGTGGAATTTTGCAAAGTTAGACCCGCCACGCTGCCCTTATGCGGGTATTTATCACATAACAGTCATAATAATGAGAATCGATGATTTAAAGTGCTCTCCCGTGCTTCAGACGGGAGTGGAATATTGTAAATACCAACTCCGAGCTGGAACTGAGAATTTTGACAAAACCCAATACCTAATTTTTACCAATCCTGGAATAGAACCGAAGACCTCGTGATCCGCAGTCAAACAACCGAACAACGAATTGCCAAAAACATTATAATTTGTAATACTAGCAAAGTTATTGTGATACAACAGCAGTTGATCGAGCTTTCCTCATTAAATTTGCAACCGTACGTGATTGTTCGAAGCAATATATACAACGCTGATATCCACTAATGTGTTTCCCATACATCCTCACAACAATAACCACGCAATTTTCATGGACAGCCCATCTATATGGCCATTCGAAATACAATACTGCGTTACATAAAATAAAAGTGCCGTTACATGTAGCCAGCGTTAGGAATATCAGTGGTCAGTACGGTGCAACGAACGTAAAAAAAATATTGGACGAAACAGACTCTAAGCAAAATGACAATAAGGACGTTAATCGCGTGGATGAATAATTCCGAAACAGCTAGGTTCTCTTGGAAAGCGTCCAACCCTCCCAGTGGGAGCGAACTGCCGATCCTCTGATTAAGTTTCACAATTCCACTGAATAACCTCCGCTTTGGATTTTTGGATAAAATATTCCACTTGGAAAATATGAATGCGATCGGCCAAATTTCGTTTTCAATGTTTGAAGTTTTTATGTTTCCGATTCTGTAATGGGAGTTGTTTTTTGGGGAAATACCCTAACGCTTCAAATTCAGTTATCAGAAATTTGGTAAGAGATGAAACATTACTAAACTTAATTGTTATAAATCAACATTAAGATTAATATCGTAAAGTGGAGGCCAAGATCAGATGGCTTGACTTTCAATCACTGAGCCAGCTCAGTGATTGAAAGCCATTGCAGAGGTCAGTAAGTTTTTTTTTTTTCATTTAAGTAAGTACTTATTTCCTTCAAAACAAAAGAAGTCTGGAATCGGTGATGTCCCAAAGAATTTTTCTCTCTAACTAACCAAAAGCTAATCATTTAAAATGTGATCTTAAATAAAAGTTGGATAGAGTCTGGCGTTAGTTTGAGTATTTCCATTATATATGATGAAAAGTCAAAATTATTTTGCTATGATCCGCAAAACAGTCAAATTTGTATGGTACAACAAGCAGCAAGTGCTATGCCCTGTCAGCCTTCCTGCTGTTAAATAAGCAGGAAAAATAAGCAACCAAGCGGACCCCAAGCACCACCACCAAGTAACACCACACAAATCCACCACCGAAATAAACTCGACGATCGTTTCGCTCCGACACCGGAGCATCCTCAGGAGATGTAGACTCTACAATGACTTTGCAGTTGTGCACAACTGCAAAGTCTTTGCATCATATATTACTTTTCATCATATATTATGGATTTCCGCAAAGTAACGCCTGCTTCTATTCAATATTTCCATTATGCACCTCGATACTGATTTTTCTTATTGATAATACAAATAATACCTAAATTCCTAGATTTCAAAGAATATCGTAGTAGGATATACCTAATAGTATTATGTATAACACTATAAGATAATATCTTAAGACTATTTTCAAACTTTCGGGTAAAATTTTTGTATAAACGAACGTCATTCTTTAAACCCAAAACGAAAGAGTGAAGGTTTATATACTGTTATATATACGCGAAAATTCTCAAGATTTCTTCCAATTCCACGTTTGAGTTATAGCCGTTTTCGTTTCCAGGTGAATAGATAGCCACTCTAGCAAACTTTACCGACCGCCCGCGCCGTCCTCAACTACATTTCACATATCGTTATTTCCACTTGCCACCAGTTTTATAGTTTCTCGAATGTTTACAAGTTATATTCTATCTATCAAAATATGTGACGTGCAGCAAATTGTTCTCAGAATATTGTTGTAGCACCAGAAAATTGTGAGCGCTGGACGTATTTGTTCGCTTGAGTTAACATAAAGTTTAATAAATAATTAATATTGAAAAGATTCAAAACAAGAGTTCGTAAACTAAAACCCGACTACGCTTACTAATTTAATTAATATAAAATAATAATTTAGTGTGCAGAAAGCGCGGGGCAAGCAGCTAGTGACGCCATCTATTATGTCTATCTGAAACTAAATAATATTTTAGTTTATCCGCTCGGACTAAAATGTAGCCTAGATGTCACCCGGACCATAACAACGAATCAATTGACACCTCATTCATCAAAATCGCCTCAGTAGTTTAGGCGCTACGGTGGAACACGCAGAATCTCATACAAAAATCGGCCACAAACATACCTAGACTGCTAAAATCATAACCCTTCGTTTTGGATTTGCTGTAGTCGGATAAAAGCTGGAGTCGACAGAAATAAGTTATAAATATCAAATGGGCTGTCTGTTGCTTTTCTCTGTCTCTTGCACTGTCTTGCTTACTTATATGGAGCTGCTGCCTATACAATGAGTTGCATTTCGTCGCCACATTCATAAAAATTCACTTTTTGTGAATTAAAGAACTAAAATATAAGGTGGCAAAACAAAAAATTTATGCGCACCAAAAAAATATTTCTATCAAATTATAATTTTTTTTAAATAAAAATTAATAATTATTTTGAGGAGTTTGTGATCAATATAGTAGTATACACGAGTGTACAGTATGGTTTTAAATTCTTTGAGTCTTTTAAATCTTAAGATTTCGCAATCAAACAGTGGCTATGTGGCGTTACATTTTATTTTAGAGAGCTCCAAAGCTTCGATTAATGTCGTTTCAATAACAATTCAATCTGAGTGTGTGCAGAGAGTAGCGTTTTAGTATTTCCTTGCAGTTCCACGTGAGAGTTATCGCCGCCTCGCTTCAGCTGGATGGATGGCCTCTCCGCGAACTTTGGCGTCCCCAAGTGAATTTTATACTCGGTTATTTCCACTAGCCGTACTTTTATAGTTTTCTCTACCTTAAAGTAAGTAGGTCATTTTATTTCAAACGTATTTTAGAAATTATTCAGCTGAATTTTTGAAACCTCCATATATATATCGTTTTATTTGAAACTGAACTGACTACTGAACGAATCAATGTAGAGTATTTGCGGGAGAACGTAGTTGCTCTTTAAAAAAATCGAAGTAAATAGTCATAGTCATGCAGCCACTGAGATACTAAATTGGTCTGAGGAAATGTCTTCTTGTTATCCGTAGTTTTAAGCAACTTGAGATTGCAACTACGAGATTGTATTTGAATGTAGACATATCCATTTAAAAGACATAATATGGCCTTCTCAGTTTTTAACCCCCGACGCAAAAACGACGTGGTGTTATAAGTTTGACGTGCCTGTGTGTGTGTGTGTGTGTGTGTGAGTGTGTGTGTGTGTGTGTGTGTGTGAGTGTGTGTGTGTGTGTGTGTGTGTGTGTGTGTGTGTGTGTCTGTTTGTTCCCCCGTAGCGCTCAAACGGATGAACCGATTTTTCACAACTCCCTCAATATGGGTATCAAATGAAAGGGCTTGACTAGTAGAATAGCACTATGCTAATCCAAGATGGCTGCCACCACAAAATGGCAAATGTCGGGGGTTTTTAAATTTTTAATTTATACTTGTAAGAACATACCTACTGTTGAATTATAGTAGTTTATGAAACGGTTGCATAATAGAGGTTATTAAAACACGAGTGTTAGTTTAAAAAACGAGCCGCAGGCGAGTTTTTTAATAGTATTACACGAGTGTTTTAATAACTAATTATGTAGAGTTTCATACACTACTTTATCTAAGCTCATCAATAGGTATCTTACGTATAAAAGAAAAGACTAAGAAATTAACAAAATTATTTATTATAATAAGTATTCATGTTTTGGATATTGCAATTTATAAATGTACTCAATTCTTCAGGGGAGAACGTTTTTGCATTTTTTCCCTTAAAGCCCTGCGATTTTCTTTTTAAAACAGCAATCAGTCTTGTGTATTTAATAATATCGATTTGGTTGTAGATACTCAATATACTTTTGAGCATTGAGTATTTAGCCCATAAGGACAAAGACTTAAATTTATTTGATAATTCTTGGAAATATGCTAGCATTACATTTTCTGAAAATGAAGTGGTTTTTTTCAAAATTTTCCAACTCATAAAATCTTGGTAACATTTATCGTAAATTTTCTTTGATTTTGCTGGCAAAAGATTATTTGTCATTCCCGATGCTATTTCCAGAATGTCTGGTGGAGTTAAATTCTCTTCAGTATCACTGCTAGACATTTTTCCGCGCAACAAAAATCACTTGCAAAATTTTGAGTTACAAAAACTGAATAGTAAATAAATAATAAATTAAAAATTTAAATAATAGGCGCCAAAATTCAATTGTCAATTTCGAATGTGCGGTGCGTGCAGTGCGTCTATGGTCAATTATGGTAGCACTACACTCTGTCCTCTGGCCGCATCTTGCTACCGCCACACTTTCGCAGTAGTAGTAATAGGGTAACTTTGATAGCGGGATAATCATTGTAAGTAACAAAATTAAACTAACTAACTATTGTAAACTAACTATTGTACCTATTTCTTTTAAAATGTTTCTTTTGTTTAATTTATGTTTTTTTGGTGTACAATAAAGTATTAAATAATAATAATAATAATAAACACCCGGCATGGCTCAAAAATACCAGAACCCAGTGCCTGTACTATAATGTAGAAAAAATTATTTTTTAACATTGTTTTGCAATAATTTCCTAACAAAGTAGTGTTATAATGAACTTTTTTAATTTTTTTTTTAAATATTATAGATGTATGTGAATAAAGTAGTCCAATATATGACACATTTTGATTTCATATTCGGAATTTTATGATATGAGAGTAGATAAAGTTTATTAATAAGTTCTTCAAAGTTAACGTACACGAGGTTCAAGACTACGAACCCAGGGAGAGTGAAATTAACGAAGTATAAAACGCCCCTGGGCGCGGCAAAGTTTGCCAGAGTGGCTCAACCACCTGGAAGCGCACCGGCGATCACTCAAACGTGGAATTGGAAGAAATCTTAAGGTGCGTCCAGACTTGAACATTTCACCGAACCGAACAGCGAACATTTCGGCGAACTTGTTACGCTCAATGTGGACGGCGCGCTTGGAGCGCTTGAGATGGGTTACTGCGTAACAGTTCGGCGAAAGTTTCGCCGAACTGTTACCCATCTCAAGCGCTCCAAGCGCGCCGTCCACATTGAGCGTAACAAGTTCGCCGAAATGTTCGCTGTTCGGTTCGGTGAAATGTTCAAGTCTGGACGCACCTTTAGACTGCACGCCTCTGCGCTTGAAGCGGCGGGGCTTAGAGAATGAAAAGCGAGAAGTTATAATTTTGTTTAACCATACAAAGTTCTGGTAAGGTCTGAGCTAGACTCATGTAGGTTTCTTTTCATATTCAAATTAAAAAATGATTTATTTCATGTCGGCCAACTTTTGGATCTTATATTAAGTTAAGAATCTGCCTACTGGTTTAGAAAGCAAATTCTGCTAATAGAAGGCAGCAAAAAACCGAGCAGCAACTATTGCGCATTGCATAAGACGATTATAGACAATTACTATAGATGTAATTTAGTTACACAATGCGGAAAGTATCCTACTTACTCTCAATTTATACAGGCTATCCGACACTTATCAGAAGGTGGTGAAACAGGCCGTAAACCATCTAAGACAGAGCACTCTCAATCGTTCAAATTGTGGAATATTGGGCAATCTAAACTTGGCCAATTATGTACTGTAAACTCAGCTGTAGTTAAAGCTATTTGACAACAGAGAAATTGTTCAAGTCTGCCTTCTGGCCGAACATAGCCTGTAGCTCAGGATAAATTGCCTAGGTACTCGTTACGTATTAAGATGTTACTAATTAAAATACAGGATTTTCACTTTCTTCATTTTTAACCCCCGACGCAAAAACGACGGGGTGTTATAAGTTTGACGTGTCTGTGTGTGTGTGTGTGTGTGTGTGTGTGTGTGTGTGTGTGTGTGTGTGTGTGTGTGTGTGTCTGTCTGTTCCCCTGTGGCGCTCAAACGGGTGGACCGATTTGAATGCGGTTTTTTTTGTTTGAAAGGTGAATTAGTCGAGAGTGTTCTTAGCTATGTTTGATGAAAATCGGTCCAAGATGGCCGCCGCTACAAAATGGCGGATGATATATTTTTTCACAACTCCCTTGATATGGGTATCAAATGAAAGGGCTTGACTAGTAGAATAGCACTATTGCAAATTCAAGATGGCCGCCGCCACTAAATGGCGAATGTCGGGGGTTTTTTAAATTTTCAATTTACACTTGTTTTAAATTAAATATTAAAGGCGTGAACTCGAAAATTACTTGCTTCCACAAGTGCAATAAAATAAAATATGTGTATGTTTAAATTTTAGGCGTTTGTTTACTACTTAACACGATTATAGAAAAATCAGCCAAGTGCGAGTCGGGCCTCGCTCTTTCAGGGTTCCGTACATAATTATCTATACTAATAAATAAAATTGAAGTGTCTGTCTGTAATTTCGAAATAACTACCTCATATTAAGCTCATACGGTTATTTGAACTGTACCATAACCGAATCACACGTTTTTAAAATTTTTGTCTGTCTGTCTGTCTGTCTGTCTGTCTGTCTGTCTGTCTGTCTGTCTGTCTGTTTGAACGGGCTAATCTTCGGAACGGCTGAACCGATTTTGACGGGACTTTCACATACAAGTAGAGAATTAACCAGGGAGTAACATAGGCTACTTTTTTAACCGACTTTCAAAAAAGGAGGAGTTGTGTTTTTCTACCTATGTACACCGATATCTCCGAGATTTCAGAACCGATTTAAGTAATTCTTTTTTTAATCGATAGAAAAACTTTGCGACACTGTTCTATAAAAAATTTGGATTCCAACTCCTCAATCCTGATGCTGCAGGGGACCTGATCCTCAAAACTAATGGGATTCAGAAACTGTCGGTTATTTAAATTGATATTGGGGTACCAATTAAAGACTTTATCGTTGAATGCACTCGAGTAGGTACATATCCAACTAACCCTGATGCTGTAAGGAATTTCATTCCGAAATCGTGAGGATCCCACGGGATTTTTGCGTTTTGGAGACGGGTTACTTAACAAATAAGCTACTTTTTGTTCTGTAAAATCAAAAGTTCCCACGGGATTTTTAAAAACCTAAATCCACACGGGCGAAGCCGTGGGCATCATCTAGTGAACAATATAATATTTTGGGTCTAAGAAATATTTAATTTCCGAGTTAGACATCGCAAGAAACCGTGAAAGAAAAACGCAAAATAAGTTCGTTTGTTTTGGTCACAGCTTATAAACTATTTTATGAATCGTTGTTTTCAGTATTTGTTGTACAAATAGAGCATATAGTACATAATATACCGAAATATCATATTCCTAACTAGTTTAGTTTTTTAGATAGCCCCCGTCACAAAAATGGTCTAAAACTGACAATTTTGATGACCCCCCATTTCCTTACTGTTTAAGCAAAAAATTAAAAAAATATATATTCGTACTCTACCTACTCAATGAGCTCTAAACAATGATACCCCACAAGCTAGGGTAAAAAAAAATTTTTTTTTCGGCTCCTTTCTCATGTATGGGAGCCCCCCTGAAAAATAAAATTAATTCAATTTTTAATTCAATATTTGATTTTGGGTCAACATTTTACACCAAATACCAAAATTTCAGGTTTGTAACTCATTTCGTCTGCGAGCTAGAGACCTGTGACCGGCGGACAGACGGACAGACAGACAGACAGACAGACAGCCGAGTGACATTAATAGGGCTCCGTTTTTACCCTTTGGGTACGGAACCCTAAAAACTGTGATAAATATACGATTATAACAATAAAATTATCTGAAAATCGAAAGATAAGCCGGGTCCGTTTGCATAGATTGAATAAGAAAACGACATTTGACATTTTGTTATTCTACTTTCTACATTGTCTATAAATCTTAGAGATGGGAATAAGATTGAATGGTTTAATCAACTTTATTGACACAAATCGATTTTTTTAATGGTGGGACTTCACTTCGCTATTCGTGTTCGCGTATTTCTAATATTTGCCGATAATAGAAATACGCGAACACGAATATAACCGCTAATATGTGTAGATAGTCTTTTGATGAGTAAAAAGCAGAGTGACATTAATAGGGCTCCGGTTTTACCCGACTAGGTTATGTGTTTGACCTGTGTGTATGTATGTCCATTCCTATGTCCGCTTGTAACTACTCAACGGCTCAACGGATTTTGATAAATGATACGTCATTAGATTTGTCTTGATGACGCGAGTGTCACTGGGTACCTAAATTTAAAACGAAATCAAAATGGCGGACTTTATGCGCTTTAATGTGCGGGATAAAAAAAAATTTTTCTATTACGGGAATTACGGGAGGTAGTAAGAGCCCTTGCCCACTGTACACTATTCATCTCGTTATTATTGGCGTGGTGTAGTAAATAACGGTAAAGTTATTGTATTACGCAATTATAAATCGCGTTAATTCGTAGATAACGTTATTGTTTTAATCTTAATGACCTTACAATTTTAGTAACGGTATCCATGTAGGTAACGTTGAAAATAATTCTGATGTATATTTTCATATTCGTTTAATCGTTCATTTGGATAGGTGCCCATCTTCCCATCCATAAAACTGTATATCCATAAAACTATTACGATTTATTTTAAGTTCCCATCCCTACATTATTGTCTTTAGTCACTAGTCCGTCATTGTTGTTTACAACATAGCAGCGCTAAGAAAAAATATAGTATACATATAACGTCGTTTTAGACCTATTTCAAACACGGCTTAACATCAATAGCTGTTACTTACTTATGTGTAATTTCAGTACATAATTATCTTGTAGTAAAACAAGAAATACCAGTACTTATACCAGTACCAATAAATAATCAGTTATTTATCAAAAAGAAAGACTTTTCTTTGCAAAAGTTTTCCCTTAGCGAAAACTTTACAATAGTGCCGATTTGAAATTGCTCTGCGTTTGGAGAGTTGGTGTGTACCAAACTAATAAGACGCAAAGTCTCAATTCAAGTGGAACCACTAGTTATTACGAGTATCTTAATAATAAAAGATCCATATACACATAATGGTCGAATCTGCCACAAGTTTACAACAACAATAGGCTTTGTAAATAGAGTAACAAACTAGCACAATTGGATGTTAATAAATTTTGTAAATTGCCAGTTAACGAGAACTAGTTTAGTAATAGCCTTAGTTTGATTTAGGTCCGCCGCCCTCCCCCGCGCTCCCCCGCGCTCCCCCGCGCTCCTCCGGGGACGCGCAGAAACTAAACTTAAAATCTAATTATTGGCAATATTTCTGAATCTTGTAACATAATGAAAATTTATGAGTTTCTTCACATTTTCCTTCGGGGAGATAAATATAGGGTGTTACAAATAGGTATATATAAATAAACTAGCTGAAGGCCGCGACTTCGTCTACGTGGATTCATATATAAATCTCATACAAACTTTTAACCCCTATTTAACCCCCATAACGGTAGAATTCTCAAAAATCCTTTCGTAGCGAATACCTGCGTTATAATAGCTCTTTGGCGATCCTCCAGTGGCTTGAGTTGTGCGCTGATAGGTCAGTCAGTCAGTCAGTCACCTTTCCTTTTATATATTTAGATAACAGTACATAACCTGTCCAAGCGGAAAATGAAGCAATTGACGGCCGAATAAAATTGCAAAGACGAGGCGAAACTGAATACTTCGGAAGGTATTTTCTAATAATCCTTTTTTAACTAAACGAGGCTGTTAACTGCTATTTTGGCTGTGACTTGTATAATCGTCGATTTCATCAACCGATAGATATCCACCGCTGCGCATAGGTCTCTTGTAGAGAAACTTACACGCCGCGTGTGAGTTTCTCTACAAGTTTCTCTTGTACCGCTTGTTTGTTGCAAGCGCTACTAGTAACTTTAAATAAAATTTTTACGCGTGAAGTCAGGCGGGCATAAAAGGAAACGACTAAACCGATGCGCGACGCTTGCCCGACTTGTACTTTAACAAAAATTATACGTTACTTACTACGTAACAAAAAATATTTTTATACGTCCGGAGTCGGTTTTTTGAAATCAATTGTTATGAAATTTTTGAAATGAAATTAATGAGCAATAATATCGCGTACCATAAAACATCTAATTTATGGTAGCGTGTATGTGTACAAAGCTGTGATAGCCTCGTGGTTAGAACGACCGGCTTCTAATCGGAGGTCGTGGGTTCGATCCCGGGTACGCACCTCTAACTTTTCGGAGTTATGTGCGTTTTAAGTATTTAAATATCACTTGCTTTAACGGTGAAGGAAAACATCGTGAGGAAACCTGCATGCCTGAGAGTTCTCCATAACGTTCTCAAAGGTGTGTGAAGTCTGCCAATCCGCTTGGCCAGCGTGGCAGACTATGGCCAAAACCCTTCTCACTCTGAGAGGAGACCCGTGCTCTGTAGTGAGCCGGTAATGGGTTGATCATGATGATGATGATGATGTATGTGTACATACTTATCTACCATCGTTTAATTTTGAGGAAAGAATCAATAGATTTTAACAAGTTGGGACTGACTTATTTTTACAATTACAAATACCTAAAGATTATTATCAAGACCAAAAAGTTATGTCAATAGTAAAAGTTTTTGCTCCTTAGCTGAAAAAATCACGCTGTATAAATAAACGGTATTTTTATTTTAGTCCTTAGATTCTTGTTCGCAGCTTTTTTCCACTTCGCCGAGCTGATGGCAACTCGGTTTTTGTAATATTACTTTAACGCGATCTTTTTTCACCGGTCAGCTCGCTTCATAGCTATTTTATAACTTCTTACAATATTTTTTCTTAATAAAACGCTTATTTTTAATACAAAAAATCTGTTTATTTTGTACAAATAAATCATTGTTTATTTTGGTTTTTGATGTTCTGGAAATACCTTTTTTGATAGGTCCTGTCCTATGTTTGTCTTAGTTCAGCCGTAGTAGTTTTGGGGCTGGGAATGACCTCATTTGTTTGTTTGTAGGCTGTTGGGTCTGCCCATAATGCAGTATGTAGTATGCGTACCGTTTGCTTGCCATGTTTTGTATTTGAAAGCCCGAACGGTCTGGGGACTATTAGTTCTGGTCCCACCATCTTATGGTTGAGGCTCGTGCTAATTCACGTAGTCATCACCACCGCTATAACCTCTGCAGTGCCTAACAAGTAATGTGCAGGAGCAAAAAAAAAAAACATTCGAAAAGCGCTCATGTATTTTGATATCCAAAATGTTTCGTAAACCATTCAATTACTTACACAAAAATTGTTTGTACAAGTAAAAAAGGCTTGGCTGGAAAAATTCTTGAGAATAAAAGTTATTTGTTGCAAAGTGCTTCATCGATTGAGATGTGGGTTCTCGCCGCATTTCCCGCTATTATTTTTCCCGGCGTTATAATTCAATTTGGAGAGCTGGCGCCCTGGCGGCCGGGGCGGGCTCCCCGGGTGTTTACTGCAAGGGACGGTGGCTGTGAAAGCGGATTTCTTATTTTCACCAGCTATACAATCTTACTTATACTCTGCACACTCTGGGTTAGGTTTTTAATCAACTCTATACTTGTGAAACTGTAACATCTGTTTTTCCCGAATGCGACAACAAAAACAGGGTATGCTTTTCACACGTACCTATCTGTGGTAGGTATATTTAAGAATGTGGGATTCTTTATACTCTCGAAGCATTTCAGTGGCCAACGGGTTTTAATCAGTGAGATGTCTATGGATTCGTCTAAACCGCGTAATGGTTATAGGCTGGGCTTTGTTTTTGTTTAATTCGCTTCTTACGCAGTCTTTTTTTTCGATATTACATAACACGCTGGATTTCAAAACGGTTTGGATTTAAGGGTCTCTTGCCATACGTTTGGTCAACATTAAAGATTATTACTACATTACAACTACATAACACAAAGGTTAGACTCGCGTGACGTACGCCGTAGTATGCCGGTCTAGTTTCACGTACCTACCTATAATGTTTCAGGATCCAATGAAACACACTTTCTGATTATCCGGTAGGGTATGTTCTGTATGCAAGGCCGAGCACGTCTGTCCCCGTCCCTTGTCGGTATGCGACTGCCCTCTAGGCTCTATCGTAACCTGCATACACTACACTACCTATCTAGTCTCACGTCGTGACTAGCGGGCAGAGACCTGTGCAGTGTGCATGAACATGTTTATAATTTAGGGCCCCGAATTGGCTCGCAACTAGTCGGATGTATGAACGTGGGATCAGCATACATCACGTGAGTCCAACCGTTGTGTTATGTAGTTACATAATATATTTAAGTATCACTTACGATAGTTTAAACAGTAAAATTTTGTACCTGGGATAAAATAAGTATAAATCTTCTGCTGAAGGCACACTTAATCCTTCAGCATGCAGTAAATCTGTCAGTTTGTCTGTCTGTGTGGTGCTGCCTTCATCGCACAGCTAGGTACATGATGAATAGCACCACATAATACCGCGTGTACCCGTCTTTAATATTCCACTCGTATTTGAGTGCAACATGAAATACTTACTGTACTGCATTTAATATGGTTTGTACCTGTTCCTTTAGATGTATTATATTCGTAATAATTCAAAATTACTCACAGGGAAATTCATACACATACTACTAGATTTTGCCCGCGACTTCGTCCGCGTGGAGTTAGATTTTTTAAAATCCCGCGGAAACCCTTTGTTCTCCCGGAATAAATATCGATACTCTCCAATAATTTTAGGAGCACGGTTTCTAATAAGCATACTTTATATATCACATCTAGCTCATCCGGGCCAAGATGGTTAGGTAATTAATTATAAACTCTTTCATTATATGATTCGTGGCATTTTTGAGCTGAAAAATAGTAGGTATATCTAGGATAGTATGTATAGTTGAAACGGTCGAACTTTGCTGAAAATTGAATGAACCGAATCGTAAATGTGTCCAGCGAACGAAATGATCGCAAAAGGAAATGGAGTTAAGAGAAATTGATATGTTTGGACTTAGGATAGAGGCGCATAGAAAGAAACAGCCTTTCGGCCGTTCCCCGTCGATGTAGCCATTATATCGACGAAAAACCGAGACTGATGATCGGAGCCCGTAAAAAATACCGAATCACGCTGTCCGACAAGTTTCCCTAAAATCCTTTCAAAGCTCCAAATCGCCCTAAAGAGGGTAATATTTTTTAGCCAAACAGATGACTTTAGTAGATAAAAAGCAAAATCATGTTTCATACAAATATGTACGTGCACATTTTTTTGTTCATAGAGCAGAGTAGATGGTGTACAGTAACATAAATTTATAAATCACATCGACAACATTCGTTAGCACAGAAATGAGTAACGTCTCTCCGACTAAAACTATTGCTACAAATATCTACCAAAGAATCACGTAGGCAAGCTAGTAAAAACTGATAAAGTGTCATGAAATAACTGAGGTTGGAATTCGTTATTATTACATTATTCGTATTGTAACAAACTAACAATAGTTGATTCAAATTAGAATGTCTTAGTTTGTAAACATGGTAAATACATACTTATAATAAGTATTTACATACATGGTAAATACTTATTATAAGTATTATAAGGGGTGTAAGTGGCCCAAATTCCATTTATGTGGCCAAAGTCAACCTCACCTGCCCGCAGTGCACCCTGCCAATATGCTAACGAGGCCCTGACACTCTCAGTCCCCTCTACGGGTCGTTGTGCCTGATACCACACAACGTAATCTGGATGGTATTACCGCTTTGTGGTAGGATCCTACCCCAAATCCGCCACAGTGTGTGACCACACTTCAGCCGTAATCTGCCGCAAAGCATCCGTGTGTTCCGGCAGCGAGCTGAAGAGCCAGTCCCCATTAGTGGTTTCTCAGGCGCTGCTAATGTTCATGGGCGGCGGTAACCACTTAACATCAGGTGACCCGCTTGCTCAGTTGCCCGCTATTCCTATAAAAAAAAAAAATTAAACAATATGAACACAGTTTAATTATTTGTTTCTATTACTTACATTTGTGTTAAAATTACATTGGAATCGTTTTTTGAACTGTGGGTGAGTTATAATAAAACTTTACGGAATATTTTAAACCGGCTCCGGTAAAATGTTGCCACCAGAGCTTTCGTGCGGTTTACTGCTACTTTATTTAGAAACAAAGTTGTAAGCAAAGGATTACTTTATATGAAAACCGTTAATGTCCTGTGAAAAACTTGCAAATGCTTTATAATGTAGAACAGATAAACGTACAAATTGAACCAAAACAGTAGGAATAGGTGTATTTAAACATGTTTTTTGCTAACGTTTAAATTAATAAACTCCAATTTATTTTGGAGTCTACGTAGAGTGGGAGCGAGTTTTAAATGTCCCTTTTTCGGTTTTAGGCTTAAAACGGTGCATTCAGCATTATATAGAAATTCTACGGCAAAATGGAAAAACGATAAAGTTCTTACAAAATTCAAATTAAAATAAAATTACTTGGTACCTATCAAATCTATCTACCGTGTGAAAGTTAAGGAGCTAGTATTATCGAATAAACACATCAATATCATTGCCAAAAAGATAATTACACCACCATTAACGACGGCACTAAACACCGAATTGCGCAAATCAAGAAGCAATTGACAAGCGTGGAAATGAGTTGGAAATGACACCGATTTCGGCTGTTCGTGTATCGGCGGCTCCGATCCATTTGATGACCGAATATTGGCCGGAGTTTGCTTCGTCATTTCGTGTTCATCTCACTAATTACTACGAGTTCACATTATCTTTATGACCTCTCTCCCGTTTCATCAACCCCAACCTTACTCGCCATGGCAATGACAATTTAGCATCATCGTCACATTTCACAATTTAATTTATTACCCGACTACGGCAAATCCATAAGGAAGGGTTATGATTTTAGCTATGTATGTATGTATGTGTGTTTGTATCCAATTTTTTAATAAGATCCTGTGTGTACCACCGTAGCGCCTAAACTACTGGATCGATTTTGATGAATGAGATATCAATTGATTTATTGTTATGGTTCGGGTGACATAGGCTACATTTTATTTATGAAAAAAATCGAGAAGTAATCTTCGCGCGGCTTTCTACATTATTAAATTAGTTTCGAATAGACATAACAGATGGCACCACTTGCTGCTTGCCCCGCGCCTTCTGTACACTAAATTATTCTTTTATATTAAATTAAATTATTAAGCGTAGTCGGGTTTTACTTTACGAACTTTTCTTGTTATTCTACCATCTAATATAATCAGTACCGTACGCGCCAAATTATAATAATATTTTCTCAATTTTCAGCTACAAGTACGAAACTCCTATTTAATAACGCCTAAGCTTTCATCGAGAAAATATACCTATATATATAGTGTGTATCGAAGAACTGAGCGAAAATACAACGAACCTCGATACCAATACTTTAGGAAAATTACATAGCAAATTACATTATACATAGAGACGCGACCCGCCTAAACGGCTCAAGGTCCATCGTACACGAATCCTCTCAGTATGCTTAGTCTCACTTTGCAGAGCTCGAAAATTTTATAAAATACTATTTATCGAATCACAATGACTTCAGAGCAAAACGGACCTAAAATGGCTTATATTAAGGTTTGGGTTCGCCAATACATTCAGCATTCGAAAACAGCCAGCGCCCACTATGTACAAAGTCGGCACAAGGCCTCAGGTTTTGTGCGGCGCTCATTATCCGCGCGCGCGTGACCCGCATGCGAATCTCCGCACGGCCGCGGATCCGCTGCGGAATTTTATACGTCTGTTTATATTTCAACAACTGATACAAATGAAGCGAAATAAAGCCAGACAAGAGAGGAATAGCTGGTATCTGTAACAATCTGTTTTGACTACACATATACTTACCGAACCGTTTTGTGGCAGCGGCCATCTTGGATTTGCAATAGTGCTATTCTACTAGTCAAGCCCTTTCATTTGATATCCATATTAAGGGAGTTATGAAAATATATGTAATCCGCCATTTTGTAGCGCCAGCCATCTTGGACCGATTTTCATAAAACATAGCTAACGACACTCTCGACTAATTCACCTTTCAAACGAAAAAAACCGCATTCAAATCCGTCCACCCGTTTGAGCGCCACAGGGGAACAAACACACACACACACACACACACACACACACACACACACAGACACGTCAAACTTATAACACCCCGTCGTTTTTGCGTCGGGGGTTAAAAATAGAATAAAATAAATATTTAAGGGGGCTCCCATACAACAAAAGTGATTTTTTTTGCCGTTTTTAGGGTTCCGTACCCGAAGGGTAAAAACGGAGCCCTATTAATGTCACTCGGCTGTCTGTCTGTCTGTCTGTCTGTCTGTCTGTCTGTCCGTCTGTCCGCCGGTCACAGGTCTCTAGCTCGCAGACGAAATGAGTTACAAACCTGAAATTTTGGTATTTAGTGTAAAACGTTAACCCAAAATCAAATATTGAATTAGAAATTGAATTAAATTATTTTTCAGGGGGGCTCCCATACATGAAAAAGGAGCCGGAAAAAAAAAATTCTTTACCCTAGCTTGTGGGATATCATTGTTTAGAGCTCATTAAGTAGAGTACAAATATATATTTTTTTAATTTTTATCTCAAAAAATAAGGGAATGGGAGGCCATCAAAGTTGTCAGTTTTAGACCATTTTTGTGACGGGGGCTATCTCAAAAACTAAACTAGTTGGGAATATGATATTTCAGTATATTATGTACTATATGCTCTATTTAAACAACAAATACTGAAAACAACGATTTATTAAATAGTTTATAAGCTGTGACCAAAATAAACGAAAATTTTTTTGGGTTTTTCTTTCACGGTTTGTTGCGATGTCTAGCTCGGAAATTAAATATTTCTTAGACCCAAAATATTATATTGTTCATAACTATGTACGGAACCCTGAAAGAGCGAGGCCCGACTCGCACTTGGCTGATTTTTATAGTAATGGTACGGAACCCTCCGTGCGCGATTCCGACTCGCACTTGGCCAGTTTTTAGGGTTTCGTACCCAAATGGTGCCAAATAGGACGCTATTGCTAAGCCTCCGCTGCCTGTCCGTCCGTCCGTCAGTCTCACGGAGGCTATTGCACAATAATAATAGAATGAATGGATGTATAGACGCATCCTGGATATAGACATACCAAGGCTACTTTTTATCCTAGCAAATCAAAGAGTTCAAACCGAATTAACAAAAATCAGCCAAGTGCGAGTCGGGCCTCGCTCTTTCAGGGTTCCGTACATAATTATGAACAATATAATATTTTGGGTCTAAGAAATATTTAATTTCCGAGCTAGACATCGCAACAAACCGTGAAAGAAAAACCCAAAAAAATTTTCGTTTATTTTGGTCACAGCTTATAAACTATTTAATAAATCGTTGTTTTCAGTATTTGTTGTTTAAATAGAGCATATAGTACATAATATACTGAAATATCATATTCCCAACTAGTTTAGTTTTTGAGATAGCCCCCGTCACAAAAATGGTCTAAAACTGACAACTTTGATGGCCTCCCATTCCCTTATTTTTTGAGATAAAAATTAAAAAAATATATATTTGTACTCTACTTAATGAGCTCTAAACAATGATACCCCACAAGCTAGGGTAAAGAAAAAAATTTTTTTTCCGGCTCCTTTTTCATGTATGGGAGCCCCCCTGAAAAATAATTTAATTCAATTTCTAATTCAATATTTGATTTTGGGTTAACGTTTTACATTAAATACCAAAATTTCAGGTTTGTAACTCATTTCGTCTGCGAGCTAGAGACCTGTGACCGGCGGACAGACGGACAGACAGACAGACAGACAGACAGACAGCCGAGTGACATTAATAGGGCTCCGTTTTTTACCCTTCGGGTACGGAACCCTAAAAACCGTAGTAAGTCGCGGGCATCAGCTAAGTAGGTACACTTTCATAAAGTGAAAGAGATTTATTTACCTTCTATACATACATAAATAAACAAACCTTTACATAAAATATGAACCTAAAGGAAAATAGTCACTTTTTACGTCTCCCCTGAGCACGATAAGCCGTTAGTTATCAGTGAATGGAATAAAATCGCTTCCTGCTTCCTTCCTGGTAGACGATTTTTAATGGAATTTCAAAATGCAAAAATGAAACGGCACTATGAAGACGGAAATTACTGCCGGCGAAGGCTTTCAACTTAAGCTTTGAAGTACCCAGCGTTTTTTTTTATTCGATCCGCCTTTGAAGTGGTTGACATTGTTGTAATTAGTTCCAACATTTTCTATACATCTTGTTAGTTCGTCGACGTCGCCGTCTCAACTAATAGACGTCCCCACTGTTGGACAAATGTCTCTTGTAGAGACTTCCACATGCAGCGGTCTTGTGCCGTCTGCGACTCATCTAATGTCGTCGGTCCACGTAGTGCGGAGGTCTGAAAACACCGCGCTTTACGGCGCGCGGTCGACTTTCCAGCATCTTGGGACTTCAGTGCCTATTCGTTCTTTGAATTATGCCCCATCAATTTCGCAACGCGCGGTTAAGCTACTTATTTTTTTTTTTTTTTTATTTATTTATTATTATTTATTTTACAAATATGAACTTACAAACTAACTTATTTCCTACAAAACCGACTATTCGGTTTGACTGTAGTAAGTCTCTTTTAATCTCATTACAATACTTAATAATATAATATGCCTACAATATAAAACTTAGCAACTACTAATAACTAATGAATACTAATAAATTTAATTTAAGTTATGCCAGTATATAATTAAAATTAAAGTTAAAGCGTGGAGAGCAAGTACTCTTTCAGCTTCGTTTTAAATTTATGTTGCCTACCTTCACTTTTTACGTGTGATGGCAGGCTGTTTAATAAATATGGGATTCGCTTCTGGAGGGTACGATCGCCGTAATAGTTCCTTACCATTGGTACTATGTATTTGCCTGCAGCTATAGACTTAGTGCAATAACCGTGGCTAGGAGTGACTAGTGAGTAACGGTCTCGGCTGCTATAGTTGTTTACTAGTATTAAGTATTTGTGTTTTAAGCTGATTGGTAAAATTTTGCATATTTTAAATAATTTTCTATAGTCGTCGTTACATTTATATTTGGTTTTTTTATTGACAATAAGTTTTAAAAATCTAATTTGTAGTGCTTCTAATTTTTCAATATTAGTTTTAAAAGTAAGACCATAGCAGTTGAGAGCGTAACTTAGTATAGAATCAACTAGACTATGATATAGGCATTTTAGGGTTTCAGAGGGAACTTTAAATTTTAAATGGTAAAACTTTCCTAATAATATCCTAAGTTTAGAACATAAGTAATCTATATGAACTGTCCAAGAGAAGTTCTCGTCTACTCTCATTCCTAGATACGTGACTGACTTATTTCTTTCGATGGGCTTACAGCGACAACCGATTAAATTATTATGAATACATTCAAAACTATGAGTGTATATGTATGGATATGTTTCGGGCAGTCTAGTATAAGGTGAGCGTATGATTAAGAAGTTTGTTTTTGCAGCATTTAGGACAATACCATTGTCATGGGACCATTTAACCACTGTATCTATATCTTGCTGTAGCAGTCGACACGTTTCCTCTAGATCTGTGCCAGCACGCAGCGTGCACAGGTCGTCCGCAAACATGTACGCCGAGCTGTATCGCAACGCGTCGCATAGGCTGTTGACATGCATCAGGTAGCATACGGGGCCACACCCGGATCCTTGTGGCACGCCGCAACTTATTGCAGTTGGTTCGCTGTATGACTCGGCTACTTTGACCATAAAAGAGCGTGCGGTGAGATAGTCACGAAACCATTTATTTAGTGGCCCTGCCACCCCACACTCTTCCATGGCATTTAAGAGTGTATCTGTTTCTAAAGTGTCAAATGCCTTGCTAAAATCGTAAAATACTGCCACAACAAACTTCTTTTCATTTAAGTACGAATTAACTTCATTACAGAAACTTGATATGAGTGTATTGGTACTTTTCCCCTTTTGGAACCCGTGTTGACTATTATTCAGTATATTATGCTTTTGCAGGAAATTCCCTAATTGATTAACAATACATTTTTCTATAATTTTGTCAACACTTGATAATATTGCAATCGGTCTATAGTTGGCACATTTTTTTCGATCACCTTTTTTATAAATTGGACGAATAATAGCCTCTTTCAACCTTCCAGGAAACTTACAATTGCGAACACTTAGATTAATTAGATTCGAAATTACAGGACTTATTTTATCTACTATAAGCTTTAGATCAGACATGCGCAGTTGATCGCTACCTGGTGATTTTTTTGTATTCATTTTCATTATGACACGCTTAACATATTGACTATTGACCGGTTGCCATCTCATGCATACATGTCTCTCTTTTACATATGTGGTTCTTTCTAGATATTTATTTTGGCAAATATGTTTTATATTTTTAATTTCTTCTGTAAATGCACATGCAAAGTTATTACATATTTCTTTTACATTATCTGCGTTTCCCATATTATTTAATATAACACTGTCTAATGATTGTTTATTTTCCCTAACATAGTATGTCAGTGACTCCGTTTTTTTTCTACGGATCTTCTGATTTCTGATTTCATCACTAGAGAAACTCCAAGCATAGCATTTGACTGACCCGTTGACGCGGTTGGCAGTGACCCTGTATTGCGCTCCGGGGTTGCGGGTTCGATTACCGCCCTGAGTATGGGTGTATTTATGTAGTTATATATGTAAGTATGTATTATGTATTTATACATTTATTAAAAATTTATATATGTGTAAATATGTATATCAGTCGGTTGTTACCTATAACACAGGCATTAAGTTGCCTACTTTAGGAACAGACGAACGTGTGTGTATGTGTGAATATTTATTTATTTATTATAATAGCTCTATTCGCCCGCAAGAGACTCTGACCCTTCTTATAGGACCAAAAGTTAGCCTTTTAGTAGTGAAATTTACGAGGAAGATTATAATTATTGTCACCACTATATTCCAACAAATAATAAGTCCATCTTACAATCGCCTCTGTTAGCGATTTACATAAATCAAGGATTCCTCCATTGTGCAGGAGAGGTCGGAATAATGGCGCGCATACATCACGTAGACGTTTACGTATGTTTATTAGCTTCTGCTGTGGGCTATTGTTGGTGGTAATATTAATTAGGTAGCTTAAGCCGTGTGCACACTCAGACGACTCGCTTCTCGTAGGTCAAGAACTAACGCCAGTAACTATAATATATCAAAGGATCACACATATTCTTGTGGTTTTTACTTCCAAGCAAAATGTCTTTCTCTGCGTCATAATTCTCATTGAAATATAGGTACTAGATGATGCTCGCGATTACACCCGCGCGGATTTACGAAGTATTTTCTCCATACAATGTAACCTATATCACACCTTGTATATCCCTCTTCCTATCTGTAAATATCCCATCAAAATAGGTTCAGCCATCCCAAAAGATTAGCCCGTACAAACAGACAGACACAAAATTTTAAAACTTGTGTTTGGGAAATTATAGACTAGGTACTAGCTTCTGCCCGCGGCTTCGCTCGCGTGAATTTTGGTTTTCACAAATCCCGAGGGAATCGTAGATTCCCGGTTCCCGTTCCCTCTCCTTTTTAGGGTTCCGTAGTAATTACAACCTTTATACCTACTTTCAAGGAAGTTTGCTATAGTAATTTATCTGTAGCTGTAGCTATAGATTTCGGTTTTTTCAAGGATTAAAAGTAGCCTATGTGTTAAGTCTGGGCATAATCTAACTCCATTCAAAATTTCAGGCAAATCGGTTTATCAGTTGTTACGTTAAAGAGTAACAAACATACATACACACACAAACTTTCACCTTTATAAGATTATAGTGTGATTTATTTGTATAGAATATATTGGTACTTATTACAAGTAAATTTTGTCGTTGCTTGATTTCGATAAGGGGGTTCTGTAATTGCAGTGAACTTTGGGAATATGTAAACCTAATACGGCGGCCACGTATGTAAGTAGGTATAGGTACTCGTGTGCGAAAAGTTGCGAAGCGCAAGCTTTAAATACTTAACACTGTAACATTCGAAATGAAACCCGCGGCTCCGCTTGTATTTGCATCGCATACAACTTTTAAATTTTAGTTGCGAAACTAAAATGGGCTGTACTGAGAACTGAGAATTATAAAAATTCCGGGGGAAATTTCAGCAAAAGATTTCCGAGTGCAAGCTTAGGTATAATTTCGTGAGTATAATTTAATCTTAATTTATCTGATATTTTTTTAGTTAGTCTGTGAGCACTTTTATACCTGGTATTTTTAAAATACTTCGCTCCGCTTTCAGTTTATAATCTATACGATGGCTTGGATCCACAGACATCCTATCCTAGAGGGTAGACTGGGCAATGGCATTGCTTGGAATTGACCTAATGCCGCGCTCACACCAAAAAATATATCGTGTGTCGATCGTTGCAGTATTCCTATCAAATTCAAATGCAAAACATTTGTAGTGCCTCAGCTTTAATATGTTCTTTTTCTCTGTGTATGCATTAAAGTACTTAATCCAAAAAAAGATACATTACTTAATTTCATCGTTGCCAAAATTATGTTTTTTTACCACGTTGCAACGTCCCCGGCTTAAGACGTTCTTATTTAGTTAGTAGTGTGATAAACTGAATTTTGGTGCCTTTAAAAATGACACTTAACATTCGGGACCACAAAAAGTTCTGTTTCATAGTTAGGTCTTCCTAGATTGTCCATCGGTTCCATAAACTAGGAACATTTAAGACTCGGAAAAGATCGTTTGTTAGTTGTTATAGCATCAAGATTGATACCTGACCTAATTGCGAAATAGGGTGAAGTTCGCTTAATTACACGCCCCCCCCCCCCCACTGTACCCCCTCCCCTGCGCCCGTTGCACCGCCTAGCCACCTCTTGACCTAGCGCCGTCGGACGCAACTCGCCCCGCGGTAAATATAAACGAGACTGCAATGTTTATCATTGCACTGAGTTAGGTAAAGGGGAGTATAGGGTAAATATTTTTTGCTTTAGTTGATATATGTACTTATTATTACTAACGGCAGGAGGTCGGGTGGACGTAAAAGGCGCGACAGGTTAGTGAAGATCTGAACAAAATCTTCGGAAATAATTGCCGGATCATTAGATCTCTTGCAGCCAGCGACTCGCTTGCGATCTTCCGTCCACCTAGTGGGAGGTCTTTCCACGCTGCGATTGCCGATGCGGGGTCATTCGAGCACCTTGGAACCCCAAATCCGATTATGTGTGAACAAAACCTTAAATCTAAAAAAAGGTTTTTGAATTTAAAATAGGTTTACAATACGCAATAACAGTAAAATGCTATAAATATTAGCTTTTTCACACGTAATACTTACAAAGATACGCATCTGAGTTATTGCGCGGCTGTTTTACTGTACCCGTTTTGTTGTAATTCATTATTATAATCACGCTATCCCGCGGGAGATAGCGATCGCGCGGCATTATGACCTCGATTACAAACAACGCAAAGGGAAAAATAATAATTTTTCCTGCCCGCGTTACTCGTAAAAATTTGTACAGTTATAATATTATGTTTTGTCACAATTTTAATTAAATACGGAAAGTATGGGCCCCTTTACATTGTAAGAATTTCTTATTGCTTGGACGCACTGAAATAATTATAATACAAGGACTTTTTAGATTTGGGACTAAACAAGGCGTAACAACTTTATTAAGTCTGGGTTGTAACACAATAATTAATTCATAAATGATGCAACTTGCATATAGAAGCAAAATGCTTTTGTATTCAGCTGCCCACAAGATAGTGTGAAGTGTCATTATTTGTCAGATTATAAGTTGTTAAGTGTCAGATTATACCAAGTACTCGTATATTGTAACTTTTTGTGTTTTGAAAAGAGCTGAGTTTCTTGAATTTCAAAAATCAAATTTCGGCCACAACGATACAATATCTCCATGGACACTATGCAAGAGTTATTGTAGAGCATAGGTGCATGTCCCAATACAGGTGCACTCTTAATTCCTCCAATATCAAAGTCCAATCCGAAACGACCCCGGAGACAGACCAAACGTGCTCTCCAGGGCACGGGGGATTGAATCTAACACCACCAACTTCCCCACTTCACCGCTGAGAATTCTTGAGAGAAAACCCCATTAACTATTTTGGCCAACCCTGAACCTTCTTATTGAACTAGCTAGTAGACCAACGCAATAATTAATAACAATAGGTACATAATATGTGAATGGTGTTAAAATAACATCCAGTGTGCTTAGTCTAAAGCGGAGCACTCGAAAACGAACTCGAAAACTATTGATCGATTTCAGAGTAAAATAGACCTAAAATGTCTTGTATTAAGGTTTGAGTTCGCCAATACATTCCAATGCTGAATGTATTGGCGAACTCAAACCTTAATACAAGACATTTTAGGTCTATTTTACTCTGAAATCGATCAATAGTTTTCGAGTTCGTTTTCGAGTGCTGCGCTTTAGACTAAGCACACTGTTCTCGTATTACTAAAGTAGAGATTTATAATATTTTAACCTCCTTTTCTCAAAAATAATGAAGTAAGAAATAAGAAGAAAAGAATAATAAAAGTATTTCGTAATCAAGACTTGCGACCAATTAGTAGTCTAGACTCTAGACCGAATCAAATTAGTCGAAAATTGAAAATATCTACCGTCATTTTCTTTTATCAATTATTATTTTAATATGCTGCGATCAGGCTCTATTATGCGTACTAAGTATATAGTTTTTAATCTTTGGATATCCAATATTTTGGAGCTTACTTTTGAAGATGGATAAGTACGTGTAGGGTTTATTAGGATAAAATACTACTTAGGTACTTAACTACTGATTTATTAATGTAGTCCACAAGTTTTTGAATAACGATGTACCTATAGTATGTATTAGAATAAGCTGAAATGTTCCTTATTATTCCACCAGCCTCGGTCCAAAGTTGGTGTAAACGGAACCATCCATTATGTAAATCTTTACAAAAACACAAGTTCAAAGATATCACAGAACACAATTGTGTAAACGGTTTATGATGTAATACGCTATTAATAATGTAATAACAATAACCAGTAGTCGGTATCTAATAATACATATTATCTGAGTGATGTATGCAGTAGCATAATATGCCTAGATACAATGGAGAGCGATTGATTTATGTGAAGTGAAGATTATTGCCTTACAGATTAGGTGTAAGCGGTCGTTCGTTCGTTTCAACCAATAGACGTCCACTGCTGGACATAGGTCTCCTGCAAGGATCGCCACAGCACACGATCTTGTGCCGCCTGACTCCAGCGGCTGCCAGCGACTCGCTTGAGATCGTCTGTCCAACGAGTGGGGGGTCTACCTGCGCTTCGTTTACTGGTGCGAGGTCGCCATTCAAGCACCTTGGGACCCCAACGTCCATCGGTTCTTCGAGCAATGTGCCCCGCCCATTGCCACTTCAGCTTTGCGACTCGATGAGCTATGTCGGTGACTCTGGTTCTCCTGCGGATCTCCTCATTTCTGATTTGATCCCGCAGGGATACTCCGAGCATAGCTCTCTCCATCGCCCGCTGAGTGACCCTGAGCCTTCTTATGAGGCCCATTGTCAGCGACCATGTCTCAGATCCGTAAGTCATCACTGGCAACACGCACTGTTCGAAGACTTTCGTCTTCAGACACTGAGGGATATTAGACGAAAAGACATCTCGAAGTTTCCCGAACGCTGCCCAGCCGAGTTGGATTCGACGGTTGATCTCTTTCTCAAAATTGGACCTACCTAACTGGACCGTGTGTCCCAGGTATATGTACTCGTCTACAATTTCGAGTGCAGAGTTCTCAACGATTACCGGGTGGAGCGGAACATGAGCATTAGACATGACCTTCGTCTTACTCATGTTCATTTTTAGGCCCACCTGTTGAGAAACTCTGCTGAGATCGTTGAGCATTGTATTGAGGTCTCCCAGAGTCTCTGCCATCACGACTATATCATCGGCAAACCGTAGGTGAGTGATGTACTCGCCGTTTATGTTGATGCCAAGTCCGTTCCAGTCCAGAAGCTTAAAGACGTCTTCCAACGCAGCGGTAAATAGCTTCGGGGAGATAACATCTCCCTGACGCACTCCTCGCTGCAATTGGATTGGCCTCGTATTCTGGTCCTGTATACGGACTGACATAGTGGCGTTTTCGTACAAACACTTCAGCGCTTGGATGTACCGATAGTCGATCCGGCATCTCTGCAGTGATCTCAATACAGCCCAAGTTTCCACCGAATCAAAGGCTTTCTCATAGTCCACAAACGCTAAGCAAAGTGGCCGGTTATACTCTTCGGTCTTCTGTATAACCTGCCGCAGCGTATGGATGTGGTCTATGGTACTGAAGCCTTTTCGGAACCCGGCCTGTTCGGGAGGCTGGAAGTCGTCGAACCTACGAGCGAGACGATTCGTAATGACTCTCGAGAACAACTTATAGACATGGCTCAGCAGCGAGATGGGTCTATAATTCTTCAGCAGGGTATTATCGCCCTTTTTGAAGAAAAGAACCACCACGCTTCTGTGCCATGCCTCTGGCGTTATGCCCTCGTCGATGACGGAATTGAACAGTCGCTGAAAGACTTTAAGAACCGGTTTTCCACCTGCTTTCAGGAGTTCCACTGTGATTCCGTCATCACCTGGTGCCTTGTTGTCCTTAAGTTGTTTGAGAGCCATACTAATCTCATATAGGCTGACGTCCGGGATATCTTCAGTATAGTGTCGGGTCAATTTGGCTCTGGGATCTTTAGCCAAATCTTCAACAGGCTTCTGTGTTGACGTGTACAACTGTCCGTAGAACTTCTCGACCTCTCTCAAAATCTCATGTTTAGACGAAATTAGACTACCGCTGTCGGTCTTCAGTCGCGTCAGCTGGCTCTGACCGATAGACAGATCTCTCGCGAACACCTTTGAGCCCTTGTTCCGCTCAATGGTTTCTTTGATACGCACGGTGTTGAAGTATCGCAGATCGCGTGTCTGTGATTTGGAGATCTGTCTATTAATTCGCCGATAAGCTAGGGCATCTCCTGAAGACTGCAGTCTCATTTCATGTCTTTGTTCCATGAGATTGAGAGTATGGTCTGAGAATTTTTTGGTTCTATTTCTACGGTGGGTCTTAAAGAACTTAGACCCGACCGCATGGACAGTTTCCACCAGCCTGTTGTTCAGTTCGTCCACAGAATCGCAATCTGCCAGGCAAGCGAATCGGTTTTGCAATTCGAGTTGAAAGCGCTCGGGGTTTTGGATATGGGCACGAGAAGGTCGGAGTGTTGACTTCATCAGTCTGGCCCTTTCGAGCTTTATTTTGAGATTCAATGTGCCTCTTACCATACGGTGATCGCTGCCGGTTTTTACCCTGTTGATCACAGAGACATCATTGAATACGTGCCGTTTTGTAGACATGATGAAGTCGATCTCATTTCTCGTAGAACCGTCGGGGCTCATCCAGGTCCACTTCCTGTGTGGCCGCTTCTCGAAGAAAGAGTTCATCATATAGAGGCCTTCTTTCTCCAAGAAGTCGGCCAACATTTGGCCCCTATGGTTCCGTCGCCCATAGCCAAATTGTCCCACTTTCAACTCTACACCGCTTCGCTTACCCAGCCTTGCGTTGAAGTCCCCCATCACAACATTGTAGTAGGTGTTAGAGGCATGCATGGCTTTTGATATATCCTCATACATGACCTCTACCTCCTCGTCGGGATGTGTCGATGTCGGTGCGTAGACCTGTATAACCTTCAGCGAATACCGTTTGGTAATTCTGAGTATAAGGTACGCTACCCTGCTCGACACACTTTCGACTTGCACAATGTTGTTAACGAGGGACCTGTGGACGAGAAACCCGACACCACCCTGAGATTGTTGATCACCCTCCCGGTAGTAAAGCAAGTTGCCGGATTTAAGGATTATCGAGTCCTCCCCCTCTCTTCGGACTTCAGATAATCCTATGACACCCCATTTCAACTTGCTCACTGCTTCTTCCAGCTCGATGATCTTTTCGTCGGTCCTCAAAGTGCGTGCGTTAAATGTTGCCAGGTCCAGTCGTCGGGGTTGGCAGCGGAATCTCTTCCGGAGATTCTTGACACCCCCTGCCCCGCCGTTACCGTAACCGCTGCCTGAGCTAGGAATAGCGGGGCCGCCGGGGACTAGGGGCTGTGGCTTTATTTGAATATCCATACAAGGGTATGCCCATAATCGCCACGCTGGGCAGGCGGGTTGGCGATCGCAGGGCTAGACTATTGCGCCGATGTCGCTGCTGCCCGACATCGGCCCTTGCCATTTCTGTAGTCTAGCCGATATGAAATGGTTATACCGCCATTTGTCGGTCATATGCCAGTGGTAAGCGGTCACTGTTGGCTAATAAGTGTAATTACAAAAAAAACCTAAACACTTACAGCCCCCGCACACTGGGCCACTGGTGACGGCGACTAGTGGCTGCCATAAGTCACGGAAGAGATTTTTCATAGATTTTCTTGTGGCTCGAACGCGTCCACCCGAGCGCTCAGTGTGCGGTGGTACCACAGGGTGGTACCATATAAAATGTATGAAAAATTTCTCCCGCGACTTGTGGCCGGCCACCAGTCGTCGCCACTAGTGGCCCAGCGTGTGGGGGCTGTAAATTCGCATCCACAGCGTGGCGCGGCTCCAAAGTTAGTTGTGATTTTAACGTTTAAACTATCCTGAGCTTTATAACTGCTTATGAGAACAGCCGGACTCACGCGGTGTGCTGCTTGTTGTGATTTCTTCTCTAATTCAGTCATGGTACGGTATTTGAGGCCGAACCTCCTTGCTCGGGCCTGAGTTGCTCTCACTGGCATATTTGGTTTATTTGTCTTCGTTAGACTGGGTTGAAGCCTCGGTTGCTCAGCATCGGCCTTGAGGTAATCAGTCAGCAGCTCCCAGAACTTGCAATACAATCCAATGACTGATATGCCACAGATTTATGTATATAAATAATTATCTATATTTAGGACACTACTAATTGCTCTTTTGTCATTGTATATTGCATACAATAAGCAACATAGTCTAAGAACACAATAGAGTTTATATACATTGCCGGTAACATACAAGTATTATATAGATACCTAATAATATATCCATATAGATTTTTCCTTGTTTAAGTGTATGAAGTGAAGAGTAAAGAGTTATTTCCCTATCTATCTTTGCCTAAGAATTTCTCAGCGTCCACTTCCACAAAAGGCTACTCTAGCGGATCAAGATAAAATGCTGCTTCAAGCACGTCTCTAGGAACGCCTCTACGTTATATCCGCTCACTTTGACGCCATTTTATTTTTAAATTTTTATATCAGCCTGTTTTGAAAACATGTCACACCTGAATAAAATGTATGTTTAAATTCTGGTATGTCCCTTAATACTGTAATTCTGTCCCTCAAATGGGGCTTCAGCCCCATTTGAGGGACAGAATTACAGTATTTTGCGAGATCGTTTTTGAGCTACAGTCTACGCCCGAGGTGTTTTTGAGCTACAGTCTACGTTTTACGTCGCGAGGATAGAGATGACGAGGTTATCCTCGTGACCTCCGCCAGAACCGTAGTTCATACAATTATGTTAGTCCGGTCACGATTGTATTAGATTTCCAGTCGAGAGCTTGACTCTCTTTTATTTTCTTTCGTAGAGTATGACCCCTTTTCGACTTTGATCAGATCGATGTTTCTAGTAGATCTTTTCAGGGTAGTGGCTACCAAGAATTTAGCAGAGCCAGTAGAGGTACCACATATAACAAACATTTTCTTCCGCCTCTTGTGTGTATGGGCCCTTAGAACAGCATAGAGAGGTAACAATGCTATTCCATTTGTATTTACCGATAATGAAACAAAACAAGTCCATATAAAACAGCTCAGAAAAGGATCCTGACGGACGGAGATAGCGGCTATTGTTCTTTCTCTCTTTATCTCAATTCTCTTTGTTACTCTCTCTGCGGTATTTGTAGTCGAAGCGAACGATGGTGGATAAAAGTGCGGAGTTAGTGAACGATTTCCTATAACTGTTTACTTCACTGTAAATAATTAATAATTTGAAATTTAGACGAGTGTGCGCGTTATAATTTTCACTCAGCGAATAATGCAATAACAAGAATTGCTTATATACATTAGAAAGAATGAAAAAAGGTTTAAGTATTTAAAAGTTGAACCTAAAGGCCAAATCAGACGGTACCCCGTTCATCGTTAATTTTTGCGGTGAACGATGCACGACACGATATTTACTATAGCAAAGTGCCTGTGACCGATGAACGAACGGTCGGTGTTTAGACGGTTCATTTCCGATGATTCACCGATGAAGCCTCGAAAATGAAAGCAAAAATTTCTAAAATGAACCGTCTAATTTGGCCTTTACATACTCGTAGGTATAAGATAAAAATCGTTGGAGTTTAAACTGAAATATCATAAGAAACCGACGCGCCGGAATAATACGTGTAATATGTGACACAACCCGAAAATAGGTCCCAGCTCAGCATAATGCCCTATGTATTGTACAAACACAAGAGCATTTACATATAGTACCAATTGTCAACTTTGAATCTGTTCGCGCTGAAGACACCACGTAAGTGACTTTTAGTAGCTTGTACGACTTTTAGTCAAATCAAATCAAATCAAATAAACTTTGTTCAAAATTGGTACACTGTACACTTTTTGAACGTCAATTTAGGAACAGGCAATGGTGATAATTACTTACGGAAACTTAAAACTAAAGCTACGAGGGTTCCAAACGCGCCCTGGTCTGAGAAGAGCCCACAATAAACTCAGCCGGGTTTATTTTTTTTTAATTATCACCATCTTACAATATGGTGATAATAAGTATGGTGATAGTAAGACAAGTTAGTAGCTTATTAGCTTGTATGAAGAGTGGTGGGTGTGCCGTATATCAGCGGCAACATAGAAATTAAAAAACATCAACAACAAACAACAAACAAAAACAAACACACAACATCGAGCATCGAGGTGTAAACATGAAGAAAAATTTCATCCATCAGATCTCCTGCTACGTCCTTTCCGCGTAGGTTACGGATCATTGCGGAAGCAATACACGTCCGCGACGATAACGAGCGCGAACTGAACCTGGGACTTGAGAGGGTTCGTTTTGTTCAACTGGCCCACCTAAATAGGTGGGCCAGTTACAGCCGTGTATTATTTTGTTTGTAACCGTTTACAGATGAGGATTTGGACGTTACGTGGGACGCGCGATATTTCGGTGTAGATATCCGTTGGACCAATCAGAGGGTACTCGTTGACAAATTTTCTACTTTTGAATACATCGTTCCCACTATCTACAGTTTTGATAATCTCCCTGGCTCAGTGGTGACCATCGTGGCCTTATAAGTGGGGTCTGAGAACCACAGGGTAGGGTCTTATTCCCGGTAGCAGGTAATTCGAAAATTTACAATTTCTAAATGGCTTCGTTCTTTCGTTCGGCTTCTTTGGATTCCTGTGTATCCAAAAGGGCATTTCCCTACTAGTATGCTCTCTGTATGTTGTTGTTACACTACCTACGATATTTCCAACATTAGCTTGAAAAATTACATTCGGCTCAGCTCCTAAATACTAAAGTGTACAAATTAAAAAAATCTATACTAATAAATAAAATTGAAGTGTCTGTCTGTAATATCGAAATAACTACCTCATATTAAGCTCATATGGTTATTTGAACGCTACCATAACCGAATCACACGTTTTTAAAAATTTTGTCTGTCTGTCTATCTGTCTGTCTGTTTGAACGGGCTAATCTTCGGAACGGCTGAACCGATTTTGACGGGACCTTCACATACAAGTAGAGAATCAACCAGGGAGTAACATAGGCTACTTTTTTAACCGACTTTCAAAAAAGGAGGAGTTGTGTTTTTCTACCTATGTACACCGATATCTCCGAGATTTCTGAACCGATTTGCGTAATTTGTTTTTAATCGATAGAGAAACATTGCGACCCTGCTCTATAAAAAATTTGGATTCCAACTCCTCAATCCTGATGCTGCAGGGGACCTAATCCCCAAAACTAATGGGATTTAAAAACTGTCGGTTATTTAAATTGATATTGGGGGTACCAATTAAAGACTTTATCGTTGAATGAACTCGAGTAGGTACATATCCAACTCCTCAACCCTGATGCTGTAAGGAATTGTATTCCGAAATCGTGGGGATCCCACGGGATTTTTCCGTTTTGGGGACGTGTTTCTACAGATAAGCTGCTTTTTGTTCTGGAAAATCAAAAGTTCCCAACCTAAATCCACACGGGCGAAGCCGTGGGCATCATCTAGTATACAATATATATTTTCTAATTGGAGTCGATCCTATTGAAAAAAGTTATTCCTCAAGAATCCTACTTAATATTATTATTATAAATGTGAAGGTGTGGATGTTTGGATGTTTGGATGTTTGTTACTCATACACGCAAAAGCTACTGGATGGATTTGGCTGATATTTAGAATGGAGATAGATTATACCCTGGATTAACACATAGGCTACTTTATATCCCGGAAAATCAAAGAGTTCCCACGGGATTTTTAAAAAACCTAAATCCACGCGGACAAAGTCGTGGGCATCAGCTAGCCAATTATAAAAAAAAAAATAAAAAGCTCGCCACTTTGCAGAAAATCGAAAGAACTTCTTTACTAGAATTCTTTTACTGGCATATGTATGGCTATATTTATACACATACATATGAAAATTATTAGTAACCAAGATTTCATGTAGATTATTTTTGTAGGAGAATAAGAAAACCACGAAGAAACTTTTAAGCTATATTTGTTCTTTATAAACGTAAGCAATTGTTTAGATGAGGTCAAACTCCTAACTTTCTGATGACATCGTCTTCTTGATCGAACTGTCAGGAACTTTGGTAAAAGCATGTCGCCGTCGACAGAAATTACAATTGAGGGGTCTGTCTGTCAGTGGAGAAAGAAAGTTTGTTCCTTCAGTCGTTTCTTTTAATGTAAAAAAAGGAAAAGTTACGCGACTTTGTGTTTAATCTAAAGATCTAGTAACTCGGTGTAATTGGAATTTTTTGTTAGATCCAGAACCAGTTTTTTGATGTAATTTACTGTCGTTCTTAATCAGCTTTCATTGGCTTAATCCATTGCAGCGGTCCAAGCATTATACGCTTTTTCGTGGCTTTTTCATCGAGAAAGTATTGCAATATATTTACGTTTAAACTATCGTGACTGATATCCATTATAACATATTACAACTTCTGGACTCACTTTCAGTTATTTATTTATTTATTTTCACGTGGATGTAAGCCGGAGTATGTCCAACTAGTTTCGTACTTTATTATTTACTAGAAGACTTTATATATCCGACTTACCGAATAAGTGGGTGCTTAACAAGGTTATCTGATTATTTTGGTGTAATCTTTCTCACTTTTCGTATAATAACGTAATGCTGTAACAAAGGCCATTTCAGTGAGCAAGCGTTTTCAGGTTACCGAGCTATTAATAATAATGAAACACGACTGCGAAATGCACAAGCTCTCCGCTTAGCTAGAATAATACTGTGGACGCGATTAAAATGAACAAAACTTTACGGTAGATATTTTCAAAATGGTCAGCGTGACATTTTGTTTTAATCTAACGGCCGGCTTACCAGCCCAGTCGTTAAATTCAGTAAGTTCTTTTCAGTATCGGACAGGAACTATTTATTAACCTCCGACGCAAAAACGACGGGGTGTTATAAGTTTGACGTGTCTATGTGTGTGTGTGTGTGTATGTGTGTGTGTCTGTCTGTTCCCCTGTGGCGCTCAAACGGGTGAACCGATTTGAATGCGGTTTTTTTGTTTGAAAGTTGAATTAGTCGAGAGTGTTGTTAGCTATGTTTAAAGAAAATCGGTCCAAGATGGCCGCCGCTACAAAATGGCGGATTACATATTTTTTCACAACTCCCTTAATATGGGTATCAAATGAAAGGGCTTGATTAGTAGGATAGCCTTATTTCAAATCCATGATGGCCGCTGCCACAAAACGGCGAATGTTGGGGGTTTTTTAAATTTTCAATTTATACTTGTTCCGCTGCGTTCCAGTGGCGTTATTTGCATGTATCGCAGAAATCAGTAGAGAAGTTTGAATATCTTCTGCACACGTCGTTAGTTCTAAACGTTTTTGTAGTTAAACAGACGTTCAGGCGATACTAATCAATGTGTGTCAATGAAATCTACGTATCTATTTAGGTATCTATCACTTTGTGAATGACACTATATTGCGTCAAATGGCGCTGGATAGAAAAAATTCTGTTAAACTGGACTGAATTCAGTATTCTCAGATCAGATATTTCAGAAAATGTAACGTTAGTTAAGATCGCTGGACTTGCTGGCATACCACTGAAATGATGTGAAATAGCCGTTAGTCTAATATTGCACGTCTCTAAGCTTTAATTTGCGGAATAATAAAGTTATTTGATACTATATTTTCCATTTATTTTGATAAGAAGAAATGTGGTTTGCTAAATACAAATTTCATTCAAGAGAAATATAAACCGACCAAAATTTAAATTTTGATTAGTAAAAGTACAAGCAAAAATAATATAGCTATGTTTAGTTTAACTGTAGTTTTATTTGAACGTAAATTCAGCGTGTCAGGACTCGGGAGATAATTAAATGAATTTTTAAAACGAATAACCGTCGGTACGGTCATAACACTTGCGTGTATGGTTTTGAATTTACTAATGTTAAAAATCCATAAAATTTTAAATAATTATTTTTATGTGTTTCAATTTGACTTAAGCGGATTTTGAAAGCTCTATTTTGATCATTTCAATGAATCGGTCGAAAATTGGTGATCGTTTCCAAATTGGATAGGAGTAAAGATAAAGAATTCGTTATCTTTATAATTAAGTTAATAAATTATTGCTCTAATTGAATTTCATACGAGAAATTGGATGTACATGTAAAAAAAGTGTAACTGTATTAAGACAACTCCTTCCCCTAAATCTTGGACTACGACCGCTCCTGACTGTGGGATATTATAAAATTTCGTTATCAGATAATGATGAAGTTATCTCACTGTGTTGAGTCAAGAGGAAACCTGGAGGCAGGTGGGGTATAAGCTGGATCTGTTGAGACCTCGCTTCCACTTTACTATTTCAATTGGGTCAAGTATGAATGCAAAAGTGTTATAAGAAGCAATCTCCCCGCGCTTAAAGAAATATTTTGCTATGAGAGTATCTAATAACTAAGCTTATACAAACATTCAATCTTAAAGCAATTTTCTGCGTTGTGAGTTCTTATAACGCTATATATATTAGATATCTGGCTTAGTAAATAATTACTAATAAAATATTCTATTCCGCATAATTGCAAAGCAATTTTATAACCCCCGACGCAAAAACGACGGCGTGTTATAAGTTTGACGTGTCTGTGTGTGTGTGTCTGTCTGTTCCCCCGTAGCGCTCAAACGGGTGAACCGATTTGAATGCGGTTTTTTTTGTTTGAAAGGTGAATTAGTCGAAAGTGTTGTTAGCTATGTTTGATGAAAATCGACGCAAGATGACCGCTGCTACAAAATGGTGGATTATATATTTTATCACAACTCCCTTAATACAGGTATCAAATGAAAGGCATTGACTAGTAGAATAGCACTATTTAAATCCAAGATGGCCTCCACCACAAAATGGCGAATGTCGGGGTTTTTTAATTTTTTTTAATTTATAAACTACTTGTTGGAATTGTGCACTGTGAAGTCCGCATCTCTTGAAGACAAAATGTTCGTAGAGTATGTCTTGGATGATCTGTGTAGTGTTGCACGATGGTTTATTTATATAGTTTAGTATAGTAGTTTAGTTATATAGTTTAGTTTTAGTAACTTTCTTTCTGCATATTAGTAGAAAACAGGCAAACGTTGCATCGTGCACGCTGTACCATAGTACACTATTCAGACTTATCTGTCCATTTATGTGCCTTGTGTATCATGAACATCGTCAGTAACACCTTTTTCCAACATTCATAATATCTACTAATGCAAAATGTGTGCAAAATATTGCGTCAAAATTATTCTTCTTACTGTATTTCATTATCTTTATAGCAAACTTTTGTGATAACAATTTACATCAGTAATGTTCGTGATCTAAAGGCAAAAAAGGCACAAAAGGGAAATAATGGCCCGTCAATAATCATCAAAGGTTCGCTCGAGGTAATTTAGTAAATCGTTCTTTGTTCTCCGCTACCTTGTGGATTATCCTCAATAAGTATAAACAACTGTCTTCCATCAAGTTCAATACCGAAGTTATCGTGATAGCTTCCCTGTTTCCTTTGATTGATCTGTCAAAACTTATGAAAATGTAAAGTTCCGGAAATAAGATTTTTGCAGCTGTCACAATAGTATAGGATCGCGCCATACAACGACATTCACCGAGATGCTTATTTGATGAAACGTATTTTATATTTAATTTAATACAATAAATATATTGCATATGGGTTGCCTAACAAATTCCAGTCCAGGATATTATGATTAATTAATAATTGAAAAAAAAAAAAAATTTTTTTTTAACATTTCACTGGTTTGATTATCATTATACAAATTCATAATGAAATCATCTTCATTTTCATTTAATTTTAATTCCATAATGAGACCGGTGCAAATCGATTTACCTGTTTACACCTGGCTACCCGAGAGTTGTGACCGGAGAAGAATAAGAAACCTAACGTTTGCATATTCTATGGCATCGTACTTTCGATTGGTAGGTATAGAATTTTTCTAATAATCAAACCGGTGAAATGTTAAATTTTTTATTTTTATTTTTTATTAAGTAATCATATCCTGGACTGAAATTTGTTAGGCAACCCATATGCAATATATTTATTGACATGTGAAATTAAATATAAAATACGTTTCATCAAATAAACATCTCGGTGAAGGTCGTTGTATAGCGGGATCTTAGACCACACCAACTTTTAATATTTTCAATTTCCTTTTGAGTTTTTATCTAAAACATCCTAGCGAGCTCCTTCTGTTAACACTGGATCTTCTTATTTCAGACTGTAAGTTCTACGTAACGAGGGTCGTTTGACTTTCGACAATATACACAAAACTGACTTCTTTATAGGTTTAACTTTGAACATGTCATCATAGCTTCCCTATCCCTTCTGATCAAACTGACAAAACTTTTGGAAATAGAAACTTGACGTTACCAAAAATCGAGTTAAGGAAATATATTAAGAAGATTCCTTTTCCTTTTATCCTAATATTTGAAATTATTGGAATTTAAGGTAAAGTCACCCAATTCGGAGGTATTCTAAAATTGGCACCCAATTCGGAGGTATATAGAAAAACAGCTTTTCCAACCGATCGCCAAGCTCTTTTTTACTGCAACATATCTTAATCAATTGATAGTTTATCATTCCATAGATAAATGACGAAATAGTTGGTTTTATATGTATATGTTTTAAAATAACCGGCAAGTTTTACACTAGCAGCCGGCCCGAACGCATGTTTCATACATTTTAGACCTTGTGCACGAAATACCTACGTTTTTTTAAATAGTGTTTATCCGTTAATTTTGAGCTTTATTTGTTTTTATTTAGATATGAATATTTGAAGGACTATATTTACAATCGAAAACAATCAACTTTTATGAATATTTGTAAAGAAATTAAGGTGAAAATACGTTTTGAAAATACCTCCGCATTAGGTGCCAAATATTTTAGCCGGTTCCTAACGCGGAGGTATACCGCAGAATTGCGATTTCATAGACTTAATAAGTTTTTCAATTTTTAGGGTCGTTTTATGTTAAATACGTCTTGTTTCGGTTTTGAATATTTGAATAGGCTATTAGGTTAAAGAGCCCTAATTATGAGGTACACTTTGACCTCTAAATCACTAGTTATACCGTATCAAAGTTTACCTATTCAGGTAATTTATTGATAGATTGTATGGGCACACGAGTAGTAAATCTACAGAGGGGAAGCTTCCACAAGCGGCCCGCTGTAGGTATACTCACACAAACACACTCACCAACGGTTCACGGACGCGCGCTCGTTCCACTAACCGGTACAGTTGGTGACAAACATGCGCATATGTGTGAGTGTACCTACAGCGGGCCGCTTACTAGAAGCTTCCCCTCTGTAGGTACTCTGTGGTATGGGAAAGCTAAAGAAAATTAATTAAAAAGAAAATTAAATTTATACATATTTCGATACAATTTTGAGAGAGTATTGTACATATTTACGAAGATAATCTAATTAAGCTTTAAATTATTTGTTTATTTTGGAAAAATCTTTTCTTTTTTAACACTCAGAATTAGGAAACGTGTTTTTTGTTACAAAACCCAATTCCGAGGTATTACCTCCGAATTAGGTTCTATGAGCCCCTAATTATGTGGTATGGATAGAAATATATATTTTGATATATATATGTATATATAGCAGCTCGTACTGATTGGATGACTGACTCACTCACTCACTCACTCATTGATCACCTCTCCTGTAAAATTTTGTATGAATTTTTTTTTCACAAATGGTTTCGTATAGAAGACAAAAATTCATTCAGAGGAAAAATATGGAAAGAGCTGATGATTGAGGATTTCGGAGACGGATGAGGAGCACGCTTAAAGTATTGAAGATAGGTAGGGGGTGCTCAACCAAATGTAACTCGAAACGTCATCCAATTGGCAGTGAGCTTAAAAAAAATTCAAAATGGCGAAAAAAAGATGGCCGCCATACAAACTTCGTCGGTGTCCATCTCGGAGGGTATAAAAGATGGAAGAGTGGTTTCTTCGTAAAAGATGATCAGGATCGGAAGGTCTACTCGATGAATAGAAAAAAATTCAAAATGGCGGAATTTGATTTTCCATAAAAAATGTATGCCGAATATTTAAGAAACTTTGATGCGATTCTTTGGAGAACTCTCAAAAAAAATATGGGGATACAATATGATGACTGAGGATTTGGAAGATGGCTGAGGAGCCCAGGCTCTTATTGTAGATAGATGGGGGCTGCTCAAACAAAAAATATTCAGAACCTCATCCAATTCATCCTCTCATCAACTCATCCTCAGGGAGAGCTGGATTTTTTTATTGGAGTGAAACTTCTTTTAGTCAATATCAAAGTCAAATGTCAAAATGTCAAAACGTTAAAGTATCAAAATGTCAAACTTCAAAATGTCAAATGTTGAATGTTAAAATGTTAAAATGTCCAAATGTCAAAATCTAAAAATGTCAAAATGTTAAAATCTCAAAATGTCATAATGTCAAAACGTTAAAGCATCAAAATGTCAAACTTCAAAATGTCAAATGTCAAATGTTAAAATGTCAAACTGTCCAAATGTCAAAATGTTAAATACTTATCAAAATGTCAAAATATAAAAATCTCAAAATGTCAAAATGTCATAATGTCATAAAGTCAAAATGTCGAAATGTCAAATTCAAAATGGCGAAAAAAGATGGCCGCCATACAAACGTCGGTGTCCATCTCGGAGGGTATAAAAAAATAATGGAAGAGTGGTTTCTTCACAAAAGATGATCAAGATCTAAAGGTCTACTTTATAAATTAAAAAAAATTAAAAATGGCGGAATTTATTTTTCCATAGAAAATGTATGACGAATATTGAAGAGACTACAAGTTGTGAAATATTTGAGGCTTTGATGCCTTGTAGATCTCAGTCTTGATCATCTCTTGCATCTTTTAAACTTGGTTAGATAGACATTGACAAAATTCGTAGAGCCGCCATCTTGAATCCACCTGTTGGTTTTTATTCAGCTCAGTACCAATTGGATGAGGTTTCAAGTAATTTTTGTTTGAGAACCTCTAACCTGTCTTCAATACCCTAGTCGTGCTACTCACCCATCTTCCAAACCCTCAATCATCATATTATTGTCTTCCCATATTTTTCTTTGAGAGTTCTCCAAAGAACTGCATCAAAGCCTTGCATTGTTTGCATTCACAACTTGTAGTCTCTTCAATATTCGCCATAAATTTTCTACGGAAAAATATATTCCGCCATTTTGAATTTTTTCTATTCATCGAGTAGACCTTCAAATTCTAATCACCTTTTGCTAAGAAACCACTCTTCCATCTTTTATACCCTCCGAGATGGACACCGACGAAATTTATAGAGTGGCCATCTTTTTTTCACTATTTTGTTTTTTTTTTCAGCTCACTACCAATTGGATGACGTTTTGAGTAACATTTGCTCAAGCACCTCCCACTTATCTTTAATACCTTAAGCGTGCTTCTCACCTGTCTCCGAAATCCTCAATCATCAGCTCTTTGAGCTCAGCAGAATGAATTTTTGTCCTCCTTACGAAACCATTAGTGTAAAAAAAAATTCATTCAAAATTTTACAGGAGAGGTGATCAATGAGTCAGTGACTGAGTGAATGAATCAGCACGAGCAGCTATATATATATATATATATATACATATATATATATATATATATATATATATATATATATATATATATATATATATATATATATATATATATATGTATATATTAATATTAATATTTTACACACAAACTTATAAACAATTACATACGTATCGAATTGATTTTGAAATATATTAATATGTAAATACAGTTCATTTTTGAACACCATGTAGAATTCATTCTACTCGTTTCCCTTTGTATTTTGTACCTCCGAATTAGGGGCCATTTGCCTCCGAATTAGGATTTTTACCTCCGAATTGGGGGATTCGGACTTTTTTCATATTTTATTTAATTTTACATTTAAATCAAGTTTTAATTGTTGTCCTTTTAGGATATTTCAAGAGTTAAATAAATAACGCTTCTGATAAAAATAGCCAGTTCTTCAGAAAGGTGTAGTAAATGCTTATTTTTTGACGTTCTTTCGAGTTTTGATGAAAATACCTCCGAATTGGGTGCCTTTACCTTATATCTTCTTATTCAAAATCCTCAGTAACTAGGAGTTTTCAAGCTCCAAATTATATTATTATAGATTTAAATAAACTTCCACTCAGGAATTCGCAATTTTACTCTGTTGCTCTTTAAATAAAACATTTTATGAACCTTATTTTATGCTGCTTTGACCTTTATATTGTAAAGTATACCTACTCAGAATTTAGAGAAAAATAATATTTCGCTATTTTTCGTCTGGCTACACCAGTTTTTACTTTGCATTAATTATGTTTTATGTAGACATTCCAAGTTTTGTACAGTTGACATCTCTGAATATAAATAATATTTTATTCCTATTTCGTGGCTGACCTGGATACTTTACCAGGTTCCGCTTGTTATATGCTAAGTTATTGTTCGCAATGCTAGTCATAACTTCTTGTTTATTAAAATCTAAAGTTTTTGATTAAAGTCTAAAAATGTTGGTGCTCAAAGTTTTGTACCATCATCACTTTGAAATCAATTTGCAAGTTTCGCTGTTTGTTTAAAATATATTTCTCTTTAGTTTTTAATATTTTTCCACTGGCTTGGCATTATTCCCTTACTTCACCATACAAACCTAAAACCTTGATTAGACTAACTACCCCTTACCCTTATATAAATGATAATAAATTATTGTGTGCTTGCTTTCGTGATTTTTCTATATTTTCCCTCTATGATGTCAATGATGAAACGATCGTCGTGCCTTGTTATTTACAAAAATATTTTGTTATTTATTTTCTATTTTGGAATATTATAATACCTATAGGTAGGTAGTTAAATTTATCATTAAAGAAGGAGTTTTGTGCTCAGAATATTTCTGGTAGTATTTTTGTCTTAATCGAGTAAATTTTAAAACTCAATGTTTTCTTAATATAACACAAGGAAGTACTAGGAACGGCCGGCTAAGTAGTTATAAGATGTAAATCAAATTCAAGGAATTTATTCAACGAAGCCACGCGGTCAGAGGCGAGACCCGGCAGAACTAATATATAAATAGTTTAGCCCGTCCTGTCCGTGACAGTATTAAAATTTTAGATTACTCGTTGCGACCAGCGGTTGCGAACTGCAGTAGTTAACAAATAATTGCTAAATGTATCCCAACAATATCTTTTTGTTATCAGATGCCTATTTATTAACCTTCTCGATTGTTTATTAATGAACATAATATATTTCCGAAAGAGTAGGTACTTCCAGACTTAAGGTCGTTAACAACATAATGATCTGATTTAGTGACACCTCCGATCTCATGTCGTTTTGATTGATAAATGCCCACTGCATAAAATAGGCCTCTTGCAAGAATCAGCCACAGACCACGATCTTGTGGCGTTTGTATCCAGCAGCTGCCAGTTGCTCGCTTGAGATCGTCCGTCCACCTATTAGGGGTGTTTTAACGCCTCAAAGCAGTAAAATAATTGGCTACCATCCTATACATATACTGTACCTATTCTGCGAAAAACGACTGATTTTTATGTAGGTTCAACCGAATTAGGTCTATTAAAAGAAAAACTCGTATAGTAGTTGAAACAAAGTTTATATTTATTAAATGAAACCTTGCGGCAAAATGTCGTAACTAATATTATCCACACGAAGACAGTTGAAATCAACTTTGTTTTATGAATGTAAAGTACAAATTTCGAGTTGAGCATAATGCACCGCGACGCAGCGCCGCGGCTCCTTCTCTTTATTTATGAGAAAAGTTTCCTGGAGCCAGACTCCGGTACCTTTGTCTCGAGGAGTCCGGGGTGAAACCGTTGCGGTAATAACGGTATACCCACGGTACGCGTAATTTCATTAAGCTTGCTAAAACAATTTTTTAGTAAGTAACTTTTCTTGGTCTATCCTTTTTAGGGTTCCGTAGTAAACAAGGAACCCTTATAGTTTCGCCATGTCCGTCCGTCTGTCTGTCCGTCCGTCCTCGGTTAATCTTAGAGACTATTAGTGCTAGAAATCTGTAATTTGGCATGGGTATAAATATTAATCACGCCGACAAAGTGGTGATAAATAGGGTAGCTCCCCTACATGTAAAGTGGGGATGAATATTTTTTTTCTCGTCTACCCCATAGTGTGGGGTATCGTTGAATAGGTCTTTTAAAAATATTGTGGGTGTGGAAACATCATTTTTCGTTTTCTAGATCCGTTTGTAATATATGATGTTTTAAAGTGCTAATTTTTATTAGAGTCAAGTGTCCCCCCCCCTCTATCAGCCAAATGGCAGTATATAGGAACTTGAAAAAATTCACAACAATAGTATATATAATCAATTTTAAAGGAAAACTATCATGGCTAAGTAGGGTTCCCAGGTTAAGGAGTTATATCTGTTTTTCGAGGATTGTGATTTGTGACTACGGAACCCTACACTGCGCGTGGCCCGCCACGCACTTGGCCGGTTTTTTTTAAGCATTATTACTACGACTTTGTCTGCGTTTAGTTAGTTTTTGAAAAACGTGCAGGAATCCTTTATTTACTTGGATTAAAAAGTATCCTATGTAACACTTTAAATCATCAACTACACTGTCAATTAATTACTAAACGTGATCGAAACTATGAGCCCGAATCTCCTAAAAGTTGTCGTGGAGGATAGACTGCAGACTGCTCTAGTTACAGCACCTGTCAAGATTTGGGTATACTTTTTGTACCTACCCAATTTGGGACGTTTAAGCAATTTAAAGAAATACATAAATATCAATACTACTAATCATTACTAAGCTGCTCTACAGATTTTCATCAAACATAAGGAAGAATCGTGTCTATCAAACCCGCCCTCGCATAAAGAAAACCACTTTCGAATTGGCCAAGATGCCACACACATACACATTGACAGCTAAAGCGGATAAAAATGCCTGCCTTACAAAAAAGTCCTAAAGTAATACAAGTAATCAAACTTTTTATGTCCAATCAGGCTAAGAAGAACAGTGGATGAGAATAACATCATCAAAGGGCGCCCTTCAGTTTGTACAATCAATCAGGCCGAGTGATCGGAACAAGGTGGAAATTAAACTGAGACACGACACCAGCTCATCCCGAGAGCTCGAGAAATGACACCTATTATATCCGAGGGAAAGCCATTTGTTTAGCAAATTGAATGTACAATAAGGGCGGAGGCGTGCAAAACGCGGGAAGACAGAGGCCCAGGTCGCAGCTATTTATATTTGGCTCACACTACTTTTGTATGCCTTTGTACTGCCTACTTGGTCTAGTGGTTAGCATATTCGACTGCAGATCACGAGGTCCCGGATTCGATTCTCGGGTCGGGCAAATTATTCTTAGGTATTGGGTTTCTCTGTCAAGAAATTCTCAGTGCCAGCCCGGAGTTGGTTGGCGGTGTTTCACCCCCGTGCCTCGGAGAGCACGTTCAGCAATCGGTCTCGGTTATTAAGACTATATCATGTGACAATAGCCGTCAAAGTCCGCGGACCCGCATTGGAGCAGCGTTGGCGGGTCTAAGGTTTAAATCTCTCTCTCCTATGAGAGAGGAGGCCTGTGCCCAGCAATGAAACGCAAAAAGGCTGTAGTAGTGGTGGTGGTGGCTTTTGAACACGTTGATTTAAAAGTTCTGATTCTGGCTTTTCTGGCCTACATTTCAATAGTGCAGATATTTCCGAAGTTAACGCAAAAAAAGTGTTAAAAACGCCGCGAATAGCACCAACTGCTATTATTGAATATGCACGTGATGAATGTCCGCCTGCATGCCCGCATCGCACACTTCTATCAATGTTATCGCTCCACATTGCAGTTTTATTGCGCGCATTAGTATCCGTGACTGGTTCCGCCTATCACTAAATCTATCCGACTGTCTGATCCAAAAGAATTTCCACTTCTTGTGCAATTCCCTGTAACTAACTCAAGATGCATTGATGTATTGAGAAATAATTTTTCTATGTCATTTTTCATCAGTTGACATTTTACTATGTATTTTACAAGATACCTAATACAATTTGAATATTTTTATTTTTTTGCAATTTAATATTAACGACTGTTGAAATTGAAACAAGCGGAAACCTGAAAATAATGATTCATCATGTTCAACCCATTACCGGCTCACTACAGAGCACGGGTCTCCTCTCAGAGTGAGAAGGGTTTTGGCCATAGTCTACCACGCTGGCCAAGCGGATTGGCAGACTTCACACACCTTTGAGAACGTTATGGAGAAACTCTCAGGCATGCAGGTTTCCTCACGATGTTTTCCTTCACCGTTAAAGCAAGTGATATTTAAATACTTAAAACGCACATAACTCCGAAAAGTTAGAGGTGCGTGCCCCGGGATCGAACCCACGACCTCCGATTAGAAGTCGGTCGTCCTAACCACTAGGCTATCACAGCTTCATAATTTCAGAAAATAATGATTATTCAGCGAATAAATTAAATTACTCGTACATAGGTACTGACAAACACTCTGCGGAGAAACTATCAACATAGCGAGACGAGCTCCCGAGTCTTCGGGGAAGGACAGCGTGGTCCGCTTAAACAAACTTGGCGGCGTAGGGTTTTGGCGGACGTTGCGAGGACGGGCATGACGTGGAACGCGGTCAAGGTCGTAGCTCAAAACCGCTCGGGGTTGTGCAATACTGTAAACACTCCTTGGGGAGACGTCCTCGTATTACAACTTAAATACAACACACTGACTTTGAAGTCATTCAGGAACACCATGGCAAAAAAGGTACTTGCCATGGCAAAGAATTCTAACTTCTACGTAAGGAAGCGACACTCACTCCCCCCGCCAATCATCGCTAGCAATTCTTTTATTGTCCTTATCATTAGTAGGCTCGCTTGTATGAAGTGTCAGAAATGTGACCATTCTGAGAGCTATCCACTCAGAGAAATATCCGCTGAGGAGATCCGTAGAAGGATCGGAGTGACAGCTTCGGATCACGAAGTCACGAGTCACTGACAGATCGGAGTCACGTGCGGTTGGCGAAGATGAATTGGCAAAAGACTTAACACATAGTTCGAAGAGCCGTTATACGTTGGGATACCAAGGTGTTGGAATGGAGCACTAACACTAGAAAGTGCAGCGTTGGCCGACCGCCTACGTGACATCGGACGATTCGAAGAGAACCGATGGATACATGCAGCGCAAGACCGCTGTGGAAGTCCATACAAGAATTAACCTATACTTAGCAGTGGACATCTATTGGTTGACAACGACGCCGATGACATCAATACGCATTAGCGCTAGTAGAGTCAGTGACGTTATGTCAAATTATTTCGATGGGTAAAATAGGTATAGATCGACCAGAATCTCATGAAAAATAGGGAAATGAAATTCCAAGGTTAGCAACACTACGGCTGCCCTAGCGATAAACAAAGTAACTGACATTTTTTGTGAAATTGACTTTTTACATTAACAAAAGTTTTATGTCGAGTAGTTTTTTTACCACAGTTTAATATTTCAAATAACTTGAACCGTTTACTGAAATTTAAATTGCCCAAACAAAGTTACTGCACTCATTAACCCGGAATATAAATGCAAAAACCAAGTAAACAACAAGCACAACACAAAAACAAAGTAATTGGATGTTGATTACCTACTTTGTTTTTGTATTTAAAATACAATTGCTTGATTTTTCGTTTCGTGAAACGATCCCAAGTAAGGTGTTCTGAATGTAATTACTTTGTTTATCACTAGGGCAGCCGAGTTAACCTAGTGTTGCTTACTACAAAATTTAATTTCCCTATTTTCCATGAGATTCTGGTCGATCTATATCATTTTAGTTCGTGTAATACAATTTTCCTTTATTTTATATCACAATGCGATCTTTTCTCAACTGCAGGTGCAGTTGGCAAGCCACCAAAACCGGTGGTGTATTTCACATTATTTGTGGTGTTCTCCTAATTTATTTCTCCCAACCCCGTGCACCCTTCCCCCTAGACTCCATAAGTGAAACAGTAAACCGGAAGTGGTGGGATTGTGCCAAGCAAAACATTAGTAATACTAAGTGATGCTTTATAGATAATGGAACGGATGGAAGATAAAGCTAAAATGCAGTAGGTCGGGAACTTTTGGCGAAGTCGCTATTGGTTTTTGCTGACATTGGAAATACATGTCTGGAAAAGCAAATATCTATTCCACGGTCTTAGCACAAAAAATTTAATCAACTTCAACTGATTACTTTTAATCTTATAACTGTCGCAACAATTGACGGACTGTCTACTACTACTTGTAACTGTTTCTGACAAATTCTAGTACAGTCTACACTCAATAAAGATGACACTCAATAAAGGTGTATGCCCCGTTGACCAACTGGCTTGACCAACCAGTTGATCTGAGAGGAATTTTAACGCAGGTTTAAACTTAGTTTAATTTGCTCGTTTGAATCTGCTCTTCATTGGTTTCCATCAGGCGTGATTATCTTCAAGCACAAGCCTAACTTGCATTAAAAACATATCGTTTCTTCTCTGGCGCAGCGTTAAATTCCACAAAAGAAAACTGTCAAAGATTTGAGTCATGCCTGCTTTTAACGCAGAGTATAAACTCATTTCTTCCAGACTCTCTTCATACCATATTAAACATATTTCAAATAATTTTATACATTTCTGTTGCAGTTTGCAACAAACATTTAGCCAACTACAATCTAAACTTTTGTCCGTTTCGATTCAACTGTGATGCAGTAGCATTAAGCGTGGCCTGAAAATTAAAAGTTGAAGAATAATCAATGGAAATTCATTTATCGCCTCTGATGGCGCAACTTTGATGAGGGCCGTGTTTGTTTTATCCGATGAAGTAAGGCGGGGAGGGGAGTGGGGGGGGGGGGCAAGTGAAAACGAGTGAAGTGTTGTAGGTAGGAAGGCTTTAATTAATTTTGCTTCGTTAGCCGATAGTTTTTAATCTGTCGGCAATCGGCGTTCACAAGTTTGTATTCGTCGAATCTGCATTTTCTCCGAGCTTTTACTTCTAGTGTTTATTTTGTATGTTATGTAGTCTGCTTGTTAGCGAGGATCGTGTACGGAATGTTTTATACCTACGAGATCCGTAAAAAGTGTTTTCGTGTTTGCTTTAAAAGATAAACGAAATGTTAGCACAATTAGAAGCGAAGCTAAAGCGGCAATTGGCGGACCACGTTGCTCGAGGAATTGATAGACGTTGGGGTCTCAAGGCGTTTGACGACCTGGCACTGGAAAACGCATCGTCGGAATACTAGGTAGATTACGGACGATCTCAAGCGAGTCGCTGGTAATCGCTAGATACAAGCGACACAAGATCCTGTTCTGTGGCAAATATTAAATTTTTCTCAATTATTGAGATTGAAATTCAGTTGTGATCATGATTATGTTTTTTATGCAATTTCTGTTTCGTATGCAATATTATGTTACGGTAGGTATTCATAAAGCAACATTATCTTCAAACTCCATATCCAATATCATATATTCTCTGGTAACACTTGCAGAGATTTTATAATACCTATCGGATGCACTCGACAGCTTCCGGTCCGACCTATGCTCTAGAGGCAATTCCTTCACGTGGAATATAAAATACAGAGTTTACGGAAAATAGAACTAGCTTCAACATGTCCACAGAATAGAGGAAAATCGAGCCGCCCGAGCTCGCTCTACATGTCCCCCGCACGCTTTGACAACAGTCACTCGCTGAGATTTAATAGCATCTCGATGTACACATTATTACTTTCAACGTAGTAAATAATAAAACCACATCATTATTTTAACCTAGTGAATAATGAAACCACATTATTTTCAACCTATTTTAACATTTAAACTATCGTGAGTGATATTCATTTTTATTTAATTGAAACACCGGCTTTAACTCACGTGTATTTTGTCGGAGTGTGCCCGACTAGTTTCGAGCCCATCCGGGGCCCTTAGTCATGAGCATGTTCGCGCGGCGCGGCGCAAATCAAACTGCGAGCCGCTCGCGCTGCCGCGCGGAGAGCGCGCTGCGAGGGGGGCTGAGGTTGGGGGGAAGCTGGCTCCGTCACAGCTTCCGACGGTTCATGCTGGTCTTCATCGCTGACACCGTCGTCGTATTGGAGGCATGCCGAACTCACAGTGTCTGGTTCCAAATTTTGCGATCGCGTAGTATTGGCGTTAAAAAGCGGTTTCCACGCTGGTGGCAAAACCCATCCACTATCCCGATTGAAAGTCGGGCACACTCCGACAAAATACACGTGAGTTAAAGCCGGTGTTTCAATTAAATATTTTCAACCTAGTAAATAAAGAAAGCTGTGATAGCCTAGTGGTTAGGACGACCAACTTCTAATCGGAGGTCGTGGGTTCGATCCCGGGCACTCACCTCTAACTTTTCGGAGTTATGTGCGTTTTAAGTATTTAAATATCACTTGCTTTAACGGTGAAGGAAAACATCGTGAGGAAACCTGCATGCCTGAGAGTTCTCCATAACGTTCTCAAAGGTGTGTGAAGTCTGCCAATCCGCTTGGCCAGCGTGGTAGACTATGGCCAAAACCCTTCTCACTCTGAGAGGAGATCCGTGCTCTGTAGTGAGCCGGTAATGGGTTGATCATGATGATGATGATGATGATGAAATAAAGAAAAAAGCCCTGATGTTCCTTGGGACACCCGGTAAAAGCGAAACGGGTTTTTGCCTTCGTCGGCTTATAGGCGGTGCCCAGAATCAATTTATAAATAAAATAAAAATAAATAATCATTATTGTTCTCATTTATTCGGGATATAAATAAGCGCCTCAGAATAAAAAAATATAAATTATTAAATTTTTACCCGACTACGGCAAAGCCAAAAGGAAGGGTTATGATTTTAGCAGTCTATGTATGTATGTATGTATGTATACTTATATATAAAATTCTCGTGTCACAATTTTCGTTCCCATACTCCTCCGAAACGGCTTGACCGATTCTCATGAAATTTTGTGAGCATATTGAGTAGGTCTGAAAATTGGCCAACATCTATTTTTAATCCCCCTAAATGTTACGGGTAGTCCACCCCTAAATTTTATTTTTATATTTTTTAGACAAAATTTTTAGTTTTTATTTTTTTATGATACAACATACAAAAATACATACAATCCTAAATTTTCACCCTTCTAGGGTCAACCCTTATTTTTTAATTGCGATATTAGTACTTTGATGACCGGGTAGGTTGCACTGATGTCAGTATGTCACCGGGCAGGACGACGTCTGCCGGGTCCGCTAGTATATATGTATGTATGTGACCAATTTTTATATGAAGTTCTGTGTGTACCACCGTAGCGCCTAAACTACTGGACCGATTTTGATAAATGAGGTGTCTATTGATTTTTTGTTATGGTCCGGGCACACGAGTAGTAAATCTACAGAGAGGAAGCTTCCACAAGCGGCCCGCTGTAGGTATACTCACACAAACACACTCACCACCAACGGTTCACGGACGCCCGCTCGTTCCACTAACCGGTACAGTTGGTGACAAACTGTGCGCATATGTGTGAGTGTACCTACAGCGGGCCGCTTGTAGAAGCTTCCCCTCTGTAGGTACTCTGTGGTCCGGGTGACATAGGCTACATTTTATTTACGCAAAAAGTCAAGAAGTGACAAAACAAATGGCGCCACTAGTTGCTTGCCCCGCGTTTTCGCACACTAATTTATTATTAAACTAGCGGACCCGGCAGACGTCGTCCTGCCCGCTATTAGCGCCACCTACCGGGTCCAATTTTTCTACTTATAAACTTTCCTCTTGAATCACTATATCTATTAAAAAAAACGCATCAAAATCCAATATTCAATTCAAATCATATATTTTTAATACGTGAATCAATTATTTACTCGCCTTTGTACTCTAATGAGCAACAATACGCACTCTCCAGCGAATGAGATATGTTCATCTCCGCATTTGGTCGTTTTCTTCAATTTTTTTGCCACTTTTCGCGTAGATGGAAAGTCAACAACGTTATTTTTCTAATTTTTACTGCATTCTTTTGCAATTCAATGATATGAATATTGATATAATTTCTCGTGAATTAATAAAAATATCTACATATCACTAAGCAAGTGTCTTTCAATCCCGCTCGTGGAATATAAAATAAAGAATAGAGTAAAATAGAGGCAACCGAGCTTCACCTGTCTACTCCCCAGTGCAGCGTGCAGCATGCAGTGACAAGAGTCACTCGCTTGGAGATAATGTGCGGATATACCTGAGGTTGTTCGCTGCGAGTGTGCCAAGTAATGCACGTCAGTTAGCTGCTTTATATTCCATACGAATCATTTATTTTGTACTAGTTTGTTGGAAACTTCGTCCGCGTGGGATTTATATTAAAAATAATCTGTGGGGGCCCGTGTTTGTGTGTAGCGGTTCCCAGCGACTTGTTTAAGATAGTTTGTCCTCAACGGAGGAGGAAACAAGCCATCTACGCAGAAGATATTATAGTGCACAAGTGTGCGTCTAAACCCAGGTGTATTCTATATTCCTTCGCTCTCATAGTCCATTGCAGCCCGAGGTGCATAATGAGAATTTGTTAAGAGAAAAACTCTCCCACCCGCCACTCGAACCCTGAATCCTCGGAACCTGGATGTGCAATTGAACAAGCGCTACTATATATGTGAAGCAGACCACCTATTGAGGGGTCTACGTTTGAATTATTCACGCAGTGGTAAGCCATCCTAATAATAATAATACTCTTAGAATCAAATAAATCAAAACAGGGACTTTTTTCATAGAAAATTATGCAAAATGCAACAGATTGATGAGATTTGTTCTAGCCTCAGTTAAACGTATTGAAATTATCAAACCTATAAAAGACGTATATATGTCGACAAATAACTCCGCAGACACAAAATAATGAAGCCTTATAAAAATCTTTTGCCATGTATATTTTTTTTCAAACGGTATCTTGTTTCGCTGCGTAGCTGTGCATCGTACGTTTAAACTTCAAGAAAGCAAACATTCATTAATAACCGTGCAGTTTCCATTTTCTCAACAATTTGTATTTCTCAGTGCGACGCGACGCCCGGGGCCAGCGCCGCTGTCGTAACTCGGAGAAATGGCGCAAACAGACCAAATCTGGCGAGAAATATTGCGACTGCAGCCTGCAGCTCCGACGTCCGTGCATCTAATAAAGGTCAACGTTTGTCGCTGCCTTTGTTCCTCTAGCGAGTGTAGCGCTTTGAAACTGACGACGCGTCACTCGCGACTCGTTTTTTTTTTGTTTTGTGACGATGCAGTCTAAGGCGGGCTAACCTGGAAAAGTCATGGCAGTTTTTAATAAACCCATCGGTTTCTACGCGGTATCGTACCGGAACGCTCTATCGCTTGCGGCACGGTTTTGTCGGTAGGGTGGTAACTAACCACGGCTGAAACCTCTCACCGGACCCGACTACAGACACTTTATACAATGAATATAAAATTACTTTGCTATAATCCGCTAACATTGACAAATTTGTAGGCACAACACCACACAAATTCACCACAAAATGAACTCGACGATCTTTTCGCTCCGACACCAGAGCATCTTCAGGAGATGTCGACTTCACAACGGACGATTGCAAAGTCCTTGCGATCACACTTGCGACAAAAAATTGCGACTTTGCAATCGTCCGTTGTGAAGTCAACATCTCCTGAAGATGCTCCGGTGTCGGAGCGAAACCATCGTTGAGTTCATTTTGTGGTGAATTTGTGTGGTGTTGTGCCTACAAATTTGTCACTGTTAGCGGATTATAGCAAAGTAATTTTATATTCATTGTATATCATGGAATTCCGCAAAGTAACACCTGCTTCTATTCAATACAGACACTTTATAAATTACAAAATCCCAAATAGCCCCTGCCGGGCATCGAACCCGGGACCTCCCACTTGTAATACCATAGCGTTCACTATTGCGCCAGGGAGGTCGTGGTGCTGATTATGTAGTGGTGACTTGCCCCAGATTCCCACATTTGGGCCACAAATTTGGTGAGCTGGACATTATTATTAGGTATGTTAGTAGTGATTCTCGTTCATCAGTTTCCTAAACCGGTTTTGTCCAACGCTCAAGTGAAATGCAAGTATAGTCTGTGAACATTCAATAATGGCAAAGGGTTCACATGTCACAAAACAATTTCTCTCGTTTCTCCTGTGACACTCGTGATTTTACAGCATCCGCTCCAGTTTGCAGAGGTTTTCAGTTACCGCACACTGCATAATAGAATATTGAACATGCTAAAAATCGTTGACAATTCGGCACTCAAAATTGTAGACGAGTATTTATATTACTGCAAATTTCATTATGAACATAAAATAATTTTGTTGCTGCTTTATTTAATTTAATTAAAAATGAGCAACCACCGGTTATTCTCGGTAATAACGGCATTCCAAACCAGTGGCAGATTCAATTGACGGTTCAAAAGCACTTGTAAAAGTTTATTTGAATAAAAAACTTTTCTATTGTATTCTATGCGAGTTTAAATATAGTTACACACAATTCAGCTGGAAGGTTCCATTTTGAGAAAAAGATTAACCATCAAAACATCTTAGTACCTGAAAGTGCCATCATATTGACTCCGAGACATTTGGTCTTCATAAAAAAGCTCGAGAGTCATTCAACGGACGATAGAGGGTAAAAAACTCGAAATTGTTACCAAAAAATAAATATCAAACGAGTTAGGCTATCAATTTATATTTTATAGTGAACAAAATATTGCGCTAGGTTTTCCCTCGTACGCCCTGGGCGGGCGCGTAAAATGGAAATTGGCCGGAAACCATTTTATTATTAAAAAAAAAGTTAACATACAACCTTCTTTCATAGCCGGAGGGATTTCACGTTGAGAGAGCTCTGACCTGCATCTATATTCTATACCCTTTCATTGCCTACGTGTGGACTACAAAATATCAAATTCGAGGTATGGAGCCAGATTTTAAAAGCAACTCGTTTCGAGGGAGAGATGCTATATGCAAAGTTTTTAAGTATTAGTTGGTGGACAAATTATAGTGATCAAGGTCTGATCGCAAAGATTCAAAAAGAAGCAGGCGTTTGTAAAAATGCATAATACGCAAAAAAATAATTTAACTAGTATAATAATTAAAAAAGTAATAATTATTTAGCAGCGGGAGAGCAGGCGGTGAATAGCGCATAGCGCATAGAGGCATGTAATTTGTTTTAGCGAATTACAGCAAAACTAGATTTTGCCCGCGGCTTCACCTGCGTAAATTTCGGTTTTTCACAAATTCCAAGGGAATCGTTGATTTCCGGTTCCCGTTCCCTCTTACTTTTCCAACCATTATACTTAACTACTTTCAAGGCAGTTTACTATAGTAATCTACGTATAGCTGTTACTGTAGATTGCTTTAGCAAATTTCGGTTTTTTTCAAAAATCCACGGGAACAATGGACTTTCCAGGACAAAAAGCAACTTATGTGTTATTCCAGGTTATAAGCTATCTATATTTTAACTTTCAAATTTCAGATAAATCGGTTCAATAGATGCGGCGTGAAAGAGTAACAAACACCGATACATACAAACTTTCGCGTTTATAATATTAGTACCCGGATTATTTTGTTGTTCATTGAATCAAATCATGGTTATTTAAGATGTCTCTTCCACATGTCAGGCTCCAAACAAAAATGTAATATCACATCATGCATACACACAAATTACTGGTACGCAACGTAACATTTGATTGCATCTATTCCATTGTTCCCTCACATTAATCCACTCGCAGCATTGCGGGCAAACGCAAGTGCGACCGCAGCGGAGTGCACGCAGTATTTCAGAGTGCTTAGAGCGGGGCCGCACTGCGAAAATTATACGCGCGAATTTTATTCGCGCGGTTTATTTTCCGCATTTTAAGGCCTAGGCCGCACTGCGAAATTTATTCGCGCGAATTTTTTCGCAAAATTCTGTGACATATGGGAATGTATGAAGCAGCACGCACATGCGATTTAAAATTCGCGAGAAAAATATATTAAAATGCGAAGTATAAACCGCGCGAATAAAATTCGCGCGAATAATTTTCGCAGTGCGGCCCCGCTCTAATATATTTTATTCGCGAATTTTAAATCGTATGTGCGTGCAGCTTCATAAATTTCCATATGTCACAGAATTCTGCGAAAAAATTCGCACGAATAAATTTCACAGTGCGGCCTCGCTCTTAGAGCGGGGCCGCACTGCGAAAATTATTCGCGCGAATTTTATTCGCGCGGTTTATATTCCGCATTTTAATATATTTTTCTCGCGAATTTTAAATCGCATGTGCGTGCAGCTTCATACATTCCCATATGTCACAGAATTTTGCGGAAAAATTCGCGCGAATAAATTTCGCAGTGCGGCCTAGGCTTAAGTCTCAGTTTGGAGCGCTCCAAAATTTTATAGTATACTATTGATCGAATCACAATGACTTCAGAGTAAAATGGCTTTTGTTAAGGTTTCAGTTCGCCAATACATTCAGCATTCGAAAACAGCCAGCACTCCAAGCAGAAATGTTGTAAAATAAATATTCGAACTATTGAATTACGACTTTAAAATAAGAGTCATTGGGTTTATTTTGCTCTGAAGTCATTTGTGATTCGAACAATAGTATACTATAAAGTTTTGGAGTACTCCAAACTGAGACTAAGCACTCAGATTCAGTCCGTTGCACGTTGGTCCGCGTCCTTTCTCCTCATGCAACGCCGCGTAGCCACAACCACCGTAGCCTCGTAGCCACAACCACCGTAGCCGCGTAGCTAGCTACGATTTGTAACATTTGAGCACAGCTTTGAGTGTGTAGTTTACACTTTACGAGTAATTAGTAGTAATTTATTAGATTAATTACCAACATAGTACATACCCTAAAGCCAATATTAGACGGTTCATTTTTCGGGATTTTTGCTTTCATTTTCAAGGCTTGATCGATGAGTCAACGAAAATGAACCGCCTAAACGCCGACCGTTCATCGTTCACAGGCACTGTGCCATAGCAAATATCGTATCGTGCATCGTTCATCGCAAAAATGAACGATGAACTGGGCACCGTCTAATTTGGGCTTTACGCTTTTGAAATGATCAATATCAACAATTAATCTTTTTGAGTAGTTTGTATAATAAGCATTGTATTTATTTAGACATATGTACATAATGATAGAATATAAAACACTTAAAGACTGGAAAAGCCACAGGCAAAGACTCGATTCCTATTGAAACGATCAAAGCCTCAGGAGAATATGGCGTCCAGATCTTTCATGCACTGTGTAACAAAGTGTGGCAAACCTGTACGTGGCCGAAGGAATGGGCTCATAGTATCTTTATTCCACTTCACAAGAAGGGTTCTACGAAAGTGTGCAGCAACTATCGCCTCATTGCGCTAATTCCACATGCAAGCAAAATCTTGCTGCACATTTTAAACGAGCGCCTCAAATCCTACCTGTCCAAAGAGATAGCTCCAGAGCAAGCTGGTTTTGTTAAAGGGAAGGGTACCAGAGAGCAAATACTCATCGTGCGACAAATTATTGAAAAATCCCGTGAGTACAACAAGGCAACATACATCTGCTTTGTGGATTTTTCAAAGGCATTTGATTCCGTAAAGTGGCCTAAACTTTGGGATACTCTGCTGAAAATGGGCACGCCAAAACATCTGATACATTTGCTCAGATATCTGTACGAGGGTGGTACTGCATCCGTAAGGACAGGCGACAAGTTGTCGGATCACTTTCATCCTAGTGCCGGCGTTCGTCAGGGATGTATAATCTCCCCGCTTCTATTTAACGTCTACACGGAGCTAATAATGAGACGCACTCTCGAGAACTGGACTGATGGAATCTCAATTGGAGGACTGAAAATCTCAAACTTGCGATACGCGGATGACACCACCCTATTCGCGACTAGTATCGGCCATATGGAAGACCTACTACAAAAAATGGAAAACGTCAGTCTTGAATTTGGCCTTAAGATCAACCGCAACAAAACTAAAGTTATGATTGTCGACCGTATCAATAACAACTCGCCGGATGTAACACAAATCGCGAACTGTCAAGTGGTCCAATCATACACCTATTTAGGAGCGTTGATTTCGAACAACGGGGGCTGCATAGACGAAATAAAACGACGTATGGCGATATCTAGGTCAGCCATGGACAAGTTGCAGAAGATATGGAGGAACCGCAGGATAACCAAGGCCACTAAGACCCGCCTAGTTAGAGCGCTTGTGTTCCCCATATTCCTCTACGCCTCGGAAACGTGGACCCTGCGAGAAAGTGAGAAGAAGAGAATAGACGCTCTCGAAATGTGGTGCTGGAGAAGAATGTTGAGAGTATCTTGGAATGAATTCCGGACCAATAAGTCAATCCTCGAAGAACTCAGCATCAAGCAGCGTCTGTCCTCCATTGTACAAGCTCGCATACTCACTTTCTTTGGTCACGTGTCAAGACGTAATGACATATCGATTGAACGTCTTGTAGTCCAGGGAAGAGTAGAGGGCACAAGAGCGCGTGGCAGATCGCCTATGAGATGGACAGACCAGGTGAAGGCAGCGGTAGATGTCCCACTACATGAATGCACTAGAAAGGCAGCTGTTAGAGAGGAGTGGAGGCGCATAGTGAAGCGTGCCACAACACCCAAGTGACGACCACGACCGCTCTGTCAAGAGCGTATCGACGAAGAAGAAGAAGAATGATAGAATAGAATAGAATAGAATAAAAAAGTTTTTTATTCAAATAAACTTTTACAAGTACTTTTGAGTCGTCAAGTCGTCGTTGATAAATCGGCTACCTTCATTAATAGTACATTGTTCCTCGACGGGAGAAAGTGACCGATTACTACGAGGGTGTAGTTTGAGGCCCGAGGCCGTAGGCCGTAGGGCCGCAATACGCCCGAGAGGAATCGCACTTTCTCCCGAAGGGATACATAGTGCTTTATACTACACCTGCGAGGAAAATAATAAAATAATCAAAAATATTAAAATTATTACCGTAAATCAATCAGAAGAAGAGGTTGGGTTTCCATTGTCTTCTTCTTCATATGCTTTGTTGTAACTATTTCTATCTATCTCTAGATATCTTGGGTAAAAGATTTTCAATATAAAAATAACAACTTAGCCACATATTTTTAATTCTGGCGGCGTTGGGCGGCGTCATCAAATCTTCACTATCACTACTAGACACTTTGACTTCCATAATAGCTACTTGTAATTTTATAAATTGAAAATTTGGATAGGTAAAACAAAAGAAAGCGACTCGCAAAATAAAAAGAAAATAGCGCGAAAAAAAATCTATTTTGTATTTTTTACTTTTATTTTATGTTCTATGTAATTATAATAATTAAAATTAAATATATTTAAACTAGCAGACCCCGGTCCTGCCTGGTGACATAGCGACATCAGCGCCGCCTACCGTGACGGTTGTTATTTATTGGGTGCTTTTTACGTCGTGTTTGTCGACATAGGTTTTTTTTCATGTACTGATCGGATTTTATCAAAAATTAAAAAGAAAAAAGCACGTTAGTAATGGAATTTCATAAATAGAACTTCCGCTCTAGCGCGTTAACAATGAAATTGCATATATTTTTTCGTCCCGCTTATTTGTTTGACAGTAATGACGTACTTTGACTTTCGATATGAGAAAAACCAGAAGGTACTTTCAGAGCAGGTGTAGTATAAAGTATATTACTTAAAATTTATAGTAGCTATTATGTGCATACCTGACTACTACACATATCTTTATTCGCATTTTCCTTTGTTTGAAAACATAGTAATTTTCTACACACCTGATTTTAGCAAAAAGTTTCGTTTTATTATTATTTTTTTGGTTTTTTAATTAAAATATAAGAATTAGCACAGTCATATTTATGCACTTGTTTTTTACACATTTTATACTGAAGAATGTTAAGGTAAGTATACTAATTATCCTGCGATGAAAGAAGAAAAACATCGCTACCGACAAGTGAATTAGTTTACACCCAAAAATTAACGTCTAGTAAGCTAGGTTACACCCTAAAATTAACACCGTGTTGATAAATGATGCTAATTTTAACCCAAAATTCGCTTTCGCAAAACAAACTTCTGGTTAAAATAAATCCTGACGATTAAAACTGGCTTTAAAAATTAAATCTGCTGACAAACACGTAAGCCATATTTGTGAATAGGTGAATAGAGAGACACAAATAGAAAAAAAATTACTTCCTGTAGTCCAAGCACGATTAGTGCGACAACCCTATCCAGAGGCGACTTTATCTATTGTGCAGAGTGTGCGGTGCACACGGGCGCAGCGGTGTTAGTGGCGCCGGCCTCTGTACTTTCACATTTGTTAACCCCCGACGGAAAAACGACGGGGTGTTATAAGTTTGACGTGTCTGTGTGTGTGTGTGTCTGTCTGTCTGTTCCCCTGTAGCGCTCAAACGGATGAACCGATTTGAATGCTGTTTGTTTTGTTTGAAAGGTGAAATAGTCGAGAGTGTTGTTAGCTATGTTTGATGAAAATCGATCTAAGATGGCCGCCGCTACAAAATGGCGGATTGCATATTGTTTCACAACTCCCTTAATATGGGTATCAAAAGAAAGGGTTTGACTAGTAGAATAGCACTATGCAAATACAAGATGGCAGCCATCACAAAATGGCGAATGTCGGGGGTTTTTTAAATTTTTAATTTATACTTGTACCTATTCCATTTTGACCGCGCGATTACTAAAAGGCGCTAGGGTAATGATTGTACACGGGCGCTACATGAGCTAGAGACGCCTCAGACCCTATCTCGTGGCTTTTACAACGCTTTATCGATGCCTTGGCCGCAAGAGAGACGCATCTACTATATATTATCGCACTGTTCGTGCTCGGGCTGCAATACTGCAGTACATACGAATGAAATAAGAGAGAGTTAGAGCTCGCAAGCAGCTTTTTCACCGTCCATTAGCAAGTTTGAAGAAAGAAATTAATTACTTTGTATAGCCCGCTGCCCGGCGAATGCACTCTAGTTTAATTAATTCCGTTTTAATTTCATCTAATAGAGACAAAATGCAGGTGGGATTTTTATTTATTCTTCATAAATGTTATAATAACAAGGATAAATATTCTAAGAGGTCTTATTTTAGCAGCGATCTCTGGAATGGATGATTCTGGGTTCACAGGATAAAATGCCACTCTGCTTGGTCTATTTGCGTTACCTATTTAGGGCACATAAAATTCTTTGAACGGGAAATGTATTACTCTATAACGTCAGTCAGTTAAACATAATGCATAAGAGTACTTTTTTTCAACTTATTGATTTTTCATGTTTGGGAGGTATCGTAATTTTTTTTTCATAATGTTATTACACATCTTTGATATTTAAATGGTAACAATTGCTTTACTTTGCAGCTTTGATAGTTTCTGAAAAGAATATCTATGACCACACAGACGGAATGACGAAACTTTAAGAATTCTTTGTATAACTATAGAATGATTAAAAAGCTCGTTCGACCAAAATTAGGGCAAAGCTTGAAATGAAGCACGAGCCAAGCTAATGAACGAGCGAAGTAGCAACAGCGATGAAAGCGATGAAAGGAGAATCGGTGCGTGATAAATCGCGTCCAATGCCAAATGCGATGTTTGCAGCGAATGTGTTTCAAACACGAACCCGTTTTTAACCCCCGACGCAAAAAAGACGGGGTGTTATAAGTTTTACGTGTGTGTGTGTGTGTATCTGTCTGTTTCTCTGTTAGCGCTCAAACGGGTGAATCGATTTGAATGTGGTTTTTTTGTTTGAAAGGTGAATTAGTCGAGAGTGTTGTTAGCTATGTTTGATGAAAATCGATCCAAGATGGCCGCCGCTACAAGATGGCGGATTACATATTTTTTCACAACTCCCTTAATATGGGTATCAAATGAAAGGGCTTGACTAGTAGAATAGCACTATGTAAATTCAAGATGGCTGTCGCCACAAAATGGCGAATGTTGGGGGTTTTTTAAATTTTTAATTTATACTTGTTGCAATTCTAGGGCACAAGGTGCGCCGAGGTGCTCATTTTTACCCGACTGGGTATATGTGTTTCACCTGTGTGTATGTATGTCCATTCCTATGTCCGCTTGTAACTAATCAACGGCTCAACGGATTTTGATAAATGATATGTCATTAGATTTGTCTCAATGACGCGAGTGTTATAGGATACCTAAATTAAAAAAAAAATCAAAATGGCGGACTTTATGCGCTTTAATGTGCGAGCTGAAAAAAAATTTTTTCTTCAAGACCCTCGAGTGGGGTATCAAAATAAAGGGATTCAAAAGGCAAATACGAAAATGTATAAATTTATATATTTGGAAACAATTTGGAGTGATAAATCGTAGAAAATGACCGTTTCCTATGTCAGTTCGTAACTACTTAACGGCTCAACCTATTTTGATAAATTATACGTCATTAGATTTGTCTTGACGGCGCAAATGTTACTGGGTACATAAAATTCATAAAAATCAAAATGGCGAATGTTATGCACTTTAATGTGCGGGCTGAAAAAAAATTTTTTCTTCAAGACCCTCGAGTGGGGTATCAAAATAAAGGGCTTTAAAAGGCGAGTACGAAAATGTATACAATCTATATGTTTTAAATCAATTTGGAGTGACAAATCATGAAAAACAAAATAAATAACAACTACACTGTAAGTGGTACAGTGGTAGTTTATTAATTTTTTAGTTCGTTTTTTAGCATGGCAGTCGGGTTTTTTTAATTTTTAAATTATAGCTTGTTATAATGTTAACTTAATTAATTAAATTAATGGGGTGCTATTAACCAACTTTTGACTAAAATTTGGCATTGAGAGAGCTTGTATCCTAGAGACAGGTTATTATTATCCCGGAAAATCAGAAAAGTTCTAAAAATCTACGCGAACGAAATCGCTTCCATCATTTAGCTATTTAAACGTAAATCAAAGTAAATAAACAAAGATTAAGATTTCATATTCGTAAATACTTAATAGGTATTTATTTAATGGAGCTTAATGCCTCAATCGTCGATTTCACTTTGTTGATCCTAGAGAAAGTTTTATTTCACTTATACTTATTATTCAACAATTAGTCGGGCTGGATCAAACGGCCAAATAATTAAATAATCTGAGCGTCTCGCGCAGGAGCTATTGTACTTTGGCTCTCAAACAACGCTTTATTAAAGTTAAGTACTTCAAAGAGTTTCACAACTGGCGCGGCGAAGTGTACCAGCGTAAACTCGAATTAACGTTGTTTCCACGGCTTTTAATATCCTTAATTCAACAATACAAAAACTAAATATTGTTATTTCGATATCGTATTTGTTATGTATCCATATAACAAAACGTACATAACAAAACTCACGAAGATGACTAGTTTCAAACGTATTTAGGATTTGCACGGTACAACGATTGGACTCATGAGTACGTCCGAATAGTTCCAAAATATTTTCAAGGGACAGGGAGCAGCACGAGAATAAACTCCTTCGTCTCAAAATTCGTCGACTTCTTCTTGTATATATGACTCCCTTGATAATAATTTCATTGAATTATATTATTAAGTCAACATTCAACATCAGGAATTTCAGATCCATTACTCAATACATAATATACGAACCAGTGACATGAGGCCACTCAAACAGAGCAGAATGACATTAATAGGGCACCGTTTATCCCTTAGAGTACGGAACCCTAAAAAGCGTTTAGTAACTTGTATGTGACATTTTAAATTCACTATGCAGTTAATCCAAAAATATTCATTTCATATCGCTCAAATTGATCCCTTATTTAATAAATTCATTGACAACAGAATGATTTAAAGTGATTTTTTGTCGACATGAAATCCGATTCTGATAAATTGGAAAAATGTTTTCATGTTTGCAGGCATAGGCATAATACAATCAACCCAATGAAAAGCAGATGCAATTTTATGAAAGCAATTACCAAATTGCAAGAGTTTTATCACAAATTTTTAATTTACGGACTGAAGTTTATTTTTATGATATACTCTGAAATAGTGTCAGAGAACCTTTTTGAGGCGAGTTTTTTGTTATGTTGATGCAACTTATTTCATTTTCATAATCTACTAATGCACACAAATTCGTCCGATCTCGACGATCCGTTGCTGAATAATTGAAGGACAAACCAACAAACATGCTTTCTCATTTATATATTGATATAGTATTAGTAGGGATAACACGACAGCCAAGCAATTAGGTTAACTAACTTCGACCTAATACCGGATAAGCCTTTTAAAATTGGTTTCAGAGCTAAGATAGCTATCGGTATATTCGCGGGACCTGAAGCCACACTGGCGCTTATCTCTTATCTTATCTCCGTGGGGAGAGTGCAATCTAAGATGCACTTTGATCCCAGGTTTCTACACTCGCCCTATATCTACGAAAATTGGGTCAAAATATTTTCTATTTTGTAGGTTTAGACGACTTTTAGGTTGTTGTTTCAATATAACGTATACCTAATTACCATAACATTATGATTAATATATTATAAATTTATTTAGGTAGGCTTAAAGTCAGAAATAATACATTGGTAACATATTTTAAAGATTTAATAAAAATAATTTTTGAAAATTTTTCTTTACTTTGTCGAATTAGGTAGGTACAAGTGAACCTTCAAAAAGTGTGCTAATTGTGTAGTATCTAGATTTTATATGTTGTATATAATTCTAGTTTTATGCAACTTTTTCTGATAAATAAATAGATTTATTAGATATTTTATTATTTATATTTTTTTTGTTTGCAACGTATAAAATAGTGTACCTACCCAACATATATTACAAAGTAAAAGAAAATACAAGATTTCTGTATAGAGAAGGTGAATGAGCTAGATGTCCTAGATTCAAACTAACCAGTTCAGAATCCGTAGAGCGGTTTGTTTGTCTGTTTGCTTGTTTGCTATAATCACGTTGCTCCGTCGGCCAACATGACTCGAACGTCGAAGAAAATCAGACGCTATGAGCTAAATAAATACACGCTGGTCGCCAGCCTGCGTATCGTATCTCCAATTGGATGTTTGCTTTTAACATTTCGGTAGTTTACCCGAAGGTTAACTTTTACTTTAAACTTTTATTTATTTTTTACATCACCTGAACGTAGGTGCGACAGTTTAATTATGTTTTGATGCCATGTATTGGGTTTTCTGTCAAGAAATTCTCAGTACCAGCCCGGAGTTGGTAGTTGGGTGTGTTTCACCCCCGTGCCTCGGAGAGCACGTTAAGCAGTCAGTCCCGGTTATTATCACTATCATATGACAATAGTCGTTAATGCCCACCAACCCGCATTGGAGCAGCGTGGCGGGTCTAAGCTCTAAATTCCTCTCTCCTATGAGAGAGGAGGTCTGTGCCCAGTAGTGGGACGTTAAAAGGCTATAGTGGTGGTCATGGCGGTCATGGCATCAAAATCACACCGGTTTTGATGCCATGACTACTGATGATAAATGACATTGCAGGGCAGTAACTATTCGTGTTCACATTTTACGTAAACACTCATCAAAATGCGGATCTGTTTAACATAGTGTCGAAAATAGATTTATAAACAAATAAAATGTAAAAAATTAAAAATATGGCGTTGATAATAGCGGTAAGTACTGCCATTGCCACGGCGAGTAAGCGGGAGAGGTGGCGAACGCCAAGATAATATCGATACCAGAACCTTCAGTCCTTTACGACAATTGAAATTTCTGGTATCGATATTATGAACACATAAAAAATGATACAGGTACATGTTATAGTCATATCTGGAGAATCCCCCATAAATGAAAGGTTAATAACTGATATAGCGTCTACGAGAAATGAAAGGAATTTATTTCCCCAATACAAAGAGGTATAATGACTCGCATCAGCTCACTTTTGTTACATTATCTCTACAATAATTACTCGCCGCTCACAAGCCAGTAGAGGTGCGGTCACACTGAAGCGGAAACATTCACGCTACATAATATCCAGCCATGTCCAGTGTCCACACGTGCGCTGCGTGGTACATTCGAGGATTTATAGTAGTTTTCTTTATTCAACTACAAGTTAGCCCTCGACTGCATTCTCACCTGATGTTAAGTGACGATGCAGTCTAAGATGGAAGCGGGCTAACTTAGAAGAGGTATGCCAGTTTTTAACCCCCGACGCAAAAACGACGGGGTGTTATAAGTTTGACGTGTCTGTGTGTGTGTGTGTGTGTGTGTGTGTGTGTGTGTGTGTGTGTGTGAGTGTGTCTGTCTGTTCCCCTGTGGCGCTCAAACGGGTGGACCGATTTGAATGCGGTTTTTTTTGTTTGAAAGGTGAATTAGTCGAGAGTGTTCTTAGCTATGTTTGATGAAAATCGGTCCAAGATGGCCGCCGCTACAAAATGGCGGATGATATATTTTTTCACAACTCCCTTGATATGGGTATCAAATGAAAGGGCTTGACTAGTAGAATAGCACTATTGCAAATTCAAGATGGCCGCCGCCACTAAATGGCGAATGTCGGGGGTTTTTTAAATTTTCAATTTACACTTGTTAGTAAACCTGACCGGTTTCTACACGGCATCGTATCGGAACGATAAATCACTTGGCGACACGGCTTTTTCGGTAGGGTGGTAACCTGCCACGTTTTAAATGAATTAGTTTAACTACAGGCCATTTGTACCAGATTCTTTTAACTTCCAAAAAGTACACAAAAAGCAAAAAAAAAAAAAAGAAAAGCGTCACACTGATTGTGCTCGAACTGCAGATGATGCGGCTTTATTTAATTTGCAGTTCAAGCAGAATTAGTGCGATGCTTTTCCGCGGCCTTCTAAAGCTTTGTCGATGAAAACGTGTCACCCTGATTGTATCCAAGAGTGTCGCCAGCTGGTGAGCAAAGGGGAGGGGGGGTCGGGGGCAAGTTGATATATGGAGGACGGGAAGAGTATAAATTTTAGGTACAGTCGAGAGGTTATGAAGCTGTAAAGCAAGTGTTACAAGCTCTTGACTTGACTGACAACTTGTAGAAATATTCTAAATCCAGTGAGTGAAATTAAGACTTTGGTTTCATTTAACTATATCTTTTCATATCTTTAGTGGGGGGGGGGGGGGGATGGGCAGCTGCCCCTACCTGCACCCCCTTGACGACGCCCTTGGTTGTATCCGAGCTACTGCACCTGCATTTGTCAGTTTGGTTGGTCTTCGCCTCAGTGGAATCGCATCCTAACTCAGCAAACAATCCGGGGGATAAATGTCTTCAGGAAAGTCGCGGGTGACATCGCATTAATAACCGCCACTGGCGCCGCCCATCTCGCAGGCGATCTCGTTTCCGGATAATTATTATTATTATTGCAAAAACAGCAAACGCATTGTTGTTTGGGAAAAACGCTACTTTGCAAGCTAGTCAAGTCTAGGTGACACGATCAAATTAGTACTGCGATCGCGCAACTTCAATTAGGACACTATAAAGGGATTCATATGTTTGATTCGATCGTACGACAAAATCGCATCGTTTTATCGTACGATCGCTAAGTAACCAATTAGGACGAAGGTTAAGGCGTCTTGTTCACGCGCCGTGAAAAATTACGGTTGCGGTTACACGGTCGTCAATTTTATATGGAGCGCAATGGACGGTTTATACGACACGGCGCTGCTGTCGTAGTTCCGCACGGCATGTTAACAAGCTCCCGTTGTGCTCCATACAACACTGACGACCGTGTCACCGTAACCGTATTTTTTCACGGCGTGTGAACTTTAAAATTGTGTCAAAAAAAAAAATCAAAAAAAAATTCAATTTGTATAGAAAAAGTATTATATTTTGAAGGTCAATCTTACACGCATCCATTACACGAGTGTCTCTCGGCGACACATCGCAATAAATAACAACGATTGGCGCCATTCATCACGGCAGTTCTGCTAATTTCCGCACTATTATTACGTAGGGAATTGGCTCAAGCAAGGTACACTTACGAGTACCTATTGGGGGAAATCGTTTTATATCTTTTTTTTTTGCTTGACCTATAGTTTACCTCTTAAGTATATTTGAGTAGAAAGAACTCTTTAACGGCATTAATTACCTATCAAATTGAAGGTCTATTTAATTAAGTGTTTACCAAGTGGTAAAAATATTGCTATCTCTATACGTGGATTGATTTTATTTATTTACACGATTTACTCATCATCATCATCATGATCAACCCATTCCGGCTCACTACAGAGCACGGGTCTCCTCTCAGAGTGAGAAGGGTTTTTGCCATAGTCTACCACGCTGGCCAAGCGGATTGGCAGACTTCACACACCTTTGAGAACGTTGTGGAGAACTCTCAGGCATGCAGGTTTCCTCACGATGTTTTCCTTCACCGTTAAAGCAAGTGATATTTAAATACTTAAAACGCATATAACTCCGAAAAGTTAGAGGTGCGTGCCCGGGATCGAACCCACGACCTCCGATTAGAAGTCGGTCGTCCTAACCAGGGTTGTTACGGATGCAAATATTTAGACATCCGCGGATGCAGATGCGGATGCGGATTATTAGAAGTTCACATCCGCGGATGCGGATTTGATGCGGATGCGGATTTGATGCGGATGCATATGCGGATTTTGGGATTAAAAAATACAATTATTTAACTAACTAAATTTTAAGTGCATAAATAAATGTAAATCAATTTAAAATTAGCTTTTTAGTATGTAATCATATTTCTAGAATAAAATCACACAAGTTTGTTTTACTTATGACACAACAGAATTTAAAGCTTCAAGTTCATTAAACACGCAATAAAATAAACTATGAAGTACACACTGTGTGTCTGTGTACTACACACACAATAAACACTCACTCTAACTATAATTTATTGACAATGAGAAAAAACACAACAAACAAAACCTGTAAGATCTTGTTACGCGCCTTCCTGCGCGTCCCGAATGAAGTTAGCAATCACCAAAACAAACGCGAAGAACGTTTCACTATGACTCCGCCCACTTTCTTTACGTGTTGTTACTTGTTGATGTGAATCTGCATCCGTAAAAACTCCGCATTGATTGATGCGGATGTGAATGCGGATGCAGATGTCTGAATTAATGCGAATATTCCGCATTTGCGGATGCGGATGCGAGTATTCGTAACAACACTAGTCCTAACCACTGGGCTATCACGATTTACTACATAATAATAAATATCGGGATTTAAATAAAATACTTTCAATCTATAGATTTTGGGATTTTAGATTAATTTCGATCATAAGAGATACGATTAAAAGAGCGGATATAATTATTTATTATTCTCAATCGAAGTTATTTTGGAGACGATTCCCTGATTCATTATGGCTTGAAGAGGGTCCCGCAAATACCGACATTATTTGGATTTCTTGTGACATAATAATATGGTATGCGGTGTCGTCCCAGAATAACTTGAAACTGCCCCCGCCACTTTATTTTATTTTTTGGGAATAACATTTAGATTTTAGACACGTATACATTATATTATATATTATAGAGTCGATGGCACTGCCACACGGTACATTAGACCGGTCAAATTAGACTCAAAAATAGGGGTGCGGTTACAATAATTCACACCTGGCTGAAAATTGGTAGGATTGTTATCATAATTTCGGGAACAAAGAAACCGAGTCCCTCATTTTTATTTCGACACTTAACTTTTTGAATCGTTATATTATCTCAAAAACGGTGGTTCTTAAGAAAAAAGTATACAGACATTTTTTATAGATAATTATCTGATCTACAATTTTGTCTAAGATAATTTTGTGATAAGACTTACCGTTTTGCTGAAAACTTCCCATGAAACTCTGACCCCGAGTAATTTTTTTTCCAGGTGTCGGATCGATGAGGACTTTTTATATTTCATTTATAAGTGTTTCGAACAATCCTACCAATTTTCAGCCAAGTGTGAATAAACTGTGCGTGTCCAGGAGTAAATTTTTTTCCAGGTGTCGGATTGATGAGAACTTTTCTTCACATTTCATTTATAATAGTGGTTTGAACAATCCTACCAATTTTCAGCCGTGTGAATTATTGTAACCTTGGAAGTCTAAATTGACTGGGCTACATTGTATGACAGTTGGTGCCGCGTTAGTTTTTTTTTTTTTTTTAAAGTAAATTGGTAAAGGTCGACCAGAATCTCATGAAAAATCATCATTATCAACCCATTACCGGCTCACTACAGAGCACGGGTCTACTATCAGAGTGAGAAGGGCCATAGTCTACCACGCTGGCCAAGCGGATTGGCAGACTTCACACACCTTTGAGAACATTATGGAGAACTCTCAGGCATGCAGGTTTCCTCACGATGTTTTCCTTCACCGTTAAAGCAAGTGATATTTAAATATTCATGAAAAATACGGAAATGAAATTCCAAAGTTAGCAACACTACGGCTGCCCTAGCGATAGGTAAACAAAGTAACTGAGATTTTTTGTGATATTGACTTTTTAGTTTACTTTATTTTTACAAAAGTTTTATGTCGAGTAGTTTTTTACCACAGTTTAATATTTCAAATAACTAGAACCGTTTACTGAAATTTGAATTGCCCAAGTAAAGTAACTGCACACACTAACCCGGAATATAAATGCAAAACCAAGTAAACAACAAGCACAACACAAAAACAAAGTAATTGGATGTTGATTACTTTGTTTTTGTATTTAAAATGCAGTTGCTTGATTTTTCGTTTCGTGAAACGATCCCAGGTAAGGTGTTCTGAATGTAATTACTTTGTTTGTCACTAGGGCAGCCGAGTTAACCTAGTGTTGCTTACTACAAAATTTAATTTCCCTATTTTTCATGATATTCTGGTCGACCTATACTCATTCAATTGATTTGATACAAGAATACAATTGATACAATCTGTGAAGAAACACTGATCCAAAGAAAAAAATCATAATTTTTCCCTGAAACTGTGTTAGCAAAGTAGAACGATCTCATTAAGAAAATTCCATTCGACAGTTTTCGAACTAAAAACTTTGAATTGAATCCGCGCATCTGTTAATTAGTCAAAGTTGTATTGATTGGAATTATTGGCGGGACAGGTGTTAATTGGAAAGTTTTGCAGAGACAAGAAAGTTGGCTGGAATACGAATTTATGATTGCAATCGGTTTAATCTGCTTCAACTGGGGAAATTTAATATGAAAATTTTAAGATCTTGGCTAGCCAGATTTTTAACCCCCGACGCAAAAACGACGGGGTGTTATATGTTTGACGTGTCTGTGTGTGTGTGTGTTTGTGTCTGTGTGTGTGTATGTGTGTGTGTGTGTGTGTCTGTCTGTCTGTCTGTTCAGACGTAGCGCTCAAACGGGTGAACCGATTTGAATGCGGTTTTTTTGTTTGAAAGGTGAATTAGTCGGGAGTGTTCTTAGCTATGTTTGATCAAAATCGGTCCAAGATGGCCGCCGCCACAAAGTGGCAGATTACATATTTTTGCACCACTCCCTCAATATGAGTATCAAATGAAAGGGCTCGACTAGTAGAATAGCACCTTTGCGAATTTAAGATGGCCGCCACCACAAGATGGCGAATGTCGGGGGTTTTTTAAATTTTTAAATTTATACTTGTAATTTCAGTGACTATTCAGTGACCTATCGTAAGCTAGATAGGTGAGGAAAATTATATCTACCTCAAAAACGTCACTTCATGGTGATCACGACTTGAAACACACCTATTAAAAAGAAGAAGAAAAAGATAGATAAAAACCGTATCAGTTTTTTAAGAAGCAACAAGAATAAGTAATAGTGGCAATAGTATAAAGTCATAGTTCCCAATTAACTAAATGAAAGGACAGACTAAAAATATCACTTAACTATCTGTAGTAAAATATTATGAAAGCGATTATGCTTCTGATGGTAATAGATCTACCAATGGCTAAGAACATCGTTTTCTGCTAACTCAAAACAATCAGGAGGTATGTTTATCAGCAAAAGCTTTGTTATGATTTATGTTTGTATTTACCTATACAAAAAATTAACCACAAAAATGAAACTCATCAAAAATTCATTTCTCCACAAGAATAATTATACGGCTACATTCGTTAAAAGAAATATTTTTAAATGAATGAATAATCAAACAGGTAGATTTATCAGATCCTACCGAAAGTAATAATAATGGGAAATATTCCGACAGATTCGGAGGTAAACTGATTATAAATTTGGGCTCAAACAAATTGATTTGCATCGATATAGGATAACCGAAAGATACACACATTTCACGAAAAGGAACTCCTTTTAAGCTCCTGCTTTGCCAAGTGTATATTATGTTCCAATTAGTGACCGCGCTCTAACTTAGAACTCTTTGCCTTCCATCAGGCATTTATGCTTGCCTATAGAATTTTAAGTTTTAGTCAGATAGGATTATTTATGTCACACTAGCTTCTGCCCGCGGTTTCGCTCGCGTGAATTTCGGTTTTTCACAAATCCGTGGATTTCCGGTTCCCGTTCCCACTCCCTTTTACATCTTTTATACCTACCCACTTTCAAGGAGGTTTGCTATAGTAATCTACCTAATAGCTGCAGCTATAGATTTCGGTTTTTTCTAAATCTCGTGGGACCTATAGATTCTTCCAGAATAAAAAGTAATTTATGTGTTAAGTCAGGGCATAATCTATCTCCATTCAAAATTTCGGCCAAATCGGTTCAATAGTTGCGACGTTAAAGAGTAACAAACATACACAAACAAACATACACACACACACACACACACACACACACACACACACAAACTTTCACCTTTATAATATTAGTGTGACAAGCCTGTATATCTTGGATATCGTTTATCAATGGTACAGCGTGATTGATTCACGGATCCGCAATAATTCAGTACACAACGTAATGAGAGAGGCCATTACAATGCCTGTTAGTGGGCTCGGGATTCCGCGAAGCTGTTATTTTGGATTTTAGCGTATGTTGATACTGAAATAGGAACTAATGAGGTCGTAGTTCGTTCACGCGATGCCTTAGGTATATAATAGAGTTATATCAGTGTATCGGTGGTGATGCGTGATTGATTCGCGGATTCGCACTAACTCAGTACACGGCGTAATGAGAGAGGCCATTACTATTTCTATTAGTGTGTCTCGCCGTTTCGCCAAGCTACGTTTTAACGTTTGTTTCCAGGGATACATAGTTCATGTTATTTTGTTACATTGCTAATGGATTAGTATCTTTGTTCTATTATCTAGCTTTAAATAACGGGTCCCTAGTAGGTACAAGTCGTAGATCGATATGAAAAAGGTGTAGATTTTTATTCTCAAGAAATTCTCAGTACCAATTCAGGTGTTAGTTCCTCCATGCCTTGGAGAACACGTAGAGACGTAGTCTGCGCCTGTTTTGGACCTGGCACTTTCCCGTTGGACTGTGCGGGTGAATAGAATAGAATAGAATAGAATAGAAAAGTTTTTTATTGAGGGAATGGAGAGTGAGGGAATGGAGAGTGTACCAGTGTTTGCGCACTTACGTAATATTTCCTGCGTAGTTGACTAGTCACGTCTACTAGTCTGACGTTGACTAGTTAACGGCACCGGACGTTTTCGCGGCGCCGTTAAGAGCGTTGATGCGTTCTGCGCCATTTTTGCTCATTTTTAAGCTATTTGGACCCTTCATATGTTGTTAATCTATGCATTTACTTAAAAACTTATTTATACTACATTGTAGAAAATTTTGTGTTCTAGGGAATTGGAAGACAACATTTTGCAATTTATTGATAGTTTTTGTCTTATTGCCAAAATACCAAAAGCCTATTTATGAATTTTGGGATTCGTGGAATCTTTGACGTTCACTACGTCAAAAGTTACTTGTTCAATTCACACACAAAGATATATTTATGAAAGGAAATGTCCTGAACTAAAGACATGGAAGAAAACATTTTTTAATTTGGCATTTTTTACATCATAAAAATCCATGCAAAGGAATTATAATTTCAGTAAATTATAGACATATAAAACCGTCATTTTAGTAGATTATTTTTCGTCATTTATAAGTAAAATTAAGTACATATAAAAGTTAACCATATTTGCAATAATATAAGTAAAAAAAAATCTAAAATTAACTACTATTTGTTTCCAAAAAATAACTTTGAAACTGACACCAAAACTCAGAAACAGGCAGTAGGAAATTGAACTAGGAAACTAGTATGAGCCGAGGCCTCTCCGCGAACGGACGTAACGCTTTTTGTCTCGGCAATTCTTATTGGATTACATGGAATATACGTAAAATTGTAGTGCGACTGTCACTATTCAATACTAGATATTTTTAATGCTTGCTATTTTTTCTTACAGATAGATGAAAACTTTTTACGTATTTTTAATAATTGTAATATATTATATTATAGTTATAGTTGAGGATTATAGTTGTAAATCAGTAATCCTATCCTAATAATCCTATATAAAATTATAATTGCGAAAGTGTGTCTGTCTGTCTGCCGATTTTTATGTAATTAGGTACAGAGTTAGCTTACATCCTGGGGACGGATATAGGATACTTTTTAACCCCCGACGCAAAAACGACGGGGTGTTATAAGTTTCACGTGTCTCTGTGTGTGTGTGTGTCGGTCTGTTCCCCTTTAGCGCTCAAACGGGTAAACCGATTTGAATGCGGTTTTTTTTGTTTGAAAGGTGGATTAGTCGAGAGTGTTGTTAGCTATGTTTGATGAAAATCGATCCAAGATGGCCGCCGCTACAAAATGGCGGATTACATATTTTTCACAATTCCCTTAATATGGGTATCAAATGAAAGGTCTTGACTAGCAGAATAGCACTATGTAAATCCAACATGGCCGCCGCCACAAAATGGCGAATGTCGGGGGTTTTTAAATTTTCAATTTATACTTGTTATCTCGAAAAATTAAAGAAAAGAAGAGAAAGAATTCCGTGAGAAGAATTCTTAAAGGTCCGTCCATTTAACAAATTCGTTATACAAAATTTGGTAGGTACAGAGGTAGCTTGCGTCTCGAAAATTGACATAGTTCCCACAGGATTTTTAAAAACCTAAATCCACGCTGACGAACTCGCGGCCAACATATAGTACATAATATTATGTGGAAAATGAACTAGAAAATAGCTATCGTATACAAAAACTATCGTCCGGTAACAACGGTTTTCAAACCATCCAGGAACCCATTGAAATATACACACAAAATATTATTCAAATCAGTCCAGCCGTTTAGGAGGAGTTAGGTGACTAACATACGTACCAAAGAATTATATAGGTACGGGTGAGAGAGTTTACCGTATCGACGCGATGGGTTGTTTGACAGTTACGAATCCCTTGAACATTTTGTATGGGAAAATGTTTTTTCTCTTATTTTATTTTTTCGTCAATTTTCCAATGTTTTTAATAGTTATTATGCTATTCTGAACGGAGACAAATCAAAAACCATGAAAATCGCTCCAGCCGTTCTCGAGTTATAAGTGTTCGAACTAACACAACTTTGTTTTATATACATAGATTTTATTAATTCTAATATTTTAAGGTAAATTGCGTCATTACAATGAATGATTTCTAATTGCATTTTTGTATTAGCGGTATATTTAATGTTCAAATTAAGTATACCTACAATCTACATACAGAAAATGTATTTATTACCTGTTTTGAATTACTTTAGTAATAATTTTATTTTGTAAATATGTAAATCCACGATTCCCTCAGGATTTGTAAAAAACCGAAATTCACACGGGCGAAGCCGCGGGCAAAATTTGGTATGTAATAAGTAAATTAACAAGATTTTGAATGAATCTGCATTTTTCTTCACTATCTTACCCTTACACGAGTACGGAGTAGGTATATAAAAAAATCAATATCAGAAGCTGTACTATATTCTCCAATTATAATTTTTATGAACTGGTCTACTCTATAAGGTCTTTTTCAAGCATTATACATTAATTATGCCTGCTATATAAAATTAAAAATCTACGAACTAAAAACTTAGGTATAGGTGCCTAAGAATATTGAAAAAATAAATAGCCCGTTTGAAAATGGTAAAAAGATCAAAACGGTTTGTTACACTACACTGCATTTGGAGCGGCGCGTTCATTCACGTAAACAAAGAATCCCAGGTAAATGCCTAAACTTGCGAAGCGGGTCCGTGCGTCAACGCTCTTAACAAGCCCCCCTAAGGTGTGAAACGTCCTTCCGACGTCTATTTTTCCTGCCTCGTATGGGTTGACAATAGGTATCTTGAAGGCAAAGCGCTCTCCAACCTTGCATTCAATCAGGCATGATTGTCTTCGAGCGCAAGCCTATAATATCTATTTTATATAAAAAACCTCTATTATAAAGAAGTTAACTCATCTTCGACTGTATAAATCTTCAGCGCTATTTATCGAGTCCTTTGTGATAAAAATGGGATAAAAAAGGAATGAAAAAATTGTGTTTCAACAATTTATCTGATTTGCATCCCGGGGGCTATTGGAATAAATGTAGAAATCTCTGATGCCGGAGCAGCAATTAATTGAGAATAAAAACTAAACGTTTGCCTTTGACGGCCCGGTTTATTGAAATAACGGCGGAGGCTTTAAACACGAAGATAAATAGAGCAAAGTATTAAATAAGTGATTGAGTTAATATCCAGTCCCATTGGAGACAAGCTATTTTTTTTGTTATGGTTAAGTATTTACTTTAGAGGGACGTTTGTCGAGTTGCGGCAGCGCGTATCAGTCGATTGCGTTGAGCAAGGGTGGTAACTGGATGGGTGACCGACTTTGGAGGCCTTCAGAGAAGACTTACTCCATAGAGCACGTAAAATATTTCTTTCAAGGCGCGGAATCCTTAGTGTGAGAGTCTGTTTTATTTATTTAGAGAGTAGGTATAAGTAGAGTAGAGAGTTAGTATATTTTTACATTTATTAGTAGAGGATGAGATTTAATTTGTTCCACCACAATCAGCGGAGGATCAGATCAGATCAGCGAGGCATATCTTGGATATCGTTTATCAATGGTACAGCGTGATTGATTCACGGATCCGCAATAATTCAGTACACAACGTAATGAGAGAGGCCATTACAATGCCTGTTAGTGGGCTCGGGATTCCGCGAAGCTGTTATTTTGGATTTTAGCGTATGTTGATACTGAAATAGGAACTAATGAGGTCGTAGTTCGTTCACGCGATGCCTTAGGTATATAATAGAGTTATATCAGTGTATCGGTGGTGATGCGTGATTGATTCGCGGATTCGCACTAACTCAGTACACGGCGTAATGAGAGAGGCCATTACTATTTCTATTAGTGTGTCTCGCCGTTTCGCCAAGCTACGTTTTAACGTTTGTTTCCAGGGATACATAGTTCATGTTATTTTGTTACATTGCTAATGGATTAGTATCTTTGTTCTATTATCTAGCTTTAAATAACGGGTCCCTAGTAGGTACAAGTCGTAGATCGATATGAAAAAGGTGTAGATTTTTATTCTCAAGAAATTCTCAGTACCAAAATTTAGGTGTTAGTTCCTCCATGTTTTGGAGAACACGTAGAGACGTAGTCTGCGCCTGTTTTGGACCTGGCACTTTCCCGTTGGACTGTGCGGGTGAATAGAATAGAATAGAATAGAATAGAATAGAATAGAAAAGTTTTTTATTGAGGGAATGGAGAGTGAGGGAATGGAGAGTGTACCAGTGTTTGTGCACTTACGTAATATTTCCTGCATAGTTGACTAGTCTCACGTCTACTAGTCTGACGTTGACTAGTTAACGGCACCGGATTTCGCGGCGCCGTTAACAAGCCCCCCTAAGGTGTGAAACGTCCTTCCGACGTCTATTTTTCCTGCCTCGTATGGGTTGACAATAGGTAAAGATCGACCAGAATCTCATGAAAAATAGGGAAATTAAATTTTGTAGTAAGCAACACTAGGTTAACTCGGCTGCCCTAGTGATAAACAAAGTAATTACATTCAGAACACCTTACCTGGGATCGTTTCACGAAACGAAAAATCAAGCAACTGCATTTTAAATACAAAAACAAAGTAATCAACATCCAATTACTTTGTTTTTGTATTGTGCTTGTTGTTTACTTGGTTTTTGCATTTATGTTCCGGGTTAGTGAGTGCAGTTACTTTGTTTGGGCAATTTAAATTTCAGTAAGTTAAGTTCAAGTTATTTGAAATATTAAACTGTGGTAAAAAACTACTCGGCATAAAACTTTTGTTAATGCAAAAAGTCAATTTCACAAAAAATGACAGTTCTTTGTTCATCGCTAGGGCAGCCGTAGTGTTGCTAACCTTGGAATTTCATTTCCCTATTTTTCATGAGATTCTGGTCGATCTATATCTTGAAGGCAAAGCACTCTCCAACCTTGCATTCAATCAGGCATGATTGTCTTCGAGCGCAAGCCTATAATATCTATTTTATATAAAAAACCTCTATTATAAAGAAGTTAACTCATCTTCGACTGTATAAATCTTCAGCGCTATTTATCGAGTCCTTTGTGATAAAAATGGGATAAAAAAGGAATAAAAAATTGTGTTTCAACAATTTATCTGATTTGCATCCCGGGGGCTATTGGAATAAATGTAGAAATCTCTGATGCCGGAGCAGCAATTAATTGAGAATAAAAACTAAACGTTTGCCTTTGACGGCCCGGTTTATTGAAATAACGGCGGAGGCTTTAAACACGAAGATAAATAGAGCAAAGTATTAAATAAGTGATTGAGTTAATATCCAGTCCCATAGGAGAAAAGCTATTTTTTTTTGTTATGATTAAGTATTTACTTTAGAGGGACGTTTGTCGAGTTACGGCAGCGCGTATCAGTCGATTGCGTTGGTTTCGCAACGTTGAGCATGGTTGGTAACTGGATGGGTGACCGACTTTGGAGGCCTTCAGAGAAGACTTACTCCATAGAGCACGTAAAATATTTCTTTCAAGGCGCGGAATCCTTAGTGTGAGAGTCTGTTTTATTTATTTAGAGAGTATAGATATAAGTAGAGTAGAGAGTTAGTATATTTTTACATTTATTAGTAGAGGATGAGATTTAATTTGTTCCACCACAATCAGCGGAGGATCAGATCAGATCAGCGGGGCAGGATGCGGACAAATAACGCCCGGTACAAGGGCGGAAAGAGGGCCCGCCCTTATCTACATCTGTCCACTACGTCCGATTGCTACGCGGCAACTGAAATACTTTCTCGTGTTATTTGAACAATTTCAGATACAGTTAAACCAACTTACTATCATTTATAATTATTATAGCCTAAAATTTGTATGATATTAAAAAAATACAATACATAAATACTTAATAACAATATAATAATGTCCTCCCGATCGAATTTCAGTCATGGCAGTCAATCTTAACGTATAGGAGATATTAAACATTATTGTACAACTATGTGCGGAAAATAGGTGAACTCTATATTCCCACACTTTCATAGTCCGATGGAACGTCAATGCGACACAACCGGACAGAAATCAGGGACATGACCGCCGGCTTAAATGAAATCAGAAGATGGATATAAAGTGCTCTCCGAAACACGAGGGTGTATCCAAACTGTTGCTGATGATTTCTTGGATGAAAAACTTCTGTTTATTGGTCTGACCCGCGATTCAAACCCAGGATCTCACGATTCGACTGAACAAGTTAGTCACTAGAGTCTAGTGACTAATTTGTTCAGTCTAGTGACTAGACTTAAGACTACAGTGACAAAAAGTGTAACTTCATATTTTGTAAAGTGACAAAAACTATCTACGCATACAAAGTAACAGCAGCAAACTTACACATTTCTCGTGTAATCCTATAATCCGTTTCATTAGTCGCAACAATTGTGGAGGATTAACATGGAACATGCAAACTGTACACCACGATAAATGGATTATTAACGAACTGCGATACATCAAAGCACGAGCTCATTGTTTCAAATCATTTCCTAATTCCCGAGGGGGGTGGGATTGATCGCGTCGCTTGTGTAACGTGCCCGACCCTGCGCTAACAAGCCAGCGGAGACAAATCGTCTTTTGTCATGCCATTGGATATTTATGACAATTTTAAACTAGTTTACTTTTGTCAGGGAAGCCTAACGTTAATTGAAAAGTGCGGAGAAAGTTTCAGGCGTCGTTCTATGGGAGCGAACTATATGCTTAGTATGACACACATCTCGTAACGTTGATATACATTTCGAGTATCCAAATACTATAACGAACCTTAACTGCATTGTTTCAAGCCCTGAGTTCATCCAAATATCTACCAGCCAGCGCCCCAAGCGGAAAATTAGCGGAATAGAAATCGGTAGTACCTACTGAATTTGCGACTCGAAAATAAGAGGCTATATACACTGATTTTTAATTCCGTGGAATTCTGACAGTTGTCATTTTAAAAATAGAATGAGTTATTTGTACGAAAAACAGGGTTACCACCTGAAGTTCGATTTTATACCAAACTAAAATACCTGAAGTATCTGTCAGGCATTTTTTATATCTACAAATTCTACATGCGGCAATTGATTTTTATTTATATATAAGTTTTGAATTTATTATCTTTTTTGTGGGAACTGTTTTATTTTTGGTAACATTAAGAAACGTCAGAATTTCACGAAAATCAGACTTCAAGTATACTGAATGCGAATGCGATGCGGCACAATCATCATCATTATCATCATATCAAACACTACAAGTAAGTACTGAAGTGTCAAAGGTGAGCTGATACACGCGCATTGTGGTGAGACGCGGTTAAGGACAATATAGGATTGAATAATAGCAGGTCCTGGTCAAATCATCACCGACGACATCACCGAGCTTGCGGGAAAAACTTGAAGGAGGCTCGACCAACATCGAGAAGAATGGCGTGCACATGAGGAGGCCTATGTCCAACAATGGATAAATAAGGGCTAGCAAAGAAAGAAGAAGATCCTGGTCAAACATAATAATATATGGAACATGCCAGTACCACTTTACAGAACCTAAGTAGGATGTTTCGCTATAATTCGCTCGTGGATTACGACGAGACTTTAGATCGCTGCAGATTGGTTGCGCTCGGCGAGCGATTTGTCCGGTGTCAGATTAGCGCGGTGATGTAGCGGTGGCGGAACATGCAAATTGGATCGGGCGCTTGAAGCGCTTGAAGCGCTGCCCGCTACATATTTGTGCTGAAATACGTACTTACATTTTAAAGGATAAATAAATAATAAATAAATACTCACACATACACACACGGTCTGTCTGTTCCTAAAGTAGGCAACTTAATGCCTGTGTTATAGGTAACAGCCGACTGATAGAATATACATATATATTTTAACTAGCTTCTGCCCGCGGCTTCGCCCGCGTGAATTTCGGTTATGAACAAATCCCGAGGGAATCGTGGAGTTCCGGTTCCCGTTCCCGCTCCCTTTTCCTACCTTTATACTTAAAATATCAAGCAAGGTCGCTATAGTAATCTACCTATAGCTGTAGATATAGATTTCGGGTTTTTCGAAATCCCGTGGGAACTGTACATTTTACCAGGATACAAAGTAGCCTATGTGTTGCCAATGCATGCTACACAGCAAAGTATTGCAATAATGGGTTATGTGAGCGTGATTTACCTAAGAACAGTCAGCGCCCCCTGTGGCGTTTTGGAGGTCTATATCTATTTTAGTCCTACAGGTATACTTTTCCGGGATAAAAAGTGTTAATTACTTTATGTGTTAAGTCAGGGCATAAGCTATCTCCATTCAAAATTTCAGCCAAATCGGTTCAGTAGTTGCGGCGGAGAAGAGGAACAAACATACACACAAACTTAATAACTTAATAACGCCTTTATAACATTAGTGTGATTGTTATTTTCCTCGCTAGAGAGCTCCGATAGCATACGCGTCCGATCGCTGCTAAATTCAAAATGCTATATGGGGAGAACTTTAAGCACCGCCCCGGCCGGCTGGAACCGCGCGCCGCGCGTAAAGGCTATGTCCCGCAATTTTTAAATCTGTAATATCTTCGAAAATATTCATTTAAATCATATGCTGTAAAGGGCCATATAGATATATAATAAATCAACAATGTACTTAGGGTATTTAATTAGATAAGGATTAATGCTGTATTGGTTAAAATCGCTTCTAAAATTAGCCATTATTTGTCGTAAAAAAGTAAATGACAAAAAAGTTATTGTGGGATATCCATAAGAGATAGACATATACCATCGCGGAGTTTTCTATAGACCTTTTCAATGTGTACAATACTTAGTACATTATATTGATAAATCTCGTAGGGTTCAGCCTGCGTTTGCAATGTAAGCGGAAAAAATGTAATTATTTACGACATCACATTAGAAACCTCAAAAATAACAGTATTTCTCCACAATTTAATGGATGTTATTATACATATAAACCTTCCTCTTGAATCACTCTATCTATTAAAAAAAACCGCATCAAAATCCGTTGCGTAGTTTTAAAGATTTAAGCGTACAAAGGGACATAGGGATATAGGGACATAGGGACAGAGAAAACGACTTTGTTTTATACTATGTAGTGATAAAGGTATATTATATACATACATATTATAAATACACCCAGACACCCAGGGCGGGAATCGAACCCGCGACCCCGGAGCGGAAGGCAGGGTCACTGCCAACCGCGCCAACGGGCCAGTCAAAGGAAACACTTTTATGTATGTAAATCCACTATGGCTCACATCTAGGCACGATCACCGCGAGACACTATGCTATAAATAAAATACATAGGTACACTGTAGAACTGAAACAAAGTATAAAGTTCAAAAAAAATCTTTTTTTCGAGGGTTTTTGTATGAGGATCCATCATTGGATTTAATTTTTTTAGTTTTTTTATTTGCCGTGATATAAATTAATATTGGCTTCCTAATATGACTGAAGCTGAAGTCTTCTGACAGATTGACGGATGGACGGACGGATACGTTATCTGCCACTTAAGTAATAGGATCCTATTTCCCTTTAAACCCTAAAAATATAGATAATGAAAGTAAAAAAACTTCTAACGTAAAAAAACAAATTATTATCACTTATTAACACGTAATTTGTAGTGGCTGAACTTGACACTTGTGTTATAGTTGAAACCAAGCCTACAGCCATTTTTCAACTTGTACGATGATGTCCATAACTTTAACTTGACTTCAATGTTTGACTTAATTCAACGCATATTTTTTATTTGTGTATACTTCAACTCCAAATCCTCAACCCTGATACTTCAAAATTACTCCCCATCTTTATCTCTCCTCTCTTTTTTTTTTAATAGGAGCGGGCAACTGAGCAAGCGGGTCACCTGATGTTAAGTGATTACCGCCGCCCATGAACATTAGCAGCACCTGAGGAACCACTAATGTGTTGCCGGCTTTTGAGGAAGGGGACTGGCTCTTCAGCTCGCTGCCGGAACACATCGGATGCTTTGCGGCAGATTAAGGCTGGAGTTGTGGTCCTGGCCTGGCTAGCCAGGCGGATTCGGGGTAGAATCCTACCACAAAGCCGTGATACCATCAAGATTATGTTGTGTGGTATCAGGCACAACGACCCGTAGAGGGGACTGTTAGCATATTGGCAGGGTGCACCGCGCGCAGGTGAGGTTGACTTTGGCCATATAGATGGAATTTGGGCCACTTCCTCCTGACCCAAACTCCGTTTTTTATGTGGTCAAAGATTTACAGTAATTTTTAAACGTGTTGTATCGCAGCCGAGCTGTTTTAATTACGTTTACACGTGAACCGGGTTCGGGCCACTTAAAGTTTTGATAGGAAAGTTAATGAACATCCTCGCGGCTGCGTAAAATGTTCATTACTTATTAATTTTGTTTGTAATGAGTTGTGTCTGTGATTCTGCGGGCTTGCAAACTGTAAAGCCTCGCTTGTCAATATTAATGAACTTACTAAAATGAACTATTCAATGAGATACACCGCCAGAACTTTTTTTTGTCCCTGCAATATTGCGGTGACATTTGGTCATTGTTATTATGTTTGTATCTTTAGTGACACTATCAATACTGATAAAGCTTTTGAATCAAAAATCATTTAAATCGTTCTCTTCTCTAGAAAACCACAAAGGACCAAACTTATATACCTACTTTATAATATGGACTGGTTAACACGTTACCTGTAACTACCTCAGGTCTAGTGACGAGCTTGTTTCTGTTGCGGATAATAAAGTTGCTCCTCGGTTGAAATTGAAGAAGAAAAACGTCATTGGATTTTTCTGACAAGAGATTCTCGGTAAGAGCCTGGATTTGGGAAACTGGTGTCCAATCGAACTGTGAGATCGAAATAATAGAGAGTGCGCCTGTGTTTGCGCATTATAACTGTAGGAGATACTTATTGCACACTTTTGCACTATAACATATCCTGCGCAGTTGGTTAGACTCCGCCTCTTCGCCTTGTGAGGGTATTATTTATACCACAGTCGAGGGACTATTGTTCGCGGTGTTCCATCACTTATATATTCAGCGTAGTAGGTTTTTCATGTGCGTTATGGCGATCTTTTCTGACGAATAAAATGTACGCTGAGGACTAATTAATAAAATAAAATAATTAAAGTTAATCGCTTTCACTAAACTGATAAATAAATTATCATTCGGCAATTTTCTTAAAAAAAATCGTAAACGTTTTACAATTCTAAATCTTAACAAGATTCAAAGGATATTCCCAATCCTTTGAGATTCAAAACGCCAGAAATGTAAATGCTACTACTATTCAAGAATCCGATAACGTTTTGGAGAGTCTCTTATCAAAGCGATCCGGAGTGGTAATTTACGAATAATACGAAGCCGGAGAGCTGGTGAGAAGTTATGTGGAGGTAACTACTTGATAAAAATACATCTTCCTTTAGTATGGCAACTTAGTAGACCTAGAATTTAGTCAATGTTTGATACACGATTTATGATTTTTATATTGTACCTAACTCGCGTATCTCCTACGAAAAATTTGACACGTCTAGATTCTATTAAGTTATGGTAAGACTGATATACTTACTATACCTATTTAAAAAAATATTATACATATAGTACGTAGGCCCTAACATTTATTCAGAACGGTCTGACTCGTAGGCATACGGTGGAATATTGAAATGTATTCTAGATATAGATAGATAGACAGTTTCCATTCCAGCGCTCCAAATCACTGACTTCTGTAATACATTTCCACTGAACAGGCGAATGCCATACTGTATAATGAGCTGATTTTTGTGCCGATTTAAAACGCCGCACTGAAGGTACGGGGAATCGAATTTGACAATTTATCATAATTCGCTTTTGTAAGCAACCAGCGCATAATGGTGATTATCAAATTGCTTCAATTTTTATCCGGCTCAACGTCTAATCCTCTGAATTTTCCACCAGCTCTTGGAGTAGAGTCGAGGTCGGTGAGCTGTGACGTCGCTGCAGTGAAATACTGACACCGGTTACGCTAATTCGATGACTATTCAGGGCCTGTGGTGCAATGAATGGGTGACACTATTGCCATTAAACGAGTAATGTGCTTAGTTTTGAGCTAAATTAGATTGCGAGGTTGTGTCTTTTGCTTCTTCCAAAAAGGATTGACATCTTATTATTTTTTTCCCCTACGTATGTAAACCAATTTCTCCGAGAAATCTGGACTGGTTTGCGTAATTTTTATATTATTTTATCAATAGAGGAAGTTTGCAAGATGGCCCAAAAAATTAATGATTTTTAACTCGTAAACAATGCTGCAGTGGTACGGCCCACCTAAACTATGTGGATTTAGGAAATGTCGATGTTGTACTAATATTGTAGCTACCAATTTAAATTGAAAGGTATACAAAGTAGGTAGTAGAGAAAAATGTCCAAATCCCGTTTGCTCAATTCTGATGATACAGGGTACTTACCTACTGCCCACCTAAAAGTAAACTGTGGGACCGGAACCCTAAAAAGCAATAATAAAAGAAGATCCCAAATATATGTAAATATTTCAAGTGTCAAATAATTGTTTTTCGAATATTATGGGAATACAATATTGCGTTTTGAGGGAGCCCAAGCAAGTGCCGTCAAATATGGGGTTATAGCTTTTCTCCTTTCATGTTATTTGAAGGTAAACGAGATTCAATTACGCGGAACATATGAAATATTGCCTTGCTGATCATAGAATAATGTTTTTTCCGTAAATACACTTATCTTGGATTCGATACCATTACACTTGGAAATATTCCGGGTATTTTATTTTGAGACTATCTTTTGTTGTACAAGAATATTCCGATTAAAAAAAACAACCGTGTTCCATGGATTGGAACTACCTCGTTGGTGTAATGGTTAGCATATTCGACTGCCGATCACGAGGTCCCGGATTCGATTCCCGGGTCGGGCACATAATTAATTCTCAGTGCCTGCCTGGAGTTGGTAGTTGGCGGTGTTTGATCCCCGTACTTCGGAGAGCACGTTAAGCAGTCGGTCCCGGTTATGATCACTATCATGTGACAATAGTCGTTAAAGCCCGTCAATCCGCATTAGAGCAGCGTGGCGGGTCTAAACTCTAAATCCCTCTCTCCTATGAGAGAGAAGGGCTGTGTCCAGGCAAAAAGGCTGTATTGGTCATGGTTCCACAGATTATGAATGTAATAAAGTAGTGGTTAAAAGAACAGTCGTCGTCGTTTTCCTAACAGATAGACGTCCACTGCTGGACATACGTAGGTGTCTTGCAAGGATCGCCTGCATAGAATATGATCTTATACCAATCTAGCAACCGCCAGAAACTCACTTGATATATCTACATACGTTTTTTATTTATCTATGACGAAAGTATTTATTTATTTAGGTAAGTAAGTACCTACTTAAAAACATGTTGAAAAATGATGACTTTGAATAAGCTTAACAAAAAGATAAAGATATTTGTTAGCGGAGCTAACAAGGTGACTGCAAAGTAAAGGAAAGAGAAAAGAATGATAATAATGGAACCAATATTTCTTCGTTAGGAAGTTAATATTTCGTAAGCACGGCGATATAAAATCTTTACAAAAGTTGAACCTAAAGCCTAAACTTCAGAGCCGCTATTGGAAGCGCTTTCGGTTCTTTAAAAATTCCGGAATTCTGTGATTCACGAACTTTTTTAATTTTCCTGAATCAAAGTACCTATTCTATATTCATCTCCAATTTGCATGAGTCAATTCAATCACAATGTCGCATATAATACTATAGTACAATTACATATTTCATCCGCGAAGAATTAAATTTTTAACATGGTTACCCGCGAAAAATGACGCGAGAAAGCATCTCTCCAGAAGTAATTTGCCAAACATCAAAATCGGCCAATAGTTCTGTCAAATATTTAACAGACATACAAGAATTAAACGTCCTATTCGTCAACAGATTTATTGCGCAATTGCTCTCAGAAAAATGTTCACTCAAAATCGTTCACACAAATATCTGCAGGAAATATTTAAACACACTGGAAAACCTGGATATAAAAATTAACGCAAATGCGCTTAAAACTCTAAAGTCTAAACGGAATTTAAACTTTCGCATACATGTAGATGAAGTCCTGAATATAGGATAATTTTTATCGCGGAAAAACAAAGATTTTTTTGCGGTATTTTAAAGCAGCGCCATCTAGTTGTGCATAATTTCAATGGTCATTACAGCAGCCGCGAAAGTTTTCGATAGCGAATTCTAATTTAACTTTAGTTTAACTTTCATTATAGGTCCCACTGTCGGATGGACGAAACTCTGATGATACGCCCGTATTGCTTTTGAACTTCGTAAACTAAATAGCATTTGGAAGTTTTACTATTACAGTCTGAATAGCAACGTACATAATTTTATTTTTTATTTTATTTTGTTTTATTTATTTTGCGATAGTTTTAAAGAATGTGACCGGATGGATTATTATAGTAGGGGGGCACAAAAGAGGATTTTTGGATTTAATCGAGTGCGTCAGATTAACATAAGGGAGGCATCTTGCATCATGCTGAGTACTCTCTACGATATAATTATAAGCCCTTTATATATAGAGACGCGCGAAAAATAAAAAAAAACGATGGTTAGAAAAAAAAAAGCATATTTAGAAAATCAGACTATTTGAACGTAACGTACGAGAGTGTGAGTATTACATAGCTGCAAAAAAAACGTTATTTTGACATTCTTGACTCTCGAGGGCGGTTGAATTTTTTTCTATTTTGAAGGAAATGATGCAAAAATAACAAAAATCAGCTGATTTCCACAAGCTGAAGTAATAAAAATCGTCTATGAAGATGAGAGCGTGCAGCTAGACGCTTTCCCCACCACTGAAAGGGGAAAGATTTATAACTTTTTATTCTTCCTATCAACTAATCTGCAAAATCTAATAGCTCCCGACGACGCGACGCTCGAGTAAATCCACATTTAGCATCATTGGCTCCCCTACCCCTACCCCTAGTTGCTTCAGCTGGGCAAATAGAGTTTTGATTGGTACGGTCCGCCTGCGCATGAGATAGTGGGAGTCGACGCTTATACAGCAAAATAACTTTTTATAATAAATAATATTTTTTTTAATTGTTTCGTGAATATCTCTCTACATGTCGCTGGTAGCCGATAGATGCAAGCGAAATAAAATCGGTTCTGTGGCGATTCATGCTAAAGACTTATGTCCAGCTGTGGACAGACGGTCTATCTGTTCAGAGGACGAGAGACGACGATTGCACCTAAGATACATGAAATCAAAGAATATATTATATTCGATAATACACCTTAATTTATGATGAAATTAAGTTATTAATTAGGAATAATATGTGACACGTGTGGTACGCAGATGTTTGAAATGAGTCTAGGCATAAAATATAGGTAGGTATAAAGTTAAATACAAGTAGATAATGGGTAGAAGTTTATGAGCCTACGTTACCGGGCGCTTATATTCCGACGAGTTCTCCCCCCTCTTGCGATTGGGAGGTAGTTTATAGTCAATATATTATAATAATATTTGCTACTAACTTTATATTCGTCGTACATTCATAGTAATTTACAACATTATATCTACTTTATTATGATAACAGTCACTAAAATGTTTAGTGCTCCTAAAAGTACTAAATGTGGTTTATTATTAAAGCTATAAATTACTTATTATATTAGCCATATTAAACATTACTATTATTCCATTTTCCCCACCAGTGAGGTAAATTCAGGACAGTCTCCTTTTCAACATCCCAAAATTCTGACTTACATTGCAACTTTCTATTGATCTATTTATTTTTATTATGTACTGGTTTTTTACGCATCTTCTTTCTTATAGTATTGCTCCAGAATGTGGGCTACTTCTGTAACAAATTTTACCAGGATCGGATCAGCGGTTAAGCCGTCAAAATGTAACCAGACAGACGCACTTTTCCAATTACAATACTAGAAAGCTTATATAAATAGAAGGCTAATGGATGCGTGTTAAATAATGAGAGAATTTTCTAAAGAATAAAGTAATATAAATAACTCCGAAATTCATAAAATATGACGACCTTCAACGATGTAAGGGCTCTGTTTACAAAACGATCCTTTTATACCAAACTTCATGCCACTTTTACTTCCCAAATGGTAAACATTTTCCATAGAACTGTCGCCCCATCAATAATTGGAGAGAACTTACGACTTTCTTTGTGGAAGTACATGCATACTAAGATATGTTATACGATTTCAGCTCCAACTTTTCTCATTACGATAACAGCAGACAAATCTAAAGTCGTATTATTCATGTCATTTGTGGTCTGTAGTACCTAAATATTTTATTATAATTAAATCTATTAATACAAATAAATAAAATTGAAGCGTCCATCTGTGATTTCAAAATGACAGTCACTTTTTAAGCTCATAATTATTTGAACCGAAGCATAATTGAAACACGCGTTTTTTTTTAATTTTTGACTGTCTGCCTGTCGAAGCTTATCTTCGGAACGGCTAAACCGATTTTGAAGGGACATTCATACGAATGTAATGGATTGATATAGACTACTTTTATTTCTGAAACTAGCCGACCCCCGCGACTTCGTTCGCATGGATATAGGTTTTTATATAGAATCGGATCGGACCCCATAATTCTTTTTTGTACCTAAACTAAATGTATCCTAAGTTACCCCTTAACATCACCTATCTGCCATTGAAAGTTCCATCAAAATCGATCCAGCCGTTTCGGAGATTAGCTGGAACAAATAGACAGGCCGACAAACATAAATTTAAACGCACGCCAGTTTAAAATAAGCCGTACGTACAAACATCCGCGTCCCAAGTTATTTGAACCCAATAAATGTCTGTCATTTCTGAACTAATAAACCTATGACCTTGAAATATTTACGGGACAATACTTAAAGTACTATCTTTCTAACAAAAAAAGAATGAGTTAAATCGAACTACGCGTTAATGAATTACAGCTAAATACATGTTTTAACTTTCATCCCTTCTCCCAAGGGAACCATGCTGAATTTCGGGATAAAAAGTATCCTATAACCTACCTCGGAGTATAAACTCAAATCGTACCAAGTTTCATTCGAATCCGTTCAGTAGTTTCGGCGTGATGCGCGGCCAAGATACAGACAGACAGACAGACAGACAGACAGACAGACAGACAGACAGACAGACAGACAAAAATGAAATAAATTGCAGTTTTGGCTTCAGTATCGATTATAGAGTGCCCTCCAATAAAAATTTTCAAAATATCTTCAATGTACAGAATTGGATCTGTTACAGTTTTATTATATTATAGATAGATAGAAGATAGATATTTAGGATTCCTGGATAAAAAAATATTAGGTACAATATATTATAGGTAAACAATACAATTTGATGGTTTTATACCTAGGTATTTATTAATTTACTGATTTCTTGTTTAACTACAGATGCGGCGGGAGATATTGTTTTATAATATGACAGTGATAAGCAATATAGAAAATCACAGTTCAGAATTAGCGTGACACAATGTTACCTGTGATATTTCCCTGCAGGAGGAAAACGTCGAGCTTCGTAGAGATAGTGATAAAATCTTAGAAACGACACAAGTAAGTCGGGTCCGGGATCTCGGGTCTCGGGTCTAAGTTTGCCTGCGGGATATTCAAATCAGTGGAGTGAGAGCTCCGCCGGATGGCTTACCGTCCCCGGCTACGTCCCCCGGGATAAACAATTTGATAATACTTCGCTCCGAATCTTACCACGGGAGATTACTTCTATGTTACACTGCTTACATTGTAAATTCCGAGACATTAAATGCGTTACCGATCTAACTGAAAATAAACGGTTAGATATTATGATAGCGTAGTATATGACTAAGTTTCTTCTGTGTTAATGAACTATTAATAGTATTGGATTACATCAACTGCCTCGTTAGTCTGGTGGTTAGCATGTTCGACTGCGGATCACCGGGTTTCGGGTTCGATTCTCGAGTCGGGGCTGTAATGTTTCAGGATCCAATAAAACACACTTTCTGTTTACCCGGTAGGCCATGTTCTGTATGCAAGCCCTGAGCACATCTGTCCCTGTTCCCTGCCGGTGTGCGACTGCTGCCCTCTATCGTAACCTGCATACATTACAGGGGCAATAATTATTATTAGGTATTTGGGTTCTTCTGCCAAGAAATTTTCAGTGCTAGCATGTTGACGGTGATTCACCCCGTGCCTCGGAGAGCACAGTTATTATCACTACTATGTGCAATAATCGTTAAAGCCCGCCAGCCCGCTATGGAGCAGCATGACGAGTCTAAGTTTTATATATCCTTCTCGTATAAAGAGAGCTTCCTCTCTGCCTAGCAGTCAATCGTTAAAGAGCTATAGCGGTGCTGGTGGATATCAACTGTTTAAATGTTATAAAAATAAAATAAAAAAACTATGGAAAATAAAAGAATATTTTTTTAACCTCAAGTCCTAATTGTGAAAGCAAAAAAAAAGAAAGAATATTTTTTATTCTTCTTCCATGCGAAGTATCCATTGTTGTTGCCACGAATACGGAATAAACAGTTTTTGCCCGCACGCGCCCCGGACGAGACAATGCGAGGACTCACGCATCTGAAACCCATTTCACGTTACATAAAACTTTACTGCTCGCCAGTTTTTATAAAGCAATAGCGTTGAAGTAATACCACCTTGCGTTATACGGCGTTGCCTTGGACAGTCCACGAACGAAGGATCATAAATATCGAGTGGGAGTCGGACAAAAGTTTAACACAGGTTCCCTAACACCATACGATGTAAATTATATTCGGGTAAATAATAGTATACATACCACGGCAACAACAAAATGACAAAACAAGGCGCTAAAATAGTAGCGCTTGAACAAAAATACAGCAGCCTTTAAGAATGGAATTTTAATTTATATTATTTGTTATTTTTCCATACACTGCGATGATCAAATTTGAAAACTTGTATAAATTACAACTGTTAAAATAGAGCTGAAACAATAACGTTTAAAAATGCAATTTTTCGAGGTTTTTTTTTGGAGATCCCCCTCTTTTTTTGTTTGTTTTGGGGTTCCCTGTCTTTGTTGCCTTTAACCGCTGCGCGCTGTGACAGACGGAGGAACAGATAGCGTAGACTTAGTACTAGGTTTCTATATGTCACCCTTTGGGTACAGAATCCTAAAAATGAAGTAAATTGCTTGTTATAACTCTATCAACCAAATGGGCCTCCGTATTACTCCTGAGTCAACCGGTGATACCGGGTAATATTTTATTTAGTCTTCTGTCAGTCCTTACCGACTAAACTAAAGACCAAAATTAAGGGTCCATATACCATTAGCAAAAGACATGCATATCCCTCTCATTTGTAATTTAAATAATAATGATACAATGATAGATAATGATACAATATAATAATATTATATTTTCCTGCGAGCTATTTTGAACCCCTTCATCGTTTGCCCTCGCGTGCATGCATGCATGATGTCAGCAATTGCATGCGTAGTATAAATCTCAAACTCCTTCACATTATTTAACACGGCAATAAAATTGCTCGATGAAATATCGCAGTGTTGAGTTTATAGCACCTTTGAAATTAAGTATACGGAAATTTAAATTGAAGAACTTCTCCGACTTCTTTGAAAGACTTCAAGAAAAAGTGAAGATTCTCAATTCCATTTCAGTTTTCTGGGAATTTTTCATTAGTAAGTAGAATAGTTCTCAATTGGTCCAACGAAAGTTTTAAAAACTTCAAATTAATAAGTAATTTTAAATAGCTTCCATCTAATTATATACCTACTCGTATACAAATAAAAATAAAAATTTGTTTGATTGCCTGTCTGTTTATCCTTTAGCATAGACGACATCACTCATTTGATTGAGCTGAAATACACAGACTCACAGAGGCAGAGAGGTATAGGTTCAATCTCGATAAATGATCAACTACTTACAAAATACATAAAGTAATTCGTCGCACATTCCTGATAGATAGTCATATGAAATCTTCGCCATCCAGACTGATAAATAAATGCATAACCCCCGGCACGTAAAGGTGCGTCCAGACTTGAACATTTCACCGAACCGAACAGCGAACATTTCAGCGAACTTGTTACGCTCAATGTGGACGGCGCGCTTGGAGCGCTTGAGATGGGTTACTGCGTAACAAGTTCGCCGAAATGTTCGCAGTTCGGTTCGGTGAAATGTTCAAGTCTGGACGCACCTTAAGTCGACTGGTGACCTTCAAGTGCGCGCAGCGTCGTACGAGTGAGCAGGACACAATACGATTGGAGAGCCAATCAGCGTTTACGACGGATCCGCGAGAGCTAATCAGTGCTTACGAACGATCCCCACGCCCTCCCCGCGACCCCCTCACCACCCGAGATACCTCATTTTCGACTTCTGCGCATTGAAGGTCACCGATCGACTTATTTGCCGTGACTTGTACCTATACTTCCCGTCACCTTCACAATACATCAGTCAGCAGACTAGAAGTTTTCTCACACTAACTCCCGCTACGCGGTCTGCCAGGCGCCAGCCCCAACAGCTTAGTTTTAGCTTAGCCTGATTGCTTAGGTTTTCCCAGACACACCGACATGGTTTCACACCACTGTTACCGTTCAATAAGTCCTCAAATATTCCGGAACAAATAAGATTTGTGCCGATATTGAAAGAGTAAAATAACTTGATGTTTTGTTTGATATTAATATTTTCCGAATCGAGTGAAAGTGCTCTCGAATAATGTGATGTATTATGTACGTCGCGTATTTACGGCTCTCCATTACTTCTTGCGTGCGTGCCGCGCTCCCTCCGCACGTTTTTGAGGGGGACTTTATTGTCAATTTCTGTTTAAGTTTACGGTCTAGGCAGTAAAGTGAGGGCATGTGAATGATTCATCGCCTTCTGTGCCATTGATACATCAGTATAGCACACTACCATGTTAGAAAGACATTATTACGTATCCTAGAGTTCCTTATAAAAAAACTTAATTTTAATTATCAATGATAGTAATGGCAGATAGTAAAGCATTGATCATCAATTTTTGTCAGGCATTCATGAATTATTACACAATGCTTAAAATTTATATGACAGAAACTTTGTCTGCCTTCATTTTTGACAATAATAATATAATGCTGTTTTAAAGATCTTTATAAAAAAATAGGTGAAAATCGAGAGGAGAAAAAAAAAATAGATTTCGAGTAAGAGAAAGTCGTTAGTCGTTGCTGAAGAATAGAATAGAATAGAATAGAAAAGTTTTTTATTCAAATAAACTTTTACAAGTACTTTTGAATAGTCATATGAATCTACCACTAGTTCGGAATGCCATTCCAACCGAGAAGAACCAGCAAGAAACTCGGCGGTTGCTCTTTTCCAAATTTACAATATCAATATAACAATTTTATGTTAAGTACATGATTGAATTGCCGTCTCGCGTATTGTTGGAACGAGTCAAATCCACGCCTTTTTATCATTTATATAAGTAATCTTCAATTTTATTCAGATAAACTTTCACAAGCGCTTACGAATCGACAAATGAATCTACCACAGGTTCGGAATACTGCTTACAATTCTACACATGTGAAGAAGGGCAGACAAAAGTAGCCCCATTTTCGACGGTGGCACCCGTTCACGAGCATGACGCATGATCCAGCCATTGCTTCGCTCAACCATATTCGAGGGAACGTAACAACCCGCACCACACGACACCACCACAGAAATGTTTAAAGAGAGCGTGACATACTTAGGCTACCCATGATCAAAGTATCGAATTGAACACCAATAATCAAATACATGAGTTAAATTTTCTTATATTGTTTCCAAGCAACCTGTCATTGAGAAATTGCTCCATGCTTTTTTATCATTTATATAATCTTGAATTGTATAATATGCTTTTTTATGAGCATATTTTTAATAGAGTTCTTAAACTTGTGTAAAGGCAAGTCTAAGATTGCTTGTGGAATTTTATTATAGAACATTACGCTCATTCCCACAAATGACTTTCGGACCCTTTTGAGGCGTAACTGAGGAATCACGAGCCTATTTCTATTTCTTAATTGCCTGTCGTGTAATTCGCACTTTTTATTGTAACTGTGAATGTTTTGCCTAACAAAAATTATATTGTTATAGATATATTGAGAAGCTACTGTAAGAATACCTATTTCTTTAAATTTCTCTCGAAGGGAATCCCGCGGTTTTAAATTATAAATTGTGCGAATTTTTCAATATCAGCCGCTTTACCGCATAGTATGAGTCCATACGACATAATACTATGGAAATATGCAAAATAAACTACTTTTGCAGTTTCTACGTCTGTTAACTGTCGAATCTTCCTAACAGCGTAAGCAGCAGAGCTGAGCTTGCCAGCAAGTGTTGCTATATGGGTGCCCCATTGAAGCTTTAGTAGAAATAGAAATAGAAGTAAACATTAATCTATACTAATATAATAAAGCGGAAGAGTTTGTTTGTTTGAACGCGCTAATCTCAATAACTACTGGACCGATTTCAAAAATTCTTTCACCGTTAGATATGTACTTGATCCTTGAGTGCTATAGGCTATATATGTACCACGGGCGAAGCCGGGGCGGACCACTAGTTTACCAATATGTACAATAAAAGAGAGCTTCATAATCTGAACTATTATCATTTTCCCACATAATTATAACAATGAACACATCCTGGAACCAGTAGCAAACAGTTATAATAAAATATATCACGTAAAATTTAATTCAAAATCCAAACACTTCTCGGTCGAGGTCTGGCAACAAAATTGCAGCAAATTCCTATACTCAGAAGTTTCGTGATCGCCAACACGTGAACCCATTAATTCCGGATAGATACAAATTCAGCAGGACATAAACACAAACAGTGCAGACGTGGTGTTTGTTTAGGATCATCGCTAACTTCGGCCGCTAATAGCGACCAATCGATGATTGAACACGAAGCACCTAATTAGGACAACGTTTGATGTTTGCCCAGTCAGTTATCACGCTCAATCCTAGTGACTATATGGAGTCTATCATAGACCTCATCGATCTCTTGGAAATTGTAGAAATTCTAGTGATTGTAGAAATTCTGATAATAATAAGTACAAAATAAAATTAAATAAGTTTAATTATTTGGAACAAACATTTTAGTACCGAGAACAAAATGGCATCAGCGCGGCGGTCCACGGAAAAATTTACGAAGATGCATAAACAAAATGAGAATTTATTGTTTCTGTATACGCGATACTCTTCACCCTTCGAATACAAAAGAATTAAATTACAGAGTAAACCCAACGCATCAAAGTAAAAGTTTAAAATACATCAAGTAAATTTGACCTTGTCCTTTAGTTCAGTGCCTTGTAAGACAATTTTAGTGGTCGGTATTGGTTATTATCACCAATGATTATTACAACCGTTAAAGGGTCTAAATCTTGTTCTCTTAGTCGAGTCGTATGCGAATAGATCTGGTAGGTCTTCTATCATTATGGAAATGGGACACGACCCTCAGCAATCATACGATGCAGAGAGAGCGAGAGGTGGATTTGATTTTATTACCGGTTCATTTACTTGGTATTACTATAAATATGATGGACCGTAGATAGCTCGGTACAATTCCATTAAACACCCCTACGTTATGTTATACAAAGATACGTGGCTGCTGGGCAAATGTATGACTTCTAACATTTCAAACAATTCCGACAAACTAATTGTCGGGTCAGTTGTGAAATACGACATCAGAGGGCTTGTCGGCTCCACCACGGGCGTCGACGGTGGCCGTAAAGCCTGACTCGTCCTTCGAACTGCGGCACGTGACTTTCAACTTTGATCCCCGGATCTAGAGTTACTTTCGCCAGAACAACTAAGTCCGCCGCTTAGTTCGGTGTAAATAAATTCGGCATCGGGTCGCCAAGTCGGAGCGCGTTCATGCAAATAAAGATAAGCCAATGCAGGTCCATAGTGTTTGGGAAAATCTTTTTAGCATTTTAAAGCTTTGAGTGTAACTCTTTTGCTAAAGTGAGAGCAATTTTATAAGTTACATTCGTTAGCGCAGAAAAAAGTAATCTCGACGACCAAAAACGCTCTCTGTCGCCTCTCTGTATATTGCGAGGGTTAGCCGTTGAGCTAAAAAAGGCGTTGGATATTGATCAATTTCTGAGACACGACATTGACAAATGTTTCACGACCGATGACCATGGGGCCCGGGTTTCAAACGCAAGCGCAGTAAAAACGCAAGTAATCCTCACCAATGACTGGTTCATGCGTTTAGCTAGTGCCCAGTAAGTGGCAACGTAGCAACACAGGTCGCAAACGAGTCAATTTATAAAATAAGCAAGAAATAAGTGAAGTGTTAACTGGTAACCTTGTTATGTAGCGCGTCGTTGTGGAAGTGTTTACGCTCAGAGCTCGCCGAGTCGCCGATCGCTCCAGTTAGCGCACAGCGCGATACTGGTACATTCCATCGACAATTTCGTTATGGAAATACCTGCTAAGAAACAGCGTTATAACGATTTTTATGGGACCTTATAAAATAATATACTTAAATAAAATCACTTTATTTCAGACCATTGGATCAGTGTTAGTAGGTACATTATTTTTTAGATATAGACATACTGAGGTACTAGGCGCATAATATGTATACATGTGTGTGTATCTAGTACCTCAGTATAGGGCTGTTTGTCTTGCTACTAAAGCTACTAAACACCGTCAGCATATAGCGTTAGGCCCTTTGTTAACACGCCATGGAAACGCACGTTTTGTATGGATAACGCGGATAAACCATGGCGTGTTAACAAGAGGCCTTAGTGATCCCCTCACCCTCACCTGTTTGCTCATGCCAGTATAGAAGTCGTGCGTGTGCGAATACTACAGTAGCGGGGAAGTCCCAATATCAGTCTGAAGACGTTATTAAATTGTACTATGTGAGCATGGTATGTGTTCTGGGTATAAATTGACCCAACACCACCACTGCAGCCTATTTACGTCCCACTGCTGGGCATAGGCCTCCTCTCTCACAAGAGAGAGGGATTTAGAGCTTAGACCCGCCACGCTGCTCCAATGCGAGTTGGCGGACTTTAACAACTATTGTCACATGATGATAGAGTGATAATCACCGGGACCGAGTGCTTAACGTACTCTCCGAGGCACGGATATGAAACACCGCCAACTACGAACTCCGGGATGGCACTGAGAATTTCTTGACAGAAAAACCCATTACCTGACAATAGTTTACCTGACCCGGGAATTGAACCCGGGACCTCGTGATCTGCAGTCGAATACGCTAACCACTAGACCAACGAAGCAGTCAATTGACCCACAGGCTACACATATGCTACACATATAAAGTCTGGCGAAATGAGTTAGAAAGCATTACTTTATCGTCTAAATAATGTATGTACATCGTTCATGCGATAGTATATTACATCGGATTGCAACAACTCTCCCTCTTCATATCCAGGACATCCTTTAAATTTTCTGTTAGAACATTACCGAGGTATTACAAAGTGAACGTCGTCTTCTTTTCACTGAAAATATCATTCGGAAAAAAATAACGAGAAGGTTTACTTACTAGTTTTATGCAAAGCTGTTGAGTTTTCTACTTAACGTACAAAAAGGAACGACGGTGAAAGAAAACTCAACAAAATGCCCGTAATACTTGAAAAGCTTTGCATGTTTCACCCGTTTAAATTACCCCATTTTACAATTTTCAATTTACATGTCGACAAAATTAACAGTTCGTATCAGGCGAGTATAAATGCAATGTGACGTCAGCACGGCAACGTCGCGATTTCCGCGTGAAAGCCTGTACAGTCGCGGCCAACTTTCTTCTCCAACTTTCATTCCAATCTGGCGGGTATTAGGTCCTGCAGCGCCCGCGCCACTTCGGACCATACGGTGATGCCATATGATATGACACGTTGCGATATCATTGCGTTGCTTTTTGCCGCCGCTTCGGCGTCCGGCGGCGTATCGCTACAGTGCTTCTGGGCGCGATTCTTGCCTAGAAAAATCCACGCAAAGTTATAAGTAAGCGTAAGAAGTATATCCGAACGCTTAAATTAGTTCTTAATCTCCAGATTCATAGACTTACGAGACTTGGCTATGCCAGTCAGGCCACCTGTTGTACTTAATGTGTGCCGTCTTGACCATAATTCCTCTTACTTCTATAGAAGGAGATCAATATGCCCTTCTACAGGAGGAGTAACAGTAAGTCTTACCAATGTAAGACTTCTGCTAGCTTGAAACGTAAATTGGAGTAGTAATTCAGTCCCGTCAGTTATAAGGGTATTTATTAGTTATTTATGCAACTGTTGTGTAATAAGGGGTATTAAAACACGAATGTGGGTTTATCACATGAGGCGAAGCCGAATGTGATAATAGTATCACATGAGTGTTTTAATACCTAATTATCAACAGTTGCATACAAGACTTTATCTACACCCATAATATGAATCCTCTATAAGATTCTGAAACAGTTAGCTTACTGCTAAACCCCCGGTATTCGCCATTTTGTGTTAAAGTCATCTTGAATTTGCATTGTGTTAATCTACTAGTCAAGCCCTTTCATTTGATACCCATATTGAGGGAGTTGTGAAAAAATATGTAATCCGCCATTTTGTGGCGGTCCAATTTTCATGAAACATAGCTAAGAACACTCCTGACTAATTCACCTTTCAAACAAAAAAAAAAACGCATTCAAATCGGTTCACCCGTTTGAGCACTACGGTGGAACACACAGACAGACACACACACACTCACACACCCACACCCCCATCCCCACCCCCGCATCAAACCGGTTTGAGTGCTACGGGGGAACAGACAGACACACACACACACACACTCACGCACATACACACACCCACAACCACATCCACTCCCAACTCACGCCCAACCCACGCCCACGCCCACGCTCACATCCCCATTCCCACCTCCGCATTCAAACCGGTTCACTTGTTTGAGCGCTACGAGGGAACAGACACACACACAGACTCACACACACACACACACACACACACACACACACACACACACACACACACACACACACACACACACAGACAAGTCAAACTTAACACCCCGTCGTATTTGCGTCGGGGTAAAAACGGATGATGTAATATTGTACTGAATTTCATTACAACACTCGTTTGGATGATGTAATGGTTGTTACAACATTGTGTGTTCTAAAGTTGGCAATAAGCTAACTGTTTCAGGATCTTTAATAGATGATTTAAAGCATGGGTGTAGATAAACATATATAAAACACGGCAGATTTATCGTCCTGGGGATATGCATGCGATCGCCGATGACATGCGTCATGTATGAAGTCGCATGCGGTGCATATAGTTGTACATTTTTATTGTTTAACGAGTTAAGCCGAGACTTTATTGTACAGCACCTTAACTGAAATCAGAAAGGCGAACTTATTGGCAATAACATTTAGCATTTTCTTTCAGTTTTATTTATCATATTATAGGTGTGACCAAAAAAGAGAAAACAGAAAAGGATTAACTAGTGCATATTTATTTGAAGTATAAGTGTATACCTAAATTTTTTCTGAGTCAAAATGCGCTTTAAGTAATTTCAAATTATAGTAATAATTAAAAGGTAAGAAGTAGAAATACATAGATTGCGAGCAAAGTATAATTTCGCCGACTCTTTGCATACTTTAATACCCCAATCGGCTTCAACAGAATTCTCATCCTGACCAGGTTGCTGAGTTATTAAATGAAACTTTGGCCAAAGTAAAATTTCACCAATTCACTTTGAATATTCAAGTTTATCTTGAAAACTTTTGAATACTTTACATATTTTACGTTAATTATTTGATAATATTACTCAGCTTTTGGGTGCAACTTCATTCAAGTTGAATTCCGCGGAAAACATTTTGATGTAATTATGTTTCTCTCCAGAATGTAAACTATCCCTGCACTAAAAACCGTCATATAAAGCAAATTTTCATTCGTATATAAATAAAACCATTGGATTCGTTATTTCGTAACACTCCGAAACCATCGGAGGGGGAAGGAATAGTTTTTTAATATGCAAACATGCAACGCTCTCCTTGCCACTATACTAGCGGCACGCTATGATGGCCGGTTTGACACATTACAATAGTGATGTGGAATGTCAATTTATTCTCGAACAAAAAACAATTAAGTTTTGTTTTTGTACCTGATTAAATAGGTTTAATAAAACAAAAATGTATATGTTTATTTAATTTATTTGAACGAACTGAATATTTGAACGAAAATGAATATACATACTTTATATGCACACAAGAAACATATGAATACAAAAGATACCAAAAAAGGTGCCACAAAAGGCCATAATTAATCAGATTCGTCCATACTACTATTTTCACTGTCGTCACTGCTATCATCACATACATTAATAATTATATGTTCGTTTTCTATAATATTATCTATTTTCACATCTCTTTCATAATCTTCCCTTATTAATTTAACAGTTCTATTCACAACCTTTTCCCAGTCTCCTTTAGTCACATGTTCACAAGCTTCTTCTAATAATTTTAGCATTTTTTTTGTGGTAAATGGGGGTTCTGTATTGTGTCTTGCAGCATATCCCTTAATTTGAGCCCACACCAACTCAATCGCATTATACTCACAATGGTAAGGCGGTAACCGTATAACTCTGTGCCCATGTTCTAATGCTATTTCGTCAATGACGTATCGGATCTTGGTTGGTTTGTTTTCTTTTAAAAGACGTACTAATTCCGCTTTTAACATATTCATGTTTGCATCTACGCCATTTTTACGAAGCCATGCGACGATATCAGCTTTCTTTTGGGATTGGGCAGGTGGCTTGTCAATTTGCATCGAGTGGTATGGGGCGTTGTCCATAATTATAATAGATGGTTCAGGGAGGCTACACAACATTGAGGTAAACCATTCAGTAAACTTTTCTCCATTCATGTCTTCATGATAGTCTCCAGTGGTTTTTGACGCAAAAGCCATGAGAGAACCTTCGACAAACCCGTTGATGGTTCCGGCGTGACAAATTATAAGTCGCGATCCTTTTCCTACAGGAACTTTGGAAGTAGATGCTGCTGTGTCATCGTTCCAAGAACGGCCTACAGTATGGTTAGCATTAAGCCATGTTTCATCCAAGAACACAACATTTTGCCAATTTTTGATTTCTTTCACTTGCCGTAAAAAAGTATACCTTGCCATCGCTATATCAAATCTTTCCATCAATATTTTGCGTTTGTTACATTTTTTGTATCGAAATCCAATGGTCTTCAAAATCTTCGTTAAAGAACTTTCCCCACCGAAGAATAATCCAGCTTCCTTCAGTGAATGCACCAACTTTTTTCTTGTTGGATACTCCTTCTGTAAATAGTAGCCGTAAACATGTCTTCGGATAGCATCGGCATCAAAGCTATCGATGCCTACGACTGGTTTTGCTCGTTTTCTCTTTTTTGGTGTGTGAAGTTTATTTTCTTCTGTGCCAGTCTCGCCATATTTTTTTTTAGTTATCCGTCTAACAGTTCGTTGTCCAATATTAAGCGCATCAGCTACGCGTTCAACCACTGACGTTATAGGTAAAATTGGCCCTCCATTTTGAGCTTCACGATCGAAATAGTTACGAAGGCGTATTACGAACTCACGTGTCTGACTATTTAGAACAGTTCTCTGCGTACGTTCGGTCATATCGACGAAATCCACAACAAAGGGCTTGAACAGAGTCCAAATTAACGAGCAAGGGTCAACAGTAATGCAGTATCAATATTTGAAATCCAAAGCCAGGTCAAAACTATATCACAATCGCATTGCACTGACAGTTTATACTTTTCGAAGCAACGTCAATTCGAAACTGCTTTGTTTTGCATTGAGCATTGACGCGAGTTTGCCGGAGGTAGTAGTTGTGCTAGCCAGCGATCCTATGTGACGATCGTATTAGATTCCATTTTTAAAAATTTATTGATATTTTTTTGCGATTTCAGAGGTTTGTCCACATAGTGAAAATTGTTCATATTCACAAGTACATTCACCCCTTAAATGGTGCAAACTGATTTTTCTACACTTGTATACATTTAAGAAATCAATTTAATAAATAAATTTTGAGTCCTAAACCTAAAACTACATTCGATAAAATTTATGAATCTCTGCACATCACTATCGTCAATAAAGTAATACAATTATTTCCTTCAAAGTCGTTATCAATTAATACGGAACTTCATGAGCGGACAAACGTCAAACCGGCCATCATAGCGTGCCGCTAGAGTAAGTCAATTACAACTACTTCATTGAAATATTTTCTTTTGCACTTAATCAAAATAATACGATTTGCGTAGTTACCCAAACTGGAATAGAACCGCGAATCGAAAGAAACCGAATAGAAAAAAAAGGCTTGGGTTCCATTTCCAGTCTAGATATCATAAGGCGATTTCAGTCGATAACAAGCTATAATTTAAAAATTAAAAAACCCGACTGCCATGCTAAAAAACGAACTAAAAAATTAATAAACTACCACCGTACCACTTACAGTGTAGTTGTTATTTATTTTGTTTTTTATGATTTGTCACTCCAAATTGATTTAAAACATATAGATTGTATACATTTTCGTACTCGCCTTTTAAAGCCCTTTATTTTGATACCCCACTCGAGGGTCTTGAAGAAAAAAATTTTTTTCAGCCCGCACATTAAAGTGCATAACATTCGCCATTTTGATTTTTTATGAATTTTATGTACCCAGTAACATTTGCGCCGTCAAGACAAATCTAATGACGTATAATTTATCAAAATAGGTTGAGCCGTTAAGTAGTTACGAACTGACATAGGAAACGGTCATTTTCTACGATTTATCACTCCAAATTGTTTCCAAATATATAAATTTATACATTTTTGTATTTGCCTTTTGAATCCCTTTATTTTGATACCCCACTCGAGGGTCTTGAAGAAAAAATTTTTTTTCAGCTCGCACATTAAAGCGCATAAAGTCCGCCATTTTGATTTTTTTTAAATTTAGGTACCTGTTGGCGCCAAGTGTCCTTAAGTTTATTTTGGGTATCTGGGCGCTGAATTAAAATCACTATGGACTGTATATCAATAGTTTATATTAGAGAACACACCATTTTAACAGACGTTATGGTCGACAATAGTTTTTGTAATTCTACTCTAGCCGGTCGGATTATATGCCGACCGGTTAGGCCGCGCGAGCTCCCTAATTTGCCCGTATTATGCCGCCAATAGCCGCGCTGTCCTAAACATACTGCCCGCGTTGAAGTGTCTTCAACTGACAGGCAAGGGGCAAATGTTGTTGAAAGCTCTTCGGATAACCCCTTTCTTCGTCTTAATGTCCGCTACTCTGCTCACACCATCTCCACCTGGAAACACGCGCACAATTCTTCCCAGTAGCCACATTAATGGGGGGCTTGCCTTGTCCTTAATGACTACAAGAGTTCCTTCTTTGAGTTGCTCTTGTGACTGTAGCCACTTGGTTCTTTGCTGCAGCAATGTAACATATTCACTTGAAAACCGGCTCCAGAAGTGTTGCTTTAACAGCTCGATGCGATGAATTCTCGCCAGAGATGAAATTCTACTGCATGAAATTTGAGCTTGTGGTGCAAAAAGCAGAGATCTCCCAATAAGAAAGTGGGCTGGAGTAAGTGGACAAAGATCAGAAGGATCATCGGATAATGGAGTAATTGGACGGGAGTTTAAAATTGCTTCTATTTGTATTAACAAAGTATTCATTTCTTCATAATCCAAATAAGTTAAACCGAGAACCCGTCTTAGATGATGTTTAACAGATTTTACCGCAGACTCCCATATACCCCCAAAATGTGGACTATACGCTGGAATAAAGGAAAAATTAATACCCTCTTCGATCGTGTCTGCTGGTGAAAGCTGGCTAAGGACATTAGAAAGTTCGTTAAATGTACCAACGAAGGTAGTTCCATTGTCCGAAAAAATGGTTTTTGGCTTCCCTTTTCGGGCTGTAAATCTATTTAAAGCCGCGATAAAAGCTTCTTTCGTCATGTCTGAAACCAACTCTAGATGTAAAGCTTTGGTTGCTAAACAGATAAACACACAAATGTAAGATTTGATATGTTTGCATCCTCTACCCTTATGATTTGCTATCATCACTGGCCCGGCATAGTCTACACCTGTGCTGAGAAATGGAAATTCCAATTGAGCTCGCTGTTCAGGTAAGTTACCCATTATGGGTTGAACTGTTTTACCCTTAAATCTGCAACATTTAACACACGAGCGTACATGAATGAATTTAGCTAAATTTGTACCTCCTAAAGGCCAATATTTGTGTCTAGCTATAGCTAGAAGGAGTTGAAGACCTGCAAGTACTTTAAGTGAAAATTCTTAAAGATTAACTTACACAATGGATGCTTGCCACTTAACAAAACTGGGTGTTTTGTATTGTAGTCATAATTGGTATTTGCTAATCTACCACCTACACGAATGAGTCCATATTCATCGATGAACGGTGATAAAGAAAGAAGTCTATTCTTATGGGCCAATTTTTTGTTCGATAGAATTAATTGTCGTTCTTCGGCAAAAGATTCTTCTTGTGCAATTTTTAAAAGAAAATTATTTGCATCAATAAGTTCAGTTGTTGTTATATTACCGATAACCCTTTTGGATTTATTGCGACAGTTTTTAATGAATCTAAAAACGAATGCAGTAATGCGTTGTAATTTTGAGAGTGAAGAACAATCACTGATTAATTTGGAAAATAAATTTGTTTCTTCAACAGTGTGTAAACACTTGACAAGAGTTTCTGGAAGGTCAGAAACTTGCATTTCCTGCTTAGATTTTTCCGGTTCGAAGGACCATTTGTTGGCGCCAAGTGTCCTTAAGTTTATTTTGGGTATCTGGGCGCTGAATTAAAATCACTATGGACTGTATATCAATAGTTTATATTAGAGAACACACCATTTTAACAGACGTTATGGTCGACAATAGTTTTTGTAATTCTACTCTAGCCGGTCGGATTATATGCCGACCGGTTAGGCCGCGCGAGCTCCCTAATTTGCCCGTATTATGCCGCCAATAGCCGCGCTGTCCTAAACAGTACCCTATAACACTCGCGTCATTGAGACAAATCTAATGACGTATCATTTATCAAAATCCGTTGAGCCGTTGATTAGTTACAAGCGGACATAGGAATGGACATACATACACACAGGTGAAACACATATACCCAGTCGGGTAAATAAAAAAAGAGAGTAATGTATTTACCTAGAAATCTGATCCTCCCACTTGACACTTGTCAAAATCGGTGCCTATTTTACGTAGCTATGGAGTAATATCGATAAAAACTTTCTTCCCCTTATTCCGGAAAAATCTATGGTTTTCGTAATAAAAATTATCCTTAACCTGAAAAACTGCCAACATACCAAAATCTATAAACATATCAAATTGCATTCAAATCCGTTTAGTAGTTTCAGCGTGACACGCGTATACGCTTCTTGTAAGTCGTCTTGCGGTATACGGATATATTATATTGTACAACAAGCGGACACCCGCGATTTCGTTCGCGTAGATATTGGTTTTTAAAAATCCCGTGAGAATAATTTTGTTTTTCCTAAGCTCCTTTGAGCTCATACCTTGCTAAAAACTGTTGAAAGTTCACTGGCGGATGTTTAGGTAGATCAAAATGTAAACATCCGCCAGTAAAAGTCCCATCAAAATCGGTCCAGCCTTTCAGGGATAAGCCAGTAATCTTTAACGAATTTCCTTTCTAACAAAAAAAGAATGAATGAAATCGGACCACCCGTTATCGAATTACAGCTAAGTACACATTTTGACTATCATCCCCTCTCCCAAGGGAACCGTGCTGAATTTCGGGATAAAAAGTATCCTATATGTTACTCCATAGTATGAACTTAAATCATGCCCAGTTTCATTTCAATCCATTCAGTAGTTTTTACGTGATGCGCGCACAAACATACAGACAAACAGACAAACAGACGAACAGACAAAAATTTCAAAAATAGCTTTTTTACGTTCTATTACTTATCCCTAACCCCAAAAATCTTCAATGTACAGATACGGCAATTCTACGATTTTATTATAAATGTATAGATAGATAGATGTATAGATAGATAGAAGATATAGAAGAAGATAGATAGATTTTAGACGGAATATAATAAACTGGAAAATATTCTACTACAGAAATGTTTTAGTTAGTATAATAAGGCAGTGTTTACAGTTTTATTACACTCAATGCGCGCCACAATGCGGTTCAGCGAGCGAGCTTGAACGGGTTAAGGCTATTTGCTCGGTTATTAAGAACGTTTCCCTGAAGCCGGCAGCTTCAACTAAACGTTAATTAAACGGCAACTACTCATACAATGCGGGGCGTGGGGGCATGCTCGCGATGGAAATAACTATAGTGTTATAACTACAAGTACAACCGACAAATAACATTACCTATTGTAATATGACAGCATAAACTAAAATCTACAAAACCAACGTGTAATCGAGTAAACCAGTACTCATGTTAAAATGTTACAATTAATTATAATAGTTTCCGAATAAAACAGCTGTGACACACAAACAGACAGACAGACGGACTGGACGTAACTATAAGAGTCCTTGATTTACTGCGAAACCGGAAGAAGTGTAGATAAACTGAACTGTAGATAAAAATATTGTTTAAAAGAAAAGGCAATTGACTATTATTCAGCATCTTCTATAAACTCGTAGAAATTCTGAAATAGAAACTAAGTAAAGTTAATTCAGAAAACGCATTACAGAAATGGAACAACATTACGCTTCAGCGAAGTCGGTCAAGTGGACGTAACCGCGTAGCCGGCGCGTTGCGTTTTTCTCTTTTCATGTTATTTCCTGAGAGGTGAACGTGCGTTGGAATCATACATTATTTAATATGTAGGTTTAATATGTAGGTTCAACGTGATATTAATATTAGATACACGTAGGTGCAGCTACCGTTGAAGCATTTTTATTAATTAATACTGTCTCTACTAATATTACAAATGCAAAAGTGTGTTTGGCTGTAGTTTTTTGGTTTCTCTTCTTCCTTTGTTTCCCGGAGATAAAATAGCATTTGCCACTCTCCAGGTCTTCAACTATACCCAATATCCATGCAAAAATTCACGTCGAACCGTAGTTCAGTTGCTGCGTGTTTGAAGGACAAACTAACAAACACACACACTCACAATTTGTAATATTGGTAGGATTAATAGACAAGATAAAAGTAGTAGGAATGAAGCATGCTCATCAACGCACCAATGTATGCAGAAATGGCATCTAATTTATTATTCTTTTTTTTTGTTTCAGGTAAAATCTCAACACGTGGGAAATTCGCTAAGCATCGTTATTTGTTACGCCCACGGTATTTATAATTAGGTTTCATAATAAAGAGCTACACAAATAACGCCACATAAAAAATGGCGCATAAAAACAAATTTAGGACTTCGCGTGCCCCATTCATCGGATAAGGCTTTACAGTTTTCTATTATAAAACTTTTCAATTTACATGTCGACCAAAATAGCTGCATGTGTCATAAATGGTATATGACGTCAATTTGGCATGCATCGTCGCGTGATCGCCGCGTTAAATAATGTGAAGGCATGATATATTTGAGACATGCATGCAATCGTGGGCGACATGCATGCAATCACACGCGATGCCTGCGACCCGATGCGTCGTCTACTTTTACGATAGCGATGAAATCTTTGTCGTACGAAGTACGTGTTTAAAGTTTAAACTATCGTAAGTAATATCCGATAAAATAGTTTACCACAACGGCTGGACTCACGTAAAGGTACACCGGAATATTATGTCTTTGATCTCTTGATCATGGGCATTGCTTTGGGCATTGCATGCTCATGGGCGCGTTGTGAGAGTGACTGAGATTGGGAGGTGAAGGACCTGTCTCATTATACGCAACGGTTCTTGCTGATATTCTTCACTTATAGATACAGTTAAAGAAAAGTACCAATCTCTTCATAAATTCCATATTCCGACTCGGGTAGCTCTTAGTTTTCTCTGAAACTCATGAGCTAGAATAGATTCATACAAATGAGGAATCGTGTCACTCAGTCTACGAACGATCAAAAGAGCTATGCGCGGAGTTCTTTACGCGATTAAATCAGAAATAAGGAGATCAAAAATAAGCAGTTATGCACAATAAAAAGTATAAGTTACACGACAGGCAATTAAGAAATAGAAATAGGCTCGTGATTCCTCAATTACGCCTCAAGAAGGTCCGAAAGTCGTTTGTGGGAATGAGCCTAATGTTCTTTAATAAAATTCTACAAGCAATCTTAGAAATGCTCTGAAACGCTAAGGTTTTTATTTTAAGGGATTTACAACCGTTAAGCGTCTGTCATATTAGTAGTATCTATGTAGTTACGTAATTATTTTTACTAGTTAATAAAAACATAATAAAACACAATTATTCTTACTGTGAAAGTGTTTGTTAATTCCCACGCCATACAAGCTAAAATTTAAAAATTCTCCACCTAAGTCATAAGTTAATTTACCCTATTTATTCTCTTGAGGACACCGAGCAAAAACGAATTAAAAAATTTGGCTCTTCCGCGTTCCCAAAGTGCTTTAGGAGAATGCATCAAAAAGTAAATGTTACATTAATCAGAATGAATAATTTCCAGCTGTCCTCTTTGTTATCTTCTTAATACATTTTCTTTGTTTGAGGAAGTTGAAAGTTTACCTTAGCTTATTCACTTTTATCGGATCACACTAGTCTAGTCTACATTTTGCTCGTAATTAATTGGTGAAATCAATTCCTTTCAAGACTTTTCTATACCTACTTAATAAACTCTGAACTAACCAAAACAAATTGTTATAAGTTATAACTTAGTCTGACTTCTTATCTGTTGAAAGTAATTGAAAAACACTTCAAACCAAGCTCAAACTTTTCTATACGACGCATATTTTTTTTTTTCGTTTTTCGGATCGACCTAACAACTGGGTATATTTCTCTGTGTAAAACTTGCTCTATTTTTCTCGTTTTCTTTATAATCTTAATATTTTTATATCTGCAAAACGTGCCTCAATTTTTCCCTCTCTTTGAACAACAGTTTTCACCTTGCCAAGTTTTTAGTAATAAACTAGCTGATCCCCGCAACTTCGTTCGCGTAGATATAGGTTTTTATATAGGATCGGATCAGATTCCATAATTCTTTTATGTACCTAAATTAAATGTAGCCTAAGTTACTCCTTATAACATCACCTATCTGCCATTGAAAGTTCCATTAAAATCGATCCAGCCGTTTTGGAGATAAGCTGGAACAAATAGACAGACCGACAAACATAAATTTAAACGCACACCAGTTTAAAATAAGCCGTACGTTCAAAGATCCGGGTCCCAAGTTATTTGAACCCAATACTGAGGCTTGTAATGTCTGTCATTTCTGAACTAAAAAACCTATGACCTTGACATATTTACGGGACAATACATAAAGTACTACCTTTCTAACAAAAAAAGAATAAGTGAAATCGAACAACGCGTTAATGAATTACAGCTAAATATACGTTTTAACTTTCACCCCCTCTCCCAAGGAAACCGTGCTGAATTTCGGGATAAAAAGTACCCTATGTCCTACCTCGGAGTATAAACTCAAATCGTACCAAGTTTCATTTGAATCCACCCAGTAGTTTCGGCGTGATGCGCGGCCAAGATACAGACAGACAGACAGACAGACAGACAGACAGACAGACAGACAGACAGACAGACAGACAAAAATGAAACAAATTGCAGTTTTGGCTTCAGTATCGATTATAGAGTGCCCTCCAATAAAAATTTCCAAAATATCTTCAATGTACAGAATTGGATCTGTTACAGTTTTATTATATTATAGATTCATCGTACATTGTATCAAAGCGGGTTCAGCGCTGTAAGATACGCACTTTTGAGTTGTCTGTGAAAAGTTTCGTGCTGAATAACAGCGAGCGACACACACGACACACACTTACATATATCACACTAATATTATAAAGGCGAAAGTTTGTGTGTGTGTATGTATATGTACGTGTGTATGTTTGTACTGAATCGATTTGGTTGAGATTTGAAATGGATATAGATACCCTGGATTTTTTATCCCGGAAAATCATAGAGTTTCCTAAGGATTTAAAAAAATCTAAATCTACGCGGAAGAGGTCGCGGGCATCAGCTAGTAAATCATAATTAATGAAAATTAGAGACATAATCATACAGTCCGTACAAATTCTATCTTTTCAAAATTTCACAACTCGACATGGTCGGACATTTGAGAGACAAACAATAGTATGCAAACCGAAGTAGAGTTGTTTGTTTATCCAGCTGTCTGCTAGTCGGCGGTCAGAATGTAGGTTTGATCAGAATGCCTACATCTAGATATAGGCCTTGTTCGGCTTGTGTACTGCGCTGAGATCTCATCGAGCCAGGGTTGACGGTTTCATTTATTATTTTAAAGAAGAGTAATCTTTTTAATACGTTGTTAATTTTTTTCTTTCTTCTCTTCTTTTGTAAGAAATTACAGATAAGTTTTTTACCTATTTATTTTGTGCTAGGTATGAGCTTATTAACAATTGAAGAGCAATTTTAAAACAATATAAGTAGTTCAGAAATAAATTAAACGGTTAGTGGAAAATATATGTAAGTAAGTTTAATATTTTATCGATTGTATGCGAATAAGAAAAAAATCAATTTAACTCTTAATGTTTTTACAGATGAGCGTCACTTTGAAGACTGCTTGTAGCAATAAAGTAATTTTTTCTTGACTTTATATTCCTTTTGTGTGATTAATTTAATTGAATAGAAATCGGTAGCCCTAGTGAAATCATCGTATAGCGCATACACATACATATATATTAGCTGCATCGTGCATCTCGCAGTAATCTTCATCGGAGCCTCAACTTTATTAGCTCGCTGATGTAGGGCTGGCTATTTGTATAACATCCCGGGGTATTAATAAATTCCTATGCAGCTATATTAGTAGCAGGATCATAATGTAAATTCCTTTTAAATACTCAGTCTGCTGTGACTCCTTTGTCTGTGGATCCTTCTATTAAGGCTCAACGAGCATCACCAGATTAGAGTAAAATCGAGCCGTAGCTGACTTTTTGATAACTGTCCACTCTAACTCAACTTTATTTATGTCACAATGCCACTATAAAGTATGGTTTAGGCACGCAAACATACAAACTTTCATTTTTATATAGCGCGGCATACACAGAAGTTTTTCAAAAGTTTCATCACAATAAGATCAATGGTTTAGGAATGCATAGAGGACAAACATACATTTTTATATAATTTCTCTTTAGCGGTGACGACTCAAAGCGGTGCGCACTAGGTACGTAATAAAAATAAAAAATAAAAAAGCCTTTTATTTCTTACATTTAACAGTATTTTTAGTATCTTTACAATGTTTTGTTACTTGGTTAGTTACACTTATAATTTAGGTGTTAGTATTTTTAGGTAATTAATATAATAGATTTTTTTTATTTTTTATGTAAGAACCCCAGGTTGGGTAAAGGCCTCCTCCAAAGATGTCCATTTATCTCGGTCCTGTGCTGTTTGGTTCCATTTCGGGCCAGCTGTTCTTATGATGTCATCTTCCCATCTTGCCAGTGGTCTCCCCCTGCTCCTTTTGCCATGAGGACCTCTCCACAGAGTTACTTTTAAGGTCCATCTCTGATCTTTAAGTCTAGCCACGTGGCCTGCCCATTTCCATTTTAATTTTTGCGCATGGTTTAAGGCGTCAGTGGCTTTTGTTATTGATCTTATTTTTGTGTGTCTTATTTTGTCTAATTTTTTTATCTTAAGCATACTGCGTTCAAGTCCTCGCTGGCAGGTGGTGATTTTGTGTTTTACTCTGGTCGTATATTTCCAAGTCTGACATCCATATGTCAACACCGGTATAAGGCTAGTGTTCATAATCCTAGTTTTTATATATGTAGCCATGTTACTTTTGAAGATTTCTTTTAGACTCCAGTATTTATTCCATGTTTGCTGTATTCTCCTTTCTACTTCAATTTCATTGTTTTTTCTGCCAAAACTAATTGTCTTTCCTAAGTAGATGTATTTTTCTGCATATTCTAGTGGATTTCCATTTACTATAATTGGTATTTTACTCCTGTTCGTCATTGTCATAGTCTTAGATAGATTAATTTCCAGTCCCACTTTTGTACTAGCTTGCTGTAAAGATTCGATCATGAGCTGCAGCTGCGAACTTGTCTCTGATAATATGACTACGTCATCTGCGAATCTCAAGTGGCTTAAGAAGGAGCCTTGTATATACAGACCCATTTTTTTCCAGTCTAGTTTGCTGACGATGGCTTCAAGAATGGCTATAAATATTTTAGGCGATAGAGGATCTCCTTGCCTTACCCCTCTCTCTATGGGGAAGCTTGGGCCTAGAGTTTCCATCTTAATTCGACCCGTGTTATTATTATATATGCTTCTGATGACCTCTATATACACTTCGCTAACTCCTTGTTCCTTCAAGCTGTCCCATGTACTTACGTGTGTTACTGTGTCGAAGGCTTTTTGGTAATCGATAAAAGCTAGATAAAGGGGTCTTTGATGTTCTTGATACTTTTCTATAATCAATTCCAGGGTGTGTATGTGGTCGACTGTGGAGAAACCCTTTCTGAAACCGGCTTGTTCCACTGGCTGTCTGGCTTCTATTTCAGGACTAATTCTTGTATTTATAATAGTGGAAAACAGCTTATAGAGTGCTGGTAGCAGACTTATTGGTCTATAGTTGCCTATCTCTTTTGGGTCTCCTTTCTTATATATTAGAATGATATTGGATTCTGACCATTGTGATGGTGTTTCAGACTTTTGTAGTATCAGATTGAATAATTCGGCTAGAGGTTTGGCCAGTATTGTATATGCTATCTTTAATGCTTCATTCGTGATGTTATCCGATCCGGGAGATTTTTCTAGTTTTGTTCTCTTTATTGCTTCTATGATTTCTGATTCTTCTATTGGATTAATGTTCTCTGCGATATTCTGTTTTAGAATGTTGCTTTGTGTTATGGCTGATTTTGTCTTATCACTATATAGTTTTGTATAAAAGTCAGTTGCTGTGGTAATAATATCAGTTCGTTTGTTCAGGTTTTGGTCTAGTTTCTTCAATCCTTCGATCCAAGTTTTATTTGTTCTAAGTTCTTTGTAGGCCTTCTTTGTGCTTCCTGTTAGATATAGATGTCTTTCAATGATGCCTTGTCTGTATTTTACATAGTCATTCCTAATATATTTATTTACTAATTTATATAGTGCGCTTAGCTCATTTTTCATAGAACGCGATTTGTTTTTTGTTTTTTGTAGTTCTTGCCTTCTTTGTAACAAAGATATTGTACGATTTGATAGTATTTTATGGTGTTTATTTACATCTGTTTTAACACGAGCTTTTTTCAAACTATTTGTGATAGCGTTTGTTATATTGTCATAATAGGTTTGTACTGAGGTGTATTTCTGGCGGGCAGATGGGTCAGATAGTGTTGTAGACAAGTTTTCTTTATAGATCGATATTTCTTCTTCACTCTTTAGTTGGCTTATTTGTGTGTTTGTGAAAGTGGTCCTACTTCTTTTTTGTCCTTTTAGATTTAATGTTGCTCTTATTAACCTATGATCCGAGGGGAAATTTAGATTCATAGTACCAATGTTTTGAAATATTTTTGGTTGGTTGGATAGTATATAGTCAATCTCATTTTTAGTTTCACCGGTTGGAGATCTCCACGTCCATCTTCTGTTTTGTCTTTTTTTGAAACATGTATTTATTATTGTTAGCTTGTGTTCCAGTGCAAAATCTATAAGTCTCTGTCCTCTGTCGCTTCTTTTTCCATATCCATGTTGTTTCATAACTAAGTATTCTTCCTTCTTGGGTAAACCAATCTTCGCATTAAAGTCTCCCATTAGTATAATGTTCTTGTGGGTGTTTTCTAGTGCTTTGTCAATTGTTTTGTAGAATTCCTCTGTTTCAGACTCACTTGCTGTTTCAGTTGGGGCATATACTTGTATTATAGTGACCGTGAAACCTTGGATGTTCATGTTCAGTATTGCAACCCGTTCTGTCATACCAGTGAAGCTCTCTATATTGTATTTGTGTGACTTTTTTACTATGAAGCCTACACCGTACATGCCTGGTGTGTGCCCTACGTGACATAGTATAAAGTTCTCATGTTCTTCTATTTTTGTACCGAGCCGTCTCATTTCTGAGATCCCAATGATATTGTATTTAACTTTTTTTATTGATTCTTGTAATTCTAATAAGCGTTCATATGTTGATAAGGTCCTGACATTATATGTTGCAATATGTAATTGGTGAGTTATTTTCTTATTTTTGTTCTGTGCCAAAGTGATATTCTTCGGAGGGTTGTGGTCATAATCTTCCACGGTGACCAGCCGGGTTGGAAGATGTATGTTCTTAACTTTAATTTGTATGCTATTTGGCTCTGTGTTGGAGGAGGAGCTTGGTTGCTATGTTTTCTTGTCTTGATTACTGCTACCGGTGCTAGAATTAGTTGTGTTGGTAGTATTTTTATTAACTAAGAAATTTAACATGCCCGGTTTTACAACTCCCTCAGAGATGCTATTTGACCTTTTGACTGATGTATCAGAAAGTTGCACTTTGTTCTTTTTGTTTGTTTGTGTGATCCCGTCTAGTTTTGGTGCTGTGACATTATTAGGTGAAATAGGTAATTTTCTCTTAGTGTTTTTAGATATTATAATCAGTTTATCATACTTAATTACTGCTATGTTACCTTTCTCTCTCTCCAATTTCAGTTGTTCTTGTAGTTCCTTCCGTTTTTCCAGTACGTATTTTGGGTAGTCTTCTTTCACGTAGTACGGGGTGTCTTTCAGTTTGTTCCGTTCTTTCCATATTTTAATTTTTATACCTAAAGTTGAGAAGGTTACTACTACTGGGCGTGGTCTTTCTTCTTTCTTCCCCACTCTTTTGACTTCCTGTATGTCATTATAGGTTAGCTTGATGGAGAAATATTTGTCCACCCATTTGATAATATTACTCTCCAATTTTTCATATGATGTTTCAGTTTCCTCAATACCGAAAAACACTATATTTCTATTCCTTGCCTGTTTCTCCAGAAAGTAAATCCTGTTTTGCTGGTTTTCCACCATTTGTTTTAGTTTTTCATGTTTTTCATCCCATGCTAGGAGTCTTTCTTCGAGCATCCTATTTACATTCAGTGTGACTTGTTCCGTAACATTTTTTCCTGTTTCCCTTATTTCCGATCTTTGTTCATCTAGCTCTTTTTTTATTGTTTTAAGTGCGTTTAAAATTTCTTCCATTTTTGTTTGTAAATCCCCGGTTTGTTTTGGTATAGGTGGTTCTGGTTCGTAACAGTTTATAAGTCACTTTCAGTGTTTATTGATTTAGTGCCGTCTCTGATATTGGTACGTTATAGAGCGCCCTTGCTATTAGTCTACAGAATTTAAGCGGTCAGATCTTAGACAAGTATTTTCAATAAAAAATTTCTTATTCTTCGCTTGTAAACGGGCAATACTGCTTAAATTTTTGACTTAAAGCATGTAGGAATCCAAATCTTAAACAGCAGTTTGCAAGTCAATAGCAACGGGTTATGTTTATTTTCCACAGTATTTTAACTTCACTATGTTGAGTACCTCTTAGTCTGCAAGATTTAACGACCGGATCTTAGACTATGTATTTTCAATAAGGAAGTTTTTATAATTCTTCGCATTTAAACGAGCAATCTAGGTACGTACTGTTTGTTTATTAAATACCAATTTCAACTTTAAGAATATTAAAGTAGAGTTTAAGTTGATAATTATCCTGCTTCCTCGGTTTCAGTCGTGTGCGTTGGGCCTCATTCTGCCAGGTACGTACGTATAAAAATAAATAAATTTAACAATGTTTCCCGTGTTGGGTGAAATCCGGTCAAGTGCCCCTTTGTTCCAGGAAAAAAAGGAAAATGTATTTTTATCAAAAATTATTTCGAAGTCGCACAAATCAAAGGCTTCTTCCCCTTTTCGTCAGAAAGAATAAGTTCGTAATGAGACAGAACAGGTGTTCTTTGTTAGATCTCTTTCATTTAGGCGTACCTTCCCATCGTGTTGAGAGCGCCCTTTAAAATGTTACTCTAGGGTGTTCGCGGACTGCAGCCAAGTCTAAGGGTGCCTGACACTGAGACGTGCTTAACAGAGCAATCGGATAATTTATACTAGACTAACTTTTATCCGCGACTTCGTCTGATAATTTTCTCTTTGGTCATGCGCAACATTTTCGATTATGCAGATCACGAGGTCCTCAGTTCGATTCCCGGGTCGGGCCAATATTTGATAGGAACTTTATGATTGAGTTTCGATTTTTCGATGAGCACTTTAAGCCTTGCGTCCCGTTTATTATTACTACCATGTGACAATACTCTTTAAAGCCCATTAACCCGCATTGAAGCAGTGTAGCAGGTCTAAGCTTTAAATCCCTCTCTCATATGAGAGGCCTGTGCCCATCAGTGGGACATAACAAAAGGCTGTCTTGATTGAAGTAGTGGTTGGTCTTGTAGTGGTGGTGTTAATGGGACTGTGGTCTCGGTGTTGCCTTATAAAGTGCGTGACCACCCTTAGGCATTCCTTCAAGAAAGCCCTTAAAATTCTTAAGTAGCTAAGATCCGCCTCCATTGTTAAGAGAAAATTAAATCGAAGAGTTCACGTCTGTTTATGGAAAAAGTTAAAATTAAAGCGGACTTAGACCAAGCTGGTGCCTACCTACCTGACTGACTCTTAGTACTTACTTTCATTTTGTGAAGGTTGCTTTGTTTTTCTTCTTTGATCTACGAATAGCGTAGACCGAGAAATAATTTATTTTAAATAATATACGGCCTTTGTCAATGGAAATTTCAAGCATGCATTAGTGCAAAAAGCGCACTCAAAATGGTCCCTGTCGTTTTTCAGGAAAATGATAACATGAAAACGCACAAACGAATCAACGCAAGCTGACAAACACACAATCTCTTGCGTTAAAACGTATGTATCATTATACGTACCGACGTAAAAACAGTGATATGCGACTTAATTTTTTCCCGTCCTCTGTTAAATTATTGCAAAACTTTTCTCTCTTTCCGCATGATGAAACCATCGTCCGCGGAATCGGCCCGGATTGGTAGTTAAATTGTGTCATATAATGAGATCGCTCTCCGGAATGTAATTGCGCCGCCGCGCGCCGCCCGCCCGCCCGCCCAACGCCTGCCGCAGTTAATGCCACGGTGATGCATCGCGCGCCACTTTAAATACTATCTCTTGAATTCTGTCGACCTTGTTTTACTGTTCGCATCAAAGGTTTACATAATAATTACATTGTTTTTTTATCTTGACGGCAAGTATTTTTGTTTGGCTTATCCGCCGTAGTAAAAAATTTATAAAACGGACATTTTTTTTTAATCCATCAACAAGTTAGCCCTTGACTGCGATCTCACCTGGATGGTAAGCAACGATTCAGTCTAAGATGGAAGCAGGCTAACTTGGGAGAGTTATATGGCAGTGTTTTATTTCACTCATACACCTGAGGGGCTTACGAATAGATACGATAGGAAAAATGCTAGATAGTTAGTTGTAAAGAAGTTACAAATAAAGTTAGTATAGGTAAATAAAAGTCTTAATTTACTTTCTCTCTAACCCTCTAAGCTACTGCTTGTGTAAATAACTGTAAAGCGGTAATTAGGTGATGATTTATGGAATACAATACTTCACTGTCTCAGTGACCCATAGAGTATCTTGACCTCAGAAATTAGCATTATTTTCACGCTTATTTTGCGCTGCTTCGAGCCAGTTTGCTATTTCCTATTATTCATAGTAAAATTGTAAGTTTGTATTGTTAAAAAAAAGCTGTGATAGCCTAGTGGTTAGGACGACCGACTTCTAATCGGAGGTCGTGGGTTCGATCCCGGGCACGCACCTCTAACTTTTCGGAGTTATGTGCGTTTTAAGTATTTAAATATCACTTGCTTTAACGGTGAAGGAAAACATCGTGAGGAAACCTGCATGCCTGAGAGTTCTCCATAACGTTCTCAAAGGTGTGTGAAGTCTGCCAATCCGCTTGGCCAGCGTGGTAGACTATGGCCAAAACCCTTCTCACTCTGAGAGGAGACCCGTGCTCTGTAGTGAGCCGGTAATGGGTTGATCATGATGATGATGATGATTGTTAAAACTATTAGAGTCTTGAAATGTTTCTTCAAGTAGTCAGTTACAAAAGTAAAGCTTAATAAGAAAAAGTGCGAGTTCGATTTCCACTGTGAGCAATAAAAAGCTTAATCTAACTCCGAGTAACCGCCGATAAAGTGCTGATTCAGGTACACTTCCCGTTTACGGCGTCGTAACCCACGCTGGTTAAAGACCCGCCATATTGTTCCGAGCGTCAAGAGCACACTCTTCTCATGAATAACTCGAGCAGCGTTTTGCTGGAAGTCAGACCATCCTACTTACTATACTGACCCTACAAATCCCTGCCCTCCTAACATAATCTGTAAGAAACAATGTTTCATACGCCGGTTGGTAAAATATAAACTCTCATAGGAACACTCTTCATCCTTTATTCAAAACTTTGACAATTTGAAAAATTGTCCCTCGCTCACTTCTTTACGTTTAATAAAACATGTTCAATTCGTGCTCCTTTTATATTATTTTGTTTAATCTTTAAATTCATATAACAATCAACCCATTTAAATAGTTTAAATTACTTAGAATTTGAATGCCGATTTAATCTGTGTTTTTTTACCACATACGTCACTGCTGTTTGAGTCACAGTCATCGATCAATCCATCAATAATTCCTTGAGAAATCGGGCCCTGCTTAGAGTTTAAAAATCGATGGTTACGATAGTCATGAACCATTGTTATGTTGCGATTGCCCAGCTGAAACTCAGTCCTGCTCCTGCCCTATAAAACTCTTTTATAACGTCTAAAACTTGCAAGACGACCTTCTTGATGCGCAATCTTGTTTTGAATAAGTAAAACACAATGTAGCACCAAAGCCTCGCGTACACTAAGAGCTGGTAATCGGACCGACTCTATGTTTTGTACCGGTCCAGATTTGACGGAATTTGTTCAATTTTAAAACAATAAAAAAATTATCATCGAGATAAATATTAACATATGTTAATTCAAACTATACTAATGTTCAGAAAGGTTAATATTTTTCCACGCAATTTTTTTACGGTAGGAACACACCAGAACGTTTGACATGGTACGCCGCTATAACTTCCTTATCTATAGTAATTATAGTAATAATTAGTTTCACAAATTGGTAGCTGATGTAAATTTAGTTAACACTATGTAAATCTTACAATAGTTGACCTTTTCTATTGTAAGTCAACTTTGCAGGAAGCAAAAAACCGGCCAAGTGTAAGTCGGACTTGGACAGAAAGGGTTTGGTACCACTACACATAATATAAATTCTAACAAATAATATGTGACTTTAATGTTTATCATTTGCCATAGTAACACGTACTCTGCGAAAATTTCAATGGGCTGCCACGGCTGAAATTGTAAAATCCTGTGACATCAGAGGCTTAGTGGTAGGATCCGGTTTGGCACCTTTAAGAACAGCTTGATTAATTCGTTGACCATCTCTTAGACTACAACACAATGTAGCACCACGTCAGCAATGCATTGGAGGTTGAAAGTTTTGTATCATTTTGTCGACTGCAACTCCCATACAATACTCGTGTAGTAAACAGGAATCATTTCGCGAATAAAATGTTAAAATCTTTTCACACTCGTAAACTTGCTGGTGAAATGCTATTTGTGAGTACAATGCAAAAAATCGACGCATATGCAATGTGATGCAACGTTTTCCGAACAGATCGCATTTTCGGTAATACATTGTGCATATTTATTGCTTTATACATTACGTTTTCCTTTCGGAATTTTTCCGATGCCATTATTAAATTGGTGCTGCAGTAAAACTGATGTTCTCAATTTATCAGGCGATGCAATGAGAAGAAAAACGTGATAACAGCGCGAAAACGCTTTCTCGCGGTTCTTTCATATCGAAAACTTTATAGTCATAGTCAGTGCGAATGAAACTCGCGCAAAAATAGTTTTGTGCCTACAGATAGGTACATCTTATATCTATGTATATATATAAAACAAAGTCGTGTTAGTTCGAACACTTATAACTCGAGAACGGCTGGAACGATTTTCATTGTTATTGATTTGTTGTATTTTTCTCCGTCCCGAATAGCATAATAACTATTAAAAACATTGGAATATTGACGAAAAAATAAAATAAAAGAAAAAAACATTTTCCCATACAAAATGTTCACGGGTTTCGTAACTGTCAAACATCCCGTCGCGTGGATACGGTAAACTCTCTCACCTGTACCTACATATATAATTCTTCCGTAGGTACGTGTGTTTGTCATCTAATTCCTCCTAAACGGCTGGACCGATTTGGATGAAATTTTGTGTGTATATTTCAATGGGTTCCTGGATGGTTTGAAAGCACAATTACCGGGTAGATACAGGTAACCTACCGGGCCTCAGTAGGTGGCGCCAATGTCGGTATGTCACCGGGCAAGTCTGCCGGGTCCACTAGTATGAATATAAATTCGTAGCAATTTTATGGCCACAAAATGATAGCCGTCTGACCAACTGCAGTTCACCTTCTAAGAACGGAATCTTGTTTTTTATTACTTGTAGTTTTACTATCTAGAACTACAAATCTGCTTTAAAATGCACTGCACTATGCAAATGCAATGCTGAATGCACTTTTTTATGTCATTAAGGATATACATATACCTAGACCTACTGAATATAAACACATAACGGTGTAGCACACATATTATGAAGTTGCAGCTTAACATTTCGGAGTTATGAAATGAAACAAAACAAGAGAGATTATTTCAAAACTTCGGCTCGCAATTTAAAGTATCCGTTTTGATGTAACCGCCGCGCTCGCGGCGCCACGTTTGTCAACTTTCGAAAAAGTCCGGCCGCCACACTCGCTGGACATTTTTGCGGCGTTGCGGTTTTATTTGTTTTTAATTTTGAAACGAAAATAAGTTTATATTTTGTTGCTAAATGTGATATATAAACGAATGTCACTAATTTTGTGTTTGGGTAAAGACTTCTACGACGTCCTCTCGACCGAATTTTTGCGTGAGATATTATAGTGCACATTTGGGTGATGCACCCTATTTGCTTTAATCTCACAATCCGATGGGACGCCAATGTGACACGTCCGAATAGAGATCAGGTGCAAGACTGACGGTTTTACGTGCTCTCCGAGGCACGTACGTGTAACTGCGACCGCCAAATTTCCAGCTCCGGGCTTCTGCTGAAAAGGAGATGGCCCATCCCCAATACATTGTTTGCCCCAGAAAAAAAGTTTATGCGTCACGATGAAACTTTTACCTTTGGATTGGTTTTTCTGTGTAAATTAATAATAAATAGTATTCTTGACCCTAGATAGTATGGTTATTGCTTATTGAGCACCCTAACATCTCACCTAAAAATATCCTACCTAAAAAGTTGTGTTAGTAAAAAATATTTTGCTACAGATAATTTAAAGAACACAAAGTATTATTTGGTATGTAACGGCGTACTTAGTGATATTTGGAACTGTCCAACAGCTGATATTAATCAAAGCACTCTTCGAGATAGGATTATCGAAAGTAATGATATAATTAACACAACGATTATGAAACGCCATTGCCGCCGAGATGTCACAACACAACAGAGTCAAAATCTCTAATTCACGTTTCGCTCACGAATGTTCTGCTGCAAACTTATAAACACTGCGGAGCGTGAACTAGTGGTCAATTACTTGACGCAGACTGGAAGAATTTCACAAAACAGAGTAAAATTGGTAAAATACAAGAAAATCACATAAGCGCAAACATGCAGCTCAACGAAGTTCCTTGTATAGGGATGTTCGTCACGATCCAAATCCGATACTTACGTAGATCGATACAATGGTATACGACTCAGTTGCTGATTTTATCGATCAATATCATTCGGTACGGTTTGGTGGAATGATCACATTGTACAAAAAAGTCGGGCCAAAAATATAGTTCGATCACTGTCAGTTCACTGACAAACGTTAAAGATTTAAAATAATGTCAAAACCTAAAAGTAGTTTTTTTACCAACTTCAAAAAAAGGAGGTTCTGTGTTCGACCCATATGTACGAGTATGTATGTGACTACTATGATTTAACTATACTACGATTAAACCACCTAACTGAAATAATATATATTTTTTTGGAGTTGGCGCTAAACCACATGCAATTCATGTAAAATAAAAAGTAAATGCAAGTAAAGTCAGATTAGGTATCCACTTTTGAAGGCGAGCGCGGTGAACCATGATAGCCATGGAGCGCGAAGCTGTCCGGGATGCGGGGGGCACATTTTCAACTAGAAAAATATGAAAGTCATTTATCTCCGACTTCGAAAAAATATATATTATTTGAGTTAGGTAGATTAATCGTCAATCTAAATAAATAAAATATTATTTTAAACTTTTTAGTTCGAATCGATTGAAGTCGGTTCTTTTTTTTTTTTTTTGAAAAAAATATTAATATTAAACTCGTATCTGCGCATCGATTCGAATTGATACTTTTCTTCCGATACCAAGTAAGAATTGAAAGTAGTTATTCGATACCAAAAGTACTCGGTATCGAAACAAAAGTATCGAGTACTTGCTTGTATTGTATCGGACATCACTATAGTCTGATTTTTAATTACAGTCGTCATTTAAAAATAACACAGTTGTTGTCATGACAACTATGACAACAATCAAAAACAGGGTTACTAACTGAATTTCGATTTTACCCCTAACTAAAGTACCTGAAGTATCTGTCAGGCATTAGTCATATCTACATGAGGCAATTGATTTTTATTTACGTAAGTTTTGAATTTATTATCTTTTTTGTGGGAACTGTTTTATTTCTAGCAACATTAAAAGTCATCAAACGTCACGTCAAATAAAAATTAGACTATAGCTGTAAATAAAATGGCAGTAAACAATAACAGGAAATAAAAATACTTCTTTTTAGAATGATTTTAAAAAACCCCGCTAGTTCGTAGGTTTCTATTTTTGTCTTTCAAAATAATAATTATAAAGTAATTTTATTAGATTTATATAGTTAGGTCTCTTGGTATTTTTCACTATACAAACTTAAAACGACTCTGGGGCAATTTTGGGACATCTCCTTTCTTAATTTTTTTTTTTTTATTTATTTGGAAAACATACAGCTTATTAATTTAACATATTAGTCTAACTTATTCTAGATAATTACATTTAGCCAATTAAGTTTTCACAATAAAGAAACACATGAAATTTGCACACTTCCACTAGAAAAACCTAATAGAAAAACCACTTCTAATAGAAAAACCTAATAATTTTTTTTTTGCTCGACGCGGGTTTTGAACCCGGGACCTCTTGATCCGCATCTGAGTAAGCCACTACTGACATCAATGATCCAGTCGTCTTCTGTGTGATATCACGATAAAGAGGGTGTTCTGTAGCTATTTTGCTTTATATTTTTGTTTTTAAGTATAATTTAAAACAAAAATCTCTTTATAAAGTAAGTTTCTGTAGAGACTGCCAGTATAAACAAAAATGAAGAGGTTTTATGTATTTTTTACATGTATTTACAGTTTTTACGACGCAACGGAGTGTGGGACTCTCGATGTCCCTTAACAGCTCTATGCAGATGTCTCAAAGTAAAAAATATTCAAAAATCTGTAAAATATTGTGAGTGTTCTGGCTGCATGACATTATTTGAACAATAACGTCAGAAATGATAGGAAATTCAAAAACATAAAAAAGTATGCGGATCTAAAAATCCATTTGTTTTTTCGTCCGCCGCTCGCTTTTTATTTTACACCCATGACATTTTATTGTATCATTCCCAATTCCTATATTTTATTAGGGTACCGTACTCAAACGGCAAAAACGAGTTTTATTAATGTCACTCTGCTATTTGTCACGATTCTCCAGCTCGTCGACGGAATGTGTTACAAACCTAAAGTTAGAGTATTTGGTTAATGTTGGATTAGAAATTCAATTAAAATATTTTCCAGGAGGTTTCATATATGAAAAAGAAGACGAATGTTTTTACCATGGCATGTGTGTTAACATTGTCTAGATCTGATTGAGTAGAGTATTTATTTTTTAACTTCAAAAACAAAGATACTGGGTTTGGGGGGTATTTTTTCCTATCTGTTCTATCTCAAAAACTAAACTAGTAAAGAATCTGGAATTTCTGTACACCATGTTCCGATAACATGCATTAATAATGGAGTTTCTAAGCTGTGACCAATACAAAAGTAGGTACATTATTTTCAGTTGGTTATAATTATGTATGGAACTCTAATAGAGCGAGTTCTGACTCGCACTTGGCCGATTTTGTGTTTAATATGGATTTTGTGGACGCGTGACCTGTGATACCGGGGTGTTGAATAGGTGTTATTTATCTACAGATACCCATCGCATGTAACGTTTTATGTTTGCTAACCTTTTGAATAAAATTTTTGTAAAAACTTTGGCTTTCATTCATAAATAAACATATTATGCGTGTTATAGGTACTTTACAATTTTTTGATTCTGTTTTTCGAATCAATTTACCGGCGACTTCCGTTCTCAGAATGCATATCTCAGTGCTATATTTTATCTAAGTTGAGAAAAGAAATAAAAATTATTGATCGTGCAGTATCTAGTGAATTGTCAACTTTCTTCGATAAAAATAATTTTATAATTTGAAATCGAAATCTGTAGCAGAAATGCTCTGTAGGTCGTTAGATGTCGTAGTAAAAAATAATGTGGTGTACCTACCGCGTCGTCATTACGGGGCGCGCGGCATGCGCTCATTAAAATGGAAATAGAAGTAAACTTTGCGGTACGAGCCGCATTATTTAGATGGAAATGCGGCCAGTATGGTTATACCGAGCTAGCACAACTCGAAAACTTTACTAAATATTACATATCGAAAAACTGTAATATGTTAGGTATGCAAAATGAACCCAAAGACTCTTATTTTAAAGTCGTAATTCAGTACTTCAAATATTTATTTTACAACATTTCCGCTTGGGGCGCTGGCTGTAGATGAATGACTGAATGTATTGGCGAACTCAAACCTTGAAATAACCCAGTGCAAGTCCTTTTCACTCTGAATTAATTGTCTTTCGATATGTAGTATTTAGTAAATCTTTCGAGGTGTGCAAGCTTGGACTAACCATACAGATCGAGCCGGAGTGCCTGCCGCGAGCGACGTGGACGCGCGACGGCAAAACTCTTGTACTATACTATACCTACTGTGTATATTGTGATAGGTATAACCTGCGCGCATTCAGAATGAGATGCGACCTTTAGACATTGAGACACGCGCTGTTTGCCCGACAGCCGTGTCCTCCAACCAGTGCAACATGCTTGTTGTCGGTGCGAGGTTGCCATTTGAGCACGTTGGGACCCCAAGATCGGTTCTTCGAGAAATGGGCCCCACGGCATATTGTCATTGTTCACGCATATTTCCTTCAATCACTCTAGAGTTACGGATCAATAAATTTTATCGAATAGATTGATTGAAAGAGCTACAGAGTGACATAGAATACTTTATATCCTGGGAAAGAAAAGGCTTCCCAGGATTTTTTTAAACTCAAGGCCACGTGGACGAAGTCGCGGAGAATAGCTAATATTTAATATAGAAAGGGCCACAGTTGATCGCAGTAATATCTCACGCTGACACACACCAGGGGGCGTCCCGGAGTGTTGTTGTGTGCGCGCTGACACTCGCATGAATGTTTGGACGTTGGCCCCTTCAGGAGAATGTGTCCCACATTTGATACAATCGTGATTTATTTGAACCGTGTTCCATTCCAGCAGCCCAGGCACAATAATCGGTGCTAAAACGCTCTCTCGTGGCTTTTTCGTCGACAAAGCTTTGCAGCTCGGGCTGCAGCTCTATCATAATTTTAAACGTATGGTCCGTTTCAATAGAGTTGAGCTAAAATGTAAACCAACATACCTTTTTGCTAAAAAAACTACAGAATGGATTGAAATGAAACTTGGCACGATTTAAGTTTATACTACAAACTTAAATTGTGCCAAGTTTCATTTCAATCCATTCTGAGTGCTTAGTCTAAGTTTGGAGCACTCCAAAACTTTGTAGTATACTATTGATCGATTTCAGAGTAAAATGGACCTAAAAGGGCTTGTATTAAGGTTTGAGTTCGCCAATACATTGAGCATTCGAACACAGCGAGCGCCCCAAGCAGAAATGTTGTAAAATACATATTCGAACTATGGAATTACGACTTTATATTAAGAGTGTTTGGGTTCAGTTTCTTAAAACGAGTGAGCAAACGAGTCGCAAAACTATTTATATGTGTAAAATCTTAGACTAACCGTACTGTAGTTTTTTTAGCAAAAAGGTGTGTTGGTTTACATTTTAGCTCAACTCTACTGAAACGGACTATAGTTTGAATCGTTTTTATTATAGCTTTAGTTTTCAGCCAATGGCAAAATATTAGCTTAGTGAAATGAGGATATTTGTAGAGAGAGAGAACTGCTGGATACAAGCGAGTATGTCCAGCAGTGGACCTCTATCTGTAGACGATGAAAAAATGTGGTTTTATAAAAAGTGGTAACAGAATTCATTGTAATTTATATTTTAAGATACCATATCGATTTCAATGAATTTCCAAACTTATACAATGTCGTTTAAACGAATAGGTATCTAATATTAATTTACTTCTGATGAACTGCAATCTATTTTCGTAAAATTGGTTTCGTAAAATCTAGGTAATTAATAGATATTAAAAATTTTCATTAAACTAATTCAAAATCGAACTTTTTTTTTGCATTAAGAATCCTATTTGAAAAAGGTTTTTCTTTCTTGTAATTATTGAAGGACGAAATCCTTCTCTTGACATTCCGAGTCACATCTGTAGATGTTTATGAGACGCGATGTCACAAAGGGTACTTCATTAGGATGGCGATACGAATTTGAGGAGGCGGGAAAAGAATGGCTGACAAACGACATGAATCAACGGTTGAACAAATGCAATTGAGCCTTGTTACATTTCACTCTTCATTACGTACCGTATTTTTGTTATTATACGCAGTATCCACCACCACTACAGCCTTTTAACGTCCCACTGCTGGGAACAGGCCTCCTCTCTCATAGGAGAGAGGGATTTAGAGCTTAGACCCGTCACGCTGCTCTAATGCGGGTCGACGGACCTTAACGACTATTGTCACATGATATTGATAATAACCGAGACGGACTGCTTAGCGTGCTCTCTCAGGCATGGGAGTGATACATCGCCAACTACCACCTCCGGGCTGGCACTGAGAATTTCTTGATAGAAAAACCCAATACCTAACAATAATTTTCTCGACCCGGTAATCGAACCCGGGACCTCGTGATCTGCAGTCGAATACGCTAACCTCTAGAGTCTAGACCAACGAAGCAGTCAAATGACCCACAGGCTGCACATATAAAGTCTGGCGAAATGACTTAGAAAGCATTACTTCATCGTTAAATAATATAATATGTACGCCGTTCACTGCGATCGGATATTACATCGGACTGCAACAACTCTCCCTCTTCATGTCGTCGTGTAAATCAAGTCATGTCATGTAAAGTACCAATACTTAATATTATATTCCTAAACGCAATTATGCGCTTTCTGATGCGAGATCGCCAACATAAGCTCGCCTATTGCCACATCAGCTTCGCAACCTGTTGACCTACGAAGACGATTCTGGATCTACTATACGCTACTACTATCCAATGAAACCACAATGAAACTACATAATATTTATACGAAAATCTGTTAATTCACAGGCACAGGTATTAGTTTCATGAGCATATTTACAAAGTTGCATTGAGTTTGATTGGCTATCAATAACATAGGAATCAAACTTCATTTTTAACCGACTTCCAAAAAGGAGGAGGTTCTCAATTCGGCGCGTATGTTTTTTTTTATAGGATGCGTTCGGGAAAGCGCGAGGGAGATTCCTCTTCTTTTAATTCTCACATGTAAAATAATATCTAATATTCGAGTAATGAGAATAAATTGCACTCCTTTGCTCTATTAGTACAAGAAATTTATAATAACCTGCGAGTAGAGCATGCCCATTAGTTATATTAAAGAGATATTCCGTTAACAAGAACAGCTTTCCGCGTAATTAATTCATCGCATGACCATACTGTATTCACTCCATTTTGTTCGGATATCGTAGAATTACTCACCTACTCTCTGTTGTATGAGTATTAATTTCGCTACCGAAAGTAAATTGTATCACAACGTAACAGATTGGCGGGTGTTTCGACAAAATAGGGGGACGTGTGTCGTTCAAATATTCATGCAAATGTTCCGCCTGTACTGCGACCCGCCCGTGAATGATGACTTGATACAGACAACTGTGTAGATACGGCAGATACCTACACCTCTGCGACGTAGCGGTGAGCGCTGTGGTCTACGGGACGTCTCAGGTTCGATTGCCGGTAGAGCAATTTGGGAATTTATTATTTCTTAATTGTTTAGGTCTGATCTGGTGGGAGGTTTCGATTCTGCCTAGTTATTACCGGCAGAGATGTGACACCAAGTAATTTCGGTAGCATTTCGGTGCGATGCCGCGTAGAAAGCGATTAAGGAAAGCGATTAAGGAAAGGATTAAGCGAGTAGTCTGCTTCCATCTTAGACTTCATGTCATTTACCATTAGATGAGATGTCAGTCAAGTGCTAATTTGTCATAGAAAAAAAAGAATGATACAGTTAGATACTGCTGGCTATCTCCATTCAGACAAAAATAACGTACCTATTGTACAAGTCAGACAGTCGGGCAAAGTAATCAGCTACATCTTTTCATGTTCTGTTAGGTATACACTCGTAGGTACTTATTGGAAAATTATTCTAAAAGACCTGTTTCACAAGAACGGCGGACCGTTATTCTAAATTGGAAAAATTTCTGCAAATTTTCTAAAGCTCGATTGAATTTCCAAACTCCACACACGTCGAGTGTGTGAAGAAATGTGGAGCGTTTTATTATACAGTGCATACTTTCCCCCCGGCCCTCTCTGGCCCCCACTGGCCCCCTCTGGTACCCGCCGGCCCCCTTTTAGACGAGCTCAGTGGGAACAGAATTAGAGAAAACTTGTCTTGTTCTCATACATACGTTATAAGCACATTTTCCAGTTACGAGTAGATACCCTAGATACTCCACTGTACGTGTAAAAGGTAGAATTAATGTTCTCTGTGTCTGCTAAGCATACTAAATTTAGTATTATAGTTTACAGCACAGGACCGGAAGGGAACTCTTAAGGGAATTTTAAAATGTTCGTACGGCGAGGTACGTTATAATTTTAGTAAGTTTGTCTGTCTTACTGATACGTACCTATTCGATTCAGATTAACCACTGAACATAATTATTTAGATACAATATATTAAAATACTTACTAAAACTCTAAAAATCTTTTTTCTCGAGAGATACAAGCTGTTTTTCTCACATAGGTACCTATTGGTAGACTTTGTAGTTCGAATGATTTTTTTTTTAATTCACCTGCAATTTAATTCTAGACTGCGATCTCATCTGATATATGAGAGTGTGTATCTTATTGTAGTCAGACGACGAAGCAGTCAAGAAGGAAACGGATCATCCTGAAAAACGTATGCCAGTTTTTGCCAAACCCTGAACGATAGTAATCCGGAACGATTTTTATGAGACATCGTACCGGTTGCTAAATCGCTTGGCGGCACGGCTTTGCCAGTAAGGTGGTGACTAGCCAAGGCTGAAGCTTCCAATCAGACCGGAGCAGTGACAATTTAGAAATTATAAATTCCCAAATTGCCCCTGCCGGAATTTGAACCCGGATCCTCCCATTTATCACACCACAACGCTCACGAACGCGCCCGGGAGGTTCACATACGTACTACATATAAATACAGAATAAAATAGGTATACCGTACGATTCCAGATCGCGTAATGCATTTGAAAGACGAAAGAAATAACGTGGAACTTCGCCGCTCGTTATAAAATGCAAGCCGCGTTCAGTCGACGCGCGCTAAACGTAGGGGCTGCATTCTGATTTCTTATGTTATTTACTATGCTTATTGCAACGGATTTGCCTGAAGTGAAAACCAAAATAATCACACTAATATTATAAAGGCGAAAGTTTGTGTAAGTGTGTGTATGTGCGTGTGTTTGCATATGTTTGTAACTCTTTAAAGCCGCAACTACTGAATCGATTTGGCTGAAATTTTGAATGGAAAACCGGAAATCCACGATTCCCTCGGGATTTGTGAAAAACCGAAATCCACACGGGCAAAGCCGCGGGCAGAAGCTTGTTAGGTATATACTTCGTAAGAGTGTCATAACAAAGTTTACATAGTAATTGTATATTGTAGAGTGTACACTTGTACAGTATCCTGAGGATGCCCGGAGCATCCTCCCTGCCCAACTCTGTCAGGGTGAAACGTGCGTCGAGTGTTTTGGAGGGTTTGTGTGGTGTTGCGTGGTGGTGGGGCGTATTGTTGTGTTGTTGCTAGTTTTTCGTGCATGTATGGAAGTTGAAGAGCGGGCCACAGCGCATGCTGTATATACAATTCCACTATCATCAATAATGGAAATGCCTATCCAAAAAAATTTATGAACATTATAAAATCACACCTCACTAAAAATGGAATCCACACAAGTTCTAAAGCAGATGTTAGCTGATCTCCTCACTGCACTGCTTTGATATGCATTGCGTCGACTTCCGCATTTGCATGTTATAAGCTCCATATTTCATAGAGAGTGGACGAGACCGAGTTACATTAGAAAAACTTCATTTTGCAATAAAAGAATTAAATAGTTAAATTCATGGACCTTTTTGCATTCACACTAGAGAATTTTTTATGCACTTTCTTCGAAATTGCGTGCAAACTGCAATTATGCTGTTGGTTTTCAGTCATCTATACACCTGAGGGTACACGTGTGCTGACGCTGCGCGTTCGGGCGCGTGGTTGCCGTTCCAGCGTTTGAGACACAAACTTCTATCGGTTCTCCTACGGGCTCCACTCAGTAATTCTTCACGACTCATTGAGTTCGATCGGTGATTCTCTTTATTCTACGGATCTTTTCATTATCGATTTGATAACATGGAGAAACACCGAGTAGTAGCAGGCTCCATGGAGTTCTGAGTAACCCTCAACTCTCTTATATGATGCTTATTATTTGTTATCTACCACGCATCATATACCATCACTGGCAACACGTACAGTTCGATTTTTTTTTCTTCAGTTACTGAGGGACTCAGATAAGACATCTCGAAGCTACCTGAACCCTGCCCGACCGACTGGGTTCGACGATTGCCCTCTTTCTTGAAACTTAAGCTACTTAACAGGACCGTGTCTCCCAGGTGCATATTATACTTGTCTACAGTTTCGAGAATGCAGAATTCTCAACGATTATTCGCTGGAGCGCGACTGCTGTAGTTAAACTATTATTATTAAACCGCAAAATGCTCGTAATAATTAACGAGAGCAAATCTAGCAGCTCCGCGTACGCTCGCGTACACTCGCGTACACTCCGCGCCTCGCATTAACATTATTATTATTCTTATTCAAAACTACACTAACCTCCTCGCGAGCGCTTTCTCGTTGCGAAGCGGCGCAGACATAATACGATAACTCTAATTAAAACAACTACTTATATTGTTAGTAAATAAAGCAATATTAGTTTAACTATTGGAGTTTACTTAAGTGATGTATGGTAAGGATTTAGATCCTACTATCGAGATGACGATACGAGAGCACGTTGAGCCGAATTGGGTTATTACTACTTTAACAATAATTTTCAATTTTTCCTTAATGGCTATGGATTTCTTGAAACTCCCAGTCTGTAAAATCGGTTTAGAATTGTACGCAGAACATAATTTATACCAAATAGATTCAATATCTTGACCCTAACAACACTGGCGTCTGGCTGTTTGGACTATTCTTGCGTCCTCCATGTTTGCTCTGTTCCTATTGTGAAATAATATTTCTCATAGCATTGTCTTTAGTTTTTATTCTGATTTAATTTTATTAATATACGTATTGTCTTTCTTTGCGCAATTTATTTGTATCCACAAGTATAATTACCAGACTCTGGTGAAAAAATTAGAAACCGATTTGAAGGAATCCCGGGAAAATGCTAAAGAGATGATAGCGGATGTGATAATATTCACTGGATACAATACATACCTGTATGCCTAGTCTCACTTTGCACAGTTCGAAAACTTTACTAAATACTACTGATTGAAACACAATGACTTCAGAGTAAAATGGACTTAAACTAGCTTATTTTAAGGTTTGAGTTCGCCAGTAAATTTAGCATTCAAAAACAACCAGCGCCCCAAGCAGAAATGTTATATACGACTTTAAAATAAGAGTCTTTGAGTTCATTTTGCATTACATATTACAGTTTCTCGATACGTAGTATTTGGTAAAGTTTTGGAGGTGCCCAAACTCTGAATACCTCTGTAGTTCTTGCACGGGAAGCTTCGAAACGGAACAGGTAAAAAGGGAAGCTTTTGCAGCTGCCATGTACAGGCAATTTGTTGCTTCAGGAATATAACCAGTGAAAACGTAACATTATGTCGCCTGCTAAAATCGACGAAACGTGCTCGATTTTAACATTGTTATCGACCCCTGCTCTCCATTTGCAGCGACCCGGTGACTTGTATTGACTTGTTACGCTACTCAGGAAATGGACAAAAGAAACGACAAACGAGCGGCGAATTCCACTCGATGTAAATTTTTAAAAAGGGTTCACGGCACGTTCAGTGCAAAAAAAGAATTCAAACTTCAAAATTCGTTTTACTAATACCTACTATAAGTCTGTTTGTATGTCTAAGTACACTATACTTATAATAAAAATTCTAGCTGTCTATTCACGTATCATTCATCCAAATGAGCTGAATTTGACCTAGACATAGCTTGTATCCTGGAGACAAAAATAGGACATTTTTCATCCCATAAAAGAATTTCCCCATGAACGTAGTTGTAGGTATCAGCTAGTAAACTATATGAGACTATACGTACAGGAAATCTTAGCTATAACTTGAGTCATATAAAAAAATGTTAAGCCTTGTTTTGTCTTGCGACTGTATTGTCTGGCGTCCGCGTCGTCTGTGTTTCGGTATTAAAACAAAGCGATTCGGTGACGAGTGGTTACTGCTCATAAAATATTTTAATCAAGGCGGGAATTACTCGGGTATAGTGCGGGAGATGATGTCTCACAGCGCCGGGCGCCGCACCGCGGGCTCCGGGTTATTCTGTGCTCCGGGGCTCGGGCCTTTGTGAAGGTTTACGTCTTGTTGTTAAACGCCTACTAACGAATGCTCTTCCCCAAAATGTGTGATGTACGATGATGTTTATTCGTAGAATCCGCGCGCGATCAAAATGGGAATGAAATTATGAATTGTCAGATTTAGAGCGAAATAGGGTTATCAAAGAAGTTCTAATTATAACTAATTATTTATTTGTCCGATCACTCATATTTTCTCCCTATAGGTATTTGGAAAAGTCGACTAGTTTCGGAAGTCGAACTATAATAATAGAACAGTAATACAGATATAATTAAAAACGCAAAAACAATCTCTCGTCTTCGTAGTAAAAAAAAGATAATCAAAGATAAGTAATAAAGATAATCAAGGGTAAACAAAGATAATCTACAAAAACCTGGCTTATTAATAAAAAGTTACTGGGACGATTGTTAATCTATGGGCCAATAATTAATTTAAGTCGCCGTTGTTTCAAACTACAAATTAGGTAGTTACTAAATATAATTTTAATTTTTCTGGCAATCGAGCACGGCACGGCATTCAAATGGCAAAACTTCTAAATAGGCAATCAAGTTCCTTACAGAGTATTAATTACAATACCAAAATAGTATAATGTGCTGGCAACATGCATAAATTAAAATCAAAAAGTTGTTTACTTTAAATTTTTAACCCTAACTGATCTACATACGCGTTCCACTTTGTGTTTTACAAAACACTGGGGTGTGGGGGGAGGGGGGGAGGGGGTCAACAGGGTGGCAAAACATTTAACCGGTAAATAGCATACGTTACCTAAATAGTACACGGGCACACTTGCGACATAAACCTGAGGTTTTACGTTTTTGGTCGGTCTGTACTTGACTTCGTCTAAGAGATGATGTCTTATAGATTAATTGCACTAAACTGTAAAACTGGTTGAGATCTTGAGAGCGTACTTTGATTTTACTCTACGAATAACAACGAGACAGTATTATAAATTATATTAGGACAAAATATACGCTCAGTACGCTTTATTAATCTCAGCCTTAGTGTCCTACGAAGTGTCGTAGTGCCGTGACATACGACGTGATTCATGTCTTGTTACGTCACACAATATGAAAGCTGCGCTGAAATGCTCACTGAGAATATCTATTTCGGTTAAAAGTTGATTATTTATTACAGATTACGTACAAAATCAGCTGGAAATTAAGCAACAGCTGCTTAAACCGTTTAAATTATAAGAAAATAGTGTACTGTAGAGTGATACTTCTTAAAAAGTTTAAAAAATAGTTTGCACACGCTATATTTCAAAAAATTAACTCTCTATTATGAAAAATTTTATTTTATCAACACAACTGAAAATCGTATGTGGATACTTTGTACTGTCCATGCGGAGTCGGGTAATTTGTGTACACTTCAACTTCAAGCGACTTCAGTTACCGGCGACTGTCTTGTCGCACGCGTGCGCGCGCTCGCTCAGCCATTAGATATGCGCTCGACACATTACACTTTCACAACAAATGCCATTTACTTAACCCTTTTTCGCGAAGTGGTTCGGTCTACTTCGCCCCTAATACAATATTCCGCTTTGATCCCGGCATGGCTTCTTGTTGACTTATTTATTGCCTCTTATCATTCCGTTCCATCGCGTCTACCAAACTAGTAATTCTTTCTTTATTTTTAAAATTAATATTTGTAGTAAGGAGGTTTTTGAGTTGTAGATGCCTGCGACTTCGTCCGCGTGAATCCCGTAAAAATCTTCTTTGAATTCCCGGCGTAGCTTATTGCACTTCCCGGATTCAAGCTATCTCTGTACTGAATTTTGTTACATTTCGGTTCTTATTAAAGTAAACTTATTCATTTTGACAGTTCTTATTTCTTAAAAAAAAAAAAATGCAGCCAAAACATTCTAGTCTCTACCTGCCTGTGAAAGTCTCGTTAAAATTGCTACAGCCGGTCCGTACTACTAGCTTGGACAAACAAACAACCGGCAGACAAAAAAACGTGTGACAAATATACGTGTGTTTGGGTTATACTTATAAGTTGTAACTAGTATCGTTCAAATAAGCATAATATAATGAGCTTAATCAAAGAGGCATAATTCCTTCCAAGACATACGCTTCAATTATTCATTTATTTGTCTAAATATAATTTTAAGAACTTGGTGCACGCCAATGTGAACAAACTCTTAACAAAGTAGCGACCTAGAATTCATTTTTAGCATTTACGGCAATAGAAAGGTGATTTATGCTCGGGGTGAGTTAAAAATTACGCGGACTCATTTATCTACATCTTAATTGCGGCTTCGCATTATGGCCGGCTGGCGTGAAAGGCCGACGGTTTAGCGACTTCGAGGCGAGATAAGGCTAAAAACTAAAACCTTATTATAAACTTTACAACGCCTATATTTAACTACCAAGGCGGAATGGTATGTACCTACCAGTATTTCCGCATAAATCCCTACTAACTAATAATTAAAATGCCAAAGTATATGTCCGTTTGTTGATTTGTCTTTCAATCACGCTGCATAAGAGTTAATGATTAATGCTATTTTTGGTTTAATTGAGGACCTATTAGAATGATATGCAAAAGTATTATTGGTAGTAAAATTTATCGGGAATTCAAAGAGTGACTCCACTTGTAGCCTAAACCAAACTGGTTCATCATATCTACCATTTTGCTTAGGTATATCATAATCGTATATTTTAACTAGCCTGCTAATATTATAGAACACAAGACGAAATTAAATGGGGTAAAAACAAACAGACATAGTACACACCTACTATTTAATTATGACATAGGTACATTAGACCGCTAAAAACATAACTTCTTTCCTTTCTTCCGCTATCGGGTAATTGTGCCATGCTTTAAATTCATTTCGTTGAAACAACAAACACTATTTATGGAGGTTATAATCACAAAGCTATTTCAAAATTACATGAAAACTGTAAGTATTAGAGGCCTTAAATACCGCTTTAAAGGTTTGAACTCCGCGCCGCGCGCCGGTTGAAATTTAATCACAGGATTTCACGAACATGTTATCAAAAATACCGAAATTGTAACCTAAAAATATACTTAAATTAAAAAATGTTTGAAGAATATTTATTCCTGATATATTTAGTGGGTATGTTTAAATATAAGAATAAACGCTTGTGAAACTTGTTGTTTCATTTGTTTGAAAATAATTAAAAATTGTAATTCCGAGTGTCTTTATTTTGTGTAAAGGTTTTTATTAAATTTGTGTCACCATTAGTAATCAATTTCAGGTGTTTCTAATGCTTAATATATTATTATCTCTCTTTAGGGTTCCAAGGATTCTTATAGGGCTAAAAGATGCCCTAATAATGTAATCTAACTATGCTGTCCGTCTTTCTGTCCTTCCATCTGTCACAGATCTCTATACATTTAAAATTTGGATATTTTTTATTTTCAGAAATAAAGAAATTGTCATCAAATATGGCAATTTTAGACCATTTTTGTTACGAGATCTATCTGAGAAATTAGACTAGTTAGGAATTTGGTATTTTCGTATGCTATAAAAACGCTGCATTTAAACAACAAATACCTAAAGAAAACAAGTTTGTAAGCTGTGGCAAATGAATATTTCTCTCGTGTGCACGGAACTCTGGTAGAGCGAGGCCTGACTCGCACTTGGCCGATTTTATTGAGAACCTGTACGTTTACCAACCAATTTGTACCAATAAGCAATAACTTAAAAAATATATATTATTTCGTGGCAGTTACCCAGGCCCCGGCAATGATCGGCGTCATTTTCGGGAGCCACTTAATATCTGTATGAAATACGTCGCAATGTTCAGGTATTTCCGCTCCCATTCAATTTGGTCTCTTGATTTATGTGCTGTGTGTGTCGCCTTGAAAGGAACGATCCAAACCAAGTGACAACGGGAAATTGGAAACGGACCTCGATTTATGCCTCTCAAGTGTACAGGCCTTATTTTAATTTATTCATCTACAAGTTAGCCCTTCACTGCGATCTCACCTGATGGCAATTGATGATCTAGTGTAAGATGGAAGCTGGCTAACCTGGAAGAGGTATGCTAGTTTTTTAAAGCCATAGCCCTGATTGGTTTTACCGGTAGGGTGGTAACTAGAGAGTAAGGGGAGGTAGTAACGTGAGACAATTTAGAAATTACAAATATTATATAATACCTGTTTATCAAATGGAATGAAAATAATACTTAAGTGAGAATTATTCACAAAGTAAGCATAATTATATTTTGTTCATTACACCAAAATGTTCAGAGAAAATTCAAGTTCTAAACAAATCTAAACCACTCAACGGTAAAAACACAACGCAACAAAACATCTATCAAAAATAACAACACAATCACTCGAAAGCGTCCTTTTACGACCAAGGATAAATTATGATAGTAAAAATTACTTATTTTTGCGCCACAAAACGCTTAATTTTGCGGCATCCCTTAGTACGAGTCTGTACAACTCGACAGTGTTGATAAATATCTACTAAAATACTATAATGCTAGAGTAAATTGGACCTAAAGACTTTTAAAATCAATTTTATTTTGATACTAGCTAATGCCTGTGAATTCATCCTCATTTTACGTTTTTGAAAAATCCCCTTGGAAACACTTTTATTCTCTGAGATAGTAGCCTATGCCCTCTCAAGGATGCAAGCTATCTTTCATTCAGTTTAGCGGTTAGACTGAAAAAACCAACTTCTTGGATTAAAAATTAGCCTAGATTACCTACTGTATTTTTAAGTCCCGTAAAAATCGGTTCACTCATTCCGAAGCCTGTATAAACAAACAGACACAATTTTTAAATCTTGTTTTTGTGTTATGGACTATGGTACCATTTATGCAATCATAATAATTATGAACTTAATTATGGTCCGTTTCAATAGAGTTGAGCTAAAATGTAAACCAACACACCTTTTTGCTAAAAAAACTACAGAATGGATTGAAATGAAACTTGGCACGATTTAAGTTTGTAGTATAAACTAAGTTTGTAGTATAAACTTAAATCGTGCCAAGTTTCATTTCAATCCATTCTGTAGTTTTTTAGCAAAAAGGTGTGTTGGTTTACATTTTAGATCAACTTTATTGAAACGGACTATATAGGTGGTTGTTTTAAAATTATAGACCAAAACTTTAATTTTATTTACTTTTATAGATACTAGTATTAAGGGAGAGTCCGGCAGTACGGGCCGGCATCCAGTACTGGCCAGTTGCTATTTCTAAGATTATATAACAGCTAACGCTGACACCATTAGCTCCATTTAAGAGCGTTGACGCACGGACCCGCTTCGCAAGTTTAGGCATTTACCTGGGATTCTTTGTTTACGTGAATGAACGGGCTGCTCCAAATGCAGTGTAGTGTAACAAACCGTTTTGATCTTTTTACAATTTTCAAACGGGCTATTATTTTTTTCAATATTCTTAAGCACCTATACCTAAGTTTTTAGTTCGTAGATTTTAAATTTTATAAAGCAGGCATAATTAATGTATAATGCTTGAAAAAGACCTTATAGAGTAGACCAGTACATAAAAATTATAATTGGAGAATATAGTACAGCTTCTGATATTGATTTTTTATATGCCTACTCGTGTAAGGGTAAGATAGTGAAGAAAAATGCAGATTCATTCAAAATCAAAATTAAAAAAAAATTAATAAAAGTAATTTTTTTTGTTTTCGCACCCAACCTAACGTAAAAATAAAACAGAGAGCAATAAAAGAGATAAGCACCTGCAACGCTAAAGCAGTTTTTATCACACTGACAATAGCCATCAAGGGTCGATTGCAATAAAAAGAAAATTCATGTTCGAAAATATAAATAAAATTATCAAATAAAGTTGCTCAAACGATGACCACGTGCAAATGATAGTTAGTATCTAATCTCTTGCAGGTGTTGTGCTAGTGTAATCCATTTACCACAATAACAATAGAAAATTATTGCACGGGTAAAAAATTATCAGCCATTTTATAAAACAATACAAAAACTAACTTTGTGTTATTGCGATAAATTGTGCCCAACAACCTAGGTATTGTGCCCAACATAGGTGTATGAACACCTATGGTGTGCATACCTAGAAAACATGCTGTTTCTAAAGTTTTTTTTCATCAAAAAGTCTAAAATAACCAATGTCCATGACTGCGATACTAAATTTCGTCCAAATCGGTAAAAAGAATAGGCCGTGAAAACTATCAGACTGAGAGACACACTTTCATATTTATAATATTAGTATGGATTATTTAAATAAAAAAATTATACTCTACTAGCTTTTGCCCGCGGCTTCGCCCGCGTGAATTTGGGTTTTTCACAAATCCCGAGGGAATCATGGATTTCCTGTTCCCGTTCTCGCTCCCTTTTCCAACATTTATACCTACTTTCAAGAAAGTTTGCCTATATCAGCCCGCCATGTTGATTTTGATGTAATTTCCCGATTTTAAATTTTAATAGTTACCGGACGATAGTTTTTGTATACGATAGCTATTTTCTAGTTCATTTTCCACATAATATTATGTAAGTATATGTTGGCCGAGAGTTCGTCAGCGTGGATTTAGGTTTTTAAAAATCCTGTGGGAACTATGTCAATTTTCGAGACGCAAGCTACCTCTGTACCTACCAAATTTTGTATAAATCGGTTAAACGGACGGACCTTTAAGAATTCCGTGAGAACTCTTTAATTTTCCGAGATAAAAAGTATCCTATATCCGTCCCCAGGATGTAAGCTAACTCTGTACCTAATTACATAAAAATCGGCAGACAGACAGACACACTGTCGCATTTATAATATTATATAGTATGGATTACTGATTTACAACTATAATCCTCAACTATAACTATAATATAAAATATTACAATTATTAAAAATACGTAAAAAGTTTTAATCTATCTGTAAAAAAAAATAGCGAGCATTAAAAATATCTAGTATTGAATAGTGACAGTCGCACTACAATTTTACGTATATTCCATGTAATCCAATAAGAATTGCCGAGACAAAAAGCGTTACGTCCGTTCGCGGAGAAGCCTCGGCTCATACTAGTTTGCTAGTTCAATTTCCTACTGCCTCATTCTGCGTTTTGGTGTATGTTTCTAAGTTATATTTTGGAAACAAATAGTAATTAATTTTAGATTTTTTTTTACTTATATTATTGCTAATATGTTTTACTTTTATATGTACTTAATTTTACTTATAAATGGCGAAAATTAATCTACTAAAATGACGGTTTTATATGTCTATAATTTACTGAAATTAAAATTCCTTTGCTTGGATTTTTATGATGTAAAAAACGCCAAATTAAAAAATGTTTTCTTCCATGTCTTTAGTTTAGGGCATTTCCTTTCATAAATATATCTTTGTGTGTGAATTGAACAAGTAACTTTTGACGTAGTGAACGTCAAAGATTCCACGATTCCCAAAATTCAAAAATAGGCTTTTGGTATTTTGGCAATAAGACAAAAACTATCAATAAATTGCAAAATGTTGTCTTCCAATTCCCTAGAACACAAAATTCTCTACAATGTAGTATAAATAAGTTTTCAAGTAAATGCATAAATGAACAACATATGAAGGGTCAAAATAGCTTAAAAATGAGCTAAAACGGCGCAGAACGCATCAACGCTCTTAAGTAGTTCACTTTGACAAGTCTATGCCCAAAACGGGGGCGACCTGTCAGCTACCGACTAACTGTCAGTGCAAAGAATTGCGTTGCGCGCGGTGACATTCGTTACACAAGTATTGTACCGGGGGTGATAATTGAATATTATTGGAATATATCGACAATAGTTAATCGTGGTATGTATTTATTATTTATATAGCTACAATAATAATGTTTTAATTGATGCTTTATACGTAACATTTTATAATTGAGCGATCTCGAAATTTTATTTCGCTTCCTCCAGTACGGGCCACGAAATTGTCCGTCAGTACCGGCCACAGGTTGAGTTTATTTTAAATGGTTTAATTTCTTTATAGGTACATAAATATGTTAGATGATGACAATGGACGTGAAAGGAAGACAAAGAAGCGCACCTGGGATCCTGCCATAATGCATAGAGCCGTGGAAAAGTTTTAAGTAGGCACAGAAATGAATGCGCGTCAGGCTGAGATTCAAAGTACCAAGAATGACTTTAAATGTAGAATTAAAGCTATTGAAAATTATAAAGAGAAAAATAATAAAGCTTTAAGCCTGCTATGGGTCGTTTCCACGACACAAACATTTTGGAACTATTAAACCAATAAAATATGTGATTATTGCCTAGTATAAATGGTATTTGTTTCTGGCCCGTACTGGAGGACAATTTTTTTACTATTAATTTTTAGTGTCTTTAGATTTTATTAATAAATTTGATTCTTTCCAAATATATTGATGTTACATTATTTTTATTTATACATTATGAGTTATTTTACATAAATCAGCAAATATATAACATATTACTTTGGAGATTTTAATTTTATACCAAATAAACCTTAGGGTGGCGGTACTGCCGGACTCTCCCCTACTCATAGTGTTTCGATAGTCGTGCTCTATCAACGTTGTCGTATATTCAACTGGTACTACACCGAATGCGATCAAAATAATGAGGTACTTCGGGCGGAGGCTAAAAACTTGTAATTTGAATTGTAAATAGGATTTAGGCAATAAATAAGATGTAGGGAGAAATAATAGGGGCTTTATTTTGTTTTATCTTTTGTGGCAACCGAAAGGAAAACAAGGTTATATATATATTTAATTCAAAAATTAAAACGTACCGTGTTCAACGCGGCTCTAAAAATTGTTTTAGCACAGTTTGACTATAGGTACCTAATAGGTATAGCTAGATCTTTTATAGTACTAAGTAAGTTCACTATATTTTAACCCTTATATATTTACAACATGACTTCGTTAAAGATAGCAGCCTCAGCAGCTGTTTTGTTTTGAAGCCATACTGAACCAAACTCATAGATAGTGAAACTCACAGTAGCCGAGTGCCTTGAAGAGAGACTTCTCTTATGCGAGCAAAATTTTGATTTACACCACCTGGCAACTATTGCCAACAGCGCTGCCATTTAATATTACATAATTAAGATCGGTAGGTAATTGAATAATCGGCTCGGATTTAATTACAAGTTGGGAATTATAAACGCCACTCCCTCGGTGTTGCGGCGGGCGCCGAGTGTGTTCAGCTAATTAGCGAATTATAAATTATTATACAAATTAAAATTTATTCAATAATTGGTAATAACCGACTATGCGAATCATTATAATATTATTCATCTCTCGTTTAATGCCGTTCGTAAGGTATTTGTTCCGCACGTTTTTCAAAGCATAAATCTTTATCATATACTTACGTGCTCTCCATGGTTCGGGGGTGAATCTAACACCTGCCAACTTCCCACCTCCGGGCTGTTACTGAAATATTCTTGACAGAAAAGCCCAATTACCTTTTTTTGGTCTGACCCCAACCTCGCATCTAGAGCCTCATAATCTGCAGCCGGATTACCAGGCTGCTAGACCAATAAGTTAGAACGCAGAAGTCTCAAGTATATAACTGTAAATTAAAAATTAATACAGATTTTGACAAAACATGTCTAAGAACTATAAAACCTGCTTTCAAATTAAAAAAACCGTATTAAAATTGGTTCACCCGTTTAAAAGCTAAGTGGGACAGACAGGCGCACATAGCGATCAAAATTACAACACCCCTCTTTTTGCATCGGGAGTTAATTATTATAACCCAATTTGTATGAAAAAAGCTTTGAGGCTTGAGCTGTTATAACAATTCGTTTATCTGTGAGTATGTAACATCTTTATCTCGCGAACATCTGGCGTGATCTCGTGGAGGAGCATTAATTTGACGCGCTTCCCCTCCGCCGCACTCACGATCGTTCCCGTCGTTTACACTCTCCACGCATATTACGTACATAAAGCGAGAAATTAAATTGAAATGGGCACATCCAAATATTCCTTCGCAATATCCTACCGACTGCGCCAAATACAGTACGAGGGTAGTTAGGAATACATTAGGAATACTGAGAGCTTTAATAATATTATTAATGATTATATATTATATGTGATTACCTCGTTGGTTAGCATATTTGACCGCAGATCACGAGGTCCCGTATTTGATTCTCAGGTCGGGCAAATAATTGTTAGGTATTGAGGTTTTCTGTCAAGAAAATCTCATTGCCAGCGCGGAGTTGAAAGCTGGTAGTGTTTCACATCCATGTCCCCGAGAGCACGTTAAGCAGTCGGTCCCAGCTATTATAGCTAATGTGACAATAGTCGTTAAAGCACGCCAACCGGCACTGGAGCTACAGCGTGGCGGGTCTAAGCTCTAAAATCCGTCTCTCCTATGAGAAAGGAGGCCAGCTGTGCCCAGCAGAGGGACGTTAAAAGACTGTAATGGTGGTAAACAGTTGGATATGTGATTATCTTAATTATAGCTAGGTAGTAGGACTGATTAACAGAATTGACTGATACAGAACCTATCGTCTGAGACCCTTTGAAAACTCTACGTATTTTATGTGATAGCCCAACGAGGATAAAAGACTGGTGCTGAGTCAAGGTACAGCTAACTTGTATTATTGCCTGCGGGCTTTAAGGGCGGAGATTACTCTTTGTCTCTTTACACAGTCTTTACTTACTGAAATCCATCCAATTCTCATTTCTCTTGGTATTTGAGTTCCGAAGTTGTCGTCAATTTGAAATTCACTGCTATTCAAATGAGATAGGTCACTGGGTCTTTATTTGAAGCATATTTTTATTAGTACTAGCTTCTGCACGCGGCTTCGCCCGCGTTAATTTCGGTTTGACACAAATCCCGAGGGAATCATGGATTTCTCCCGTTCCCGCTTCCTTTTCCAACCTTTATACCTACTTTCAAGGAAGTTTGCTATAGTAATCTACCTTTAGCTAGATTGGCTTGCTAAAAACGGCTTATCGCCGCGTCGACGACTGCCTTTCTTTACCTATTTATTCTAAGGTCAGGGCATAATGGACATATAATTTAATATGTATTTTAATTTGTGTATACATACCTCCGAAATCTAGTGATGATAACTATTTAATGATTTATGAATGTATTGAGAGAGTTTGTGCTTGTTACAGCGAGCAAAAGATATTAATATGTGGCGATTTTAATTTTAACTCTGCCACTTTGAATGCAAAAACTCAGTTCGATTTCGTTTTAACATTTTGTGAGCTTAAGCAAATTAATGAAATTTATAACGAGAGCGGGGAATTATTAGATCTTATACTTGTTAGTGAATCATTAAGTCAAGTGTTGGTGCACAGAGCTGAGGAGTCAGTTGTGCCCCCGGATAGTTACCATCCTCCGCTTGAGGTTAGTTTTGACTGCGTATTTGATTGGGGACAATATAACCGTTCTCAGTCAAGCGCGGAAACGGAATGGAATTTTAAAAAGGCTAATTTTCAAATACTATACGATCGTTTAGCTAAAACGAATTGGTCACCTTTATACGAAATTATAGATCCTCAGAAAGCTGTTGAGCTATTTTACTCAATTCTTGAGTCGTGCTTCGTTGATTGTGTTCCACTTAAACAGCGGCAAGTTGGAGAATTGAGGTATATTTATCCCGCGTGGTACTCGAGCAATACCAAGCGAAATATAGAGTTAAAAGCGAAATATCACAAACTATTTAAATCCACGAAAGATCAGCGGTTTCGGCAATTATTTTCTAGATATCGATTACTAGTCAAGTCAAACATCGATGAGGATTTTTAGCTCTACAAATCGAATATGGAGCGTAATATTAAGAGTGAGCCAAATGTATTTTGGGATTTTGTAACTACCAAGCGAGCTTTTATTAAAAAAAAGATTTTGAAAAATGGGGAATTAGTCCCGAAGGAGAAGTGCGCCGGATTTTTCGCAGAGTATTTTAGTTCTGTTTACGCACAGGTGCCGCCGCGATTATGTGTCAACGATGCATTGAAGGCCTGTGGTGGGGGTAGCGAGCGTATACACATAGAGTCTATACTTTGTGACGATGTAAGGAGAGCACTAAAAAAAACTTAAGGCGAAGCGCTCCGCTGGCCCGGATGGCATTCCACCGTACTTAATTAAAGATTGTTATAGAGTATTTCTGTCACCATTGCATCATGTTTTCAATGTTTGTTATAAGAACTCCTTTTATCCTGAAGTTTGGAAGACGTCTCGAGTAGTGCCAGTTCCTAAAAAGCAGTCTAGTTCAGAGATAAGCGATTTTAGACCAATAGCTGTATTATCAGTCTTCGGCAAGTTATTTGAATCGATACTAGAATGTCGCATAAGGAAACAATTCGAGCATCAGCTTTCTGAAGCTCAGCATGGGTTTCGAGCGGGCCGCTCGACTTGCACTAATTTGTTGGCATTCTGGACGTACGTCACTGAGGTGGTAGATGATGGTACACAGGTGGATGCGGCTTACTTTGATTTTCAAAAAGCGTTTGATGTAGTCGACAATGACGTACTTCTTGGTAAGTTTGCATCCGTCGGTTTTACACCGTGTCTACTTAAGTTCTTCTCCAGTTACCTAGGAAACCGGAAACAGTACGTGCAGTATGAGGGCTATCGTTCGGAACCCTACTATACACATTCCGGTGTAAGTCAGGGAAGTAATTTGGGTCCCTTGGAATTTTTAATATTAATCAATGATTTACCAAACGTAATTACTCGCGCCAATTGTTTACTATTTGCGGACGATTTGAAAATCTTTGTTAAAGTTGAACATTCTTCTGACGCCCTGATTCTTCAGACTGACATTGATAATGTGTTGCGGTGGTGTAACCAGAATAAATTATTTTTCAATGAAAAAAAATGCTCCATCATTACTTTTACGCGGAGGACAGCACCAATAGTTGTAAATTATCAACTAAGCGGAACAATTTTATCGCGAGTGACTACGATTAGGGATTTAGGTACGAATATGTCACAAGATCTAACATTCCGTAGTCATATACAAGAAATTTGTTGTAAAGCTTATAGAACTTTAGGGTTTGTACTCCGGCATGCGCAGCATTTTAGATCTATTTCTATTATAAAGCTTCTATACAATGCTTACGTAAGAAGTCAATTAGAGAGCAACGCTATTATTTGGAATCCATTCGAAGCAAAGTATATAGACATGGTAGAAAAGATACAAAAAAAGTTTATTCGCTGGCTATATAGGAAACAGTACGGATATTCAGTGGGATATCCCACAATATATCCAAGCTTATTCTTGCTCGGGATGACAGGATACGATAGGTTGGAAGTGAGGCGTAATCTTGCCTTACTTCTATACCTGGTCAATCTGATACAGGGTAAGAAAAGTAACTCTGTTATACTAGAGCACGTAGGTCATGTATGCGCCTGATAATTATGCAATTTCGCGCCGTCGTAAATTGTTTGTGTTACCGCGCTGCAGAACTGTAATGGCTGGGCAAGCGCCAGTAGCTCGTGCACTACGCTTGCTCAATGATCTAATACATAGATAGAGACTCAGAACTGGATATATTCCACACCCCGCCGCTTCAGCTCATAAATAGTTTTAAATTGATGTTAGAGGATAAGTAATTCTGTATTATTTTTGATTAAGTATTTATATTTTTATATTTTATTATGTACCTATTGTATTTTTGTGTTGTATTATATTTTTGTAGCCCGTGGAGACGAATTGGGCAACTGTAATGTCTCCACGGGTATATCTCATCAATAAACAATAAACAATAAACAATATCTCCATTCAAAATTTCAGCCAAATTGGTTCAGTAGTTGCGGCGTTAAAAAGTAACAAACATACACACACACACACACACACACACACAGACACACACACAGACACACACACAGACACACACAAACTTTCGCCTTGTTCGATTTAATTAAGATCAGCGTCAGCGACAAATGTTCACTACATTTGTCGCTGATCTTAATTAAATTCCGCGAGCGGAATATATTTTATCGCTGATTTTTTCTTTGGAATTTTGTTCGGTAGTCTGTTGCGTAGCAGGCATAGGACATAACTCCGACATTTGATATTAATAGATGTTTTATTCCTAAGGTGCTTGAATGGCGAACTCACGCCGGGATACCGTTGGACACAAACAGCACAAGATTGTGTTTATTGGTGATGTCTGTCAGTTGAGACACCGCAGCACCAATCGTCATCATCATCAGCCTGTCCACAGCTGGCCAATGGGCATATGCCTTTCCGAGAGCCGCGCCTCATCCATCCGCTTTATTCACCTCATACACCCTTTTGTAATGTCGACTGTCCAATAGGCTACTATCCAGTCGTCCCGCTGATGTGAGAAAATGCTGTAAGTGATATTTTGCATAATGTAAACGGAATCCGAGTACGGAACACATTTTCCGCAGGTTCGACTCGCACTTGACTTGTAGTATTTTTTTATGCAACGTCACGGTCGACGAAAAGTTGCAAGCTAATAAATTTAAAACGTTCGCCCGACTGTGTTCATAAATTTACTTTAAAAACTTTAAAACTGGAAAAATATACAACACATTTCCGAGACAGAAGTTTATTAAAGTTTTTTGGCGAGACTACTACTACTCCGACCCTCATTGTTTTTCGAGAATTAAAGTTTGCTAGCAAAAAGCGATATCGGTACCTAGGTGTACGAGCGGTATTGCCGATCGAAGCAGAGGCGAGGAGTAACGAGCGAGGGACTGGGGAGGTGATTTATTTGACAGCTGAACCAGTCACACAAACATGGTGTTATTGTTTTTTGGGGAGTGGAACAAATGACTTACCGTGTAAAGAGGGTAAGGAAACCCATATATTATGTTTTATATCATCAACTAGCTTTTGCCCGCGGCTTCGCCCGCGTGAATTTCGGTTTTTCACAGATCCTGAGGGAATCGTGGATTTCCGGTTCCCGTTCCCGCTCCCTTTTCCAACCCTTTACTTTCAAGGAAGTTTGCTATAGTAATCTACTTATAAATTTCGGTTTATACAAAATCCCGTGGGAATTGTGGATTTTTCCAGGATAAAATTATGTGTTAAGTCAGGGGCATAATCTATCTCCATTGAAAATAGCCAATTCGGTTCTGTAGTTGCGGCGTAATAGAGAAACAAACGTACACACATACATACACACAAACTTTTGCCTTTATATTATTAGTGTGATAGCTGAATAGTTTATTAAGCCAACCTGGTAGTGTTCGCTTGTTTATTTCCCCGTGTTTTTGGAATGGGATGCGATTTTTTGTTGTATGCCCCGTTGACCAACCGGCTTGACCAACCAGTTGGTCAAAGGGGAATTCGTTTGGCACTTAATAAATAATTAGCGTGGATTTTGCATTGCTTAGTATTTACTACTTATGTTCTGCGTTATTTCAGTGATTTATATTGTTATTATGTGGGCCGTAATGAGTCAAAATTAAATAAATTGAATTGAGCATTCAAGAATTAGAATATATAGATTTCGAATATATTAAAATTACTAGCGACTCGCCCCGGCTTCGCACGGGTAGTAGAGCATATTATGCGTAGGTAGGTACTACCCGCTCAGGGATTAGGCAGCGTTTTCGATGAAAGTTCCCAGGCGGCTTGACTTTTTACGATATTTTCCACAATGAACTTACTATATCTCACCTTATACCCGAATTACTAATTCCGTGGAATTCTGACGTTTCATAATGTTACCAGAGATAAAACAATTCCCACAAAAAAGATAAAAAATTCAAAACTTATGCAAATACAAATCAACTGCTGCATGTAGATATGACAAATGCCTGACAGACACTTCATGGTGATAATGTCATTCGACTTCCATTTTTGAATAAATTTTTTCAATGTGCTTCTTTATTGCTGTTAGTGTGCACTTTCCAGTTTCCATTCTTAGGAATTTCTATTTTAGGTCAAAACAATTAATATTATTAAGCGGCTTAGAGCTTTATATGTTGACAGGGAATTAAAGTAGTTTGGGGTAAAATCGTACTTCGTAGATGTTAACCCTGTTTTCCATATAAATAACTCACCTGTAAATGACAATGACAGCTGTCAGAATTAAGTCGATATTAAGTCAAAAATAAGGAGAAAAACTAAATATTTCAAATCAAATAAATTACAGTGTATTTGGGACATAAAAAGGTAAGTTTTCACCAGATTCCGTGAAAAAAAAAATATTTATTTTAAAAGATAAAAATAAAAAACCAAAAACTTGGTTTTTTGAACTTTTCACATAAATTTTGAGGTTATGTGAAAAAAGTGTAAATACAAAAGTTGTAGATCTTTTTATTACCTACAACTTTGCTATTTAATTTTTTTCCATAGGACTTCTAGTTTTGCCGGAAATCGAGATAAACCGTTTTTTACCCATAAAACTCCCCCCTTTTTTCCCGAGCTCAGATCGCCCGTAAATTATTTTTCCTTGTATTTTTATAATATTCTCCTCGTTTTCCAATGGGTTTCTTCCTACGTACTGTGATTTTTTTTTGGTTTCAAAAATTATCGACACTGGGCTAATATAATAGGGAGAACCGCGGCCACCGACGACGCGCTTATAGGCAGGCTCCCGCCGCGCCGCCACAATTTTTAAATCTGTAATATCTTCGAAAGTATTCATTTAAATCATATGCTGTAAAGGGCCATATGGATTTATATCAAATCAACAATGTATTTAAGGTATTTAATTAGATAAGGATTAATGCTGTATTGGTTGAAATCGCTTCGAAAATTAGCCATTATTTGTCGTAAAAAGTAAATGACAAAAAAATGTTATTGTGGGATATCCATAAGAGATAGACATATACCATCGCGGACTTTTCTGTAGACCTTTTCAATGTGTACAATACTTAGTACATTATTTTGATAAATCTCGTAGGGTTCAGCCTGCGTTTGCAATGTAAGCAGAAAAAATGTAATTATTTACGACATCACATTAGAAACCTCAAAAATAACAGTATTTCTCCACTATTTAATGGATGTTATTATACATATAAACCTTCCTCTTGAATCACTCTATCTATTAAAAAAAACCGCATCAAAATCCGTTGCGTAGTTTTAAAGATTTAAGCGTACAAAGGGACATAGGGACATAGGGACATAGGGATATAGGGACGGAGAAAGCGACTTTGTTTTATACTATGTAGTGATAAGTAAAGTATAGTAGGATTAGTAGGATTGGTATTGTGATTATGTGTGATAGCTTCTGCCCGCAGCGTCGCTCGCATGAATTTCGGTTTTGAACAAATCCCGAAGGAATCGTTGATTCCCGGTTCCCGTTCCCGCTCCCTTTTCCAACCTTTATACTTTCTATCAAGGAAGCTCGCTATAATAATCTACCTATAGCTGTAGATATAGACTTCGGATTTTTCAAAATCCCATGGGAACTGTGCATTTTTTCCAGGATAAAAAGTAGCCAATGTGTTGCCAATGCATGCAACACAGCAAACTATTACAATAATGTGTTATGTGAACGTGATTTACCTAAGAACAGTCAGCGCCCTCTATGGCGTTTTTGGAAGATTATATCTATTTTAGTCCCACAGGAATACTTTTCCGGGATAAAAAGTAGCCTATGTTTTAAGTCAGGGCATAAGCTATCTCCATTCAAAATTTCAGCTAAATCGGTTCAGTAGTTGCGGCGTGATTGAGTAACAAACATCCAAACATCCAAACATCTAAACATCCAAACATCCACACTTTCACATTTATAATATTAGTAGGATTATAATATATTCGAAATCTGCATCTTAATTTGATACCAAACTCTTTTCTATTCGTTTCTATTTTAATATCCGCCATATTGGACTTATCATATTATCCGAGAGCGTTTAGAATGAGATTGTACGTACGTGAAGTATTTGGGGGTACCTACTAAAAGGACAAAAATGTTTCATGTTTGTAATTACTTATAACGTTAGTCTATAATTATTATTATGACTGTGTATAAAAATGAAAAAATTCGTGCGTTGTGATATAATTTCTCTCGTCTTGTTAATTAGTTCATTTTCGCAAGTATACCTACCTAACGTAAGCTTATTTTTAACAACGTAACCAGGAACCCATAATGTCCAACAGAGTGTATCCGTAACTTAATACGAGCGAAATACAAGCCGAGTAGCCTCTTTTTCCAACGTAAATTACTTAATTCCCACTTCTGTCTTGCTAATTAGGAACGGCTAAATATAAAAGTATTTTTATTTCCTTCTACATTTTATTTATCAAGACCTATTTACAATTCAAATTTAACGTTGCCTCTCTCGGAATGTCTACTTAATTGTTTTTATTTCGCTTTAGTGCGAAGATCTGAAGAATTTCAGCATTAAACTGAAAGTTTTAGGCGTGAAAATAATTGTAGCAATTTTTAAAAGCGTACTGTCTCCAGCTGTATTTCGTCTTGAGCCCTAATACTCTATGTATAGTAAAATTATTAATGGAAAAAGAACCTTATTATGTGTAAGTAAATTACGCAATATAAGTACATACTTATTCACAATTTCTTAAGAGAAGCTTGAGCTACATCGAAGCTAACTATGTGACTTCTAGAGAGGCTACAGACTCAATCAAAATAAGGCAATTGCGCGCAGCCTCGTGCTTTCTAAACTCAGATTCCGCTAAATCTGACGTGTATTTAATTCCACCGAAGTAAGTAAGTAACTATGTTTCACATAAACAAGGGACTTGTCAGGGATCCCTTTAAAGGCTGGTTCCATTAAAATATGCAAAGAACAGAAAAGGGTACACATGTGACTCATTGCAATTAGCAAGAGCCAACCGTCACTCGACCTCTTTTCTGACAGCCGAGAGCTGGTGGACGGTATATTTTAAGCGTTTAATGAATACTAATCTAGCGGCACGCTATGATGGCCGGTTTGACACATTACAATAGTGATGTGGAATGTCAATTTATTCTCGAACAAAAAACAATTAAGTTTTGTTTTTGTACCTGATTAAATAGGTTTAATAAAACAAAAATGTATATGTTTATTTAATTTATTTGAACGAACTGAATATTTGAACGAAAATGAATATACATACTTTATATGCACACAAGAAACATATGAATACAAAAGATACCAAAAAAGGTGCCACAAAAGGCCATAATTAATCAGATTCGTCCATACTACTATTTTCACTGTCGTCACTGCTATCATCACATACATTAATAATTATATGTTCGTTTTCTATAATATTATCTATTTTCACATCTCTTTCATAATCTTCCCTTATTAATTTAACAGTTCTATTCACAACCTTTTCCCAGTCTCCTTTAGTCACATGTTCACAAGCTTCTTCTAATAATTTTAGCATTTTTTTTGTGGTAAATGGGGGTTCTGTATTGTGTCTTGCAGCATATCCCTTAATTTGAGCCCACACCAACTCAATCGCATTATACTCACAATGGTAAGGCGGTAACCGTATAACTCTGTGCCCATGTTCTAATGCTATTTCGTCAATGACGTATCGGATCTTGGTTGGTTTGTTTTCTTTTAAAAGACGTACTAATTCCGCTTTTAACATATTCATGTTTGCATCTACGCCATTTTTACGAAGCCATGCGACGATATCAGCTTTCTTTTGGGATTGGGCAGGTGGCTTGTCAATTTGCATCGAGTGGTATGGGGCGTTGTCCATAATTATAATAGATGGTTCAGGGAGGCTACACAACATTGAGGTAAACCATTCAGTAAACTTTTCTCCATTCATGTCTTCATGATAGTCTCCAGTGGTTTTTGACGCAAAAGCCATGAGAGAACCTTCGACAAACCCGTTGATGGTTCCGGCGTGACAAATTATAAGTCGCGATCCTTTTCCTACAGGAACTTTGGAAGTAGATGCTGCTGTGTCATCGTTCCAAGAACGGCCTACAGTATGGTTAGCATTAAGCCATGTTTCATCCAAGAACACAACATTTTGCCAATTTTTGATTTCTTTCACTTGCCGTAAAAAAGTATACCTTGCCATCGCTATATCAAATCTTTCCATCAATATTTTGCGTTTGTTACATTTTTTGTATCGAAATCCAATGGTCTTCAAAATCTTCGTTAAAGAACTTTCCCCACCGAAGAATAATCCAGCTTCCTTCAGTGAATGCACCAACTTTTTTCTTGTTGGATACTCCTTCTGTAAATAGTAGCCGTAAACATGTCTTCGGATAGCATCGGCATCAAAGCTATCGATGCCTACGACTGGTTTTGCTCGTTTTCTCTTTTTTGGTGTGTGAAGTTTATTTTCTTCTGTGCCAGTCTCGCCATATTTTTTTTTAGTTATCCGTCTAACAGTTCGTTGTCCAATATTAAGCGCATCAGCTACGCGTTCAACCACTGACGTTATAGGTAAAATTGGCCCTCCATTTTGAGCTTCACGATCGAAATAGTTACGAAGGCGTATTACGAACTCACGTGTCTGACTATTTAGAACAGTTCTCTGCGTACGTTCGGTCATATCGACGAAATCCACAACAAAGGGCTTGAACAGAGTCCAAATTAACGAGCAAGGGTCAACAGTAATGCAGTATCAATATTTGAAATTCAAAGCCAGGTCAAAACTATATCACAATCGCATTGCACTGACAGTTTATACTTTTCGAAGCAACGTCAATTCGAAACTGCTTTGTTTTGCATTGAGCATTGACGCGAGTTTGCCGGAGGTAGTAGTTGTGCTAGCCAGCGATCCTATGTGACGATCGTATTAGATTCCATTTTTAAAAATTTATTGATATTTTTTTGCGATTTCAGAGGTTTGTCCACATAGTGAAAATTGTTCATATTCACAAGTACATTCACCCCTTAAATGGTGCAAACTGATTTTTCTACACTTGTATACATTTAAGAAATCAATTTAATAAATAAATTTTGAGTCCTAAACCTAAAACTACATTCGATAAAATTTATGAATCTCTGCACATCACTATCGTCAATAAAGTAATACAATTATTTCCTTCAAAGTCGTTATCAATTAATACGGAACTTCATGAGCGGACAAACGTCAAACCGGCCATCATAGCGTGCCGCTAGAGTAATATCACTTTGATATCAACAGACGACAACCGACCAGAACTTGACAGCTGTCCTCAAATGGTTCATTATATAATTTTGATATTAACCACTATTAACACTACATAAAAAAACTGACCTAACGCTCATAAATATCTCATTCTTAGTTTTACGAACGTGATTCAGTATAGACGGAAATAAAAGTGTTGTATCTAAAGGAAACTCGAAAAAACCAGTTTAGGTGATGTGTTTACTTACTGCGAGATAAAATTGAATCATTTGCGCAAGTCGCCTCTACAAAGGGCTTACGATCCTCAGGAAGGAGGAATGCTCTGAATAAAGTGTTCACAGCCTCTCAGACTACGAAGGCGCTTTACATCGATATGAAATACACTGGTATGTCCAGGTATTCCCGTTCGATTCAATTTGGACTGTTGATTTATGTGGCACGTGTGTCGAAACCTGCAAGGAACGATCGAGAGCTATAATACTCCGGGAAATTGGCAACGCGGTGCGATTTATGATGTCCCCGGGACAGGTGTGAGGTATTTGTGGCAAATAATGTCCTCGCGACCTAATTTTGGCCACGGACTCAAAGGCGAAGAGTAACTACGCAGCAGATATTATAGTGCACTAGTGTGTACACAGACGTAGGCACAGGTGCACGCTCCATTTCTTCACTCTCATAGTCCGATGGTACGTCACTGCGACTCAACCGGACCGACGACTTTACGTACTCTCCGAGGCAGAGGGTGTATCTCACACCGCCAACTTCTTAACTCCTCTGCTACTGAGAATGGACAAGTTTTCAATATATTTTTTTAAATTTATTGTAAAAATTTAAGTAAAATAAACCAAAAATCTGAAAGAATTATTAAATTCTCTCAAAATCTGAAAAAGTTATTGAACTTTAAAGTTGCTAATTTCGTTTCAAATTTTTTTTCACTGATTTATTAGTTTTAATTTATATTTTAATACCATTGTGTTCAAAATGATATTTTCAACTTCAGGAAACTTCCTCAATCCTTGATAGAAAAACCTTATAACTTTTCTTTTTTTTTGGCTCGAAACTGGGATCGAACTTAGAACCTCATGATTCACAAACAAGCTAGCCGCTGGACTAATGAGTCAGTTTAAAATATGTTATGATGTGACATTCACTTTCCCCTTCTCCCCATGTCGTCCACAACTTAAAAGTAATGCCAATTGTACCGTATTATTATATTTTAAGAGGAAACGCGGTTGCTCTTTTCTCCATACAAACGTTCTCGCGTGTTTTCTCCCTAGTTTATGATCCTAAAGCAATGATTTTTTACAATAAAATAAATATCAACCTCTTCTATGTCCCTATGTTTTCCTTTTTGAAGATACATTATTTTTATAAGCACTAGAACCGTTACAATATGCTCAAAATTGCCTATTTTAAATCGCTTTCAACAGAGGCCTAATGTATAAATTTGACAATTAATAATGAAAAATGCAAAACATAGGGACACAGTATATATATCCTTAATATTCAGTTTACGAAATATCTTTTAAATTGGTCCAATATTGGAGGAGGAAACACTAGAGAGCCAAACCTCGAATTATGACTTTCTACTTACGGCTATTGAGTCGGATTTGCAGTTGTCCTTATTGCACGAATTTGAGGCGCGGGACGGTCGAACGCAACAACGATAGTTTTTTCAAATACCTAATTTTCAAAAGTCTCTTGGACCACATTTCCTCTTAATAGCGTTGTCCTTATTCCGCTCGACTTGCGTATAACTTTGTCCTTGTCAGTAGCAGTCCACTTGTATGAGGTGTTGTGGTGTGAAACAGTTGCGAATTTTCCGACAAAGATGAACATAATATCGGTCATATTTCATCATTTACCGGATTTCATTAACTCGCAATTTAATGCCTGGTTAAATTATTGGGATTAATAGGCACAGTGTTGATCAATGCAATCAAATTATCAACTATATTTTGTGCACCTAGGTATTTACACGAAGGTAAAACCGCGGAGTCATTAAAAAATTAAAAAATTAGTGGAATGGTTGGTTCATACTACAGTCACATTGTAGTAGTGGACAATTTTCCTAGCGCAATGGTGGGCGCTGTGGTGATCGACAAATGGGAGGTCCCGGATTCGATTCCAGAGAGATGTGGTCTGGTGGAGGTGATTGTCACCATAACGGTGAAGCCATGCCGCCAAGCAATTAGATTTAATACATCGCAATTCCCTTTCAAGGTTCAACTGCTTCCATCGTATACTGCATAAGATCACGGTTAAGGACTAACTCGTCATCGTCCTCTCAACCAACAAACGTCCATTACTGGACTGTCGGCTGCCAGGGATTGGCTTGAAATCGTCCGTTGCCATCCTCCTGGTTGGAGGTCTACCGGCCTTTGCTAATGACGAGCTCGAAGAACCGATAGATGTTAGAGTCCTAAGGAACATCTATCGGTTCTTTAAGCTATGTGCTCCGCTCATTGCCACTTCAGTTTCGTAACTCAATAAACTACGTCGGTAACTCTGGTACTCCTACGGATCTCCTCATTTCTGGTTTGATCTTGCAGGAATACTCAGAGAATAGCTCTCCCCATCGCTCACTGAGTGACCCTGGGCGAGCCCTGGACCCCTGGTCTTATGTAGCTAACTCCTAAAAGAAAGAATATAGACAGAGAGAAATAGAATATGCTGAAGCAAGCACGAGCTTTTCATAGTTTTGCAGTGCATCTCATGAACAGAACCGAGTACACACCTGCAATGCTCGTAGAGAGCTGCAATGTTGTATTATTCAGAATTTTCGGGCGCAGGTATCGAGCGCCCGCAGTCGGTGATAAAAGTTAGTGCTTGGTTTGTGTACTCAGCTGCTTGCTAACGCTTTGTCGCGGTCGCTCCGTGCGAGTGTGGACACAGGTTTATTAGTGGAGCGATTTGGAATGAAACTAGTTTGACCGATTTGAAATTGTAGGCACTAGTCAATTTTGGCGGTGTATGGGATTGTATTTGTTCATATTGCGTTTTTTATTTTGTATGGAGCCCTGGTCACACAAGGCGGTTTATTAACTGAATCCCACGGCTTTTCACGAGTGTCACCTTTTCTAGATAGGTATAGAAATGTCTCGTTGGGCTAGTGACTAGCGTGTGTAGCTGTAGATCATTAGTTCCTGTATTTTAGTTCTGGTTTGGGCTAAAAAAACTTTACTAAGTTGGGTTTTCTGATAAAAACCGGAAGTTTTGAAGATGGCGGGGGTACTTATGTTATATTAAAACCTCTTATGGTTGCCGCCCACACTTGTGCACTTTAATATCTCCTGCGTAGTAGATTAATTTCGGCCTCCATTGAGACATAATATAGTGAAACACGCATTGAAATCTACTGAAGTTTGGGAGTTCCGTATTTCGTCCGCATTCATTAGGTTTGCATAGTGCTATTCTACTAGTCAAGCCCTTTCATTTGATACCCATATTAAGGGAGTTTAAAAAATATGTAATCCGCCATTTTGTAGCGACGGCTATCTTGGATCAATTTTCATCAAACATAGCTAACTACACACGCACACGCACACGCACACGCACACGCACACGCACACGCACACGCACACGCACGCGCACGCGCACGCGCACGCGCACGCGCACACGCACACGCACACGCACACGCACACGCACACACACACACACACACACACACACGTCAAACTTATAACACCCCGTCGTTTTTGCGTCGGAGGTTAAAAAGAACTAATAACTTTGGAACGGTTGAACCGATTTTGATAAAACATGTCTTATAGACATGTTTAACCATCCCTAGAAAACCTGCTTTCAAATAAAAAAAACGCATTCAAATTGGCCACCCGTGCGAAACCGAAGGGGTGAATTAGTGCAGAATAAAAAGGTAAGCGAATAAAGGAAGAATGATTCCCGAAATAGGTCAACACTTATCGCGTCGCTCTAACAAAATGCATTCACGCCACTAAACTGAGCATCCGTCGCCGCTCGCAGCGAGCCACGGCCTAATTCACCCCCCCCCCCCTATCGCCACCCCCCATCCTTTCTCTGTATCCCCCGCTTCAGATGATTGCAGGGTTTCCAGCACAAAAATAACTTGTCCAAACTAGTCAACCCTAACAACACGTCATTTGCATGACTAAAAAAATATAATATATTATGTTCTGCTTTATTCTAAGTTGCTCTCATAGCCAATAGTTCTTTAATACATAATCTGTGAGATGGTGGTAATATAAAACACCTGACTTTTTGGGCTTCTCTTAAATCAGGGCGCATTTGTAACCCTCGTATCTTTAGTTTTAAGCTGTCGTAAATAATTGTCATCATTACCTCAATGCCGTATAGGTACCTACTAGTAAAATTTATTGACTTTCAAAAGTATACAGTGTACGCTTTTCTGAATGAATAATCCGAATTTTAATCCGAGAAAGGAAAGTCAGTAAGTTGTGACATCCCTGCAGCCACTCGGGAACTATTCCTCACAACCAGCCGCCAGCGAGTAGTGTATATAATTAAGATTGGTAATTTAATAACCCAATTCAATTTCATCATAACTGCGGAATGTATGCTACAATTTCGGTTTCGGCGCGCCGAGTGCGCCCGCTAATTAGCGATACTTTATGTTTTTAATAGCTTTCACCCTTTTTTCATTATTATGGTAATCAAGCAGACTCGTCCGTGGATTAATTGTACTACATTATAACAATAAGCTCTCTGCTCATTTTAATGTAATTGAGTTGTATTTCTTTCTCGCGAGTGCTCGAAATGCGATGCGGTTTGGTCAGGCATTTCATATTATGCGCTCCATTATTTTGTCATCAATATGAACTGCATGAGACAGAGAGGGCAGTGAGGCCTAGATGTGCGGTGTATCTAAATTTTTAATTAAAATAAACTTTTTCAAGTTTTTCAACTTTTCCAATCGATATAGTGATATCCTTAGATATCCTTTTATCCTTTTGTTTACATGACGCTATATTTTGTAAATGCTGTGTACGCTTGTTATTGATATGCATATCAGTGAATGTTAAAGTCTACATTATCAATGTTAAATATGTATAATGTAAGTGTACCTAATAAATAAATAGTGGCAATCGCTTGGTCATGAATAGCTATAGCAACTTACTTTCAGTCAAACAACTTTTTGATGTGACCGTCCCTCCTAGGAAGTCGATCAGACCCTGCTACTGTGGCGTTAGGTATACTGTGGCTTTGGTACAAGTCACAAAGTAGTAGGGTAATCGCACCGGTGAAGCAATAAGCGGTAATGACAAAGGTATCGGAGGGGCGTGTTACCGCCACAGTTACCGCGCCCTGACACGACAGCTCGCATGTTCCCCTCGCATACACCGACACGTGTCACCGTGCACATTTAATAGACAATCCAAGATTTAGAAAACGATTTATTTTTCAACCTAGCCATCAAGTATTAAAGAACTAGAACTACAAAACTAATACAGAAAACACAGACGCGAAAAATCTAAGAGAAAAATGAAGATATTTAAATGATATTAGACTTTGTTCGGGCACGCAATCGCGTGTCACTTTGCAATGTAAAAGTGGTTTAGCATAGACAACGTGTTACCGTGTAGTGAATATTTGATAGACAATTCCAAGTTGGCAAATGAGATGGTAGTTTGGAAGTGAATGCACAATTGTACGTCTATGATAAAGTGCGCAAACAAAGCGCTAATAAAAACCTTGTAAAAACTACTACAAATATGGAAGAAATACTTGTCTAATGTCGCCGACTTTAGCCATAATAAAGAGAAGGCAGTCCAGATACCACTATTGTTCATAAAATAATGAAAAACGAGCGCGTCCTTTTTTCCTACGTACGATAACGTATCGCGAGTTGTTCATTGACGACTCATCGTTAGCGGAACTGTCGCAATATGGAGCACGTATGAACAAATGGCTTGCAGTATCAAACGTACTTTAGATCCAATACACTACCTATAGTTTTTGTCACCCAGAACTAATGAGTTTTTGATGTATACTCGTATGATCAGCTCCTTATCATGAGTATGAGTTAGTTCCCGGGTTGGTCCCAAAAAAAAAACTATATTATTGTATGAAATTCTCAGCTGCTAGCTTGTTTGGTGAAGTTGACTTTGTAGCTGTCGGTCCTGATCTCTCTCAGATCGTGTCAGCATACCATCTCATGAGTGCACTGTAATATCTTCTGCGTAGTTGACTAGTTTCTGCCTCTATTAAGATCGGCTGCCGTGTCCGAAATTAAATTCAAATTCAAAATTCATTTATTCAAAGTAAACTGTACACTTTTTGAACGTCAATATAAAAAGTACATGAAAGTGAGGTAATGGTGATAATTAATACGAAAACTTAAAACTAAAACTACGAGGGTTCCAAACCCGCCCTGGTCTGCGAAGAGCCCACAACAAACTCAGCTGGGGTTTTTTATCACCATCTCACAATATTATGTCTAATTTCTAAATGAATTGAATTCTGTTGGATTTTAGAACAATCTATGTCCATGGTTTTTTGTCATTAAAAATATTTTACGCTATAATAAGATTTTTCAATTAATTTGCGTTTTATAAAAACCTTGAACTTATTGAGAGACAAATCAAAAATGTCCTCCGGCCGCCGATTATAAATTAAGGCCAAACGAACTAGTGACGATTATACTAGATTTAAAATAGGTACGTTCCTACCAGGGGCACAAAATTACCTACTGTTTACCGCTGATGCATTTTTGAAAGTATTCAAAAATAAAAATACATCAGAAACTGCCGGCGAAAGTCTCCGAACTCACATTTCCGACAAAAATTCATACGAAGCGGAATTTTAAATCAGGCTATTCTTCTCGTATTCCTCGATTATTATAAACCTGGGCGGAATTCCAAGGCTTTTCTGGTAACAGGTCAATATCACTTTAAAGAGATACTCATAAACTTATTCACCTGATCGGAGATCAATTTCGATCCTATACGTTTTATGGATTTTGTAAAATAAACAAAACCATGTACCTACCGTGTGTTGAAAAAAAATAACATGAGATGTTATGGAAATGATAACGGAATGAGACAAGAGAGCAACACGGTAAAAGTTTAATTAAAATCGGTACAGTAATTTACCGCGTTATTTCAGTCGGTTTTGACTTCGAAACTTGGCGGCCTCGAAGGTGACCAGCAGATATTAATGTGTAAAGATGGGCGGGATGTAGGCCCATGCGATACTTATGCAAGGTTGGTGTAACGCTGGGTTCAATAAAAACTACCATACCAGGTTAGCCCGTTTTCATTCCAGACTACATAGTCACTTACCATCAGGTGAGATCGCAATAATAATGGCACAAATATATATTTAAAATTTAAAAACCCCCGACATTCTCCATTTTGTGGTGGCGGCCATCTTGGATTTGCATAGTACTATTCTACTAGTCAAGCCCTTTCATTTGATACGCATATTAAGGGAGTTGTAAAAAAATAATCTGCTAATATAATAAATAAAGTAATCTGCCATTTTGTAGCGGCGGCCACCTTGAATCGATTTTCATCAAACATAGCTAACAACACTCTCGAGTAATTCACCTTTCAAACAAAAAAAACCGCATTCAAATCGGTCCACCCGTTTGAGCGCTACAGGGGAACAGACAGACGTGAAACTTATAACACCCCGTCGTTTTTTCGTCGGGGGTTAAAAAAGAAAGAGATCATGAGCTACCGAACTAATAGAGTAATCTCGTTTGGCAGCTCACGCGTTAACCTTTACCGCAGCTCGCGCGGGAGGCGCGGGTCCGCAACGACGTTTCGGAGAGTCGGCCATTTTGTTAAGTGGCACTTCCGAGATTGTTCATTGAGCTGATCACGAGAGATTGTGCGTGAAATTCAATAAGGCCCACGATCGAGTGGGGCATTTTGCAAATCAAGGCGTCTTCGAGAGGCTGCGGGGATCCGCACAGATCGAATTGACCTTTCTGTACCGTCGGGTGACTGGGGTTTGGGCCCCGGCGCGCCTCGGGCCTGACGTCGTTACCCGCCCAGATTACCGGGGACCCGAGTACACCGCATAAAAAGATTACGAACAAGGAACTGACAATATTTTAACCCTGTCACTTCTACAAGGTTTTCGATATCTTGTATATTATTAGTGAGAAAATAATCGCCTGAACATAATAATTTTAATTTCCACCCTGTATGTATTGTAGTCGCAGGGAGCCGCTGGATGCAAGCGGCACAAGACCGTGGCAAGTGGAAGTCGCTTCAAGAGACCTATGTCCAGCAGTGGACGTCAATCGGTTGACAACGACGACGACGACGACGATGTATTGTAGAATTCAGAACTGTAGAGGCCCTGAGTGCTGTGATCGTGAAGCCGATACGCCGTTGAGTCGCGACATCCACTGTCCTGTGATACTTAGGTATATGAATTTAAGGGTTCCTTAATGGAACTGAGGATCATCTAAAATCCCCTTAAATAAGTTCCCTATTAAGAGATACAGGTAAAGATAAGAAAGTTCGCTACAGTAATCTACCTATAGCTGTAGCTATAGATTTCGGGTTTTTCAAAATCCCGTGGGAACTGTGCATTTTTCCAGGATAAAAAGTAGCCTATGTGTTGCCAATGCATGCAACACAGCAAACTATTACAATAATGTGTTAGGTAAATCCTAAGAACAGTCAGCGCCCTCTATGGCGTTTTTGAAAGTTTATATCTATTTTAGTCCCACAGGAATAGTTTTCCCGGATAAAAAAATAGCCTATGTTTTAAGTCAGGGCATAGTCTATCTCCATTCAAATCTTCAAATTCAAATTTTCAGAAAAAAAAAATTCAGCCAAATCGGTTTAGTAGTTGCGGCGTGATTGAGTAACAAACATCCAAACATCCAAACATCCACACTTTCACATTTATAATATTAGTAGGATTATTATCGTTTAATAGGTATACTTACTCTGAGAATCTGACGATCCTTTTTTTCAAGAGAACATTATATGTTACGCGAATGTAACAATAATTACTCGATATAAGCACCAAGGCTGGTAGGTGTATAGTGTATACGTAAACAAAACGTTGAATAAAACCAGTCACTGATACTCTGAGAGGTCAAACGAACGCCGCATTAAAAATTCAAAGAGACCTCGCAGCGCTGATCAAATATTTAGTGAGACGTCGATACTCTCACACTCTCACACTCTCACACTCTCACCACCTCGATACGTACAGACGGTTTATTCTTTAACACATTGTATGCAGCGTAGAGTTCGCTTTAAAAAATTGTTACATACTTACTCGTACACCTATTATAAAAACAAGCAACGATTGCGTCAAAAACTAACTAAAAAGATAAACAAAGCCTAGCCGGTAGATAACCATCGTACGGTTTGGAGGAATCGTCAGATAACATCGATTAAAATCCATCCAGCCGCTCACTCATACATGGACAACAATTTGCGCTGCCCAGCCATTGAGGTGCGTTTCATTGCTGCGTTCGTTTTTGTTTCACTGTATCCCATTTAGGTCTCCCCATGTCAGAACGTCCGTTAAGGACCCCCGCTAAAATTAAATCGGAAAATTAATTAATTTCGTATCCAATTCATAAAATGTCGCTTCACAGTACCATAAACTGACGTAGCATGAAATGCTTTACAAAAACATGTAAACGTCATTTCGGGTTGTGTTAAAAAAAATGCTCTTTTTAATCTCTAACGCAAAATAAGGGGTTTTATAAGTTGCGCTGCTTTCTATGACGTATGTGTCATCGTAGCACTCAAATGGACGTTTTGTTTTTTATTCGGGTTTAATTCCAGATGTGGTGATTTTAATTTTTATTTACACATGTACCTTCAACTAAGATTTAACGTTGTACTGTGGGAGAGAGCCCGACAATGTACCTTCGGATTTTATCGAAACTGCTGAATTATTGACGCTTCAAACTTTGATTTTAAAATCCTTATATATTTGCTTTTAGATGCAATTCTGTTTGATAAAGCTGTTAAGCCATTGTACACGATTGTACACTAACAAACATGAGGGCACAATAACGTAGGAATCTGTCTCAGGCTAATTGTTACCGCAGTTCACGACGGAACATTCCAGCAGGATTGCACCGCTCCCAACACAATCAGTGCTCCACGTAATTCATTTACGTCTGTCTGTGTTTACATTACAAATACACATGTAACTATAGTGCTTTTAGTACCTGTGATGTTTCGACTAAAATAGCTTTAACACTCTGTTAAGTCGGCGTCGAACTATATGTATGTACAAGCGGACACCCGCGACTTTGTTCGCGTGGATATTGGTTTTTAAAAATCCCGTGGGAATCATTTTGTTTTCCTAAGCTCCTTTGAGCTCATACCTTGCTAAAAACTGTTAAAAGTTCACTGGCGGATGTTTAGGTAGATCAAAATGTAAACATCCGCCAGTAAAAGTCCCACCAAAATCGATCAAGCCTTTCTGAGATTAGCTGGTAATCTTTAAAGTATCTCCTTTCTAACAAAAAAAGAATAAATGAAATCGGACCACGCGTTAATGAATTACAGCTAAGTACACATTTTAACTTTTATCCCCTTTCCCAAGGGAACCGTGCTGAATTTCGGATAAAAAGTATCCTATATGTTACTCCGTAGTATGAACTTAAATCATACCAAGTTTCATTTTAATCCATTCAGTAGTTTTTGCGTGATGCGCGTACAAACATACAGACAAACAGATAAACAGACAAACAAACAGACAAAAATTTCAAAAATAGCTTTTTACGTTCTATTATTACTTATTTCTAACATCCCCCAGTTATTATTTTGCAAAAATCTTTAATGTACAGATACGGCAAGTCTACGATTTTATTATATGTAAAGATTTCGAGTTTCACTTAATCGATTTCGATATATTATCAGCTTTTTAGAGTCAATCGATAAGACAAAACCAAAAATTAGTCACAGATAAACGACAAACATTCTCCGTTGACCAGTCTTACTATACCTAATAATAAATTACGTACTCATATTGAGGAGTTTAACATAATAATATTTTAAACGGAGATTAAAATTTCCGAACACATGAAATCCCATAATGCCGGGAGAAATTTATAATATCGTCAACCTCGCGGCGTTCAGTCGCGATCACTCGTTATTCGTCGCTTCAGTGATCCCACATAACAGAGTGCTGCTTTTATTAAAATCACGATGTATGATATAAAGAGCAAACTCTAACAGCTATTGACATTATTTGTTTGTAAAACACACTCACAGGTACAGAGTACTTAGTCTCAGTTTGGAGCGCTCCAAAACTTTATAGTATATCTACTTTCGATCGAATCACAATGAATTCAGAGTAAAATGGGCCTAAAATTACTTGTATTAAGGTTTGAGTTCGCCAATTCATTCAGCATTCGAAAACAGCCAGCGCTCCAAGCAGAAATGTTGTAAAATAAATATTCGAACTATTGAATTACAACTTTAAAATAATAGTCTTAGGGACCTTTCAGACAGACCGGCGAGGAGAGCAGAGCAAATTTTAATCGCATTTAAAATAGAATCTTAAGACATTGAAATAGGCTTTATTTTTACATGTTAACTCTTTTATGATAAGAGGATGCTCGAGCATGCTCCCAATACGCTCTGTGTGAAATATATGAGAGCAGCCGGTCGGCTACTCGTCGAGCCGGTCGGCTGCTCCATGCCCGTGCCCTTTTGCGCTCGAGCATCCGACCGGCTCCGTTCGCGTGCTCTTTCATGCTCGCACAGCCGACCGTAGGCCGAATATGCTCTGCCGTCCGGCCCAAGAGCGTACGCTCGGCTCCGAGCGCATCCGCGTGTCCGTTCACACAGACCGGCGCGGAGAGCAGAGCAAATTTGAACGGCCGGTCTGTGTGAAAAAAAAAATGCTCTCCGACGCTCTCCGCGCCGGTCTGTCTGAAAGGTCCCTTTGGGTTCATTTTGCTCTGAAGTCATTTGTGATTCGATCAATAGTATACTATAAAGTTTTGAAGCGCTCCATACTGAGACTAAGCACACTGTACTTCAATTTAATCACACTAATATTATAAAGGCTCTTTAATGCCGCAACTACTAAATCAATTTGGCTGAAATTTTGAATGGAGATAGATTATGCCCTGACTTAACAGATACTTTTTATCCTGGAAAAATCCACAGTTCCTACGGGATTTTGAAAAAACTGAAATCTATAGCTAGATAGGTAGATTACTATAGCGAACTTCCTTGAAAGTAGGTATTAGAATAGGTATAGAATAGAAGGTCGGAAAAGGGAGCGGGAACGGGAACCGGAAATCCACGATTCCCTCGGGACTTGTGAAAAACCGAAATTCACGCGAAGGAAGCCGCGGGCAGAAGCTGGTAGTGATATATTTTACCTATCTACCATGAAACATCTGTTGTCCCCTAGTGAATATGCGGTTTATTGCGTAACAAGGCAATCGATATTAGAACCTTTGTTTCTATTAAGCGAGATGAAAATCTAATATTTTTGTTAGAGCCAACTTTTTACGAGCCTTGTATAAAAAGGTTTCTTACAATTGCTCCCAGCGCGCCAAAGCCTTGGCTTAAGGGTAGCTCTTTGGAAAACTATGTCAAGGGCACTAAATCCCATATAATCCTGAGATTTTTACGAAAAATCCTTATTCCATCTACGTTAAACACGGACTTAAGACTAGGAAAATTCTGGTTTCAACCAAATTCAGATTTGGCAACTTCTTTACAGTCTACAGTTACAGGGAATTACAGTCTTTTACCTGCGAATATCCTACGATAGAAGGGATTTTTTTTTAAATAAATATACTACTCCAACTAAGCGTAAAACATCTGCTTAGATTAGATACTGGATATAACATAATATTATTACGTAGATATGATAGTGATAGTGCTACTGGTGGGGTTTGTATTTTCGAGTTTTAGTCAATTTCCGGAACATTGAGCTATTGAATCCTGCAAAGTTGTGAGAGTTACAAGATTTGGTTATGTTGCTTGGTACTCTGGGCTGCTTGCTTTTCCTGCCTGTAATAGTACCTTGCCGGGCGTTACGCCGCGTATGCTTTCTGTTACTTCATAGAGATTTAATAGGTTTTTTTTATTACAGTTTCTCGTTAATATCTGCCTCCCACACGTGACCGTGAGGGTTGTGTCCTTAAGTAGTCGACATTCCACGAAAGCGTAAGAAGCATTAACCCTTGTTTGTAATGCGCGTCGTCAACCCATGTCCTTCCGTTGTTGGTATTTTCTGCTACCAGTGCTTTAATATGGGTGCCATGGTGCCTTCAAAGGATAAGAATCTGGCCGAGCGAGCCATGGCTAAATGAAACTTTGCCATCATTTTTGTGTGGAAACCTATTTTGGGCTTGGAAGAAATGTAAATGGCTGGGTTAAAGCGAATGTATTCGCTTGGATAACGCTTAATCCGTATTAAAGTGCCTCGGGGTTGTTTGTCCGAGGCAATTGTGAGTCGGACACACCCCGAGGCACATCCAAACGAACGTTTTATAATAGACAAGCGGATACCCGCGACTTCGTTCGCGTGGATATTGGTTTTTGAAAATCCCGTGTGAATCATTTTGTTTTCCTAAGCTCCTTTGAGCTCATACCTTGCTAAAAACTGTTAAAAGTTCACTGGTGGATGTTTAGGTAGATCAAAATGTAAACATCCGCCAGTAAAAGTCCCATCAAAATCAATCCAGCCTTTCTAAAATTAGCTGGTAATCTTTAAAGTATCTCCTTTCTAACAAAAAAAGAATGAATGAAATCGGACCACGCGTTAATGAATTACAGCTAAGTATACATTTTAACTTTCATCCCCTCTCCCAAGGGAACCGTGCTGAATTTCGGGATAAAAAGTATTCTATATGTTACTCCGTAGTATGAACTTAAATCACACCAAGTTTCATTTCAATCCATTCAGTAGTTTTTGCGTGATGCGCGCACAAACATACAGACAAACAGACAAACAGATAAACAGACAAACAGACAAAAATTTCAAAAATAGCTTTTTTACGTTCTATTGCTTATCCTTAACATCCCCCAGTTATTATTTTGTAAAAATCTTTAATGTACAGATACGGCAAGTCTACGATTTTATTATATGTATAGAAGATATAGATAGAAGATATACTCGCCATGAAGCCGCCCGAGTCTCTTCTATATGTATCTATACCATGTATATTTTGCGACATAATGAAATAAAGCCTCTAAATAACATGTTTCACAAGTTCCTATGTTACCTACCTATAAAATCTTCTATTCAAAAAAATTTGATGAATTCTGTCTGAGAATAAAATATATTCAGTGACACGTCGGAATTTAAAACAGCATATAAAAGTAAATAAAAAGATCAAACGACATGGGTTCAAAGTAATTTTGTGTGAATACACGTTATATTTTACGAGCTAAGTACTGTTAATTTCGCGTAAACCAAACCTTTTTTGAGCAAAAAAGCAATGATTTACGAAACATTTTTATATTTTTCAATCGATCCCGACTCTAAGTATATTTAACAATAAAGTTTATTTCATAAGTAAAAAGGGAACAAACAAGAAGGGGAAAAGGAAAATAAATCTCTTTTGATCCCATTTTAATTTCTTGAACAAACACTTATTGTTATCCTATTTTTTTCAAAAAAATCTGTACTTTTATCATAATTGGTCAAGATTAAATAAGGTTTTTTGAATTGATAGTCAAAAGGCTTTTAATGGTCATTATTTATTAAGGGTGAATGCATAATATTTATTCATTCTGAAAATATATAGATGATAGAAAAAAAAATGCTAATTTCATGTATAGTACTCAGGGATCACGTAAGTACATATCCAACGTTGAAAGAATTTTTGAAATCAGTCCAGTTAAGTGTCCTGAGATTAGCGCGTTTAAACAAAAAAACTCGTTCGCTTTATTATATTAGTATAGATTAAATTACTAAGCATAGTCGGGTTTTAGTTTACGAACTTTATCTCTTGTTAACTAAAATTTATTTTTCGGTCTACTGAACTACGATAAAATCAGATAAACTATTTGAATACGATAAAGAGGGATATTCTTTGAAAAGAATATTTATTAAGACGTTAACTGACAAAAGTAAATAAGGAGATTCGGGGTTCCCGTTCGGTGTTGTCGCAATAACTCATTGCGTTATTAACTTGCAATCTCCACCTCGTTTAAGATTCGTGCAAAGTTAGAGAGATTCGCGGAAGATAATGTTACAAACGAGGAAAGTTCCACGGGGAGTGTTCAAGTATTTCAGACAAACAAAGTTCCCCCGGCACGCCACTCGCTGACGTGTCGCGTTATGCTTTGTTTTTCTAAGAAATCCTCGGAAACAAAGAAATCTGAGACGTAGACACCTAGTAGCCTACTCGTGGACGTGTTCTAAGTTGTTTGTTTCGTTCTGCTATCTCTATATAAGTTGAATAAATGGATATCAAATTCAGCACAACGTAATTTTAACACACTTACCGCGCTAGATATGAATTTTGATTTCTTACTTTGTAGTCCAGAATGGTTCAAAATTAAAGAACATAGGTACTATGAATAAATTTCAATAGCTCAACGAGCAAAGAGCACACTAAAAACTGTAAAGTCTACTTTTCAAAGTTGCACTATATAATGTCGTACAATACCTATCTTAACACAATGGACAGCGGGAATATTAGTCTTGTATAAGTATTCTTTAAAAAAAAAAAAAATCCGAATAAGTACACAATAAATTTTTAAATTAAAATATACCCTTAGTTAAAAACTCATTCGGTCACTCGTCAGCCATTTATTTGGTTAGATATTTCTCATTTCTCCGCGTATGTTTTCTCTGTAAACAAATATCGAGAAAATTAATGGAAAATGGGTATGAGTTACGCACACAATTCATATCGTATTGTTAAATTATCAATGCTCTTTCATTAATAAAAATAAAGTAAATTAATTAAGTAGGTAGTAAAATTTACAATTTCAAATTACTTTATTCATTAGACCTTGTAATAAATGGGAATAATTGTAAAAGGTGCATTTGCATGCACTCCACGAGGCACCTGCTCCACGTGCGGCGGCGGCCGTGTGACAAGTCGGCGATAAACTCCGAGCAAAATAAAATATGCTCGCCTCACTCTGAGCACGACATGCCGTCGTAAAACTTAGAGCAATGCCCCACTTTGCTGGAAGCAGCTACTTGTTTCGTAATAAGCGGAACGTACGTTTTTTATCGTTTTTCTAACGAGTGTTTTGAGTAAGTATACCGCAAAACTCAAAGAAGTTACTCATAGCATTCCTGCACGATCGAGTGAATTCAGTTACTTAGGAATGAACAAATCAACCTGCGTGTATGCTACTCATTGGCTGTGCTTCACTCCTTGAAAAAGGTTTTTTCATAATGTACCTTTACATAGGACAGATAATAATAATGCAATCTCAACAGTTTAACTGTATAAGAGGGACCTGTGTGCTTAGTCTAAATCGGAGCACTCGAAAACGAACTTGAAAACTATTGATCGATTTCAGAGTAAAATAGACCTAAAATGGCTTGTATTAAGGTTTGAGTTCGCCAATACATTCAGCATTCGAACAATACTGAATGTATTGGCGAACTCAAACCTTAATACAACCCTTTTTAGGTCTATTTTACTCTGAAATCGATCAATAGTTATCGAGTTCGTTTTCGAGTGCTCCGATTTAGACTAAGCACACTGAAGTCCGAAGGGTCGTAGGTTTCGAAACCCACTTGTTAATCTTGCAAATCTTATTTCTAGAATATCAGGGTTTGTTTCCAAATCTGTGACGTAGGCTAGTTTTGACTAAACTTAAAACGACAAATCAAACGATTTGTTTTTTTGTAGTGTAATTTATGATTATCGGTATATTTGTATGAGTTTGGCGACAGCGGTTCCTATAGTAATTTTGGTGAATTTCACTTCCCCTGTTTTTTCTGTTTCGTGGGGAGAACCTTCCCACTTCCAACCTCTGTCATAGAGTTTGGAGGTGGGTACCTACTTAGACTTGAGATAGTTTGAAATAGTTTTAGAAATAGTTTGAAATAGTTTTGAGATAGTTTTAGCCTAACTCACAATTTTGGGAAGCTGGACGAAATCTATTGTAGAGATATGCTTTTCCTGTATGTACACATCGTTTTTGAAACTATAATAATTTGGCACATGAATAATAAATAAATAGTCTCAATGATTGTGGAATCATGACGTATTGTCATCAAAACCGTAAAGATATCTATATGGTCAGTCGAAAACTTGGTTTTAGCCGAAAAATCATTGACGGAAAATCAACACGCAAGTTAAATAAAAGCTTTTCAATTTAAGGTTCATCAACCAAAGATTCAATCGGTTTAATCTCAAAAAATTGAGACCGACGCGACGCGAAGCTAATAAAATGCTCGGCTAATAAGAAAAATTAAGATAAATCATTTGTTCAGCTTCTTTTCAGTTATTAAGAGTTAAATTGCATAAATTAAAATTAGATGGTTTTCTTTGTTGCCCGTTCAAACATTTCGGGAATTTTACTCTTATAGGGATTTGATTTAAATATTAAAGGAATAAAATAATAATTTTATTTTTCTTTTCTTTACGCTCCAGAAATTATTACCTCTTCGTACAATATTTGTACAGAGTCTAGACTTGCTGCTTTCTTATAATTAACTTAAACAACATTTACTGATATATTATTATGATGTTCCAAGCGATTTAAATTGAAAATAATAGCTGCATAATAGTCTCTGTTATTAAATACGGAAATAAACTTTTGGAAAAGAGTAATGCTTTTGAACTTTTTGAAAAGGGAAACATCTTCATGCTAAAAGATAGATTTACGCATATTTTACGTTAACTTGAAAATTGACACTAAAGCTTCAGTTTAACATGCTGACATTGTGGCTAATTCTGTTGTACACAATCTCTAAACCTAAACTAAAATGACAGGTCTAAATCTATAGCTATCCTTTTCCGCAATGAGCACTGTGTAAGAGATAGCAATAAATTTAGACCTGTCATTTTAGTTTAGGTTTAGAGATTGTGTACAACAGAATTGGCCACAATGACTGCATTTATACTACGCGTACACATTATGTATAATGGTACGCGTATGTATTCGATCTTTGTGACGTCACAACATAGTTCCAGTACGGTGTGCAGAAAAATATTGTTACCAAACACCGAAAAATGTAACGATATTAAGGATCGTACTTCTCTCGCCACCTTGTGGCGAGAGAAGTACGATCCTTAATATCGTTACGATCCTTACTGTTTTCCCCACTCCAATTTTAACTAGCGGAAAGAATAAACGTAAAAAACTAACGATAGTAAAATAACAGTAACAGTATGCACAAATAACAAAATTAATAACAAACCTAACGAAATGAAAATTCTAACTGCTAGTATTATTTTACCATCCAGAGATTACCAGTCGACTGCCGAGCACTAATTTATCATTAAATTTATCATCATTTTGATATAAATTGCATATTTTGTATTACAGCGATAATTAAAGTTGATTCATGTACAGCGGTAAATAGTTGTAACAACTTGTAGCTAGCCGTTCGGTACACTAAAAGTTCCGTCACTGAAAGGTTTAGTAGCAGCAACGAGTTAGGAGGTAGTTTAAATGTAGCACGTCACCGGAACTCAAGTAAGGTGATTATGTAAAGCGGGCCCGAGTTCGTGCTCCGCTCACGGGTGGCGAGTGAGACTTGAATGGAAATTAAACCGTGCAGAGAAAACCATTACCGAACTATTAATAATGTCCTCGAACAAATTCGGCCACGGAAGCCAATATCAATGGAAACCAGCGAACCACGTAGGAAGTATTGTAAGTAGTGCATGCTCTATTCCCTCACTCTCATAGTCCGATGGCACAACAATCCGATACATTAGCGACCTATACTGGCGCGAGAGTGACTAAAGTGACTAACACTCTCCAACTATACCTACCTATGCAAAAATATAACGTCGAACCGTAGCACTGTTGCGACATGATTGAAAAGCAAATCAACATACAAACATACTTCCATATTTTATATAATAAATAATCAGTAGAGAGGTTGCATTGTGATGAAATCCTATTGATGATATAAGCCTTTGATCGCCAATGCCGTGCCGGTCCTGTTTACACGCAAATGCACTTCAGCAAACCAATATCGGCACCCGTATTGCGACCTAATTCCAATTAACTTTACAAATGGCATTGAGAATCTCTCTGATAATAATCTGCTCTCATATAGCTATGCCTCAGCATTGGTTCCAATCATCATCAATTTAAACGTTGTAATAGAATAAAATAGAATAGAAAAGTTTTTTTATTCAAATAAACTTTTACAAGTACTTTTGAATAGTCAATTGAATCTACCATAACATAATAAACATATATTATGTTTATGTTGTTAATATTTAAATAGAAACTGGGATAAAAATTGCGACAAAGAAATGCTACAAGAAATAACAATTCTAAGTTTGAACTGAAAATCACTACCGCATCAGCAAATGATACTTGGAGAAAACTTGCCGGTGTTTGTCAGCAAACGTTCCAACTGCCTTAAGGTGATCGCTTACTACGGGAAGACTACGACACGCGTAAAAAATCCACACCATTTCAATATTAAAATTGATGTGGGTTCTGCAGCAGACGTTAGTAGCATCAGGTGCATCCAAGAAATCATGACGTCAGCAGAGATTTGAACTGACATAATTTTTACTTACATACCTATGCATTTGCGCACACGCGGCTCTGGTGGCTCTTGCGCCTCTTGTGAGTTCTACGGGTCTTGCGTTTTCCATATTTTGAACTTCCCCTGTTTGCAACAAAATAACCTACTTAATACTTTCCTCTCACAAATCTTCCAAACTTCATTTGCATGTTGAACGGGCCGGAGGATTATGAAATATTAATCCAACGAGTTCTGGCGACTGCGCGAATCGCAAACGACAACAACGTTATCCGGTTTGCAGTCAGCTCCAAACTCTTGAAGTATCTTGTACACTAACTTACCACTCAAAGTTAACCTTCTGGAAGTTGAGCAACTTGTTAGGTTAGTCAGTAGCACTCAGCATCGTTGGTAATGAGCTAGGTATACGCAACGCCTCCTATTTCATAATATGATTAAGCATACCTTTTTTTTTTTTTTGACGTGGTGGAAACCTTTTATAGGTACCCCCGTTCTGCGGCCGAATGCGGCAGAACGAAGGTTATGTGGGACTCCAACCGGGTATACCCACTAAAACCACCACGGCATGACCCTCATGCTGTCTGTGCTGGACGCCTGGGGAACCCAAAGTATGCATCCCAGGTGTCCGGCAGCCGCCCCAGCTGGGGCTCCCGCTCGCCTCTGGGTTGTCCCTCCAGAGGCTCGCGCCCTCCCGTAATTTTTTAACGAGGTTTTCTTCCTCCCGCGATGGGCATCGCTGCCCCCCGCCCCGGGGTGTCTCACCCCCAGTTTCATCCGCAGTGCCCTCTGCTAATCAGAGGGACACGCGGAGAAACCTCCCTCCGCCAGGTCATTGGCCATGGCTAACAATATCCCCGAAATTATTAACCATGTTACCGGGGTGCACCGGCCCGAATACTGCTCTTCCCCTCGGACGTATCCAAGAGGACCAGCAGCACCCAGGCACACTTGGAGGTTACCTGGCTAGCACTCCTGATTAAGCATACCTAGTGGTCCGTCCATCTAGTTCAATTTCAGCATCTCCCAGCGGGGTCACCATTCCACCTTGGGACCTAAACGTAAATTGGTTGTTCGAGCTACGTGCTCATCCCATTCAGTTCTCATAGGAGAAATAGAGGTATATTCATATTTCTTTATTTCTGATTTGATTCCGCGGGGATACTCAAAACATAGTCCGCTGAGTGAGTTATCTTATGAGGCCAATAGTGAGTCATCACTAGCGAGTAACAACACTAGTTCGATGATTTTCATCTTCAAACAAAAGGATTTTGGACGAGAAGACATCTCGAAGCTTCCAGAACTCTGCCCAATAGTAGACGTCTATCGGATGTACTGACAAAGACAAAAGAAAATAATTTTGTATAACTTTGTATGTGTGACCTCATGTTAGAAAACCTTGTCAAAACATCTAGAACTTCACAGATTAAACATTTTTGCAAAATATTTTAGCTTCAAAAAAGAAAATATCATCAATTCGTCGGGCAAAATAGCTCCCAAATGAAATCTCGTGATTTCATCTACAACATATTGTTGAGTTACAACGTTTAGGTTAGAATGGCAATAGGTACCTGGCCGTCGTCGCTCGTACGAAGTGTATTTTCATGTAAATAGGGGTCGGGGCTGTGATCAAAGGTAAACTGGCGCCAGGGGTGCGGGGCGAGGGGCGAGGGGCATAGCGATAGCCTTTTAGTGCGCGTCGTCGGATCAAACCAATAATGTTCATAATTTTGTCATGTTAGCTTGCTTAAAGGAGTTGGTGAAAGGATTTTCATCATTCATGCTGAACAGCAGCTAACATACGTTGCCTCAAACGTGGGATGTCTACATATGGACTTAGGTCTCTTTTCAATATCCATTTTTTTATTTATTTCTTGTAACTCAGCCTTGGTGCACCTGGTACCTCAGATATGCCTGATGCGTCGAGTTCCAACACAAACAAACCTTCCTTATGGATTTTTAATTGAACCCTTTATTGTAACGTCTTCGTCTATCTTCTTCTTCTTCTCTACATCTATATCTTCTATCTATATCTATACATATAATAAAATCGTAGACTTGCCGTATCTGTACATTGAAGATTTTTGCAAAATAATAATAATCTACTTGAGCCGACTGGTATTGCTAGAGACGATGGCAAGAGACCGGACGGTATGAGTTTGATTCCATGGAAGATGGGCCGGGTGCTGGTATGGGATGCAACCTGTTCAGACACGCTGGCCCCTTCCCATCTACATGGAACCATCAACAGAGCTGGTGCGGCTAGTGAAGCGGCTGAAAAAGCGAAAGCATGCAAATACAGGGGTCTAGGCTCCGAATATGATTTTGTCCCATTCGGTGTCGAGACCCTTGGTCCGTGGGGTCCTAGCGCTATAAGGCTATTTAAAGAAATATCAAAAAGGTTAGTCGACATCACAGGAGACCGAAGAGCTGGCAGCTACCTCGGACAACGAATTAGTCTAGCAATTCAAAGGGGGAACGCTGCCAGTATCTTCGGAACCTTGCCTACAGGGACTCCTTTTAATAATATATTTTAGTCATTATACTTAGTTATTATATTTTTTAAGGTTTTTAGTTTTAGGATTATTGTTCTTCTTTATTATTATTCTATAAGTTTGTATGTCTGTAAGTTTTAAGTATTAATAGTAATAAATAACTGGGGGATGTTAGGGATAAGTAATAGAACGTAAAAAAGCTATTTTTGAAATTTTTGTCTGTTTGTCTGTTTATCTGTTTGTCTGTATTTGTTTGTGCGCGCATCACGCAAAAACTACTGAATGGATTGAAACGAAACTTGATACGATTTAAGTTCATACTACGGAGTAACATATAGGATACTTTTTATCCTGAAATTCAGCACGGTTCCCTAGGGAGAGGGGATGAAAGTCAAAACGTGTATTTAGCTGTAATTGAATAACGCGTGGTCCGATTTCATTCATTATTTTTTTGTTAGAAAGTAGATACTTTAAAGATTACCGACTAATCTCTAAAAGGCTGGATCGATTTTGATGGGACTTTCACTGACGGATGTTTACATTTTGATCTACCTAAACATCCGCCAGTGAACTTTCAACAGTTTTTAGCATGATATGAGCTCAAAGGAGCTTAGGAAAAACAAAATGATTCCTACGTGATTTTTAAAAACCAATAGTTTTCCACCCGTAATCCAACAAATCCGCGCAATCCACGCGAACGAAGTCGCGGGTGTCCGCTTGTAATTAATTATTTTGTCTTGTCTTATGCAGAATTTTCCAGAAATAAAAATTTTCTTTTTTCTTTCGCCTTCTTTCTTTCTTTCTTTTAGGGATTTCGCTAACATATTTAGGTTAATCTAAAAAGGTGTTCCTTGTTCTGAAATTTGGAAATTCAATCAAATTATCATGTTTACTTCTATTCTACTGAACCTCATATCTGTAGTTTGGGTACGACAGTGTAATACTATTCTAAATCACATACAAATTCAAATTCAAAATTCATTTATTCAAAGTAGGTACACTGTACACTTTTTGAACGTCAATTTGGGAACAGGCAATGGTGATAAAATTACTTACTATACGTATAATATAATGTCCAGTGAAGGTATTGTCGCGTCCGGCGTACGATTCGCCCTTTGATCGCTGTCCCGACACAGAGCCTATTTACATGAAAATACGTCTCACTGCCGATACAACTGGAATCGTATCATACAATCCCGTAAGGCCATAGCGATGTCATTACATACATAGTATTGGAAGTCAGGACGCTGTACAGTGTAGACTTAATATCCATACAGACGGGCGAATGACATTTATTGGTATTAGAATAATGTATTTTATTCTTATTATCATCGCCAACTTTCCAACCTTGGGCACTGCCTTGTGCACAACAACTACTGAAAATTTCCTGACAGATAAATCCGAAAACTTTTGTTTCCGCCTGACCCAGGACTCGTATCCTGGACCTTATGATTTGCACCGAAACAAGCCTTAAACCTCTTGACCAACTGTGACGCAGTTAATACTTCACAAAATATAAACTGCGTACAACAGTGCTTTTGCGTCGTTAATATCTGTGTACACTGTACATACGTACCTACATCTTGTGTTGAAAATCGTAGTGTTGTCAATAGAAATGAGCCGAAACTGCGAAACCCGTGAACCTTGGCTCGCGGGCGCTCATCCGACGGCGCCAAATGTTTGTCTTTGTCGCTTTATTATGCAAACCGAGCGAGTGAGCGAAACTCGGCGACATATTACATCTCGGAGCCTCGTTAATATCTCTATGCAGCTCGTTCAGACGTATAAACGCTGAATATTGCTCGTTTCACGCTCCGACAACGCTTTTAGGACGTTTTTAACGCGTTCTCAGGCATATTCAAATAATTTCAATGTCGAATTGTCTTTTAGGCTCTGCATCAGTTCGTTCCATCAATCGTGAGTGATGAATGACTGATGGGGCATATAACTATTCATATCATGCAATCGTCAGTCATCTTATTAGACAGTCTTTTAGGTCCGTTCCGTCAATCGTGAGTGATGTGGTGATCCGAACCGGTGGTAGATTCTTGACATGTCATAAGAACCACAAGTTGGCCTACATGAAATAAATGATTTTTAATTTTGAATTTGAATTTGATGAATGACTGATGGGGCATATAACTATTCATAACATGCAATCATCACTCATTTTATTAGATGCTATTTCAACCGTCAGTCAACCAGTCTATCAGTCAGTCAGACCGTGGCCAGTAACTGTGGTAAAACTGACAGCAAGTCCAATGTCTAATGAACGCCTGTGCAAACCCCCGACACTTCAAATAAAACGTCATACGTAAATCGTATTATATTACTGAACTAGCCGACCCCCGCGACTTCGTTCGCATGGATATAGGTTTTATATAGAATCGGATCGGACCCCATAATTCTTTTTTGTACCTAAACTAAATGTATCCTAAGTTACTCCTTAACATCACCTATCTGCCATTGAAAGTTCCATCAAAATCGATCCAGCCGTTTCGGATATTAGCTGGAACAAATAGACAGGCCGACAAACATAAATTTAAACGCACGCCAGTTTAAAATAAGCCGTACGTACAAACATCCGCGTCCCAAGTTATTTGAACCCAATAAATGTCTGTAATTTCTGAACTAAAATACATATGACCTTGAAATATTTACGGGACAATATATAAAGTACTATCTTTCTAACAAAAAAAGAATGAGTGAAATCGAACAACGCGTTAATGCATTACAGCTAAATACACGTTTTAACTTTCATCCCCTCTCCCTAGGGAACCGTGCTGAATTTCGGGATAAAAAGTATCCTATGTCCTACCTCGGATTATAAACTCATATCGTACCAAGTTTCATTCGAATCCATTCAGTAGTTTCGGCGTGATGCGCGGCCAAGATACAGACAGACAGACAGGCAGACAGACAGACAGACAGACAGACAGACAGACAGACAAAAATGAAAAAAATTGCAGTTTTGGATTCAGTATCGATTATACAGTGCCCTCCAGTAAAAATTTACAAAATATATTCAATGTACAGAATTGGATCTGTTACAGTTTTATTATATTATAGATAGATTGAGATACCTACTAATCACTACATAGTATAAAACAAAGTCGTTTTCTCTGTCCCTATGTCCCTTTGTACGCTTAAATCTTTAAAACTACGCAACGGATTTTGATGCGGTTTTTTTTAATAGATAGAGTGATTCAAGAGGAAGGTTTATATGTATAATAACATCCATTAAATAGTGGAGAAATACTGTTATTTTTGAGGTTTCTAATGTGATGTCGTAAATAATTAAATTTTTTCCGCTTACATTGCAAACGCAGGCTGAACCCTACGAGATTTATCAATATAATGTACTAAGTATTGTACACATTGAAAAGGTCTATAGAAAACTCCGCGATGGTATATGTTTATCTCTTATGGATATCCCACAATAACATTTTTTGTCATTTACTTTTTTACGACAAATAATGGCTAATTTTAGAAGCGATTTTAACCAATACAGCATTAATCCTTATCTAATTAAATACCTTAAGTACATTGTTGATTTATTATAGATCTATATGGCCCTTTACAGCATATGATTTAAATGAATATTTTCGAAGATATTACAGATTTAAAAATTGCGGGATATAGCTTTTGCGCGCGGCGAGCGGTTCTAGCCGGCCGGGGCGCGCGGTGCGTAAAGTTCTCCCTATAGCATTTTGAATTTAGCAGCGATCGGACACGTATGCTATCGGAGCTCTCTAGCGAGGAAAATAACAATCACACTAATATTATAAAGGCGTTATTAAGTTATTAAGTTTGTGTGTATGTTTGTTCCTCTTCTCCGCCGCAACTACTGAACCGATTTGGCTGCAATTTTGAATGGAGATAGCTTATGCCCTGACTTAACACATAAAGTAACTTTTTATCCCGGAAAAGTATTCCTGTAGGACTAAAATAGATATAGACCTCCAAAACGCCACAGAGGGCGCTGACTGTTCTTAGGTAAATCACGCTCACATAACCCATTATTGCAATACTTTGCTGTGTAGCATGCATTGGCAACACATAGGCTACTTTTTATCCTGGAAAAGTGCACAGTTCCCACGGGATTTTGAAAAACCCGAAATCTATATCTACAGCTATAGGTAGATTACTATAGCGACCTTGCTTGATATTTTAAGTATAAAGGTAGGAAAAGGGAGCGGGAACGGGAACCGGAACTAAACGATTCCCTCGGGATTTGTTCAAAACCGAAATTCACGCGGGCGAAGCCGCGGGCAGAAGCTAGTTACATAATAAGAATGATCTAATTTCTAAGTCGTAATTAGTTACTTTGACACGCTTAAAGTTAGTACTCAAACTAATTAAGATTTACTTAAGAAGTTATCTACCCAAGTTATTATTCTCCCAAAACTTGGAGTTATTGTTTGTAAAAAGCTATCAAATGAGGTGAACTTACTTAAAAGCTTAGCAAGAACACTTTAGAAAGACTTCGTGCGTTAACTGTAACACAAACATACACTTCTACAGTTAAGTTCTAACGCTTGTGCCACAGAGTACATTATAATATACTTTATTAGAGATTGCACTCGCCTGTTCACCTAAAGCGACCTCCACAGGGAAGTGGCTAAACTAAAATATATATAACTACAACGCTATAGTACTATATATATAGGTACTACTGGTACTATAATATATATACTATACTATTGTCCTTGTGTATCGTATAAAATAATTTATCTTAATTATTACAAGATCACTAAAGAATGATGTGACCTTGTAATAATTAAGATAAATTATTATTATACAATACTTACATTAAAATTGTAAGAGGTGGTCTCCAGATGTTAGGAAATGAAACGCATGTTGATAATTTTCTGCTTTTTAATCGAGTCTTTTTTACATGCGTGGGTCACTGTTATTTATGCAAAGATAATCGGAGTCGATCACGAGATGAAATGCACTGATAATTGGAGTCCAAGAATGGCGAAATAGTAATAAAATAAGAAAAAACTAATGAAGCACCAATAACACAATAATTATCCAACTGTCATACTAGAAAAACTTCAATGTCAAACTAATTATTGTTGTCAATGTTGGTCAAACTGAAATGGCCGTTCGCTACGTTTAGAAATTAAATCATAAATGTTTCATTAAACTTCCAACTTATATAGAAATATTTACAAAGACTGTTATGTGAGTTTTAACTTAGAAATTTATCCTACTAACTCATATTACTCTCAAAAAAATATTTTACATATTATTAGCTGAACTGTTTAATTAAATGACATTAAAATAAATTAGACTAAAACTTAAACTTCTGAACGAACACTTACTTCAGTGGCATCATAGATAAAGAGGCACAGATTATAAATACAAGATAAGCGCCATCTTTAGGGAAGTGGTAACCGGGGTAATTTTCATACAATGAAAAAATGTTTGAAGTGCAAAGGCCCTGGCTTGTGCATTTATAAATATTCAACGTGGACCGTCGCGACGCGACGGTCGTCTCCCGCGACGTATAAGTACGCGTAGAAGTATTGCGCATAATTTTTCCGTTGCTCTGTTCGATTTTCGTATAGTGTTGTCCTTGTCAATAGTGGGTTCGCTTGAATGAAGTGTTGGGGGTGTGCAGATAGCATATCCTACAAAGCTGTGCTTACGCCTCGCGGACTGTACAGGATAACAGAATTATAGAAATACTAGTAGGGCGCGTGGGTGCGCGGCCCGCAAGCGGACCGCGAGGTTTCGCTTTCGGGTATTTTGGTTTGAGCAGCCTCCACCTATCTCTCCCATATTCCTAATCCTCGATCATTATCACTCTCCATATTTTTTCTTCGAATCATTCTGCTCATCAAGTAGAACTTAAGGTCTTAATCATCTTTTGGCAAAAACCACTCTTCCATCTTTTATACTTGGTGAGATAGACACCGATGTTTGTATGGCCGCCATCTTGAATCCGCCATTTTGGACTTTTTTTCAGCTCACTGCCAATTGGATGATGTTTCGAGTAATTTTTGTTTGAGCACCTCCTACCTATCTTCAATACCCTGCCCGGGCTCCTCAACCAACTTCCAAACCCTCAATCATCATGTCTTCCCATATTTTTCTTTGAGAGTTCTCCAAAAAACCGCATTAAAGCCTTGCATAGTTCACAACTTGTAGTCTCTTCAATATTCGCCATACATTTTCTATGGAAAAATAAATTCCGCCATTTTGAATTTTTTTTCAATTCATCAAGTAGACCTTTGGATCCTCATCATCTTTTGCCAAGAAACCACTCTTCCATCTTTTATACCCTCCGAGATGGAGACCGACGAAATTTGTATGGCGACCATCTTTTTTTCGCCATTTTGAATTTTTTTTTCAGCTGACTGCCAATTGGATGACGTTTCGAGTGACATTTGCTCGAGCACCCCCCACCTATCTTCAATACCTTAAGCGTGCCCGTCGCTCGTCTCTGAAATCCTCAATCATCAGCTCTCTCCATATTTTTGTTCTACTTCAATTTTTGTCCTCTATACGAAACCATTAGTGAAAAAAAAATTTTTCATACAAAATTTTACAGGAGGGGCGATGAATGAGTGAGTCAGTGAATCAGAACGAACAGCTATATATATATTAACTAGTAGGGCGCGTGGGTGCGCGGCCCGCAAGCGGACCGCGAGGTTTTGCTTTCGGGTATTTTGGTTTGAGCAGCCTCCACCTATCTCTCCCATATTCCTAATCCTCGATCATTATTACTCTCCATATTTTTTCTTCGAATCATTCTGCTCATCAAGTAGATCTAAAGGTCTTGATCATCTTTTGTCAAGAAACCACTCTTCGATCTTTTATACGTAGTCTCTTTAATATTCGCCATACATTTGCTATGGAAAAATAAATTCCGCCATTTTGAATTTTTTTCTATTAATCGAGTAGACCTTTGGATCCTGATTATGTTTTGCGAAGAAACTACTCGTCCATCTTTTATATCCTCCGAGATGGAGACCAACAAAAGTTGTATGTCGGCCATCTTTTTTTCGCCATTTTGAATTTTTTTTCAACTCACTGCCAATTGGATGACGTTTCGAGTGACATTTGCTCGAGCACCCCCCACCTATCTTCAATACCTTAAGCGTGCCATTCGCTCGTCTCTGAAATCCTCAATCATCAGCTCTCTCCATATTTTTGTTCCGAATGAATTTTTGTCTTCTATACGAAACCATTAGTGAAAAAAAAAATTTTCATACAAAATTGTTCAGGAGAGGTGATCAATGAGTCAGTGAGTGAATCAGCACGAGCAGCTATATATATATTAACTAGTACGGCGCGTGGGTGCGCGGCCCGCTAAAGCGGACCGCGAGGTTTCGCTTTCGGGTATTTTGGTGAGAGCAGCCTCCACCTATCTCTCCCATATTCCTAACCCTCGATAATTATCACTCTCCATATTTTTCTCCGAATCATTTGTCAGAATGAGAGCTTTTTCCATAAAAACAAATTTTGAAAAGGAACTGGAGACACCGACGAAATTTGTATGCCCCCGTCTTTAATCCGTCATTTTGGCCTTTTTTTCAACTGACTCTCTCACTCACTGACAATTAGATGAGGTTTCAAGTAATTTTTGTTTGAGCACCTCCCACCTATCTTTAATACTCTGACCGTGCTCCTCATACGTCTCCAAAATCTTCAATCATCAGCTTTTTCCATATTTTTCCTCCGCATGGAATTTTGTCTTCTATACGAAACCATCAGTGGAAAAGATTTTGTGTGAAAAAAATAAATTCCGCCTTCTTGATTTTTTCTGTTCATCAAGTAGATTTTTAGGTCTTGATCATCTTTTTCCAAGAAACGACTCTTCCATCTTTTATACTTGGTGCGATAGACACCGACGAAATTTGTATAGCCGCCATCTTGAATCCGACAATTTGGGTTTTTTTCGCTCATTGCCAATTGGATGAGGTTCTGAGTATTTTTTGTTTGAGCAGCCCCCGTCTATCTACAATACCCTGCACGGGCTCATCAACCATCTTCCAAACCCTCAACCATCGTATTGTCTTCCCATATTTTTCTTTGAGATTTCTCCAAAGAATCGCATCAAAGCCTTGTGTAGTTCACAACTTGTAGTCTCTTCAATATTCGCCATACATTTTCTATGGAAAAATAAATTCCGCCATTTTGAATTTTTGTTCTATTCATCGAGTAGACCTTCCGATCCTGATCATCTTTTGTGAAGAAACCACTCTTCCATCTTTTATAACCTCCGAGATGGACACCGACGAAATTTTTATGGCCGCCATCTTGAATCCGCCATTTTGGTCCTTTTTTTTAGATCACTGCCAATTGTATGAAGTTTCGAGTAATTTTTGATTGAGCACCTCCCACCCATCTTTAATACTCTAAGCGTGCTCCTCACCTGTGTCCAAAATCTTCAATCATCAGCTCTCTCCATATTTTTCCTCCGCATAAATTTTTGTCTTCTATACGAAACCGTCAGTGAAAAAAACTTTTTTGTGTGAAACAATAAATTCCGCCATCTTGATTTTTTTTCTGTTCATCAAGTAGATCTTTAGGTCTTGATCATCTTTTTCCCATAAACCACTTTTCCATCTTTTATGCTTGGTGAGATAGACACCGACGAAATTTGTATAGCCGTCATCTTGAATCCGCCATTTTGTTTTTTTTCAGCTCAGTGCCAATTGGATGAGGTTTTGAGTAATTTTTGTTTGAGCAGCCCCCATCTATCTACAATACCCTGACCGGGCTCCTCATCCATCTTCCAAACCCTCAATCATCATGTCTTCCCATATTTTTCTTTGAGAGTTCTCCAAAGAACCGCATCAAAGCCTTGCATAGTTTACAACTTGTAATCTTTTCAATATTCGCCATACATTTTCTATGGAAAAATAAATTCCGCCATTTTGAATTTTTTTCAATTTATCAAGTAAACCTTTGGATTCTCATCATCTTTTGCGAAGAAACCACTCTTCCATCTTTTATACCCTCCGAGATGGAGACTGACGAAATTTGTATGGCGGCCATCTTTTTTTCGCCATTTTGAATTTTTTTTCAGCTCACTGCCAATTGGATGACGTTTCGAGTGACATTTGTTCGAGCACCCCCCACCTATCTTCAATACCTTAAGCGTGCCATTCGCTCGTCTCTGAAATCCTCAATCATCAGCTCTCTCCATATTTTTGTTCCGAATGAATTTTTGTCCTCTATACGAAAACATTAGTGAAAAAAAAATTTTTCATACAAAATTTTACAGGAGGGGTGATCAATCAGTGAGTCAGTCAATGAATCAGCACGAGCAGCTATATATATATTAATTATCGATTTCACGCGGCGATAAAAAGAAAGATTAAAATAATTATTTAAAATATTATATTTTTAATCTGGTTTAAATTGACTACCAATTAATTGATATGACTGAAAAACTACTCGTATGCAACAGATTGCTGATTTATTTATCACCTCATTATAATACTAATATAGAATTCATAATAATTACATCGTTAATTTTATATTAATAACTAGCTTTTGCCCGCGGCTTCGCCCGCGTGAATTTCGGTTTTTCACAAATCCTGAGGGATAAGTAGATTTCTGGTTCCCGTTCCCGCTCCCTTTTCCAACCTTTATACTTACTTAAGGCATTTTTTATCTCCATTCAAAATTTCAGCCAAATCTGTTCAGTAGTTTTGACTGGCCCGTTGGCGTGGTTGGCAGTGACCCTGCCTTCGACATACATACGACTAAAACAAACTAAAGAAATAAAAAACATCATACCCCTAATAAAAACAAAATCTCCGATTCAAAATAAAAATTACGAAAACGCACGCAACAAACGCAGGACACATCCGCACGCATTAGCTCCCTCGTTCGAAATGGAGATTGGATTGGAGCATGCACCCTTCACCGCAGTTCACCGCACCCGCCCGCCGCGCCGCGCGGCGCGGCGCGGGGAGTTCCGTGCAGCGCGAGCGTCGCGCGTAGCGAAAATACCGATCAGGGCGTTTTTTAACATAGGTACCTACTTACCGATTTCAACACAACTCCTTTTTTGAAAGTCGGTTAAAAAAGTAGCCTATGTTACTCCTTGGTTAATCCTCTACTTGTCTGTGAAAGTCCCGTCAAAATCGGTTCAGCCGTTCCGAAGATTAGCCCGTTCAAACAGACAGACAGACAGACAAAAATTTTAAAAACGTGTGATTCGGTTATGGTATCGTTCAAATAACCATATGAGCTTAATATGTGGTAGTTATTTCGAAATTACAGACAGACACTTCAATTTTATTTATTACTAGACTAGATGATGCCCACGGCTTCGCCCGTGTGGATTTAGGTTTTTAAAAATCCCGTGGGAACTTTTGATTTTCCAGAACAAAAAGTAGCTTATCTGTAGAATCCCGTCCCCAAAACGGAAAAATCCCGTGGGATCCCCACGATTTCGGAAAACAATTCCTTACAGCATCAGGGTTGAGGAGTTGGATATGTACCTACTCGAGTTCATTCAACGATAAAGTCTTTAATTGGTACCCCCCATATCAATTTAAATAACCGAAAGTTTCTAAAACCCATTAGTTTTGGGGATCAGGTCCCCTACAGCATCAGGATTGAGGAGTTGGAATCCAATTTTTTTATAGAACAGGGTCGCAATGTTTCTCTATCGATTAAAAAAAAAATTACGCAAATCGGTTCAGAAATCTCGGAGATATCGGTGTACATAGGTAGAAAAATACAACTCCTCCTTTTTTGAAAGTCGGTTAAAAAGTATCCTATGTTACTCCCTGGTTAATTCTCTACTTGTATGTGAAGGTCCCGTCAAAATCGGTTCAGCCGTTCCGAAGATTAGCCCGTTCAAACAGACAGACAGACAGACAGACAGACAGACAGACAGACAGACAGACAGACAGACAGACAAAAATTTTAAAAACGTGTGATTCGGTTATGGTAGCGTTCAAATAACCATATGAGCTTAATATGAGGTAGTTATTTCGATATTACAGACAGACACTTCAATTTTATTTATTAGTATAGATAGTATAGAGTATAGATTCTCATTACCAGTAAATTGAAATGCCGATTAGAATAATCGGATCGGTTGAAACGTAATAAAATATTAAAATCACCATTAATAACCAGTTAATAATTATCTAGTTATCCTTTAATTATATCAAAACAGATTTAAGAGAAGCCGCCCTCGAGCATTTCCGAGCGCACCCCATACAAATGAAATTTGATTCATATTTGAATATTAATCGACGACGATGCGACGACTAGTCGGAACATGCAATAAAGCTAAATTACAATACAGCTTTATTTTTGACTAGATGATGCCCACGGCTTCGCCCGTGTGGATTTAGGTTTTTAAAAATCCCGTGGGAACTTTTGATTTTCCAGAACAAAAAGTAGCTTATCTGTAGAATCCCGTCCCCAAAACGGAAAAATCCCGTGGGATCCCCACGATTTCGGAAAACAATTCCTTACAGCATCAGGGTTGAGGAGTTGGATATGTACCTACTCGAGTTCATTCAACGATAAAGTCTTTAATTGGTACCCCCCATATCAATTTAAATAACCGAAAGTTTCTAAAACCCATTAGTTTTGGGGATCAGGTCCCCTACAGCATCAGGATTGAGGAGTTGGAATCCAATTTTTTTATAGAACAGGGTCGCAATGTTTCTCTATCGATTAAAAAAAAAATTACGCAAATCGGTTCAGAAATCTCGGAGATATCGGTGTACATAGGTAGAAAAATACAACTCCTCCTTTTTTGAAAGTCGGTTAAAAAGTATCCTATGTTACTCCCTGGTTAATTCTCTACTTGTATGTGAAGGTCCCGTCAAAATCGGTTCAGCCGTTCCGAAGATTAGCCCGTTCAAACAGACAGACAGACAGACAGACAGACAGACAGACAGACAGACAGACAGACAGACAAAAATTTTAAAAACGTGTGATTCGGTTATGGTAGCGTTCAAATAACCATATGAGCTTAATATGAGGTAGTTATTTCGATATTACAGACAGACACTTCAATTTTATTTATTAGTATAGATTCTTATAACTTTTGCTTATGAAAGTTGACTACGCAACCTTGCCTTATGAGTGATAATTGATAAGACAATATGTAGTCGCCCAGTAATTTTATTCTTATTTGGTAAATCCATTGCTTTAGTCTCAAATTTTTCATTCACCAGCGAGTTATTTAATTGTTATGCCCTGATGCTTTCCGCACTGCTTCGTTGGTCGTTGGTTGGTGGTTACCATATTTGACTGCAGACCACGAGGTCCCGAGTTCGATTCCCGGGTCGGGCAAATAATTGTTAGGTACTGGGTTTTTCCGATAAGAAATTCTCTGTGCCAGCCTGGAGTTGGTAGCGAGCGGTATTTGACCCCCGTGCCTCGGAGAGCACGTTAAGCAGTCAGTACGGTTATTATCACTATCATGACATGACAATAGTCGTTAAAGGCCGTCAATCCAGTGTGGCGGGTCTAAGCTCTAAATCCCTCTCTCTTATAAGAGAGGAGGCCTGTGCACATCAGTGGGACGTTAAAAGGCTGTAGCGGTGGTGGTTGCTTTCCGTCACGCTAACAAGTTACGAAAGAAAAACATTACGACACCAATTTTAAAATCCCCACAATATTATAAACCTCAATTTGATCAACGGCGATGTGTCTACATTTCGCACGTGATAATATGTTTGAAAGCAATTTTTCTAGGACGGCGGCGGGTAACGTTGGGTCTTAGAAGACGTGTCGTTAACAATTTCTAGAGCGCCATTCCTGGAAATGTACTGAAACGTTCTTTGCCGTTTTTATTTAAGCTTTTTTTCATGACACTGTTAGGGTTGTCGACGATTGAAATACAGTAAATAAAATTCACATCGCTTTCATCAATTCAAATACAAGATGTTTTCAATATACGAGTAACACATCGGCATTTATACCTATAATTTTTCAAATTATAATGTAATTTAACAATTCTACCGACTTTTATTGCAACATCCTGATAACATTATTTTAATACGAGTGGAATAGCTGATTTAAAGTATGATAATATATGCTCAAAAATTCAAGAATTTATATAAGTACGTAATTTTAAAAGTAGCCCCGGTTAATTTGTGAATACGTATATTCTTTATGATGAGAATAATTAATTACATAAAATCACGGGGATTAAAATTGCAACCTTTCTCCTTAATAATAAGGCTACATAATGTAATTGAGTTATTATCTGAAAGTCCGGTGTTTTGATAGAGCCGTCAGCCCAGGGGCGCGCGGCGCTAGCGGCGCCTCTCGCCGCGGTGAGTAACACCCTATTATTATCCCTCTCGTGGATAATGGCCCTTACGGAAAAAGGTTTAGCTCATTTGTGTCTGCTGTGAGGAATTGGCTGGGAGATATTTTTATGGTACAATTGAGGGTACAATAGATAGAGCTAGCATATGTGGCCTCGTGGAGTGGAGGGAGGATCCATACAACTTTGTGATGTAGTTATCTAGTACTAGCTGATGCTCACAACTTAGTCCGCGTGGATTTAGGATTTCAAAATTTTTTAAACTTTCCTTGTCCGTCTCTGGGATGAAAAACCTGTACCTTTCTTTAAAATAAGTTAAGTGGTTATGTCGTAAAAGGTAACACACAAACAAACTGATAGACAGACAGACACACTTTCTCATAATTATAAAACCATGTATGGATTTTTGATAGAAATGGTAAAACCTAAACTATAGTGATTTTAAGACTTAATTCGTCTGAAAATATATTATCGGCCCGTGAGGTGAATAATTGAACTTCAATTAAAGTAAGAACAAAGTTAAAACAGATGAATTAAGTAAACACATAACTTTAACATAAAAATTTACACAAACTTCTTCAAATACTACTTGAATCAAGTACCTACTTAATAAATTTTTGGATAACTATATATACGTAACGTACCTACACCTAGAGATTTAATTCAAAACAGATATAGAAGTGTTGTTCGCAAACTTCGCTGAGGGGCTCCCTGGAGTGCTTTAAGCCTCTAATGCTTACATTGGATTAGATAATAGCAGCTCGGCTGGTCATTGACCTGTGAACTATGAAAACGGTAACTCCCTTTTGTGATACTGCCATTAATATTAAATAGCACACTCCTCGCGACTTTTATATGAAGATATGTTGATATTTATTATTCATAAGTGTTCGTGCCTCTCTAAGTGGTAAAAAAGTGCTGTTATGTAATTCGACCATCTAGGTCTTTCCGTCTGATGCTTCGTTATTTCAATATCTACTAATAGTCCAGTAACTTTAATAATCCGTCCTTGCGTCAAATCGTGTTTTTCTGATTTTTTGCAGACTTGTTCATGATGTTGGCTTAAAAATGAATAATCCAACCACGAACGACGAATGCAACTTTGTCAAAAATTGAAAAAACCGCGAAAAATGCGGTTTTTTCAATTTTCAGATTTTGACGATTATAACTCATTAGGACTAGTTGTTGACACTACCTTTTCAAGGCGTTTTAAAGTAGAATAAAATTGCTATAATTTAAGACCAGAACCAGCTCTGTAGGTACATTACTTACTGAGATGCTCGCGACTTCACTTGCGTGAATTCTTAATCTCATACAAACTTCTATCTCCCATTGTACCAACTTGGGAATAGTTTTTCCAAAATTCCTGTAACACGTTATTCTTAATTTTTAACTGAAAATCTAAATACAAATTTTCATGGATATACTTAACTTGATAAATGACGTGAAAACGTGACGGGATCTCATTTAAACTTTCATCCCCTATTTAACCCCCTTAGGGGTGCAATTTCCAATAATAGTGTAGTTTCCTAGTGTGCGCTTATATTATAAAAGGAAACTACTGTGGAAATTTCGAGTTCGCTGGGGCTGGATACAAGTGACACAAGATCGTGTCTCTGGTGAACCATGAAAATGAGCTATGTCCAATAGTGGCCGTCCATTGGTTGAGACGACGAGGTAGCTTACTATAAATTAACGGATCCTTTTGTAAATTGTAAACGGCTTACGTTTACCGAATAGAGCCACTGAATCATAACGTTTCCGTCTCGATGAGCGCGCAAGACGCCAGCTGGGAGAAACGCCGGGTGCCTGAAGTAGGTCAACGATCGGTACATTAGGGAACGGGACCCGGACGCTGAAATCACCCGATGTTTTGTTCTTAAACACCCCCTAATGTGGGGGCATTATGGTAACTACCATAGACACACAAACTTATAGATACATAGCGGCAGATGAATGTACAGAACGACACTATGAGGTCTCATAGTGCGCTCGAACGCACAGGGCACAAAAAACTTATTCATAAACAATACTTGAGGGTCGAACGACCCTATGCGTACGTTAAAATGAACGCACACGTAAAGTAGCTCGCTAGCTACTTTACGCGACGCATAGCAGAGAAAGACACAAGGACAATGGAACCTTTTTTGAACTACAACATAACAACACGTGTTATTTATTATTTTTATAACTTTTACCATAAAATTAAACAGAAACATAAAAAATAACAGGCATAAACGTATAAAACGTTTTTATACGTTCAAGATAGCAGGTAAGTGGGTACCTACCCCATTTTCGGTGACGAAATACTGTTTGCAGTGTTAATTTGAAATATAAATTATTGCGAAGACGACGACGAGACAATGATTTTTAATATACCTTAGAGAAAGAGGATATAAAAACGTTATCAACTACAAATTACGTGCGTAACTATCGAGATTCGAGAACCGAAAATTCAATTGAGTAATGTAAGGAGACCCGTTGTATTCTGCCATCTGTTTGCCATCTGATAGTCAACTCGACTCGAGTGAAGTCGCAACACAACGCTAACCAATCACAGCGCTCCATTGAATGCTATGCGTGCGCACAACAAAGAGTCCGTTAAGTATTGTTTATGAAATGAAATTGCCATACCGAAGTCCGAACGCACTGCAAAACATCGTACTTATCATATCACTGTTGCTATACTCAAGCAGGGAACGTTTGTGAATACGGGTGTCAGTGACACTGTAGTGCTTTTATGTGCAGCGCGAAGGAGCGACTCATGAATTTTCACAAATATGTAAAGAATTCAGTTAGCAGTGTGATTCATTTTAATGGAATCTTACTTCGTTGGCCGACCTGATTTGGCTTCTGAGACTCTGACACACACGTTTTGCACTATTTTGCGCCAACAAACAGCTTCGACAGAATTTTTTGTAACTTAAGTATATAAGCTTCAGAGATTGTCGAACCAGTGAGACATAGAACGTTCAGTGGGGCATTTTCTTACGATAAGATAAACAGTAAAACTCTATCTAGGTAAGTAGCAATGTGCACTGCCATACAACTTGACTAAGCTGTTTTATCTGTCTAAAATATTGTATGTATTTTAACACAGTACATTAATACTATAAATATAATTTTTCAGTTTTTTTTTTTCGGCACACAAAATATCGGAAAATGAAAATTAATGCTTTTCTTATTGATTTAAAATATAGTATGATATTATATCTTTATACAAAGTATATCAATGTAAATATGCCATAATACTCCTATTATGGCAACAACCGATATTTTCCATTGTTATTATGTTATTGTATTGGGGTTGTTCGGGACTCTGATAGGTCTGACACAACACTGCCTGTGGAACTATAACAGGTGATTACAGCTTCATGTGTATTACACTGGACAATAACAGTAGTATTTTATACTCTGCAATAAAAAATAAATGGAACAATAAACTAAAGCGTATGGAGAAAACTGAGAGTTAAAGAAACGCGTCCGGGGAAGCCGATTTTTTAAAAGAGCCGATTCCGATTATAGGTTGTGAATCATGAAATTGCACAGATTTTCATTGTATTCATTATATCAAAATAGAAGGCTCCATAGGACATGGGAATACTACAGACAGACAAACAAACGGACAGACAAAGAATACTCGACTGAATTTGTCTGGGAATCTTCTCAGACCAGTAGGGTTATTCTGTAACTTAGTTACCAACTGAAAATAGTTGCCAACGAATTAGTTTGATATACATTGCTGCTTTACTATGGGGAATATAAAGTGTTTTCATAATTTCACACAGTAAAGCAGCAATGTATATCGAACTAATTCGTTGGCAACTATTTTCAGTTGGTAACTAAGTTACAGAATAACCTGCCAGGACGCGTTTGGGACCATGGCAGCTTTAGTTTGAAGGTATTGTAAATATTTATCACCACCTCAATTCTACACATCCAACTTCAGCTAAAAATGTACAGTGTACCAACTTTGAAAGAAATGAACATTTAATAGAATAGAATAGAATAGAAAAGTTTTTTATTCAAATAAACTTTTACAAGTACTTTTGAATCGTCGATTGAGTCTACCACAGGTTCGGTAATTTGAAATTTAAATTCAGCGGATACTTCGTTCGGTCAAGTACAAAAATATGCCAATAACAATAAGTTAGTTTACGTTTCACTTCCAAGTTGCCACGGTAGGACAGTGGACAGCTATTACCCTTTATGGCAAATACCCCTCGTTTGAATGTGATCTCCAACGCTGAGCGGACGCACGGACAGACGCGACCTGTAATCAGACCAAAGCGTAAAGGGACGCCCGTTACGACTAACGATATGGAAGTTGAGATGGCATCTATTCAATGGGATCCGCAACTAAACATAGTGTTATAGCTTTCGACGACTTCCCTGGCGTATTACTCTTAAAAATCGATGCCGGGTTCGATTACCGACTAAATTTCGATCTGATCTATAAATAAATAAATGAATAAAACTTTTGCCTTATCTCTAGATATTATAATGGTATAATCACCTAACCTATATCTATCCTTAAAAAACCTAAAAACAAACAATGAATGGATCGCAAACTCTGCATTGCTGAGCATTGGTAACAATACCCAGCACTGGTATTCAGTTTGCTGCGTAGATAGATATTGATTACTGACAAGGGTGCGCGCCTTGTGGTACAAGTAAAATAGGACTACTAATACCCACACTACCCCTATTATCCTACTTTTTACTTGAAATATTTTATTTTTTCTTGCAAAAAAACTTGAGAGGTGTCAAGGGACACCTGGATGGAACGAAGTTTCATCGAGGTGTCAAGGGACACCTGGATGGAACGAAGTTTCACACTGTTCAATGTGAAATAGAAAGACGAAACGAAAATAACTTCATTCCTCGCTCGGACCGCGTCAGCGATCGGACGTGTACACTCGTCACATCAGTTTCGTGCTATACATTTTATTTTAATCTACCCTCTGAGTGAACAAATAGTGAGTGTCGTCGCTTGTGCATAAACGAACAAGTAAAGTAACCACATAAACTACGGACTTAAATTGAACTGTGAATATGCCTAAGAAAATCAATATTGTGCCTCATGGTTCATCGGAAAGTGATATTTCTAAACTTGCCCCCGAATTTCCTTTGATGAATTTGAGGAGACAGAAAAGACCCCGCAACGAGACCTCGGATAAATCCGATGATGACCTGGAGGGAACGTCCCTTAAAGAGGAACTTCTGGAAATGTTAACTAACTGGAAGAAAGATCAGGATGCCACTCTAAGTAAATTATGCTCGGATATTGCAGATCTAAAGCAGCAGAACTCCAAGATACAGGCTACCAATGTACAACTGGAACAGTCACTTTCTTTTTTATCCTCTCAGTACGAAGATATGAAGAAAAATTTGATCACTATGGATAATGATCGCAAAGAAAGCCGCAGCCTAATTGCCTCGTTGGAATCAAAAATCGAAGACTTGCAAAAAAGGTCGAAGTTCGCAGTTTTAGAAATCAGAAATCTACCTACACCGCAACAGAGCGTAAACCGGGAGACACAGCAAGATTTATGTAACATCGTACAAAAGGCATGCGTGGCTTTAGGAGTGGATATCCAGTCGGCTGAGGTGAAAGACGTCTACAGATTAAAGAATAAGACGGGTACCTCCACCATAGTCACGGAGTTCACAACAGTTGTATCCAGAAATAAAATATTGAGTGCCGCAAAAAACTTTAACAAAAAAAACGCAAGTAATAAACTATCCACATCAATACTCGGCTTATCTGGCCCTAACACTCCAATCTATCTGACTGAGAGTCTGACGAATAAGGATAGAAAATTATTTGCAATGGCACGCGATGCACGAAAATCTCTCGAATATAAATACTGCTGGACAAATCAAGGCCGCATCTATTTGAGGAAGGATGAAGGTGGCCCTCGCATTGAAATACGAAACGAATCTGATTTGGCAGCACTAAAAAAGAATTGACTAGGCATACATTTTATTTTTAATATTTATTTATCGGCGTTCTCACAGTATACCCCGTACCTTACTTTAATTGTAAAACCGTCATTCATTGTAAATCTACCCACCTATTACTTTTATAACACCCAAACACTCATAATAGTAACAGTTTTCACATTCATAACTCACCATCTAATTACACTTATACATACATATAATATACGCACTAGAATCCATCAGTTATCTCAAACTATTTTAAATAAAACCCACTCATTGTTTTCGTGGTTACAGACAATAATTAACATTAAAAATAAAAAATCGCTTATCTTTTGTTACTTATTGAATATTTGCAAACTAAATACGATTTCAGTATCCTATAAAAATAGTTCTTGTTCATTGAATCATTCAAATGGGGATTTTTTAATTTTCCACAAAATAATCTTTGCCTGCCACTTAGTTAATAATTTACGTAAAATTCGCAGCAGTTAATGATTTACTATATAACCTGGACAATGTTTCATTTTGTGACGCACGAATATGTAACCCCGACGAATGCTCTGACTTATTAAATACGACATCAAAGACGTGCCTTACCATTCTAACTCAAAATATTCGTAGCCTAAATGCCAACTTTAGCGGACTACTGACTTTACTAGAAAGAATAAATACCTCCTGTGATATTATTGTTCTATCTGAATGCTGGCTTTCTTGTAATCCCGTTATTCCCGTTTTAGAAGGCTACTGTTTTTACCAAACGTCTTGCAATTACAATCAAAACGATGGAGTGGTTATATACATAAAAAATAACTTAACCAGTGTAAAAACTATTGAACCTGAAGTAACCGAAGCAAATTGTCTAATAACTACTGTAGGCTCGGATTGTGCTATTATTTCTATTTACAGGCCCTATGCATTTAATGATCCATCAATGTTTATACAATCTATGGATCGAGTCCTCTCGGAGTACAAATCTTATAAAAATATTATATTTGTCGGAGATATCAACATTGATATTGCAAATAATCATCTATCCAATCAGTCACTTGACTATTTGGATCTCCTTGCTCTTCATGGTCTTTTCCCGGGGCATATAATACCAACCCATGGCTCCACTTGTCTTGACCATGCAAACTTAAAAACTGTAGCCTCACCTAAAATTCTGGTATTAGAATCCACGGTCACTGACCATTATGCTGTATTGGTATCTTTATCTAATATTAAAATTAATCATCATTTTCAACCCTTTATTAAAAAGATGGATGAAGTAAAACTCAGTAATGACATGCTTAACATCAATTTTGACTCTGTATACTTAACATCTGACCCAAATTTGGCAACCAAGAATTTAATTGAACCTATCCTGCATGCCTTATCGGTTAACACTAAAGTGATCCCCCTATCTCGTAGACGTAGACCTATCAAGCCGTGGATAACACCAGGTTTAATGAAATGTATACGTCATAGAGATAAGTTACATATTAAGGTGAAAAAGGATCCTTTAAATGAAGTGCTTAAAGTTTCCTATAAAAGGTATCGTAATTATTGCTCGAATTTGCTTCGTAAAGTTAAAAGAGACTACGAAAGAAATGAATTTATTAAAGCTGGTAAAAATCCAAAATTATTGTGGAAGGTGGTTCAGTCCATAACGAATTTATCTAAATCTCAGTCCTCTGCACGAGATCTTTTACATTCTAATTTTAATAAACAAGATTGCATTAACGAAGTCAATTCCTACTTTGCCAATATAGGAAGACAGCTAGCTGATAAAATAGACAAAAGTCGTCGAATACCTCCTTTGCCTACATCTCACAGGGAATCCTTTGTCTTGCTTGAGACTGATGAGTCCGAAGTTGAGCGCATGATTAACTCGCTTAAAAATAATTGCGCAGCAGGCTGGGATGGCATCTCGTCAGAATTTTTAAAAAAGTACAAAGGCGTAATTGTTCCCCCGCTCACATATATTTGCAATCTTAGTATCAAAGCAGGTATCTTCCCTGACCTGTTTAAAAAAGCGCTTCTGCATCCCATTTTTAAAGCAGGCGACAGAGACCGTGTCGAAAACTACAGACCCATTTCAATTTTGCCAGCCATGTCTAAGATTCTCGAGAAACTCATAAATTCTAGACTGGTTTCTTACTTGGAATCTTGTAATCTGTTGTATAAAAACCAATTTGGTTTTCGTAAAAATCGGTCAACTGCGGATATTGTCCATAGTCTTATAGACCATTTAGTGGACAAACTAGATAAAGGTCAAAAGTGTGTAGCATTATTCCTAGATCTGGCCAAGGCTTTCGACACTGTTTCTACGTCTATTTTACTTTCCAAGCTCCAGTCTCTTGGAATTCGAGGTAACCAGCTTTCACTTTTTCAGAGTTACTTAACAGGAAGAACCCAATTTGTTAAAATAGATTCTTACATTAGCTCTGAATTACCAATCACACATGGCGTGCCTCAAGGCAGTATTCTTGGCCCGAGTTTATTTTTAGTCTATATGAATGACTTATGTAACCTTCGCCTTGATCAAGGTATGATATTTTCCTATGCTGACGATACATCTCTTATCTTTTATTCTAATACCTGGACTGATGTGTATCGCCTTGCCCAAAAAGGTTTTGACACGGTTAGCGACTGGCTTTACAACAATTTATTAACATTAAATATCACTAAAACTAAATGCCTACACTTGTCCCTTCGAAATCCTACACTTCCACCAGGTACCTCTTTACCTAACCTGCTTGCTCAATGTAGCCGCACGCCTAATAGTAATCTCCTACAAACTATTGAAAATGTTACTTCCATAAAATATCTTGGCATAGTTATTGATTGCAACCTAACTTTTAAAAAGTATATTGAACACTTATCAAACAGAGTACGTAAGCTTATCTATATATTCAAGAAACTGCGTCACTCAGCCGACCCAGAAATTTTGAAAATGGTCTATCAAGCACTATGTCAATCAATCATTGGCTATTGTATAACCACTTGGGGTGGTGCAGCTAAATCGCACCTTATTCAAATAGAACGTGCCCAAAGAGCTGTGCTGAAGGTGTGCTGCTTCTTACCTCGTCTGTATCCTACAGATATGTTGTATGAGTATTGTCAGGTGCTAACAGTTCGACAATTGTTTATTCTTGCGACTGCTCTCAAACAACATTCTCATATGAATTTCACCCATGAATGCAACCGGCGTAGGCCCCAACTGGCAAAATTTAGTAAACTAAAGACTGCCTTTAGTCGTAGGTTTTTTGTCTTCCTCGGACCTTACCTCTATAATAAATTACATAAAATTCTTTCTCTCCACTCTCTGAATAGTTACAAATACAAAACTACCCTTAAGGATTGGCTTCTTAAACAAACTTACTCGGCTACTGAAGGACTTTTGGAAATTCTAGTGTAACCTGACTTGTACTTACAATTATACACACACGGACAAACACACACTCACGCACACGCACTCACGCACACACACACACACACACACACACACACACACACACACACACACACACACACATACACACACACACACACACACACACACACACACCCCCCCACCCATGTTCACACAGCCACACACGTACAATATAATATGTAACATAAACTTACACACGCATGTTTTCTTTGTTAGTTGTTTTGTTTTATCCGAGCTGGAAGCCCTGTTTTCCGAGACACAGTTTCAACTAGTTCGGAAAACAGGAGCACAACAATACAAGATTTTGTTTTATAACTAATTTTAAACTCAATATGTTTGTTTATGTTGTATTTGTTATATTTGTGGAGCCCAATAAATTTTATCTTATCTTATCTTATCTTATCTTAACTGGCTTGCTATAAGAGAGAGAGAGAGAGAGAGAGAGAGAGAGAGAGAGAGAGAGAGAGAGAGAGAGAGAGAGAGAGAGAGAGAGAGAGAGAGAGAGAGAGACAGAGAAACACGCGCACGCCGCACTGCTTACAACTCCTATAGCAAAAAGTGTCGTTACAACTTTTGGTCTTAATTTTTTCCGTCTAGCCCCCTTTCGCAACGCGCGATAAGGAACTTCATTCCAATATTGATCCTATAAGTATGGGTATAGTTTCATTCGATTCAGCGCAAAAAAATACAGTATATACATTATACCTACTTACATAGGTAGTATTTAGGTGTGTGTACAAACGCAAGTGCACTATATTTCTTCACCTCATAGCACGATGAAACGCCGATGTGACACGACCGGAGAGAGATAAGGCGCAGGACTAATCTTAACGTGTTCTGAGGCACGGGGTGTATTTTAACACGGCCAGTTTTTCTAAGCGTAGGGTATATGTCTCGCGAGGGTCACCACAGAATAGATCTTGCACCGCTTGTGTTTGTAATTGGAACTCAGGATCGTGATCTGCAGCCGAATAAGCTGGCGACGAGACCAACGAGGCAGTTTATAATTTAAATAAATATTATACAAACGTGAGTGTCAACGGTGTGTGCGTTTCATTTCACAGCACAAACAGCGGGATCTGAGCGACAGAGCGGCGCGTCGCGCGCGCGCCTCGCGAGCTGTGAACAGTGCCGGGGATAAACAAAAGCGTGGTATAGGCGGCACCGCCAGCACCGCGCCTCAGTAGGATTATGCTGACTTAGCACAGTGCGACAACGTTGATTGATTTAGAGAATCGAAATACAATGACTTCAAATTAAAATAGACCTAAATTGGCTTGTTTTAAGGTTTGAATTCGTCAAACTCTTCAAACATTCAAAATTTCAGCCAAATCGGTTCTGTAGTTGTGGCGTTAAAGAGTAACAATTAAAGAAACAATTAACACACACACACACAAACTTTCGCCTTTATAATATTAGTGTAATAAATATGAGGTTTTAGGTCCATTTTACTTTGATATTATAGTTTTTCGATATTCGAAATCTAGTAACGTTGTCGAAATGTGCAAACTCAGTATCTCTTGTGTGGTGTTGTGTATCAATCGACGGTGTTGTACTGGTGTAAACAGAAAGCTGTTTACACATTGATTAGAAGTTAGAACTAGGATGTTCTTGGTTTACTGCGGAGTTGAAAACAAGTGATAAGGAGTGGATGTAATTAGTAAGTAACCAAGTCGAATTGAACGGTCATTTAGGTTTCAATTTGATTTCCCTGATACGGTTAGTAGGTAATACGGTTACTAATTGAAATTCTACGTAGAAGAAGAACCTTTAAGACTTTATTCTAGTATCGAAGAATCTTTCGAAGATCTAAAATATATATTTGATACTAGCATGCCGGAACGCTAGGTCGCTTAGCGGCAAGTCGCGTTTAAATGAATGGTTTTCCACATATAACTCAGTTCGTTGCCATGACGCAACGTAGAGAGTAGGAGGACACATGTTGGAGGCCGAAGCTGAAAGTATAAGAGTTATCTTGACATATCGGCCACTCTGCGGAGTTGCTCGCAGCGCTAAGCCATGAAAATCCCCATATTGATAGAAGGCTTTCCCGACGATAGAGCCGCCGCTGAGAACCGGGGCTTATGACGCACGCGTTTTAATAAGATCTGCTAATTTGTTACACTGGATTAGCTAGTAATTCTCGTAACTTTCAGAAAATAAAACAGCCAAAAATGGTTTTATCTAAAACATGCTAAAAAAGACTGAAATTTCAACAAATTGAAAAGTTCCAACGGCAGTTTTATTACCCTAAATTCACGCAGACGAAGCGGTGGGCATCGACTAGTTGTAAGTAGATAAGTATAGGATAATAATTTGTAGTTAACTTTAACACCAAAATGTGGCTAATTCTGTTGTACACAATCTCTAAACCTAAACTAAATTGACAGGTTTAAAAATAGTGCTATCCTCTTCAGCAGGGAGGATTGTGAAAGAGACAGGAATATATTTAGACCTGTCATTTTAGTTTAGATTTAGAGATTGTGTACAACAGAATCGGCCACAATATATCACTAATTAGTTTTAGATAATTTAGGTGGTTCTAAAAGCTATTCGCTTAATATGGTTCAACTAATTTATGATGTTACATTAAAGCTTTAAACCTCCAAACTAAACTATCGCTTCATTTGATTTGAAATTGTAATTAAGTATGATTTATAAAGCAAACCTTAGTATTTAATGATAGTCTCAATAGCTCCACTGCTTAGAAGTCGCAATGAAATCGAATGTGGAAGGTTCGAATCTGACTTGTTGCATTTTTACCCTTATTCGTTCAGGAAAGGGGAATATTTCATAATATTATTTTATTCATTCGCATAGAAATTAAAAGGTAGATTTTTCCCGATAAATAATATCCATGTAAGTAGGATATAATTTTTTCACAAATTTTCTACTATACTATTTGTGAAAATATAGTGTGTGTTTTAAGTATAGTTATTACTGCGTACGTAGAAATAGGCCTAGTAGTATCACAAATAGAGTAGTCATTGTGGCCAATTCTGTTGTACACAATCTCTAAACTAAACTAAATTTACAGGTTTAAAAATAGTGCTATCATTTTCCGCAGGTATCACTGTGAAAGAGATAAGAATATATTTAGCCCTGTCATTATAGTTTAGGTTTAGAGATTGTGTACAACAGAATTTGCCACATTATCACTAGTGGATTTGCTTGTATGACGTAGATTCGCGGGGATATTATGATTATAGTATGGATGCGTCATCAGCTTTACAATTGCTTACACTATAAATGCTTTAATCAAAGGTAAATTGTACACAAATATTAAGTCATATGACTGCGCCAACAATTTTTCCCACTTCATATGACGTTGACGACCATTTCCAAGATAATCTGCATACATTATAGTCCCACTACTTAGAAATTCCCTCACGTCGAATACTTTAATGTTTAATACTCGCCGAGGCGGGCACTTATCTCGCTAACAGCGTCTTCATGCAAATAGCTCTCCTTCAACCGCGCCCCTTAAAATAATCGACACGGGAACCGGAAGACATGACACTTTTACTTTGTTCCCTGCTGTTTCAAAGTGAACTCTATTGTCGAAGCTTTCACGTTCATTTTTCAATGTCGCAACGTAATATAACAGTGTTTATGTGTCGATAAAGTGTTCGAAGTTAATCTTTTGTGTAACCACAGGTGTAACAGTAAATACACAGTTTTTATTGGATGACAAGTTTAGTCTTTGACTGCGATCTCACTGGTTGCATAAATGACGCAATCTAAGATTAAAGCGGACTAACATAGAAGGAGGTATCACAGTTCTTACAATACCAATACCCTTAATCGTTTCTTCGAGGTATAGGTTCTGCAGTTCCGCGAAAAACCAATAGAAGTTGGAGTCTCATAGTGATCTAAAGTCGATGAGCTACATCGGTAACTCTGGTTCTTCTGCGGATATCTTCATGTCTGGTTTGATCCCGCAAGTACTCTGAGCATAGCTGTTTCGATCGTCCGCTGAATTATCAATTACTTTCATAATATAATATAGTAACTTTTGCCCGCGGCTTCACCAGCGTGAATTTCGGTTTTTCAAAAATCCCGAGGAAATCTTAGATTTCCGGTTCCCGTTCCCGCTCACTTTTCCAACCTTTATACGTGCTTTCAAGGGAGTTTGCTATAGTAATCTACGTATGTAGCTAGAGATTTCGGTTTTTTCAAAATCCCGTAGGAACTGTGGATTTTTCCAGGATAAAAAGTAGCCTATGTAATAATTCTAGGGTATAATCTATCTCCATTCCAAACAGCCAAATCGGTTCAGTAGTTGCGGCGTTAAAGAGTAGCAAACATACACACAAACTTTCGCCTATATAATATTAGTGTGAAGTGTGATTATGTCGGTGTGGAGATAATGTACTTAAATAGAAACCTTTGTAAATAGATTTCCATACCAAATGGTTGCTATAACTCAACAAGGCTTCTTGGCTGATTTACTTTACTTTAACGTAAAGCGTTGTTTAGGCATACTTTATACGTATTCAAAGGAAATAGAAACGAGAATGAGATCCGCGTGGCCCCGCGATTGCCTTTAAACAACCTTTAAACGAATTAGCTTGTGTGAAAGTTGGGGATTGTTTTAATTAAGCCGCGGGACGCCAGCTCTTAATTAGATTTCAAAACAAAGGTGTTTTTGGCATTCTAATAAGCGGCTTGTCCCGTACCGGCTACCGGCTGCTGCCTGCCAGTTCAACCTGTAGGCATTACAGGTATGCCTCCTTTTGATCATAATGCCATCAAATAATGCCAATGAGGCATTGTTTGATGGTTTTTAATGTTTAAACTATTACTATTTTTACAATTTAACGGTTAACTCTTATTAGAAGTAAGTGATAGTAAACGAAGATTCGACAAGCTGTTTGGGGCATGGAGGAAAGATAAACACGAAATTCGGACATTCAAAGTCACCCATCAAACTTTGGACTTAGATCATCGTTGCGTAACCAGCGATCGATCGATATATGCCCCCACCCTGATTCACTTTACACTAAAGAACAGTTGCAGGTCAGACAGTTAAACCAAAGATATCTTTAAAGTCAAAATTGTCCACCAAAAAACAAGCAAAGCAGCTTGCACAAGTTAGTCTTCTTATCTACCTGCAGGTCTAAGGTAAATTTTTGTTAAAATAATAACTCTGACCTATTCAACCTATTTTTTGGTGGTCAAAAACTGGTAGATCAAACAAAGCCCGCCAACCCGCATTGGAGCAGCGTGGCGGGTCTAAGCTCTTAATCCCTCTCTCCTATGAGAGAGGAGGCCTGTGTCCAGCAGTGAGAAGTAAAAAGGTGGTGAGAAGCGGGAAGGTGGTGAAAATAATAATAAGCTAAATAGAACGAGTGAATGTACCCGATCAGTAATGCTCGATCGACATTGACGACCAGCAAGACATAATTCATTCGAGTAGAAAAATAATTAGGTGAGGGCTTGTTTCCCCACCTTTTGATAAGTGTCGGATAGTCTAAACGTAAGTTTTGTCACTTTCTTACTTTATGTCAAATAACAACGACAAAAGTTGTGAATAAGCTATGTGTTACTTATCAGAAGGTGGTGAAGCAGGCGCTTAAAGTTTTAGAATTGATTGGATTGTGCACAGACTGATGCCAAACAGTCCATTCTCTTACTTGATTGAGCTGGAGTAAAATAACAAAAATATAACATAGTATAGTAGAAAAAGGCAAAAAAGTAGAGTAATGGCCTGACGTATTCAATTCGAAAATGATTTGGCACTTACGATATTATAGTTCCAGTAATATTAGATTGTTCTGAACAACACGGTTACGCGTCAATAGCGCACTCGTCACTCGTATATTAGGAGGTCATAACTTTGGTAATAATCGATAAAATGGCTAATTCTGGGTTCATAGAATCAAGAGTTTAATGCTTGTGTGATGTATGTATTTATGACGCCTGAAATTCTTCAAGTTCGTAAAGCAATCAAATATTTGGTCAGTACTTAATACACAAGAATCAAACTGGCACTTACTTTGTATGCAGCATGAAACATTTGCTTTATTGTTCACTTTTTATCATGATCTCCAGATTTGTCAGGTGCCATAAAAAATGCAATCAGTTAGAGCAGGCAGACTGCCGTGTTTGGCACCAGAATCCGCCATTTTGGAGATCGTTACCAAAGTTATGATCTCGTAGCATATCGCCGAACGCGTGGCGATGTATTCGCACGGAAATAATAACCGTTAATAACATCTAAAATATTAATCTCGACGCTTTTAGGCGATTACGCGGGGCCCGAATGCGGATGAAAAATACGGCGATGCTTAATGTTTTCGGAAATAATGCCTAAACATTTAGGATCCGCGCGCAAAAAGGCGGAAAGAGCGAAATTACGAGCGGAGCAATGTCCAGAGCGATATAATCAGGCATAAAACCAGAGTCGCCGGGAAAAATAAAAGCAAATCTGTCGTAAAAGGACGAGGTTTGTTATTAAAATGTGGGCTGTTTCTAGGAAAAACAGGTTTTCTGCGGAGTGGACGAATGGCTCGTTTTACATTAAAAAGTTCTTTTTGTCGGATGAAACAGAACCCCCTATTCTTCTTTGGGCTCTTTTTTTAATTATCATTCACAGCCCAGTCACGGTGCGGACCTCACGAATCATATCACCTCCATCACCGATGTTATATTTGTAAAACTTGGATGTAAGCAAGTTCAACAATCGCTTTCATAAAAGTAGTATTTAATCCAAAACATTTTAGTTTTAAGATGAATGTATTTTTAACCGACTTCAAAAAAAGGAGGTTCTGTATTCGACCCGTATGTATGTATGTAAGTATGTATGTATGTATGTATGTAAGTATGTTCGCGATTATCTCCGCAACTAATGAACCGATTTTGATGATTGTTTCACTATCGTTATCTACATACTTTCAAGAAGGTTTTAGTATATAACACATCGAGTTATCATTCTTACGCACGAAGTTATAAGCATAAATGTACACATATGTCACTAATATGTTCTCTGAGATTGCCAGACCTATTGCTGAAGTCTGATATAGCTATTCTGTCCAAAGACTTCACTCTGCTACGCCTACGTAACATTGATCTTTTGCAAAAAGTTTTGGGCCGAAGTCAGTACAGTTGCATATAGAGTGATTCCTTGGAGTTTGTGCATGGTTACGTGTATTTCCATTCTATACAAAGCCAAACCACAAGGGTGTGAAACTAGTCGCGTATAGATTGTAAATTACGGTCTATCCAAATTATACAAGAGTTGTACGCATACAAACTAATCTTGTATAGATCAGAAGTTAGGTTAGGTTGGGTTAGAACATAATAAAACCACTCACCTATAGTATGACACATAAAATGTATATGTCACAGGATATATTTTAATAATAATTAATAATATATAGGTCATAATCTATTTTACATAGTTCTCATTTATATTATTATTATTATTACCTAATATAAAGAAAACAAATCACTAAAAAGCATAAAATAATTTTTTTCAAAGAAAAATGAACCGACTTCAAACGAATCGAACTAAAAAATTTAAAATAATTTTTTATTCATTTAGATTGACGATTAAACTACCTAACTCAAATGATATATAATTTTTTGAAGTCGGCGCCAAACCACATTCAATTCGTGTAAGTAAAATCAGTCGCGGAGGGTGAGTCTGGGACCCGGGGGCACATTTTCGACTTGAAGTGAACTTGAAGTCATTTGGCGCCGACTTCAAAAAATTATATATCATTTGAGTTAGGTAGTTTAATCGTCAATCTAAATGAATAAAAAATTATTTTAAATTTTTTAGTTCGATTCGTTTGAAGTCGGTTCATTTTTCTTTGAAAAAAATTATTATACTCAGAGTTGGTGCTGGTAATTATTTGCAGTTATTAGCTCCGTATAAGAAAAACATAACTTGAAAGTTGTGTAGGTCTCAACAATTTCTTGTGTAATTACTTTACTTGTTGAAATACTCTTTTAAATGCAGTCGGATATTTGTTTTGTTAATAGCTTCACTTGTTAAAATGTTACTCAAAATGTTGTTCCTTATCATGTAAAAAATAATAATAACCTAAGTACTTTGTATTAACCTTTACATTTTATCAGTCTTTTTATTTTCATACAATTTATTAGACAAGTATTAGCAAAAGTAAATAAGGAGAGACGGGGAGTTTCTATTCCGCCGATGTCTTGGTAGAACGTTCCAGCACTTTAATTGCGCCGTTTTTCACGACATTGCGAATTTCCCAAAAATTTTACCCGCTTTTTGTGCTCTATAGCGGAAATTACACATTTGTATGCATTCGGAGTTGAAAGTACTCTCTTAATTTGTTTATCTGAGCGTTATCTACGAATGTTGCATTTCAGGAGAAAAAGGAAAAGTTAATTTAGGTACTACTCTGACTTTATCGAAAAACCGGCCAAGTTTGAGTTAGGCCTCGTTCTATTAGTTACTAGATAAACTTAGGGTTAAACTAGATATTTCATTTCCCGAGGTCCAGTAATATAATGAGTTTCAGACAATGATACCCCACACCACAGAGTACCTACAGAGGGGAAGCTTCTAGTAAGCGGCCCGCTGTAGGTACACTCACACATATGCGCATGTTTGTCACCAACTGTACCGGTTAATGGAAAGTGAACCGTTGGTGAGTGTGTTTGTGTGAGTATACCTACAGCGGGCCGCTTGTAGAAGCTTCCCCTCTGTAGATTAGCTACTCGTGTGCCCACACGCTGGGTAAGAAAAAAATCATATTCCCCATATGAGATTCCCCCTTTAAAAACAACGGAATTTTTAATTCAATATTCGATTTTGGTCATTCTATACGAGATATTCAAAAAGATCTGTAACTCATTTTGGCTAATAGCTAGAGTCCTTGAAATAGACGGTCTGACTGACAAACAGCAGAGTGACATTAATACTTAGGACTCTGTTTAATTGAACTCAACAAAACTTTGTCTGTGAAAACTAGTCGCTATCGCTGCACTCCGTAAAAGAACAAATGAGTCCACACAAACTAAGAAACTTTTACTTAAAACGCGAATTTCCATCGAACCGCTGCGCCAGCGAACCAACACATCTATTTTAATAAAATACCCTGCCTCAGACTCAAAGAACCTTTTATTTCAGTATAGTTAACAGAAATACCTAACATAACGCTGAACAAATTGCCTTCGGCCCTTACCCTATTACGTAGGGTAGTACATCGGGATACGTTTCCATTTACCTTTAATGTGTATGCAATAAAGACTATTTTTCTCTGAGCCTGTACATACGTGATAGTTTGGCTGTAGCTACCCGGTTAGGGTTGATACCTGAATAGAATAAAATAAAATTTTCTTCACATCGATTTCAGTAACGTTAAACCAGTAACTTAAGTTACATAGCACATCAAGTCGCAAATATGTGTAGCAATGGGTGGAGCGGATAGTTTGAAGAATCGATGTCATGTTGGGGTTCTAAGGTGCTCGAATAGCGACCCCACAACACTGAAACACGCCGCATCAGAAGACCCCCACTAAGTGAACGGACGCGATAGGAGCACTTGAACGCAAGCGTCATAAGATCTTATTATGTGGCGATGCTTATAAGAGACGTATGTCCAGCTATGTTTGTTAATTCAGAAGAGAAGAATATATTAAAAAAAATATTGACTTAAGCGTACCTATTCAGATTGAATGACGCAACCCTAGCCACAGCGGGCGAATTTTCACTCCATTTCGCAAACGTTTTTATTATTGTAATTTGGATTTCGTTTCGCTTTCGCTACACGGCTACACCGCTACACCGCTACGCCGCTACACCGCTACGCCGCTATCCCGCCACTCACGGCCGTTCGTTTTTCATCCGAGTTTTCCGCGCGATATATTTTTTACCTACATTATTGATATAGATTCTTGTTACATATAGGTATATTTATATACTACAATAAAATAAGAAAGAGCTAGTGCAATTCTTAAATGCTGAGAAACATTCCAACTAAACCCGACTTCAGAGCCGTCCATCTATTTGAGCGCTACACACGTAGATACACAGACAGACAAACCGATCATACTTATAACACCTTTTTAAGTCAGGGGTTGATAAAACAAGTACCTATTCGGTATAAATTTCTATTAATTCAGTGTCAGGCTCCAGTTTTTGCGAGACGAGATGAGATCAGCGCGCCGCGGGGGCGGGGCCCGGGCGTGACGCGCTAATTACAGCGCTCGCGCCGCGGCCCGATAACCGGTTCATTATGTTAACGACCGCCATTATGATAATATTAACCCCAGACCTCAATGTTTGCACTGCCGCCTCTCGCAAGAGTTATGCCGAGACTGAAATTCATCGCTAACATTTTTGGACTAAAGTTATTTTTTTACACATGCTTCAGTGAAACTTACAGCTAACACAATTTAATTATTACACAAATCACGTCCGCCTGAAATGCCGCTAAGTATACTTTCAAATTGTATTTGCATCCTAAAGCTAAGTTGATTTGCTGTGCCAAAATTGAGCCAATTAACCGTGGTAAAATATTTCGTTAGAATTTTTTAAACATTCATACCTGGATGGGGAAGATGATGAAGGATGGCGTGTACATTATATGTACTATGCTGTCTATGTATATAATTTACATATTTGAATAAACTTACGATTACGATTGTTTGCATTATCTGTCAAATCGCTCGTCCAAAATCTCTCATAGTCTGACTAAAGTCTTGGACAGTGCGTGTTGCCGGTGATGACTAAGTACTATCCGAAACATGGTCGCAAACTAATGGGCCACTTAAAACGTACTCACAGTCACTCAGCGGACAAATGGCGAGCTATGCTCGGAGTATGCCTACGGGATTATATTAAAAGAGGTTTGATTGAAGCGAAACAGAAGTGTCATGGCTGCCCAGCCACGCGTTTTCTTCAGCTGGACATCTCTTGCCAGAATTTCCATAGAAAATCCCTTTGATGTTGCACTATAAAGTTGCTGTGCTAAAAAGCAAATATTACATTAATTGGACGATCAACTAAATCTGAAAACTGGCCGCACACAGAGCTGTAAAATAACACAACGTTTACAATAGCCTCGTAACCGTTATCATAAGTCCTTTAAGCCCACCTGCTCGCAGAGATAGTTGGAATTCACCAAAACAATGTGAACAGACATTTTATGGTCCATCCTTTGTCAACATTGATATGAGCGCATAAGATACGTCGTTCAGTATTCGCTGAGCAAAAGAGCGTTTAGAAGTAAAATTTAAATGGGAAAAATCTAAGATAATCTTTTGGCAGCTGATGGCAACAGTATAAATTTTGCTTAATATGATTTTTTTACGCATGACGCCTCCGACGTTTCCGTGATAAAAGTAGACAGATCCTAGCATAATCTTCTACCTACCTGCGGAAATCTCATAAAAGTCGATTCAGTTGTTCCGAAGATATTCCTGTGTACACAGACAGATAAACGAAAACTTAAGAAACGTATGTTTGGTTACGCTATCGTTCAATTATCCAAATGAGCTTAATGAGAGGCAGTACTTCGAAATTTTATTTATTTGTATATAACTGCCTCGTTAGTCTAGCAGTCAGGATGTTCAACTGCGGATCACGAGGTCCTGGTTCGAGTCCCGGGTTGGACCAAAACCATTTAGGTATTGGGTTTTTCTGTAAAAAAATGACAGTGTCAGCCTGGATTTCGGTACTTACACTCCTGTGTCTTGGAGAGCATGGTAAGCCGTCACGTCGGTACCGGTTATTATCACTAACATGAAAATCGTTAAAACTCCAATCCGCATTGAAGCAAGCAGCTTGGTGGGTTTACGCTTTAAAGTCCTCTCTCCTGTGAAAAGGTAGGCCTGTGAGATTCGGCGATATAAATTATTGCAAAGAACTGTGTATTCAGGGTTCATATATCGACGGTCGCCGTTACTGAAGCCTCCTCCGCTCACGTGTAGTTAAGACGCACGTTTATGTTTCGTTTTATTCGCACATAAAGATTAGACGCGAGAGGCGCGCCGCGCCGCCCTAAGCCGGCTCTCAATTCGGCAAATGACCTATGAAACTTACTCCCGAGTCCCGGCCTTGGGAACGCCATTCCTACACCAATATCGGCCGTAAAACTCCAACTTGGCAACGCTTGGTTACAAGTTTTTAAGGATCCTTACCCAAATGGCATAACGGAGCCCTATATTACTCTGCCAACTGTCTGTATGTCTGTCTGGCCGTCGATCCATAAATCACGGATCTCTATCGCTTCAAAACATTAACTTGATATATTACGGACATGATACATTTGTCATACTTTTAAAATTTAATATGATAATTTTTATTAGTAACTAGCTTAGCTTTTTACTATGCAGCATCGTAAAATTCTCACATTTCCTATTAGAAGGTAAGTCTCGACGTTTTTGAATGTATCTGACCGACCGACGTATGCAGAGAGCTGTCACCCACACGCTGGTCTCGTCGCGAAACTAAATAGGTATTGTAGTAGACAAATGAGCTGGCAGCGAACAGCTTCAGTATATTTATTACGCAGTCAACCTCGTGAGCCTCCCAGCGCGGCTCATTAATGTTACACTTCCGATTCCGGAAATTGTGTTCCGCCTGGCTGCGTCATTACATGTACTGTTTTATCGTACCAAACATATTTCAAAATTGCCTCGTTGGCCTAGTGCATAGCTTGCTCGACTGTGGATCGTGAGGTTCAAGTCCCGGGTTGGCCCAAAAAACGGTTATAGGACAAGTATTGGGTTTTGTATTAATAAATTCTCAGTAGCAGCCCAAAGTCTAGTACAGCACGTAAAAGGTCTTAAAACGACCGAACAAGCTAGCCACTGGACCATTGCGGCAGTTAGAATTAACCCTTAATAATAATCAATATCTAGGTGACATAGTTCGGGAAAATCTCGCTAAATTCGAAGCAATGGTGACCCTAATTCGAATACTTGCCGTTGTTTTAAGGCGGCGGCTCCGAACAATTTTATTGTAAAGTTTCAACACGTTCCCATTATTTATCGTCGGAAACGGAAACTCATTAATGAGCAATACGAAATACTGATTAATAAATACGCCGAAACAATAATGTTGCAAACAATGGCGCGCGCAAATACGACCGTCGGCTGTGCCGCGTCAATGTAATAAATGCTTTTGAAATTAAATGGTGTAATATAATTCATTATATCAATCAACTCTTATATTATTTGAATGTATTGTATATGTTTTTTATAAATACTTAGATGATATATTTTTACATCTCTGTTAATATTATAAATGCGAAAGTGTGTTTGTTTTTTGGTTGGAGCCCTGGGGAGCTTTTGTGACTCCCGAGTCCTCAACTATAGTCATGCAAAGAGTGTCGTCAATCTCTGACGCAGCGTGATGGAAGAACAAACCAACAAAAACACTTTAGCATTTTAAATATTAGTAGTTAATGTAGTTAGTAGGTAACTAGTTTTAAAAAAATTAAGGAGCTGCTATCCTACTTCCTACTAATATTATAAATGTGAAAGTGTGGATGTTTGGATGTTTAGATGTTTGGATGTTTGTTACTCAATCAAGCCGCAACTACTATTTGGCTACGATTTGGCTGAAATTTTGAATGGAGATAGATTATGCCCTGACTTAAAACATAGGCTACATAGGATACTTTTTATCCCGAAAAATCAAAGAGTTCCCACGGGGTTTTGAAAAAACCGACATCTATTGCTACAGCTATAGGTAGATTACTATAGCAAACTTCCTTGAAAGTAAGTATAAAGGTTGGAAAAGGGAGCGGGAACGGGAACCGGAAATCCACGATTCCCTGGGGATTTGTGCAAAATCGAAATTCACGAGGGCGAAGCCGCGGGCATTCTCTAGTATATATGTAGTAAAGACCGATTGTAGTGGTACCTATTATATTAAACTATGGATGTCTATAGGTTGTCATGTTGTTTGTGGTGATAATGAAGTAAAAACATTATTACGAGAGCGGTTTATGGCTGGAATACAAGAGGGTGCGGACGTTATTTGATATTTGGCTGTCTAGTGGAATACTTATTGGATGAAATAACATTTGAAACAATTTTCCTTAAATTGAAAATTTGCGGCTAGTGTCCCAAAATAAGTGATTTAATATCTGGCAAACCCAATTGAAATCGGGAGGCTTTAATTTGTTTCAAATTCGCTTTTCGCCAACTCAATTAATAGGCCCATGAGCGCGCGACGGGCTTGCGCTTCAAATATCTGAAAACAAAATGTTTCAGTTGAGAATCTAATGGTCTAAGATCTGGTGGAAAATTGTAAAGTGATATTTAACAGACTTTTTCAAATTTACTCTTTACTTTCCATCAGTATGTTAAAGCGTAAAAACTGTTGATTAAGTTTGTTTTTACAATATTAATGAAATTCTTAATGATAAAGTTGCGTGGAAGAAATTAGTGTATTCAACTACAAGATTGAGTAAAGTGTCAGTATTTTTTACATTACATTGATGTACTCGTAGCTACATATTGTAACTTTTACAAACAACAAGCTGCTATTTCTTGCACAGCAGAATTCGTTTTCCAAATCGTTGGTACGAGTAAAGTCTTGAATTTATCATCATAGACACAAACTACAATATTTTACATATTATCTAACTATGGGAATATAAAGCAATTTAGCGGTCCAAAATATTGACAGATTAAAAATCCATTTATAAAATATGATTCATTATAAAACAGCTGACAGGTGTAGGATGTCTTACGCAGCGATTATTTAAAATCGTCCATCAGTCCTCTTACTATTAGCATTTGTAAATTTAATTTTACTCGCTGTTTTAGAGGAATGCCTGCGCGGACCCGTAATATTTCAACAACAACTTTCATTCGTTCTGTTGTAGGTACTTGTGCCTTCTCGCGCTACGGCCTCTTGTTCCATTTACTTATTAAAATTGTTCTAACTTATTGGCACTTATTATTTACTAGCTTCTGCTCACGAAATCGACAGAACCCCTTTTTCTTGGATAAAATTTCTATGCCACTCTCTGTCTTTCTTTATTTCTTTATAAGTTGAAAAAATATATTCCTTAAATAACATTTCCCAATATTATACAAGGCAGGCTATGGTTTGCCTGTTTGGGTGTAGTAAAGTAGTAACAAGGTTTATATTTGGCAGCCACAGTATCTATTCAAAATTGGCAGATGCTATTGCCACATAATAGTGACAATAACCGGGACCGACCGCTTAACGTGCTCTCCGAGGCACGGGGGTGAAACACCGCCAACTTCCAACTCCGGGCTGGCACTGAGAATTTCTTGACAGAAAAACCCAATACCTATTAATAATTATTTACCCGATCCGGAAATCGAACCCGGGACTCGTGATCTGCAGTCAAATATGATAACCACTAAGAATAAGATACCCACAAAGGCGGTTGGGTTTCTACATTACACAAGACGTATCACCTCAGAGCAGGTTCCTAGATATGTAAGTATTAAAGTTGGGATGGCAATGTGAGATTTTTGTCGCTTCTTGTCTTAGATAACCGATTTTAATTCGACATCGCCCATTTTAGGATGGCAACAAGCGATGTCCGATTTTACGCCATCCGCCGTTTCATGTTCATTCTTAATTTATACCCTTCATCATATTTAATCCGATTTTTGTTGCAACGTTTTTCTGTAAAGTGTCAATGGGCTCAAACGCTTGCCGCACTAGAATTGCTCGAATCACTTTAACTGGAGCATGTTTTCGCAGAGCCTGTGTATCGACTGGGATATCGAGAACAAAAGATGCCTTGATGAACAAATAACCTTTACCGCTTTCTCGTATCTCGTCGCCATTTATGTTAGTTAACTCTGTGTAGAGTCCCCAAATTCTGGAATATTCAGTAAAGTGCGGTGAAACAAGACCATGCCTGAGCTATAGTTGGCTATAGCTTGTAAAGGGGTTATCAGAAGACAGACTGTTGATAACTACAGTCTCGTAATTAATTACTTGCAATGCCCAGAAACTAAAGGGAAATTCAAGAAATAGTGTAATTTTTAGTAAAAGGAATTTATGTTGAAGGAAATTCTCAATAAAAAAATTTTATTTCCCGATAAATTTAGCTTTTTTAAAAATGAAATAATTTTTTGAGTAAAAATTTCCCTGTTTTGGATTTTGTACTAAGTTAAGTATTAAGTCTTTATAATTTTGGTGAGTCCCGACTTTTCCACAGAGTTTTTTCGCTTTGATGTTGTTATGCCATCCGTCTTATTATGGCATAGGTACATATGTATATCGACTACAAAAATCTATGTGCAGTGGTATGGAATTCTTTATGCCTGGGTCCTATTCGCACTTCCACCACCACCATCACTACAGCCTTTTAATGTCCCACTGCTGGGAACAGGCCTCCTCACTCATAAGAGAGAGAAGATTCGCACTTGGTTTGTTCTTCTAGCTTCTTTGCCCTCCAAATAAACGTAAAGCTTGTACTAGTTCAAGTGCACAACTTTGTTGTTCGGGTGGTCGGTCGAACCATCGAGACTTTTCAGACGCACTCCTCCTCACCTATTGATATATGAGCTATTGATATAATTAAGACATTAAAACCTCCATTTTGATAGTGAAATTAGTCAGTGTGAATCTGTCAATTCCTAAAAACAGTGTACATTATTTTATGTTCATTATTACTGATAAAGTTTGAATTCGTGCCAAGTTATCGTCTATACAATTTACCTAGTCTAGAAATTGGTAAACAAACTAGGTGTATTTACAAATTTTGTAATGCATTTAATTACATTACTTACCTAACATTGCGACAGTTTTTTCAGAGTCGTACTTGTACAAGTTGACTAGGCGTTGTAAACGCATCTTAAAATACAACTTTACTTGAAACCAATAAGTTGGTTTGGAGTTTTGAAATTTGAAGAGTTGTTCGGCTTCAGTCGAAATTGCTTTGGCGCCGCGCTTATAAATTACTCGCCGTGTCTAATCTCTCAAACTTAAACCCCCGTTGGGTGTAGGTTTGAGTTATAAAATTAAAATATAATAATTACCTACGTGGATGTTATACATAATATAAATATAAAACGAAATATGGAACTCGTAACACAGTTTTTAAAAATGCCCCCGTTACTTCTAAATCTACGTAGAGGGCCTACGCAGAGTGCTACGCCGTTACTACTGCTAGAGCCTACAGTCAAAATGCATTACAAGATAATGGTCTGTAAATGCGACATCCCGGATACAAGCGAACTACGAGAATAACGCTATACATAAATCGAACGAGATAAGGTCAGAACCATAAGTAATACTACTAGGCGTACTTCTATGTTGCGAGTGACGCCGGGCGACTATTAGGTGACGTGAGTGCTAGTGCTTGATCATTGCACAGTTGACTGCCAGACATGGTCGTCTACTTTTGTATGTAGAGCTAAGTCACTTTTTAGACTAGCGTAATTATGACCATGGCGCTGCCAAACAAACATTGAAAAAATTCACTTTCTAAATTAAGTTCTTTATTATAAACGGGAATTATTTTTGTTTACAGGTAAGTTGCGAGAGCAAGGAAAGTTGACAAAATGGTGGCCGAATATGGGCAAGTGTGAATTTTGATTATTTGAAATTAAGTATGTACACTGCTCTGAGCAATTCCATAATGGTGTAGTTAAAATAAAGAAATTAACAACCTTATACGTTTCAGGTGTAAAAATTAAATTCTCAAACGCCTGTGATATTTATTTACGAATTGAAATAATCGCGGCATTGATAAACTTGCGTCGCGATATATTATTGCGCTACAGTTGTTTTTCACGTAAGATTGGCAGTTCTGGACAAAATGGCGTGTCGTCACATTTTGCCGCCATTAAAGTTTAACGCGCCCCATATAAATGACATATGATTTTTCATTAATTAATATTAACCAATTAAACTCAATGAAATTTCTTGGACACGCTCTAAAAACTGATATCTGTGTCTGAGGTTCGTGAGATTTTGTTAAAAAAAAATATTTTACCTAACGGCAGAAAAGTGATAGTATTTGTGTTTCCGCACACACTTGTTCACTATAATATCTCCTTTGAGATTGGCCGCCATGACTAAAACTCGGTTGGAAGCATGTTATTATTGTATAAGTAATTTACTTACTTTAATAAAACTTCGTTGGAAAGTAAACGGAACGTCAGATACGGGTGGCTCGTAAGTCGGGAAATAGTTTTTCAATTTTCCTATACAGAAATGAATGAATACCGAGTGAATAGGTGAAAGGTAGAACGGTTGGCATTCATGGAAAAGATGCGTCCTGAGATTCGATTCGCATTACCTGCGCCTGCCTGTCTGGCTCTGTGAGACTCCGATGTAGGTTAGCAGTGCAACTATGGGTTAGGGTTGAAACTCGACTACTTACTCTATAGTGTTTTTCAAAAAAAAACCAAAGAAAAATTGGAATCTCAGAATTTCTGTAGACTTTCTTTATTAAAAACTTGTTCAGCTTTTTTCAATGTAGACTGAGACCTACATAGGTAAAGACAGAATTTTATACTATAGGATATGTTTCAGATGGACACAATGTATATATAAAAAAATGCAAACAAATATTCTGTGCCTTGACCGATAAACCGTTAACAAATATACCGTTATCAACTATACCAGTAATTAATTACATGTCCCGACTCTATAGCGTTGTTGTTTACATAAAGTTTAATATTCGATACTGAACCATTTCTTTATTGTCAACAGATTTTATAGAGAAACTGACTTCGGTCCGTGACTTCGTCCGCGACTTTGTCCATTTCAAAAATCCCGTGGGAATCTTTGTTTTTCGGGATAAAAGTATCTTATTTTTTACTGTATCCATGCCAAAAGTCACGTCAATCCGTAGATCTGTTGCGACGTCATTAAAGCACAAATGCGTCAAAAATAGCATGCTTTCTCGCGGGATTTGTTTAGTTTTCCGGGATAAAAAGTAGCATATGTCAGTATATCAAGTCCTCAACTATACCCATGCACAAAACCAACCATGGAAGTCGGTCCGTAGCTCTGTTTCGGCGCGATGGAAGGACAAACCAGCAAGCCCCTTCTCATACATAATATTAGTCGTATAGTAGGATTATTTCCTAATAGAATGTACGACCAGATCAAACATAACCGCTCTGTTAACTCAAAATTGAATGACGATGTATGACGTGCTCCGTCATGTATTCAGGATTAAAGTCACCAGGTTACAGCCCTGCCTCTGAGCCTGAGGCTGCGGCCTTATTGATTGTTAGCCCGCGCAGTCGCAGAAACCACCGACACATTCCACCTCAACACCGTCCACAGCTCGTTTGCTATCGATGTTATAACTCGATTTTCTCAACCAGGCGTCAATGGATGCTGACATTCACGGAGCATCGAGTCCGGTACGAGAGAAGCGCTGGGCGACATTCAATCTATCTTCCGTAAATGTATAAGTGGCGAAGTTTGTTCGACTAATAAGTAAATCGATTACCACGATGTTCGCACGGGCCGATTTAGACAAGTGATGTATGTTCAAGAAAGGATTAATAATTTTACCCAGTCCATTTGGACTTTTTGGTATTTGCACTTGTCTGTCTATTTGTCAGTCTGGGTATAATAATATTATAACACTTTTTAGTTTACTTTTTGTAACAAACCCCGTTACAAAAATGGTCATAAGCTGACAACTTGGACGCCCTCTCTCCCTTTTATTGAAAAAATAATAAAAAAATATATTTTTACTCATGACAAAAAGTCACACACTACTTAGTTAAGAACTAAAACTTTTTCTTGTATTTCACGGAAATGAATTTAATTGAAGCTTCATTTTGCCCTTCGGGTATTGAACCCTGAAAAGTTCTGTAGGCTATTGAGACGTTGTCCAAAATATCCGTTTTTCTTGACTCTTATATTGCTAACCTTGGCCCCAATTGAATATAGATCAAGAGCTCAAGCGGTGTACAATATTATGATGCCATACGCTATCTTAAAGCATAGCAAGCTGTCCGTGTCTGCAAGAATGCGGGGAATGGGCACAGTGCAGGCGGAGACGTCGCTATTATCATTTGAAGCATTCCCGGAATGCAAGCCTGGTGTGACCGCCACCACTCCACACTTATAACTCAAATATGTGAATAGCGAGGTGCTGATGCTAAATATTTATAATGTCCTCCCGACATTTACCGTTTTTATCCAGCACGACCGGGAGGAATAAATGGGATGGAAATATTTTTTTAATGAATAACCCATTGTCCTTTATCCATTGCTGGGCATGAATCTTTTCTAGCAACTTCCATACACCATGGTCTTGCGCCGCTTGTATCCAGTGGCTCCTTGCCACTCGTCTCACGATGTCGATCCATCTAGTTGGTGGTCTACAAACTCTGCGCTTTGCATTGCGAGGTCACTATTCCAGCACTTTGGGACCCCAACGTCTACGAACTATGTGCCCCGCCCGTTGCGACTTCAGCCCCGCAATCCGTAGAGGTACATCGCATTATGATTAGATCGTGTAGAGAAACTCCGAGAATATTATCTACACAGTAGGTACACAGATACAACCAGTAGTGAAACTACCTACAAACGTTCGAAACGGCTCACTCACACAAACATGCGCATCGACGAGACCATTTAGCAGCAGTCGCTACTGACATCCACGCGAAAACCCGGTAGGGGTCTGGTCGATGTGCATGTTTGTGTGAGTGAGCCGTTTCGAACGTTTGTATGTAGTTTCACTACTGGTTGTATCTGTGTACTGTGATATCTATGTCGATAGCCCGCCGAGTGACCCCGAGCTTTCTAATGGTTCTGTGTAAATACTCCTTAATCCGTCCCAAGCGGTAACATGTAAGCGCGATTAGCGTGACACGTGACTAATAAGCTATTAGTGTCACGGCGCTGTCACGGTGAATACCTGCCCGACAAACAGACGGACAGCGTGCATAATTACACGTCAATACTGATATAATGTATCTGTATTGTACTTGCTTTACACAAGGTCAGATTATACGAGCTAGCATCAAAGCTCCGGTCGAACACTGAAATGTCAAGTAACAGAAACTGAATTTTGTAGAACGTGGCTACAAAATATTATTGACTTTTATTATTTAATCCAATTATGTACCTTTTTATTTAATCACATATATTATTATTATATTAATATTATAATTGCGAAAGTTTGTATATTTGTTACTCTTTCACGCAAAAACTACTGAAAACGAAGATAGATTATACCTTGGATTAACACATAGGCATACTTTTTATCCCCGAAAATTATAGGATTCCCAAGGGGTTCTTAAAAACCTAAATCCACGCGGACAAAGTCGCGGGCATTAATTATTATTAAAATAAGAATTAAACAAAATCAAAGAATCGTTTGTATGGGGTGCGGCCGGGAGCACTCGAATGTGACTTCTCTTAATATATTATATAGGTTTATTGTAGTTAGGGCTGTTCGTGCCATATATAATATGGGACCCAGAGAGTCGCTGAGAAATAAGTTTAAGGAAGTTAAAATTATGACAGGTTATAACCAATATATTTTTGAAAATTTAATATATGTGCACAAAAATATTGATAAATTTAAGAAAAATAGTGACTGTCATAATCTTAATCTCAGAAATAAAGATAAACTTGTGTTGCCCACTACTAGGCTTGGGAAAATTAGAAAATCATTTGTTGGTAATTCTATACTTTTTTATAATCGGCTGCCGGAGGACATTTTGGATTTGTCTCTCAATAAGTTCAAGGTTTTTGTAAAACGAAAATTAATTGAAAAATCTTATTATAGCGTAAAAGATTTTCTTAATGACAAAAAACCATGGACATAGATTGCTCTAAAAGCCATGAGTTCAAATCATTTACAAATTAGAGATATTGTGAAATGGTGATAAAAAAAAACCCCGGCTGAGTTTGTTGTGGGCTCTTCTCAGACCAGGGCGCGTTTGGAACCCTCGTAGTTTTAGTTTTAAGTTTCCGTAGTAATTATCACCATTACATCACTTTCATGTAGGTACTTTATAATATATTGACGTTCAAAAAGTGTACAGTGTACCTACTTTGAATAAATGAAATTTGAATTTGAATTTGTTATAATTGCAGCCGTAATATCGAAATCGCCAAAAGCGTGAAGTTACCGTGTTTATGGCACGCATGGCATATATCAGCGTTTAATAATAACGACGATTGTACGTTATCCATATTGACATAATAATATTAATTATGTAATATTGTATCTTTGATTATAATCAACGCGCGTGTTATTCATTGCGCAGCTGTTCAGCTAAGGCTGGCCGCACACTGCACAGGCGACCGTAGTAGAGCGCTACCTTATCGGTTTAATAAAACTAATAAATTTAAAATTAAAAAAAACCCCGACATTCGCCATTTTGTGGCGGCAGCCATCTTGGATTTGCAATAGTGCTATTTTACTAGTCAAGCCTTTTCATTTGATACCCATATTAAGGAAGTTGTGAAAAATATGTAATACGCCATTTTGTAGCGGCGGCCATCTTGGACCGATTTTCATCAAACATAGCATACATAACAACACTCTCGACTAATTCACCTTTCAAACAAAAAAAACCGTATTCAAATCGGTCCATCCGTTTGAGCGCTACAAGGGAACAGACACATACACACACACACAGAGACACGTCAAACTTTTAACACCCCGTCGTTTTTGCGTCGCGAGTTAAAAATTCAATCACTGTTTGCGTTCGTGTGCTGAGCTAATTTATTCTTCATAAGTGCAGCATTCAGCCAAGGTTGCTTTTTCGGTGATTTCTTTTGTACTTTTATTTTGGTAGTTTTTCAATACAATACGAGTAAAAAGCGAGTCATACAAAATGTCTACGTCATCTGGATTATCAGACGATGGCAGTTAATGTACAGCCAGCCATACATTGCTATTATATTGCTATTATACTACATTTGCTGATTAGCCACCTGTCCTGCTAATCACGCTTACACGATTACCGCTCGGGACGACTGCAGCGAGCGCAGGCCGGCTTACCGTTAGTGAAACGCTATTCAGGCACTGATTCAATACTCTACATATAATATATTTAACTCTCTAAAATTAAAACTCTCTTCTAAATTTTACATGATTAATCTCCTGCAAAATCACACCCAAAACTAAAGCGCTTTAGATAACTAACTATTGCTATAAAGATGTGCGTCCACTTGGTCGGTATCGGAGCGTACGGAGCATAAGGATTTCTTGCTTTTTATATACTGATTTCTATAGAAGTGCCAATGACGTCATCCGCAGTGAACAGTGCTGCTAATATGCAAATATCATCTGAGATCTACGATGTTTTTGTATACCATGCGTTAAAAATTGAAGTTTGATAACGATAAATCGATGAAGAAGACGTGATAACGATAAATCGATGAGCGCCGGCTACACGCACAAAAAACATGACTTTTTGTCACGTTTCGCCTAAGCCGAACATGCAAACAAGAGCGCAGAACAAGCGATAGAGAGGCACGATCAGCCTAAACAGTCGGCTTCATCGATGTTTTCTTATGACGTTATCACGGGCTAGGCTAGGCTTCTGGAGCGATCTCGGATGGCTGGAGTGAAGACTTCTACGCGAGAGTCACTTCACGCACAACAGACCTCTATGGTTTATGTGCGGACACCTGCCCAGCATGAAGATGAAGAGGAAGATGACGTCATCACGTAAAATTATCGTCCGTAAACCGACTTTACAAACAAACAATTTGTTTTTTTTTTTTCAATTATTCGATAGTCTTGTAATGAAATCTAATCTAAATCATATTTTCAGCAATAATCAGATTCTAATAGAGTATGGGATTATTTAGCGAATTTAAGATAATATGAAAACACGAAAATTTAACGGGTTAGGGTACAACTCGACCGCAATAAAATCGACCGAATGGTCGAGTTGTCCACATCCAATTTTTTGATGGTCAACTCGACCAATAGCAGAATACTGAGTTGTTTGTATAGAGTCAAACACAAAAAGTGTTTCACGTATCAAATATTTTGATTAACTCTTATATGAAATTACTTATAATTTATCAGCCATTGATAATAAATGAAAGCAACACACTGACAATGAATGCGCCATTCGTGATTATCGTAAATGCTGACGTCTCGTATGCTCGCTACGTACGCTCCGATGCCAACTAAGTGGATGCACAGCTTTAGGAGATAGATATTGGCACAGATACGGCGCAGGCCGAGTCAGGCACGCTGGAGAGCGGCGGCTCTTTAATTAAAACCACGCCTCCGCTTTGATCTACGCCGCCGCGCCGCGCTCACCTGCAGGCTGGCCTATCTCAGAGCTGCATCTTGCGGGATGCCAATTTGTACACAAATGAGGAAGTCTAGTCCATGTAACTTATTACATTATAATGATTTGCATGATGATGATGATGATGATGATGATGAATATTATAATGAGGACTTTGTGAAAGGAAAAATATTCTTTAAGCTGTTTAGTACACTTCTTAATTATAGATTTTTTGTGTAACTCGACATTCAAAATTAATTTAAAATGTTTCATTCCTAAAACTTATAAAGGTTTGTTTATATCTCTTCCACTATTTTCCAGAAAAACGGTTTTTAATTTAATATAAGTAAGATTCGGAAATCAATATTTCTGAACCAATATTGGAATCGTGTTAGCTAATTTTCTTTTAATAAAGTAAAATAACAGTACTAATATTATTAATTCGAATGTGTGTTTACTTGTTTGTTTGGCCAAAGTTCATGACCTAGAGAGTAGGATATGTACACAGTTTTTAAAAATCTAATTCCACACAGACAAAGTCTCGGGCAAAAGCTAGTACATTACATTTAGTTTAACTAACATGTTTTTGGCCTATGCCTACAGCCTAATCAACCTCCTTTAACCATTATTGAGATTACTCTGTCTATAAATACACACATCAACACTGTCTAGGGATATTCTGATTTTCTCAATTTATTCAAAATTGGTTATAACTAACATACAATATGTATATATTTTTGTAAAGCCTATTTATCAGACTATCTTTTAGAATAAAACAGAATTAGTTTTTTTGTGTAAATAATTTTTTATTGAAATAAAGACAAAAAGTGAAATGATGGTAAACTTAAGGATAGATTTCTTTTTAAGAAAAAATATAATTTTAGCAAAATTATCAGGTTTTTTGCAGTTACGTGAAAAATTATTTAAAATTAGTAGTCAGTAAACCACCCATGGACGTTAACCACGGTCCTACAACGGCTTTTCATGCTTTGAATCAAGTTATCAAAGTCTTGCTGTGGGATATTGTCCCAGGTCCTGCTAAGATGCAAAAAAAGTTGCTTTGCAGTCGCAATGTTCGGAGGAAAACTCCTCAAAGCCCTTCTTTGGAGCGTGTCCCATGCGTGCTCTATGGGGTTTAGGTCTGGTGATTCAGCGAGCCAGTCTAAGATCGACACATCGTGCTCTTGTAGCCAGCTGGTCACCACTCGCGCAGTGTGCGAACGGGCTTTGTCGTGCATGAGCGTGAAAACTTGGTCCATTTGCAGTCGATGGGGATAGTTTATTGGTGCTAGCACCTGATTACGGTATTTTTCAGAAGTCATGGTGTTTCTGATCCAAACGAGATCTGTTCTTCCATTGATACGAATTCCCGCCCAAACCATAATTGTTTTGCCGTGGTATGGCTGGACTTCCTGACGGTGTCGCAGACGGTTGTCACGACCAGGAGCTCGCCATACACGTACTCTTCGTAAATCAGGATGAAATCCGAATCGGGACTCATCGGTAAACAGCACTACAGACCACTAGTTATCTTCCTAGAGCAAATGTTCGCGAGCCCACTGTAATCTTCGTCCACGATTTCCTCTGCGTAGTGCTGGAGTACGAAGCGGCCTGCGAGCATGAAGGTTAGCCTCGTGCAGTCTTCTCCTCAAAGTTTCGTCACTGACAAGCAAATGGTGGTCTGACTGGAGCCTTTAAACCAACTGCATGGCTGTAGCATTTGGTTATCTTCTCGCGGTCATTTGCGAAAATCGGTCCTGTCTTCGGGCGGTTATGCGCTTCTCGCCTGGGTGCCGTTCAGCCACTTCACCAGTGGTGCAATAACGTGACCACAACCTTGATATCACGTTTTTTCTTGTTTCAATCGCCTCGGCAATACTTCGTTGAGGAGCCCCAGTTTGGAGCGTACCTACTGCCCTTAACATTTCGTCTCTTGTTAAATGGCGCCTCTGCATGATGCATACAGTTGCATAAATTAGAAATTAACCAATAATTTTCATTGAAACTTTCATTTGATACAAAAATATACCAAAAACTGGGTTAGGTCAATTGAAACTTTCGAACTTCGCTACAATTATGCCGCACAAATCATTTGTTTTCAATTTATTTTTTCAAATTCAAATTTAGAATCATTTAATATGGTCTACAAAATAAGCTTTCATTAAAATAATTTAAAACCGATTAATATTTTTCGAGTTTCAGAACTTTATACAAAATATCCCTAGACATTGTTGATGTGCATATATTGTTTTATCAATGTTATAAACACAGCCGTCGTGTGCTCTTGACGAAGATGTATATAATTAATGATGTGTTTAATTATATCGGCGTCGATGTGTGTGAAGACGAGCGCGCATCGATCGTGCTCAAGTGTTCGCCGCGTACACTCAGCTACATAATATATATCTATTAATAATAATAACGGCTGAGTGTACGAGTACATTTCCATAATTGATTTCATTAATTTCATTGCCTCTGCAACATTTTACACCGTATTGCGTGAGTACATTTAAATGAAATATGTTAATCACTGACATATCACAAACCGTTAACAAATTGAAGTGGCAATGGGCAGACCATAACCACCAGACCATTGGATCTGTAAACTCTTAGAATAGAAGTTGCGACACGTAGGCGTAGAGTGGGTTGCCGTCCGGAACGTTAGTGCCACAGTATAGAGAGTGGCGGAAAGCGGCTGCAACTTGCAAGGGAAAGGCTGAGGGTTGGGTACGATAGCGCTCATTAGGAAAGGCCTATGTCCAACAGTGGACGAATACTAAATAAATCAGATACATAAATAATTTCAAACTAAAAAGCGAAAAAAAGAAAAACACGACCGATGGATAACCATTAAAACGATATCGGTGAAACGAGGCCCGTTTTAATTTACATGTGACAGCGCCCGTCCGCGCCGGAGTGTGGCCGGAGCTCGCGCGGACCGATAAATCTGTTGTATTTGTTGTTTTCACGCAAACGACCCGATGATTGTTTAGATACCCGTTTGATTTGACACAGGCGCGGCCGGACACGCAAAAAACCTAACAAAAAACGAGGTTTTTCACGCTAGATAGCCTCGCGCTCGACCACCATGCTTGATGGAACGTGATGACGGGCAGCGAAACTCATCAATCAAAATCAGAGGTCAAAGAAGTGTTTCCATGTATGTAATGATTACGAATCCCTACATAGAAGTAATAAAATTTTAACTGAACATATTATATCTTTAACTGTTTTTCCAATATAATATTTGATCGTAAACTGGACGCTGGATTTTATTACACTGCTGTCAAAACTGTAAAGTAGACTTTCATTTATATTTTGCTAGTATTTTATTAGACTTATATATATATTTTTTTTAACCCATGACTATACGGTTACTACAAAGGAGTTTCATAAACAAATTATTTATTTATTTGTTTAATTCTCATTCGATCTGAAATTCGAATTGAAGAAACATAAGTAGTATATAAAGTCTTACCAGTTTTTAAGAAGTCATATGTGTTATTTGTCTTGTTGAAATATGTATGAATTGTTTTCAATGAGTAGACCAACCGTTACAACTTTAAAATAGTAGAGATTTTTTTTAGGTTGCCTTAAATATACACCTTTGACGTTACATCAATTTCTTCGCGACGTCCGCCGGGAAATAACCAAACAAAGCCTTCCCTCACTCCCACTACACTCCGCTTACTTAATTATATAACAACAAAATATCCGAACGTTCTTTTCTTCTACAAATAAAGTTATTCTATTCTATTTATTGAAGTCACTTGTCATTACACGTGGACATTGGCGTACATATATGTTTGCAACTAATATCTGATTTTTAATTACGTGGAATTTTGACGTTTCTTAATGTTACCAGAGATAAAACAGTTCCCACAATAAAGATATTAATAAATTCAAAACTTGCATAAATAAAAATCAATTGCCTCATATACATAATATGACAAATGCCTGACAGATAGGTACTTCAGGTACTTTAGTTTCGGGTGAAATCGAACTTCAGGTGTTAACTATGTTTTTCATACAAATAACTCATTCTATTTTTAAATGACAACTGTCAGAATTCAACCGAATTAAAAATCAGACTATAATACCCGGGGCGACCGATAAAGCAACGCTGTAACAACGGTGCAAACGGTTTATGTGTCTCTCCGTTCCATTTATTACGAAGTGTGTGCTAATAAAATACCCCTCGATCTGAGCGAGAGTTGGTGTACATATCTTTTTCAAATCCGGGAACAAACAATCATGAATAATTTAAAAGATACACAAAAAGAGAACCCGAGTTTTAAAAGATACACAAAGAGGAAACCACAGTTTCACTAACCAACGAAAACTTAGGTAAGTACCTACTTAGTAAAAATCTTCGCTTCTTTGCTCGTTACTACATTCTTATCATATAGAAGTTCGGCGCGTAGCCGACACATTTCAATTGCGCCTGTAAAGGTGCGTCCAGACTTGAACATTTCACCGAACCGAACAGCGAACATTTCGGCGAACTTGTTACGCTCAATGTGGACGGCGCGCTTGGAGCGCTTGAGATGGGTTACTGCGTAACGGTGAAATGTTCAAGTCTGGACGCACCTTAAGGATCGCTGTGTGCAAAGGCTATAATATTAAATCCAATGTTTGGCACTTTTAAGAATTAATACCAGAAAGCAAAAGTCCAGAATAATTTCCATATTTATTATATTCGACCACCTGACCTTCAAGCTGTCATCGCATTCCTATATAGAGATCCTGTTAAAATATCTTTAAATAATTATTTATGCCTTAATAATAACACCGCAATTTTTGAAGCTCATTTGGGAATGCCAATTGTTTTCTTGTTTTCAACTTGGCAACATTTTTTTTAAAAAGAAGTAAAAAAATGATGTCAAGCTGAAAACAAGAAAACAAGTAAAATTTAACAATGTGTAGAGTACTTAATTTTCGACATTTTACCTTAGATGATATTATGAGAAACTTATCTACTGCACAGTTTCAACTTTCGTGCCGGGAACTACGCCTCATCGTGCAAAATTCGAGAAAATAAAACCTTTTTCAGCAAGAAAAGCCATCAAAAATATTATTCCCACACGGTACATAAATTCCGGTTGTACATTACGTTTTCAGAGTGTTCAAAATTGCGTGAATAATTGAACAAGTGACCGATAACGTTCCAGCTTTGTAGCAAAGAGTACTAGGTTTTTAGATCACCCGCTTTATTTTACAGAAATATGAACCAGTGTGTAGAGATCTATGTCAGATTTGCTTCCGCTTGTTGATATAACTTCGCTTGCGCAGTCGTCAGCGCTATGGTCTTATTAGTGAGAGAAACAGAGTTCGATTTCCGGCACGAGCAGTTTGGGAATTTAAATTTTTAAATTGTCTCCGTTATGGTGCAGTAGGAGGCTTCAGCCGTGACCTTACAAGAACAAGCGAGTGCACTTGGTGCCACCAAGCGATATGGCATTACGTATACGTATTACATTACGTATGCTGAGTACAAACTGTTTAGGTATGTGAGCTACATTAATCTTCCAACCCCTTCCAAGTAAGCCATCTTAGATTGCATCGTCACCATGTGAGATCGCAGGCAAGGGCTAAACTAAGAACACCCCGGGGCGCCGGGGCCCGGAAGAGATCAGGACTTTCAACTTTGTCGGACAACGTTTGCGGGAAAATACGTCACTGCCTAAACCTAGATAACATGAACATTTCTTGCAACCTCCCTCTCTAGTCCCTAAATCATTAAACACCGTCGTGCAGGGAGCCTGGGCCCATTTTTAACGGTGCCAGCGAATAGGACGGCGCGCCGTAACGCGGGCAATGTGTCAGAAAAAGGGCCGCTGCTATTTGTCTCACATCCGATATAGGGTTCCGATGACTAATGGAGTGGCGCGGGGGCGCGGAAGGGGGGGGGGGGAAGGTCAGGCCTTGGAGCGCTCAACTCTTGAAGGCGCCTAGACGTTAGTTTACGAAAACGTTTGTATTGTTTTCGTTGCGTTATGCAGCATCGTACTGACACACTATAGTACCACCACTTTAACGAGTTACATCGGCAATGGTCATTAGAGTAGAAACGAATAATCAGACGTGATCTAAAAGTGGTTGTACATTTATTAATAATATTAGTATCCTCCCGAATGAATTACCCCAATTTCAACGTAACTGGAGATTAGCAGGAGGTATTTTATAGGTCATAAATATATGTGCAAAAACAGGTGCTCTATTTCTCGATGGGACGCCAATGCGATACGACAACTGGAGAGATCAGGCGCAGAACTGACGGCTTTACGTACTCTCCAAGGCACGGAGTATCTAAAGCCTCCAACTTTCCAACTCCGGAATTCGGATCTCCGGATCCGGATCCGGATCCGGATATCTCCGCCTTGCTGAAAAAATAAAAACCCAATATCCTTTTTTTTTTTTTTGACTCAACCCGGAACACGAATCCAGGACCTCAGTCTAACAGAACTCTAGTCGTACTTTACTGATGTTCCGGAAAGCATCAGCCCTAATATTTATTTATTTTAATTTTTACCTAATTATCTAAGGCGGTCGCTATATTTTTGTAGCAAAATTCTCTTAACGTCCTAACTTAATAGTTTTATGAAGTCGTAATAGTTTTATATAGACAGAAGTTCTCCTTCAGTTTTTACAGAAAATATCCATTTCGTAAGGGTTGGACGCTCAGGGGTCAAACAAATTTTGGAGGTCGAGCGTCATCGGCGGCTTCTTTAAGAAACTTTCGGATCTGCGCCGCTTATCCTTATTTCCTCTTGAGAGGGGAGTGTCAACATTGTTATTTCAGATTTCTCCACCATTTTTCCCATGTCAAAAGTTATTGGTGGATTTCTTTTTAGTTTTAGATGACCTCTCTGGCGCAGTGATGAGCGCTGTGCTCTTATTAGTAGGAGATATTGGGTTCAATTCTCGGCAGAGTGGAGTGAGTATTTTGGGAATTTCTAAATTAGCTCAAGCCTGGTCTAATGGCAGGCTTTGGGCGAGGCCACTATTCCAAGAATATATGCATCTTGGTTTAGTGTTATCATATTTTGTTACATTAATACATACGTATTGAAAGAACACCTGTGTTTTCTTGCCATCACTTTTCAGCAGAATCCGCTTTTCAAACCGGTGGCAGAGCCTTGATTTGTCATAGTAGCGACAAGTTGAAGAAAAAATTTGAATTTGAAACACAGTTAATGCAACACAGTTACTGCGGCAACAGTTTTGTTGCCGCATTCTCCCGCACTATAACAATAACAGAGAGCAAGAATTCCCCGGCCGTCAGCCGCGAGACGAGTCGACAGAGCCGTGTCAAACGGATCTGCCGAGATTTATGGGCACGCCGGGAATTCGGGCACACTTTCACCAGACTATCATATATGTGCGAGTCACGAGTAAATAGAATGCCTGCGTCACTCAAGTGACACACCTATCGAGATAGATTTGAAGCTTTCAGCTCAACGAAACGGAAACGAAATGTAATCCGACAGTTCTGTAATCTGTGTGCTTAGTCTAAAGCGGAGCACTCGAAAACGAACTCGAAAACTATTGATCGATTTCAGAGTAAAATAGACCTAAAATGGCTTGTATTAAGGTTTGAGTTCGCCAATACATTCAGCATTCGAACAATGCTGAATGTATTGGCGAACTCAAACCTTAATACAAGCCATTTTAGGTCTATTTTACTCTGAAATCGATCAATAGTTTTCGAGTTCGTTTTCGAGTGCTCCGCTTTAGACTAAGCACACTGATCTGTGATTCGAATACCGTTTTGTGTCGTTTGTGTCCAAAGGCTCTTAACTACTCTTTACAGCGACAATATTATCCGTACACCGAGTAGAGGCTCTTCCAATATTGCATTTTCCTGTGTAAAGTCGTCATTTATGTACCTTGGGATCTTAGTGTATATTGGTATTTCGAACTATGTACCCCATCCATTACCATTTCAGCTTCGTTGAGCTGTATAGGTTACTCTGGTTCTACTAACAGCCTCATTTTTAACTTGATCACATAGACACACTATATGAATAGCTCTTTCTATCGACTGAGATTTTCTGAACTTTTGAGCTGCTGATACATTTTTCGTATCTTTTTCTAGCATAAGCTATTACACCTACGAACTTTCAATACTTTGAAAGTTGTGAATCGATCAAAAATAAAGAAACACAATAAAAAGTGGGCATAAAGTACGGAAGAAGTTTCCAGACGTAGGCCTTTATTTATGTTGTAGCTCAACGGCAAGGAAGGATGTAATGGGTCCCGGGCGGGCGCGCGTCGGCCTCGCAGTGTTCTCGGCTGCAGACGCGCGCCCTCCGGGGACCCCGGGACTTGTCGCTTCTTTACCTTTACAGGTAAACGGAGTTACTATGACTACTACTCCAACTACTTACTTATCAATTATAGAAATAGAAGCTTCATTGTTAAGGAAGGAAGGGCCCAAGCGAGGCCATTTTTTGTTATGTCGGTAGACTTGCGTCCCTTGGGTTTCTGCTACGGATCTTTATAGATACTTCTCCTTTTGCTTTAAAGAGAACCTCGTACTCTTTTAACTGAAAGGTGATTATTAGCGATAGATTAGGCCCTGACTTAACACATAGGCTACGTTTTATCCTTGAAAAATCCACAGTTCCCACGGGATTTTAAAAAACGCATTCTATAGCTACAGCTATTGGTAGATTACTATAGCAAGCTTCCTTGAAAGTAGGTATAAACGTTGAAAAAGGGAGCGGGAACGGGAACCGGAAAACCACGATTCCCTTGGGATTTGTGAAAAACCGAAATTCACGCGAGCGAAACCGCGGGCAGAAGCTAGTATCATATGGACTTGTCTTTTTCTAGTAGATAAAAATATTATGGTCCTAGTTTCTAGACAAAGAAAAGCTATGGGGTTTTTCTTTCAAGGTATTTGCAGTAGCAGCCCAGGGTTGGGATGTAAGTGGTATTACAGTGGGGTACACCCCCGTGCATCGGAGAGCACTAAAAGCCATCAATCCTGCGCCTGAATCCTCTCCGATCGTATCGGATTGCCACTCCCTCGGAATATGAGACTGAGGGAATATACAGTGCACCTGTGTTTGCGCACACACATATCCACTGTGCTATATTCTGCGCAGTTGTCTAGACTTTGCCTTATTATACAGATAAATAGATAAAATGTTTTTAACCCCCGACGCAAAAACGACGGGGTGTTATAAGTTTGACGTGTCTGTGTGTGTGTGTGTGTGTGTGTGTGTGTGTGTGTGTGTGTGTGTGTGTGTGTGTGTGTCTGTCTGTTTCCCTGTGGCGCTCAAACGGGTGGACCGATTTGAATGCGGTTTTTTTTGTTTGAAAGGTGAATTAGTCGAGAGTGTTCTTAGCTATGTTTGATGAAAATCGGTCCAAGATGGCCGCCGCTACAAAATGGCGGATGATATATTTTTTCACAACTCCCTTGATATGGGTATCAAATGAAAGGGCTTGACTAGTAGAATAGCACTATTGCAAATTCAAGATGGCCGCCGCCACTAAATGGCGAATGTCGGGGGTTTTTTAAATTTTCAATTTACACTTGTTCTATCTAAATATTTTCCATTATTGTTAAGAAGTTTAAAAGTTACGGTCCCGTGGGCGGACGCGTCGCCTACAATCGGGAAACAATAAAAGTCCTCTCAGTCCGAGTCGTCCGGGACTCGTTGTGAAAGTACGCCGTCGACAAAGCCTCTTTGTCCCCTGTCCCGAGCCCCTGTCCCCCTGTCCCCCTGTCCCCTGGGCGATAGATTGAGATAGGCTTCATTGTCTAATTTAACACGAGAGATTACTTAAAATTTAAATAGCATGCATTAATTAATCTTTACCATTGTTAAAATTGTAGTTAATAAATACATACTTTGTTCATTTGTATCAATTTTGGTCCTTTAGATTCTAAAATTCGACATACAGTGTTTTTTAACCCTAATTTCACAAAACCAGAAAGCTTTAGATCGCTCATAATTAATTTTCATTATCTAGTGTTATACCTAGTGCTTATTACATAATCTAGACAATCTAAGTCAAGAAGGAATCAACACGACAATATAATATGATTATATATCTCGATCAAAACGTCGATATCCATCAGGTATCAGGATAAACAAAATTATATAAGAGTTGTTCAGCAAATTATACGAAGTAGGATTTGTTGCCCGTGGTCCCATCGCGTAGTCCCTCGAAGGGACCACGGGCAATTTTTTTTACCCGTGGTCCCTGCGGGAAATATAATGCGACCGAATTTAAAATATAATAGTCTGATACTTTACATCACTACCAAGAAGGTTATAAGTATAATTATATTCTATCACTACATATGAACAAAGTGAAGTACATATGAACATACTGACATAGTTAGTCGAAAATTCGTGTTCGTAGTTTCTAACAAATTTTTAACCGACTTCATAAAAAGGAGGAAGTTCTCAATTCGACGCGTATTTGGTTTTTGGCGATGTTTCTCCATAACTCCATCAAATCTGAACCGATTTCATAATTATTTTTTTATTTGCAAGAACGTCCAGCAAATATTCTTATTTTTAACCGACTTCCAAAATGGAGGAGGTTCTCAATTCGATGCGTATTTTTGGAGAAGGGCCCGTGGTCCCACCGATTAGACCTACCGGTGGGTCAAACGCTATACTACCTATACTACTGAAGGGCCCGTGGTCCCACCGGGCTAGGTGCGAATGCGATATAGTGTTATCGATGTAGTTATTTTTACTAATGAAATATTCAAAATTACAATATTTTTAACCGACTTCAAAAAAGAAGGTTCTGTATTCGACACGTATGTGTGTGTTAGTATGTATGTATGTATGTTTGCGATGATTTTAAAAACCAATGAACTGATATTGATGATTTTTACACTATCGTAATCTACATACTTTCAGGAGGGTTTATATAGTATATCTAGTGATCATCAAAATCGTTTCATTGGTTCTTGAAATCATCGCAAACATACATACATACATACTAACACACACATACGTGTCGAATACAGAACTTCCTTTTTTAAAGTCGGTTAAAAATATTGTAATTTTAAATATTTCATTAGTAAAAATAACTACATCGATAACACTATATCGCATTCGCGCCTAGCCCGGTGGGACCACGGGCCCTTCAGTAGTATAGGTAGTATAGCGTTTGACCCACTGGTAGGTCAAATCGGTGGGACCACGGGCCCTTCCCCAAAAATACGCATCGAATTGAGAACCTCCTCCATTTTGGAAGTCGGTTAAAAATAAGAATATTTGCTGGACGTTCTTGCAAATAAAAAAAAAATATGAAATCGGTTCAGATTTGATGGAGTTATGGAGAAACATCGCCAAAAACAAAATACGCGTCGAATTGAGAACTTCCTCCTTTTTATGAAGTCGGTTAAAAATTTGTTAGAAACTACGAACACGAATTTTCGACTAACTATGTCAGTATGTTCATATGTACTTCACTTTGTTCATATGTAGTGATAGAATATAATTATACTTATAACCTTCTTGGTAGTGATGTAAAGTATCAGACTATTACATTTTAAATTCGGTCGCATTATATTTCCCGCAGGGACCACGGGTAAAAAAAATTGCCCGTGGTCCCTTCGAGGGACTACGCGAAGGGACCACGGGCAACAAATCGTAGGAAGTTTGTTCGTGTTCTTGAAAGGCGTATAAAAATGGCTTAAAGGTGGAAACATACTGTTGACAAGTGTAAATTGAAAATTTAAAAAACCCCCGACATTCGCCATTTAGTGGCGGCGGCCATCTTGAATTTGCAATAGTGCTATTCTACTAGTCAAGCCCTTTCATTTGATATCCATATCAAGGGAGTTGTGAAAAAATATATCATCCGCCATTTTGTAGCGGCGGCCATCTTGGACCGATTTTCATCAAACATAGCTAAGAACACTCTCGACTAATTCACCTTTCAAACAAAAAAAACCGCATTCAAATCGGTCCACCCGTTTGAGCGCCACAGGGGAACAGACAGACACACACACACACACACACACACACACACACACACAGACACGTCAAACTTATAACACCCCGTCGTTTTTGCGTCGGGGGTTAAAAAGCAACTGCACGACTCCGTGTATCGTCGTCGTCGTCGTTGTCAACCGATTGACGTCCACTGCTGGACATAGGTCTCTTGAAGGGACTTCCACATGCCACGGTCTTGTGCCGCTTGTATCCAGCGGCTCCCTGCGACTCGTTTGATGTCGTCGGTCCACCTAGTGGGGGGTCTACCAACACTGCGCTTCCCGGTGCGAGGTCGCCACTCCAGCACCTTGGGACCCCAACGTCCATCGGTTCTCCGAACTATGTGCCCCGCCCATTGCCACTTCAGTTTCGCAACCCGTTGAGCTATGTCGGTGACTTTGGTTCTTCTACGGATCTCCTCATTTCTGATTTGATCGCGTAGAGAAACTCCGAGCATATAGCTCTCTCCATCGCTCTCTGAGCGACTCTGAGCTTTCTTATGAGGCCCATAGTTAGCGACCATGTCTCGGATCCGTATGTCATCACTGGCAACACGCACTGTTCGAAGACTTTCGTCTTCAGGCATTGAGGAATTTTGGTGTATCACGTAAACATAATGCATACTGCGAGGAACCACCATCATGCGTTGCTGAGTGACGTGCTTCATACGGTGCCTTGTATTACGTATCTTACCTACCTTACGTACCTTCGTATCTTACCTTACGTACCTTCAATATGTACATAAATACGTCCTTCCATGCAGTTAATATCACGTTGCCATCTGTTTAAATGCCTTTTTAATTAAATAGGTACTTACACTATGTCATACCATGGCTGTAACGTCAATATGTATGTAGTAGAGGAAGTTTGTTACAATGGATTTACTTTTGAATAACGATTCTAAAGACACTCCAAGTTTTCTTTTCCATCTTAGACTACATACATACTGCACATCACTCACCACCGTTGAAGATTGTATTCTGTTAGATTCTGTGAGATAGCGTAGTGAAAGTTATGAATTAGAAAATATCGTAGTTATATTCTATGACCGCTCTTTCTACTTCTTTTTAATTTACCACAACCTCAATGCGTCGCGTTTTGCCAGCATGCTTCCGTCATTACGCTGAAAGCGGATAAAAGTTTTAAAATGCGCAGCGAGCGGAGTTGTGTTTGCTAGTTCACTTTTAACTTTAGCTCTTAACTTGTGACTAACATTTGCATCTGTTTCACTGATGAGGGAGTCTAACGAATGTATATTATTCAAATAGTTTTCTATCGATTTTTCTAATATAATTCTTCTATACCCTGAATCAGTAGAATAATAGGTAGGTAGTAGTACCTACCTATTATTCTACTGATTCAGGGTATAGAAGAATTATATTCTAAAGACACTCCAAGTAGAACTAGAAAAGTAGAACTTTTATCACGGGAAAACAAAGAGTTTCCACGGGATTTTTAAAAAATCTAAATCCACGCGGACAAAGTCGCGGGCATCAGATAATGACCTATACTGGTTAAAAGTTGTGCATGGTCAGCAAAGAGTCGCGGGATGTATTCCTGGTTGGCCACCATTATTGGAGAAGTATCGCCAAAATACAGCGTTGGAGCCTCGTTCATGCAGTAGCGCATCGTCAGCGTGAGTCGCTAGTTTGTCGTGCTGCCGTGCAGTTTCTGACGCTAGTTTGTCGTGCTGCCGTGCAGTTTCTGACGCTAGTTTGTCGTGCTGCCGTGCAGTTTCTGACGCTAGTTTGTCGTGCTGCCGTGCAGTTTCTGACGCTAGTTTGTCGTGCTGCCGTGCAGTTTCTGACGCTAGTTTGTCTTGCTGCCGTACAGTAGTTGACGCTAGTTTGTCGTGCTGCCGTGCAGTTTCTGACGCTAGTTTGTCGTGCTGCCGTGCAGTTTCTGACGCTAGTTTGTCTTGCTGCCGTACAGTAGTTGACGCTAGTTTGTCGTGCTGCCGTGCAGTTTCTGACGCTAGTTTGTCGTGCTGCCGTGCAATTTCTGACGCATATTGAGTGATACATGGTTTACCTCGGTGCCACACATACTAGCACTTAAACATTTAAACACTTATTTAAACACTTGTTTGACACATAATACACACAATATGTGTGACAGCTGTCTTTGGTATTTGTTCAAAGTTTGAAAACACATTATGCACTTTGCTACCCGGTATTGGTGTTTCGACCGACCTTCAGAACGTTTAAAGTTCGAATTCAAATAAAGTTCGCTTTATTTGAATTCGAACTTTAAACGTTCATCATATTTGCAAAGTCCGACTGGCCGGTAAGCGAACCTGTGTTCAAATATGTGTTCAAACTTATTTTCAAATGTTTGTCGGTGCGTGTTAGTTGTTATAGTGAAATACAAATTGAGATAGTGATACTCAATACTCTGATTTCTTAGAACTACAATCATACAAATCCTTTGACGCGGGAAGTAGGTCAAAGCTGTTTTCGTAAACCACTCCTCGAAATAATATTTATGAAATCCGTCCAAAGATACTTCATAACATTTACCTCTGCATAAAATATTACTACGTAATACGCCCAAAGATTACTTCACTAATGGCTGTTGAAAACTTCAATATTACTTTTAATAAGCTCTGATTACGAGGCTCTCACGGCCCCGCGGTGGGAATATTGGATCCGAGTCTATATTGGAGGGGGCGGGGAACTAAGCCTCTTAAACGTAAGATCACCACTCAGGTCTTTTTTACATTTTTTTTTCTAGTGTCCTCTCCCTGCGATAACACTTGCCGTTGACAGCAAAATACAAAGAAAAATGGTCATCGTCGTCATTTCAACGTTCGCTGTTGGACGTAGGCTCTTGCAAAAACGCGATCTTGTACCGCTTGTGTCTAGCAACCTCAAGTGGCTCGCTTGAGGTCGTCCATCCACCAAAAAATTGGTCTCCTAGTGTGCCATTCCAGCAACTTACGACCCTATAAAATGCCGCTCAGCTTCGCGAGACGTTGAACTACGATTACTCTGGTCTCCTATCATGGATCTCCTCATTTTTGATTTGATCACGTAGAGTTACTCCAAGTATAACTCCCTTCATCGCCCGCTAAGTGCAGCTTTCTTATCCAGCCCATAGTAGTTAGCGATCAAGTTGTCTGCTACAACCGTTCGATATTTTAGGCTGGTATTGATATCACTGAGGGTCTCCCGTGACGGAGACACAGCGCAGTAAAAGCAACGCTATCAATGGCGTGACGTCACGGCGTCAATTTGTCACGCGGAACCCTTTGTTCCTTCCGCCTCTCGTCTCGCGATAACGACGCTCTTTGTTCTTGTATCTCATTATTACATCTCGAATGATGAAGGAAGCCTCGCAGCAACATTGATAATGGATACAGGCTTGGCCTAATCACTAAATCTCATGGTTACGGGTTCGAGTCACTGACTTTCGCGCCTAGTGTTTGTAGAGGCTACGCGCTGCGCGTCCACTGATTTGTTGCAAACATAATATGAGAACGATAGATTTCTCACTGTCGTTTAGCAAAAAAGTAATGGCATTAATGCAGATGGCTTCGAAGTGAGCAATAAATTAAATAAACAATTTTATATTATGAAAATCATTGTCTTCAAGTTAATCATTGTCTTCAATAATTGCATAAATCCTGAATAATTACATAATATTATGTCTGCTTAAATTAAGTATGGCATAACAAAAGGTGAGGAGATGCTTTCGGCGAACCTTTCATATTATTATATTACAGATATTGAGAGACATGTTAAACACGCCCTTGTTCAGTGGACAGGCACCCTTATTCAACACAGCATAATTCGCAAATATTTAATACCTAATCAGTGTGTATCCAACTGAAGCCAAAACTGCCAGTATGATACGAAAAAGGGTTATGACAAGCCATGTTTGTTGAGGACTGAGCAAATAGGATTATGTGTGAGCCAGCATCACTACAGCACAGTGACTCTCCTACAAGGAGACACACAAACTAATTGCGGTTACAAAATAACGCCTCTTGATGAAATAGATATTCTTACAAATGTTCTTTACAATATGTTTACAACAACATAATCTTTATTAGACAAAACATTCTTAGTCACAACAAAAAAGATGATGTATACACGACAGGCAAATAAGAAATCAATATTCTTTCTCGCTCGCTATTCCTCAACTACGCCTCAAGAAAGTCTGAAAGTCGTTTGTACATGACTTTCTTAACTAGTAGTAGTAGTTTATTTAACTACTGTCAATTTTATATTATATTATTAAAATAATAATATAATATTAACAAATATAATAAAAAAGCGTGGCTTTGACTCGCTTTAACATTCCACGGGATAATAATTTAGTACACAACATAATTTATTTAAAAAAATAACAGTTGAGTTTTTTGCTGATTCTTTTCGGTTGAAATGGTATTCCAAATCAGGTGGCAGAGTTACTTGACGATTTAAAAGCATTATTAAAAGTTTATTTGAATAAAAACTATTCTATTCTGTTCTATACCTCTTTGTGTCAATGAAATATGTCATATAAATAGATGTTTTTCTCTGGTTTTTTTTATGGAATATTTCTTTAAGTGCTCGTTCACACGGATGCTTTTGATAGAACCAAACAAATGGGTTTACGGAAAGTATGTTCGTATGCCGTTATCTAATGTTATGCTTTTCTATTGTACAGTACGACTTTCGACCCTCGGTGGGGAGCGTTAAATCGGATTTGGCTCGTACGTTTCTATCGATGCTTTTTCAACGTGCGTTAGAAAAGCGTCCGTATAAACAAGAGCTAATGAAAAATGTAAGTATAAAAACAGAACAAAACTACTGTTTGTTGAGGTCGGCGACCGAATAGATTATACAACAAAACAGAAATACAATACAATTGTTTAAAACAACACAGTGTCCGGGGAAACGGACAATGGACATGTCCTGCGGTGCGCGCTCTAGTGCGGTCATAACGCGTCATGCGCTCGGCGGCGGACTGCTCGGACCGACAGTGTGTGTGTGCCAAACTCCGTGCAATTACATATTCAACCCGTGATTCAAAATAAACTCTGATAGCGTCGTTTTATTTTTTAACCCCCGACGCAAAAACGACGGGGTGTTATAAGTTTGACATATTGTCTATGTGTGTGTGTGTGTGTCTGTTTGTAGCATCGTAACTCCCGAACGAATGAACCGATTTTGATTTTGTATTTTTTGTTTGGATGGTGAGTTAGTCGAGAGTGTTGTTAGCTATGTTTGATTCAAGATGGCCGCCGCTACAAAATGGCGAATTGCATATTTTTTCACAACTCCCTAATATGGGTATCAAATGAAAGGGCTTGACTCGTAGAATAGCGCTATACAAATCCTAGATGGCCGCCGCCACAAAATGGCGAATGTCAGGGGTTTTTTAAATTTTTAATTTATAGATTACATTCATTGCCTATACTAAATGTAATTCAAGTCCGATGGCTATTGCATCTCGCATAGAAACACCTATGTTGCCAAAAAATGGCACGTAGCAACAAACGTAGTATGCAAGATCTTTCCGCTTGTCCGAACTTCGCGCTCGGCTGAACGCGCTGCGACGGGCGGCACCACAGCGGCACGGCGCGCCGGTTAACATTCACCAACACTGCGCGTGGAATAGCAACGTTCGAAATCAAGGATGGGATTTGTAAACTGTATCTTTCATTCGCTTTGCAAACGAATTAGGGTGAAGTTTCACCGAGTCGAGCGGAGCTGTGAAAGAAGAAGGCAGTAGGGAAAAGTTATTAATTTTTAATCGAATATGTCGGCTGACACTGGTGGACAAGATTATTTTATATCTACCAATAAATGAATAACCGATGCCGTAAATTCCGTTTTGTTATCTGACGAGATCATCAATCATCAGATAACGGAACGCAGTGCAGTAACAGATCGTAGTACAGTACGGACTGTCACAGTTCCCGTCAGAAACACCTATTTCCTATTTCATTTCTAAAGGAGAATGACCAAAAATCTATGGGTGTATAACCCAGTCGTTTACAAGCATGTTGTATGCTCCATTTATTGCAGATTTATTCCTGACTAGCTGACCCCCGCAACTTCGTTCGCGTGTTTATAGGTTTTATATAGGATCGGAACGGATCCCATAATTCTTTAATGTACTTAAACTAAATGTAGCCTAAGTTACTCCTTATAACATCACCTATCTGCCATTGAAAGTTCCGTTAAAACCGATCCAGCCGTTTTTGAGATTAGTTGAAACAAATAGACAGACCGACAAACATAAATTTAAACGCACGCCAGTTTAAAATAAGCCGTAGATACAAAGATCCGGGTCCCAAGTTATTTGAACCCAATAAATGTCTGTCATTTCTGAACTAAAAAACCTATGACCTTGAAATATTCACGGGACAATACTTAAAGTACTACCTTTCTAACAAAAAAAGAATGAGTTAAATCGAACTACGCGTTAATGAATTACAGCTAAATACACGTTTTAACTTTCTTCCCCTCTCCCAAGGGAACCGTGCTGAATTTCGGGATAAAAAGTATCCTATGTCCTACCTCGGAGTATAAACTCATATCGTACCAAGTTTCATTCGAATCCATTCAGTAGTTTCGGCGTGATGCGCGGCCAAGATACAGACAGACAGACAGACAGACAGACAGACAGACAGACAGACAGACAGACAGACAAAAATGAAAAAAATTGCAGTTTTGGATTCAGTATCGATTATAGAGTGCCCTCCAATAAAAATTTTCAAAATATGTTCAATGTACAGAATTGGATCTGTTACAGTTTTATTATATTATGATAGATAGATAACCAAACACACCATTTTAATACCTCAAGGACTTGTCGTTTTTGAGTAAATCTAAGTTTAAGTTTAAAAATGATTCTAGGTTATGTGTAGTTTATAATTGTTAAACTAGTAAGGAAAGCCGTGTATCGTTCCTGCCGATTTGAACTGTTTGTTTAGCGCGCACTATTCTTATCATACCTGTTCAACGATGTCCAATGCAAAAACAATAAACCATAATATAATTAATATTGGTATCCGCTGCACTACAAAATGTAAACATAGTAGACGTCACTAGCGTCACACACAACTAAAACAATGACATGGCACATTGACATCTTGAAATAAGTTTCGTTACACAAAATCAAGAAGGTTGTAGTTGTATTATATTCCATTGCACAAAACGCAACGAAGATAAAACAATATTGTAACAAAATTATAATATTAATTATTACTTATTTACTTTAAACGTATATTGTACGATATACAACAAATAACAAATAAAATAATGTATTTAAATAATTAATATCCGTTCTATTTTAAATGAAATGATTTTTTTAAAATAACAAACCTCTTTTTATTTGGGCATATAGGTATGCGTAGAATGTAATGCAAATGGCCGTCAGACTTAAACGGGAAGTTGAAAAGACGGTTTAATTCCTTTTTTATTACATTTTTTATCGTGAAGTGTAGCATTAATAATTATTAATTTTCAAATTATCATATATTCGTAAGATAATTTTTAATAAATTACATTTTGTGTAAATGTTTGAGTCAGGGGTGGTCATTCTCCTTTCATAAGGTAGGTATAAACTTGCACTGGAGGTTGGCACTACCGGGGTGCTCTTATTAGTCTACACGTCTCTTCTCTTGTCCACTCATCCGCTTCAGTGGAAACGTACCTTTGGACAAAGGTCGGACATGGCAGCTCGTATTGCGCTAGAGCCAATAAATTTAAATGTCGGACGGAAGTGTCACTACTTTCTTCAGGTCCGCAACTCGCTCTAGACAGCGCTGCAAATAAGCACGAGTCTTTTTATTTCATCGCCGACCTAGTTATGAATTGCTTTCCTTTATGGAAATTATGATGAATGTATACAAAATAACTCTACTTAGTTAGTTTCTTAAAATATTAAATTTTATTACGTCCGCGAATAAATAATTTGATAATGAGTTTTTTTAATCTTCAAATGCGGTTTTAGACCCTTTTCGATGGCTTATAACTTCAGTTCTCGCTGACCACTGCGAAAATCTTGTAAATGTAATTCTTAAATCTTGAAAATGTAGAATTTGATGTAGTTATGCTACCGCAAAGCGCTGCTCGTGCTGCGCTGCGACTCGTGATATATCTGACAGTTACACTGTCCATTGCTGTCGATGGAAGGGCTGTGCTATGGCTGTGTCGCTCACCTTAAATGCTCTCCATACAATTAAATGGACGTACAAAACTGTTGAAATTTGTTTTAACACCAAATTGCATTGAATTAAATTTAAAATATATGCTTGGCAAGTTTATTATGAAATCATTATTTTTATCCAACAATTCTATCAATGTTGGCGTTCAACGAGAATCTGATCTGGCAAAGTTGTAACAGGGAATAGAAAAATCTAAATAACATCCACTTGTAACACAGCCAAGGCATTACCATCTGGCAACTCACCCTGTAGTGTAATGTAGTGATCCGAAGTGATATTCATAGCGCATTGCTACCTCTTGTACGACAAACATAGTTTCCGAAAAGAATTTCAGTGTCGAAATTCAGCGTCTCACCTACAGCCAGCATGCCTAACTTTGCTAAAGGGAATTTTGGCTAGCGATGCGCGTGGGTTTCGTCATTTATTTTTATGCCCACCTGACTTCACCATACGTGTAGGTCCAAACAAATACTTTGTAGTGATATTCGAAGTCGGTTTAGGGTGGTTTAGAGGGAGGTGCATCACCAACCAATGATTCCTGCTGCTCTTCTTCTGTAGGCACGGACGAAACTACTCGGGCAAACTCCAACGTATATCCACGTGTTTCCAGCCGTAAAAAGGTAACAAATAAACAGACATTACTTTCGCATTTATGATACACAATTCTTCCTGCCATAGACATATTTTTCATGTGCGTTTTAGTTTTTAACTTGTTCTTGTGTGCACTGTGCATCGCTCAAAAGCTCAATAGTGCTTTATTTCAATATTGGCGGTCTTTGTTCAAATATTTGCGCGCTTTATCAACATCACCCCAGGGTTGCGCATTTTACGAATATTTGAACCGCCATCCGGTAAAATCACTAGCAAAAGTTTTAAAAAATTTGAAATATTCCTTTTCGAAACTATGACGTCAATAACTTTAAAATGAGAGCGCTTTTTATGCCTGCAATATCACTAATAAGAGTTTCAATAATACTTCAAATGTGTTTTTGGATAGAGGACTTTTGGATTAATCTTTAGATCAGTTATACAATTTTTAAAGATCGATACATTTGCAAATACTAAGTTTATCAATGTATGTCTCCTTACTCTCCTTTGTGCAAGATCAAGCTCAGTCATGTATACGGCAACCTTCATTGAAGCCTGACTGAAGATAAATGAATAAAGCCTTCCTGAGGCCGGCTTCCTCAGGGAATCATTATATTTTTTGAAAAATAACATCAATCGGGAGCCGTATAATCCCCAATATCTCTTACGACATTAAATGATCTCTTCTTCTTCCAAAACTTTTTGTCTTTGGCTTCTCTCTGCCATTTAGCTCCTGCAACAACAGACTTAAATTCTGAGACGTTACCATCCTCTTTTACGTTTCCCATCCCTTAGGTGCCAATCCTTAATAACGTTGGTCCACTTCTGTGACTTATTTCTTACCATGTGGCCCATCTCGATTTGTGTTCTTTGATTTTCCGATTTTTTCCTTTCTGTACGTGTAAATAATCATAAATAATGTGTCACCAGAGGACCATTGAGAGGGCTTCGACATGAGACTTGTATAACGAATAAAATATTTTATTACGGAGAAATTCGCAATAAACTTTAACGAAAATTTCCTCGTAGATATTGCGTAATCGTTCGTCATTCGGCCGCTCGTAAAGTGGCACTACGCGGCGTGCCATTACGGGCCTCCACCGCGCCTAATGGAGTCCCGACGTGCCCCGCGCTCCGCATGACACGAGTGACGGGACAATTTACACTAAACTGTGCTGTGTCGGATGCATCACTTGGCACATATTATTTGACTCGACTGGGCAGCATTGAGATGTCTTCTCGTTCAAACCACTGAACAATCAAGTCTTCTAAACGATCACCTAGCGTTTGCCAGTGATGACATATATTATGTCTCCAAGTTATAGACGCTATGGATCTCATAAGAAGGCTCAGAGTCACTCCGAAGGCGATGGAGAGAGCTATCTACGTGATCAAATCCCAGTGATCTCACACCGGAAAGCACAGGGTTAGACTACCACTAGGTGGAAATAGGACGAGTCAAACTGAGCCTCTGGATAACTGCAGCACAAAACCGCGACGTATGGAAGCCCCTATAAGATCCTTTTGCCATAAGTGGACGTATATCGATTAATTGATAACGATAATGGCGACTATTTCATCTAGGTTAACGCATTCTATCATATACTTATGGGCAGTGCGCGCAGCATGTCCTCCAAATGTATTATTTGGAAAACATATTGTGCTATCGAGCATAATCCGAGAACGAAAAACATAACCAAAAGAGATCCGCGTAAATAATTTCGTCCGTACGCAAGGAATCCTCGTCGCCGTGATGAACGCGCGTGTATTAGCGCGGTATTTCCGCTGAGACACGGCGGAGTGGTGTCACGACTCACGTGAGAGAGACACAACGCAATCCATTTTTAACGCTTTATTTGCGTCTTGCTCAAGGTAAATTTTTCAGTCGCAAACAATAACGGTGGCGCCGCGCCGGGGCCGTTTGTCTTGCCCGGGAAAACAGGTGACGTCACGCCGGGGTACACCTACACGTACCTGTTTCGATCTACCGTTGACGTGCTAACTATGAGACAGAGACTATGAAAATGAGAAAATAGAGAGTGTAAATATAGAGAGGAATATGTACATTTTGTGCACTATAATCTCCTCTAGATTGACCACCATAGCCAGTATACAATTATTTTACCTAAACATGTGATTGCTGAAGACTAATTGTCAAGTTCGAACTAAATCTCAAAGTAATTAGATAATCCAATCTACACTGAATGAAACAGAGGTTTCAGCTTCGTATCCTCTTCAAGGAACATTAAGTCTTTGTCCGACCGTCTCGCCCACGTACTTAATGTATTTTATAAAACAAAATGAATTTCTCAACAATAGCTTTTCCGAACACTTTGTCACGTAAGTAACAGACGCCCCACGTACCTACATACGTTCACCCGAAGCGATGACACAATACTCGTTAGCCGTTACCGGTTTCTCTAAAATTTCCAGTGTCACGTATGTGCCAACTTATTTGTTACGGTTGTTCTAAATTATAGTATTGCATTCAAACTTGTGTAGTCGCCAAATTGTTGGCTCCAATTGTACAAGTTCCGGAGGTGTCGCTCAAGTTTGAAGGCGAACATTAAACTGAAGCCGCATTTGTTCCTGGCCGGGACGTGTGTGCGAGACACACACACTCGCACGTGAGACAAATCGCACGTGTCCGAACTTCGTGCGACTGGCAAAATATGATTGTATCACTTTGAAGTGCACCCTTCAAGTGTCACTCATAACAATCGTGTAAAGAATGATGTTAACTTTTGGACTTATAGTTTTGCCACCTGTAAGTACTATAAACCAATAACCATTTAAACATTTATTCACACAGCTTTTTTTTTAAATAAAGAATAGTGACGTTGTGCTAATTTTAATAAACACATTCTTTGAATAAAACTAAACACACAGTTCTGTATGTTATTTTTCCACAGGGAATATTGTGAAAAGTTTAGCTCTATGTTTAAGACTTGTCCTTTACTTTTAACAGAATTGTCAAAACGTTCGCGGCCGGAGAAGGCACGGCCAGCAAGAATAGCAAAACTAAACCCATTCTATGATTAATGGAAGGGAGCAATATGGAGTACGACGCAGAGATAAACAATCCTCAAAACAGTTCCGCGCAACGGACGTTTATAACAAACCCTCAATCCTTACTTTCACAAACTGTATAGTTTTCTCTATGTTTGATATATTTTTGATCAACAAACCGATTCCGACGGTCACAAACTCGGCTCTCTCGCGTCAAGAGCCACGCATGACGGACGGCGCGGCCGCGACAAATGCTCTCCATTCCGCCGCTGATTGCCGCTATTCTTCACCAGCAGTTCCAATTTCTGCCGGAATGTGTTTGCGTTTTGAGGTTAATGTAGCTGGGATACGTGTTATAGATACACAATGTACGGCAAATGAATTAATCTAGCTATCCATTTTAAAACTTGGACTCTTTATGACTGGCAGATAGCTTATAATGTGAAAAATGTAAATATAATAATGACCTCTTATGACCAAATTTCTCAACAAATACAATCCTCTATGTAGACTGACGAGTAACTGCGAGCCACTGGATGCAAGCGGTACTAGATCGCGGCGTGTGAAAGATCTTACTATAGATTTATGGCTAGCTGTGAATGACGGTTCACACAACATATCGTCACTCTCTGGTCCCTCACTATCAGAGTCCGATCGGACGGCAATCCGACACGACAACAATGAAATGAGGCGCAGAACCGGCTTTACATGCTTTCTAAGACACAGGGTTGTAATACCGCCAACTTCCTTGTGAGAAAATATAGTCAGAAAAACTCAAAAACTTTTTTAGACTCGAAATCAGGATCTCAAACAATCTAGTCACCAGAACATTTGAACTATGGCAACGAGCGCACATAATACAGCCGAAAGTAACGTGAAATTGCAGTTGGTTTTATTTCGCCTCGTCATAGAGCTATCATATATTTCACAGCTTTCGTCGCCGGCGTTCGCTGGCAATAGAGACTGGAAATAAACGGCGTATTGATTTATGGGAGGTGTCAGAGCACGTAGGAACTTGTCAACGGCGGCACAGATTCCGTGGCGCCGAGCTATTCCTGTCAATGGAACACTTTTGTCGCTTTCGCGAGATCATACAGCATGTTACATTCTTATTACTGACATACCTGCTTGGTTGGGTATTATGTGCGGCCGTAAGTCCTGGGGTTTAGCTAACAAATTATAGGAATTTCTGTCAAGATGCAGTCGCGGCCCGGTGTTGGGCCGCTACCTGAGTAGGCGGTATTAGATACACCTCCGTGTCTCAGATAGCACGTAATATGGCCTGCGTAGTTGGCTAAGTCTACTCCTCCAGTGAGACTGTCACCGTGAGCGGAATTCGGTCGGAAGGACATTATTAATGAGCTTGCGTAGCTCATGGGTTGCCACGTGTATAGGGTTGCCACGTCTTAATTTTAGTAACGCGATAAGTTCCTATTATTTGCCACTCTAAACCAAGCTAGGAAATCAAGGGACAAGTTAAACGCCTTCCCGCCCGGCTTCCACTACGCCTCTGACTGGCGCCACTCCATCACGTCGAACCTCATCCCTAATTATACTCTAATAATCTAATTTGCTATTTTCGCCCCTTTCGCTCAAATCCAGAACTTAATTTGGCTTTTTTTTTAGAGTTTCGTACCCAATGGGTAAAACGGAGCCCCTATCATTATCACTCTGCTGTTTGTTCATCTGTATTCACGAGTCTCTAGCTTAGCTCTAAGAAAGAGTTACAGACATGAAATTTGGATATTCAGTGCAAATGTTGACCCCAAAACCGAATATTGAATTCAACTAAATTATTTTTCAGAAGGGTCGTCCCATCCATGAAAACTTGGGATCTACCACAAATAAGGCACTCCACTTTGCCAGTGATATAGTCAAACTTGATGATTTCGCGAAATTAGGTACTCTCTAGTTTATTTAAACCCTATCTCGCTCCAAATCAGTAAAATCTCGTTACGCTAAATGAAGTTAACTAAGTGACCGAGTAGTGTTGACTCCGCAGTCACCCGAATGAGTTTCTGCGGCAAACATTGTTTTGGTCTTGTGAATAGAGTTAAGTCTTTCTCTCGAGTTTTCACTTTGAACTTAAGACCCACCTTGCAGTCTCACATCTATAAGGCGGTGAGACGTAAGTGATTTAAGCTCAGATTTTTTTTGGGTTTATGATATTTATTGTTTGAAAGAAGTAGAATGAAATAAGTAATCACTAACCCAATATGATTTGAACTCAAATTGAAAACTGAGAACTGGCTATAGCTCGAACAACCGATAGACTTGAGGGTCCCAAAGTGCTTGAATGGCGACCCTGCACCGGCAAGTGTAGCGTTGGAAGACCCCCCACTTAGTGGATGGAAAACGAGTAGCAAGGAGTCACTAGATTTAAGCGGCATGTACAAGATACTTTTGTCCAGTAGTGGACATCTGTTGGTCGGGATGACTACAACGACACACGTCAACTTAAATTGCCATGCAGGCCAAATTGGCAATGCAATGTCATGATTTATAATTCAGAATACAATTTATGGAAAATCACAGCATGTAAACAAAGTCATACTAAACGTTATGGTATATCAAATGTTCTAAAGCAATACGATATATTTGACAAGTTTTTGATTACGGTTCGCCCTGTGTCACCCTGTCCAAGAGACTAAGCGATTTTAAATTTACCGTTTACCAGTCTAAGGGTCTGTTTCACTACCCTTTGATAAGTGTAAAACGTAAGTTTTGTTACTTTCTTTATGTCAAGTGACAAAGACAAAACTTGTGACTGACACTTATCTGGTAGTGAAACAAGCCCTTATTTAGTACTAGAGAATGCCCGCTGCTTCGCCCGCGTGAAAATCGGTTTTTCACTAATCCCGAGGGAATCGTGGATTTCCGGTTCCCGTTCCCGCTCCCTTTTCTAACCTTTATACCTACTTTCAAGGAAGTTGGATATAGTAATCTACCTACAGCTGTAGCTAAAGATTTCGTTTTTTTTCAAAATCCCGTGGGAACTGTGGATTTTTCCGGGATAAAAAAGGATAGCCTATGTTTTAAGTCAGGGCATTATCTATCTCCATTCAAAATTTCAGCCAAATCGGTTCAGTAGTTGCGGCGTGATTGAGTAACAAACATCCAAACATCCACACTTTCACATTTATAATATTAGTAGGATTACGTAGTACTATTATATATTCTGTGGTATTACTTCGACTGTTGTCTGTTAGGTATAAAATTACTTATTATATTGTGGGTTTTAACCTGGGTATTTTCTACTTATGGAACTAGAATTTTTTATGGAGCCATCTTCAAAAATCATGCAAATCGATTCAGATGCAAATCGATTCAGAGATTTCTGAATAGGTACTGAAGGTAGGTAAGTAAAAAATATACCTACTCCAGATTGAGAACCCACTCCTTTTTGAAAGTGGGCTTACAATAATATAATAATTAAAACATCGGGGCAAAAATAATTTCCCATCCAAATATTATCTCGTAGCTCCATAACGGCTCTTTTACCTCGCGACCATTGAGCACATTAAGCAGGTTAATGCATGGCGACACGGAACCCGTAGAGCGTACCTATCAAAATAAAAAATTGTTAATGAGGGGAGGGGAGGTCAGACAGCGTCGCGTCGCCCGGCAAATAGAGCCCAACCCGCCCGCCTAGCGTGCGCCGTGCGCCGTGCGGCCACCTCGTGATCATAATATTTAGTAACATAAAGTCGACTAACCACGTATCCATTCATGTATTAAGATTCTTAACCACCACCGCCACTACAGCCTTTTAACGTCCCACAGCTGGGCACAGGCCTCCTCTCTCATAGGAGAGAGGGATTTAGAGCCTAAACCCGCCACGCTGCTCCAATGCGGGTTTACGGGCTAGATTCATAAACAACCAGATTTTCCCGCAACTTCGGCCACATTGGGAAATTCCGCGGGTACCCTTGGTTTTTCCAGGTCACTATGTCAGTCTAGTCTCTTCTAGATCTTTAACTAGAACAATATCCTTGCGGCAAATCAAGTAGATCTGTAGCTCCTGCATTGCGACTTGATTGAAGCACAAAAGCGTGAAGAATTCTGTGCAAACTATTTATCTTCCCGTGATTAAAAGTATAATAAGTCACTAGGTGTAGTCCTATACAGCTACAGTGCGACATATTTTTTGGATGAGTATGTTTAAAAGCGCGTTGATTTGTAGCTGATTAGCTCAGTTGCGGCGATCCTCCTGCCTCCTGATCAACCCATTACCGGCTCACTACAGAGCACGGGTCTCCTCTCAGAGTGAGAAGGGTTTTGGCCATAGTCTACCACGCTGGCCAAGCGGATTGGCAGACTTCACACACCGCGTGAGAACGTTATGGAGAACTCTCAGGCATGCAGGTTTCCTCACGATGTTTTCCTTCACCGTTAAAGCAAGTGATATTTAAATACTTAAAACGCACATAACTCCGAAAAGTTAGAGGTGCGTGCCCGGGATCGAACCCACGACCTTCGATTAGAAGTCGGTCGTCCTAACCACTAGGCTATCACAGTTTTTTAGTTGCGGCGATATTAAAGGACAAATCAAAAAACAAAATCACTTTCTCATTTATAATATTAATAGGTACAAAATATGTTAATTCCAAAAGCAAACAATAAAATTACAAAGCTATTAAGGATACTACTAAATCCATACTTACTCATCTTATAAGGCCGGAGAAATACTTATATTTCATTTGTAATAATGCGATATTACTTTAATAATAAAATTCTATACACAAATCCGAGTTCCATGTAGCCAGAGGGAAACATTTCATCTCCTATTCTTTGTCACTTTATCCCGTGGCTGGTTTTAGGCGCGTTTTTTCATTTTGGCGGGATTAAATACTTTGACGTGGACCCCGTGGTAGCGGCGGCGACGCGCGACGCGTCCCGCTCGCCTTTGTTCCTTAATCAGGACGCGGTATAATGGAAACTGTGAATGAGTACGTATATTTATTACTAGCTGACCCCCGCGACTTCGTCCGCGTGGTTATATAGGTTTTTATATAGGATCGGATTGGATCCCATAATCCTTTTTTGTACCTAAACTAAATGTAGCCTAAGTTACTCCATATAACATCACCTGTCTGCCATTGAAAGTTCCATCAAAATCGATCCAGCCGTTTCGGAAATTAGCTGGAACAAATAGACAGATCGACAAACATAACTCTAAATGCACACCAGTTTAAAATAAGCCGTACGTTCAAAGATCCGGGTCCCAAGTTATTTGAACCCAATAAATGTCTGTCATTTCTGAACTAAAAAACCTATGACCTTGAAATATTTACGGGACAATACTTAAAGTACTACCTTTCTAACAAAAAAGAATGAGTTAAATCGAAGTACCCGTTATTGAATTAGAGCTAAATACACGTTTTAACTTTCTTCCCCTCTCCCAAGGGAACCGTGCTGAATTTCGGGATAAAAAGTATTCTATGTCCTACCTCGGAGTATAAACTCATATCGTACCAAGTTTCATTCGAATCCATTCAGTAGTTTCGGCGTGATGCGCGGCCAAGATACAGACAGACAGACAGACAGACAGACAGACAGACAGACAGACAGACAGACAAAAATGAAAAAAATTGCAGTTTTGGTTTCAGTATCGATTATAGAGTGCCCTCCAATAAAAATTTTCAAAATATCTTCAATGTACAGAATTGGATCTGTTACAGTTTTATTATATTATAGAACAAGTTATAATTTAAAAATTAAAAAAACCCGACTGCCATGCTAAAAAACCAATAACGAACTAAAAAATTAATAATCTACCACCCCACTTACAGTGTAGTTGTTATTTATTTTGTTTTTCATGATTTGTCACTCCAAATTGATTTAAAACATATAGATTGTATACATTTTCGTACTTGCCTTTTAAAGCCCTTTATTTTGATACCCCACTCGATGGTCTTGAAGAAAAAAATTTTTTTCAGCCCGCACATTAAAGTGCATAACATTCGCCATTTTGACTTTTTATGAATTTTATGTACCCAGTAACATTTGTGCCGTCAAGACAAATCTAATGACGTTTAATTTGTCAAAATAGGTTGAGCCGTTAAATAGTTACGAACTGACATAGGAAACGGTCATTTTCTACGATTTATCACTCCAAATTGTTTCCAAATATATAAATTTATACATTTTCGTATTTGCCTTTTGAATCCCTTTATTTTGATACCCCACTCGAGGGTCTCGAAGAAAAAAATTTTTTTCAGCTCGCACATTAAAGCGCATAAAGTCCGCCATTTTGATTTTTTTTTAAATTTAGGTACCCTATAACACTCGCGTCATTGAGACAAATCTAATGACGTATCATTTATCAAAATCCGTTGAGCCGTTGATTAGTTACAAGCGGACATAGGAATGGACATACATACACACAGGTGAAACACAGTCGGGTAAATAAAAAAAGATAGATAGAAGATTTTTCTTTTATTTCTAAGTGTCACAATGTACTCTCCCAAAAAAAAATCTACTTGCGATTGTCACGATATCACAAAAATATTATAAAGGCGATAGTTTGTGTGTGTGTGTGTGTATGTTTGTTCCTCTTCTCCGCCGCAACTACTAAACCAATTTGGCTGAAATTTTGATTGGAGATAGATTATGTCTTGACTTAACGCATAGGCTTTTTATCCCAGAAAAGTATTCCTGCACAGGAATACTTTTCCGGGACTAAAATAGATAAAGACTTCCAAAAACGCCATAGAGGGCACTAACTGTTCTTAGGTAAATCACACTCACATAACACATTATTGCAATAGTTTGCTGTGCTGCATGCATTGGCAACACACAGGCTACTTTTTATCCTGGAAAAATGAACAGTTCCCACGGGATTTTGAAAAACCCGAAATCTATATCTACAAGTATAGGTAGATTACTATAGTGAACTTCCTTGATAGTAAGTATAAAGGTTGGAAAAGGGAGCGGGAACGGTAACCGGAAATCCACGACTCCCTCGGGATTTGTTCAAAACCGAAATACACGCGGGCGAAGCCGCGGGTAGAAGCTGGTTATAAATAAACACAAGGGAAAACGAACTTCTTTTGCTATATTTCGTCAAAACACACTTTGTATAATTTCCACAAAGTAGCACCCGTATGTACTATAAATAAACTTCAATTAAAAACCCACCAAAAGAAGGATTAGTTAATGAAGTGAAGGAAACTTGAAAGTCTACCGTATCGGGCATTGTTTTAGCTTTTCTTCGGCTCATTTTTAACGCATGACAAAAATAATATAATTGAATTTCTAATTCAATATTCGGTTTTGGGGCCACATTAATTTACACTTTTACAATTTAATTTTATAAAATTACAATTAATATTCACAGACCTGTTACTCATTGCATCTACGAGCTACAGATCCGTGACATACGGATAGACAAATAGACAGCAGAGTGACATTTCTAGTTTTGCTCTTGGCTAGGGAACCTTAAAATTAAATAACTGGGTATTGCTAAGAAATATTACCAGTACTTGATATAATTATTCTAAATCTTCAGAAATGATGCAGACAAATCAAAGTAGAAATTCAATGACCTTTCACGTTTGAACCCAAAAGCTGAATCACACACTGAATTAAGACATTTGAATCACGGGTACGTTGGACCCGCGCCGTCGTCGGTGAAAAGACGTAATTTGCCGTAATTTTCCGGAATGTTCCGGCGAGATAACTTATCTTTTTGTGTGGCGCGGTGTAGTAGTGGGAGGGGAGGCTCCACGCAAGAAAATACACGCACACTCACATACTGCAGAAACTGTACGTTACTTTCTGGAGATTTGCTCCGTTTTTAGATGTTTTTAATTGTTCATTCTAATTCTAAGCTCTTCCTAAAAACTTTTGAGACTTCCCTAGGACAAGAACAAACTTCACTTGCTTGTCCTTATAGAACATTTTGTGAATTTGCTGCAGTTATATTTCATCTTTTTCTTCTTCAGATGCCTCTCCGACTTGCAAAGGTTGGTAGAGTCTGTTCAAAAAGAGAATAACGAAGTATAGTATTGTAGGTATAGATCGACCAGAATCTCATGAAAAATAGGGAAATGAAATTCCAAGGTTAGCAACACTACGGCTGCCCTAGAGATAATCAAAGTAACTGACATTTTTTGTGAAATTGACTTTTTGCATTAACAAAAGTTTTATGTCGAGTAGTTTTTTACCACAGTTTAATATTTCAAATAACTTGAACCGTTTACTGATATTTAAATTGCCCAAACAAAGTAACTGCACTCACTAACCCGGAATATAGATGCAAAAACCAAGTAAACAACAAGCACAACACAAAAACAAAGTAATTGGATGTTGATTACTTTGTTTTTAGGGTTCCGTAGTAAACAAGGAACCCTTATAGTTTCGCCATGTCCGTCCGTCTGTCTGTCCGTCCGTCCGTCCTCGGTTAATCTCAGAGACTATTAATGTTAGAAATGTGTAATTTGGCATGGGTATAAATATTAATCACGCCGACAAAGTGGTGAAATAAAGTTTTGAGAAATATTTTTTTTAGGGTAGCTCCCCTACATGTAAAGTGGGGATGAATATTTTTTCTCGTCCACCCCATAGTGTGGGGTATCGTTGAATAGGTCTTTTAAAAATACTGTGGGTGTGGGAACATCATTTTTCGATTTCTAGATCCGTTTGTAAAATATGATGTTTTAAAATGCTAATTTTTATTAGAGTCAAGTGTCCTCCCCCGTCTATCAGCCAAATGGCAGTATATGGGAACTTGAAAAAATTCACAGCAGTTTAGTATATATTATAATCAATTTTAAAGGAAAACTATCATGGCTAATTAGGTTTCACAGGTTAAGGAGTTATATCTGTTTTTCGAGGATTGTGACTACGGAACCCTATACTGCGCGTGGCCCGCCACGCACTGGGCCGGTTTTATTGTATTTAAAATGCAGTTGCTTGATTTTTCGTTTCGTGAAATGATCCCATGTAAGGTGTTCTGAATGTAATTACTTTGTTTATCTCTAGGGCAGCCGAGTTAACCTAGTGTTGCTTACTACAAAATTTAATTTCCCTATTTTTCATGAGATTCTGGTCGATCTCTACTGTATTGCCAAATCCTTCGAAATTGAAATTCGAAATCGATTCTTTTTTGAAACGCATATTTCTATCAGTTCTTCGCGCGGCGAAAAACTTTGGTGGCACTTGTTATCTCTGTCTACTCTCACATTTTGCGTAGGATTTTTTCTGCGACCTATGCATCTTCCGAATACTTTCGCATCATAATAAATTGTAGGATTTCTCTAGGTCCTAAAGTCATTTTTATCCGTGTCATTTGACAGCTAAAACTTGGAAAACATTTTTAATGGGCGTTCGTATTCTAATTAGGGTTTTCAGAGGTCAGCTTTTACTGTGACGTGATTAATTAGCATATCGCGTCGTAGATCGGCACGTTCGCTCTTTCAGAACAGAGCTCGAGGATTCGTTTACACAGAGCCGTGGCGTGGCCGGCCCGTGATCTGTCAGAGATACGTTTAGTTGGTTCTCTCTCATAAATCTTAGTGTTCGATAGTTTTGTGTTTTTGGTTATTTCTAGGACACTCCTGACTTTTACTGTACTACTTCTTTTACTCTAAAGCAAAATTAATCTCAAAATGTCTCCTTTTATCGATTTCATAAATGGCCTTCTGTATAATACCTATGACAAAGCCAAAAATCAGAATTCGAAATATTGCATTCCGATTAGTATTTCATAAATGAATTGGTAATTCGAAATATTCGCAATGTATAATATGGAATTTGAACTCAACTATTCTATTGTTTATTTTAAATGCTTGTTATTTAGTTTGTGAGCTGTGACATTTGACAATGGCATGTGATTTTAATTCGTCATGACGAATTCGTGGCGATTCAGCGCCGCGCATCGTTTTGCTCCGCTTGTTTGATTCCGCCCCAATTATTCTCGTAATTTCCACGGTACATAATATTTTTCCAATAAAATAAAACTTTAAGGGCTTTTACAAACTTTATATTTTTGATGGGCGACACTTAAATCGGAGCTATGTCTACTTATACATTAGGCTAGACACATACAGAGAGTTCCCACGGATTTTTTAAAAACAAGCGTATGAAGATGAAGGTATCAATCAGCTAGTTTATTTTTTTAAGAATATTAGCCATTATGAACAGTACGCTCCAAATAAGCCTCCAATTAGGAGTGGGTCCGACAATTTTTTTTTCTTATTTAATAACAAAGTTTGTTTATACATAATGTTGGGTCTTCGTGCTCTAAGCGCTGGACGGCTCTAAAGGTTCTAAAGCGTCAGTCTCAGTGCTATATAAATGAGAGGAAAAGGACGAAATAACCACTTACGAGCAATTGAGTCGAGTTTGATTGATGAACTATTCATTTATTCATCACATCAAAGTAAGCCTTGAAGTGCAAAAGATATAATAACAAAACCGTAATATTTTTCGCCCTTTTTGATGTAGTGCATGACTCTCAAAGGGAAGATCTTGAGTTCAATTCGGGAAATCTTCAGTTGAAACCCTCCTCCCTTTTAGAAGTCTACTAAAAAAAGAGATAAAGCGCTATCGCAATGCAGCTTGGACCTTAACAAGTGAAGAATAAAAAATAAAATAAAAATATTTCTATTATATGAGACGGTCACAATCGTCTAGTAAATACCAGTAAGTTTTGTGTAAACTTGCGCCTTTTTTGATAAATACGAGTGTAAATTGTTTAGACGTTTCCCACGAGCTCACGAGATGAAAAATTACGGCTACCATTTAAGAAAGGAAAAAAGGGTCTGAAAAGAATTTTCATTCCGTGGACTGTTTTTGTATAACCCTTTAAAAATACCTCCATGTAGGTATTATGTAGAAACATATCTCTGAAATACGTGGCCGTTTCTGCGTGCTGAGTTATGTTTGCGCAATTTAAATTACTTTTTTTACTTCTATTTTAAATGTTGTAAATATTTATTTTTATTTTTGAAATAGAAATTGTTTCATGCATAAAATTCTTCGAAATATGTTTACGTAGTCTGTGGTGAAGTTCAAAAACGCTTTTCAAATTATCCTCGGCAGCAAAACAGGCACAAATCTTATTTAACCTGTGATCACATCCCGGCCACCACCCCGTCACTGTACGTTAAGATTCTCTAAAGGAACATCTTAAGTTCTTTCATAACTGTAAATAATTAGGGCACGCGTGCTCTATTCATGCTCACTTCTGTTTATTGTGATGCATGTTTATAACAGTGATGCATTCCACACGCGCCGCACGCAGCGAGCGTGTTGGATTTTTAGTTATACAAGGCACCGTGAATGGAGGCGGTGGATTTTATTATGCGATTATATGATTATTATTTTAATTAATTTCACTTCATTGCGAAGCTCTAGTAGCTGTGGGTGGAGTACACAGTTCGTTCAAATCTATACCTAGACGTTGAAGTCCCAAAGTGTTGGAATGGTGACCCTCGCAGGGAACCGCTAGGATACAAGGAACTCAAGACGTGTGGAAGTTGTACATCCTATAAGAGGACGAGGTTGACGAGGATGTGAGTACGCATGTCGACACGAGCCCCGCTCGGAATGGCGTGACGTCGCATAAATCTGCTCCACTTTTTACGCGTGACAAATGACGCGGACGCGTGCTAAATAATTACAATATTAATGTACCTTGCGTCCCGCTCGTCCCGGCAGCGGCCGGCCGCGTGCCGCCCTGTGTCACGGCGCCGGTTGTTTTTGTCCCGGCATAATGAGGTGGAGACAGAGAGTTATGAACCGGACGCGGCACCCCGGCCCCGGCGTCCTTGAGTTCCTCGACAAACACTCATCTAACTTGTTTGTGGTTTCAGTGGGGACATTTTCGTAGTAGAGTCGGACACATTACGTTACTTTAACCATTAGTGCCTTGATCCTTCAATAGTCGTAAAGTTAATTATTCAGTGTTCTCAGAAAAAGCTCTGCTCTGCTCTGCGCTCGATGTGCGCTGGGTCTTATAGGTGCAGTGCACGTGAGGTGGCGGGACTGTTATGATACGACTTCCAGAAAGAACTATAGTTTTCAATTTTTCTAATTAATTCTGTTCCTCTACGTTCTGTTCTGAGTTATGTCAACGCAGTAAAAGTTGTACAATTTTGCTCGTAAATAAAGTACCGTGATACCGAAGTGATTTGAGTTGGAATTTCCTTCATCAAATAGACCTCAACTTCGCAAACAATCATACGTACCACCACACCACATAGTACCTACACTAATAGCATCATGTGATTGTGTGCTGAGTTTATGATATTCTTACTTTATATCGATATCCTAGACATTACCTATTACTAGAAATTACCAGTAGTGGAATAGTGTTAGAAAATTGCTAGAAAAATTGCTAGTAGGTACCTCGTAGTAGTAGTTAGTATGCTGTGCTATCGCACTGAATACAAAACTCATCAAAATTGAGGAACACATAAAAGAACAATAGAAAATACTTCTAGAGTTGAAAGGGAACAAATTAAAACCCTTCTTTGATATTACTTACAAACAATCACGGAGAGCGCTCAGAGTCTTTGCTCATCCATGTGAGAGCACTCTTCCAACTTTAAGTACGCTCCCCACCTTTGTTCTAAGAGGAAACGAACCTCACACTAAACTTGTAATTTAGAGCAGATTTAAACTCTTTAGAAGAGTAAAGGGTCTAAGGATAAGAGCCAATATTTATCGAGAACCTTCTTGTTATCAATTGAACTGTGGATTATGAATTCAATTAATAGCAAGGTCCTCCGAGGGGCAGCGTGGCGAGCGTTTTGCGCCATTTTGAAACAAAATCGAGCCTACAACCATCGATTTCAATGAATCCCAGACGCCTCATTGATTGAAATCTATTCTGCCGCTGAAATGCTTCTAGGTATCTTTATATAGGATATATTTAAGATATGTTTATAAAACTAAACCGTATTATTGTAAGATAGTAATAATATAATCTGTCTGAGTTTGTTGTGGGCTTTACTCAGACCAGAGCGGATTTGGAACCCTCGTAGTTTTAAAGTTTTCGTAAATACTTATCAGTATCACTATTATGTTCTTACATTGACGTTCAAAAAGCGTACAGTGTAATAATTTTGAATAAACGTTATTTGACTTTGACATAAAAACTCACATACTTACATATATTATACAAACTGAAATATCTAAACATAACCCCGTCTTGCTGTCGTGGTGGTAATTACCGCAACATCACGGCCAAGGTACCGCAGGTTCGGGTTTATCACCGTACGCAGGCTTACTTTAAGCGAAGCACTTATTTTTTTACTCTTCGAGCGCGTTAAATTGATGTAATCTTTTAATCGCTTCCAACAAAATGGCTTATAAAGGATTAACGAGGGTGCCTTTTTAAAAAGCGACGGAATACGACCGCGCAGGCACGTGCGGATGTGACGACCCGCCCTGTGAGGCCAGGACGTCGACTGGAGAGCTCCGACCTTAGAGGGTTGACCTTTTGATTGAGGTCATACCGGCTATAATTCGGTTGTTTACCACAATTAATTAAACTGTAACGACCGGGACAAAAATTACACCATGTCCTTTTACGAAGAAGAATTTAAAAAAAGAACGTTAAAGCGACAACTTTTCTGGAAATCGATTAAATGTGACTCGATGCTATTAAAAATCACGTTGTTTGATTCAACATGCGTCGTAGTAAAGAGCAACTTTCAACAAAAACAAAAAAAAAATTAAAACAAAAAGTCGCTTATTTGTAAGCCAACGTTTAGTGGTCTGCGCTTTACGATTCTGGCTGTTACAGTAACTTTTATAACAGAGGTTATCGTTAAATACGTCTCTTGAATTTTAGCATTAACAAGTTAATGCCGCGGTTAAATAACGTAGGCTTTATTAAAACCCTGCCTGAGACTTCTAAGTAATCCATTCTAATATTATAAATGCGAAAATGTTTGTCTGCTAGTTTTGCACGACCTGCCCAACAGTTTAACCGATTTTGATGAAATTTGTTACAGAGCTTTCATCCCGGGAACGGATATAGGTCTTTTTATCCCAGAATATTAAAGAGTTCCCACGGGATTCTTAAGGGACCATCCGTTAATCCGTATAAGGGTTCCTTGTTTACTACGGAACCCTAAAAAGCAAATAGTTCCCACAGGATTTTATAAAACCTAAATCCACGCGGACGAAGTCGCCGGACATCATCTGGTAAATAATAAATCATAGTGAATAGCAGTACACCAAGAAGCAGCGTACATTAGAAGCTTCATCGAGCTAAACAGAAGGTGGTGAAACAGACCTTTGTACAATTAAAGCAAATTGTACAAAGGTCTGTTTCACCACCTTCTGATAAGTGTCGGATAGCCTAAACGTAAGTTGTGTCACTTTCTTACTCTATGTCAAGTGACAAAGACAAAAGCTGTAGATAGCTATCCGATACTTATCAGAAGGTAAAACAGGCCCTTAGTCTTCAGCATCCGTGCTCGCCGTATACTGTACACCGCGCGCGCACAATAAGCGCGGTATAAATCAATCGCAAGTCACGCTCCTCTTCATCTTTCACGCTTCGTATGAGCATCGTATTTCAGAGCTATCAAGTGTAGGATCGTATAATTAACAAGCTTTTGTTCTTATGTTTCGCTCGCGTGAAATGTGAGTCAAATTGTACCACTGTTTCTAGAGAAGTGAGTTGAGAGTATCAATGTTGTAGTGTTTAAGTCATACTATTGTGCTTTGTGCCGGATACAGATTCATGTATTTTTAAAATTGGTAGGTATACTGTTCACTATACTTGTACTGAACATGATTTATCATAATGGAGATTTACGACGACTCATCGTGTTTATTCGGTACAGATTTTGTCACATTAAACTAATTATACCGATTTCACTCTAAATAACATAATAGCATACTATATTTTACTAGTGAATAACTAGGCACAACAGAATATACTCATAGAAATATATTAACATGCGAAATTCAACTCGGCAAATATGATATTAATTCAGCGCCAGGGAGTTGTGGAAATAGACGTTCAGGGTTGCTACGGCGGAATGATTATTATAACTTTAGCATAAAATTTTAACTTTCTTCTTTGATTAAATCTGAACCATGTTTTAGGAGTTTCAAAAGAGAGAAAAAAAAAACTTAAAAGCACAATTTGTAAAGAACACAATGAGAAATCAAGTCATTCTAATTCAATATTATGTTAGTACAATGCCCAGCCATGTCAATATATTTATTATAAACAGTTACAAGTACAAAGTAAACCATGTTAGCTATTAAAAGTCATGCCATAAACAAGGATACATATTATATAAAAATAATATAGTATGAGTATGCCCGACTTAAGCGCTAAAAATGCTATACATAGGTAACTGGTTTACATAAGGCTATAATGCAATATACACGTACAAGCAAGCTGAAGCGTGGGATATGAAAAAAAAAATTGGAACCGAATGCTCCAAGAATATTAGGCAACCCTATCAGATCACCGCATTAGTACGTGCGGCGCGGTGCGCTAAGCGCATTCAATTCACACCAAACTGCACCGCATCGCACCACACCGCACCACACCGCACCGCACCGCATCGCATCGCACCGCACCACACCGCACCGCACCGCACCGCACCGCACCGCACCGCACCGCACAGACTAATTAGTTTTTTCCTCGATGCTTTCTCGCCGAACATGTCAATATTATCAATGGCCAAAACGCCGCCATATAGACATACAACAGGAAAAGGAATTTATTTATAAGCACTACTAGTCCAAGCTTAGTCTAAAGCTGAAGAATGAAGCCGGACAAGATATTCTATCCCAGCATCCAACCAATGATCTCAGTTAAAGTAGTTACTCGTAATCCCGTGAGATGAAAAATGCAAGAAGCCCCTTCCGCGGAACGGAGGGCTGGCGGGCCGGAGGAAATTGAATGTTATCTTCTAATTTGAGTTAAGCGCTTTGGGAATAATGTAATTTAACTTGTAACGTTTTTCCCTTGCCTTTTGTGTGTGACTTAAGAGAAGTACCGCCGAGCATTCGGGGGTACTTCGGGATAGTGCGCCCCGCACAAAACACGTTTAATTCTTATTTTAATAACTAGATGATGCCCACGGCTTCGCCCGTGTGGATTTAGGTTTTTAAAAATCCCGTGGGAACTTTTGATTTTCCAGAACAAAAAGTAGCTTATCTGTAGAAACCCGTCCCCAAAACGGAAAATCCCGTGGGATCCCCACGATTTCGGAATACAATTCCTTACAGCATCAGGGTTGAGGAGTTGGATATGTACCTACTCGAGTTCATTCAACGATAAAGTCTTTAATTGGTACCCCCAATATCAATTTATATAACCGAAAGTTTCTAAAACCCATTAGTTTTGGGGATTAAGTCCCCTACAGCATCAGGATTGAGGAGTTGGAATCCTAATTTTTTATAAAACAGGGTCGCAATGTTTCTCTATCGATAAAAAAAAATTACGCAAATCGGTTCAGAAATCTCGGAGATATCGGTCTACATAGGTAGAAAAACACAACTCCTCCTTTTTTGAAAGTTGGTTAAAAAAGTAGCCTATGTTACTCCCTGGTTAATTCTCTACTTGTATGTGAAAGTCCCGTCAAAATCGGTTCAGCCGTTCCGAAGATTAGCCCGTTCAAACAGACAGACAGACAGACAGACAGACAGACAGACAGACAGACAGACAGACAGACAGACAAAAATTTTAAAAACGTGTGATTCGTTTATGGTAGCTTTCAAATAACCATATGAGCTTAATATGAGGTAGTTATTTCGATATTACAGACAGACACTTCAATTTTATTTATTAGTATAGATAAGCAATGAGTCATTGAAATGTAAATACGCTCTAGGAATTTAATACATGTGTATGTATGTGGTTTATGTATATACACGGTTTATATATCTTTATACACGGGCTTAATGATTTGTGTTATTATATTATTGTGAGGGCGTGTAGCTGTAACTGCTAAGTTTTGTCGTCGGTTCTTCTCACGTCACTTTCCGAACCGGCGGTGGAGTTTTGGCTTGTCAAAAGAACCACAACTTGGCCAACGTTAAATAATTTATTTTTAATTTTGAAGCTTGTAGATCAGCATAAATGTTTTTCTTTGAATAGGTAGGTACGCTATGCGTCAGCTACCTACAGATATTAATCAGGTCCTACCGTAATCAATTGGGGTGATTAATTACTAATTAAACAACGCGTCGACTGTTATCAGTATTCAATTAAAACGCGCAACCGGTTTTGTTTAATTTGCATTTTACTGCGGTATTTATTTATGGTTTTTTAGTTTACGGTGTCGTAAACCATTGAACTTTATGCCCAGTTAAGGATCTTACGAGCCGCCCTCGTCGTACACAACAGCGCTTGTAAATGGAATATTTGTGATAAGATTTTATGACGTCGCTGTGGCTGTAACGTCGGATCCATTTCAGACTAAATTGCTTGCCAGCTCTGGGCTAATACATTATCCCACGTATCCACCACCACCACTACAGCGTTTTTAACGTCCCACTGCTGGGCACAGGCCTCCTCTCTCATAGGAGAGAGGGATTTAGAGCTTAGACCCGCCACTCTGCTCCAATACGGGTTGGCGAGCTTTAACGACTATTGTCACATGATAGTGATAATAACGGGAACCGACTATTTAACGTGCTCTCCGAGGCACGGGGGTTAAACACCGCCAGCTTCCAACTCCAGGCTGGCACTGAAAATTTCTTGACAGAAAAACCCAATACCTAACAATTATTTTGCCCGACCCGGGAATCGAACCCGAAATCTCGTGATCTGCGGTCGAGTATGCTAACCACTAGACCAATGAGGCAGTTGTTCGACGAGAGTTCCCACGTATGTATTTTAGTAATATCGAACGCGAGATAACGTTCTACAGAACAAGATCTTGTATAGTTGTATAGTTCCAAAGGCTATCAGTGCCTTAATTGGGAGCCGCCTGGATACAAGCGGCACAAGACCGCGGCATGTGGAAGTCCGTACATGACGACGACGACCAGTGGTTCATTCATTCGCCTATCTTGTAACGTTTGCCAGTGCAGAGTCGCTCTTTGGTACCAAGTTCTCAATGGTTGGAGCGGGACGTGAGTATTTGAAACAAATTTCTTCTTATTCATATAGCTACCTATATAATGTTAGGTAACAGGCACCTCTATCAAAACTACGTTAACGATATCAAAGCCCCTGTATCGCTGAAGTGCGCGCTCCGCGCAGCTCAGCTCACCGAGATAAGGCTTATCACAATAAACCGGTGAGTATCCACATCGGGCCCCCGCACGCGTAAACCTACAGATTTACCCCCAGCCGCAGGACGTGTACCCTGCGACGAATACCTTTAGTCCTTCAAACGTCAACGCGTAGTGACCTCTATGTGTCGACTGTCAAGGCACACATTGTAATGGGAGATAGTGTAGTGTTGTACATTCACACGTCGAGACTGTACAATAAAGATATTTAAGGTAGCATCAGTGACAGATGAGGTAAAAGGGCAGAAATCTATACTAATAAATAAAATTGAAGTGTCTGTCTGTAATATCGAAATAACTACCTCATATTAAGCTCATATGGTTATTTGAACGATACTATAACCGAATCACACGTTTTTAAAATTTTTGTCTGTCTGTCTGTCTGTCTGTCTGTCTGTCTGTCTGTCTGTTTGAACGGGCTAATCTTCGGAACGGCTGAAACGATTTTGACGGAACTTTCACACACAAGTAGAGAATTAACCAGGGAGTAACATAGGCTACTTTTTTAACCAACTTTCAAAAAAGGAGGAGTTGTGTTTTTCTACCTATGTACACCGATATCTCCGAGATTTCTGAACCGATTTGCGTAAATTTTTTTTTAATCGATAGAGAAACATTGCGACACTGTCCTACAAAAAATTTGGATTCCAACTCCTCAATCCTGATGCTGTAGGGGATCTGATCCCCAAAACTAATGGGATTTAGCCACTGTCGGTTATTTAAATTGATATTGGGGATACCAATTAAAGACTTTATTGTTGAACTAGCGGTCCGCCCCGGCTTCGCCCGTGGTACATATAATATAGCCTATAGCACTCAAGGATCACGTACATATCCAACGGTGAAAGAATTTTTGAAATCGGTCCAGTAGTTCCTGAGATTAGCGCGTTCAAACAAACAAACTCTTCCGCTTTATTATATTATACTAGACTAGATGATGCCCACGGCTTCGCCCGTGTGGATTTAGGTTTTTAAAAATCCCGTGGGAACTTTTGATTTTTCAGAACAAAAAGTAGCCTATCTGTAGTAACCCGTCCCCAAAACGGAAAAATTCCGTGGGATCCCTACGATTTCGGAATGCAAATCCTTACAGCATCAGGGTTGTGGAGTTGGACATGTACCTACTCAGTAGCTCAGTAGCTCTACCTACTCAGAGTTCATTCAACAATAAAGTCTTTAATTAGTATCCCCAATATCAATTTAAATAACCGACAGTGCCTAAATCCCATTAGTTTTGGGGTTCTTCCCCCTACAGCATCAGGATTGAGGAGTTGGAATCCAAATTTTTTGTAGGACAGTGTCGCAATGTTTCTCTATCGATTAAAAAAAAAATTACGCAATTCGGTTCAGAAATCTCGGAGATATCGGTGTACATAGGTAGAAAAACACAACTCCTCCTTTTTTGAAAGTCGGTTAAAAAAGTAGCCTATGTTACTCCCTGACTAATTCTCTACTTGAATGTGAAAGTCCCGTCAAAATCGGTTCAGCCATTCCGAAGATTAGCCCGTTCAAACAGACAGACAGACAGACAGACAGACAGGGTTTTAGAAAGTTCCGGTTATTTAAATTGATATTGGGGGTACCAATTAAAGACTTTATCGTTGAATGAACTCGAGTAGGTACATATCCAACTCCTCAACCCTGATGCTGTAAGGAATTGTATTCAGAAATCGTGGGGATCCCACGGGATTTTTCCGTTTTGGGGACGGGTTTCTACAGATAAGCTACTTTTTGTTCTGGAAAATCAAAAGTTCCCACGGGATTTTTAAAAACCTAAATCCCTCACGGGCGAAGCCGTGGGCATCATCTAGTGCTAAATAATTATTATAAGAATATGGGTTCGAATATGCTAAAAAAATTTTTCGTTTGAATTTTATCAAAATGGACCTAGTAGTTGAGGGTACTAATGTGCTCTCGCATGAGATTATATAAATAATGATGAACTTTGATTCCCACCTTGTTCAGGTCAGGATGAAGGAGGAGAAGCAGAATGCGGGTCTTATACTCGGTTATCGTTTACTATGGGGAATTCCTTCGGAGTCGGTATTAGCGCTGTTTTGATGCCAAAAGTAACATAGGGGATGGGGCTCTCAGCGTCATGAGTGACGGAATTTTGAGATTGTATATGGAAGTCCTGTGGACGGCATTATATGAGACTAACAAATTATAATGGTGATGGCGATATATAAAATAAATTAATAATAAGTGGTAGTCTAATCTAACACTTTAGCGCTATTTATAGAGGAAAGCGCTAGCACTATAAAATGTTTTGTGAGCTTTTCCAATTATAGTGACTTGCGTTCATGTGTCAATACTGGGGCGATACACTATCGTATGTTGCTGTTCAGAGGGGGGAGCCTTGGTGTCTAGTAGGTATGCCTTGTGTACCCTTTTCCTTGGGATAGCGACAGACGAATACATATACTAATTTTATAATAATGCTAACCTAATCTTACGCTTTGACGCTATTCTTGAGAGGGAGCCTAGCGCATATGTGCTTGTGAACCTTTCTTGACATGGCGACTTGCGTTCATAATATTAATTCGAACTTGCTCTGACATTCTCGGAGTTTATCACCACTCCGTGGTGATAGCACCTGTACTATTATTAACATAATATCTTTAAACTGACCACTGCGCTCCAAGCCGAGTGCAGTGCTAACATACAATATTAATTCGAACTTGCTCTGACCTTCTCGGAGTTTATCACCACTTCGTGGTGATAGCACATGTACTATTATTAACATACTTTCGAACTATATTATAAGGTTGAGTTAGACCTGTGGAATATTTATCGCTGCGTAGTCTTGCTCTGCCTTGACGTCTGACGTCCAGTTAGATGTTAGGTTGGGGTTCAGACCGGTGATAACGCTGGTGTCGCGCTCTGCCTTGACGTCTGACATTCAGTTAGATGTTGGGTTGGGTTTCGGCCGGCGAACACAGCGAGTCTTGCTCTTTCATGACAAATGATAGCTGCATTAGCGAGTGGTCTGATCGATGCACGTTCAGGGTGTTATACGCTTGGGGCGTGAGTTGATGGGGATTGCTTGAGGATGTGGTTGGATGTCGTGTTGAGTTCTAAGACCTGTGTAAATGGTACCTAGTACTATTTACCACAGTGAGTCTTTCTCTTCCTTGACTGACAAATACCACCAATAATTAATGCAATGGATTTCCTCCTTTACTAAGGACATATAACTGATATACCTCAGTAAGCTTTGCCTCGAGCTTGCTTCCATAATAATAATAACAAACCTACATCATACGTACCGCAGCGAACCTCGCTCTTCACTAATGACTTAACAAACATAGTGGAACTTAAACACTCTAAACAAAGGTCTTAAGTGGTGCACACCACTATAAAAAAGTCTTGTGGAGACAACCACGGTTAAAAAACAACTCTTTGGGATGATGCCTGGGTGTGAGGGGGGGGGCCCAATGGTTTGCTGGTATGTCTAGTATTTCATGCAACCATACTATAAAATATATAAGGAGCGAAATAATGATAATAAATTAATACTAAAACTAACTCTGTATGCGATACTAGAGTACCACAAAAGGTAGGGGCTCATCGTTGTTGGCGTGACGGGAGCTAACAACCATCATCCATATTTTTTATTGCTAAAAGTATGAATGATGCCTTGATGGACTTCTTTTCCTTTAGGGAAAGAAGTTTATCTTCATTTGAACTAAAAGTGTGTCATCCCACTATAGATTACTAACTAACCAAGTCACTATTAACCATAGCTTGATCGCTAACATATTTAATAATAAAACTAAGCAGGAACCGACACTTCAATACACGAACTAGATTGAATCGTCTAAGTCAATTGAACTCATTACTTCTGACGCTCTAAAAGTTCTTGGGTTTATATGGACACAACAAAATAAAGGGTTCTACCACTATCGTTCACGTGCCACTTTAAAGAAATTATTTAAAAACAAAATCTTTAGAAAGATCTATAGGAATTTAAAGGGTATAGATTTTCATAAGGTCGTTAGTTCAGTTACATACTGAGTAACGGGTGCGCCATCTAGTACCGAGTAACGAATCGTTACACACGAATGCATATCGTTACTCGCATTATTCAGTATCTGTATGGTATCTGTCAACAGTACATTTTACCTATTAAATAAAATTAAATTTACGCAAGCCATAAAATCAAGAATTGAATTGAAATTAAGTAAGTCTGGTTCTAAATACGGAAATGTGAAACAATGCACCTTACGCAGTTTGGTATGTGCGAATACATACGGGTACACTTTTTTTCGTTACTTTTACACCTCTACTGCGGTTTACGAGGGTCTAAGTTCGTATCCCGGGTCGACGCAAGCATCCGTTAAGAAAAGATTTTTGAAAAATCAACCCCTAAGGGGGTTAAATAGTTATAGGGTTGAAAGTTTGTATGAGATTTATATAAATCCACGCGGACGGCATCAGATAGTCTCCTATAAGACAAGAGGCCTTTGTCCAGCAGTAGGACGTTAAAGGGCAGTAATGGTGGATTATTCAATTAGTTGATATGAAAATGTTCTCAGCAGCCATTGTAATGTTGAGGTAAGTGTCTCTGGTCCAGATATATCAAGGTGCCAGCCGCACACAAGACGCAGGTCGTCTCAGCCGGTCAATGCCCCGCTCGTTAGCCGAGACCACCGCTCGTGACTTAGAGTACTCTCACTATTTAATCTAGTACTTGCTGCGCTGCCTTACTGTCGCAAAGGTTTAGTAAGGATAAATCAAGAAGCTTAATTTAACGAAGTTACGTTAATTTTTCACACGTATTGACCCCAGCTTGTGGTTACCAGCTATGTAAACTTAACAAGTATAAATTAAAAATTTAAAAAACCCCCGACATTCGCCATTTTGTGGCGGCGGCCATCTTGGATTTACAATAGTGCTATTCTACTAGTCAAGCCCTTTCATTTGATACCCATATTAAGGGAGTTGTGAAAAAATATGTAATCCGCCATTTTGTAGCAGCGGCCATCTTGGACCGATTTTCATCAAACATAGCTAACAACACTCTCGACTAATTCACCTTTCAAACAATAAAAACCGCATTCATATCGGTCCACCCATTTGAGCGCCACAGGGGAACAGACAGACACACACACACACACACACACACACACACACACACACACACACACACACACACACACACACACACACACACACACACACAGATACGTCAAACTTATAACACCCCGTCGTTTTTGCGTCGGGGGTTAATAATAACATTATTATTATTATCCGCTGAAGCCGTAGCACACTCGTAGCATAGTTGTAACTGCACGGCTACGTCGTAGCATGAGTATGAGCGTGTTGTGTGGATAAGCAAAACTTTCGTCAACAATTTCAAAGACCCCGGTACGGGGTCACGCGCGAGGACTTGTCAATCTGTTCTTGTAAATCTTACCACCGACAGGTTTCACGAAAAAACTTAACATACAAGCAATTATTACTAAGTTGAAGAAAAAAAATTAGTGTTAAAATATGTGAAACTTTTTGCTAACTCTTATATCGCTCTAGAATTGTCATTTTCAGTTCGCTTCGACAAAATTCCATCCACTTTGAACGCAAGCGGATCACAAAGACACCCATTGGTACATTCTAAATGAGAATCAAAACCACAGCCCAGCTTTTGTTTAAATAATTCATCCACATAATTCGTTTCCCTGAAAATTACATACTAGTTCAGAGACAAATTATCAAAAAGAGAATTAAACGTCGGAGATAAATCACACAAGCACAAACTGACACCCGGTCCAAACTGCGGGAAATTTTGCACATTTGTTTGCACGTGACGTGAGGTGCAGTCGAGTTTCAAATTTGTTAAATACTTCTTGTTCTAATTCCTTTGCTCACATAACATGTTACCAGAGAGCCACGACTTTTGTTGTTGGGACAGTTGTCTAACCCTCGGTTGGCACTTGATTTATACATACTTTCTTTAACTACGTATACTCGTCTTCGTATTTAATCATTTGCCGACTATAATATTAAAAACCATCACCATACACACATACACGTACCTGGTAAGATATGGGCAATGAAAAGAGTCATGTTCGGAGTGTCTGTCGAAATTCGATCAGATAAAGGAGACTGCCAAACCGCCTTGGAGCAGCGTGGCGGGTCTAAACTCTAAATCCCTCCTATGAGAGAGAAGGCCTGTGCCCAGCAGGGGGACGTTAAAAGGCTGTAGTGGTGGTGGGTGGTGGGAAAGGAAACAGTCGCTTATTTGACAAAACCATGGCCCTGTTGTTTACTCGAGTTGCATACGTGTAAAAGTTTGAATGAAAACTGAAAGTTACGGCGAGCGCGGCCTGGGCCACTGGCGACACCACAACCAACGACATAAATTAAAGTGTAACTAACGCTTACACCTGCCTGCGACACTGGCGACTGCTGCAGGTAGACAGCTGATTTATCAGGTGCTCGCACTTGACACTTCGAGCTACTGACCATAGTTTTAGGACGCATTTTATGGCTGCAGGTCACCTAATTAAAGAAATATATTGAACTAATAAATACTTTATTTTTGTAAGAAGGGCTGGTTTCTATAAAAGGTACCCTAGTATAACAAGGAATCTTAATAGTTTCTCAATTGGATTTAAATTTCACTAATAAAACATGACTAGACTCTTGTCGCTTGTACCTCTAGCACATGGTACCTCTATGCGAGTGTTAGAACATGAACTGAACGAGGGGCGCGGAGCAAACAAAGCTTAGCATAATGTTTTGGCACATATGTAGGTACATAGCACCGTACCTATTTTACTGTAATTTATTTTTATGCTCGTAACTAGCACTTGCGCCCTACTTTGTCCGCATTAAATGTCAAGATTTTAGATTTCAGAAATTCGTTTCAAAATTTTGCATGTAAACTTTACACTCACTGACGTATATGTCAGTGAGATAATTGTGATAAATATTTACTAAAGATACGAGGATTGCAAACGCGACCTAGTCGGAGTAATTCTGTAATCATGAACACACTTGGGCACTATAACATCTCTTACTTGACTGGCTCTGTGATATTATAATTTTTTTTTTTAAATTAAAAATACATAATTACAATACAGGCATAAGACGATGTAGATGCACATAGATGTTACAATGTGCAAAACGCGGTGTCTGCGAGGCAGAATTATAAATTATAATTAAAATTTTCTTGTCGAGAAAAACCCCTCGCAAACACTAATGAGGTTCATCTCATCTTAGCTGGAGTTTCTTTACTTTGCACACTTTTATTTTTTAGCGAGCGCGCTTTCACAAGTTTCTCGATTATAGTCTTACTAGTTTTTACCCGCTTCGTCGGCCGCGCGCAGTTAAGGTTTTTCAAAAATCCCTGTGTTTTTTTGGTATATAAGTAACTTATGTCACTCTCTAAGTTCTAAATTATATTACGCATGCAATCAAGTCATGTAGATCCGTAGTTCTGTTACGGCGTGATTGAAACACAAACCAACAAACTTTTGTTAAAAATTTTGTTAACTGTTTGAAAACGGCATTTAAAACTGGTAACATGATAACAGGGGCCCATTACACAATTTCCCATCGCTGAGAGGGCCCTCCTGCGGAGGCTGGATGTGGGTCGCGCGCGCCGGCTCTCACGCTCTCACCTGCCTGTAATTGCTCGTGTCACGAAACAGCCGAGATTGGAATCCACGCGTGTGGATGAAGATTAATGAGTTTCTTTGAAACGGTTTCTTTAGTCTGCATACGGGAGTAAATGGCTTAGTTACATAGCTGGGGGCTTCATTTATAATATTATAGGTATAAGGACATAAAACGTATATGTTTCTAACGAGACAAGTTATACATAAAACTACGATACGTAGGTGAAAATTTGAACCAATTTCTATCTGCGGTGTTCCTACTAACGATATGGGGTTATTGAAGGGACTTATAAATAAGTTGCAATATGCAGCTACATCGATGTAATGACATTTCACTGGCAGCTGAATACAAAGTTGACTGCTTCCATGCAACTTCGTCATTGAGAAATTCATTAATTGTGTGATAACCTCGACTTAATAAAAGTGTTTTAAGCATTGTTAAAAGACTAAACTCTCGATATAATCAGGATGTTTTTATCAGGAGACATGTAATTTAAGTAGTATTTGTCAGCAACGTCGGAGGCCGGAGCCCGGTGTCCGGCTGCCGGCTCTGTGTCCCCAGCTCATTACGCCGGGACAAAAACAACCGGCGTCATAAACCATCGCGGGACAGCGTGCCGGGGCGGGACGCGCGGGACGAGCGGGACGGGGGGGACACGGGACGGGGCGCTCCATTAACATTGTAATTATTTACCGCGCGCCTGCCTCATTTGTCGCCGGCAAAAATGCTGGGAATTAATTTGACGTCTGACGCTATCCGCCGCAATGCCGCGGTACAGATAGCTCACAAAATAATAAATAAGTCGTTGTTCATTTGGACGCTTTCCTCACGCTCGTCAAAAAAACCTCGAATGAATCATACAAGCCAAATTCGACTCAACGCTTAGCGAAAATCCAATACTATGTGTCCTCGTCTGTCCAAAAATGTGTATAATGTCCAAAAATCCTTCGAAGTGTGAACATTTTATCTAATTAATAGAAACTGTGAGTTTTGACTAGTAAATAAAAAACAAAGAAGCTGTTAAATCTTTAAGCATTTTTAGTTGTAGCAACCAACATGTTCAAGGCTCTTACCTTGCGCGACCATTTGGTTCTGGAGAAAACATCGCGCAATGAGAAGTACGTTAACGTCAATAATAATAATGGTGGGGTGATCATGATTACAATACTCTTACATTACATTACTTAATTAATTATTTAGGAATTTTTCAAATATCTCATAAAATTGTGTTTCTTTCATGGAACTCAATCTGCTGCTATATTGTCAAGAGGATTTTTTTTTTCATAAAAGTTTTAAAAAACAGCCCTACAAAGAAAACAAATTGAAGTTCGTCTTCATATCAACTCACGCAGTACCTTCCCCCCGTCCGCCCACCTGAAAATGTTTCGAATGTTAAATACTTCCACGTTTAACGTAGTTGCCTCAAGTACAAATAATATTTATTTCGAGTAAGGTAATTTATTAATTATTTGGTACCCAAATAATTAATAAATTACCTTACTCGAAATAAATATTATTTGAACACACATCATATTTTGATCACATGAACTATGTTGTTTTAAAGCGTCAAACTTTTTTTAGTTTTTACAAAAGACTTCTTCAAAAAAGGTGTTCTTTACATTAAATGTGCGAAGAATGTTGGTCTTCAAGGTTACAGTGAACTGTGAATTAATAAATTGCCTCTTCACCAGAAACAAATTAAGAGCTGTTATATACTTGGGAGAGATGTGGAGAGCTCTCCGAAGTCAGCGGAGTCGAGTACTTAATAAACTTACAGACTCCCGCTTTTATTTAATCAAAATGGATCCTTTGTCTTAGGTAGGCCTATGTCTATTTGTGTCCTCGGCTGTAATCGGGTCAAACTAAATCTTAAGTTCTATTTGACTGATTTTCATTTAAAGTAGGTTTAAATTAAATCTGACTAGTAATTTATTGTGCTCCTGACTTGCGGAAATTTAATCTCAGTGGTCATATTTAAATAAACTTTTACTTTACTACTTTATACTTTTGAATTCCGAAGATATATTGTAGATATTCCGAAGCCGAAGCCGTAGCTATAAGTAGTAGTAATAAGTCCAAAAGCCACCACTCCGCCTCGGTTTAGTTCATCATTCTAAGAAACAGGTCCCTTCACTCTCAGACAGTTCGTAAATTTTTAGGCCAAAGGGTAAAAACAGAACCCTATTAAGTATTAATGTCACTCTGCTGTCTGTCCGTCTGTCTATCTGTCTGTCCGTCCGCCGGTCACAGGTCTCTAGCTCGCAGACGAAATGAGTTACAAACCTGAAATTTTGGTATTTGGTGTAAAACGTTGACTCAAAATCAAACATTGAATTAAAAATTGAATTATATTATATTTTCTATCTCCGTTCCAAACAGCCAAATCCATTCAGTAGTTTTTGCGTTAAAAAGTAACAAACATACATACAGTCATACATATACAAAATATTCGCGTTTAAAATATTAGTAAGGTAATACGTAGGTATATATATTTTGCTTAGAGAAACCAAGACAAACTGTTTGCAGTAGTAAGTAGTTCTAACTTAGACAAAAGCTAATACCCAAATTAATTATTAGTTACCTTCAACGAGACAGATCTACATTTTTTCACTTCAATTAGTTTTTTTAATATACGTCCTCGTGCTTTGTACAATACCTGAACTCGTAAAACATAAGACGTTAAGACGTCTTTATAGCCAAAAACCTTTTGAACTAGAACTAATGCTACATTCGTTGCATTTCTTAGAACAACCTCACGGAGAACGTTGAACTGTACTTTTCCAATTAAAAAACTTCATTAGCATTAGAACCGTCGAAGCTGGAGACTGCTTCGCCGGCAGGGAGGGGAGGGGGGGGGGGATAATACAATCTACTTGGACTTTCGGATTTCCATCGATTTCCAGAAATTACAGTGTTTGAAATGAAACTTTTTACTGAAGGTCTTTCGGGGTCCCCACTTGAAAGGCAGTGCGGTTACTCGCGTAGCAACAGGACATTCTCAGGCCAATCCACGGTGGGGCAATTCAAGAAACGATCTTTTCTTAATTGTCTACAGACTTGTAGAAACGTCGTGGCTACCTCCTGCCAGACGTCCTTAAAGTTTAAAAGTTCAAGGATGTCTGACTGGGGGTTGCCATGATACTAAGTGTGGCAATGCATGACGTGATTATTCTAATAGGTACTATTCCGAAGAAAATATAAAAAAATTAGACTTTACATTTTGACGTAAGATTTTTTACACCTTTATTACCTGCTATCTCCGAAAGCCACCATGATCTCAACTTCATAGTCGCTGGTCGTTCTTACCTGTATTGGAGACGTACACAGAGAAACTTTCAGCCCGTTTGGCGGAGAGAAGAAAGCGACACTTCTTTACGCAGTAATAGTTAGCACGGTAAGAAAAAGCTTAACAAGTTTCTGCATAAAAGGGTCCTGACACATAGACATGTCAGTCACCGAGATAAAGTATTTCACACCGAAGTGTAAGATAACAGAAGGTCATAAAGAGGAGAGGGGTGACATAATCACTGACGAGGAATTCAAAGTAGATACCCGTAGTTCGGTCGGGTCTCAGCTATGACGACGGAATTAGAGGCATGTAATGCTAATGAAAATTTACTACATCGGAATAGTTGGGGTTGCGACGACGACGCGACTCCGTTGTTCGCGAAGTGGTAACGGCGCGATTTGACGCCACTTCGCACAACTATTTCCAGGATTGGCTTCTGAATTAATATTAGTTTGTAGGCATCAGTAATAACACTTCTGAATTGGCCCACTGCATAGTTTACTGCTGACTCGATAACAACGGCTCGGTGAATGTTGTTTGGTTAACAAACACAGATTTGAATTCGTACTAATATTATAAATGTCTGTTATTTTTCACGGCTCGACGGATCTTTATCGATATCTAGTACAGAGACAGCTTGTATTCTGGAGATGGACACAGATTACTTTTTATCTCGAAAAATCAACAAATTCCAACAGGATTTTAAAAACTCAATACATGCGTATGAAGCCGGCTGGCACAGCTAGTTTAGAATATTAGTAAAAAAATATTAATTGTTAGGATTTTAATTTGATTAGCTTTATAATTTCATTATATTTTTATTTTCATGTTGGCAACTTTATCTTTAAATGGACTATCAGTTGTCATTCTGTGATTGTCGGTGATTGGTTGACGCCGGTTGGCGCGTGATGGCGCGGAAAAGGCGGGAACCAATCAGATTTGTTTTCTCCCACCTCAACGGTCATGAGCTGGCGGGAGGCTTTGGGAATTTTTGGACTCACTCGAAAAAGAGGTGCGGAGAGAATAAGTAAAAGTGGTACAAGTGTTGCTAATATTTACTTATTTGTTAAAATAGTTTAAATTGAGTAAAAGAATAAAGTGCTAATTATGTAGTTGAATATTAGATTATTTACCTGGTGCCCTCATCGCTATCTTACTGCAGGGTGATGCTAATAATTCAGAAGTGACAAGACAGCGTTAACTATCAACGCGTAAGTACACGCCCAGTTATATAATTTTATTATCTGCTAGTACTAGTAACCGTTTTATTTGCTGTTGCACTAATATTTAGCTGCGTAAAATTTCGCGAATAAAGTATCGCGGTGTATCCACAAACTCAAGTGACTAATTATCACCACGTGGTAATATCATAACTTGTAATTATGATTTCACGGACAAAGCATGTTAGTCTGTCCACCAACTCGAGTGATTATTATCACCACGTGGTAATTTTATAACCTGTATTTATGTGCAATCATTATAATTATGTTACTGCATTTACGTACCCGCACAGGTGGGCTGCCTATTCGCATTAGTGTTATTTTTCATTAAGTGAATTTTAATGTCATTTGTGTGATACTTACTGTGTAGTACTTTAAAAAAAATAATTGTATCTACCTACATTGTGGGTACCTGACGCAAGCTAGCCTTTTAGAAAAAGTATAAACTAGCTATTATTTTTATAGTTCCTGGTGGTTTTTTCTGTCGGATATTATGCTAGAATATACCAGAAGTATACCTAAAGCAGCCGGGTCACGGAAAATATAATAAATTGAATATTAATAATCACGTGCACATAGTGGTTATATAGCAGGTATTTGCATAATATGCAGTCGTGAAATTTAAGAATTTATTATAGCTTGTACATCTTAGCTGTCTAGACTTCAACACATCTTATATACAGTGTTCTTTTGAAACTTAATTGTTTTCTTTGTTTTTCTGAGGCGATAGAAAATGGACCGACAACTTGAGACGCCCGACCCTGAGGAACATCGGAGCCGGAGCCGAAGGAGGGAACGCAGTCGTAGCCGGCTACGTACCCACAGCCCTTCTCGGATCCTGGGACGGGAACTGGAGCAGAGCCGTGAGCGGGTGAAGATTCTGGAGAGGCAGTTACTGCAAGAGCGAGAGCGACTTCTACATGCCGAGGACAACAATCGGAGTTGTAGCCGCTACAACGCGCCACGTGCGACTTCGCAGCAGGCTACCCAGCGGCGCAGTCATCGCAGCAGCAACGCGTCCCCAGATCACCGACGGGCAGAGACTGGTGCCGGTGCAATGAATCCTGCTGAGCGTCGTGGCGTCGCGGGATATGCTAAAAGGTCACGTAGTCCTTCTGCTTCTAAGAAATATATTGTTGATATTTTGAAATGTTTTAAGGATACTTTGACATCTCAGCCGTCTACCCATGACACGAGACCTTTTCAAAAGGTTGATCATATGAATATACTTCCAAATTTCAACCCCTCCACAAAAAACCAAAGGATTGATGTTTGGCTCAAAAAGGTCAATGAATGTGCTAGTGTATACGGCTGGGATGATAAAACTGTCACTCACTTTGCCATGCAGAAACTCCAAGGCCTCGCCAAAATATGGTACGAAGGTCTGAATTCAGTTTTGTTTACCTGGCCGGAATGGCAAGAGAAATTAATAAATGCTTTTCCTTGCGAACAAAATTACGGCCAGGCCTTGGAGGACATGCTTAAAAGGAAGAGTAGGTATAATGAACCAATAGAAGTTTATTTTTATGAAAAGTTAGCGTTACTTAATCAATGCGATATAGTCGACAAGCGAGCAGTAGATTGCATTATTCATGGGATTAGTGACAGGACGCTAAAATCTGGTGCTCTGGCATTACGATCTTCTAACCCTGATCAGTTATTGCAATTTTTGATAAGCAGCAAGGACTCTCATCAATCTTTCGATAGAAACCAAGTTAGAAACAGAACCGATCACTCGAGTAGTTATACCCAATCCAATCAAAAGTCGAATAGCAGATTCGGCTCTCTTTCAGGCTGTTATAACTGTAAAGAGAAGGGTCATAGTTTCTTGTTTTGTCCTAAACCGCTAATTAAATGCACACAATGCCATAAAGTAGGTCATTCAGCAGATAAATGTTTCTCTAAAAAGGATAACGGGGTCGTGAAAAATGACAATGTACCAAAAACCATGTGCATTGACACAATCAGTCAGGAACATGACTCTCCCTCTCTTCCAAGTTCAAAATTTATGAAAGATGTACAAATAAACGGCACGATACATCAAGCGTTTGTAGATTTCGGTAGTGAGGTTACGCTGGTGCAAGAATCATTAGTTAGGGAGTTAGGAGTGAGTCATGACAATATACCATCGTTATTAAGGGGATTTGGCAATGGTTTAGTCATGTCACAAGGAGGATTGTTGCTTAGTATTAGTGTGGATGGAGTAAACGCTCATGTTCTATGTAAAGTTGTATGTGATAATCTGCTAGAAAGGTCTATCCTCATAGGTCAGTCATACACAGAACAGCCTCATATCATAGTTTATAAAGATTCAACTAAGCTCCAGTTCATGGATATCGGCAAGGAAATGCCGCTTTCTGATCCGGGTATACAAGAGTCTTTGATTGAGATTAGAACGGCAGGAGCAGTGGAGCTCCATGGTGCAGCATCGGTAAGGGCAAGAGTTGAACCATCGCTTAGGGGCAGTTTCCTAGTTAGAAATAGTGTTGCAGGCAAGCCAACCAAACAGTATTTTATTTGTGGAGGTCTCTATCAGTCTGAAAGTGGTCATGTCGATATAACGGTAATCCCTTGTTCGAGTTCTTGCTGGATTTCAGATAACTCAATTTTGTGTAGGGCAAAACGAGTAGACGTTGTAAGTAGGGTCGTTTTCGAACCACCTGAGATACCTGTGGCGATTGAGGATAATTTCGACGAAAACCAGATTTGTGTCAGTAATAAAGTACCAGAAGGCGTTAAGCAGAGGTTGTTAGAGTTGCTCAAACGGTATAAACATTGTTTTGCGTCTTCACTTAAAGATCTAGGTTGTACGAACGCGACCACGATGAATATAGAATTAAACAGCGATCGCCCTGTCGTCTATCGACCTTATAGGTTATCACACCATGAGCGAGAAAAAGTACGTGTGATGGTAAAGGAGATGCTGGATGCAGGGATCGTTAGGGAGTCTTCTTCGGAGTACGCTAGTCCGATTATATTAGTTCGTAAAAAAGATGGCTCTCTCAGAATGTGCGTCGATTATCGGATGCTAAATTCAATTACGGTTAAGGAGCGCTATCCCATGCCCATTATGGAGGATGAGATAGCTCGACTTGCAGGTCAAGCTTGTTTCATTTCGCTCGATCTAACGTCCGGGTACTATCAGGTCCCTATTTCGGAACAAAGTAAACACCTCACATCGTTTGTCACACCAGATGGTCAGTACGAGTTCAATCGTATGCCATTTGGCTTGGCAAACGCCCCAGCAGTTTTTCAGCGCATGATGAACTCGATCCTAGGGTCTGCTCGTTTCGGTAAGGCAACCGCGTATCTTGATGATGTTCTAATATACGGGCGGGACCCCACAGAATGCTTAGATCGTCTGGAGGAAGTGTTACAGTTAATAGAAAAGGCCAACCTCACTTTAAATTTCTCTAAGTGCGATTTTTTACGGGATACAATTGATTATCTTGGTTATGAGATCAGTGCGGCTGGGGTCAGGCCTGGTGAGAAGAAAATCCTCAGCGTCACAAACTTCCCACGACCTGAGAATGTGCATAATGTCCGTCAATTCCTTGGCTTGGCGAGTTATTTTCGTAAATTTATTAAAGACTTTGCCCGTATTGCATTTCCACTCAGCAAATTACTTAAGAAAGATGCCGTGTGGACATGGAATAATGATCAGGAGGAAGCTTTTGTAAACCTCAAGGCTAGGTTAGTTGATAGGCCCATTCTTGCAATATATGATCCAGCGGCAGAAACAGAGCTTCATACTGACGCAAGCAGATTGGGAATTGGAGGTATATTGTTGCAGCGCACCAGCGAAAATGACACCTTTCGCCCAGTAGCGTATTATAGTAGGCAAACGTCACCCGAAGAAAAGAATTTCCACTCTTATGAACTGGAAACTTTAGCGGTCGTTTGTTCTCTGCGGAAATTCAGGGTCTATTTGTTAGGGAATTCATTTAAAATTGTCACAGACTGTAGTGCCCTTCGCTCCACGTTTTCAAAACGAGACTTGATCCCGAGAATAGCACGCTGGTGGCTCTTGCTGCAGGAATTTCAATGTTCCGTTGAATATAGGCCAGGTGTGAAGATGGGTCACGTAGACGCCCTGTCCCGTAATCCCGTTGTAAGCTCGGAAGAATCTCTCGTCGAAGATGTTTCCGCCGTTAGGTCAATTAGCAATGAGGATTGGCTACATACGCTCCAGCTGGGTGATGCGGAGCTTTGTAGGATAAAAAGTATTCTAAATAGTGACCTTGATGAGAAAGGCCTCAAATACATAAAAGATAACTTTTTAATAAAAGATAATAAATTGTATCGCTATTTAGGGTCGAATAAACATAACCTCCGTTGGGTAGTGCCGAAGGGTGCAAGGTGGCAGATATGTCGCATGAACCATGACGATATTGGTCACTTTGGGGTGGAGAAGACACTTGAAAGGATAAAGAAAAATTATTGGTTTGGGAAAATGTCAAAGTTCGTCAAAAAATATGTAAACTCATGTATTGAATGTGCATATGCCAAAACCCATTCAAAGTCAAATGAAGGTCTACTCCACCCTATCGTAAAAGTAGATGTGCCGTTTCATACCATACATGTCGACCACCTTGGGCCATTCGTCAAATCAAAGCGAGGCTTTACACACTTACTCGTCATAGTAGATGGTTTCACCAAATTTTGTTTTATTAAGCCCGTTAGAAATACCAACAGTTTAAACGCAATAAGAGCTTTAGATGACATATTCTTCACGTTCAGAGTTCCTGATCGTATTATAAGTGACCGCGGGAGCTGTTTCACTTCTCACACGTTTACTCGATTTTGCTTGGATAAGGGTACTAAGCATATTCTTAATACAGTAGCAAGCCCTAGGTCGAATGGCCAAGTAGAAAGGTATAATCGCACCATTCTTGACTCCTTAAAAGCAATCACGGTGAAATACGGTGAGAAGGATTGGGATAGTCATTTGGGAAAAATTCAGTGGGGGCTGAACAACACTGTCCAGAAAACAACCGGTAGGACGCCGTCAGAGGTACTGTTCGGAACCCCCATGAATAGTGCAATGAACCCCATTCTTAATGCTGCCTCCCAAGGTTCTGATGAAAATTGTGACGTCAGTGTCTTGCGCCAAGGGGTTAAAGATAGGATCGACAGCGAGCAGGTGAAGCAGAAACAAACCTTCGACAAGGGCAGAAAACCAGCCCCAGTTTATACTGAAGGTGATCTTGTTAAGATAACTAAAACATGCTTTAACAATGATGGACAGAGCAAAAAGCTCATGCCTTCATATATAGGGCCCTATCGCGTCACTAAGGTTTTAGGCAAGGATAGGTATCAAGTAGCGCCGGTGCCAGGGTTAATCGGTATGCGAAACAAACGACCCACAACAGTTGCTGCAGACCGTATGATGCCATGGATACATATTGCTGCTTTGGAGGTGAACGGTTCGGATACCAGCAGTGGCTCCGATAGTGAGGATTGATTAAACTCTAGCTAAAAAAAAAAAAAAAAAAGAAAAGTTGATTACACTCCCTATGATTTTAGTGCATAATGTAAAGATAATTTATGTTCAATGTAGTTTTATTTTAATATGTTCAGATCTTTTGTGTGCGTTTTATTAGCCCTTATGCATTAAAAACTACAGGCAGCCATTTTCGATTGTTACAGATCAGACACGAGAATCGATCGGATCGTGTCTCGATGCAGCTGGAATCAGGCACGAGAATCGATCGGATCGTGTCCTGATACAGCAGAAACACCTAGAGCCAGGCACGAGAATCGATCGGATCGTGTCCTGGGAATATTAGAGTATGTTGCTCCACTGACTGCCACAAGTAAATCGATCGTCTTGTAGGCATGTCTGTCGAGTTTTTCTTGATATTGGGTCATCCGATTAATCGATCGTTCGGATCCCAACTAAATGGTTAAGTTATATGGATGATAGAAAACATTAATCGATCGTTGTTTTCTTATCAAGCAGAGCCATATATTACGAAGGGATACTTATCCGATGAATATATAATATATTAATAGTCTTAAAAGTTAACCGTACTTAAATACCTAGTCTACTTGTGCAACTAATATATTGATGTTTATGATTGATGCGTTAATTATGTTGATTGCAATGTATAAATATGATAAAATACAAATTGAGAATATAGTATATGTTTTGATATGATATAAGATATTGTGTTATTTAATTGTTAAAATATGTACATATTATACTAATTATTAAACGTCAACATTGTGTACCATCATAATAGTTTAATAAGAATGTAGATTAGTATGATGTAAAGAGTGAACAACTGGCTAAGTCCCGATTGTTAGGATGCCTCCTGGCGACATGTGCGGGGCGCACACGTTGTCAGGACGGTCGATTGTTAGGATTTTAATTTGATTAGCTTTATAATTTCATTATATTTTTATTTTCATGTTGGCAACTTTATCTTTAAATGGACTATCAGTTGTCATTCTGTGATTGTCGGTGATTGGTTGACGCCGGTTGGCGCGTGATGGCGCGGAAAAGGCGGGAACCAATCAGATTTGTTTTCTCCCACCTCAACGGTCATGAGCTGGCGGGAGGCTTTGGGAATTTTTGGACTCACTCGAAAAAGAGGTGCGGAGAGAATAAGTAAAAGTGGTACAAGTGTTGCTAATATTTACTTATTTGTTAAAATAGTTTAAATTGAGTAAAAGAATAAAGTGCTAATTATGTAGTTGAATATTAGATTATTTACCTGGTGCCCTCATCGCTATCTTACTGCAGGGTGATGCTAATATAATCTTCAGCAAACTATCACAAGAATTTTATCGACAAAATAGCTCTTTATTAGATCGTAATATTATCAATTCTGAACCAAATAACTCCTCGACAGAATTTACTCTTCGATTATTTTCACGCAAAACTGCACCTGAATAATCACTCAGCTAATGTTACTTTACAGCCTTGTGCCTGTGCCGAGGGAAAAAGGAGAAATTGACTGGAATGCCATAGCTTTGTTTCATTCTTTTTTTATTCATCTACAAGTTAGCCGTTGACTGTGACCAAATAAAATGATTCGGAATATGAGAGGGTGTAGAGCTTTCCAGTTGCCATTGTTCGGAAGTCGATAATAGGTGTTAGTTTAGAACTATTTCTTGAATCGGCCTGGAGCTGTTTTCGCCAGTTTCAATGCATCGGCGCTAAGGTATTCCTGAATAATTGCTCTCAACAGTTCGTAACTGGTAATGATTGGAATAGTTTGTAGATTCGACCCGTGCAGTCGCAACTGGTGGTGTTTTTATTCGTACCTATATTTGTACTTTTTCTCGGACAATAATTGTAACCAAACAATCAAGAATGAAACAGAGTCGAGGCAATCAAAAATGACCCCCCTTCCACTATTTTCCCTGGCCTGGACTTAAATGGCCCACGTAATAGGACTTTTTCTAAAGATATCCCAAAATCAATAGGTATAATAAACCTTTCGCAGTAGGGTCTAGTAGGCTTCGAGACTGAATAAATGATTGAAATTTTCCCCAATCACGTTTCATTGTTAGGTCTCTATTGAGTGAGCCAAATGCGCGCTTTGTGTCTGTTGAACATTGTAACAAACACTTTTAGACATCGGCGCTTTCTACGCACTGAGACCGTCTTCACCACCTTGAGACTTGAATAAGGAGCTGCTCGTGACGTTTCAATATAAAAAATGGCCGAGTGCGAGTCGAACTCGCGCACGCAGGGTTCCGTACCATCAACATATAAATTATTCTACTTAGTAAATTAGTAAATAGTACTTGATGTGCCATAGGAATAGAAGGCGCTAGAAAACAAGGCAAGAAAAAAATATCCTAAAAACTAGTAACACTATTATCATTCAAATAATGATATTATGATCTTAAGGGGAAGTTATATCACTAGGCCCTTAGTTTTTTTTATTCAGTCGTAGGTATAGGCCGTACAAGCTCTATAGGCCTATTGTTCCATGGAGTGTGATTTCAACGTCGTATAAAAAGCGACACATATTTAAATCTTCATAGTGGTTAAAATTTATAGAGAATGTTTCATATTGAAATTGAGATCCTTCAGTTATTTACGAATATAGCGAGTGGCGCCGCCACCGATAGATGTTTGCTGCAAACAACTCGCGCTTTACTTTACATATATGTAGAGCGAATCCGCGCTGTTTACACTGCCTGCTCCACTCCACTCCGCTCCGACACAGCTGCCTCCCTCCACCTCCACACACACGCCGCACCTGCCCGGCGCCCGCGTCTCATGCGAACCCCGCATCGCATTGCGACTCCAACTTGAGTTTAGAACTTCTTTCCAATGGATGTATGTACCTGTTAACCTACGTAGTGTATGTGACAATGTAAGTAATATTCCTTTTCGATTTTTTAAAAGTATTTTATAGTAATGAGCACTCCAACCCTGTAGTGAGTGTCCCACTCTTAAAAGTAGATCCCAAAGTAAATATTTGGAGATTGAAGTAGTGACCTTTTGTTGTATTTAAATAACTTACAAAAGCACCACCAAAGTAGCCAGTCTGAGTTTCTCAAGTCAGGGTTCTAAGTAAGGTAAGTAGGTACATGTACACTAACTTGTGCAACTCTAAACTCTTGACATTTTCTCATTACAATTTATCACATTTTCTTTACACTCTAACTTTTCTTAGCAATCAGCGCCCAAATGGCGGGTATCAAATGCCTCCAGACGATGCCCAGTCCAGTATTAATACGTCAGCGTTTTTCAGTCCATCCCTAAACGGGTTTGGAAACCAAATTCTACCGAAAAGAGCTGGCAACAAACTCTTAGCAGTTACATTTTTCTTAACAGGAAATGTGCCACCATGTACAGCATTGTATGAGACGTTACTAATTTACGAATGCAGCGAGCGCTGCTGGCAGCAGTTTGCTTGCACGGACTTAATAAGTGGATGTTAAGGGAGAATTGAATTTGAAATTGAAATCAGTACATGAATATGATGATCTTAAAATTCTATTCGTTTTAATGAATAACTGTGATGCGAAAATTAACTTGAACTGTGAACATTAACTTGAATTCCAGCGATGAGTTTGTCTACCTGTAAACTAAAATTTTCGTAGCTTTAGCTATGTATAGTTGCTGGTTTATTCAGCTACTTAATTCAAAATAATAAATCTTAATACTACTAAATAGATCTTATTATCGTGAAACTGAATACCTCGAAATCTTATATCATTTTAAACTTTCCTACTTTGAAAAATAACATAAAGATACCTATGGTACAGAATACTTGATATGCAAAGCTGTGTACTGTGTTATTTATCTTTCTACTTGAAATATATTATAAAACAGCACTGCAAATAAAAATAGTCGAAAAAGGCAAATATTTTGAGCAAAAATTCTGGCTGTTGAAATAAACGCAAGAATTTTGAAAATCTGACGTTGCCTCGTTTGCGCGGAGGTGTTTCTCTAACGCGCGGGGATAAAATACTAAACTCTATTTCCGGTACAAAATGTGAAATCGTGAGAGGTTTCTCTCATAGCACTCTCAGGGCACCGAGAGCTTCAGCTCGTACCCGACTGTAAAATAAGCTGTAATCCAAGAAAAAGTATGGTTTTTCTTTGTAACAGGATTAAAGTGTGAATTGCCTCATAAAAATGTTTGCAGTTTACGCGTAACATTTGTCGTAACATTTGTCATTTACTCTGAAGATATATAAGCTTTTGTTACATACTCGTAGTTGCCGTGCTTAGGCAAGTTGAAAAGTGACGGAGTTAAGTATAAAGATCGGATCGAAATCGCGGAGACAGAGATATGAACCATGGAAAAATCCTTGGTTAAAGGTACTACAGTCTACCAAATTGAATAAAATACGACGCAGTAATCAAAACTCGTTTCCGTACATCGACAATCCGTTGTCGGAGATCGAAAAACTGTTAAATTACTGAAGCTTGATTGAATTCCCGGCGTCCGGACCGACACGACGGACGACCGAGGTACATGTGGATCGATTGGAGAAACAATATATATTGCATTCCTCGGTTTTTAGGGTTCCGTACCCGAAGGGTAAAAACGGAGCCCTATTAATGTCACTCGGCTGTCTGTCTGTCTGTCTGTCTGTCTGTCTGTCTGTCTGTCCGTCTGTCCGCCGGTCACAGGTCTCTAGCTCGCAGACGAAATGAGTTACAAACCTGAAATTTTGGTATTTAGTGTAAAACGTTAACCCAAAATCAAATATTGAATTAGAAATTAAATTAAATTATTTTTCAGGGGGGCTCCCATACATGAAAAAGGAGCCGGAAAAAAAAATTTTTTCTTTACCCTAGCTTGTGGGGTATCATTGTTTAGAGCTCATTAAGTAGAGTACAAATATATATTTTTTTAATTTTTATCTCAAAAAATAAGGGAATGGGAGGCCATCAAAGTTGTCAGTTTTAGACCATTTTTGTGACGGGGGCTATCTCAAAAACTAAACTAGTTGGGAATATGATATTTCAGTATATTATGTACTATATGCTCTATTTAAACAACAAATACTGAAAACAACGATTTATTAAATAGTTTATAAGCTGTGACCAAAATAAACGAACATTTTTTTGGGTTTTTCTTTCACGGTTTGTTGCGATGTCTAGCTCGGAAATTAAATATTTCTTAGACCCAAAATATTATATTGTTCATAATTATGTACGGAACCCTGAAAGAGCGAGGCCCGACTCGCACTTGGCTGATTTTTTGTGATTGTTTAGCTTTTAAATATTTACAATTTTTTTTATGAAATCCTCTTAAAGTAAGTACCTATGTGTTATGTCGGTGTATGTACATAGATATTCATTTACGTCCGTGCGTATCTAGAGCGAGCTTAAGTGTTCCAAAAAATACACAAATATATTGGGGAAATGAAACGGAAAAATATCATTTATTTGACAATTCAAAACGAATATGAAAAGATAGATGCTTAACCTACTTTCAATAATGAACATTTCAATATTTACTTATACCTACCTACTGTATGAAAATATATGATTAAACCTATGGCAATGATCTGAGAACAGTTTATTGTGGTGAAACGTTAATGGCGCGGCGGCGCGGCGGCCTCTCTTTGCGGCGCGGCTGTCACTGATTTATCGTGAGGACGCCGTTTGCGGCCGCGCGATAATTGTCGCCAGTCACGACTCGCAACTCACGTCGAGCTACGAGCGCACTCACGCTCACGCTACGTAAACACAGCCTGCGCCCCGGAGCGCGACGTGAGTTACTCAGACCCTTGGGGTGTACGTTTCAAGTTAAAAAAGTGGGAACAACCGATAAACGTCCACTGCTGAATATAGATCTTCTGTAGGGATTTCCACACGCCGCCATCCTACGCCGCATGTTTTCAACATCTCCTTGCCACTCGTCTGATGTCATGAATTCACCTAGTGGGGGTCTGCCGACACTGTCCTTTCCGGTACGAGATCGAAAGTCCAGCACCTTGGGATCTTTTCCAATTATGCTGGATCGGGAGACCTCGCTAGGTAGATGGACAATCTAAACCGAGTCTCTGGGATCCTCTGTATACACGTGTTCTGTAGAAATCTTTATCAGTTCCAGCTGTGAACATATACCGACTGAAACCATGACGACGACTTACATAACAAAATTGGAGCTTTAGCCTGTAGGTTCAAGGGAAATATATATTGTTATAATTATCAAAGATAATGTGCGATGAACTCATGATAATTATTATATTTCTTACTAGCTGATGTCCGCGACTACGTTCGCGTGGATTTAGATTTTTAAAATTCTCGCGGGAAGTTTCCCGAGATAAAAGATAGCCTACGTTGCTCTCCGGGTCATCAAGTATTATACCCATTCAAATCACTGCGACCCGGAGCTCTTGTTGCGGCGTAATTGAAGGACAAACCAACAAACCTAAACATTTTTTAGGATACTTGGGATTCGATTTTCCTTTCCGAAAGATCAAATTGTCGATATTTGTAGGACGAGTAGGAACATTCCTGGTTTAAAGTTCTCAGTGGAAATAAGTAAACGTGGTATTCATGAAATACTTATTTCGTTGTCAAGATAGCTTTATATCTGTATTCTTGTCGAGGATTTATTTTTTTCCAGTGAAAATAACTTCTGGTGGGAGGGAATTATCGACGTTTCTAGTGTATTTCTCCAGCGGCTCGTGGCGAGTCGAGTCACGCGCTGCGTCGCGCGCCGTCTCAAGCGGTCTGGAATCGAAACATAACGCGAGTGGTGTATAATGTTGATTTATAACCGAATTCCGCTGTATCTAAAACCTGACCGGAAAAATAAAAAACCTTCTTAAGAGGCGCCATTTTTGCTGCAACACTTATAGTCTAATTCAATTCAATTCGTTTATTTGCTAGATTGAGTGTAATGAAATGGCAGACCAATATTTTAATGGATGTTTTTAAAGTTAAGTTTTAAAGTTATATAAGTCTCTTATAAAATAATTCCCAAATGTAGTTTTGGACCTTCTTCACAACTATCTACTTAGTGCTCAAAGCTGAACCGTTATTCAAAAATAATAGATAGTTAAACTTTATTTTCAGCAGAATTTGGGTATAATGCTACTTTTTAGGGTTCCGTACCTCAAAAGATAAAAAAGGAACCCTTATAAGATCACTTTCTTGTCCATCTGTCCGTCTGTCTGTCCGTCTGTCCGTGTGTCACCACCGATTTTCTTAGGAACGGGTGGACCTAGCAAGTTGAAATTTATACCAGATACTAAGGTCTATGGTCCCTATTAGGTGTATAAAAATTAAAGTCCTGAGTCCACATAATAAAAAGATATGGGTAAATTCAGATTTGCATGAAAACTTGTAAGTATCAAAATTTACCTTAATTTTCAACTTTTTTTATTTTTCGGAATTTTCCCTTTACTTGATCTGGACCTTGCTTTTGACCAAAATTGACAAATCTAAGTCAACCGGAAGTACCCTATATATAGGTTTTGGGTCGAAAACCTAAATGGTAGTTCCAGTTGACCTAGAATTACGAAAGGCAAAAAGCCAGGTCTTACATCACAAATAAAGGAAAAATTCCAAAAACTAAAAAAGTTGGAAATTAAAGGGTGTCCCCATACATACATAGTGGAGCCAATTAAGATAGACCTCTGAGTTGTATGAGTGCTCATACAATTTAGAGGCCTAGCTTAATTAGCACTATACCTTTTAAGACAAACTAATGAAAAACAGATTGTACTTATACTTCTGGGGTACGGAACGCTCGGTGCACGAGTCTGACTCGCACTTGACCGGTTTATTTCATAATTTACTTAGTATAAGTAATCATAGACTAAAATAATCATCAGAAACTAAAATGTGAACAAGCTACATCTGCTGTCATTTTGCTTTTGCGTGGTCGAATTTTCGTGCCGTCAATATCACATTAATTTGAAACAGGCTATTTATTATTAGACTGTCGAAGATAGGCTAGATTGTAAATTATTTTATACCGTGGTGCCTGCGAGTCCTCGCATTATATGTTTGTGAGATCATGGACCGGTTTCGTCTCGTCTAGATTTCCCCCGTCGCGCAGGCAGCTCACTGCGCTCGCAATAAAGCAGCAACTTGCAGCGCACTTTGGCGGCTGTTAGTTACAGCGGTATGAATTTCTTAAATACAATTTGAATGATAGATGCAGGATTCCCTGCCAAGTTGTTACTTTGCTGACTTCGCAGCTACTTACATCGCGTACGTGGAATAAATGAGTGTGCAGTTTAATATGAATAATGTGCACACTTGCTAACTTCACTATGTATTTTATTCTTGTCTGCGAATACATTTTGAGCATTTTACTTGAAAGAATTTTATAGGTGCATACTTTACTTGTTTCTTATTCATTAACAGGTCATTCATTAACTTATCTGATTCATTCCTTGTTATTGCTCCTTGTCTTGACCGTTTGGCCACGGCCAATTTGAACGCAGGTGGAGAGTAACTAACTACGCAAACGATATTATAACGCACAATTGTATCCACAAGCACAGGTGCACTCAATATTCCCTTACTCTCATACTCCGATGGGACGCCAAGGCGACACGATGGACAGAGATCAGGCACAGATCCGATAGCTTTACGTGCTCTCTGAGGCATGGGGGTGTATCTACCTACCGTCAATTTTCAAACTCTAGACGCCTAATGACAATTAATTGTGAGAAAAGCCTATAAATACCAGTGAGACAGATAAATTATTATTAAAGAAAAAGCGCGTCACCGCTATCACTGGCATGCGCCTTTCGAACTGAAGACGTACATATGTCATCCATCGGTTCTGCGGCATGAAATGATCAATGTGATCATGTCATGCTTAACAACTCACGCAATTTTATCACCAATCGAACATTTGAAATGCAAAAAGTTCCGATAAAATGGTATCTCATTGATAAGACATAAAAGCTCGATATTTGAGACGATTGAGTGAGATAGACGTCGAGAGGCCGTAGTTTTTCTATTCCCTCGGCGAGGTTCCGGAGGTACGAAGTATTTTGATGGATGACGTTTATTTTGAACAAAACGGGATCCCCGAGATACCCTAAAAAGTTATATTTTGTTCCATTGAAATACAAACGCCATCCAACTAAACAAAGTAAAGTAGGTATGGGGTACAAGGTCGTTTCCTCGGACCTGTGTCTGTTACCCATTTTCTATAAAATTACAAAACTGAGTCTGATGCGGTTTTTCTCTTCATGTAAGTTACTATACAAGGCAGGTTCCTTCGTATTTTACAACAACGTACTTATCACCTGAAGATGCAGCTATTGTGGGTTTTGTACTATTTATTTATTTTTTATGGATAGCAAGTTAAATTTTGACTGCGATCTCACATGATGGTACATAAGTAACATAAAATAAAGAATTGTGTACCTTTAAAGACTAATAAATTAGATAGAAACAGAAGTACATACCTATTCATTACGACATTATCACTTTTTCGTTTATTTTCTCCTACTCTGGCAAATGATCTAAGACGTGAGGTTATCAAATTTATCGTTATGTTATAATAAGCTTTATGACTTTACATCAGTCGCTACGTACCCTGTGATTGAAATATTTTTATAGGAATAGTTCATAGAGTGCGCGCGACTGGAATGTTACTGCAGAGCGGCGTCGCGTCAGCGCGATGCGTAATACGCTGTCTGCTACGCGCGCGGCGCGCCGACCCCTGTGAGCCTTGCCGTGATTTTGCGTGATAATGTCATAAGAAAACAAAGATAAATAGATGCGTCACAAGCCGAACGCTTAGGCCGATCGTGCCTCTCTATCGCTCGTTCCGCGCTCCCGCTTGCACGCTCAGCTCAGGCGGAACGGAGTCATGCTTTTTCGTGCGTGTAGCCGGCGTTCATCGATTTATAAGACGTTATCACGTCAAAAATATTGTTTGATCTAATAACCCCAGCTGTAAGTGAGACCTGTGAGCTATGTTTGCAGAGCAGGTTATACAAGGTATGTTGTGGTTGCAGGTGTCGTGGATCCGGCACCGGGACCTGCACATCCTCACGGTGGGCGGGTACACGTACACGTCGGACCAGCGCTTCCAGGCGACGCACTCGCCGCAGACGGACGACTGGACGCTGCAGATCAAGTGGGCGCAGCAGCGCGACGCCGGCGTCTACGAGTGCCAGGTCTCCACGCAGCCCGTGCGCTCCTTCTTCGTCACGCTGCACGTAGTTGGTGAGTTCACTTACCACACTATTGCTCTAGTGTGACACCTCAGGACATTAATATCTAGAGGTATCTATAAAATCTCATCGTGATCGATTGGTAGATATTCAAACTAAAGTCGGATCGATTGTATGCACCTAGCCCGCTCGGGAGTGCTCGAGGCTCATTTCTCTCTATAAATGTAAAATTGGACACTTGAATTAGTATTGGTTGCATTTAAAGTGTAAGTACAATTTGATTGCTCGGTGCGGTTTGTCCAATGTCGAGTGTCAATGGTATAAAAAAAATGCGACCGAAGCACGTCGACTACGGAGTAACGTGACGCTATATGACGCGACATTCGCAGATTCGCGCCGACATCGACAGCGTGAAAAAGACAGTTATTTCCAAATCATAGACAGATACCCTACTTCAATTTTATTTATTCGTATAGAAATTATGTTATATTATCTAGACTCCATATTATGCTAATTTGTGTTACAGATTCTGATTACTCTCTCATAAAGATAGTACAACATGAAGTAAGTTTATTTATTATTATTTCCAAACATAAAAACAAATTAACACATACCATGTCTAAATAAAAATATAACAAGTCGTTCCACTAAGCCGATTTTGTATTATTTGCCTAAATAAATGGTATTTAGGCAAATAATACAAAATCGACCAAGTTCTAGTCACGGCTCACTCTGGATTCCATACATACAACGGACAACCAACTTAAAAATGTTCATTTGTTTTGACCACTCAAACTCAAACAAATGACACAAGCCAGCGTGCCAGCGTAAGAAAGAAAGTACTTACCCTTGTAAATAATTCAATTGAATTTCTAAATCAATTATCGTCATGGTGGGGTTTGGGTATTTGGTATTGATCTTTCTACATGAAACCGCCTACGAGCTAGACGGGAGTGACATATGGACAGACTGACAGAGTGTAGAGTGTAGACTTGTGGTAGAGTGAGGGCTCCGTTTCGCCATTTGGGTAGGGAACTCTGACAATGATGAAAGCGATAGTAGCGGTGCGGTGATTCGGCTTTTATCGGAGGATTCACAACAAATTGGTGTTCGGGGCGCGATCCGATTAATTCAAAGCACGCGCGCGCTTCAATAAATATGTTAAAATGTTTTGTGACAATGCCCGGATTCTGAAATCGCGCTGCGTGGCACCACTCATTGAATCCCTCTCTCCCCCCCCGCACACCCCCTGCATCCCTCCGATCGGAACAGGCTTTATTTCCACCAAATTCCAAATTTTGCGTGACACTTTATTAGACAAGAATCGGGAGTTGAGGCCCATTTTATAGGCAAAAGGTTTTGCTTCTTTGAATGTTCATTCAACGTACGTGTTCACGTACCCTCAAAATTTAATAAAAATGCAGATCCTGATTGGTTTCTGTAGGATTTTTCTCATACCAGGGCGCGTTTGGAACTCTTTAGTTTTAAGTTGTCGTAAACGGTATACATACCTAATACTTGTAAAAATATAATAGGGTATTTGACAATATTCAAAATATACTATTGATTGTGGTCATCTTATCAGATAATAGCCTAAAAAAGACATATTTCACTCAATCAAACTAAACTATGTAATTTTACGCGATATTTTGCACGAAATAAAACATAGTAATTTTTGAAATTTTATCAGGAACGTGAACGCTCTGGGATTGTTTGTGATGTCACTTGATAGCACGTAACTTGGTTGATATAATTGAAGTTTATCAAGTCAACCGAAACTAAACTTTACACTTGAAAGAATAAGACTGATATTAAAATGAGTAGGTATAACAATTTAGAACATTACGATGTAGCAGTCGCCTTGCGTAGCGTCTCTGTCGCACGCACCGAGTTCCGAAAAGGAGCGAGCGAGAGAAGTGACTTGCATAGCGATTTGTGACGTCACGCGTATCATGTGATCAGAAATGTCGTTTTTGGCGTTGTTTTCAAAACTTAAACTTTATCATTGATTTAATTCTTAATACTGTAGATATTGCGAAAAATATCAATGTAGTGTGTTTTAATAAGTAATAAAGAATAATTTAAAACAATTTCCAAAAATTAGTCAAATACCCTATTTAGGTACATTCCAAAAACTTTTTGAGTTTTGGTGGGCTTCTTCCCAGACAAGGGTCATGTCATGATCAACCCATTAGCGGCTCACTACAGAGCACGGGTCTCCTCTCAGAATGAGAAGGGTTTTGGCCATAGTCTACCACGCTGGCCAAGCGGATTGGCAGACTTCACACACCTTTGAGAATGTTATGGAGAACTCTCAGGCGTGCAGGTTTCCTCACGATGTTTTCCTTCACCGTTAAAGCAAGTGATATTTAAATACTTAAAACGCACATAACTCCGAAAAGTTAGAGGTGCGTGCCCGGGATCGAACCCACGACCTCCGATTAGAAGTCGGTCGTACTAACCACTAGGCTATCACAGCTTTTTTCCAAAAGCACCCTTGTCAGCAGCAAACAAGGGTGCTTTTGGAACAATAGTTGCTTTAATTTTAAATTGATTAAAAAATGTATTATCAGCGCGTCACTACAATGAAAATATTTACTTAAGTAGGTACTTGTTTAATAAAGTATAAACAGTGTTTATACTTTTCGAGAATTTCTCTAAAAGAAAATATAACTTTATGGTTTCAGTGACAAATTCTACCTAAGTATCAAATGACACAGTCCACTATAATTCCTACCCGTACTTATCCAATTATATTCTATTGTTTTAAGCAGTTTACAATTCTAAGCAGTTCTTCCTTCCAACAGATTGCGACGAGATCTACCAGAGGATGTTCTCAGATGGAGGTCTGTCTGTGTGTGTTTGTGTGTGTGTGCGTGTGCGCCTATAGGTATATAATTGTATGAGTTCTACTAACCATTACATTGGATTAATAATTTTATTATTAACAATAATATTAACATTTGGACGGTTTCATATTATCATATCACAAAGTTTTTTAACAGGTAATTTCAAGCTTTATTAACTCTACTATTTTCACATTCATTAACTTAAATAACCAATTTCCTATTTAATTTCTGCATTATGTGTTTTTATTTTTGTATTTTAATTTGATTTGTTTTTATTTTTATTTTTTTGATATTTCGATTTAATAACGACGATGAAGAGTCGACTTCACTCAGGGGTCGTAAGTAGATGAAACGTCACTCTAACCGAAAAGTCGCTCTCGAAAAGATCGTAACAAATAATGTATTTAAACACCAAATATTTATAAATAAATATACGCTGCCTGCTACTTTGTCCGCGTCGCTATAAAAATCCCCTTTTCCATGGGTACTAATTTATTTTCCGGGATAAAATGACACTTGCGTCCGTCTCCGGGATGCAAATGCAAAATTTTGTCAAAATCGGTTCATGTCGTCCCTAATATCAACAGTTTAATTTTTTAGGAAGCAGGAACCCTAAATATTTGATTACCCTTAGATAAAAAATTGTTCTTTGCATAATTCTCTACCTGCCTGTGAAAATCGCATCAAACTGGGTTCAGCCGTTCCGAACATTAGGCCGCTCAAACGTGATAGCATATGATTTGCTATCGTTCAAATAATAATCATAACCCATTATGAGCTTAATAATAATATGCAATTATTTCGAAATCACAGTCATATTTCATTTTTAAGTACGCAATATTTACTGAAAATTAAACAATACATAGTAATGATTATACAGGGAATCTCTTTTAAAAGAACTTTGGAATGAGTGATTGGTAACGCTCCACGCGACGTGACGTGATACGCGATCCCCGGCGCGTATTTACATAATATACATAGCCAGAATGCACCCATAGGATTCTGCTTATGTATACATTGTATAGCAGTTTTCAATTTTTTTTACTACAAAGTATACACGAATTTTGCGTACTACTAGTATATATTTTGTAACGTGGACGCGCGCGTGCATCGTTCCAATATATACAAGGCCAAAATCCCACCATAGGATTTTTTTTTTTTTCAAAATTACTTAGGTAACTGTTCGAACTTATTGCTTGGGGTTGGGTGCTCAGATTTTGTTTTGGACCACATTCTACCTAGGATCCAATGCAGGCCGGGCACCTCAATATTTATGTTCTAACCTAACCTAACCTAGCTTCTGAAAAAAAAAACACTTTTTTTATAATTAATTATGCAGAGACAATAAAAAACGGGTACTCAAATAAAATGGCGCGTGCCGAAAGATGATTCAATGTTTAAAATAGATACATACAGAAATGATTACCATAGGTCCACAAATCAAAATGGCGACCATGCAACTACTCACGTAGGTATAGTTTGAAATCGCGAGTTTGGCGTGCTTATTCCGATCTATACAAGAGTTTAATATTTATAATATAAAACCACAAAACCAAAGATGCACCCAATAGGCGGCTAACTTTGGGAGTTATATTTAATTTTGTTAGTTTATATATTTTATGTATGGGTGCTTATTCCGATATATACAAGAGTTTAATATTTATAATATAAAACCACAAAACTAAAGTTACATCCAATAGGCGGCTAACTTTGGGAGTTATGTTTAACAAAGTTTTACAAAATTTAATTTAACAAAATCGCCATTTTGGTCACCGTCCTGAAACTAGTTAAAATTTCAGAGCGCGGAAATCATATTTTTTTTAAATTATTCCTTTTTTTCAGAAGCTAGGTTAGGTTAGGTTAGAACATAAATATTCATGTGGCCGCAGGCCGGGCACTTTGGTTTTATTAGCTTTTCTTCTTTCTCTTTCTCTTTCTCGAATTGCACACGCAACAGCCATCTATATTGTAAAATTATAATAATTAATAAAAAGCATCTATTAGAGTTGTAAAGAGTTTTAATTCAACAAAATACAGATAACATACAACAAGATTAGTTTGTATGCATACTAGCAATGATATTATGGAACAAAGTAGTCACTTAGGCTATTACAAAGTATACACGAGTATTTGCGTACTACTCTTTTAAACATTGTAATCACAAATTGAAAAATTGCACTACAATGTATACATAAGCAAAACCCTAGGGGTGCATTCTGGCTATATTGTATATAATGTAAATACGCATCCCCGGCTCAAACCTGAAATGCAATTCAATTAACAAGATTCGTTTTATCCGCGGCGCGATCGCGATCACTCATTGTTTCGCCGGCGCGGAATTACGTAAATATTCATACACTCCGCGTCGCCGCGGACGAGTGCGACTGCCGAATGAGTGAGAAAGATGGATGAGTGCGAACGCCGAAACGAATGACTTCCGCCGACTGAAAACAACAAACACGAGCCAAAACACTCGACGATAAATCGTTTGTGCACCTCATTGTATCTTTTATATGTGCGATGTGATTGATATCTCTTTTTTCATAAAACACCGAAACAATTAATACGACAATGATTTTAACTGTATATTTTGTCATTTTGCCAATAATATGGCAAAATAATTGTGTCCAAAATCTCTGCGTTACTAAACTTTATATAGGTATTCCAGTGTATGTGTTTGCAATTCTTCTCCTAAGGCTTGACTAACTTTGATGAAATAAGTATGTATTAAAAAGAGGAAGAAACAATGGGTGAACCAAAGACAATATTACGAGAGAAATCCTCAGCACAGCAACTAAATAACACCACCATTACGCACCCTAGAGCGTGTTCATCTTAAAATAATTAAAGATACCTATACAGATACCACTGACCTTGATTTTTATGACAATAATTATTTATTATCTTCAAATTAACATCACCTATGGTTGGAATGACCGAAACTTATATATTACCTAGAATTTGACATAGTATATCTAATTGTTCAAAATGCGTAGTTTATCTCGTACTGACGTAATTATATTTATTCCACGTAATTTAATATGTTTCACGAATATAACCTATTAACGTTACATAATACCTATATAAGTTAAGGTCTATTAAGGCTTTGAAATATGAGCCTGATGGTTAATGGCCATACCCGCATCTCATTTAGAGTTCACCGACAGACGTATTATACTTAGTCAAAGATTTTGGTCACGTTCAAGTCTCTTTCTTTAGGAATAGAATAGAATAGAATAGAATAGAAAAGTTTTTTATTCAAATAAACTTTTACAAGTGCTTTTGAATAGTCAGATGAATCTACCACTGGTTCGGAATGCCGTTCCAACCGAGAAGAACCAGCAAGAAACTCGGCGGTTGCTCTTTTCCAAATTTACAATATCAATATAACAATTTTATGGTAAGTACATGATTGAATTGCCGTCTCGCGCATTGCTGGAACGAGTCAAATCCACGCCTTTTTATCATTTATATAAGTAATCATAATTTTATTCAGATAAACTTTCGGAAGCGTTTACGAATCGACAAATGAATCTACCACAGGTTCGGAATGGTGCTTACAATTCTACACATGTGAAGAAGGGCAGACAAAAGTAGCCCCATTTCCGACGGTGGCACCCGTTCACGAGCATGACGCATGATCCAGCCATTGCTTCGCTCAACCATATTCGAGGGAACGTAACAACCCGCACCACACGACACCACCACAGAAATGTTTAAAGAGAGCGTGACATACTTAGGCTACCCATGATCAAAGCATCGAATTGAACACCAATAATCAAATACTCGGTTTAAGACATTGAGAAATTGCTCCATGCTTTTTTATCATTTATATAATCTTCAATTGTATAATATGCTTTTTTTATGAGCATATTTTTAATAGAGTTCTTAAACTTGTGTAAAGGCAAGTCTAAGATTGCTTGTGGAATTGTATTATAGAACATTACGCCCATTCCCACAAATGACCTTTGGACCCTTTTGAGGCGTAACTGAGGAATCACGAGCCTATTTCTATTTCTTAATTGCCTGTCGTGTAATTCGCACTTTTTAATGTAACTGTGAATGTTTTGCCTAACAAAAATTATATTGTTATAGATATATTGAGAAGCTACCGTAAGAATACCTATTTCTTTAAATTTCTCTCGAAGGGAATCCCGCGGTTTTAAATTATAAATTGCGCGAATTGCCCTTTTTTGTAAAACGAAAATTTTTTCAATATCAGCCGCTTTACCCCATAGTATGAGTCCATACGACATAATACTATGGAAATATGCAAAATAAACAATTTTTGCAGTTTCTATATCTGTTATCTGTCGAATCTTCCTAACAGCGTAAGCAGCAGAGCTGAGCTTGCCAGCAAGTGTTGCTATATGGGTGCCCCATTGAAGCTTTGCATCTAGGGTTATTCCCAAGAACACAGTTGTGTCCTCAGTTTTCAATGGCTCACCACTTATCTTTAAATTTTTGCTAGTAACCCTTGTATTGGGCAATAGAAACTCGACACACTTGGTTTTTTTTGCATTCAAAAGTAGATTGTTTGTAGTAAACCAGTGTGAAACTTGAGATAATGTATTATTTACATCGTCAAAATTGTCCTTAGTCCTATCGACTTTAAAAATCAAAGACGTGTCGTCAGCAAATAGTACAATATCGCAAGCATTTTTGACAAAATGTGGTAAATCATTAATATAAACCAGAAACATGAATGGACCCAGAATAGAGCCTTGGGGAACACCCATTACTGAGGCTGATCCGGACGACTTAACATCATTGATACATAAATACAAAATACATAAAGAATCTCGGCATAAAGTGAGCTTTAATAGAATTTTGAATAAAAGGCCTCTCTAAAATGAGTAATGACATTTATAGAGATTATGTGACTCTGTGCCTGTGTTAAGTTAGTCTGCTGTCATTGTATTATTCATGTCGAGTCATGATATTTTCCCATATGTAGTCCTACAAAGATATCTGATCTGGTGTTAGCGTCACTCACCGCATATTACAATTTCATAGTGGTAGTCATTCCACCGGGTCAGATTTGTTTGACCATACGTTTGTATAGCCACAGCTTTTGATGTCAAACAACTAACTAGCTCAACTCACTCACTCAATCCCAAACTAACTAGCTCATTGGAAGGATTAGAGGTTCGCAGGGACGTTAGCTTCCTCTGCGTTTTCTATCGTCTCTATAACGGGGAATGTTCTGAGGAGTTGTTCGACCTAATACCACCTACTCATTCCCAGCACCGCACCGCACGCCATCGAAAAAGCTATCATCCTCACCACCTGGATCACTGGCACACATCAACCAAGCGTTGCGCGAGGTCATTTCTCCCTTCGGAGGTGTTCCCACTGCATAATTTTGACATAGGGTTATTCAAGGGGCGGATCAACAAAATCCTTAAAAGCCGGCAACGCATTAGTGGTTCCTCTGGTGCTGCAAATGTTCATGGGCGGCGGTAATCACTTAACATCAGGTGACCCGCTTGCTCGTTTGCCCGCGATTATTATTAAAAAAACCGAGTAGATACAACGAGTACGAGATACGAGTACGGAGTAGAACTTCCGAGTAGATACAACGATGTCTTAGGTAAGATTGGGCGTACATTGAATCATTAGGGCAATAGCTCTGTATGAGTAACTGAAGCGACTGATTTTTATAAACGCAAATTTTCGCGTGTCACAAGAAAATAATAATATATATTTTCTCGCAATGATTACCAGCTTTCTTATTCTCAGTCAACGGGTTATTATTCCGCGACTTACACCTGTAAGTACGATTAAAAAGTTTCTAAAGGACTCGTATTCATCTAAGTCAAAATATTCATTACAACGTACCTACATTAAATAATCAAACGCAATATACATATTTATATGCGTAAAGTGGGAAAACCACGGAACTGGATAATGCTGGGAAAGCCCTTTATTCTACAAGATGAAAAAACTTCAAGAGCTTCCAGCCGACCTTGCGTGGCCGCGGGGGCGGGGGTGGGCGAGATAGGCCACAGGGGACGGTATTTATACCTGCTTCAATTTAACTCATCTCCGGCCTCCTGCCTGTCCCGACGCTCGCCTGATAAAGTGAGGATAAATTAACGCACATCCCATTTTGCCTGCCAGTTTAAACAGATAAAATTAGGTTCGTTATGTTTCTTACAAAGAAAATTTTACTTCGCTTCACATTGATAATAATAGTGTTAGTGTGCGCGTGTCTGTATGTAACTTAACTTTAGTGGGCACCGGGTTAATACTTCATCATACGAAGGATCTCAATATTCAACTCACAAAATGTAATTATGAGTGTGATCTATCTATCTATCTATCTATCTATCTATAATATAATAAAACTGTAACAGATCCAATTCTGTACATTGAAGATATTTTGAAAATTTTTATTGGAGGGCACTCTATAATCGATACTGAAGCCAAAACTGCAATTTTTTTCATTTTTGTCTGTCTGTCTGTCTGTATGTCTGTCTGTCTGTCTGTCTGTCTGTCTGTCTGTCTGTCTGTCTGTATCTTGGCCGCGCATCACGCCGAAACTACTGAATGGATTCGAATGAAACTTGGTACGATTTGAGTTTATACTCCGAGGTAGGACATAGGATACTTTTTATCCCGAAATTCAGCACGGTTCCCTTGGGAGAGGGGAAGAAAGTTAAAACGTGTATTTAGCTGTAATTCATTAACGGGTCGTCGTCGTCGTCGTCGTCGTTGTCAACCGATTGACGTCCACTGCTGGACATAGGTCTCTTGAAGGGACTTCCACTTGCCACGGTCTTGTGCCGCTTGTATCCAGCGGCTCCCTGCGACTCGTTTGATGTCGTCGGTCCACCTAGTGGGGGGTCTACCAACACTGCGCTTCCCGGTGCGAGGTCGCCACTCCAGCACCTTGGGACCCCAACGTCCATCGGTTCTCCGAACTATGTGCCCCGCCCATTGCCACTTCAGTTTCGCAACCCGTTGAGCTATGTCGGTGACTTTGGTTCTTCTACGGATCTCCTCATTTCTGATTTGATCGCGTAGAGAAACTCCGAGCATAGCTCTCTCCATCGCTCTCTGAGCGACTCTGAGCTTTCTTATGAGGCCCATAGTTAGCGACCATGTCTCGGATCCGTATGTCATCACTGGCAACACGCACTGTTCGAAGACTTTCGTCTTCAGGCATTGAGGAATTTTGGACGAGAAGACATCGCGAAGCTTCCCGAACGCTGCCCATCCGAGTTGGATTCGGCGGTTGACCTCTTTCTCGAAATTGGACCTACCTAGCTGGACTGTGTGTCCTAGGTATATATACTCGTCTACAATTTCGAGCGCCGAGTTCTCAACGATTATCGGGTGAAGCGGGACATAAGTATTTGACATGATTTTCGTCTTACTCATGTTCATTTTTAGGCCCACCTGTTGAGAAACCCTGCTGAGGTCATTGAGCATTGTATTGAGATCTTCCAGAGACTCTGCCATCACGACTATATCATCGGCAAACCGCAGGTGAGTGATGTACTCGCCGTTGATGTTGATGCCAAGTTCGTTCCAATTCAGAAGCATAAAGGCGTCCTCCAATGCTGCGGTAAAGAGCTTCGGGGAGATGACGTCTCCCTGTCGCACTCCTCGCTGCAATTGGATTGGTCTTGTAGTCTGATCCTGTATACGGACTGACATAGTGGCGTTTTCGTACAAACACTTCAGCGCTTGGATATACCGATAGTCGATCCGGCATCTCTGTAGTGATCTCAATACAGCCCAAGTTTCCACCGAATCAAAGGCTTTCTCATAGTCCACAAACGCTAAGCAAAGTGGCTTGTTATACTCTTCGGTCTTCTGTATAACCTGCCGCAGCGTATGGATGTGGTCTATGGTACTGAAGCCTTTTCGGAACCCGGCCTGTTCGGGAGGCTGGAAGTCGTCGAACCTACGAGCGAGACGATTCGTAATGACTCTCGAGAACAACTTATAGACATGGCTCAGCAGCGAGATGGGTCTATAATTCTTCAGCAAGGTATTATCACCCTTTTTGAAGAAAAGAACCACCACGCTCCTGTGCCATGCCTCTGGCGTTATACCCTCGTCGATGACGGAATTGAACAATCGCTGAAAGATCTTAAGAACTGGTTTGCCACCTGCTTTCAGGAGTTCCGCTGTGATTCCGTCATCGCCTGGCGCCTTGTTGTTCTTCAGTTGTTTGAGAGCCATACTAATCTCGTATAGGCTGACGTCCGGGATATCTTCGGTATAGTGTCGGGTCAATTTGGCTCTGGGATCTTTAGCCAAATCTTCAACAGGCTTCTGAGTTGAGGTGTACAACTGTCCGTAAAAGTTCTCTACCTCTCTCAAGATCTCAGGCTTTGATGAAATGAGACTACCGTTGTCGGTCTTCAGTCGCGTCAGCTGGCTCTGTCCGATAGACAGATCTCTTGCGAAGACTTTTGAGCCCTTGTTTCGCTCGATCGTATCTTTAATACATTCTGTATTAAAGTTACGCAAGTCTCGCGTTTGCGCCTTAGAGATCTGCCTATTAATCTGCCGGTAAGCAAACGCATCTGCTGAAGACTGCAGTCTCATTTCTTGCCTCTTATTCATTAGCTTGAGAGTCTGGTCTGAGAACTTTTTGGTTCTGATTGCACGGTGGGTCTTAAAGTACTTGGACCCAACCGTATGGACAGTTTCCACCAGCCTGTTGTTTAGATCGTCCACAGAGTCGCAATTTGCTAGGCAATCGAATCGGTTCTGCAGTTCGAGCTGAAAGCTTTCGGGGTTTTGGATATGAGCACGAGAAGGTCGGAGTGTAGACTTCACCAGTTTGGCCCTTTCCAGCTTTATGTTGATATTCAATGTGCCTCTTACCATACGGTGATCGCTTCCGGTTTTCACCCTGTTGATCACTGAGACATCATTGAATATATGCCGTTTGGTCGACATGATGAAGTCAATCTCGTTTCTCGTGGAACCATCTGGACTCATCCACGTCCACTTTCTGTGTGGCCGCTTCTTGAAGAAGGAGTTCATCATAAAGAGGCCCTCCTTCTCCATGAAGTTGGCCAGCATGTGGCCCCTATGGTTCCTTCGCCCATATCCAAATTGCCCCACTCTCACCTCTGCACCGATTCGTTCACCCAGCCTTGCGTTAAAATCCCCCATCACAACACTGTAGTGAGTGTTGGAGGCATGTATGGCTTTAGAAATATCCTCATACAGTACCTCCACCTCCTCGTCGGGTTGTGTCGATGTCGGTGCGTAAACCTGTATGACCTTCAGCGAATACCGTTTGGTGATTCTAAGTATAAGGTACGCTACCCTGCTCGACACACTCTCGACTTGAATAATGCTGTTGACGAGGGACTTGTGGACGATGAATCCGACACCACCCTGGGACTGTTGGTCGCCCTCCCGGTAGTAGAACAAGTTGCCGGAATTGAGAATTATCGAGTCCTCCCCCTCTCTTCGGACTTCAGACAATCCTATAATATCCCAGTGCAACTTGCTCACTGCTTCCTCCAGCTCTATAATCTTCTCGTCAGTCCTCAATGTACGTGCGTTGTATGTTGCCAGGTCTAGTCGTCGGGGTTGGCAGCGGAATCTCTTCCGGAGATTCTTAGCACCCCCTGCCCCGCCGTTACCATAACCGCTGCCAGAGCCAGGAATAGCGGGGCCGCCGGGGACTAGGGGCCTTGGCAATGTTAATCTGTCCATTTCAAGGATTTGCCCAAATAATGACCACGCTGGGCAGGCGTGTTGGTCATCGCAGGGCTAGACTGTTCGCACCGGTGTCGCTGCTGCCCGACACCAGCCTCTGTCATTTACTCAGTCTAGCTAGTTTTGGATGGTTATACCGCCATCGGTCGGTCGTCAGGGCCTCGTTGGTAAATCAGCAGGGGGCACCGCGTGCAGGTGAGGTTGACAATTGGAGCTCTAGATGGAGATGAGCTCCCTTACCCCCCATTAACGGGTAGTTCGATTTAACTCATTCTTTTTTTGTTAGAAAGGTAGTACTTTAAGTATTGCCCCGTAAATATTTCAAGGTCATAGGTTTTTTAGTTTAGAAATGACAGACATTTATTGGGTTCCAATAACTTGGGACCCGGATCTTTGTATGTAGGGCTTATTTTAAACTGGCGTGCGTTTAAATTTATGTTTGTCGTTCTGTCTATTTGTTCCAGCTAATCTCCGAAACGGCTGGATCGATTTTAATGGAACTTTCAATGTTATAAGGAGTAACAGGCTACATTTAGTTTAGGTACATAAAAGAATTATGGGATCCGATTCGATCCTATATAAAACCTATAAACACGCGAACGAAGTTGCGAGGGTCAGCTAGTAATATAATAAAACTGTAACAGATCCAATTCTGTACATTGAAGATATTTTGAAAATTTTTATTGGAGGGCACTCTATAATCGATACTGAAGCCAAAACTGCAATTTTTTTCATTTTTGTCTGTCTGTCTGTCTGTCTGTCTGTCTTTCTGTCTGTCTGTCTGTCTGTATCTTGGCCGCGCATCACGCCGAAACTACTGAATGGATTCGAATGAAACTTGGTATGATTTGAGTTTATACTCCGAGGTAGGACATAGGATACTTTTTATCCCGAAATTCAGCACGATTCCCTTGGGAGAGGGGATGAAAGTTAAAACGCGTATTTAGCTGTAATTCATTAACGCGTTGTTCGATTTCACTCATTCTTTTTTTGTTAGAAAGGTAGTACTTTATGTATTGTCCGGTAAATATTTCAAGGTCATAGGTTTTATGGTTTAGAAATGACAGACATTACAATCCTCAGTATTGGGTTCAAATAACTTGGGACCCGGTTCTTTGAACGTACGGCTTATTTTAAACTGGTGTGCGTTTAAATTTGTTTGTCGGTCTGTCTATTCCAGCTAATCTCTGAAACGGCTGGATCGATTTTAATGGAACTTTCAATGTTATAAGGAGTAACTTAGGCTACATTTAGTTTAGGTACATAAAAGAATTATGGGATCCGATCCAATCCTATATAAAAACCTATATCTACGCGAACGAAGTTGCGGGGTTCAGCTAGTAATATAATAAAACTGTAACAGATCCAATCCTGTACATTGAAGATATTTTGAAAATTTTTATTGGAGGGCACTCTATAATTGATACTGAAGCCAAAACTGCAATTTTTTTCATTTTTGTCTGTCTGTCTGTCTGTCTGTCTGTCTGTCTGTCTGTCTGTCTGTATCTTGGCCGCGCATCACGCCGAAACTACTGAATGGATTCGAATGAAACTTGGTACGATTTGAGTTTATACTCCGAGGTAGGACATAGGATACTTTTTATCCCGAAGTTCAGCACGGTTCCCTTGGGAGAGGGGATGAAAGTTAAAACGTGTATTTAGCTGTAATTCATTAACGCGTTGTTCGATTTCACTCATTCTTTTTTTGTTAGAAAGGTAGTACTTTATGTATTGTCCCGTAAATATTTCAAGGTCATAGGTTTTTTAGTTTAGAAATGACAGACATTACAATCCTCAGTATTGGGTTCAAATAACTTGGGGCCCGGATCTTTGAACGTACGGCTTATTTTAAACTGGTGTGCGTTTAAATTTATATTTGTCGATCTGTCTATTTGTTCCAGCTAATTTCTGAAACGGCTGGATCGATTTTGACGGAACTTTCAATGGCAGATAGGTGATGTTATAAGGAGTAACTTAGGCTACATTTAGTTTAGGTACAAAAAAGGATTATGGGATCCAATTCGATCCTATATAAAAACCTATATCCACGCGGACGAAGTCGCGGGGATCAGCTAGTAATATAATAAAACTGTAACAGATCCAATTCTGTACATTGAAGATATTTTGAAAATTTTTATTGGAGGGCACTCTATGATCGATACTGAAGCCAAAACTGCAATTTTTTTCATTTTTGTCTGTCTGTCTGTCTGTCTGTCTGTCTGTCTGTCTGTATCTTGGCCGCGCATCACGCCGAAACTACTGAATGGATTCGAATGAAACTTGGTACGATTTGAGTTTATACTTCGAGGTAGGTTATAGGATACTTTTTATCCCGAAATTCAGCACGGTTCCCTAGGGAGAGGGGAAGAAAGTTAAAACATGTATTTAGCTGTAATTCATTAACGCGTAGTTCGATTTAACTCATTCTTTTTTTGTTAGAAAGGTAGTACTATAAGTATTGTCATGTAAATATTTCAAGGTCATAGGTTTATTATTTCAGAAATGACAGACATTACAACCCTCATTATTGGGTTCAAATAACTTGGGACCCGGATTTTTGAACGTACGGCTTATTTTAAACTGGTATGCGTTTAAATTTATGTTTGTCGATCTGTCTATTTGTTCCAGCTAATCTCCGAAACGGCTGGATCGATTTTAATGGAACTTTCAATGTTATAAGGAGTAACTTAGGCTACGTTTAGGTACATAAAAGAATTATGGGATCCGATCTGATCCTATATAAAAACCTATATCTACGCGAACGAAGTTGCGGGGTTCAGCTAGTCTATCTATAATATAATAAAACTGTAACAGATCCAATTCTGTACATTGAAGATATTTTGAAAATTTTTATTGGAGGGCATTTTATATGCGATACTGAAGCCAAAACTGCAATTTTTTTCATTTTTGTCTGTCTGTCTGTCTGTCTGTCTGTCTGTCTGTCTGTATCTTGGCCGCGCATCACGCCGAAACTACAGAATGGATTCGAATGAAACTTGGTACGATATGAGTTTATATTCCGAGGTAGGACATAGGATACTTTTTATCCCGAAATTCAGCACGGTTCCCTTGGGAGACGGGAAGAAAGTTAAAACGTGTATTTAGCTCTAATTCAATAACGCGTAGTTCGATTTAACTCATTCTTTTTTTGTTAGAAAGGTAGTACTTTAAGTATTGTCCCGTAAATATTTCAAGGTCATAGGTTTTTTAGTTCAGAAATGACATACATTTATTGGGTTCAAATAACTTGGGACCCGGATCTTTGAACGTACGGCTTATTTTAAACTGGTGTACGTTTAGAGTTATGTTTGTCGATCTGTTTATTTGTTCCAGCTAATTTCCGAAACAGCAAGATTGATTTTGATGGAACTTTCAATGGCAGATAGGTGATGTTATATGAAATAACTTAGGCTACATTTTTAGTTTAGGTACACAAAAGGATTATGGGATCCAATCCGATCCTATATAAAAACCTATATAACCATGTGGACGAAGTCGCGGGGGTCAGCTAGTAATATAATAAAACTGTAACAGATCCAATTCTGTACATTGAGGATATTTTGAAAATTTTTATCGGAGGGCACTCTATAATCGATACTGAATCCAAAACTGCAATTTTTTTCATTTTTGTCTGTCTGTCTGTCTGTCTGTCTGTCTGTCTGTATCTTGGCCGCGCATCACGCCGAAACTACTGAATGGATTCGAATGAAACTTGGTACGATTTGAGTTTATAGTCCGAGGTAGGTTATAGGATACTTTTTATCCCGAAATTCAGCACGGTTCCCTTGAGAGAGGGGATGAAAGTTAAAACGTGTATATAGCTGTAATTCATTAACGCGTTATTCGATTTCACTCATTCTTTTTTTGTTAGAAAGGTAGTACTTTAAGTATTGTCTCGTAAATATTTCAAGGTCATACGTTTTTTAGTTTAGAAATGACAGGCATTTATTGGGTTCCAATAACTTGGGTCCCGGATCTTTGTACGTACGGCTTATTTTAAACTGGCGTGCGTTTAAATTTATGTTTGTCGTTCTGTCTATTTGTTCCAGCTAATCTCCGAAACGGCTGGATCGATTTTAATGGAACTTTCAATGTTATAAGGAGTAACAGGCTACATTTAGTTTAGGTACATAAAAGAATTATGGGATCCGATCCGATCCTATATAAAACCTAAAAACACGCGAACGAAGTCGCGGGGGTCAGCTAGTACGAGCTAAATCTGGTAGCGAATAAACGGCCAATTAGGTAAAGAGATATCTAATTGAGCGTCTGGCAGTAGATAACAATAATTTCGATTCATGACGTGTCTGAGAGATGAGTACGGATCAATAACAACTTGCTGTTCCAGTGCCTTCTCTATACGAGGTACAACGATTCATACAATAGTAGTTTATGAAACGGTTGCATAATAGAGGTTATTAAAACACGAGTGTTAGTTTAAAAAACGAGCCGCAGGCGAGTTTTTTAATAGTATTACACGAGTGTTTTAATAACTAATTATGTAGAGTTTCATACACTACTTTATCTAAACTCATATCTTAAAATCCAAACCATAAAATCTTGGTAATATTTGTCGTGAGTTTTCTTTGATTTTGCTGGCAAAAGATTGTTGGTCGGTGGTCAGGTGGAGTTAAATTCTCTTCAGTATCACTGCTAGACATTTTTCCGCACAATAAAAACCATGTCTTGTAAAGTTTTGAGTAACAAATAAAAAATTTAAATATTATAACTAGCGTATGGCGCCAAAATTCAGTTGTTACCATAGAGATTCTTCTTCTTTTTCGGTTTGTCCCTTTCGGGACAGGCCAAGATCGTTGACCATACAGCCTGGGTTACCATAGAGAAAGGAGAACGGTCACACCCCATAGAAAAAAAACCCAGACCCGACAGAAACGGGACATATCTCATTTTTTTTGTTATTTTTTATAGAGTTAAATTATATATTTTTTATATTCGAAATCAATGGCTAACACCAAAATATTGCCTTATGTTTTTGTTCAGGCGTTACACAAAAAAAAATACAAAATGCCTATTTATCTACAAAATTCGTAAATATATGTAACTAAATGACGAAACAATAGCTATGGAATGTAACAATAGCTAGGTGACCTGGATATGCAGATGGATTATGTAATTTTTAAACTCCTAGTAACTCCCCGCTCTGCGCCATTGTTGTTTTAATGAAAGAGTGAGATAGCATGTTGGTGTCTGTCACCACCAAGCTACCTGAGCCATAGCATGCAGGCAGTACGTGACCGTTTTTATAGATATAACTTCCTACTATGCAAGAAATCATCGAATACGATGATTTTAATGAATTCAAAGTTGATTGTTGTACTAGGAGTTCAAAAATTACATAATCCATCTGCATATCCAGGTCACCTAGCTATTGTTACATTCCATAGCTATTGTTTCGTCATTTAGTTACATATATTTACGAATTTTGTAGATAAATAGGCATTTTGTATTTTTTTTTGTGTAACGCCTGAACAAAAACATAAGGCAATATTTTGGTGTTAGCCATTGATTTCGAATATAAAAAATATATAATTTAACTCTATAAAAAATATCAAAAAAAATGAGATATGTCCCGTTTCTGTCGGGTCTGGGTCACAGATGACCATTCTCCTTAATAGTAGTAGAGGAGTCCTAATGTCCTATAGAAATTAGTGGATCGGAAAATAGCTCAAGCTTATCAAAAATTTAATTTTTAATAGTTATTAATTTTTAGTAGTTATTTTTAGTAGTTACTTAATTTTAAGTAAACTTAATTTTTAGTAGTTACTCTTCTGCAATTTAACACAATTCACAATGTTTAACGCGTTTGTACAGTTACACACATCTACTGTAAGGAGGTCGCACGAATTTCCCGCCATGGCTCAAAAATACCAGAACCCAGTTCGCCTGTACTATAATGTAGAAAAAATTATTTTATAACATTACTTTGCAATAATTTCCTAACAAAGTAGTGTTATAATGAAATTTTTTAATTTTTTTTTAAATATTATAGATGTATGTGAATAAAGTAGTCCAATATATGACATATTTTGATTTCATATTCGGGATTTTAAGATATGAGAGTAGATAAATATTTTTTTTTCTCGTCATTCAGTACCCTAGTGTAATTTCTTACTAAGTACTATATTACAGGGAATAAGGAGACCGCTTCCGAAAACTGAGCGCTATTATTATACGACCTAAACACAATCTTATACAGTAGGTATCGGCGTTGGCGCGCGCGCGGTTTTGTAGGTACCTAACCACGGAAGAGAGAAGGCAGGTGAAATGCACCAAAACTACTTTAAGAACCGCTGTCGCCAAACTCACACAAATATACCGTTAATCATATATTGCACTACAAAGAAACAAATCGTTTGATTTGTCGTTTTAAGTTTAGTCAAAACTAGCCTACTTCACAGAACTCACAGATTTGGAAACAAACCCTGATTTTGTAGAAATAAGATTTATTTTGCTTTAACGGAAGAATGTATTTATGAGCTATAGTCACACTAGATTCGATTGTCCAATTAATTCCGCTACTTGACCATAGATGGCGCTGTATTGCTACTCATTGAATTGTCTATCGATATCGATAGATACTCGTTATTTTGTTTATTCGCAAAAAGAAAATTAAAAAAGGTAATTATAAAATTAAATAAAAGTGCTGGTATGTATGCACTGATGAGTAAATAAAAATGTTGAGTAAAAGCCATTAAAACTTTAGTGATTGACTAAAATGTAAAGTTATCGATTCTTAATTTTTTTACTATTTGGGTTTTGACAATGACTTATATATTAAGAAAAGCGATATATTATTATTATTATGAATCAAAAATAATACGATATAAAAAATGCCTACTTATATAATACGATCAATTTAGACTTCCAAGATTACAATATTCACACCTGGCTGAAAATTGGTAGGATTGTTCAAAACACTATTATAAATGAAATGTGAAAAGTCCTCATCGATCCGACACCTGGAAAAAAATTACTCGGTGTCAAAGTTTTCACGGGAAATTTTTCAGCAAAACGGTAAGTCTTATCATAAAATTATTTTAAACAAAATTGTAGATCAGATAATTATCTATAAAAAATGTCTGTATACTTTTTTTCCTAAGAGCCACCGTTTTTGAGATATAACGATTCAAATAAATTAATTTCGAAATAAAAATGAGGGGCCGGGTTTCTTTTTACCCAAAATTCTGTGGTGGTGGTGCAATCTTGTATTTGCATAGTGCTATTCTACTAGTCAAGCCCTTTCATTTGATACCCATATTAAGGGGGTTGTAAAAAAAATATGTAATCCGCCATTTTGTAGCGGCGGCCATCTTGGACTGATTTTCTTCAAACATAGCTAACAACACTCTCGACTAATTCACCTTTCAAACAAAAAAAAACGCATTTAAATCGGTCCACCCGTTTGAGCTCCACAGGGGAACAGACAGACACACGCACACACACACACACACACACACAGACACGTCAAACTTATAACACCCCGTCGTTTTTGCTTCGGGGGTTAATTAATAATAACTGTATCAAAAATCATCGTTTGGTCGTTAAAATATCGATAACAATGTACTTAGCTAACATCATGACATCTCTACGACCACGACCACCCGATCGGCGTCCATACCGTGAGTCTAACGTCTTAGTGAAGGAATATATTTATATAGTACAAGTCCATTGCGTCCTAAGACCGACCGATTCAATGATTGATTTCTACTAAGCAAGCAATGGATTTTGTTCATAATGAGATATAGACTTCTCAATTTAGCACATTTTTAGCATAATGTAAATATACAAAATAATGTTTTCTTGTTTTTTATGGAAAATAACAACAATAGCTTGTACTTAAGTGTGAAATGAGATGCCATATTTTGTATGATTCACTTTTTTGCTTGATTTTTTTGCAAACAACCACTGAACAACACGGCATTTTGTTAAAAATCGAGAGCGGTGAAGCGATCGTTGGACGACATTCGACTCAAGACAAAAACGGTTCTCAGGTGTATTTAACGCCAGAAGAGTTCTCAGGAACCACGCCCCCTTGCCATATCTCGTCTTATTCATTTTATCTATGTACCTAACGATACGTGAATAGGTCACACAAAGCTCGTTGACCTCCAGCGTCAGCTGATTTTATTTGAATTACGCAAGAATTACGTAACAAACTTTTAAAAAATACAGCTTACAGTTCTGTTGAACCCCCCAGAACGGGTATTGCACAAAAAGTGTATTTTTTTTTTCTAAAAATGATTTTTTTCACGTTTTTTTTATACTAAGTATCTTATCAGTAATCATGAGTACCTGTCTTCGTTTCCGAGAGCGTTCTCCTGACACCCTGTATATTCTATAAGCTAATAAGTAATTTTATTTTAACTTTATCTTCTACTTATAATTAATTTTTTACATCTAAGTTACATTCCAATAACAAACTTTACTTGACTATGAAAAGTTCATAGTTAGGTAGGTACTTATTTATAAAATCTCCTCTAAGTATAGAACCCTTTTTATTATTTATTGTTTTATTATGGACTATTTTTATAATTTAACTGAAACTTGTAATAGAGTTGAAACAAATAACGTTGAAGAAATGCTCTATCCTTTCGTATTTATTGTATGGGGTTACCCCCATTGAGTTTCATTATTTTTTTGTAATTTATATTTTAAGAGGCTCAGTATTGCGGCTGAAATTGAAGGTACTTACCTATGACAGACGGATGGACGCGACAAACAGCTGATGCTTTATTGTGATAGGGTCCTGCTTGGAACTCCTTGGATACGGAACTGTAAAAACTATATGCGGCGTTGATATTACACTACGCACCGCGCCGGTCACTGATGCGGTCAGGATTTATGTGACCTCTCACATCGGATAGTTTTGATTTATACCAAGCCCAAGATTTGGCACGCGAGCGGCGAGCCCGCTGCCCCGGGGGAAATGTATGAATAATAAAACCACTTATTTACGTATTTTGGCTGAAGAACAAGTGTTGAGAGGATACGTCAGTGAAATTTGTCTAAAACGGAACAAGTTTTTCGGAGAAATGATATCGCTGTTTGATATTTGAAATTTTTGGCAACGCTACCAACTGGGTGGATTTCCCAACAGCAAAATTCGCACGGCATGGGTGAAATCGGTACTGTCCAACGTTAGTATAAAGATCTAATATTTTTTTATAGGTAGAATAGGTAGATACCTATGCGAGACAATAAATATTTATTGATTAGGACTGCAGTTTAGGAAATAAAAAAATTTTAAAGCCCCGAATTTATCATTTCGGTAGCTGTCCTCACAACCTTTTTCAATGTAATTTCCCTCATAAATCAAAAAGTATTGCTTATTTAGGTATATGGCTACTTTTATTTAAATTGTGAATAGTGACAGTATAGTTATAAAATAATTTTATGATAATATCTACTTAGTTTAATAACTGGTAAGTAAAAATGCTTGTGTCCCAGAAAGTCCTCTCATCTCGGTGTTATTTTTTTAATCGATTGTAGTTTTGCATAGGAACACTCTAGCTTCCCCCTCGTGCGCTTAAAATGTACGTAGCAGTGTGGTCTATGTGCTTATCGTGGGAGGAAATGCACCGCTTGTCTGCGTGTTCCCGCAAAAAGAGGAAGTAGTTCAATTCGGTGGCATGTGACAAACTTCTTATCATTTCCGTGTACAGGTGTAACTTGTCTTGCAATTAGTTAATACATATAAAATACTATTCAAGAGTGCGTAATGGCAATACGTTTATTTGTGTAATATTCATATCATCTTGTAATAAATAGTTTTCTTGTAATGCTAATTTTTGTCCGTATTTCTAATTTCGGTGTTATCATTTCGGTGGATTCGGTGGGCTAAATTGTCAACCGAAATGACAAAAAACTCACCGAAATGATAGAAATTCTCATTTCGGTTTTTTTAAATCTTAATTATCTCATTTCGGTGGATTGCTTTATCATTTCGGTGTTTAATTGTCTCATTTCGGTGGATTGTTTTATTATTTTGGTAGATTATTATTTGTTTCGATGAAAATTCAGGCCAGCAGGTAATTTTTTAACTAAACCACTTCAAAAAAAGAGTTTATGTATTTGACCCGTACGTATGTATGTATGTATGTATGTATGTATGTATGGCCGCAATTATCTCAAAGACTAATGAACCGATTTTGATAATAATTTAGTTAATAATGACTCATTATAATCAGTATAAAACTAAATGAAAAGACATATATTTTAATTAACGATTTTAATAGCAATAAATTATTGCTAAGCTAAGATTAAAATCGTTAATTAAAATATATGTCTTTTCATTTAGTTTTATTCTATTCCTTTTATTGTAGGTAGGTGCATTTTTTTGTGTGAAATCCAGAGGAATATCTAAAATTAAGTAGAACATACGTAACAAATTGTCACTCATGATAGTATACAACCTTTCACACTTGCTAAGAGTGCATCTATTTAGTTAAAGTGTATGGTTGAGGCTGCTCAGTAGTATATTTAATATATTTTCAGTCAATTTTAATTTCGGTGGACAGTTTCTATCATTTCGGTGGCTACTTATATCATTTCGGTAGCCAGTTTTATCATTTCGGTGGCATTAAAATTTTAAACACGTATTCTCACGAGTTTATAAGACATATTTTGATGGCATTCAATAAGAGCATAAACAATAACAAGAAGAACAATAAACCATAGTTCAAAGTTGAAAAAACTTAATAATAAAAAAGTCCACCGAAATTCAAGAAAAAACGGCTTTGTTGAAATTGCCCCAACTGATTTATAAAACTGTGATCTGATTCAAGCGTTCGGAATAGTAAAATTCGGAGATAGGTGGAGTTTTCAATTTTATATCTGTTCATCTGAATTTATCATAATATTATATGTACTAGAGGATGCCCGCGACTTCGTCCGCGTGAATTTAGGTTTTTAAAAATCCTGCGGGAATCCTGCTGCTTTTCCTACGCTCCTTTGTATTTGTACTTGCTCCTTTGTACCTACTTGTATGTAGCAATTTTATCAAAGCGGTGATAGCCTAGTGGTTAGGACAACCGACTTCTAATCGGAGGTCGTGGGTTCGATCCCGGGGCACGCACCTCTAACTTTTCGGAGTTATGTGCGTTTTAAGTATTTAAATATCACTTGCTTTAACGGTGAAGGAAAAACATCGTGAGGAAACCTGCATGCCTGAGAGTTCTCCATAACGTTCTCAAAGGTGTGTGAAGTCTGCCAATCCGCTTGGCCAGCGTGGTAGACTATGGCCAAAACCCTTCTCACTCTGAGAGGAGACCCGTGCTCTGTAGTGAGCCGGTAATGGGTTGATCATGATGATGATGAAGTATAAATTTTAACTTTCATCCCCTCTCCTAAGAGAAACATGCTGAATTTCGGAATAAAAAGTATTCTGTATGTTACTCCGTAGTATGAACTTAAATCATGCCAAATTTCATTTCAATCCATTCAGTAGTTTTTGCGTGATGCGCCCACAAACATACAGATAAACAGATAAACAGACAAAAATTTCAAAAATTGTTTTTTTACGTTCTATTACTTATTCCTAACATCTCCCAGTTATTATTTTGCAAAAATCTTTAATGTGCAGATACGGCAAGTCTACGATTTTATTATATGTAGGTATAGATGTAGGTATAGTATAGTACCTACTAGTAAAACTTCAGTTTTCCATCGGTGCAACTATTTTTTTTTTAATTTCTTTTGTATTCCACATAATAATTTAACCTGCGTAACATAAGTAACTCTCTATTAAATTGGTAACTTAAAACCATATGTCACGCTATATTTAAATCTTTTTTTTCCTTATAATTTGAATTACGAGTACAAATTATTATTAAGGAGCCTACGAGCGTGTGGTCGGAGGCTTAGGTTTCACCAGAATAAAATCCGGATCTTGTTTCACTCTCTGGACGTGCAAGCGAGAGCGCGGAACAAGCGCTAGAGAGGCAATGTGGCCAATTCTGTTGTACACAATCTCTAAAACTAAACTAAATTGACAAGTTTAAAAATAGTGCTATCCTTTTCCACAGGGAGCATTGTGAAAGAGATAGGAATATATTTAGCCCTGTCATTTTAGTTTAGGTTTAGAGATTGTGTACAACAGAATTGGCCACAATGTTTTCTTAATTATGGCGTTATCACGTAAAATTATCGTCCGTAATCCGACTTACAGACAACCAATTTTTTGTTCTGTGAGAAAAACCCAATTAAGTATACCTAACTGTGGCTATACTCGTACTCAGGTTCTAATTCTCGACAGCTGATCACCGTTTGCAAACGTGAGTTACGTGTATCTAGTAGGTACGCATTTCCTGGTGAAATTCCAGGAAAGTAACACGGTAGAAGATTTCGTCCAGATATAAAGCTATTATTGTCGCTAAAGAATGGACTTCCGCTGAATTGAGTCGCAGGAATGTTGTCCAAATAAACAAGTTGCGAATTCCGAACTTTGTATTGAACTGGCTATGTACTTGAAAATACGAGGGTATTTCCTTTTTCGTTCTATTTCTTATGTCAATACTTACCCAGATACCTAAACAAAAGAGCGAAATCGTCGTCTTCGTCGTCCGCTTAAGCGATAGGCGTCCACTGCCGGCAGGCGGATACAAACGGCATAAGAACGTGTTCTGTAGTGATCCTTGCAAGAGAGTATGTCCAGCAGTGGACGTCTGCCGGTTGAGACGACGACGATAAAGTTAACCAGTCAATTAGTAGAGCCATTAATATATATATAGCTGTTCGTTCTGATTCACTGACTCATTCATCGCCTCTCCTGTAAAATTTTGTATGAAAAATTTTTTTTTCACAAATGGTTTCGTATAGAGGACAAAAATTCATTAAGAGGAAAAATATGGAGAGAGCTGATGATTGAGGATTTCGGAGACGGTTGAAGAGCACGCTTAAGGTATTGAAGATACGTGGGGGATGCTCGAACAAATGTCACTCGAAACGTCATCCAATTGGCAGTGAGCCGAAAAAAAATTCAAAATGGCGAAAAAAAGATGGCCGCCATACAAATTTTGTCGGTGTCCATCTCGAAGGGTATAAAAGATGGAAGAGTTGTTTCTTAGCAAAACATGATCAAGATCCAAAGGTCTACTAGATGAATACAAAAAAAATTCAAAATGGCGGACTTTATTTTTCCATAGAAAATGTATGGCGAATATTGAGAGAGAGTATAAAGTTGTGAACTAGGTATGCAAGGCGGTTGATGCGGTTCTTTGGAGAAATCTCAAAGAAAAATATGGGAAGACATGATGATTGAGGGTTTGGAAGATGATTGATGAGCCCGGGCAGAGTTTTGTAGATAGATGGGGGCTGCTCAAACAAAAAATACTCAGAACCTCATCCAATTAATATATATATAGCTGTTCGTTCTGATTCACTGACTCATTCATCGCCTCTCCTGTAAAATTTTGTATGAAAAATTTTTTTTTCACAAATGGTTTCGTATAGAGGACAAAAATTCATTAAGAGGAAAAATATGGAGAGAGCTGATGATTGAGGATTTCGGAGACGGTTGAAGAGCACGCTTAAGGTATTGAAGATACGTGGGGGATGCTCGAACAAATGTCACTCGAAACGTCATCCAATTGGCAGTGAGCCGAAAAAAAATTCAAAATGGCGAAAAAAAGATGGCCGCCATACAAATTTTGTCGGTGTCCATCTCGAAGGGTATAAAAGATGGAAGAGTTGTTTCTTAGCAAAACATGATCAAGATCCAAAGGTCTACTAGATGAATACAAAAAAAATTCAAAATGGCGGACTTTATTTTTCCATAGAAAATGTATGGCGAATATTGAGAGAGAGTATAAAGTTGTGAACTAGGTATGCAAGGCGGTTGATGCGGTTCTTTGGAGAAATCTCAAAGAAAAATATGGGAAGACATGATGATTGAGGGTTTGGAAGATGATTGATGAGCCCGGGCAGAGTTTTGTAGATAGATGGGGGCTGCTCAAACAAAAAATACTCAGAACCTCATCCAATTGGCACTGAGCTGAAAAAAAAACAAAATGGCGGATTCAAGATGGCGGCTATACAAATTTCGTCGGTGTCTATCTCACCAAGTATAAAAGATGGAAGAGTGGTTTCTTGGCAAAAGATGATCAAGAACTGAAGATCTACAATTTGATGAACAGAAAAAAATCAAGATGGCGGAAATTATTTTTCTACACAAAAAAAATTTTTATTGATGGTTTCGTGTAGAAAACAAAAATTCATGCGGAGGAAAAATACGGAAAGAGCTGATGATCGAAGATTTCGGAGACGGATGAAGAACACGGCGAGGGTATTGAAGATAGGTGGGACGTGCTCAAACAAAAACTACTCGAATCCTCGCGGTCCGCTTGCGGGCCGCGCACCCACGCGCCATACTAGTTTAGCATATAGGTACTTCGCCGCCACATTGTCGCCGTCACATGTTGGAATTAATATCGAAGGCGCGGATGAGCGTGACTTAATTATGTCACAGAGCGGACCCGCGCTCCAGTGCTTGTTGTAATACTACTGAAGCTTGGACAACCAGCGCGCGACGGCGGCGTGTGCGACGCGGCTCCTACGGGTTGTGATAAAAGGAACAATATGAAAGGGTACTCACTGCGAAACGAGCGTTGGATCCGCTCTTCTACAGTCGCCATTTGCATTCTTTATAGCGTTCATCGCAGGCCGCATCAGTGAAGCAAAATGAAACGAACTTCGTGTTGCTTCGCTCATGTCGCTAGACTATGACAGCTCGCAAGTTCACGTCGCTGGCTTCACTTAGCTCTGTCGTTCGCGGTATGAAGCGTAGTATGAAAAGACATGGTGGGAGTATAAGCGAAGCAAAAAGAGGTTCGTTTTGCTTCCCTTCGCTCCAAATGTTGCCTGCGCTTTATGAATCATAAGCTATGTCCACACTGTACCTTTTTTCGTTCATCAAGGGCATGCGTCACAGCGCAGTCAATAGCGCACGTGAGGCATGTCCTTGACGCATGCGTTATTGACAGTTGAAAGCACAGCGCGCGCTGCGAAACACGTTTCCCGCGTCTGGTGGATTTCTGTGCCACAAAGCGTTCAACGACAAGATGGCGGACGAAGAAAATGACGAATTATGACGACCAAAGTTGATGATGAAAAGGCATAGTGTGGACATAGCTATACATAGCACACGTCTACGCGCCTCCGTAGCGTCCTAACATGCAGCGCTGTTTTGTATGTTAACCGCCGCGCGTTTTGTATGTTCAGACTTTATTCTAAAAAAAATAATACAGACTCCACTCGTAATATTCGCGCTCCACAGTAGAAATATTATTGAGTGCGAGTTGAGTGGATTCTGAATTATTAACACAAATGAGAATTTCCACAATAGATAGGTACTACAAATAAATCTGAACAGGGAAAAATTTCTAAGAATTTCGTTTATTACTTTGAATTGTCTGCATGAATTTGTATAGGACTCCATACATAGGTAATCCTAATAAAGCTCCCGACGCGACGCGACCACATACCAATTTGGTCAGGTGTACTGATTTAGTAGTAGATCTCTTAAGTAAAAAGTTCTACTAATGTACTGATTTCTTTGGTAAAAACTTATAAACCTGTCGGCTATTTATAGCTGTCATAAAAAATAAAAATTTCACAAAAAATTAATCAATTTTTGTTGTTCGTACGGAAATCTACACTTATAATAAAGCTAGCTGTTGCCCGCGACTTCGTCCGCGATGAATTTTTGATTTCCCATGAAATACAAAAAAACCGGTATCGCCTCCGCCTGTCTCTAGCAGGTTCCAGGCATTTGCCAAACCTCACATATTTTCATGGTTAATACATTATCAGGGCACAAACAGACAGAAATACACACTCCCAAATTTATTCCTATTACATCTGATTTATTAAACCGAAGTTTCAAAGAATCCCGTTGAAACAACCTCAATATGACCACCCTCAATATCCCGTTGCATCCCACTATGGCCTTAGCGGTTCTTGTGGCATAATAAAAATGTTTGACCCATAACTTGAAAGTAATTCTAAACCTACTAACAAAATGGCCGTTTTTCATGTCTTTGAATGCTACTTGAATAATGCATTAACAAGCTATAATTTAAAAATTAAAAAAACCCGACTGCCATGCTAAAAAACGAACTAAAAAATTAATAAACTACCACCGTACCACTTACAGTGTAGTTGTTATTTATTTTGTTTTTCATGATTTGTCACTCCAAATTGATTTAAAACATATAGATTATATACATTTTCGTACTCGCCTTTTAAAGCCCTTTATTTTGATACCCCACTCGAGGGTCTTGAAGAAAAAAATTATTTTCAGCCCGCACATTAAAGTGCATAACATTCGCCATTTTGATTTTTTATGAATTTTATGTACCCAGTAACATTTGCGCCGTCAAGACAAATCTAATGACGTATAATTTATCAAAATAGGTTGAGCCGTTAAGTAGTTACGAACTGACATAGGAAACGGTCATTTTCTACGATTTATCACTCCAAATTGTTTCCAAATATATAAATTTATACATTTTCGTATTTGCCTTTTGAATCCCTTTAGTTTGATACCCCACTCGAGGGTCTTGAAGAAAAAATTTTTTTTCAGCTCGCACATTAAAGCGCATAAAGTCCGCCATTTTGATTTTTTTTAAATTTAGGTACCCTATAACACTCGCGTCATTGAGACAAATCTAATGACGTATCATTTATCAAAATCCGTTGAGCCGTTGATTAGTTACAAGCGGACATAGGAATGGACATACATACACACAGGTGAAACACATATACCCAGTCGGGTAAAAAAAAAAAAAAAGAGGTTCTATCTATGCTATCGTAGTTGTGAAAGATAATAATAACATAATGTTATTATATTCACAGTAACAATAGTCTGGCACTAAATGCGCGAGCATCTGGCAGCGAGCGGCCGCTGTTTGCGCGGTAATTGTGGACACGGCGAGGCCTAATTGGACATCGAATACTAAAACGAGCGAACTAAATAGTAGTTAAGCGTTTAATTAGATTATTCATATTGCGCTAAATCACGTACATTGTTCATCACGTTTGTTCAATACTGTATTTACGAGTATGTTTTACGTCCTATATGCCCGCCTAATGTGCGTTTGTCACAGCCAATGTGGATGTCAGTCAGTGTGTGTCAACTTAGTGCAAAGGATGGATCGATTTGAATGCAATTTTTCGAAGACGCTTTTAATGGGGATGGTTCTTAGCTGTTCTTAGCTACTTATGATTGATGAAATCTGTTCTGCCGTTTAAGGATTATCGGGTCTTTCTCCAGCCGGAGAATAGATATCTGTCATACGTCGTCGTAGTCGTCTCAACAAATGGACATAGGTCTCTTACAAGGATCGCCACAGAACACAATCTTGTGCCGCCTGTTTCCAGCGGCTGTCAGCGACTCACTTGATCCGTCCGTCCATCTAGTGGAGAGTCTTCCAACGCTTCATTTGCTGGTGCGAGATCGCCAGTCAAGCACCTTGCGACCCCAACATCCATCGGTTTTCCGAACAATGTGCCCCGCCCATTGCCACTTCAGCTTTACAACTCGATGAGCTATTTCGGTAACTCTGGTTCTCCTGCGGATCTCCTCATTTACTCCAAGCATAGCTCTCTCCGTCGCCCACTGAGTGATCCTGAGTCTTCTTACGAGGCCCATTGTTAGCGACCATATTTTAGATCCGTATCGTAAGTTATCACTGGCAACACGCACTGTTCAAAGACTTTCGTCTGTAGACACTGAGGGAGGGATCTGTCATACAATTGATATTTATATTATAATCCACTTATGTAATCGACTAGAAAGGTACACTAAGTACCTATACGCGATAATTCTGCAATAATATGGCGGTAACCTTAATCTGATGCAACCAGGACTTGGATGTATCATTTTTAGGCTAAAAGATTTGACCCCGAGAACTCGGCTCTATTCAACGTAGGCCCAGTGAGTTTGTACTCGTTGGCTTGGTCCTTAATTCATAAATATATCTATAAATATGTCCATATAGTCAAGACCGTGGGGAAAAGATCTAGAGGCAGCTCTCCAACCAGGTGGGCAAATCAGCTGAACGATTCCAAATGCAAATACACAATTGCAAAACTAGCCTCTGATAGATGCCGGTGCAAACAATTAATCCGCACGAGGTTATAAATACACCAGGACCACAATCTTCAGTAATGAAGGAACGACTAGAGTAGTAGTCGGCAGACACATTGGCGAATATAATATCATTACACACACCCATATACATAGTTTCCACACGTCGGAGGTCATTTATATTTTTAAATTATATTCGTTGAAGTATTCATATTTCATATTACGAATAGCTTTCACTGTGTCAAGTGGCTAAAACCCTAGGAACAATTATACTATGGAAACGACATATTTTAGACGAAATCAAAGCATCTCTTGACTCATTCACTCGTACCGATTTTAAGCATAAGAAAAAAAGAGAAGTTTGCTACTATCACTTGTTCTACTTTAAACAAAAATAACCACTTTTTCCTATAGTGGGAGATCCCGTCTTAGAAATTTATACCCTCATCTGTTATTTAATTCTGATAGAGATTATATTATGCTAGATAATTCATAGATTGATACATTGCACTTTGGTTGCCTGGCTAAAGGTGCCTATGATGTTAAACACAAAAAAATGTAATCAATTTTTTTCGATCTGCTTCCCTCATCTGTTATTTAAACGAATTATATGTCAAATGAAAGATTATTTTATTCCCAATCGAACCGTATTTGGTTGCAATCCAAATAATATCAAATAATATATAATAAAAAATAATTTCAATCCATTCAGTAGTTTTTGCGTAATACATGCACAAACATACAGACAAACAGACAAAATTTTCAAAAACAGGTTTTTTACGTTTTAGTACTTATCCCTTACGTCTCTCACTTATTTTTTTGCAAATATTTTTAATGGACAGGCACAACAAGTCTATGGTTTTAATCTATGTATAGACTAAGCACCTGCCGAGTGCACGCCTGCCTCACTGCATCTTTGTCTGTCAAATGGAATTGCGCGCGCAACACTTTTCTGTCACTTTCAACACTCGCACAGAAAATTTTATATCTTAAAATCCAGACAACCATGATTTAGCACCACTTTTGACCAGGCAACCAAATACGGTTCGATTGGGTATAAAATAATCTTTCATTTGACATATGTATAATTCGTTTAAATAACAGATGAGGGAAGCAGATCGAAAAAAATTGATTAAATTTTTTTGTGTTTAACATCATAGGCACCAAATTTAGCCAGGCAACCAAAGTGCAATGTATCAATCTATGAATTATCTAGCATATAATCTCTATCAGAATTAAATAACATATGAGGGTATAAAGGACATGGCCGGAATTTGTATGGAGCTGTGCCCTTGGAAATTCGCTCGATTAATCGAAAAAAAACTTACTTAAATAAACATAAATGGATGTTAATTATTCATATGTGAAAATTGCTTTTAAAATAAACTAAAGTATATCGTGACAATTACATTTTTCCAGCGCAGGCGTGGAAAAAACACAAAAAATAAGAATGTTTACTGTTATTTGTTTTTGTTTTTATTTTCCTGTCATAATGCGTTTGCGTTTGGAAACACGTATAATAATAACGATATTTGTATTTAGCACAAGGTTAGACTGAATAATATTTAGTTATTTATGTTTTATATTATAAAACACCCAAACAAATACGACCTGTTAGAATAGTATAGCTAAAGCAAATATAAAAAATCAACGATTTCACGAGTATCGACACTCGACACCATTTATGCAGCCGCGCACGTTAACGTTAACGCAATAATCTTAAACCTATTCTATAACCTATGCGTGCGTGTATCCGAACGTCTAATTATTTTTAATCTATTCACGCTGTCGTGATGCATGGATTGATTGTTTATTTTTATCTGACCTGTGACTTACCTAGTGAATTACATATTACATACATTCGTGGATTCAACAAGCTACTGTTGTTACAGTGTTATCTTTTGTGCAGACTTAGTATTAAGTTGCCGTATACCACTGAATGTTTGTGTTGTATGGTACATTATGCTAAGCAGTTCGTTGAAGTAAATCGTTGGACCCCTTTTTTGAAACACTGTTGAAGTGTCTATTTGAACCTTATTCTGTGGATCTCAAAGAATGTTACGGTTACAGGTTACAAGATCCTGTGCCTAGTCACTGTGATGTAGGCATTACTGGTCCGTCAGCGTGAGCAGTTGCAAGAGCTGCTCTACTACTACTTTGAAGTTGAAGGAGCCCGGGGGATGATCTCACGTCAGGATAAGACATTTTGGCGGTTTTTGAATATAGAAGAACATTGTGAAGAAACCATTCTGCAATTTAATTACAGAACTACTGTTTTCATATCACTGTTGACAAGTTGTATTTGCCTTCTTTTTGTTAGTTGTCAAATAAATTATTTTTGTAATCATCTTCAAATGTTTTATTTCCTAACATTAGTATTGCCTATCCAATTGATTCAGTATGATTGGTTAAAGCCCGATTCGCACATATCAGTGAAGTACCTATCAGTGCCGCCGCTGGCGCAGTTCAGGCACAGTGAAAAATATGTCATTCTCTATGAACTCAGACTAAAACACTGCGTCGTCACTCGTCACTGATACGGACAGGTGTGAACGCGTTAATAGAAAATGTTTGAAAGAATATTTTTCACTACCGGCACCATATTATGTGCGAATCGCGCTCGAAATGAATGCTCGTCAGCTAAGAAAAACCCAGCTTTCATATATATTGAAAACAGTGGATATTTCTCCTGCGTGTGACCTTTTTATTATTGCTTTATTATTATTAAAAGTACTTAATTACAAGTTAAAAATAACAAGATAGCTACATATCGTTACGTTATAATTACGTTATCGAAGTGCTCTGAATCACCCTGCTGGTCTGCAGTAGACAGAATTTTGAAATTGGAAAATGATTATGAAAATAACAAAATAATTATTTTTGTTGATTGGCTTGTCTAAAAATCAGAATAATACGAAAATAATACAGCAGGGCGATTCAGAACACTTCGATAACGTAATTATCGATCGATTCGATAAGTTATCGTTAAGTTTTAGTCCCCAACACAGAGGCATCATTCCGAGGAGGTGCATTCTTGATGCGGCGCCGCAGCGGTGCAGGTACACGCTCTCGCCACCCGCTGATGTCGGAACGGCAGAAACTTCGTGATTCGAAAGTTCACCTGCATATGCAGTTTCCTCATCTGCGGAAGAAACAAAAAGTTCAAATTCCTATAGATCTTTCTAAGATTAATTATATAAGATATTATTATAACTTATTTCCCTAAAGGGAAAAAAAAACTTATTTCCCTAAAGGGAAATAAGTTATGAAGGCATCTTTCACGTTTAAAAATAAATAAAAAATATGAATGATGATTGTTAGCTCCGCCGCGCCAACAACGATGAGCCCCTTCCTTTTGTGGTACCCAAGTATCGCATTCAGTATCAATTAAAGTTTAGTTCACTATCGTTATTACGTTTAATTATATATTTTATCGTTTACTAGCGGTCCGCCCGGCTTCACCCGTGGTACATAATATATTATAGCCTATAGCACTCAGGGATCACGTACATATCCAACGGTGAAAGAATTTTCGAAATCGATCCAGTAGTTGTGTGCTTTAAGCAACATTATCTTAACAAAGGTAGGAATTAAATGCCCTGCTTGATTATGACACTCCCTAAAAATGCAATGGCTAGAAGTATTTGGAGCACGTCTGTAACTAGGCAGGTAATTCACTAGTCCAATCCTTGGATGTGGTTGTGGTGGTGGTGGATGTGGTAGTGGATGTGGTTGTGGTGCTGGTGGTGCTGGTGGTGGTGGTGGTGGTCGTGGTGGTGGTGGTGGTCGTGGTGGTGGTGGTGGTCGTGGTGGTGGTGGTGGTCGTGGTGGTGGTGGTGGTGGTGGTGGTCGTGTTGGTGTTGATAATGGTAGTGGTTGTGGTGGTGGTGGTGGTCGTGGTGGTGGTGGTGGTCGTGTTGGTGTTGATGGTGGTAGTGGTTGTGGTGGTGGTGGTGGTCGTGTTGGTGTTGATGTTGGTAGTGGTTGTGGTGGTGGTGGTGGTCGTGGTGGTGGTGGTGGTCGTGTTGGTGTTGACTGTTGATGGTGGTAGTGGTTGTGGTGGTGGTGGTGGTCGTGTTGGTGTTGATGTTGGTAGTGGTTGTGGTGGTGGTGGTGGTGGTGGTGGTGGTGGTGGTGGTGGCTCACGGTCCTCAGTAGATGCAGGTTCCTCTAGTTCTTCAACCTGTCTGTGTATATTTTGTACTAAGTGCCGATTAGCTCGCCTCCAACAGGGTTGACATGCATACAGGTTTGTCCTCCTATCCTGTAACAATTTTTTGACATTTTAAATGGAATAATTGGTAGAAATGTTATGTATGTATGTGTTTAGTATAATGATAGTATTATCGTCATTGTTATTAATTATATTTTTTATTATGTATTAATGTATTAATCACTACATAGTATAAAACAAAGTCGCTTTCTCTGTCCCTATGTCCCTATGTATGCTTAAATCTTTAAAACTACGCAACGGATTTTGATGCGGTTTTTTTTAATAGATAGAGTGATTCAAGAGGAAGGTTTATAAGCAGAAAAATTGGACCCGGTAGGTGGCGCTAATAGCGGGCAGGACGACGTCTGCCGGGTCCGCTAGTATATAATATATGTATTAATTATATGTATTTATCATTCTCCTATAAATGTTTCGACCATTGTACATTGCCATCAGATATCTCTTGCAACTTTACCATGGGATGAGTTGACTGCCACTCTATTTATAGTCCACCACCACCACTACCACCACCACTACAGCCTTTTTACATCCCACTGCTGGGCACAGACCTCCTCTCTCACAGGAGAGAGGAATTTAGAGCTAAAACCTGCCATGCTGCTTCAATGCGGATTGGCGGGCGGGCTTTAATGACTATTGTCACATGAGAGCATCGACGTTATATCCCATAGACTCCTCATGTTTATTTTAATTCTATTGAAACAATTCTGGCAACTAGCTGAAGTATGAAGGCGCGGGGAATCGCGTTCTGATTGGCCCGACCAAGGTCCGTACTTACCTAGGTTGCGAAAAGTACACGGACTAGGGATGGGACACGTTTGATTAAAACACGATAAGTAGATACTTACCTACCAAACATATTGTATGAATGTTATTTTATATTTTGTATTACAGATTGCTATATTGCCCCTACCTCTACATCTACCTACCTCTACCTACCTACCTAGAGGTAGGGGTAGAGGTAGGGGTAGGGGTAGAGGTAGGGGTAGAGGTAGGGGTAGAGGTAGAGGTAGAGGTAGAGAGGAGAGGGTTGTCAGTCACTGTCAGTCATTCAGTCAGTCACTGTCAGTCACTGTAAGTCAGTCAGTCACTGTCAGTCACTGTCAGTCAGTCAGCCAGTCAGTCACTGTCAGTCAGTCAGTCAGTCACTGTCAGTCATTGTCAGTCACTGTCAGTCAGACAGTCAGTCAGTCAGTCAGTCACTGTCATTCATTGTCAGTCAGTCACTGTCAGTCACTGTCAGTCAGTCAGTCAGTCACTGTCATTCATTGTCAGTCAGTCACTGTCAGTCACTGTCAGTCAGTCAGTCAGTCAGTCATTGTCAGTTACTGTCAGTCACTGTCAGTCACAGTCAGTCATTGTCAGTCATTGTCAGTCACTGTCAGTCACTGTCAGTCATTGTCAGTCACTGTCAGTCATTGTCAGTCAGTCAGTCATTGTCAGTCACTGTCAGTCACTGTCAGTAATTGTCAGTCAGTCACTGTCAGTCATTGTCAGTTACTGTCAGTCACAGTCAGTCACTGTCAGTCACAGTCAGTCATTGTCAGTCACTGTCAGTCATTCAGTCAGTCACTGTCAGTCACTGTCAGTCATTGCCAGTCACTGTCAGTCATTGTCAGTCACTGTCAGCCATTGTCAGTCACTGTCATTCGTTGTCAGTCACTGTCAGTCATTGTCAGTCACTGTCAGTCACTGTCAGTCAGTCACCGTCAATCACTGTCAGTCATTGTCAGTCATTGTCAGTCATTGTCAGCCAGTCGGTCACTGTCAGTCATTGTCAGTCAGTCACTATCAGTCATTGTCAGTTACTGTCAGTCACTGTCAGTCACAGTCAGTCATTGTCAGTCACTGTCAGTCACTGTCAGTCATTGTCAGTCACTGTCAGTCACTGTCAGTCACTGTCAGTCACTGTCAGTCACTGTCAGTAATTGTCAGTCGTTCACTGTCAGTCATTGTCAGTCACTGTCAGTCATTCTGTCAGTCACTGTCAGTCACTGTCAGTCACTGTCAGTCACTGTCAGTCATTGTCAGTCACTGTCAGTCACTGTCAGTCACTGTTAGTCATTGTCAGTCACTGTCAGTCAGTCAGTCACTGTCATTCATTGTCAGTCAGTCACCGTCAATCACTGTCAGTCATTGTCAGCCAGTCAGTCACTGTCAGTCATTGTCAGTTACTGTCAGTCACTGTCAGTCACAGGCAGTCATTGTCAGTCACTGTCAGTCATTGTCAGTCACTGTCAGTCATTGTCAGTCACTGTCAGTCATTGTCAGTCACTGTCAGTCATTGTCAGTCACTGTTAGTCATTGTCAGTCACTGTCAGTCAGTCAGTCAGTCAGTCACTGTCATTCATTGTCAGTCAGTCACCGTCAATCACTGTCAGTCATTGTCAGCCAGTCAGTCACTGTCAGTCATTGTCAGTTACTGTCAGTCACTGTCAGTCACAGGCAGTCATTGTCAGTCACTGTCAGTCATTGTCAGTCACTGTCAGTCATTGTCAGTCACTGTCAGTCATTGTCAGTCACTGTCAGTCATTGTCAGTCACTGTCAGTCACTGTCAGTCATTGTCAGTCACTGTCAGTAATTGTCAGTCAGTCACTGTCAGTCATTGTCAGTCATTGTCAGTCACTGTCAGTCATTCTGTCAGTCACTGTCAGTCACTGTCAGTCATTGTCAGTCACTGTTAGTCATTGTCAGTCACTGTCAGTCAGTCAGTCAGTCACTGTCATTCATTGTCAGTCAGTCACCGTCAATCACTGTCAGTCATTGTCAGCCAGTCAGTCACTGTCAGTCATTGTCAGTTACTGTCAGTCACTGTCAGTCACAGGCAGTCATTTCAGTCACTGTCAGTCACTGTCAGTCATTGTCAGTCACTGTCAGTCACTGTCAGTCATTGTCAGTCACTGTCAGTCATTGTCAGTCACTGTCAGTCACTGTCAGTCATTGTCAGTCACTGTCAGTAATTGTCAGTCAGTCATTGTCAGTCACTGTCAGTCATTCAGTCAGTCACTGTCTGTCACTGTCAGTCAGTCACTGTTAGTCATTGTCAGTCACTGTCAGTCAGTCGGTCAGTCAGTCAGTCAGTCACTGTCATTCAGTCAGTCACTGTCAGTCAACCAGTCAGTCAGTCAGTCACTGTCAGTCAGTCAGTCAGTCAGTCAGTCAGTCAGTCACTGTCAGTCAGTCAGTCAGTCAGTCAGTCACTGCCCAACGACGTGATGCGATTGTCGCGCGAATGCCTATTAGGACACCTATTCGAGATCAGTATGTTTGATCGCGAGTTCGTACGAGTAAAATTCGCGCGAACTTGCGATGATCGCGCATTCGCGTTGTATTAGGACAACGTCTAAGAAAAAAACAATTCTTTCTACAGCTTTATTATGTTCATACTATCGACAATAGAATAGAATTGATGTTGAACATCACTATCGTTCAGAAGGTAACTAATGAAACGAGATAAATACTTACGCGGCGAGTATGAATAAAAGAGATGCGGCGATAACGCGAGTAGATTTCAAGCTCCTCCTACTCTGAACATGACCAACATAAGATGAACCCCGCTATAAATTATTTTATTTATGATTATTTTGGTAAAATTAGTTTTACTGACTTATCGATGAAATGTTATGCTACCTTTCTTTACCTCGATGTTGGAGTACTTTTACCACACCATCTTACAGAACAGGAAGGCATCGTTGTATTTTTTGTCACTATATTTCATTCGCCAAAGCGGTTTACGGCGCTCAGAACTGGTCGATACTAATTCGGAATTTTCGAGCAGCCACTTATATAATACGAAAAAAACTCAACTGTTACCTGAAATCGCGTGCCTGTTTCTATCTGTCTATGGGATATAACGTCGATGCATGAGAGTGATAATAACTGAGACCGACTGCTGAATGTGCTCTCCAAGGCATGGGGGTGAAACATCGCCAACTACCAACTCTGGGCTGGCATGGCACTGAGAATTCCTTGACAGAAAAAAAAATATTTTCCCGGGAATTGAACCCAGAACCTCGTGATCTATATAGTATACTAGCGGACCCGGCAGACGTCGTCCTGCCCGCTATTAGCGCCACCTACCGGGTCCAATTTTTCTACTTATAAACCTTCCTCGTGAATCACTCTATCTATTAAAAAAAACCGCATCAAAATCCGTTGCGTAGTTTTAAAGATTTAAGCATACATAGGGATATAGGGACAGAGAAAGCGACTTTGTTTTATACTATGTAGTGATATATATAGTAGTCTTTAGTAATTGGTGATAGCCTAGGTGTTAAGACGTCAGCTTCTCTTTCAGGGAGACCAAGTTCATCTCCGGTACTCCGGTACTCAACTTTTCCAATTTATGTATGTTTTAAGCAATTAAATATCACTTGCTCTAACGGTGAAGGAAAACATATGCATGCCTATTCTCCATAATGTTCTCAATGCCATGTGAAATCTACCAACTCGCAGTTCGTCAGTGAGGTGGACTACAGCCTAAACTCTTCTCATTCTGAGAGGAGACCCGTGCCTTGTAATGGGCTGGTAATGGGTTGATAATAATGGTGATGATGATCTGAGTTAAAAGAGTTTGTTTATTTTTATTTGGTTTATGAGATAACTAGGCACAAATCCATATCAACAAAGTAAGCGTCTATAAAGGCATTTAGCGTTCATGTTTATAAAGTAACTATGGCATTTTCAGATCCAGACGATTTGCTACTATGTCATTCAACGCTTATGTCTATTTAGTAACTATGGCACTTTTAAATCTAGACTATTTGCTACTACAATATTTTGAATTACATTTTAAGATCCAGACGTTTTGCTTTTAGGGCATTTAGCGTTCATGTCTATTTAGTAAATATGGCATTCAAATATCAAGACTTTATGGCGATATTGTCATTTTGCAATGCGGATGTTCTGATAGCCACCGGTCTGCCGGGATAAATGAGACAGCAGCTTTACTCTTCAATTAAAAGTATTTTACACCACAATGCGACTAATACTTTAAAGCAACCAGGGAGAATAGTAGACCTAAACTAGTTTAACACTAGTAAACACTAACCTGACTGTGGGTATTCCATGATAAGAAAATATCTATTAACGGACTGTTTTCTTCAAGGGTGTGGTGTGGCACTGGGTAACGCCTCCCTCTAACTGAGCATCCACAACCAACACACACCATTGGGTAGCCCAGTACTCTGCTATGTGTACCTTCTTCCAAGCATTGATTTAACAAAACATAACATGCTTTGCAAACCAGTCCTTCTGGAGGAAGCTGAAAAACATGACATATTGTACTCAGTATAGTAATAGAGATCTACTAAGTATATTACTAGTGGATCCGGCAGACTTCGTTCTGCCCGCTGACAAACACACGCACAGAAGATTTAATACGTACTGTATGAGACGTACGGGTGACAGTTTACCGTATCGACGGGATGACAATTAAATGTTTGACAGTTACGATACCCGTGAACATGTTTTCGTGAATTTTTTAATGTTTTTAATAGTTATTTTGCTATTCGGGACGGTCCCAAATACCATGAAAATCGCTCCAGCCGTTCTCGAGTTAAAAGTGTTCGAACTAACTAACACGACTGTTTTATATATATAGATTAAGATTATTATTGTGCTGACTGCAGACACTCTTTTCAAAACTTTTTAGGGAATATAATCGACTGTTTAAAATGGCAGTTATAGTTAGTAAAGAAAATAATTAGCACATACATACCTGTTGGATAGATAACCATTCACTCAATAGAACTTGTAAAGGCGTTGCTAGACTTGTTACATTAAGCCTTCGCATTCGAATAGTCGCCACGCTACAATTCAAACATCTAGACATTTTGATCGTCAAGATTACAAACAAGTACAATTACAATAAAAAATAAATGCTTTGCAAATGAAAACGACAGCGTGAATAGATTAAAAATAATTAGATGTTCGGATACACGCACCCTTGAATAGGTTTAAGATTATTGCGTTAACGTTAACGTGCGCGGCTGCATAAATGGTGTCGAGTGTCGATACTCGTGAAATCGTTGATTTTTTATATTTGCTTTAGCTATACTATTCTAACAGGTCGTATTTGTTTGGGTGTTTTATAATATAAAACATAAATAACTAAATATTATTCAGTCTAACCTTGTGCTAAATACAAATATCGTTATTATTATACGTGTTTCCAAACGCAAACGCATTATGACAGGAAAATAAAAACAAAAACAAATAGGTAACAGTAAACATTCTTATTTTTTGTGTTTTTTCCACGCCTGCGCTGGAAAAATGTAATTGTCGCGATACACTTTAGTTTATTTTAAAAGCAATTTTCACATATGAATAATTAACCGCCATTAATGTTTATTTAAGTAAGTTTTTTTTCGACTAATCAGGGCAAATTCCGGCCATGTCCTTTCTAAGACGGGATCTCAGACCACTAGAGTTTGACGTAGTTTAGCAGAAAGGATCCAATCCACAAAATGGTAAAAATGAGTTATACAGGGTATAAGGAGACCGCTTCCGAAAACTTGTCGCTATTATTAGACTACCTAAACACAATCCAGAATAACCGCAATAACCTTATAGCGTAGGTATCACGCGCAACAACGTGACTGCGCGAGGTCAAGGTAACGCAAAATTCGCTGTCCTCCAGCGTCAGCTGATTTTATTTGGATTATTTTTAACTTTAAAAAAATACAGGCAATATTTTTTTTATTTCCCAAAAACGGGAATTTCACAAAAAATGAATTTTTTGTAAAAACGACTTTTTTCACATTTTTTTTATAATATCTTATCAGTAACCTTTGAACACGTCTCCCAACGTGAGAATGACTCCATAGAGCGACTTGTCGTACAGGGCAAAGTAGAGGGCACCAGAGGGCGAGGAAGGTCGCTTATTCAAACCGACCAAATCAAATCAGCTGTGGGCGGTCCCTTGCACGATTGCACCAGACTGTCGGCCAGCAGGGAAAAGTGGCGAAGACTCGTGTGGCGCATAAATCTGCCCTTAAAGACGTCAATTCTGGATGACCACGACCGCTCTGTTAAGAGTGAAACGAAGAAGAAGATCAGTACTTATCAGTACTATCACCTATCTTCGTTTTCGAGAGCGTTTCGCATACACCTATTCAAAGAGATCCTAAAGGTTGTTTCTTTCACTCAGAAAAAAAGATCCCTGATCCTACAATGTTATCATGGTTTTTTATGTTATGTTTAATTATGTGTGCGTTGGGCGTTTGGGCGTGCCTAATAAACTCGTATGTTTGCTACGAGAATTTCTTATAAATCATACCTTCCGTTACCGCCTGGACCAAGAGCGTCACCAGCTGATGGGCAAAGGGGGGGACTAGATAAATAATATATATGGAGGATGGAAAGAAAGATGAATTTTAGGTCCAGTCGAGAGGTTATGAAGGTGTAAAGCAAGTATTACAAGTTCTTGAATTGACCTGAAAGTAGTTATTAATTATAAGTCAAGTGAGTGAATTTAGGACTTTGTTTGCATTTGGCTATACTCTGATTTTTAATTTGGTGGAAATCTGACGTTTCGTAATGTTACCAGAGATAAAACAATTCTCACAAAAGAGATAAAAAAATCAAAACTTATGTTAATAAAAATCAACTGCCTCATGTAGCAAGTGCCAAGCGGGAGCAGATAGAATCTCTAGGGGGGGGGGGGGGGCAGATGTCCCTATCTGCTCCCGCTTGGCAACACCCATGGCCTGGACGGCATCTTATCATCTCCGAAACCACTTGGTGCTTGAGTCCCCCGGCAGTGCTGTTTCCTCTCTTGTATGCGCTATTTACCAGCGACATACATTGCTCCCCAGATGTTATGTTAGCCTAGTTTGCGGACGATAAGATGACATATACGACCCATACCCAATTCGCGGTCATTCGATCTCGACTCCAAGTTACGGCGAAACAATACTATAAGTACTATAAATATACTATAAGTTAGTCAACGGTGAAAAAACGGAACTGTGCTTTTTACAGGAAAGCGTGGTAGCAAGTACTCCGGCAAACGTGCCGAAATAATTTCTATACGGCGTTCTTTTCCCCTGGCAAGACAAAGCCAAATATCTAGGTGTGAACTTAGACGATAAGATGAACTTTGCCGCTCAAAGACGTAAAGCCCCAAAAGGCAGCATTTGTGCTCAAGTTGTGCATTGTGATCGACCAAATAACCTGTATTCGCTCAATAATGTCCTACACATGCATAGTATTTGCACATATCCCTCCCTTCTCGATTAAAGCAGTCTAGGTAGTTTTGAAAACACTGCAGAATAAGTTTCTGCACACGGCAATGGGTGCCCCGTGGTTTGTGCGCAATATTGATCTCCAAGATCTCGATCTCCCTGTTCTAGCCCAACACTTTAAGCAGTTTTCAAAGAATTACCTTGAGAAAGCTGCCCGCCGTGACGTGACGTACTTTGACGTGAATCCCTTCCTCTGTTACGGGGACGTATGGATTAGTCTATTGCAAAACTAGCATTCCAACGTCACGTAAGCCGAGTTTCGAGACTCACAGGAGACGCCCTTAAGACGATGTTCTCCTCGATTTTTTTCGAGCCCTTGGGCTCTAGCTCCGCTGGCAGAGTTTCTGCGCTTGCTTCCCCCTAAGGGCCTAAACATTCCGAAATAAATCATTTTTATTTAAAAATATCAATTTGTTTAGAAAGTTTTGTTTTTAGTTCCTTTCTGAGCATTAAGAAAAATACCCCGTAGTGTTAAAACCAATTTAGCAGAAACGACTCAAACCCAAATTTTCCCCGATAACCGTAAGATACGTCAGTCTTTGAAGTACAATAAAAATATTAGTATTTTTGCCCATATTTGACAATATTTTCAACTATTCCAAAGACAATATCATTGCAGCAATTACCATCCAAACTTCAAACCTCGATTACTCAGAATAACTTTTTATGGGTTGGGTCATTTCTACTAAGCTACGTCCAGTTGACTGTCAATTTCTCGTAGGGTAAACGGTAAGTATTAACGACCCCCTTAAGATAATTTTAAAATCGATATCAATTATTAACAGTAGTATATTACTAAGTAAATTACAAAATAGCACTAGCTTTCACATTTTTATTTGTTGTTTATGTTATTTTATGTTACTTACACATTCTATAGTTTATTTGCACTACCTTAAATGCTTTTAAATATAAGATTACCGTATAATAAATATCCATATGCCTATTTTTAGGTACTAACTATAACATGTACTAATTAAAAAGCGGTGATAGCCATCATTTGCTGTAACAGTGAAGAAAAACCTGCATGCCTGAGACTCTGCATAATGTTCTCAAAGGCTACCAATCCACACTTGGTCAGCATGGTGTACTACGGCATAAACCTTTCTCATTCTGAGACGAGACTCGTGCCCTGTAGTGGGCCGTTAAGGCGTTGATAATGATGATGATGATGAATTATAACGTGTCTGAGAAGTAGTCTTTAATAGAATCATATCGCGTTTGAGCATTAGTGAAACTTAACCGCGTGTTATTCTCTCATAATACACCTATTCGACTTTTACAGCGAAGCTGCATAAACCGTGACTAATTAAAAAAGGGATTGTCAGATAAAAAATTTCGCACAACAAAGCACTTAGAACTTAAAAAATTACAAAATAACGTAATTTGACTTAGTTGTGTGGATGCTCTATAAGTCGGCAGTTTAACGTCTGTGTCACGTTTAAAAATTCGTAGACATGTCAAACGAAGTAATTTCAGTACAATATTTTTTCTTCTAATACTTGATTCTTTTGACTTTTTGAGTCAACTAATAGTATTTGCTTTTTGTATAAAGAAGTAATTTTTAATTTATTTAAAAAACTAGATGATGCCCACGGCTTCGCCCGTGTGTATTTAGGTTTGTAAAAATCTCGTAGGAACTTTGATTTTCCAGAACAAAAAGTAGCCTATCTGTACTGTAGTAAGTAGTAACCCGTCCACAAAACGGAAAAATTCCGTGGGATCCTTACGATTTCGGAATGCAATTCCTTACAGCATCAGGGTTGAGGAGTTGGACATGTACCTACTCGAGGTCATTCAACAATAAAGTCTTTAATTGGTATCCCCAATATCAATTTAAATAACCGACAGTGCCTAAATCCCATTAGTTTTGGGGATCAGATCCCCTACAGCATCAGGATTGAGGAGTTGGAATCCAAATTTTTTGTAGGACAGTGTCGCAATGTTTCTCTATCGATTAAAAAAAAAATTACGCAAATCGGTTCAGAAATCTCGGAGATATCGGTGTACATAGGTAGAAAAACACAACTCCTCCTTTTTTGAAAGTCGGTTAAAAAAGTAGCCTATGTTACTCCCTGGTTAATTCTCTACTTGTATGTGAAAGTCCCGTCAAAATCGGTTCAGCCGTTCCAAAGATTAGCCCGTTCAAACAGACAGACAGACAGACAGACAGACAGACAGACAGACAGACAGACAGACAGACAGACAGACAGACAGACAGACAGACAGACAGACAGACAGACAGACAAAAATTTTAAAAACGTGTGATTCGGTTATAGTATCGTTCAAATAACCATATGAGCTTAATATGAGGTAGTTATTTCGATATTACAGACAGACACTTCAATTTTATTTATTAAGTAAGTATATAGATATAGATAAGTACTAATTTGCCTAAGCTCGGCACCTTTGTGCCTTTTTCCAGCATTTGTGTCCTCAAAGTCGGCCCTCACGTGTCTGAAAGAAAATCATATTTTACCCGCGACTTCGTCCGCGTAAATTAATGTTTTTCTTAATATTTATAGGAACTCTTTTCTCGTTTTCATTTTATTTTATTTTCCCGCCAAATAAATACCCTTCTCCAAAATTAATAGAACTTTTGAAGAAATGGATAGAATTTTTTTCAACAATCAGACAATTTTTTGTATAGACAACATCAAGTTTATCCAATAGGATAAACAGGATACCTCATATTGGATATAGGATACATAGGATAGGATACCTTAGAAATAACCCAAATTCTAAAAGGTGGCACCCCCTGCCGACCCCAGGTACCTCATATTACTGGTTTTCCTTAGTCCACCACCCTTGTTTTTCTTTAAATACGTAAAATAATCGTGTTATACTACTATTACAAGACATCAAATATTATGACAAATTAAATTGCAACAACAAGTCTTAAATATTATTCATACGTAATTTATATCTTGTCAAACGACGCTCGGAAAGCAGAAATTTTATAAGAAATTAAGCGATTTACGCACTTGCACTCGTTCTAAGCGATAATTGAGGGATAGGGATGCAAAAAATGCTGCCTTATTTTAAAACTATTTTCGCATTAGAGCAAGCTATATGTACACATAAAATACTCAGTGTGCCTAAGCGGCACCAAAATGTTAATATTTACAAACAGAACTGAGTGCCGACTTTTGCTGGGCGGCTTTAGGAGCATCCACCCTATCACCAGACGGTTAGCAAAATACAAATTTCTTATCAATCTGTCTTTCAAGATGACACTGAAATTATATTGCGATCTTTTTTTGGACAGTGCATATTGTCGTAAGCAAAAACGAAAGATATAATAACTATTTCTTCGTTTTAAATACGCGGGGTCTAGGAAGAAGAAGAAGACTGATACTTTGTCTTAGCTAAAACCATAGTTTTAATAATAACATTGTCTCGTTTTAACTGTGGAACGAGCAGCGCGGCATTAGCCTCATTCAACATCAAACACTAGAACAAGCCAAATACAATGTGGGAGAGCTTTTAATTGTCGCGTATTCATTATCCGACTGCGACGAGAGTAGTGTTATGCTCGATAATGAGCGCACAAGCTGTTGGCTACGGTGTATATTGAATTGTTGTACTGTGATTATGATATTATTAAATTCGGAATAATAGATCGGCCCATACAGTAAATTCATCCTTACAATCAGTGGACATTCGCTCCGTGGCCTTTCCTAATAAGCGCCACACACCTGTATTATTATAATAACCCACGACCTCCGATTAGAAGTCGGTCGTCCTAACCACTAGGCTATCACAGCTTTTTAATAAATAAATAAATATAAATTTAATAAATAAGTATAAATATTAAAATATAATTGACGAGAAGGCTGCATTAGGATAGATTAGCTGACAACAATAATAATGTGTATACCTACCTACATAAACTTTATTTAATTAATATTAATTAGAAATGTCATTGTATGATGATTTTATTTTATAATAAATAATAATGCACTTTATTCAATTCCATGTATATATTTGTATTCCATGCTGTAATGAATTATATTTGTACGCCACATAGTGGTAGAACGCATGATATAAATTTTATATTGTTAACATCTTGTACTACTGTGTTCACAAATAAATAAATTTGAATTTGAATTTGAAAAATAACGTACACAAAATCATACACCGGACTGGATATTAATTGAAGCAATTTAAGCATCGCTATTATGGCACTGAGTGCTAAGAATCGTGTGAATTTCAATTAAGATACTCAATAAAACTTTGATCGCCAGTTTTTCGACGACGTTTTTCACGAATTCGTACGAATAATGTGATGCAATCGTCGTTTTTCATGCGAGCGGTAGCTAAGACGCCCTGCAGAGCTAGAGGTGCACCACTGCCGGACGATGTGTTACCTGTAGCCTGCGGACCGCGATACTTGCTCGCGTAGTCTGTAAGCTGCTACGGGATACTCGATACGTGATTACATGGCGCGTTATTCCGCACGATCGTAGATAAAATGTACATCATTCTGAATCATACAAATACTAGTTACTAGATGATGCCCACGGCTTCGCCCGTGTGTATTTAGGTTTGTAAAAATCTCGTGGGAACTTTGATTTTCCAGAACAAAAAGTAGCCTATCTGTAGTAAGTAGTAACCCGTCCACAAAACGGAAAAATTCCGTGGGATCCTTACGATTTCGGAATGCAATTCCTTACAGCATCAGGGTTGAGGAGTTGGACATGTATCTACTCGAGGTCATCTATCTATCTATAATATAATAAGACTGTAACAGATCCAATTCTGTACATTGAAGATATTTTGAAAATTTTTGTTGGAGGGCATTCTATAATCGATACTGAAGCCAAAACTGCAATTTGTTTCATTTTTGTCTGTCTGTCTGTCTGTCTGTCTGTCTGTCTGTCTGTCTGTCTGTCTGTCTGTATCTTGGCCGCGCATCACGCCGAAGCTACTAAATGGATTCGAATGAAACTTGGTACGATTTGAGTTTATACTCCGAGGTAGGTTATAGGATACTTTTTATCCCGAAATTCAGCATGGTTCCCTTGGGAGAGGGGATGAAAGTTAAAACGTGTATTTAGCTGTAATTCATTAACGCGTTGTTCGATTTCACTCATTCTTTTTTTGTTAGAAAGGTAGTACTTTAAGTATTGTCCCGTAAATATTTCAAGGTCATAGGTTTTTTAGTTCAGAAATGACAGGCATTTAGTGGGTTCCAATAACTTGGGACCCGGATCTTTGTACGTACGGCTTATTTTAAACTGGCGTGCGTTTAAATTTATGTTTGTCGTTCTGTCTATTTGTTCCAACTAATCTCTGAAACGGCTGGATCGATTTTAATGGAACTTTCAATGGCAGATAGGTGATGTTATAAGGAGTAACTTAGGCTACATTTAGTTTAGGAACGTAAAAGAATTATGGGATCCGATTCGATCCTATATAAAACCTATAAACACGCGAACGAAGTCGCGAGGGTCAGCTAGTTCAACAATAAAGTCTTTAATTGGTATCCCCAATATCAATTTAAATAACCGACAGTGCCTAAATCCCATTAGTTTTGGGGATCAGATCCCCTACAGCATCAGGATTGAAGAGTTGGAATCCAAATTTTTTGTAGGACAGTGTCGCAATGTTTCTCTATCGATTAAAAAAAAAATTACGCAAATCGGTTCAGAAATCTCGGAGATATCGGTGTACATAGGTAGAAAAACACAACTCCTTTTTTGAAAGTCGGTTAAAAAAGTAGCCTATGTTACTCCCTGGTTAATTCTCTACTTGTATGTGAAAGTCCCGTCAAAATCGGTTCAGCCGTTCCAAAGATTAGCCCGTTCAAACAGACAGACAGACAGACAGACAGACAGACAGACAAAAATTTTAAAAACGTGTGATTCGGTTATAGTATCGTTCAAATAACCATATGAGCTTAATATGAGGTAGTTATTTCGATATTACAGACAGACACTTCAATTTTATTTATTAGTATAGATTGATGTTGGTATCATTTTACGTTCAGTTTACATCGTGTCAGTGCCACGGCCTGACCTCGTCTATTAATCATCCTTTCAATATTTAATAATAAATTAAACATATTACATAGGTATACTATATAAAACTTTAAAAGACAAGCTCTTCACTACATAGTATAAAACAAAGTCGCTTTCTCTGTTCCTATGTCCCTGTCCCTATGTACCTATGCTTAAATCTTTAAAATTACGCAACGGATTTTGATGCGGTTTTTTTAATAGATAGAGTGATTCAAGAGGAAGGTTTGTAAGTATAAAAATTGGACCCAGTAGGTGGCGCTAATAGCGGGCAGGACGACGTCTGCCAGGTCCGCTAGTATTTAATAAAATGTACTTCAATTATGAACCACTGCTATATACAAATACTTGAGTCTAAAATCGACTGTCCTACATTTTTTTTTCATAGGAAATTCTTCCTTTCTTTTATCATAGCTTCATTTTAGTACTATTGTCACCATGAAAAGTACTTATACAAATAATTCAAACTACTGCCCTTGCGTATGATATCATTGAATTCCAGTATCTAACTTCAACGTCCATCATAAGAAGAGCTCAATAGTGATGTCATCAAATCACCAAACCATAATAGATTACCATAACATAATCATAGTAAATTAGGTAGATCGGAAACTTTGGAGTCACGAAGTATTCGAAAAATTACTTATTCGAAAAATATCATACGAACAGAGCGAGCTAATAAAAATTTTGTAAAAAATTACTACTTACATCTATACTAATAAACTAGCTTTTGCCCGCGGCTTCGCCCGCATGAATTTCGGTTTTTTTAAATGCAAGCTTATAAAAAGAGTAAGTGCCTACCTAGATAAGTATCTAGGTTTAAGTAAACCTTTAAGTTGGAATTAACGCCTGTACCTACCTACTAACAAGTGTAAATTTAAAATTTAAAAAACCCCCGACATTCGCCATTTAGTGGCGGCGGCCATCTTGAATTTGCAATAGTGCTATTCTACTAGTCAAGCCCTTTCATTTGATACCCATATCAAGGGAGTTGTGAAAAAATATATCATCCGCCATTTTGTAGCGGCGGCCATCTCGGTCCACCCGTTTGAGCGCCACAGGGGAACAGACAGACACACACACACACACACACACACACACACACACACACACACACACACACACACACACACACACACACACACACACACACACACACACACACACACACACACACACACACACAGACACGTCAAACTTATAACACCCCGTCGTTTTTGCGTCGGGGGTTAAAAACAAAAATAAACTTTGGTAGGTAGGTAGTAGGTACTACCTACATACTACCAGCTGTGGCGCGAGCGTTGGCCGCCCGTCGCGCGCAGCGAAACATACCTACTTATGTGCTATACCTACAGGGCGTTTTTAACATAGGTACTTACCGATTTCAACAACTCCTTTTTTGAAAGTCGGTTAAAAAATTAGCCTATGTTACTCCTTGGTTAATCCTCTACTTGTCTGTGAAAGTCCCGTCAAAATTGGTTCAGCCGTTCCGAAGATTAGCCCGTTCAAACAGACAGACAGACAGACAAAAATTTTAAAAACGTGTGATTCGGTTATGGTACCGTTCAAATAACCATATGAGCTTAATATGTGGTAGTTATTTCGAAATTACAGACAGACACTTCAATTTTATTTATTACTAGCTTTTGCCCGCGGCTTCGCCTGCGTGAATTTCGATTTTTCACAAATCCTGAGGGATAAGTAGATTTCTGGTCCACCCGCTCCCCGCCGCGCGGCGGCGTACCGCGGTACCGCGTACGGCGGGCGCAGGGCGCGGGGGCGCGGCGCGGCGCGGCGCGGGGAGCGCGAGCGTCGGCCGTCTCGATCGCGCGCAGCGAAAATACCTATCAGGGCGTTTTTAACATCTGTATTTACCGATTTCAACACAACTCCTTTTTTGAAAGTCGGTTAAAAAAGTAGCCTATGTTACTCCTTGGTTAATCCTCTACTTGTCTGTGAAAGTTCCGTCAAAATCGGTTCAGCCGTTCCGAAGATTAGCCCGTTCAAACAGACAGACAGACAGACAAAAATTTTAAAAACGTGTGATTCGGTTATGGTATCGTTCAAATAACCATATGAGCTTAATATGTGGTAGTTATTTCGAAATTACAGACAGACACTTCAATTTTATTTATTAGTATAGATTACGTTTTAAAATCTCATCTTAAAGGGACACGACTTCTAAAATCTATGGCAGGAGCCTCTATATCGACTTATTTGAAAAAAGATACCTGCTGTGTAATGTAGCACTTGTCGCTTTTGCTGCGTTGCTACGGTTCCGCTGCGAAGATGTGTTAGCAGCTTTATGTGGCCTGGATCTAAATATTATGAACACTTTCAAATTTACAAACATTTCAAAGGCGTCGTGAAAATATTCTTCATTGTGTTTTCACATTATTCGCTGTAGAAATGTGTAGATATCATGGCGCCGCTAGCTTCGTGTTGCTCGAGGCTTGTTTCTATAAGCTTCTTATTGATACTTACCTTTCATACCAGCGTATGCAGGAACGTGTGGCTTCTAAGGAGTCAATATTGACGTGTCGAGCGCTTCAGGAGTTTAATGTGTGACTTATGGCACTAGGCTGGTGGACAAAATTTCAGCCAAAACAGTTTAGTAGATGCGGCGTTATAGAGTAACTTTAGGAACAGACGACCGTGTGTGTATGTGTGAGTATTTATTTATTTATTTATAGAGTCACAAACATACAAACATACACACAAACTTTCGCCTTTATAATATTAGTGTGAAGTGTGATAGAAAATCAACGATCATCGTGAGACAATGAGACGTTCGGAAGCGGCACGCGCGCTCGTCGAGTCAGACTCGCGTCGCCCGCCTTCCGCTAGCGTGGGAGCGTCGAAACGAAAAATATGCAAATGCAATTTCTTTTAAAAGCTTTAATTATTCAAATTCTCGGTGCCTCTGTCACTGTAAACAGAATGTTTTAATTTATCATCAATTAGGTACCTACCTACTGTTAAAAAGTCATGTATTCTAATATCTCTCCAACTTGTCCTTTGACCCGAAGTAAGTGCCTACCTATACTGTATCTATATCTTTTTATATTTTTCCTTTTGTGATGTGACAAATAAATAAATAAAATGTGGCGTATAAAAAGTGAAAACAATTCATTGGTTTTCAGCATAGATGCTCGTGATATTAGCATACTGAATTTGTATCTCTCTAAGAGGATTAAATTGAGAATCTTCCTACAACCGTGAATAAAATTTATATTCACACGAGTAAGTATAGAGCTACTTCCTATATAATTTACTTTCATGAAGTATCCTTATTCTTCCCGTGTGATAATAATTCTGATAAACAAGTATAAATTAAAAATTTAAAAACCCCCGACGTTCGCCATTTTGTGGCGGCGGCCATCTTGAATTTGCATAGTGCTATTCTACTAGTCAAGCCCTTTCATTTGATACCCATATTAAGGGAGTTGTGAAATTATATGTAATCCGCCATTTTGTAGCGGCGGCCATCTTCATCATCAAACATAGCTAACAGAATAGAATAGAATAGAATAGAATAGAAAAGTTTTTTATTCAAATAAACTTTCACAAGTGCTTTTGAATCGTCGATTGAGTCTACCACAGGTTCGGAATGCAGTTCCAGCCGAGAAGAACCTGTAAGAAACTCGGCGGTTGCTCTTTTTAAAAATAACATTATAACAATTATTATTATTAATGTACATGATTGAAATGCCGTCTCGCGCATTGCTGGAACGAGTTAAATCCAAGCTTTTTTATCGTTTATATAATCTTCAGTTGTATAATAAGCTTTTTTTATGAGCATACTTTTAAGAAAGTTCTTAAACTTGTGTAAAGGCAAGTCTAAGACATATTTTTTATTCGGATAAACTTTTACAAGTGCTTTTGAATCGACAAATGAATCTACCACTGGTTCGGAATGGTGCTTACAATTCTACACGTTAAGAAGGGCAGACAAAAGTAGCCCCATTTCCGACGGCGGCACCCGTTCACGAGCATGACGCATGATCCAGCCATTGCTTCGCTCAACCATATTTGAGGGAACGTAACAACCCGCACCACACGACACCACCACAGAAATGTTTAAAGAGAGCGTGACATACTTAGGCTACCCATGATTAAAGCATCGAATTGAACACCAATAATCGAATACTCCTCAAGTTATAATAGCGTATAAAGCGAATAAATTAAATCCATGCTTTTTTATCATTTATATAATCTTCAATTGTATAATATGCTTTTTTCATGAGCACACTTTTAATAGAATTCTTAAACTTGTGTAAAGGCAAATCTAAGATTTGTTGTGGAATTTTGTTATAGAACATTACGCCCATTCCCACAAACAACACTCTCGACTAATTCACCTTTCAAACAAAAAAACCGCATTTAAATCGGTTCACCCGTTTGAGCGCTACAGGGGAACAGACAGACAGACACACACACACACAAACACAGACACGTGAAACTTATAACACCCCGTCGTTTTTGTGTCGGGGGTTAATAATTATTTAGAAAAGCATCTAAGGAAACGTAAGGATCACGTACATAGATCTATAGCTCTGCTACGGCGTGGTTGAAGGACGAACGCGTGATCCAATATCGGTAACCCTGACGATATCACTCGACGCATTGATTCAAAAAGGACGGGAGCCCTTTTTTCCCGCGTCAACCCGTAGTTCGCCGTATTCACTTTACTTTACTTACACAACGACCTCCCTGGCGCAGTGGTGAGCGCTATGATCTTAGAAGTGTGAGGCCCTGGTTCGGTTCGCGGCGACAATTTGGGATTTTACAATTTCTAAACCGTCTCTGGTCTGGTGTGGGGGGAGGCTTGAGCCGTAGCTGGTTATCACTCTAGCGGCAAATGTGTGTCGCGAAGCGATCTAGCGTTCCGGTACCATGTCGTTTAGAAACCGATCAAGGGGTACTTATGGGTTTATTTAAAAACTGCCATAGCTCTTCTAAGCAAGCCCGTTTTCATCCTAGACTACATCGTCACTTACCATCAGGTGAGATCGCAGTCAAGGGCTAACTTGTGTATGAATATAAAAAAAACTTGCCGCCGCTTATCACGAACCCCTAATGTGCTCTACAACTGAATCTCTACTAATATAAAATTATAAAAAATATGATCAGAAATGATCCATAGAGGAACCGGAGCAACTGCAGACAGCTCAATATGCTGAGAAGATCAAGCACATTACTGTAGAGCTGACATATTATATTGGGATCTCAAGGTTTTGTAATAGGAGCCTCCCACCTGAAAGCGCAGCCGTCCTCTAGCCGTCATAGTTAGCCATCTCACACAAAAGGCACAAGCTCGCGTTATGTGAAAATCTTTATAATCACAGATTTCCGTAAAGTAACGCATGCTTCTATTCAAGATCTATTTTACTTCAACAAAATGTACCGGAATTTTCTAGTTAAATACCTTTATGTCGGCTAAGTCGCAGCGGATCACATAATATATACGGCGGCATAAAGGTGAGCGGCAGAAAAGAAGAGCAAAAACTGCACTAAAAGGATCGTTAGTTCTTTTGTCTTCTTCAGCACTGAGTAAAGCTAAAGGTAAAGAAACAAAAATGTCGGGGATGTCTTTGTGAGAGTCAAATGGAGTCTGACACTCGCCGACACTGGTCGCGTCGCGTCGCTCTAGCTAATGGCGTGTTATGTTATGATTATAATACAAGATACTAGAATACTAGAATAGAATGATACTAGAATGGACTACTAACAACTAACATAACTTATATATAACGCTAACATAACATAACTAATATAAATTTAACATGTAAGCAGTAAAATTTGTTAAAACATTGGTTTTCTACTTAGGTCGTCGTCCTCATCATAGGTTTTTGTAAAGACTTCCTCCCGTCGCGGTCTTGTGCCTCTTGTATCTATTGGCTCTCTGGGACTCGTCTGATTCATGTCGTCGGTCCACTCCTGTCATACCAACACTGTTTTTTCTGGTGCTAGGTCGCCATTCTAGCGCCTTGATACTCAAACTTTTTTAAAAACTACAGCTTTGCAACCCGTTGGCACTGTCGGAACTGTGAGTAGGAGAGGTTATATTAATAAATAAATATTTACAGTTGGAAACGTATGATAAAGCTGTGATAGCCTAGTGGTTAGGACGACCGACTTCTAATCGGAGGTCATGGGTTCGATCCCGGGGCACGCACCTCTAACTTTTCGGAGTTATGTGCGTTTTAAGTATTTAAATATCACTCGCTTTAACGGTGAAGGAAAACATCTGCCATCAAGTCTGCCAATCCGCTTGGCCAGCGTGGTAGACTATGGCCAAAACCCTTCTCACTCTGAGAGGAGACCCGCGCTCTGTAGTGAGCCGGTAATGGATTGATCATGATGATGATGATGATGATGATGATGATGATGATGGAAACGTATGAAATAATAAATGTGAGTTATTTAAATATTAGCGATAACTTAAAACTGTTCCCATAAACAACGGCCAGTGGAAAAGGGAGGCAAGACATACATAATTAAACTTTGTCCGGAGCTTTTAAAAGATTGCATTTGCATATTTCTCATTTCGATGCCTCAAGTTTCCGCTAACGAATGGCGATACCCGGGCCGCGTCCGGGACGCTCGCCCGGCCGCCATTGCGCGCCGCGCCGGTCGCGACCCGGAATTATTGAAGGAATCTTCCTTATCTTAACTTTAAAAGTTATGTGCAATCGACAACTTTAGGCCACCCGCACATTAGTTACTATCGCATAAATTAGTTGCTCTCTTTTTGTGTCCTTTGTCCGACCGCTCAGTCGCTCGAGCAACTAAACTGCTCGTGCCACGGTCGCTCGCTTCAACATTCCGCAAGAAACTCCGAGTGGAAAGATCTGTCTGTTCCTAAAAACCCGTGGAGTGCAGAGGTCGATCGAGAACTGTTCCTATCCCCACTAATATTATAAATGCGAAAGTGTGTTTGTTTGTTGGTTTGACGTTCAATTACGCCGCGACAGAGCTACGGTTTGAGGTAACTTTTTGCATAGGTGTAGTTGAAAATGATCGAATTCCCCGCGCCCTGATGTGTGTGTCTGTGTGTGCGAAGTCATGTAAACACCGAAGGATATTTTCGCCAGATGGCGGCCCTGGCCCGGGGCACTGTCCGGTTGTGTGTAAGAGCTCTCCTCGTTGCACCGCGTGAGACAGTATTGTGGTCCGCAGCACCTCGCTGGCGCACAGCCAGCTGCAATCGAAGGCAATAATAAACTCGTCGCCTCACGTCGCGTCGCGCGGCTCGGAACCTAAGAGCATCTTACCAATAACTGGAAAAATAACATACGAGTCTTTTCAGATATATTAAACTGATATTTTGTTGCGTGGTTTGATTTGGCTATTTGTCTTATTTGATATCCGCTACTTATTGTTTTTAGATTTAATAGCGTCATATCATGTAGCTATTTAATGACGAAGTAATCGCACCCGATGAAGCAATCAAGTCAATTTCTAAAATGTCAGTTACTCTGTTTATCGCTAGGGCAGTCGTAGTGTTGCTTACTTTGGAATTTCATTTCCGTATTTTTCATGAGATTCTGGTCGACCTTTACCTACCAGCCGTAGATCGCAAAATGGCGTCAGCCTTGTAGTTTGCGTCGGAAAATCATTTACTTATTTATCTGTTTTACAAAAAATGAATGAAAAATTAAAATGATTTCTACTACGTCAAAGTAGCTATCTACGTCAAATTATGTCAAAGTTCAACATTAAGGCTCAGAGTAATAGGTCTATATGGGCTCAATACATTCCTTTGCAGTTAGGAAGGTCTTTCTGTTTTGTACGTCTGTGAGGTCTTTATTGTTTAAGACAGTTTTGTGCACAGGTTTTGTGTAATTAATCAGTGTAACCAGTATGAATTTTGGAATTGGATTCTCAGTTACTGTCATAAAATAAGCCACAGTTAATTTTGTATGTGATGTCGACGAGTATGAAGCGAAGCTTAATTAAACGGCTCTGTCAGTGAGCGCCGTGTGTAGAGGCTGTTGTGGAGGTGCGGAAGGACGCGCCTGTCACATCGCTGATAAATAATTATATAATTCGCCGTCACTAGTCAACACTATTACTTACTTCTCGACTTTATTCAACACAAATCCCATTCGTCCCAACCCGTCCCAAATTGCGGGTTGGACGTCGCCGTCTACGGCGTAGACGGACATAGACTACTTTTTATCCCGAGAAATTACAGAAAGAGTAGAGAGCTAGTTTAAAATATAATTCCGAAATAAAAATGTACCTAAGAGATAATTGAGAGCTGTTACCTACCACGTCGGCGTCTCGGCACTAACATGAAAAGACCACGTTGAAAAAAGATGAATATTAAGTTAGAGCGTATTAAGCAGTAGTTTGGCACGTGTATCCGGGCCCGGGGCTCGGGGCTCGGGGCAGGCGGGCGTGTTGGCTAATCCCCGAGCACGGCTCGGCGGCGCGCGAGCTAAGCCGCCGCTGCAGACGTGAACACACGCTGCACCGTGAATAAACCTACACGAAATTACTTCCGCTCGCTTTCAAATAAAGCTACTTCATACAAGCACACGACGACGTCAAGTATTTTATTTATTCATTGCGAACGCCGACAGGTTACGAAAAAAACTTACGTGCTAACTAATAATAATATTATAAGCACAGAATTATGTTATGTAGTAGATCTAACATGCTATATATGTATATCTCCAAAAACCATAACGTAAAGAAATAACGATTTTGCTAACAAAGAATAAATTAAATAAGTATAAGATAAAGAAAAGAATGACTAAAGAATTGAAAACAAATGAAAAATTTTAAAGAATGTGCTACACAAGGAAAATTGCATACGTATACTAGAGACATCGTCTTAACTATAATGAGTCAAAAGATAAACTTTTAATTTCTTTTTAAATCTAATAATAATTATTGTAAAAAGGCCGAAACCACCTGGCTGACACGTGTAAAGAAGATTACCGGACCTAATCATAGTAAAATAAGTTCCCTAGTCCGACCATCGAGAAACTGTTAAACGGGATGTTTTTATGTCTTCCAATAAACGGGTAAATGATGAATTATATTCCTGTCGGCCGTATATAGTTCCGTCCCGTTATCTCATGACCTAGTTATTGTTAGCAGTAAATATTTTTAACAGTTTTAATCAGTAAGTTCAGTTGGCACACTCAGTCGTACTTGCCAATGCCATGGGCGATACCTATCTCCTAAGTCCTATTTCGTTTTAATATTTGATGACGTAGGTAAAGTTGAACTCGCCATTCGTACTACAAGGATTGAACGTTCGATGGGAATGAATTTGCATTTGATGTCCGTTGTGCCTTCACGGCAGAGTGAGCTTAACAAATCCCTGCACGATGTACGTGCTACGAGTGAATACTATATACAGGCAGTAGATACCGTCGAGAGACCGCTGTCTAGGTAATCCTTCCGCAGCTTCGGCCGAGAGCGCAGCGTTGTTCCATCTCCTGCTGTCTGATTCAAATAATACATGCAGTAAGCCTTCATCACCTTAGCTATAAACTATATTAAAATTTATATATTTCATATAGAGTTGCTCACGATTTGTTTCGCATGACGGAGGTTTTTAAAATTTACTTTCATATTCATAATATTAGTATTAGTATGGATTATTGGGTTGCTTTTGTATTACGAATTTTGATTTTATCACGAATAGTTTTACCCATCGGATTTCGTAGCAACCCTTTTCAGGATTGTGTTATTTAATCCTTCAGTTTCATAATTAAGGAATAAATTGGAATTTATAGGGTTTCCGAGCACCCGGAGCTATTTGATCTTCGAGAAATCTGATGCTGAGATGTCTTCGCCCACATACTTTAATGTTTAAGATGTTCAATAATTGCTCCGATTCCCGCAACGTCCTGTCACTTAGGTCCGAGGTGACTGCAACGTACAACTTAAGCACCTCAAAGCAACATTAAATTGGTATATTCTAGGCATGCTCATCAATGCTTTCAGCTAGCCAAATTACAGATTTACCCACAGTAACATTCGCCAGGGTTCCGTCAAAAATATCGTCGGTACATTTCGTGATATGACTTCGTTTACACTATAAAAGTATTTCTGCTGTTGCGGCCTGGAAACGTACCTAGCAATGCAGGGTTCCTGTTAAAAACACTCTCAATTGGCCGAACCAGAAATCAAATCCGAGTCCATTCGCTTGCTGCTATATATGTACACCAAAGAAGTCATCAATGTTTAAAGTTTATACAAAAAGATTCAAGACTTGAAGACTTGAAACTTCTTTAATCAATCCAAAGTAAGTTTTTAATTATTTTTCGGGAAATAAAAATCACCTTTCTCGCGGTAAGGTATTCGTTTCTGAACTCCGACGTCATAATGACAGTAATCAGTGAAGTGCGCCCTGCCGCCCTCAGTGCGCGGCGCCGGCTGCTGTCAGCGGCGTCGCTTCGTTCCCAACTAACGCATCGCACAAATGCTTCAAATACCAACACGTTTTCACCTTTTCACCTAAAATGTTCGCTTTTTCGCCTGTCTCTTAAATACGTCCACGTAGAGACGATATTTTTGTTTCGAAGTTAATGTAAAAACAGCAAACCGCATCACACATATTATACTTGATACATATATACCTATCGCTATGTGATAATGTGTAAAAGTGGGTGGTGTGAAACAATTTAATCTTGTTTTCTAAAATATGGATAATAGCTTAATAGGTAATCTTGACTATTAGTAATAACGAGCGGATACCCGCGACTTCGTTCGCGTGGATATTGATTTTAATAATTCCGTGTGAATCATTTTGTTTTCCTAAGCTCCTTTGAGCTTATACCTTGCTAAAAACTGTAAAAAGTTCACTGGCGGATGTTTAGGTACATAAAAATGTAAACATCCACCAGTGAAAGTCCCATCAAAATCGGTCCAGCCTTTCAGAGATTAGCCAGTAGTCTTTAAAGTATCTACTTTCTAACAAAAAAAGAATGAATGAAATCGGACCACCCGTTAACGAATTACAGCTATGTACACATTTTGCCTTTCATCGCCTCTCCCAAGGGAACCGTGCTCAATTTCGGGATAAAAAGTATCCTATATGTTACTCCATAGTATGAACTTAAATCATGCCGAGTTTCATTTCAATCCATTCAGTAGTTTTTACGTGATGCGCGCACAAACATACAGACAAACAGATAAACAGACAAACAGACAAAAATTTCAAAAATACCTTTTTTACGTTCTATTACTTATCTCTAACATCCCCCAGTTATTATTTTGCAAAAATCTTCAATGTACAGATACGGCAATTCTACGATTTTATTATATGTATAGAAGATAGATATAGATAGATAGATAATACTTTGCTGAATGGCTAAAGATGTGTGGTCTGGCGTTATATCGTGATGAAAGATTTACATCCTTTCTGTTAATCAATTCCGGTCGCTTTTCTCAACTTTTTGCTTTAGTCTCATCAGCTGTTAGCAGTAGAATCAAATTCGAAGGTTTTGCCCAGCAATAAAAGCTTATAATAAACTATGCCTTCCCAATCCCACCATAAACACAACATCCCCTTGCACGTTAATACGGGTTTTGCTACAGTCTGAGGAGCTTGGCCACACTTTGACTATGAACTTTTTCGCACTCACATTAATTACGTTCAGGTTAATGAACCTGAACGTAATTAATTAATAATTAACCTCACGTACCTAACTTCCTTAGAATAGGTAGTTAAATAGACCAACTTACAGTCAATCAATGTAACAGTTCTCTGAATGGATCAAAACTTGTTACTGTGTAGTACGGGATCGCGTGGAGGATAACAGGAACATTATTAGGGGCAATTTCACGGGCCGATTGTCAAAGGCCCGCCCGGGGTGCCGGTGTGCCGGGGTGCCGGGGTGCCGGGGTGCCGGGGTGCCGGGGTGCCGGGGTGCCGGGGTGCCGGGGAGCAACGGTGACACGCGGGGGCTCACCGCTAATAGCTGCCCCAACTTCTAATTCAATAAGCGTTACGCGCGAACTACTAAAATTATGACATATTTTTATCGTCTGTACCGACCACTACCGAAACTGGCTACGTACATAGCACTACTATACTCAAAGTAAAGAGGTAACGTATATTAGATTTTACGAACTTCTGATCACGCTTTAAGAGGGTAGTATAGTGAGGAGATGTGGCAGGAGTAGGTATTTTCAAAAATGCTCCGTATTATGCGATTCAGGAGTTGCAAGTCCTGAGATTTCCCTACATTTCGCAGGCATGTACAAGAAGTACAGAAACTTATTTTTGTTTCAAAATATTGAAAGATAACGAAACTGTAAAAAAGTCTTAGCGCGTTCAATTTTACGTGGGAGCCTAGTCTTTACGAATAAATACACGAGTATGAACTGAGACGAAACTGAACTCGTAGACAAAAGCTACGCTTTTCTCGATTTAAGCTCCATGGTCGAAAAAATCCGTGACAAGTTCTTGGGTTATTTCAAACTATTTTAAAAAATTTTGCGTAAACTTATTTTACCTAGAAGCATTTTAGGTAAACTTATTACAACGTAGGTATCTATCAAAAAGCAATAGAAATTATTTTAGTTTGTTTACCTTTACAATATTCGGCGCGGATGCAACTAAGGAGCTGGCGTTCCTGCTCGGCCGCAACTTTCCTCTGCATCATTTTCAGTGTGACCAATACTTGCGATGTACTCACTTTCTTTCTACTTACATTCTCTTTAAAAGAAAGATTGAGTATTTGGAGTACGCTTGTTCGTCTTCATTTGATAACTATTTCTAGAAATATTGTATTAATGGACAAAAGATTACAGGGTTTTTTGGGTTTCATATCGTTCAATTTTCTTTTCGATTCTTATAACTCACATAGTTTAACTACAGTTCACGGTGGATGTTTTATTTGAATTAGTTTTATGGAGATCCTTCGCATCTAATTCACAGAAACATTAAACAACGATAAACATGTCGGCTCGTTGATATTGTAGTATGAATAATCGAGCATTGCGCCATTACGTCATTATAGGAGAGAGGGCGCAAGCGGGTTGACACATTCCGATCTGGGCTCTCGACGAGAGCGCTGCTTTGTTCGTGCGGTGTACTGTGTTATATAGGTTGTGTTGTACAAAGTAGGTGGTATCGTGCGATGTGTGTCGTGTAGATTAGATTGGTCGGAAGTGGTTCGGTTGCAGGGGAGGAGGAGACCGACCTAGGTAGGGGTAGAGTCAGTCAGTTAGTGTGTCAGTTAATGAGACGGCTTCTCAATTAGGCCCGTACCCATGTGACGCCCACAGCAAAGTAATTCGATCTACCTGATAATGAATAATGATAATACTAGAATAGCCTTCTGATGTCGTCTCTGGTCCATCCGCTGGTCATCACTGGCGACATCAGAAGTGGGATCTGAAGGGCAAATTGATGAGCCAGAGCCTTTAACTGCATTTGCGTTTGTCGGTCTCCTTCGTGGCACAAAAGCCTTGTAGAACCGGTGTTGTGTGCGCGACGCGGGTCGTTTTCATTTTGTTAAGATTTCGGTGCCGCGATTCTTCTCGTTAAAGAAAGTATTGCGAATAGGCTATCGGGTGTGCGTTATAATAAAATTGAATTACCTGTATTGAGAATTCAAGTGTTAATAGTACCTTGCAAATTTTATGTGAATTTTTAATTGATGGACACACCCACCTTACAAATTTTTGTTTCACGCTAAATTAGATGAGTTTTTGCGTTAAGTCGTGATATTTTAAAGGCAGGTTGTGCAATGACTGCGGATACTTTTTCTATTTCAAAGTGTAAAATAGTTTTCGGATATTGATACGGATATACCAGTAAACCGCGACTATTGTCATTGCTTAACGAAAACTCGGATTTCTCGATTAACGGATTACCGCGTTTAAGGGTCACAACCGGAAAACTTAAGATTAGTTTAGTTGAATCCTCGTAAACGGTTTAGCGTCATATGCACCGCCTTTGATTTACGGCAGGTGGTTCGTGATAAAATTAGCGAGATGTTATATGCGGGTAACCGACCCAAATGGAAATGTGAACTCAATTGTTCACCTTTTTCTAGGAATTTTTAGTTAATAAAAGCGTGACGGTACTGAGCGATTGTGTGTGGGTTTCCGAGAATTGATCGGCCACACTGTTACCGATTGTATCAGATTAAATTGCGCGTTTATGTGGTGTTAACTATAACTAGTGTTTAGATTAGGAACCGGGTTAGTTTCAGGGGCCTGGCAGGCCGCCTAAGTTTTTGAGGGCTTTTTGAAGTAGGGCTGGCGATCTCGGGTATACCGATTGCTGAGGATAATTAATAGTCGCTCGAGGACGATCGAATGTCAGGGTTGGCCGTGAAGGCTGGCGAGCTGTATGTCGATAACAACGGACAGCGCTAAGCTGATAACAAAAACCAACTAACAAAAAAAAAAACAAAAAAAAAAAAATCGTGATTAATTGAAAGTAAAGTTCTACAAATACTCGCAGAATAATTAAATACCCGCTATTGAGATGAGTGATTAGTTTGACAAATGGTTTTGGTTGCTAACCAAATTCTGTTGTCCAGGTACCTTCATCGATGTTCAAAAGTGAGCAAGTTCGAAACGTGGTTGTGATAAAGCCGTAAAGAGGTTGTAGTTCTTAAAATGGTTCATCAAGATGATGATATGATAAATGATAAATGGTTTACACGATTGGAACTAAAGAAATAGGATTGCGTTTACGGGAAGTAGTTTTTGAATTGAGATGATCATAAAATGATAAATGCTTTACACGATTGGAACTAAAGAAATAGGATTGCGTTTACGGGAAGTAGTTTTTGATCAGTTATGTTAGAAAGTTAGACGCCGCCGAGTTTCTTACTGGTTCTTCTCGCTAGGTTGCGGCATTCCGAACCAGTGGTAGATTCGTTTTAGTTTGAAACTGTAATTGTAAAAGTAACTTTAACCGTGATATTTGATTGAGGGTTTGCGATAGCAATTGCACCCTAATCAGATAAGTGTTGCCATTTTCGTGACTTGGCAGGGAAAATGACGAGTGCGTGTGTGATGTAGTTAATTAAATGGACTGGCCTATATGGGTCGACGTTCTTGAGCAGATTATGGGTTGACTGTTATATTATTTTGACTATGACGTTGACTTTGACCATGTGTTACAAGTGGGAAGGGCGCTGACTGGTTGGGTGTTATATTAAGTTCCTGAGTCTATCCTGGTAAGGAAGTGTCGTCCGGGCCAGACTCGAGGGAGTTGGTTGAAAGGACACACTCCTTCCAGATGTGTATTGCGATTGACAGCTGAAGTGATGACTGACAATTGACAGATTGAAGTACTGACTTGTTGGGTGTTATATTAAGTTCCTGAGTCTATCCTGGTAAGGAAGTGTCGTCCGGGCCAGACTCAAGGGAGTTGGTTGAAAGGACACACTCCTTCCAGATGGTATTGCGATTGACAGCTGAAGTGATAACTGACAATTGACAGATTGAAGTACTGACTTGTTGGGTGTTATATTAAGTTCCTGAGTCTATCCTGGTAAGGAGGTGTCGTCCGGGCCAGACTCAAGGGAGGTGGTTGAAGGGACACACTCCTTCCAGATGTGTATTGCGATTGACAGCTGAGGTGATGACTAGCAATTGACAGATGGTTGGGTTGGGTCTATTGTACGTCATCACATGAGGTGGTGGTTGGTTGATGCGATTGACAGCTGATGTAATGATTGACAATTGATGCATGACGGACGGAGGTGACCTAGAAGCGGTGAGGTGTCAGGGATGGGCGAGCGTATTTGGAGGTGTGCTTCACCTGTATTGTTCTTTGTAGACATCCTTGGACGCTGGCAGTCGCACGGGGACGTGCGAATGTCAGTATGGCCGTGTCGGCTCGTTGATATTGTAGTATGAATAATCGAGCATTGCGCCATTACGTCATTATAGGAGAGAGGGCGCAAGCGGGTTGACACATTCCGATCTGGGCTCTCGACGAGAGCGCTGCTTTGTTCGTGCGGTGTACTGTGTTATATAGGTTGTGTTGTACAAAGTAGGTGGTATCGTGCGATGTGTGTCGTGTAGATTAGATTGGTCGGAAGTGGTTCGGTTGCAGGGGAGGAGGAGACCGACCTAGGTAGGGGTAGAGTCAGTCAGTTAGTGTGTCAGTTAATGAGACGGCTTCTCAATTAGGCCCGTACCCATGTGACGCCCACAGCAAAGTAATTCGATCTACCTGATAATGAATAATGATAATACTAGAATAGCCTTCTGATGTCGTCTCTGGTCCATCCGCTGGTCATCACTGGCGACAAACATTTTACGCCACAATTCAAGTGCACAACATTGTTTTGTTCGCTAGAAGCGGAGTGTTCTGTTTATTCGTACAATCCTAGACATGACTACGGTTTAAATTAAAATAAAGCAGAGCACAATAACGCGTACCAATTTAAAAGATGGCTTTTCAAATGAGCCACAAAATGAGAGTCTTGAAACTAGAATTTCGAATGAAAATCTTTTAAACAGTTGAAGCGGAGTCGAAATAAAGCAAACTGGGAATTCAGGAAGCAAGATGAATAAACAAAGAGCAAATAGACACAAGTTGCAAGCGCGGCGCGGCGCGGCGCGGCGGCGCGCGGTGCGGGCGGCGCGGCGGTGCGGGCGGCGCGGCGGAGCGACGAGCAGCGAAAGTAAAATCACGGTGGAGGCGGAGGGCACGCGCTCGCGGCGCTTTGGAAACGCGCCACTCCGTGCTGCAAGCGCTGCAGAGGTTCACGCGCCAGTGTGTTGCTTTCAGGCTATGCGGGATACGATAGCATTTAAGTTTCAGTTTGATTTAAAAAAAAAATTGAAAAAATGAAAAATTGAAAAATTGAAAAATTGAAAAAATTGCAACAGAATACTGAAAGGCGGTATATTGTATTAATGAAGATTTCGTTAGTCTTTTACGGACAAATAAACGTTTAAAACAAATATTTGAAGTGTGTAATAAAATGTATCATCGCGAATCAAATCAGCAATGTATCGATCACATGCGAACTCGCCGAGTGGGATCCATCGTCTGCAAGCGAGTTTTTGAATTTTTCCACAAATTTCAGTTTATTTACAGTTTGCGCGCCGCCCGCTGCCCGCCGTCACCGTTCCGAATTTGCAATTGACGTCGCACGCTCCCTGTACATCTGCAGGTTATTGAAGCTTAAGTGCAATCTCACACTTGCAGATGTCAGCTCTAAAACATAATATTTACTTCGTGCAGGATAGGAGTAACCGAGTAACGTTGCATAAAGTATACCTAATGCGTTCTGGATGCTGTTGGGACTGGGATGTTCGCCGAGGCGCGTGTACACTGCTTTTACTCTACTTACTATGTTCAAGCGGAACACGTTCCTGTTGCGCAGAGTCCGGGCGAGCTCCGATAGGGCATTTTCTCACAGATTCGACCATCAATACTTTAACCACTGTCGTCATGTTCATGTTCGTCTTAAGTTGTTTTAAGATTTAGTTGTACTAACAATTTTTTTTTCCTATATTGTTTCAATAGTATTTTTAGTATTGTCATCGGGGTATGCGCAGGGGGGGCGGTCTGTCAGTCCGTGCGTCCGTCCGTCACCAGGCTGTATCTCATGAACCGCGATAGTTAGACAGTTGAAATTTTCACAGATGATGTATTTCTGTTATAACAACAAATACTAAAAATTAGAATAGGTAAAATAAATATTTATCCCATACAACAAACGTGATTTTTTTGCCATTTTTATAGATATAAATAGTACGGAAGTCGGAACCCTTCGTGCGCGAGTCTGACTCGCACTTGGCTAGTTTTCTTAATTAAAATAACGCTTCTAATTTCTACATCCATAAACAAGTTGTGAATTGCCGGCGAGGATAAACTAAATAGACGTACCTGCTATACGTAAACCGCCAGATCTTTGCTGTCGTTACTAACCGTGAGATATGAGGCTTCTCGCCGCGCAGCGTCTCCGAGGCGCGTCGAGGCGCGTCGAGGTGAGGCGAGGCGAGCTCGGCTTCAGCTTTGATCTAGGGGGGGGGAGGGGAGGGAGTACATCGTTTTCACACAATCACTGTATGAAATCAGTGATTGTGCGGGAAGCGATCAAACAAACGATATATCATAAATACTCATCGAATATATCTAATACTCATTACATAGGATATATAAGCTTCTTGACTCATTACTAACGAGTATAGAACAAATAGGTATTGCAAGTAACACTTACAGTTTTGAAAAAGAGCTGTTTCTCACCGGCTCTTCTCAGCAAAACATAACAAGCAATTTTTTGAACTTTGAACCATAGTAATATTGTAGTCTTTGGTTTGAACCGATGGTAGACTTACTTAAAAAGCCGCAAAGGCAAACTCAAACGCTCTAGAAATAAGAAAATTTCACTGTCTTGTACCCATTGACCTAATTCTAAACCGTATTAAACAATAGATTTCCAGTACCATTCATCGAAGGCCATAATGAGCAGTCGAAAGGATGCGAATCGTGGAATTACACAAAGGAGGAAAGAGCTTTTTATGTATTGTAACCCAGCTAATATGTACGTATACTGTTATATACCGATATACGTACTTGGATACTGAACCGTTGACGTTGCTTGAATTAAATTCCTGAATTCCGGGTGAATACTAAGAGCTTGTACACACGTATCTGCCACTGAGTTGGTGACGTCGTAGCTCTTGCCAGTGTACAAGTACGTACGTGCGTACAAGTGTACGTTTCAGCTCACTTTGGAACCCCGAATTATTCCTCTTGACTTAATCCTTGGTATCCTAATAATATATCTACTTAATTAATTATTAATCCTTGATCTGCCCATTCTATTCTCCCAGCTAGCTATTAGGTAATAATAATAATTATGTCGGTGCTCCTTGCACTGTCAATATCAGGAAACCAATTTTGAAATTTTTCTTACAAAGTATTATTTATTTGCTACCAATTTTCTATTTAAGCGTGATGCGAAATCGTCCGTCCGTTGAAGACGAATGATTAATAAGCATGCTTCTAGAAGCTCAAATCAGTGAGATTTGGTTCTTTGTGACCGTCTACTTCGTTATTACTTCCTATGTTGAACGGATTTGTAGGAATGTGTGTAAAAAGCTATAGAGATTATACGACGTAGGTCACGCGTCCTTTGTACAAAGTCCAACTATGTCTCAATGATGGAACTATCTGCGTCGCCTCGGAAATCTACATTTATTTAAAAACGTTAAGAGTTTAAAGTTCTCCACGCTTTGGAATATCACGCTACTGTAATAGCTCTCGAGAGGAAAGGAATGTGAGCAGTGTACATATAACGTCTTACAATGAATAAAACTTTCATTTAAAATCGTAAGCTAAAAGATTCTGCATTCTGATTCACTACAAATATGTGATAGTACTGTTTGACGTTTTAAAATAGTCCGGTAATAACTTTTATGCCTTGTTTTCGCCAACTAAGTAAAAAGCACCATGTATGTCTAGTTTAGCTATCGTTAGGCAATATTATAGTTAACAAGAAATTAAGATACGATATACATTTTGAGGAAAGTGCGATTTTCTGTTCTTAACTCGTATTTTCAATTTCAGTTTCATATTCCATTTAAAATAACCGAGCTACGTGATCTGTGCGCGGCAGGAGGACATTATATTATAATATCTAAAAGTGGTGAAAAGAAGACATTTTCAGACGCAAAAGTATTCCCGCATTTTAGTCGGAGCCCGGAGGCAGTCAGTAAAGCAGACGGGGCGGCGCGCGGCGGGCAGGCGGAAGTGCTGTCGGATTTGTGTCGATACCCGCAACCGCATCACAGCAAAATGCTGTCCAAACATTCCGAACATGCTGACGCCCCGGCCGCTGAAAAAAATAGAATCATGAATGGAAACATTATCCAATAGCAGTTATTAAAGCTCTAAAGTAGAGATTGAAAGTGTAAAGAGTTGATAAACACACTGTTGCACTTTAAACTGTTGCGTCGAAGTAGACAAAGTGCATTATCGCTTCCTCTGTATGCGTTTATTCCGAGGAAATTAAGTACGCCAGTTTCATTACACTAGTCCTTAAGTCTTGACCTCGCCCGTCTTACAGAGCACTAAAACCTAGATAATTGTGTGCCCTGATCAACCAGTTGAACCGGAATTTTTAACAATCAGAGGTGGAACAATTTTTCAGATATTATCATGTCAATATCGTCGAAAAGAAAAGCTGCTTTTGTCACCAAGTGCGCAAAGAATTAATATCGAGTTTTTTACGACGCATTCTGTTGCAATCTACTTAGTTGCGGGTTTAAGCGAATAAAGCGTAAGAAAGCACAGAGGGTGAGAGGTTAGAGTTCGTATACCTGGGCGATACTTTGCCTGCGAGCCGAATGTACAATTCAATAACCTCGCGCAGATCATATTCCGGCGGCGATTTTTAAACATGATAGATGGCCAGTTGCGTGTTTTTTTGTTTCAAACTCATGTCAGAACTTCGAAATGCTCCGGAATTGCTCGTGCGCCTGTATTTTTAATCCCCGACGCAAAAACGACGGGTAAGTATGTTATAAGTTTGACGTGTATGTGTGTGTGTGTGTGTGTGTGTGTATGTCTGTTCCCCTGTAGCGCTCAAACGGGAGAACCGATTTGAATGCGGTTTTTTTTGTTTGAAAGGTGAATTAGTCGAGAGTGTTGTTTGATGAAAATCGATCCAAGATGGCCGCCGCTACGAAATGGCGGATTACATATTTTTCACAACTCCCTTAATATGGGTATCAAATGAAAGGACGTGTTGACTAGTAGAATAGCACTATGCAAATCCAAGATGGCTGCCGCTACAAAATGGCGAATGTCGGAGGTTTGTTAAATTTTTAATTTATACTTGTTACTCAATGATTGAATAAGTGATTTAGGAGCAAACAGTGGCTAAAGTTCGAAATAATGTGTACCTATCTGGTCCAGAACATGAGAAAATGAAGTTGTATACTTATCTGCATTACTCTGTCTGAGAATTCGCAAAATATGTTAAAGAAGAGAACTAGCTCGGTGATAATATATTAGAGATGCTAATAAGCAAAGTTGCAGCACGTTTGCTTTTTGCTCAGCGTGGGGCTCGAGGCTTCAAGCTGCAGTAATAAGCAATAGAACACAATGGCCGACCCTCTTCCGATGCGCTTAGTTCACCGCCCTAGGAGAATTCGTTAATGTGCAAAATTATGTAACCTCATCCATACTTCTATATTAATGAATATTTTTAATCCAAAACTGTATCCCTCTGTTTCTTCTTAATGCCTCAACTACTTAGGTGATGTCAACGAAATTTTACACACATCCAATCACTACCTGAAAAAGCATACTTTTTATCTCGAAATAATTAAAATTCTTCAAAAATAACCTAAATTCAAGAGTAGGTACCAAATACTTACTGAAAATATCCTTTTCTCCATTTAAATACAAATAAAATACACTCGTAGGTTTTAGGCGCAGTATGAGAAGGTCGTGGAACAAGCTAGAGGAAGCTGCGGTCCTCGCGCGTGGGAACTTGTGATAGAACACCCACATTGATAGGTATTTTCTAATCACACAGACGCATATAAACCCTGGGAACTAACAATCTACGTTCGTGATTCCCATAAGTTATATGTATATCATGCGTTCGTCTAGTAGAATGCTTATGAATTTTACAGAAAACACGCAATGTATTTAGACAAACGTGTAAATAAGATACCGCAGCTAAGCAGTCTTTTAGACAGAAAAAGAGAACACAAAAATGCAGAAGCATTATTGTGAGTTGTGACAGTGTCCGGTCCCGCCAGGTCCCAGTTGCGACTTCCCTATTATTTTGGTGTAATTTTGTCTAATTGCCATTTAATGGGCGCATAAATCAGAGCAACCAGCGGAGTGGCCAGCAACTCGCAACTCAAGGTTTGTGTCCAGGGCACCGGCAACGCCCCCGGGGCTATGTACTGCTCCTATGATCATCATCTCAAGTTTCTTTGTCTTTTCTTTTTACTCGACTGCGGGAGGTTATGACATGTTTGGCAGTGCATGTACGACTATGTACGAGTTTATGGGTTCTCTCATACTTGCCAAACTACTCCTTAGATTTCCTTAGAGGAGGCTGCGTTTGCGTTTCATAGGCATTCCAAAAAACAATCTAAAACGTCGTAGGCCCAACACCATCCGTTGGCCCACAGTAAGGAGCCATCTGAACTTCCGAGTATGACCATCAATGACTTCTAAAGCTCGTCGCAATAATTAAATTAAATAAAAACTAAACAAACCAAATTAGTGTAAATGATATAACTGTGAAAGGGTTAGCACTGTTTTTTTTACCCGACTGGGTATATGTGTTTCACCTGTGTGTATGTATGTCCATTCCTATGTCCGCTTGTAACTAATCAACGGCTCAACGGATTTTGATAAATGATACGTCATTAGATTTGTCTCAATGACGCGAGTGTTATAGGGTAAATTTAAAAAAAAAATCAAAATGGCGGACTTTATGCGCTTTAATGTGCGAGCTGAAAAAAATTTTTTTCTTCAAGACCCTCGAGTGGGGTATCAAAATAAAGGGATTCAAAAGGCAAATACGAAAATGTATAAATTTATATATTTGGAAACAATTTGGAGTGATAAATCGTAGAAAATGATCGTTTCATATGTCAGTTCGTAACTACTTAACGGCTCAACCTATTTTGATAAATTATACGTCATTAGATTTGTCTTGACGGCGAAAATGTTACTGGGTACATAAAATTCATAAAAAATCAAAATGGCGAATGTTATGCACTTTAATGTGCGGGCTGAAAAAAATTTTTTTCTTCAAGACCCTCGAGTGGGGTATCTAAATAAAGGGCTTTAAAAGGCGAGTACGAAAATGTATACAATCTATATGTTTTAAATCAATTTGCAGTGACAAATCATGAAAAACAAAATAAATAACAACTACACTGTAAGTGGTACGGTGGTAGTTTATTAATTTTTTAGTTCGTTTTTTAGCATGGCAGTCGGGTTTTTTAAATTTTTAAATTATAGCTTGTTAAACCTGTCAATTTAATTAATGTTAGGGATTGTGCACAAGAGAACGTACTTTACAGTAACATTAACTTAGTGCTTAGATTATTCATTTCCTGCCCTCCCCCCTTGATCCCCTGACCCCTCTCCTTCACGCGCAAAACCTCGCAGCGCTGTTACCAACGACCTTAATTGTTCTCAGTGTTTCAGCGTGTCAGAGCCAGCACCCCCCAATTTGTAGGAAGACTTGCGCCATTTAGCTCGCACTAGAGATGTTCTACATTAATACATTGAAGAGCTCTCGTTTTCTATCCATTTGTAAGGTTTGGAAAATATTTAATTAGGTACATCGATCTAACCTTGTACGGTAAATGAAGACCCTAATAAAAACTATAAAGTAGACAAAGTCAAATTACGGTTAAATTTAAATTACTCCAAGAATACCTTCATTATTCCGACTTTCCGAATATTTTATAATACAATATTATTTTGCTAAAAAGTTTTTCTAATTAAAGTGATGCTTGTGTGATTGCTGGCAGAAATAAGGTGTCTTTGCATGCTTTTATTTCTGTTTTAAGTTGTGGTATATGATATATTTTGCTAGCTTATACACGAGCCTGTGTCCTAATAATAACATAGGTGGAAGCGCCGCGTCGCTTCGGTTAATTCCATATTTTATGGCGTCATATTTCCACCGGCGCGTCGGGGCGGGCGCGAGGGGCGCGGAAAGAATGGCGGGTCATTAAGAGCCACTTTGCGCGAGCAAATTGTTTTACATTACATTCGGTGTCTAACGTTTTATACGAGCCTCGAGAACGCGCTACATACAACTAATGCTACCGACACAGAGAAATCTTAGGAGAGAGAGAACTCAATAGTTCAACAAATCACTTTTTACATGTACAAGAATTGATGTAGGTACATTTATTTTTTTACCTACGCGTCTACTGCCGGATATAGGTCTCCTACAAGGATCGCCACAGACATGATGTTGTGCAGTTTATATGCAGCGGCTGTCAGGGACTCCATTGTCCGTCCATTTAGTGAGCACTTTGGGATCCCAACATCTAACGTTTGTTCGAGCAATGTGCGACACTTTTTACATACTTAATCACTTTTTTGACAAGGCATCTTCGAGTAAGGGACTTAACTATTTTACTAACTTCGATGAAAGCCACAAGTTTCCTATTTCAAATCTATATGCAATTGTGGTAAAAACTTAACCAACGAAATAAAATTCATATTATTGACTGCACAGGATCTGCTGAAGTCTGCAGATTGTTCGGTAATAACAGTATCCCTACCCTGTCACAGACAACATTACTCGCCGTATTATTGTATATCTACATCATGTCGCTAACATCTCCTCGGAACTGCCTCGGTACTAGGTTCGAGTCCTGGGACGGGGCAAAAGAAATTAACTGAGTTTTTCTATCAATAAATTCTCAGCAGCAGTCCGGAGTTAGAAAGTTGTCAGTGTTAGAGACACCCCCGCACTTCGGAAAGCCTTTAAAGCCATCGGTCCTGCGCCTGATAATTCTCTGGTCGAGAATGAGAGTGAAGGAACACAGAGTGCACCTGTGTTTGCGCACACACTTAATAGTGTCCGCCTACGTTGATATTGGCCGCCGTGGCTTGAATTCTATTGGGAGGACATTAGTGTACACTTACCACCAACTTATCCGTTCAGTTGACAGCGTCGCTAGTAGAGAATTTGGTATTGCTAATCAAGAAATTCCCTCACGAAAAAATGGAATTAAAATTCTTTCAACATAGTGAAGAAACACGAGAGCACTCACACTATAACAGAAACTGACAGCGGAATGACGTTCTTAAAATGTCGGCTGACACAGCTCTACTTCCAATTTTGGCCATCTGAACAGATAAGTTGGTGGCACTGTTAGTGTCGCGTCGTGTGCGGTGCGCGACACGGCAGGGCACTGCTGCGTCGTGCACGCACGCTGACGCGCCGTTGTCGTGCCGCAGTGCCGTCGGCGCGCATCCTGGGCGGGCCCGACCTGCACGTGGACATCGGCTCCACCATCAACCTCACCTGCCTCATCCAGTTCAGCCCCGAGCCGCCCGCCTACATCTTCTGGTACCACGAGGACGAGGTGAGCGGACGCAAAGTAATTATTCCATTTCATTACTACCTCTACAAAGATTACTAGCTATAACTCGGTGGCGCGTGCGCGTCAGGCAGTTGCACTTCACCACCGAAAACAAGCAAAGCGGGTTGCATTTTTGTGTTTAACTGCCTCACACGCAACCCACTATTACCCCGGTGCCACACACGACAAACTTGAACACAGGTTTGCTTCCCGGTGACAAACTTTGCAAATATGCACGATTCATTAAAATTTGAACTTTAAAGATTAAATTTCAAAGTTAAAAGTTTAAACGCTTTAATGTGCGGTCGGAAAACCGATACCGAATGGCAAAGTGCAAATGTGTGTTCAAACTTTCAAGAAATATCGAAGACGTCGTCGCGTCATGTGTTCAAACAAGTATTCAAATAAGTGTTCAAATGTTTGTGCTGTGTGGCTTTGGGTTTATTATAAGCCGCGATCAGTTGATCAGCGCTATAAGTTATAATATACTGGGTGTGAACGATGAGTGTGCTCAAGCGATTGTTCGCTCGATATAAGAGATAATATCTCAAAACTTCTAATTTGTGCGAAACGTGTGGTTTCAGTACATATTCATAACAATAATTTTAACATAAGCTGAATGAATTTCAAACTTTTGTAGCTCCCGTACATTTAATACCATGTATTTCATTCACCAGGCGATATAGATTTAACACCAGTGCTCAGTATTTTGCCTGTCTATTACCATAATTTTCGTCTTCGAATTATTGATAGACAGACCCAAGTCCTTGCTGATCAGTTGCATTCTTCCCAGTAGTGTTACAATTTCAGCTTTGTCTGCGGCCAGAATCGTTGTATCGTCAGCATAGCGGAGGTTATTTATTTTCGCTCCACCAATGCGTACGCCTCCCTGGCATTGGTCATATATTTGCCTCATGATATATTCGCCATACGCATTAAATAAAATGGGCGAAAGAATGTAGCCTTGACGCACACCCTTTTCAAATTTGAATGGATGCGACATCATTTCATCGATTCTGACAACTCCTTGGCTTTTACAGTACAGAGTTTGTACCAACGCTATAAGATGTTTTGGCACGCCTAGTTTTCCTAACACTCTTCATAAGGAATTCCAGTTGACGCAGTCGAACGCCTTGCTATAGTCAACAAAACACATGATAACAGGCGTATTGTATTCATATGACAGATCTTTCTCAATGATCTGTCTTACATTTAAAATTTGTTCACGCGCACCCTTTCCTTTGACAAAACCCGCCTGCTCCTGCGGGATTTGCCAGTCCAAGTATCGGATACGTTTGTTGAGAATGTGGAGCAGAATTTTGCTTGCGTATGAAATAAGGGCTAGAGTGCGGTAATTATCACATAGTTTTGTGGAACCCTTTTTGTGAAGAGGTAGTATGATTGAATCTGTCCAGTCCTTCGGCCATTCGCCGGTAGTCCACACTTTGTTGCAGATTATGTGGAGTGCATTCACACCAGTGTCCAGTTATAGTATCGGGGCCTGGGGCTTTCCTCATCTTGAGTAGCTCAAGAGCGGCACACACTTCAGAGCGCAGTATGTTGAGCTCCATGTTTAGGTTATTCCAGACAGGCAGGGGTCTCGCCATGTTCTCGGGTGTCCTGCATCTGTACAGCTCTTCGCAATAGCTGCGCCATCTGTCAGCGACCTCCTCTAGCTGGTGTAGAAGTGTGCCATTTTTGTCATTAATTGTCCAGGTTTTTGGTTGAAACTTTCTGGTTAGTAAGCGGACTTTCACAAATAGGTCCTTCGATTGGTACTTAAAGGAGTGTTCTTCAATTTCCGCACAGATTCCTTCTATGTATTTGTCTTTTTTTAGCCTGCAGCATTCATCAATCGCCTTGCTTAGCTTTTCATACTCCTTCCTTGTCTTGTATACATACATATAGACTGCTAAACCCTTCCTTTTGGCTTTGCCGTAGTCGGGTAAAAATAATGTCTGAGCACACTTAATGTTTCCACCTGTACAGCTCGTAGCCATGGCATAATTTAGCTGCCCCGGTTTAGTGGTTAACTCGTTCGGCTGCAGAACGGGAGACTCTGGGTTCGAGCCCCGGGTCGAGATAAAATTGTTATGCGAATCCATTGTTTACTGTGTTTTAAAAGTAAACTGTTTGAAACCCAGGAGAGGCCAAATTATGCGGCATCGGGCTCAAAGTTGCGGTAGCTCTCGTTCAGAGCAGTGAAACGTGCCCTATCTCGCAAACACAAACTTTCTTATTAAATAAAAAACCCGCAGTTACTCGACCGAGGAGTTCGCAAGTTAAATTAAATTCGAGAACTTGTAGGGACGCACCTATAAATTGAGAGTGCGGTGAAATTGTTAATGAAGCTCGTAAACAGCGGCGGCGCGAGCTCCGACACGCGCGAGCGACGCGAGGGACGCGTCGAGTCCGTTCATTTTCGAGACTTCATCGAGAATGAACTATCTAAACACCAACAGTTCATCGTTCACAGGCGCTGTGCCATAGCAAATATCGTATCATGCATCGTTCATCGCAAAAATGAACGAAGAACGGGGCACCGTCTAATTTGGGCTTTACAGTGTGTGGTCCTACAGACCTAGTCCAGTGAACCTGGTTACAGGCGCGCCAGCAGAAAGAAAGAAAGAAAGAAAAAATGTTTATTAAAGTGCTGTGCCACACATTACAATAAGTAAATCAACACACGTGCAGTCAATGCAGCACAGCGCATTGACTGCACGTGACGTCAAAATGAAACAACTTGAATTTTCATTAACACATTGTGACTCAAACATTGTCGACTATAAATTGTGATAAATTAGGATTAGGATTAAGAAACGTTAAATTTGGCTCGCAGTACATGCAGTGGGGCGCTTAGAATCAGCACAGCAATCAGCTGTCATGTTGTTGGCTCTGCAGCCTGTCGGCGTGCTTGTGTCGACAGAGGTCAGTGCCTGGCAGGCTGAGGCGCTGACTGCTTCTGACTGAAGTGAACTTTCAGAACATCTTTTCTTACAGTCACAAAGACTTTAATCTGCAATTAACAATTTTTATTAAGATTTTAACACGTAGATATTTCCTGACCAGTGATTATTATGGTCCTAATACTGGATGGATATGGTCCTATAGATACCTGACTACATATAGTTAGGTACCTGTGTAGCTTTCAAAGGTTAATACAATAATGAATCTCGGTGTTGGCGACGACACGCGCTGTATTCATTCAAAACGTGTCGCGCAAATCAGTAGTTCTCCCGTGAATGGCGTACTTCATTAGTATTATACAAATTCAAATGTCGCGGAGCATCCGCGTCCTCCGCTGCGCGAGAACAGAGCGCGCGTATTGTACACGCGGCGACAAGCGCACGAGGCGCCAATCAACGAGCAATCAGCAGCCAGCAGCAATTAGCGTCAATGGCAAAGTTGTCATGAATGCGGCATCAATCGGAACTTCGAGTGATTCAGCTACTTATCTGGCTCTATTTGCGAGTTTATGTGCCCCTATGCTACGAAAATTCCATTTGAAATGTAGCTCTTTGCGCTGCGCGCTGCGACCTGCATTGATTTGAGTTATTCAAAGGATGTCGCTACATAGGGCTGATTTCCTCGTACGCTGATGTCAGTCGCGTACGTACTCACGTACGAAATCATAGACGCGTCACAAATTGAAGATGTGAAGATCGTGCAAGCGCAGTTAACGATATTCATTAAAACAATTTCACCAAAGTTTCAAATTTATCAGTTTTTTTAACCCCCGACGCAAAAACGACGGGGGTTATAAGTTTGACGTGTCTGTGTGTGTGTATGTGTGTGTGTGTGTGTGTGTCTGTGTCTGTCAGTTCCCCTGTGGCGCTCAAACGGGTGGACCGATTTGAATGGGGTTTCCTTTGTTTGAAAGGTGATTTAGTCGAGAGTGTTGTTAGCTATGTTTGAAGAAAATAGGTCCAAGATGGCCGCCGCTACAAAATGGCGGATATCATATTTTTTCACAACTACCTTAATATGAGTATCAAATGAAAGGGCTTGACTAGTAGAATAGCACTATTGCAAATCCAAGATGGCCGCTGCCACAAAATGGCGATTGTCGGGGGTTCTTTATTTCTAATTTATTTAATTATAAGCTCTGAGGTCCTCGAGTGAATGAGTGCAGAATTTTGTATAGGAAATATTTTAAGTTTGGGCACGTTTTACTATTTTTAATTAAAATAAGCATTTTAATTTTATCTACAGGTTAAATTTAAAAATAATACAATCTAAAGTCAAAAACATAACATGTACAAAAAATGCAAGCCTCGCAACGCAGTGTTTTTACCGCAAAATGTTGTGAGATTTAGTGTTAAACCAAGTCTTCTAATTTATTCAGTACATATCTATGTGAGCATCTATCCAATAACTTGATCATAAATTAAATTATTATTTATTACCTAATTACAAGTGCGAGTCTAATTAGCTAACTAACAACAATGACCGTATCAATATTAGACCTCGTTTCTTTAATAGATAAAATGACTTGGCAATCGCAATAAAATATCACTTGCTTTAACGGTGAAGGAAAACATCGCGAAGAAATCTGCATGCCTGAGAGTTCTCCATAATGTTCACAAAGGTGTGAGAATTCTATCGTGCATTTGACCAGTGTGGTGGACTACGGCAAACCCTAGGCATTCTGAGAGGAGACCCGTGCCCTGTGGTGGACCGCGGTAATGGGTTGATAATGATGTTAGAAGAATGTTTGATTGTAGCTCAAAATAAAATAGCTAGAATACTGACTGGTCGGTAGTGCTTTTCGCAAAGGTGGTAATTGGTTGCATCTAAAGTCAGAAGATATTATTTAAGAACAAGAATTATTAATTATCATATAAATGAAGCCGAGTTTTTACATTCAGGCTATCTGCAACTCTGACAGTTAGGCCCGTTATTCACAAGGCGTCGATGGGTGGAGAGGAGATATGTGAGCGGCGTGTAGCGAACCACGCGAGTGACAGCACTTTTGTATGATCACGTTAAACTGTTCGTTTCGCTTTCCACTGCGGTGGAAACGGCCCGCCCGCTGCGCCACTCTCCTCCTCTCTTCTCCGCACATGTCCGCTTCGGCGGATAGCGGGCCTCGCGGCTCACACGCTCGCTGATGAGCGCGGTGTCGGGTGTATGAATGTGCGCGGCGTGTGTATGAAGCAGGTGATATCGTACGACTCGTCGCGCGGCGGCGTGTCCGTGGTGACGGAGAAGGGCGCGGCCACCACGTCGTACCTGCTGGTGCAGGACGCCACGCCCGCCGACTCCGGCCGCTACTCGTGCGCGCCCTCCAACGCCGAGCTCGCCGCCGTGCGCGTGCACGTGCTCAACGGTACGGCCCGACCCGCTCCTCTCTCACAGGCCGGTCCGCGGCGCGAGCGAGCTCCACGAGACCGACTCGTGAGTACGTAGACCGACAAGAACTACGCTGCAAGAGCGCACCGCGAGCGAGACCCGCGGCGCGGTCGGACGCCCGCACTCGGACATCGCGTCGCGAGCGCTATAGCGAGCAGCTCAGTTGGCAGCTCGTAACACAGGTACAACAACACAGATTATAAACAAAATAGAATCTCAAATACGAATTATTACAAGTAATGTACGATAAAAGTACACATGTTCAGGATAACTTGTAAATGTAAGTTGGTGGTGTGTGTGCGCAGGCGAGCGGCCGGCGGCGATGCAGACGGGCTCGGCGGGGCTGTCGGACAGCCGGCGCGCCGTGCTGGCGCTGTTGGCGGCGGCCGCGCTGCACGCGCGCCTGCGCGCCGCGCTGCTCGCCAGCTGATGCGCCGGCGCGCGCGGCGCCTAGCGCGCTGCGACCGCTCCGCCGACGTTTCATCCGAACAAAACTTAGTTTTCGATTAATTAAGTACCGATTCATTCGTGAGTGACACTCTCGAGTTTTTGAAATACGAATACCGGCAGAACATACAAACATACACACATTCTAATGTACTCACGGTGAGATCTTAATAGAACGTACCTACTCTGACTATACTCAGAGTCGAGACAGAGTTAAAACTAGACAAATTTACGTGGGACATGTTAATGTCACGTTGTAAATCTATCTTGAATCTGAGTTATCTCATAAGTATTGATCTCAGGCTTAGTCTGGCATGAACCTCGCACTTCAGTTAACTCTATGTCATTAAAAGCTAAGAATTTGTAATAAGTAAATAGGGAGTTAAAAATTACTTAGTAGGTATTCTATTTTCTAATGTTTGTCACGATGATGATGTCATTTCAGGGTATGCTGTTGATTACGAAGTGAATCATTTTTTATACAATAGAGTGAATTATTTAACACTAATTTTTTTTAACTATAGGTAAATGTGAAAAATGGTTGTCGGAAATGATGACAAATTCCAATAAACATCTAATAAACCTTAAACGGCTCGACATCTTTCAAAATTTTGTGATTAATTACGTATTTATAAAACAGAACAGACGCATGTTCTGCCGCTATTTATATTGAAGTACCTAATAAATAAGATTTTTACGAGCGAGCATCGTACCTACGAGTGTATGTTTGTCACAATAATGTGCGTCCCACGCCCGCGGCCCGCGGCCCGCGGCCCGCTCTCTGAACGCCGCGCCGCCGCCTCGGCGCCGCCCGTCTGCACTGTCCTGCAACGAAATTCTTTCATGGTCTCTTAAAACATGTTTTTAAATTTTCAAAATGAAAACTGAGGGCGGGCCGTGACTCGCGGCTGACTTCACATTAATATTAAAGTCACTCGCTCCCGTACACTGTAAATACAATTTTGTAATAAGTAACGAGTTTGTATTTATACCGATCGTAGTAAACTTACCGACAGACATACTAGCCAGTAGCCACGTACCCAACGCATCGAACATGTTCACGCTTCACGCCGGTCGAACCCTCTCTGCAAACTGTAGTATTTCTGAGAGTAGTCTACGTACGTAGTACGACCGCCTCGGGAGACCTCAAATCTTAGTCCTTCGAGGACATTCGGCGCTAGCTCTTTGACTTATCAGTTAGGTTTATATTTTAGAGCGTGCACAGACCGGGCCTTGTGTTCAGAATGTGACGGAACCCTATCTTAAGTGAATTGAAAATGAATTTCTCGAGCGAAATAGGGATAGCAAACAAGTTCTAAATAATTAACAATTATTTATTTGCACAATCCCATACTATTAACTCTTCGGGGTCACGAACATAAATACAAAAATGTTTCATATTTGTAATAATTATTAATTGTAATAAAAACGTCATAATAATTCTTCAATGCCACGCAATAGCCACTCATATTTACTCAGTTCATGTAACTGGGTATAACATGTATCGTGTCACGAGCTACGACGCGAGTTTGCCGACGGCGCGGCGCGTCTGTCGGGCGGACAGCGCGTGCCTCAATTGCCGTTCCCGTTATATGGTATTTGGTAAAGGTTTGGTGTTGTGCAAACTGAGACTAAGCATACAGTGTGCTTAGTCTAAAGCGGAGCACTCGAAAACGAACTCGAAAACTATTGATCGATTTCAGAGTAAAATAGACCTAAAATGTCTTGTATTAAGGTTTGAGTTCGCCAATACATTCAGCATTGTTCGAATGCTGAATGTATTGGCGAACTCAAACCTTAATACAAGCCATTACATTCAGCATTGTTCGAATGCTGAATGTATTGGCGAACTCAAACCTTAATACAAGCCATTTTAGGTCTATTTTACTCTGAAATCGATCAATAGTTTTCGAGTTCGTTTTCGAGTGCTCCGCTTTAGACTAAGCACACTGAGCGCGCGTGTATTGTATTGTATGAAGTACAAATCCTGCGCCATCCGCGCACAGTCCGATCTAGGCGCACGAAGTGCGCCAGGCCAAGTTCCTCCGGCCTTGTCGCATGAGTGTGTTATTTACACGATCCATTTCGAGCTGTTTTGACCCCCCTCATAACTCTGGTTCGCGGGGTAGTAATCCTACGAAATTTGAAATATAAGTTAAACTCGTGGATGTGATGATAAATTGAAAGTTTCAAATTTTCAAGTTGAACCGTTTCTGAGATACAGAGGTTTGAAAATCACATAAAACAAGACCTACTCACTGACTGATCAAAATTATGACGCACTTCCCGTGTATGTGGAATGTTGAAATTTGGTAAGAAGATGAGTCTTAGTGTGTATATGAAGGAAAAAATCGAAAAATGTCCAAAAGTTGCATCAGACACTGACCAATTCAAAGATATATAAAAATCAGTCTGTTCCCACATCACACAAAAAATACTGAACAAATTTTCATTTTGTTTTAATAAATGTATTTTATTTTATTCGAAGCTATATATGGTTCTTGTTTCATCGAAATCGGTGCACTATTTAGGGAGATGTGACTTTTTAAGTTTTCTAGCAAGGGGTCAATCTTACTGGTCTTGAGTTCTAATAAAAAGTAAAGTGTAGGTAAATAATAAAACGCCAAGAGGTATATTTTTTTATCGAAGTCGCGGGCGCGACTTTGTCGGCGTGGACTACACAAATTTCAAACCCCTATATTACCCCCTAAGGGGTTGAATTTTCAAAAATCCTTTCTTTGCGGATGTCGTACGCCACATTAATAGCTATCTGTGTGCCTAAGCCCGTTCCTTCCAGTAGTTTGAGATTCGTCTTTGCCAATAAAACCAGAAGCGCGATTTTCTTAATAATTTTGATAAGCAACCTTGACCCAAGTCAGGAAATGGATGGGTGGCCGACTTTGGAGGTTTGGAGGAGACTTTGGTGTCCTGTTGATTCCGGCTACTAGGTATCACTAATATCTAATACTATTCATTAAACTTAATGAGAGTCAAATACTCAAAATCTTCTCTTAGTTTTCCGGCTACTAGGTATCACTAATATCTAATACTATTCATTAAACTTAATGAGAGTCAAATACTCAAAATCTTCTCTTAGTTAAGCCGTATGGTTCTAAGTTCTGAAACTGACCACTGAGTGAAAATACTCTGGAGTGGAGTTTCTGTTATCTGTGATTTTGACAGACAGACGAACAAAATAAAAATTCACCCAATTAGAACAGAGAAAGCGACTTTGTTTTATACTATGTATTGAAGATTAAACCACATCTAATCAGACCGTAAAATGTGATAGGGTTCTATTCCTAATTATACTGAAGCGTAAGAGAGAAAAAAGACTCGATTATAAGCCATCACAACTTCATTATACTTATTGCATTAACTTTGAAATACTTAGAAAAAAGGAGTGAGATCCAAACAAAAACATTTCATGTGAATAATAAGGCCAACTTCCTATCAAAAAGTTTCGGCCATTAAAAGTACTGATATCAAAAATTATGACCAAGTCCTTTGCTAGGCTCGATAAATGAAACCATACAGTTTTAGAAGGTATATCTTCTTCGATCACCCTCAAGCTGTCATACCATTCCTAATGATCCTGTTAAAATATTTTTAAATAATTTATGTCTTACTAATAACACTATAATATGAAGCTCATTTGGGACTGAGAATAGTTTTATTGTTTTCAACTTGGCAACATTTTTTAAATTAAACAAATTCAAAGGAGTACAAAAATGTTGTCAAGTTGAAAACAATAAAACTATTCTCAGTCCCAAATGAGCTTCATATTATAGTGTTATTAGTAAGACATAAATTATTTAAAAATATTTTAACAGGATCATTAGGAATGGTATGACAGCTTGAGGGTGATCGAAGAAGATATACCTTCTAAAACTGTATGGTTTCATTTATCGAGCCTAGCAAAGGACTTGGTCATAATTTTTGATATCAGTACTTTTAATGGCCGAAACTTTTTGATAGGAAGTTGGCCTTATTATTCACATGAAATGTTTTTGTTTGGATAGACTTTTCCCCTACCGCAGCCGAGCTACGCGCGGTGCTACTCGTGTGGTGCTACGTACGCCGTAGCATTATACCTATTATATCCAATGATATTTTATTAACTTATTATATCCCTAACTGCTTGACCCAATCAGAGATCCAACTTCTTGCTTTATGTATTAGTTAATTAATAAAAGTTTTGTGGTTGAGTAATAAAACGACGACACCGCTTCATCTTACAAAAAATATTTTCGATGCGTTAGAGGAATTCGAATTTCCTGATGTAATGAAAAGGCATGATTTATTTTGCATCGTACATGAGCAGCGCCGTTGTGGCCGTTTGTCAAAATCGCAGAAATCCTAATAATAAGGTACTGGAAATATAGAAATGCTCTGTACGCGTGACCTTCTTGCCGTGCTGAGGACGCGGACGTCGCAAGCGCAACGATGTAAGCGATCGATGCGACGCATTTGCAACCTTAATGCGCTAATCCTACGACTTAATTCTGTCTGCACAGTGTTGAGTGTAAATGTGTTGCGTGATTGCGTAGAACTATATTAATTGTGTATGATGTAAGTGCAGCGACATATTGCGTTGTGTATACTTTGAAGTGGTACACAGCAGTTCTAATGCCTTATTATTAGGATTTATGTGGTCAAAACGCGGAATTGTCTAGAACGGATAACTTTATACGTAATTAGCTACAATGTCACTGGGCACGGTGTCAAATAAATCTGACCACTATAAGCTGATCGCACATCTAGCAACATCGATGACAAGTGGCGCCCTGCGAGGGCTGAACGTCTAAATGCCTTCGATGAATAATGTATTTCGTTTGACTTCTTTAAACCTTATACGCTTGCTATATATTTTTATATTTTTAAAAGCGCAATGCGCGAGCCAGTATAAAAATGTTTCACACTGGCTATTTCGCTAAAAATAGGTATCTAGGCTCTTTGACGACCGACAACATTTCTAGTGATTATTTATGAATTGAAGAATCGAACATTATTGATCGAAGAATGATGCTATTTCATGTGCGACTAGCTAAGTTAAACTGTAAGTGATTTCTTGTAGGCTACATGAATCTTTTGTACCTATTATTTCCTAGCAAACATTGTATGTGTATCGAGAATGTCTGACTCTCCATGTAGCCTACAGAAATCGACGAACTGAATTACAGTTTAGAAGCATTTCGAAAGATAATACATAGATATATTGTGGTATCCTACTGCGATGATAGTTCAAGCATAGTGTCAGAAACATTCTGTAGAAGACATTTAAAAATAAGTGTATAAAATAAAATATAAAATTATTACATAAGGTTTTAAGATTTAGGAAAATGAAAATGATGAATGTAACGTATCTACATCTACGTATTGCAACTTACCTGTTAATTGGCAGTTATATACCTATGTTAAGTTATTTATATCAGTGTTATTGTTACTTTGCTGTGTCATTGGTTTCATGACAATTGTCAAATTACTCATATGATTTTGATAAATAATAAGTTATCGTTGGCTTTGTCTCACAGGTTTGAGTGTCATGTAAGCTTGTATATGACGTCATGACAAATTCAATATGGCGTACTTATATAACAAACCAAAATATGTCAAGAAAAAAAATATATAAATATATAACGTAGTTTTAGTTTTAAAATTTTATTTATGCTATTAAAATGACTTACCTCTTGCGTGATTGCCTGAGGCTCGCGGATGTTGCAGCCTGCAGGAGGAGCGAGGAGTTAGTGTCGAGCCGCCGTCATCAGCGTCATGTCCAGTGTCCACCGCTGAGACCGCTTCACCCTTCGTGTCCATGGCAGTATTCATAGCTCTGATGGTAACATTATGCTATGGAACCTCGCTCACCCTCTCTGTTGTTTCATTTTCTCGTTATGAATAGAATGATAGAAGTACTTAGCTGTTCAGACTTATCCAGTAAAAACTGATATACCTACCTACTTAATTTATTTTTAACTTTGATTGCCATTAAAATGAAAATAACATCGTTCCTATCTGGAATTACTTAAACATATTGAATCAGTCTGTTGAACTAGGATATTTATTATAAATTCTAAATTATTTTAGCCCTAACGAATTTTGTTAAGATGTTAAATGTCGTTTAGTACCTATAGTATTTTTTCTTTTCAATACTTACTCATATTTTTTTTTGTAAATATAAGGTTTTGTAACGACGACATTTCGCATTTATAGCTAAATTAATAGTAGATATTATGATTTAAATAAATTAACAATTAATATAATTGTTGTTGACAAAAATGTACTTATACCCAATTATTTTTTTATAAAATATAAGCGTTTCGATATTTTAAGTAATTACCTATATACATACATTTATATATAGAATATATTATAAAATAAAATATATAAGTTAAAATATGTATATTATTGAAAAATTTGAAAGATTCTAAAATATAGCGGAAAAGTGTCGTTAACAGTTTCCTTGTGAACAGTTTGGAAATGAATTTCGTAATCCTAAGATTTACTTTGACTTGGTCTTAAATTAAAGAAGAATTAACTACTTAAAAAGTATATTAATGTTAAGAAACGATTACGCGCTCTGAAAAGCAACTGCATATAACTGTCGCTACTCGCTACATCCAAACATAACTGATTCTTTTTCTGACGGAGAAAATTTAAAATATCCTTTGTTTAGTTAGGTACTTATTTAAAGTAGTATTAAAATAAATTTATTAAATCTCATGAAACGTGTTTTGTCCATTGTGAGCCTAAATGAGAATTCGATCAGTGGCGTATTATTTAAGTTTATTTTTATTATACTCTAACAATTCCTTAACTTAATTTACGGGTAATGTAAGAGAGCTCCCACTCTCATCCAAAATTAGGTATGCCTGTATCTATAGTTACATAAGATTCACTAGAAACAAGCAGGTGAGTACAATAGTATTGCAAACACGTCTGTAATAACAGACTATAACATTACTTTTTAAAAGCTCAACCGCTAAACCCATTTTGACGAAATTTGCATACTCTTGAAGAACTTACAGTAGCTTATACTGTAAGGTCGTAAAATTGCGTGCATCTTAATTCACAGATCCTGGAGGATATATAATGATAAAATCCATCCTACAGGATATTTTTTGTTCCGGAAAATCAATAAGTTCTAACGGGATTCATAAAACTTATGTGTTAGTTCTACTTAACTTACCAAAAACGTTACCATTGCTATCAAACTGTATTTTAGATTTTTCACGCATGTTTAGAATGGGATAGAGCCTTGCCAAATGAATTGAAAAATGTTTATTTTTATTTAGTTCTGGAGCGATATAACTAGGGTTAGCGAAGAAATTGTAAATATTTAACAGTTATTTATTTGTACGATCACTCATATTAATTTTAGAGCTTACAAAAATACACAAAATGTTTCATTTTATGTTTCTATGTTTATAATATTTAATTAAAAAAAAAAACAATTTTTTCTTCAATACCATTCACCACTTATTTTACTCCCTTAATTTACAAAATTTTACGCTTATTTCGACTCATTATTGTCCACACACTAATATATTATAAATAACAAAAATAACGCAGTAAATATACATATTTATACTAAACGAGCACGAGCTAATTATATATTTTTTTTATTTACCCGACTGGATATATATTATGTTTTTTACCCGACTGGGTATATATGTTTCACCTGAGTGTATGTATGTCCATTCCTATGTCCGCTTGTAACTAATCAACGGCTCAACGGATTTTGATAAATGATACGTCATTCGATTTGTATCGATAACGCGAGTGTCAATAGATACCTAAATTTAAAAAAAAAAACAAAATGGCGGACTTTATGCGCTTTATAGTGCGAGCTGAAAAAAAAATTTTTCTTCAAGACCCTCGAGTGGGGTATCAAAATAAAGGAATTCAAAAGGCAAATACGAAAATGTATATATACAATTTATATATTTGGAAACAATTTGGAGTGATAAATCGTATAAAATGACCGTTTCCTATGTCAGTTCGTAACTACTTAACGGCTCAACCAATTTTGATAAATTATACGTCATTAGATTTGTCTTGATGGCGCAAATGTTACTGGGTACATAAAAATCATAAAAAATCAAAATGGCGGATTTTATGCACTTTAATGTGCGGGCTGAAAAAATTTTTTTTCTTCAAGACCCTCGAGTGGGGTATCAAAATAAAGGGCTTTAAAAGGCCAGTACGAAAATGTATACAATCTATATGTTTTAAATCAGTTTGGAGTGACAAATCATGAAAAACAAAATAAATAACAACTACACTGTAAGTGGTACGGTGGTAATTTATTAATTTTTTAGTTCGTTTTATAGCATGGCAGTCGGTTTTTTTTAATTTTTAAATTATATCTTGTTTTATTACAATACCGTTGTCGACGCTACGGCGCGGTGGTGAGCGTACAGCGCATGCCTCAGCTCCAAAAGGTCGCATCCCATTCTGAACGTGCGCGGCTTATTATATTGCTATAATTTATGAACAGGAAAACATTGTCCTGAGTCCTGACATCGCCATACGTATGATTATGGCATGCAATATGGCAATGGTTTTCTACTTAGAAATTTACATTCAGGGCTCTGGCGTAACTTTGATTGACTGGATTTTATATTATAATAACTACTTCCATCGAGTTGAAGGAGAAATGTTGTATAGCATAATATTGTACATATAACGATAATAATAGAGAAGTTTTTACAATAAATTGGTTTAAGTAGAGGAGAATACTTACTTAAAATTGTATAAATACGGAGACTATGTATGTAAAACATAAAACTTTATGTATACATAAATCGAATAAGTTTGTTTTCAAATAAAATATTTAATATTTAAATTTTACTTTTATTCACCTCGAGTCTTCATAAATCAAACTTCAGTTAAACTTCATATGTATTATATTTCAAAATGACTTATTTCTTGCACCGAGGCCGACCCTCGGCTCTTGCAATAAGTCAAGACTCTACGGCAGCGGTTCAGAGTGAGGAGAGCCGGCGACAAACTCAGCTGTTGCTGTTTTCAGTGTGCTTAGTCTAAATCGGAGCACTCGAAAACGAACTCGAAAACTATTGATCGATTTCAGAGTAAAATAGACCTAAAATGGCTTGTATTAAGGTTTGAGTTCGCCAATACATTCAGCATTGTTCGAATGCTAAGACTAAGCAAACGCAAAGTGTCACAATAATATCGACGCAAGAAAACGTATTTGCTGTAAGTAGCCAAAACCCAACTTTTCAGCAGAGCCAAAAAACGATTTTTAAATTAGAAAAAAATTCACAACTTCTTAATTATCAGTGACAGAAAAATGATTTTTTGTACACAGTTTTGCTAAAGTAATATTCACTAACAAGGGCGTCGCCAGCCGATGGCCAAGGGGGGGGCAAGTTGATGATATTATAGTATTAGAAAAGTAAAAAGTATTTTGGTACAGTCCAAAGCTTTTGAAGCTGGTTACGAGCTCTTAATTTATTTTCAAATTAGAATTTTTCACTGACCTCGTTTCCATTTGCGCGAGGTTTAATTTAGATACTTAATGCAAATTATAGCATATCTATATTTTATCAAATCTCTAGGGGGGGGCAGCTGCCCCCCCCTGCCCCTACCTGGCGACGCCCTTGTTCACTAATAGCAATCAAAATATTTTTCTTAAAGTTATAAGAAATAGGTTTTTGGTTACTTACATCAATTTTCATTTACAGACATGAAGAATGGCGGAAGTATTTATTATTTGTATAGAAATTGCTCAGTTCCATGTTTTACGGACGTAAAAAATGATTCAGATTGCAATTTTGCTGTAAGTAGAAAAAGACTAAAGAAATATCAAAAACACGGTTTTTTTGAACTTAGAAATTTTTTGAAAATGTTACGACTTTTTAATATTTTTTTTTCACTGCAGCAATATGAGACCCAGACCATTCGACGCAGAAAAAAAAACTGATTCTGACTATGTTGTCAGTCTACTTACGCCATTTTTGATACTTACAGCAAATACGTTTTCTTGCGTCGATATGTAGCTGAATCAATACCTATGACAAACGACGAGTTACACTATCTTGTGAGCAGCAGAAAGCTGATCGCCGAGTGCAGTGTGCTAGTGCGCCGTGCGAGTTGCGACCCGCCCGCGCCCGTCCAGTCTTTGACGTGGTCGATGATTATCAATTCTTGGGTAGGTTAACATTATTTATTGCACAATACATAGGTACTCATGTACGAAGACGAACTTAACAACAGAGGTTATCGTTACCTAGGTATATTTTATAAAATGCAGTGCGCCGCTGCAGATGATCGACTATCAACTGCATATACGGATTTTTATTAAAACGAAGGAGCGAAGTTTAAGCACATTGATGAAGGAATAGGATGTAGCAATGTTCTCCGATCGCTTCGAGCTGTGCGCCTCTATGCTTAGTCTCACTTTGCACAGCTCGAAAACTTTACTAAATACTACTGATCGAAATACAATGACTTCAGAGTAAAATGAACCTAAACTGGCTTATTTTAAGGTTTGAGTTCGCCAATACATTCAGCATTCGTTTTCAGACAGCGCCCCAAGCAGAAATGTTGTAAAATAAATATTTTACAACATTGAATTACGACTTTAAAATAAGAGTATTTGGATTCATTTTGCATTACATATTACAGTTTTTCGATACGTAGTATTTGGTAAAGTTTTAGAGGTGCACAAACTCAGAATAACTATACTGTGGCTGTGCGAGCGGCATAAATCAGCTCGGCCCAAGCGCGCGGCTCCGGTCGTGACCGGACTCGTCGACGACGCCTAAGTGCCTTTTCTACTCTCCCCAAATACGTCATATCGGTTGCTCCGTTTTAAAAAATATCTTCTAGGATCCACTCACAAGATAACAATAGTTATATATCGAGGTATTTAATAAGTTAAGGTTGTATGTAAGCCTAGCCTGTTGTATGTAATTACCTCGTTGGCCTAGTGGTTAGCATATTCGACTGCAAGTTCTAATAAGTAGTAAGGTGAGTACCTAACTAAAATAATTTTCAGTTCACAGTTCGCAGCCGACTCGCCTACTTCGACGGGCCTACAAGTCGCGCCTGAACCGCGCATCGACTCCAGCAACCATAGTAGGATTCTACTGTGGTCCCTGGAGAACCTATATTTAGGTGTATATCGATGACATTAGGCTTGCGTGAAATTCGGCATAAACATTTGGCCGCTACAATACCGTGGCACCACCCGGGTCACCCCGCGGCCGGCTGGCGCCGCGTTCCGGGCGCGAGCTACAAACCTCGTTAACAAGTTTCCGTTCCTAATTATTAGGTGCGGAGGAAATCGTCTTTAACTATCATTTTACATTTACATTACACGTCATTCGTTTTGTTTTTGAATTTGAACGCGAATTGTGAATAAAGTTCCCCGAGGGCGGTTAAAAGTTTTTGCTAAATATAAATACATAATAGGTATTCTGAGTTTGCGCACCTATAAAACTTTACCAAATAGTAGGTATCAAAAAACTGTACTATGTAATGCACAAGTATAAATTAGAAAATTTAAAAAACCCCCGACATTCGCCATTTTGTGGCGGCGGCCATCTTGAATTTGCAATAGTGCTATTCTGCTAGTCAAGCCCTTTCATTTGATACCCATATTGAGGGCGTTGTGATAAAATATGTAATCAGCCATTTTGTAGCGGCGGCCATCTTGGATCGATTTTCACCAAACATAGCTAACAACACTCTCGACTAATTCACCTTTCAAACAAAAAAAACCGCATTCAAATCGGTCCACGCGTTTGAGCGCCACAGGGGAACAGACAGACACACACACACACACACACACACACACACACACACACACACACACACACACAGACAGACACGTGAAACTTATAACACCCCGTCGTTTTTGCGTCGGGGGTTAAAAATGAACCCAAAGACTCTTATTTTAAAGCCGTAATTCAATACTTCGTATATTTATTTTACAACATTTCTGCTTGAGGCGCTCTGACTGTAAACAATAATTAATACTGAATGTATTGGCGAACTCAAACCTTAAAATAAGCCAGGTCAAGTCCAATTTACCCTAAAGTCATTGTGTTTCGACCAGTATTCAGTAGTATTTAGTAAAGTTTTCGAGCTGTGCAAACTGAGACTAAGCGTACCTATAACAGGTGTTCAGTGTTTTTGCAAGGAAAACACATTATGTATACCCTGATTTCTAATTCAGTGGAATTCTGACGTTTCGTAATGTTACCAGAGATAAAACAATTCCCACAAAAAAGATAAAAAATTCAAAACTTATGTAAATAAAAATCAACTGCCGCATGTAGATATGACAAATGCCTAACAGAATAGATATTATATATTACACTAGCTGAACCCCGCAACTTCGTTCGCGTAGATATAGGTTTTTATATAGGATCGGATCGGATCCCATAATTATTTTATGTACCTAAACTAAATGTAGCCTAAGTTACTCCTTATAACATTGAAAATTCCATTAAATTCGATCCAGCTGTTTCGGAGATTAGCTGGAATAAATAGACAGACCAACAAACATAAATTTAAACGCATACCAGTTTAAAACAAGCCGTACGTTCAAAGGTCCGGGTCCCAAGTTATTTGAACCCAATACTGAGGATTGTAATGTCTGTCATTTCTAAACTAAAAAAACCTATGACCTTGAAATATTTACGAAACAATACATAAAGTACTACCTTTCTAACAACTAAAGATAAAAAATCAGCCAAGTGCGAGTCGGGCCTCGCTCTTTCAGGGTTCCGTACATAATTATGAACAATATAATATTTTGGGTCTAAGAAATATTTAATTTCCGAGCTAGACATCGCAACAAACCGTGAAAGAAAAACCCAAAAAAATGTTCGTTTATTTTGGTCACAGCTTATAAACTATTTAATAAATCGTTGTTTTCAGTATTTGTTGTTTAAATAGAGCATATAGTACATAATACACTGAAATATCATATTCCCAACTAGTTTAGTTTTTGAGATAGCCCCCGTCACAAAAATGGTCTAAAACTGACAACTTTGATGGCCTCCCATTCCCTATTTTTTGAGATAAAAATTAAAAAAATATATATTTGTACTCTACTTAATGAGCTCTAAACAATGATACCCCACAAGCTAGGGTAAAGAAAAAAATTTTTTTTCCGGCTCCTTTTTCATGTATGGGAGCCCCCCTGAAAAATAATTTAATTCAATTTCTAATTCAATATTTGATTTTGGGTTAACGTTTTACACTAAATACCAAAATTTCAGGTTTGTAACTCATTTCGTCTGCGAGCTAGAGACCTGTGACCGGCGGACAGACGGACAGACAGCCGAGTGACATTAATAGGGCTCCGTTTTTTACCCTTCTGGTACGGAACCCTAAAAAATATATATTTGTACTCTTCTTAATGAGCTCTAAACAATGATACCCCACAAGCTAGGGTAAAGAAAAAATTTTTTTTTCCGGCTCCTTTTTCATGTATGGGAGCCCCCCTGAAAAATAATTTAATTCAATTTCTAATTCAATATTTGATTTTGGGTTAACGTTTTACACTAAATACCAAAATTTCAGGTTTGTAACTCATTTCGTCTGCGAGCTAGAGACCTGTGACCGGCGGACAGACGGACAGACAGCCGAGTGACATTAATAGGGCTCCGTTTTTTACCCTTCGGGTACGGAACCCTAAAAAATATATATTTGTACTCTACTTAATGAGCTCTAAACAATGATACCCCACAAGCTAGGGTAAAGAAAAAATTTTTTTTTCCGGCTCCTTTTTCATGTATGGGAGCCCCCCTGAAAAATAATTTAATTCAATTTCTAATTCAATATTTGATTTTGGGTTAACGTTTTACACTAAATACCAAAATTTCAGGTTTGTAACTCATTTCGTCTGCGAGCTAGAGACCTGTGACCGGCGGACAGACGGACAGACAGCCGAGTGACATTAATAGGGCTCCGTTTTTTACCCTTCTGGTACGGAACCCTAAAAAATATATATTTGTACTCTACTTAATGAGCTCTAAACAATGATACCCCACAAGCTAGGGTAAAGAAAAAATTTTTTTTTCCGGCTCCTTTTTCATGTATGGGAGCCCCCCTGAAAAATAATTTAATTCAATTTCTAATTCAATATTTGATTTTGGGTTAACGTTTTACACTAAATACCAAAATTTCAGGTTTGTAACTCATTTCGTCTGCGAGCTAGAGACCTGTGACCGGCGGACAGACGGACAGACAGCCGAGTGACATTAATAGGGCTCCGTTTTTTACCCTTCGGGTACGGAACCCTAAAAAATATATATTTGTACTCTACTTAATGAGCTCTAAACAATGATACCCCACAAGCTAGGGTAAAGAAAAAATTTTTTTTTCCGGCTCCTTTTTCATGTATGGGAGCCCCCCTGAAAAATAATTTAATTCAATTTCTAATTCAATATTTGATTTTGGGTTAACGTTTTACACTAAATACCAAAATTTCAGGTTTGTAACTCATTTCGTCTGCGAGCTAGAGACCTGTGACCGGCGGACAGACGGACAGACAGCCGAGTGACATTAATAGGGCTCCGTTTTTTACCCTTCGGGTACGGAACCCTAAAAAATATATATTTGTACTCTACTTAATGAGCTCTAAACAATGATACCCCACAAGCTAGGGTAAAGAAAAAAAATTTTTTTCCGGCTCCTTTTTCATGTATGGGAGCCCCCCTGAAAAATAATTTAATTCAATTTCTAATTCAATATTTGATTGTGGGTTAACGTTTTACACTAAATACCAAAATTTCAGGTTTGTAACTCATTTCGTCTGCGAGCTAGAGACCTGTGACCGGCGGACAGACGGACAGACAGACAGACAGACAGACAGACAGCCGAGTGACATTAATAGGGCTCCGTTTTTTACCCTTCGGGTACGGAACCCTAAAAATTCAAAACTTATGTAAATAAAAATCAACTGCCGCATGTAGATATGACAAATGCCTAACAGAATAGATATATATTACATTATCTTAGGACACTTCATGGTCACAATGTCATTGGACTTCCATTTTTCCATGTGCTTCTTTTGTTTTCTATTACTGTTAGTGTGCACTTTCTAGTTTCCACTCTTGTTGTTTTCTATTTTAGGGCGAAACGACTAATATTATTATTCGGCATATGGCTTTTTATGATGACAGGGAATTAAAGTAGTTTGGGGTAAAATCGTACTTCGTAGATGTTAACCTTGTTCTAACCATACAAATAATTCATCTGTACCTAAATGACAATGACAGCTGTCAGAATTCCACGGAATTAGAAATCAGGGAGGTATGTTAGTATAACCACAGACTTATATTTTTTATAATTATTAACTCTATGGTACATTACATATATGCCACGATAGCCAGCAATGCTCCACGCTCGCTCCACGCGTTTGCTCCGCGCACATTCTGAATCTATCCTCGCCATGTTCACCTACTCACAGCCTTACGCTGTATTTTACTGGGAATTTAGTGCATTTAATGTGAGGCGGGAAATAACGGCGCGACGGGAAACTCCTATTTATGTTCTTCTTTAAAAAAGCTTATTGCTCTCTCTATACTTACGAGAGAGTACAGAAATAGCTTCAAATAAATAAATTGAACACATATTTCAGGATTTTTCCACACAATCCCTATGGAGATACTCGTATGCAATAGAATTGTAAAATCGATTCTACATTGGATAATGATTTGGATAAGTAGTTACCTATTTTTTTTTTACCCGCGACGGAACGGAATAGCGTAAACAAGCTGTTAAAGTTTGTAAAAGCTAGTTTTTAATACAGGAAATTCATTTTTTTTGTATATCCACTACCACCACCACGATGATGATGATGATGGTGATGATAGTGATGATAACCGGGACCGCTCTCCGAGGCACAAGGGAGGCAGTCAAATTCGCCAACGAATTCCAAAAGACCAACGAGGCAGTCAAGTCACAATTCTCAGGACAGTCAATATCGTCGAGCACCGATCGATTGTTTTTAGCAACTTTATTTTTAACTAGATGATGCCCACGGCTTCGCCCGTGTGTATTTAGGTTTACTCCCGTGGGAATTTTTGATTTTCCAGAACAAAAATAAGTCTATCAGTAGTAACCCGTCCCCAAAACGGAAAAATTCCGTGGGATCCTTACGATTTCGGAATGCAATTCCTTACAGCATCAGGGTTGAGGAGTTGGACATGTACCTACTCGAGTTCATTCGACAATAAAGTCTTTAATTGGTATCCCCAATATCAATTTAAATAACCGACAGTGCCTAAATCCCATTAGTTTTGGGGATCAGGTCCCCTACAGCATCAGGATTGAGGAGTTGGAATCCAAATTTTTTGTAAGACAGTGTCGCAATGTTTTTCTATCGATTAAAAAAAATTACGCAAATCGGTTCAGAAATCTCGAAGATATCGGTGTACATAGGTAGAAAAACACAACTCCTCCTTTTTTGAAAGTCGGTTAAAAAAGTAGCCTATGTTACTCCCTGGTTAATTCTCTACTTGTATGTGAAAGTCCCGTCAAAATCGGTTCAGCCGTTCCGAAGATTAGCCCGTTCAAACAGACAGACAGACAGACAGACAGACAGACAAAAATTTTAAAAACGTGTGATTCGGTTATGGTATCGTTCAAATAACCATATGAGCTTAATATGACATAGTTATTTCGATATTACAGACAGACACTTCAATTTTATTTATTAGTATAGAAAAGGCTAATTAGTAGGTATCTAACATCTATTCCATACGATTAGATTTTGTCCAGTATAGTTCGTTCGGTAACTTAGTGTCGGTACAGGCGCAGGTGCTCTTAGTATTCTGCTTTTATTTTTATTACTTTTTTTCTATTTGTAATTTTTTTTCTATTCTAACAGAATCTCCGAATAGTCTGCCAATCCGCACTTGGCCAGCGTGGTAGACTATGGTTAAAATCCTTCTCATTTTGAGAGAAGACCCGTGTTCATGAGAATATTATATTTTATGTTTATGGTTATATTGTAATAAAATACGAATATAAAAAAATATAAAAAGGAAAGAGAATTTTAATGAAAAAATATGAGTAGGTATAAAACGCCAAAACTCCTTGTGCCTGTACACCCCTCGCGGCATGCTTTGAAGTCACGGCGGTGTCTTTGGCAAAACACCGCGCGGCGGAGGCGGCTAGACACAAAAGGCGACCGTAAGAAAACGAACAGACTATAGAAAATGTATGTTATGTTAAAATTACCAAGTACGACGCACCTACAATGTGTATATGGAAATTCTATATAAATGATAACAATTGCTTTAAAATATAGTAAAAGTTATTCAAAGTTTATAGTTATTAAAAATTCATTTTTTGACTTTATAGTAGAGGGCTGAAGATTGATTTTCATTTCAAATCTAATAGTGTACTTTGAATCTACGTAATCAGCCGCAACTTTTGACACCTCTTGCGTAATGAAAATCGAGAAAAAAAAATTCTCATACAGTATCGGCCCACCCTAACCTACAGTGTCTGGTGCTATTAGGTGACCATAGGCGATCATTCAACTGATGAATTCTGTCATTCTAAGTTCCTCACCTAATTCTTACTATTAATTAGGAAGTATTAATTATTTTAAACATACCTACACTTTAATTTATAGGGAAGCCTACACAAATATAATACTAACAAAAAAGATTATGCAACGTATCCGACGTATAAATAGATCGAACAACGGAGTGATTTTAAGCGATGTGAGGCCCGCTGCGTCCCGCCCGGCCCCTACAGCGTGGCATTATAATTATACATATTCTTAAGTACTTTACTATGGTTATATGGTTTACTGCGACCAACACTGATCATTTAATTTAATAATAATCAATAATTAATATAATAAGACTTAAAGCAATTATTTAAGTAATTTATTACCACCTAAAGTAATCATGTACTTACGTTTTTATAATAAACTAGCGGACCTGGCAGACGTCGTCCTGCCCGCTATTAGCACCACCTACCAGGTCCAATTTTTCTACTTATAAACCTTCCTCTTGAATCACTCTATCTATTAAAAAAAACCGCATCAAAATCCGTTGCGTAGTTTTAAAGATTTAAGCATACATAGGGACATAGGGACATAGGGACATAGGGATATAGGGACAGAGAAAGCGATTTTGTTTTATACTATGTAGTGACAACCGACGATATTTTGCAGTGTAAGCGTGTATTACAACCGTCCAAACAGAATCACCACAAACATAGTCGTTCTGATGCTAGCAAATAGCAAATAGCAATGGAAGGCTCACAACACAACATCGACGCGAACAGTTTGGTTATGCCGACTTTGTACACTGTGGCAACGATGATCGAAGTTCCGACTTGCGAGTATCGAAGCACAATGACCTCAGAGTGAAATGGACCTAAACTAGCTTATTCAGTGTTGCTATTGATACGGCAATTGCCGTAATATACGGCAATTCGAGCACATAATTTCAGATGATACGGCAGGTTTTTCATTATCATAGAACAAAATACGGCAATCTAATTCTGAAGGATATGTATGCAAGAATGAAAAATAAGGACAAATATTGTAAATACGGCAATTTCATGATTTTTATTTATAAATACGGCAATCTGAAGTATCAAATACGGCAACTCTATCAAACTCAATGACAACACTGAGCTTATTTAAAATTTGAGTTCGCCAATACTTTCAGCCATTCGTCTACATCCAGCGTCCCGAGCAGGAATTTCGCAAATTAAATTAATATTCGAAGTACTGAATTACGACTTAAAATAAGAGTTTTTCGATATTCGAAACTAATAGCGTTATCGAGATGTGCAAGCTCGGCACAACCATACCTACTGCTCTCTGAAGCCTCTCCCGAGTCCCGAGTCCCGAGTCCCGGCGCACGCTCGACTAGGTACATACCTACCTATGTAATTAGGAGCGATGTGCTCCCGGCAGAGTGATCCATATTAATAAGTAAATATTTATTAATATTTGTTTGCGCCGCGCCCCCCAGTGCCCACTCCCCACTCCCCACCCACGCGGAAAGGAACTTTTTGTTTTGTTCCAGCGAAAATGGCAGGCTTCAGTACGGCAATTTGTTATTTTTGACATTTAAACACCGAGCGTAAGAACAACACGGATACTTGTTGTATGATTTTCTCGTAGTAGATCGTAAATCAGTAGTAGATATGTAGAAGCCGCAATAGTAGATAGAACCTACTATCTATCCAAAATGTAAGTAGGTATGTACTTACAAATAAGAACAGGTAGGTAAAAAGGTAGTACTATAATAAAATTAATGATCTCACCGACTGAAGGTCAGCTGGAAATAATACAAAATAATAATCTATACTAATAAATAAAATTGAAGTGTCTGTCTGTAATATCGAAATAACTACCTCATATTAAGCTCATATGGTTATTTGAACGCTACCATAACCGAATCACACGTTTTTAAAATTTTTGTCTGTCTGTCTGTCTGTCTGTCTGTCTGTCTGTCTGTTTGAACGGGCTAATCTTCGGAACGGCTGAACCGATTTTGACGGGACCTTCACATACAAGTAGAGAATTAACAAGGGAGTAACATAGGCTACTTTTTTAACCGACTTTCAAAAAAGGAGGAGTTGTGTTTTTCTACCTATGTACACCGATATCTCCGAGATTTCTGAACCGATTTGCGTATTTTTTTTTTTAATAGATAGAGAAACATTGCGACCCTGTTCTATAAAAAATTTGAATTCCAACTCCTCAATCCTGATGATGCAGGGGACCTAATCCCCAAAACTAATGGGTTTTAGAAACTTTCGGTTATTTAAATTGATATTGGGGGTACCAATTAAAGACTATATCGTTGAATGAACTCGAGTAGGTACATATCCAACTCCTCAACCTTGATGCTGTAAGGAATTGCATTCCGAAATCGTGGGGATCCCACGGGATTTTTCCGTTTTGGGGACGGGTTTCTACAGATAAGCTACTTTTGTTCTTCCAGAACAAAAGTAGCTTATCTGTGGAAATCAAAAGTTCCCACGGGATTTTTAAAAACCTAAATCCACACGGGCGAAGCCGTGGGCATCATCTAGTTCACTATAAAAGCAAATAATTTTACAATAAAAACTGCACGTTGAGTTTTTCGGGCACAATCGAATACAGTGCTTTAACAGTTCCGTAATAAACAAGTTAATTATTATTTAAAAACAAGCGGACACCCGCGACTTCGTTCGCGTTTATACGATATTGGTTGGTGGTGGATATTATATTGGTTTTTAAAAATCCTGTAGGAATAATTTTGTTATTCCTAAGCTCTTTTGAGCTCATATCATGCTAAAAACTGTTAAAAGTTCACTGGCGGATGTTTAAGTAGATCAAAATGTAAACATCCGCCAGTGAAAGTCCCATCAAAATTGATACAGCCTTTTTGAGATTAGTCGGTAATTTTTAAAGTATCTAGTTTCTAACAAAAAAATAATGAATGAAATCGGACCACGCGTTATTGAATTACAGCTAAATACACGTTTTGACTTTCATTCCTCTCCCTAGGGAACCGTGCTGAATTTCGGGATAAAAAGTATCCTATATGTTACTCCGTAGTATGAACTTAAAGCGTACTAAGTTTCGTTTCAATCCATTCAGTAGTTTTTGCGTGATGCGCGCAAAAACATACAGATAAACAGACAAAAATTTCAAAAATAGCTTTATTACGTTCTATTACTTATCCCTAACATACCTGGGGTATGTTAGGGTTATTATTTTGCAAAAATCTTGAATTTTATTATCTACGATTTTATTATATGTATAGAAGAAGATGTATAGAGAATAGAGATAACAAAAAAAACATGGTGTTACATTGCACCAATTGTGAAGCCTTTAAAGATCCTAACATGAGGAGCTGGCGAACAAAACTGCATAACTAGGTACATAAAATTAAAATTTTATAGGAGGAGCAAAAAACGTAGTCGAAACTGTTAAGACTTGTTCGAAACCAACGAACTTTGGATGGATGAAGACGTCTGAATCGCTGAAATGAATGAAATGTTCTGGCTGCGTCTGTGGGGCGTGGGCTGCCAGCACCGCGCGACCTGTCTTCAGTCTTGCCTTTAAAAACATACCTACTGCTCCGGTCGAAGTAGGGCTGACGCTTTGTCCTTTAACGATCGGTAGCAAATCTCAAATCAACATACGATGCAGGATGCTGTCGAGTGTCGACCGCACTGGTCGACCGCAATGGGACGAAAATATCAGTTACTTTTGGTCAGGGCCACTAACTTGGCGCCAAGAACGAGAATTTGTTGTTTGATTGTTTGGGACCTGTCACCTGTCACCTGACCAGTAACCAGTCAGCACCGGATCGATGACACCGGTCAACACTTCACCAGTGCTTTCATTTGAAAAAGTACCGAAATTCTGTGACAAGCCATTCGTATCGACCTGGTTTCGAAACCCGAAGATTCCCGACCGCACGCCCTCTTCGAAGATTTCGTAGGTAATCATAACTTCTGGAATAGGTACCTACTTAGAAATTACCATCAGATGTACGAGCACAGTTACGAGTACATAACGTGAAACATTACTACGATAGTAACAAAACAAACGGACTTTACGTTATTTTGTACTTAGTTATTCATACTATGCAAAGTTTTGTAACCCGCCAATTTATTCGAAGACCTAATCGGACTCGATATAATTACAGAGGTCGCGATTTCCCGTGTCAGCGATTACGTTAATTTTATTGATGATACGAAATAGTCGGCACGCGCTGGAACCGGTCGACTGCGGCCGACGGTGTCGGGCTGTGGTCGGGCCGACCGGACCGGACCGCGCTCACCGACCACCGTCCACCGACCACCACCGCTCACCAGTCGCCACTCGCCACTCGCCACTCGCCAGTCGTACGGCAACGCTGCAGCGCGCGGGTGTTAGGGTACTGACAACGATAGAAATTAACGAGCGATTCCGCTATTGGATAAAGTTTACAGTTGTGAAATCGGGCCAAACAAGATTTTTAATCGGTGCGAGTTCAATTTTATCGAGTCTCCAGTGAGGCGAGCCGCCGAGCGGGGATAAATCGGACAGAGGGCTCGAGGAAGGAAGAAAGCGAAGGGAAACGGCGAGGGAGCTCCGCGTTACAGACACTCGCCGGAGGCCGAGGCCCCCGGGCGCGATGACGCGGCGCTTCACGCGCGAGGAGGTGGCGCGGCGCTCGCGGCGGGAGGACGCGGCCCTCATCATCGACAACGTGGTGTACGACGTGTCGCGCCTCCTCGACGACCACCCGGGCGGCGCCGAGATCCTGCTGGACAACGCGGGACAGGACGCGTCGCGTTGCTTCCGCGACGTCGGCCACAGCGAGGACGCCAAGCTGTGGCGCGCGGAGTTCCGCATCGGAGAGGTGGTGGCGGCGCAGCGCCGGCCGGAGCTGAGCGCGCCCGCCGCCGCGCCCGAGCCCGAGCGCGAGCTGTCGCTGCGCGGCGCGCTGCACGCGTGCGCGCCGCCGCTGCTGCTCGCCGTCCTCGCCGCCGCGCTCTACGGCTACCTCTTCACCTAGGACCCGGACGCCGGAGCTGAGCGCGCCCGCCGCCGCGCCCGAGCCCGAGCGCGAGCTGTCGCTGCGCGGCGCGCTGCACGCGTGCTCGCCGCCGCTGCTGCTCGCCGTCCTCGCCGCCGCGCTCTACGGCTACCTCTTCACCTAGGACCCGGACGCCGGAGCTGAGCGCGCCCGCCGCCGCGCCCGAGCCCGAGCGCGAGCTGTCGCTGCGCGGCGCGCTGCACGCGTGCGCGCCGCCGCTGCTGCTCGCCGTCCTCGCCGCCGCGCTCTACGGCTACCTCTTCACCTAGGACCCGGACGCCGGAGCTGAGCGCGCCCGCCGCCGCGCCCGAGCCCGAGCGCGAGCTGTCGCTGCGCGGCGCGCTGCACGCGTGCGCGCCGCCGCTGCTGCTCGCCGTCCTCGCCGCCGCGCTCTACGGCTACCTCTTCACCTAGGACCCGGACGCCGGAGCTGAGCGCGCCCGCCGCCGCGCCCGAGCCCGAGCGCGAGCTGTCGCTGCGCGGCGCGCTGCACGCGTGCGCGCCGCCGCTGCTGCTCGCCGTCCTCGCCGCCGCGCTCTACGGCTACCTCTTCACCTAGGACCCGGACGCCGGAGCTGAGCGCGCCCGCCGCCGCGCCCGAGCCCGAGCGCGAGCTGTCGCTGCGCGGCGCGCTGCACGCGTGCGCGCCGCCGCTGCTGCTCGCCGTCCTCGCCGCCGCGCTCTACGGCTACCTCTTCACCTAGGACCCGGACGCCGGAGCTGAGCGCGCCCGCCGCCGCGCCCGAGCCCGAGCGCGAGCTGTCGCTGCGCGGCGCGCTGCACGCGTGCGCGCCGCCGCTGCTGCTCGCCGTCCTCGCCGCCGCGCTCTACGGCTACCTCTTCACCTAGGACTCGGAGACGCCGACTGTGAGAGTCTCGCAGCCGGCAGTTGCAGTCGCGAGAGTAGCGAGACCGATATATTATGATTGTTAAAGTGCCGTAGCTGTAATAGGTGAGGCCGATTGCCTATCTCGGCATATTCGTCTCTTGAATATCCTATTCATAGGTATAATAGTCTAAAAGCCGACTTTGTGTTTGGCTTAGATACCGCACCTGAATAATGTCTACCTATTGCAGGTAATTATTCTACTTATAACGCTAATTGTACATATGTATTAATATGGCAAAACAAGGTTATCATTAAGAAGGAATGTTATAAGATGAAGTAGGTGCTTACTTACCTACCTTGAGGTTTATGTAAACAGATGTAGGTATAATATAATTATTACGTATTACCATATTCAAATTGTAGTAAGCACTCTGCAAGGCAGTCGGCAGCACACTGACAGCTCCCGCTGAGTGCACAGAATGAATTTAATGAAATAATGTTGTTGTTGAAAAATAAATAACGAAATTGAGTGTTTGGGAGGCGCAGACCGTCGCACGGCCACTGGCCAGTATTTACAGATGGTTAGATAAAGGTGTCGTGGCCAGATTTTAGAATTGATCACTTCGTGAGGTGGCCGATCATATCATGAAACAGAACCGTTTCATGAAATGGTCGGCCTGGGCCACATCGTGATATGGCCTGGCCAGATCAATGAATGATCATCGTTTATGATATCAACAGCTAATCGCATGGCTACTTCATGATATTATTATGGTCAAATCAAGGTCAAATATTAGTGATCATATCGTAAAATAGTTACATCATCCACCGTTAGAGGCGCTGGTATCATATTGTTTTAAAGTGAAGTAACAGAAAGTATAATTAATGGACTATTATTATTGGATTTCAAAAGACGGACGGGGCTCCATCGAAAGTGGGGGTCTCTAACCTCCCCGACACTCGCTTCCCCATAAGTGAGGTTTGTGATAAAGAAAAAACAGTCACAGAGAACTTAGGGTCCAAGAGCGAGCGAAGCGAACTCGGGACTTGGGGAACCTACTCCGACTCGAATAGGTTAAATTAGAAGGATTAAGGTAGGGGATGGTGGGGTCGGCCATATCGTGAAGTGATCAATTCTAAGATCTGGCCATGCCATAGGTACCAACCAGTAGCTAATACCTACTTATGTGAGTTATCTTCTTATTATCTTTATATTATTTATTACCTATAAGAACAATAATTTAATATTTTTAATCTAAACATATTTTATTGATGTTGTGGTAAAAAAGTTATATCAGCTAGCCTAGTTAAGTAGTTTTATTATATCTAAAATCAAATAAAATCTGTTCATTTCAGGCCATGTTTTATTTAATTTAAAATTCGATTCGTAATAAATAATTATACTTCGCATTTCTCCCAAAGATGATTATGGTTGTTTACATGCAGCAGACGCTAGTCTGTGCTGTCCTTTATCACACTTTTAGAGTTATTTTATAATAAACTAGCTTGTGCTCGCGGCTTCGCCCGCGTGAATTTCGGTTTTAAACAAATGCCGAGGAAATCGTGTATTTCCGGTTCCCGTTCCCGCTCCCTTTTCTAATCTCTACACCTACTTTCAAGGAAGTTTACTATAGTAATCTACCTATTATAGCTGGAGCAATAGATTTCGTTTTTTTTTTCAAAATCTTGTGGGAACTGTGGATTTTTCCAGGATAAATGCATGCATCGACAGTAAACTATTGCAATAATGTGTTATGTGAGCGTGATATACGTAAGAACAATCAGGGCCATCTATCGCGTTTTTGGAAGTCTATATGTACTTCAATTACACAGGAACACTTTTTCCGGAATTAAAAGTAGCAGTTATGTGTTAAGTCAGAGCATAATCTATCTCCAATCAAAATTTCAGCCAAATCGAATCAGTAGTTGCGGCGTTACAAAGAGTAACAAACATACACACAAACACACACACACACAAGAATTATATTAGTGTGATAGTGTGATAGATAATTTGAATTTGAAAACTGACGTGTAAAATGACGAACGCTCATACACACCTTCATCCCCTATTTAACCAACTTAGGGCTAGAATTTACAGCAATTCAGAAAGATAATAATATACTTCTTTATTTTTACATAAAGCCCAAATACCTATTTTCGTGGATATAACTTGAAAAATAAAGCAGAGTTTCCTATGAACTTCCATCTCCTATTTAACCCCTTTAGGGGTAGAATTTCCGTGAATTATAAAAAACTTCGTTATTAGTCTTTAAACCAATGTTCATGAGTATAAATTGAAAACATTGTCGTGAAAATGATGGACTCTCATACAAACCTTCATCCCCTATTTAACCCACTTGGGGGTAGAATATACGAAAATTTAGAAATAAAATTCTTTGTTTTTAATTTAATATCAATTTCCTTTAAAATACCAATTTTTAAGGAAATAGCTTCAAAAAATACAGAGTTTTATATAAACTTCCATCCCTTATTTAACCCCTTTAGGGGTAGAACTTCCAAGAATCATTAAAGATTTATTTCTTAGTCAATTTTCATGGATATAACTTGAAAAATATCGTAAAAATAATGGACTCCGATACAAACCTTCATCCCCTATTTAACCCACTTGGGGGTAGAATTTTAAAAAATCCAGAAATACGTAATTCTTTATTTTTAACTGAAAGCCTAAATACCAATTTTCATGGAAATAGCTTTAAAAATGACGGAGTTTCATACAAACTTCCATCCCCTATTTGAACCCCTTAGGGGTGGAATTTCCAAAAATCCTTTCTTAGTGTGCACCTACGTCATAAAAGGAACCTACAGTTAAAATTTCAAGTTTGTAGCTTCAGTAGTTTAGGCTGTGCGTTGATATCTCAGTCAGTCAGTCAGTCAGTCAGTCAGTCAGGACTTTGAATTTTATATATATAGATTAATTGTTTTTTTTTTTTGACGTTGAGCACAGTGAGTAGGTACCCCCACCCCACCGCCCTCGCCACGCCGATCCGGCTCGTCATTACGTTATTTTGTGTTGTCCGAGTCACACGTCGTCCAAACAAAATTTAAAAAAGTGAAACGGGAAAAAGAAAACGTGATTTAGTTGAAAAAGTTAGAAGTGTATCACCCGCGGGTTTTAATCATCAGTACCAGGAATCGCTAGCGAGTATCAATGCAATCAATCATCATCGAACGAGCGAAAAAGTTCAACGTAAGACTAGATTTATTTATTAGTAAGAAGTTATATAAATTAACATTTTTACCCAGTGAACAAAATAATTATTGTTTACTGTTCATTGTTTTTATCTGCGTACCGTCTTCTGTTTATGTTGACGGTTCAATTGGAAATCTCAATGAGTTTCCTGTTAGACAGATATAACCTGTGGAATTTGCGCTGCAAATAAAAAATCGAACAAAGAAATTTTTCCCTTGTAAAGGGCTGGAAGTTGCTTTGTCTCGTTCTCACCTACATAAATAGTGTGTGAGGTATATAAAAACTAAAGAGAAAGAATAGCCTAGGATAGAGTAGGAATCAGACTGTAAAAGATGCATATTTTTTTTTTTTACTGCCAGTGGCCGAAAGTGATATGCAGAAGCAAGTAAATATAACGGTAAATTTTCTGAAGTCAACGTTTTACCATTTGGACTTTGCAACGTCCATGCCTATGCAAAGGTTTTAAAAAACCGGTCCTTCACATTTATGTATGTTCATCAGTTTATTTATCAGTTAATTTTCTTGACGATTTATTATGCATCAGAAATTCGGTTACAACTGTTTGGATAATGTAGAAGCGATCAACAATTTACTTTTGAAATTAAGATTTTTGATCAAGGATCACTTACCCACAAATCTTTTATTCGTCTAAAAGTGAACCTTACCAAATAAATAAATATATATATATATATATATATATATATATATATTATATAAAGTTATTTACTAAATATAAAGTTAAGAAAACTAGCTAGTTATGTTGGTTTGTCGATGTCGGCATGCCCGGCCTTCGACGACAGATTGGTTTATACGAAAATGTATGGATTTTCAAAGTTCTTGAAATTCTTGGCAATTCACTACTGTGATAATCGTAAGAAATATATGATCTGTATTGTTAACAATGATTTCATATGCTGGAGGAAGTGGAGAAATTATATTGATCCTGCAAATTGTTCATTTAAAATATGAAGAATATTCACTAGTACCTAGTGTATAGTGATGCGTCACGTTCGGGCTGTGGTGCAACCTGTAACGATGAGACAGCTTACGGATCACTCGCAACTGTCATTGCTCCACTCAAGAACCTTGGGACTCCAACGTCCATCGGTTCTTCAATTTACTTGCAGCCTTTTAAAACCTCAGTCTTTCACGACTTAGAAATTATAATATTTTATCAAAAATAAACAGCTATTGCCTATATCAATGTTTACAAAATTTCGCATCATATATTTATATGATGCGATTGAATGATGAATTAAATACAAACATCGATGAATTAATTAGTGTTATAGAATAGCCAGGGTATCTACTGTTGTTAAGTTAAGTTAAGTAGTTGATAATATTTTTAAGACTATCCGAATAAATTAACAATATTATAAAGTACCTATAAACATCAACACTTTTAAATCTTTGGAAGAAATACAATCTATACCTACCTACCTATCTTAGAACATAATGAGAAAGGTCCATAATAGTTAAATAACCAACACTCAACAGTACATCAAAATACGTCAATAAACAGATATCGATGCATTATTGACTTACCAGTTAGAGTACATAGGTACCTTGGTACCTATCTTCTAAAATAATACTCTATTACAAAATATATTTGACTAGCAGATGCCAGCGACTTCGTCCACTTGGATTCTTATAAATCTCATCCCCTATTTAAACCACTTGGGGGTAGAATTTCCGAAATTCCAAAAAAAAATCTTTATTTTTAATCGACAATACAAATACCGATTCTCATTGATATAACTTTAAAAATGACGGACTTTCATACAAACATTCATTCCCCCTTTTAACCCACTTGGGGGTAGTTTTTCCAAAATTCCTCAAACACGTAATTCTTTATTTTTAACCGAAAACCTAAATACCAATTTTCATGGATATATGTAACTTGAAAAATGACGGACTTTCATACAAACTTTCATCCCCTATTTAACCCTCTTAGGGGTAGAATTCGCAATCTTAATCTTTTCTTAGTGTGCGCCTACGTCATAAAAGGAAGCTACTGTGAAAATTTCAAGTTTCTAGCTTCAGTGGTTTAGGCTGTGCGTTGATGATCAGTCAGTCAGTCAGTCAGTCAGTCAGGACAAGCCTCTTTAAGTATATTATAGATTTTCAAAACAAAAACCAACGAAACCTACAACTTTTGTCAACTGACAATTACTTCTGACTTCTATGAAATAAGAGCGGCAACCTCGTATCTCACTTTATTGGTACTCAAAAATAGACTTTACTGCAGAGAGCTTAGGACTGAAAACTCGTATAAGTTACAAGTTTGTGCAGGTTATTGAAATGAAGTCAATAAGATACGAGAAAATTGTATCGTCTATTGCCGCTAACTTAATTATCTGATTGGTTTAGGAGTTTGTTGCAGTTATGAAATAGGGCTTGTAGATTTTATTTGTAAAAAAAAAAAGTTAAATTTTTAGATACGAGGTTGAGTAAGCAAGGCGACGATAAGCAATCTTCATGGACGCTTTGAACTACGCGGCAAGAGCAATTTTTTTTGGATTATGTAAGTATAAAGGGTGTAAGGGTCATGTTACCTAAAACGCATCCCACGAAATCAGTACCTACATGGTTCTAGCGTCCCTAGCGGTGAAATTTTTCATCGGATTTTTCATGAAATTTACACTTTTTTTGAATCGATTTTTTAACTGAATCTATAATATAATAAAACTGTAACAGATCCAATTCTGTACATTGAAGATATTTTGAAAATTATTATTGGAGGGCACTCTATAATCGATACTAAAGCCAAAACTGCAATTTTTTTCATTTTTGTCTGTCTGTCTGTCTGTCTGTCTGTCTGTATCTTGGCCGCGCATCACGCCGCAACTACTGGATGGATTCGAATGAAACTATTTGAGTTTATACTCCGAGGTAGGACATAGGATACTTTTTATCCCGAAATTCAGCACGGTTCCCTTGGGAGAGGGGATGAAAGTTAAAACGTGTATTTAGCTGTAATTCATTAACGCGTAGGTACTTCGATTTAACTCATTCTTTTTTTTGTTAGAAAGGTAGTACTTTAAGTATTGTCCCGTAAATATTTCAAGGTCATAGGTTTTAAAAAACCTATACTAACCTGAACTAAAGTTCAGAAATGACAGACATTACAACCCTCAGTATTGGGTTCAAATAACTTGGGACCCGGATCTTTGATCGTACGGCTAATTTTAAACTGGTGTGCATTTAAATTTATGTTTGTTGGTCTGTCTATTTGTTCCAACTAATCTCCAAAACAGCTGGATCGATTTTAACGGAACTTTCAATGGCAGATAGGTGATGTTATAGGGAGTAACTTAGGCTACATTTATTTTAGATACCTACATAAAAGAATTATGGGATCTGATCCGATCCTATATAAAACCTATAAACATGCGAACGAAGTCGCGGGGGTCAGCTAGTACTGTATAAAATCATTATTACTATCTGTCTCAATGCAATTATAAGTGAAAAGTAATTATTTCATTATTTCCACATAAAACAGCAATGCACATTAAAAATATCAACATAGTAGACGGCGCGCAGCACAGACCGCGGCGCCTTCATTTTGCGTGGAGCGTTGTGATCGCGTTGTATACAATACATTGCGCGCTCAAAAATTGCAATATCTAAAAACCAATCATTTGTGAGATAAACGATTTCAGTAATTTTACATACCTAACACATAAAATGCAACTTTATCTCAAAGTTTTCGTTAAGATGTCATTTACACCTTGTATAATATTATGTGAACTGATTTGGCCGCTACAGCGTTACCTGGCATTGTTTAGTCACTAACCAATGTAAGTATCTACCGGCGCATAGTCATCGCTGGACACAGAATATCGCTGGAAAGCGGCCGGTTTGTGTGACCCGGAGCTGCCCATAAGACGTATTCGCACGGTATTGGTGAGTCGTGACTCGTGGCCCGTAGGTGAGTCAAGCACACGCATCAGTTTAGATTGCTCTACACGCGTCATACCTACCTGCTTACCTACAGGCTACAACACAACACGTTCACAAACCTGTTTTATACCTATTCAACTAAGCAGGTAGGCATTTAATTGTAAATTGCACAAAGAGCAAGTGTTTTGAAACGTGTACGTAAAGCTACATGATGTGAGTAATGAATTCTATTATTTATGTTCACTACAAGCAGATACCCGCGACTTCGTTCGCGTGGATAGGTACTGATTTTAAAATCCCGTGGGAATCATTTTATTTCTCCTAAGCTCCTTTGAGCTCGTACCTTGCTAAAAACTGTTAAAAGTTCACTGGCAGATGTTTAGGTAGATCAAAATGTAACTGTTTACTGTATCAAAATGTAACATTCACCAGTGAAAGTCCCATCAAAATCGATCCAGCCTTTCAGAGATTAGCCGCTAATTTTTAAAGTATCTCCTTTCTAACAAAAAAAAAATGAATGAAATCGGACCACGCGTTAATGAATTACAGCTAAGTACACATTTTGAAGTACACAGAAGCTGTGATAGCCTAGTGGTTAGAATGACCGACTTCTAATCGGAGGTCGTGGGTTCGATCCCGGGGCACGCACCTCTAACTTTTCGGAGTTATGTGCGTTTTAAGTATTTAAATATCACTTGCTTTAACGGTGAAGGAAAACATCGCGAGGAAACCTGCATGCCTGAGAGTTCTCCATAACGTTCTCAAAGGTGTGTGAAGTCTGCCAATCCGCTTGGCCATCGTGGTAGACTATGGCCAAAACCCTTCTCACCTGAGAGGAGACCCGTGCTCTGTAGTGAGCCGGTAATGGGTTGATCATGATGATGATGATGATGACACATTTTGACTTTCATCCCCTCTCCCAAGGGAACCGTGCTGAATTTAGGGATAAAAAGTATCCTATATGTTACTCCGTAGTATGAACTTAAGTCATGCCAAGTTTCGTTTCAATCCATTCAGTAGTTTTTACGTGATGCGCGCACAAACAGACAACCAGACAAAAATTTCAAAAATAGCTTTTTTACGTTCTATTACTTATCCATAACATCCCCCAGTTATTATTTTGCAATAGTACATTGTTCCACGACGGGAGAAAGTGACCGATTACTACGAGGGTGTAGTTTGAGGCCCGAGGCCGTAGGCCGTAGGGCCGCAAACTACACATGTATCCCTTCGGGAGAATCGCACTTTCTCCCGAAGGGATACATAGTGCTTTATACTACACCTACGAGGAAAATAATAAAATAATCAAAAATATTAAAATTATTACCGGAAATCAATCAGAAAAAGACGTTGGGTTTCCATTGTAAAAAATCTTCATATGCTTTGTTGTATCTATTTTTATCTATTTCTAGATATCTTGGTTAAGAGATTTTCAATATAACAATAACTGCTTGGCCACATATTTTTAATTCCGGCGGCGTTGGGCGGCTCACTACTTACTAAAGTTATTTGTAATTTTATAAATTGAAAATTTGGATAGGTAAAACAAAAGAAAGCGACTCACAAAATACAAAGAAAATAGCGCGAAAAATTTATATTTTCTATTTTTTACTTTTACTTTATATTTAATTGTATTAATTAAAATTGAATTTATTTAAAATAGCGGACCCCGGTCGTGCTCGGTGACATACTGACAAAACGTAGTGATTATATACTCTTTGATACTGACATCAGCGCCATCTACCGTGGCGGTTACTTATTTATTTTATTATAGGTGCTTTTTATGTCGTCTTTTGTCGAAATGGGTTTTTTTTCATGTACTGATCGGATTTTATCAAAAATTAAAAAGAAAAAAGCAAGTTAGTAATGGAATTTCATAAATGGAATTTCCGCTCTAGCGCGTTAACAATGAAATCTCATAGTTCTTTTCGCCCCGCATATTTGTTTGACAGTAATGACGTACTTTTGACCGTCGATAGGAGAAAAACCAGAAGGTACTTTCCGAGCAGGTGTAGTATAAAAATCTTTATACTACACCTGCTCGGAAAGCACTTTCTGGTTTGTCTCATAACGAAAGTCAAAGTACGTCATTACTGTCAAACAAATATGCGTGCTGAAAAGATGTATGGGATTTCATTGTTAACGCGCTAGAGCGGGCTGAAAAGCTGAGAAAAAAACATTTGATCTTGAAGTTCTGATCATCTATTTTAGATTTATCGGATTCCAATAAAGTATTTATTGACCAAGTGTCTGTATTTTTTAATGGAGATGTTAATGCCAAAAAGGTGATATTTTAAAGATAGATCTTTTGTGAGATGAAATCATTGTTGATACTGAATTTAATCCTAAATTATGATGGATAGTGAGAATGATAGAAATTTAACTTGCATCTGAATTTTTGTGTGAAAAATTCAATTTGCTGTATAATATTGGAATCACAATAATTATAATCTTTTTTCTTGCAGAACAGTCATTTTGACTTTAAAGATGTGTTATATTGATTCATGGAATTATTAGAGAAAAAACCATTGCTATGTTAAGCGATGCGTTGGAGTTAGAATAAAACGACCTTTGCCATGTAACATTTAATTTTGTGTCAAATTTTGAAATAAGGTTAAAGTATGGAAAGGCTTATAAACTTTTTTTTTTTTCATGTAAGTGCATCAACAATCTCAGAACTTCCATGATGCGTACCTCTGACATTTGTTATTTTGATTACTGGCAAATAAACCAAAGTCAGATCTGTCGAAATAAACGTTTAACGATACGCATTAACAGCAAGTTCCCTTTCTGTGTTCATGTTGAACTTTTGACGAGATTCAAAATCTGCAACTAATGTTTGTATTTAATTCATCATTCAATCGCATCATATAAATATATGATGCGAAATTTTGTAAACATTGATATAGGCAATAGCTGTTTATTTTTGATAAAATATTATAATTTCTAAGTCGTGAAAGACTCAGGTTTTAAAAGGCTGCAAGTAAATTGAAGAACCGATGGACGTTGGAGTCCCAAGGTTCTTGAGTGGAGCAATGACAGTTGCGAGTGATCCGTAAGCTGTCTCATCGTTACAGGTTGCACCACAGCCCGAACGTGACGCATCACTATACACTAGGTACTAGTGAATATTCTTCATATTTTAAATGAACAATTTGCAGGATCAATATAATTTCTCCACTTCCTCCAGCATATGAAATCATTGTTAACAATACAGATCATATATTTCTTACGATTATCACAGTAGTGAATTGCCAAGAATTTCAAGAACTTTGAAAATCCATACATTTTCGTATAAACCAATCTGTCGTCGAAGGCCGGGCATGCCGACATCGACAAACCAACATAACTAGCTAGTTTTCTTAACTTTATATTTAGTAAATAACTTTATATAATATGTATATGTATATATATATATATACAAGATGTCTCGTATATATATACGAGACATCTTGTATATGTATATATATATATATATATATATATATATATATATTATATAAAGTTATTTACTAAATATAAAGTTAAGAAAACTAGCTAGTTATGTTGGTTTGTCGATGTCGGCATGCCCGGCCTTCGACGACAGATTGGTTTATACGAAAATGTATGGATTTTCAAAGTTCTTGAAATTCTTGGCAATTCACTACTGTGATAATCGTAAGAAATATATGATCTGTATTGTTAACAATGATTTCATATGCTGGAGGAAGTGGAGAAATTATATTGATCCTGCAAATTGTTCATTTAAAATATGAAGAATATTCACTAGTACCTAGTGTATAGTGATGCGTCACGTTCGGGCTGTGGTGCAACCTGTAACGATGAGACAGCTTACGGATCACTCGCAACTGTCATTGCTCCACTCAAGAACCTTGGGACTCCAACGTCCATCGGTTCTTCAATTTACTTGCAGCCTTTTAAAACCTGAGTCTTTCACGACTTAGAAATTATAATATTTTATCAAAAATAAACAGCTATTGCCTATATCAATGTTTACAAAATTTCGCATCATATATTTATATGATGCGATTGAATGATGAATTAAATACAAACATTAGTTGCAGATTTTGAATCTCGTCAAAAGTTCAACATGAACACAGAAAGGGAACTTGCTGTTAATGCGTATCGTTAAACGTTTATTTCGACAGATCTGACTTTGGTTTATTTGCCAGTAATCAAAATAACAAATGTCAGAGGTACGCATCATGGAAGTTCTGAGATTGTTGATGCACTTACATGAAAAAAAAAAAAGTTTATAAGCCTTTCCATACTTTAACCTTATTTCAAAATTTGACACAAAATTAAATGTTACATGGCAAAGGTCGTTTTATTCTAACTCCAACGCATCGCTTAACATAGCAATGGTTTTTTCTCTAATAATTCCATGAATCAATATAACACATCTTTAAAGTCAAAATGACTGTTCTGCAAGAAAAAAGATTATAATTATTGTGATTCCAATATTATACAGCAAATTGAATTTTTCACACAAAAATTCAGATGCAAGTTAAATTTCTATCATTCTCACTATCCATCATAATTTAGGATTAAATTCAGTATCAACAATGATTTCATCTCACAAAAGATCTATCTTTAAAATATCACCTTTTTGGCATTAACATCTCCATTAAAAAATACAGACACTTGGTCAATAAATACTTTATTGGAATCCGATAAATCTAAAATAGATGATCAGAACTTCAAGATCAAATGTTTTTTTCAACCAAATTATTGTGCTGCCATATATTAAAGAAAATCATTAAACTCTGTCCAAGCTTATTTCAGAAGATATTTAGAAAAAATTGATCCCTTACGTGCCCAATGAGATTTTTTCAAAATCAAATCAAAATCAATTTATTTGTTGAAATAGGTTAGAACAATGATAGTAAAATTGTTAAATACAGAGTTACTATTTCATGCCCTTGTTTTAGGGCATACCTACCATATTCTTGTTATTTAATAACCTACTTATTTACTTCATACCTTTGTTCATCAGTTTTCAAAAACCACTCTTTATAATATATGGACATATATAATATATGGACGTAACTCAATGGGATTGAGTTACGTCCATTCAATGGCACACATAGCACGCGACACGCATTAACATCAGCTGCCCACAATGTAGGGCTAAAACTTAGAAATTATTTGAGAAAATGTAGTTTGGTCTGAATCTTCAAATGTATTTTTAAAGTATCTTTTATTATAAAGATTTATTAAAATCAGATCAAAATTGTGGATATATTATTTTGAAGCTAAATTTTTTTTCTATCTATTCTATACAAGTACGATTAGCATACCTGTCATGCTACTTAGCAAAAAATTAATTAATTAAAAATAAATAATAAATCGCCTTTAAATTATGATTTATGAAGAAATATTGACTTTGTTTAATCACATATTGTAAATGATTATTTTCCTTTTTCCCTGTTATGCTTTGCCTTAATTTTATTTTTGAATATTTTTACTGTAGACAATAAATAATATTGTAGTATTTTTTCGATGCTCTAAACATCTGCATGTAAACAACCATAATCATCTTTGGGAGAAATGCGAAGTATAATTAAGAATCAAACGAACTTACCTTGTGAAGTTTGATATCTAATTATACGAGCGTTTCGACCAAAGATGATTACAAACCCACCCACCCTGTTTTTGTCAAAATCCCTAAACATATCGAATAAATAAAGCTCTGAAAAATGACGAGCCGGGTCGGCGTGGCGAGGGCGGTGGGGTGGGGGTACCTACTCAGTGTGGGTACCTACTAAGTGCTCAACGTCAAAAAAACAATTAATTTATTATAAAATAACTCTAAAAGTGTGTTAAGGACAGCACAGACTAGCGCCTGCTGCATGTAAACAACCATAATCATCTTTGGTCGAAACGCTCGTATAATTAGATATCAAACTTCACAAGGTAAGTTCGTTTGATTCTTAATTATTACCGGAAATCAATCAGAGCAAGCTATAATTTAAAAATTAAAAAAACCCGACTGCCATGCTATAAAATGAACTAAAAAATTAATAAACTACCACCGTACCACTTACAGTGTAGTTGTTATTTATTTTGTTTTTCATGATTTGTCACTCCAAACTGATTTAAAACATATAGATTGTATACATTTTCGTACTGGCCTTTTAAAGCCCTTTATTTTGATACCCCACTCGAGGGTCTTGAAGAAAAAAAAATTTTTCAGCCCGCACATTAAAGTGCATAAAATCCGCCATTTTGATTTTTTATGATTTTTATGTACCCAGTAACATTTGCGCCATTAAGACAAATCTAATGACGTATAATTTATCAAAATTGGTTGAGCCGTTAAGTAGTTACGAACTGACATAAGAAACGGTAATTTTATACGATTTATCACTCCAAATTGTTTCCAAATATATAAATTGTATACATTTTCGTATTCGCCTTTTGAATCCCTTTATTTTGATACCCCACTCGAGGATCTTGAAGAAAAATTTTTTTTTCAGCTCGACCAATAAAGCGCTTAAAGTCCGCCATTTTGATTTTTTTGTAATTTAGGTACCCATTGACACTCGCGTCATCGAGACAAATCTAATGACGTATCATTAATCAAAATCCGTTGAGCCGTTGATTAGTTACAAGCGGACATAGGAATGGACATACATACACACAGGTGAAACACATAATATACCCAGTCGGGTAAAATAGCGCGGAAAAATTTCTATTTTCTATTTTTGATTTTATTTTATATTTATATGTAATTATTATAATTAAAATTGAATATTATTTAAACTAGCGGACCCCGGTCCTGCCCGGTGACATACCGACATCAGCGCCACCCACCGTGGCGGTTAGTAGCTTTATTAGATGCTTGTCGTGTTTGTCGAAATAGGTTTTGTTTCAGGTACTGATCCGATTTTATCAAAAAAAAAAAAAAACACGTTACTAATGGGATTTCATACAACTTTTCAGCCCGCTCTAGCGCGTTAACAATGAAATCCCATACATCTTTTCAGCACGCATATTTGTTTGACAGTAATGACGTACTTTGACTTTCGTTATGAGACAAACCAGAAAGTGCTTTCCGAGCAGGTGTAGTATAAAGATTTTTATACTACACCTGCTCGGAAAGTACCTTCTGGTTTTTCTCCTATCGACGGTCAAAAGTACGTCATTACTGTCAAACAAATATGCGGGGCGAAAAGAACTATGAGATTTCATTGTTAACGCGCTAGAGCGGAAATTCCATTTATGAAATTCCATTACTAACTTGCTTTTTTCTTTTTAATTTTTGATAAAATCCGATCAGTACATGAAAAAAAACCCATTTCGACAAAAGACGACATAAAAAGCACCTATAATAAAATAAATAAGTAACCGCCACGGTAGATGGCGCTGATGTCAGTATCAAAGAGTATATAATCACTACGTTTTGTCAGTATGTCACCGAGCACGACCGGGGTCCGCTATTTTAAATAAATTCAATTTTAATTAATACAATTAAATATAAAGTAAAAGTAAAAAATAGAAAATATAAATTTTTCGCGCTATTTTCTTTGTATTTTGTGAGTCGCTTTCTTTTGTTTTACCTATCCAAATTTTCAATTTATAAAATTACAAATAACTTTAGTAAGTAGTGAGCCGCCCAACGCCGCCGGAATTAAAAATATGTGGCCAAGCAGTTATTGTTATATTGAAAATCTCTTAACCAAGATATCTAGAAATAGATAAAAATAGATACAACAAAGCATATGAAGATTTTTTACAATGGAAACCCAACGTCTTTTTCTGATTGATTTCCGGTAATAATTTTAATATTTTTGATTATTTTATTATTTTCCTCGTAGGTGTAGTATAAAGCACTATGTATCCCTTCGGGAGAAAGTGCGATTCTCCCGAAGGGATACATGTGTAGTTTGCGGCCCTACGGCCTACGGCCTCGGGCCTCAAACTACACCCTCGTAGTAATCGGTCACTTTCTCCCGTCGTGGAACAATGTACTATTGCAAAATAATAACTGGGGGATGTTATGGATAAGTAATAGAACGTAAAAAAGCTATTTTTGAAATTTTTGTCTGGTTGTCTGTTTGTGCGCGCATCACGTAAAAACTACTGAATGGATTGAAACGAAACTTGGCATGACTTAAGTTCATACTACGGAGTAACATATAGGATACTTTTTATCCCTAAATTCAGCACGGTTCCCTTGGGAGAGGGGATGAAAGTCAAAATGTGTCATCATCATCATCATCATGATCAACCCATTACCGGCTCACTACAGAGCACGGGTCTCCTCTCAGGTGAGAAGGGTTTTGGCCATAGTCTACCACGATGGCCAAGCGGATTGGCAGACTTCACACACCTTTGAGAACGTTATGGAGAACTCTCAGGCATGCAGGTTTCCTCGCGATGTTTTCCTTCACCGTTAAAGCAAGTGATATTTAAATACTTAAAACGCACATAACTCCGAAAAGTTAGAGGTGCGTGCCCCGGGATCGAACCCACGACCTCCGATTAGAAGTCGGTCATTCTAACCACTAGGCTATCACAGCTTCTGTGTACTTCAAAATGTGTACTTAGCTGTAATTCATTAACGCGTGGTCCGATTTCATTCATTTTTTTTTTGTTAGAAAGGAGATACTTTAAAAATTAGCGGCTAATCTCTGAAAGGCTGGATCGATTTTGATGGGACTTTCACTGGTGAATGTTACATTTTGATACAGTAAACAGTTACATTTTGATCTACCTAAACATCTGCCAGTGAACTTTTAACAGTTTTTAGCAAGGTACGAGCTCAAAGGAGCTTAGGAGAAATAAAATGATTCCCACGGGATTTTAAAATCAGTACCTATCCACGCGAACGAAGTCGCGGGTATCTGCTTGTAGTGAACATAAATAATAGAATTCATTACTCACATCATGTAGCTTTACGTAGGTACACGTTTCAAAACACTTGCTCTTTGTGCAATTTACAATTAAATGCCTACCTGCTTAGTTGAATAGGTATAAAACAGGTTTGTGAACGTGTTGTGTTGTAGCCTGTAGGTAAGCAGGTATGACGCGTGTAGAGCAATCTAAACTGATGCGTGTGCTTGACTCACCTACGGGCCACGAGTCACGACTCACCAATACCGTGCGAATACGTCTTATGGGCAGCTCCGGGTCACACAAACCGGCCGCTTTCCAGCGATATTCTGTGTCCAGCGATGACTATGCGCCGGTAGATACTTACATTGGTTAGTGACTAAACAATGCCAGGTAACGCTGTAGCGGCCAAATCAGTTCACATAATATTATACAAGGTGTAAATGACATCTTAACGAAAACTTTGAGATAAAGTTGCATTTTATGTGTTAGGTATGTAAAATTACTGAAAATTGAAATCGTTTATCTCACAAATGATTGGTTAGATATGTATTGCAATTTTTGAGCGCGCAATGTATTGTATACAACGCGATCACAACGCTCCACGCAAAATGAAGGCGCCGCGGTCTGTGCTGCGCGCCGTCTACCTACTATGTTGATATTTTTAATGTGCATTGCTGTTTTATGTGGAAATAATGAAATAATTACTTTTCACTTATAATTGCATTGAGACAGATAGTAATAATGATTTTATACAGTACTAGCTGACCCCCGCGACTTCGTTCGCATGTTTATAGGTTTTATATAGGATCGGATCGGATCCCATAATTCTTTTATGTAGGTATCTAAAATAAATGTAGCCTAAGTTACTCCCTATAACATCACCTATCTGCCATTGAAAGTTCCGTTAAAATCGATCCAGCTGTTTTGGAGATTAGTTGGAACAAATAGACAGACCAACAAACATAAATTTAAATGCAACCCTCCCAGATCAGATCTTTGATCGTACGGCTATATTTTAAACTGGTGTAGTTTAAAATTAGCCGTACGATCAAAGATCCGGGTCCCAAGTTATTTGAACCCAATACTGAGGGTTGTAATGTCTGTCATTTCTGAACTTTAGTTCAGGTTAGTATAGGTTTTTTAAAACCTATGACCTTGAAATATTTACGGGACAATACTTAAAGTACTACCTTTCTAACAAAAAAAGAATGAGTTAAATCGAAGTACGCGTTAATGAATTACAGCTAAATACACGTTTTAACTTTCATCCCCTCTCCCAAGGGAACCGTGCTGAATTTCGGGATAAAAAGTATCCTATGTCCTACCTCGGAGTATAAACTCAAATCGTACCAAGTTTCATTCGAATCCATCCAGTAGTTGCGGCGTGATGCGCGGCCAAGATACAGACAGACAGACAGACAGACAAAAATGAAAAAAATTGCAGTTTTGGCTTCAGTATCGATTATAGAGTGCCCTCCAATGATAATTTTCAAAATATCTTCAATGTACAGAATTGGATCTGTTACAGTTTTATTATATTACTAGCTGATCCCCGCGACTTCGTCCGCATGGATATAGGCTTTTATATAGGATCGGATTGGATCCCATAATCCTTTTTTGTACCTAAACTAAATGTAGCCTAAGTTACTCCTTATAACATCACCTATCTGCCATTGAAAGTTCCGTCAAAATCGATTCAGCCCTTTCGGAAATTAGCTGGAACAAAGAGACAGATCGAAAAACATAAATTTAAACGTACACCAGTTTAAAATAAGCCGTACGTTCAAAGATCCGTGTCCCAAGTTATTTGACCCCAATAAATATCTGTCATTTCGGAACTAAAAAACCTATGACCTTGAAATATTTACGGGACAATTCTTAAAGTACTACCTTTCTAACAAAAAAAGAATGAGTTAAATCGAACTACGCGTTAATGAGTTACAGCTAAATACACGTTTTAACTTTCATCCCCTCTCCCAAGGGAACCGTGCGGAATTTCGGGATAAAAAGTATCCTATGTCCTACCTCGGAGTATAAACTCAAATCGTACCAAGTTTCATTCGAATCCGTTCAGTAGTTTCGGCGTGATGCGCGGCCAAGATACAGACAGACAGACAGACAGACAGACAAAAATGAAAAAAATTGCAGTTTTGGCTTCAGTATCGATTATAGAGTGCCCTCCAATAAAAATTTTCAAAATATCTTCAATGTACAGAATTGGATCTGTTACAGTTTTATTATATTACTAGCCGACCCCCGCGACTTCGTCCGCCTGGATATAGGTTTTATATAGGATCGGATTGGATCCCATAATCCTTTTTTGTACCTAAACTAAATGTAGCCTAAGTTACTCCTTATAACATCACCTATCTGCCATTGAAAATTCCATTAAAATCGATCCAGCCATTACAGAGATTAGTTGGAACAAATAGACAGAACAACAAACATAAATTTAAACGTACACCAGTTTAAAATAAGCCGTACGTACAAAGATCCGTGTCCCAAGTTATTGGAACCCAATAAATGTCTGTCATTTCTAAACTAAAAAACCTATGACCTTGAAATATTTACGGGACAATACTTAAAGTAGGGGGGTAAGGGAGTGCACCTCCATCTCAGCACTCCAATTGTCAACCTCACCTGCACGTGGTGCCCCCTGCTAATCAACAGACGAGGCTCTGACGACCGACAAATGGCGGTATAACCATTTCATATCGGCTAGACTACAGAAATGGCAAGGGCCGATGTCGGGCAGCAGCGACATCGGTACAATAGTCTAGCCCTGCGATCGCCAACCCGCCTGCCCAGCGTGGCGATTATGGGCATACCCTTGTATGGATATTCAAATAAAGCCACAGCCCCTAGTCCCCGGCGGCCCCGCTATTCCTAGCTCTGGCAGCTGTTACGGTAACGGCGGGGCAGGGGGTGTCAAGAATCTCCGGAAGAGATTCCGCTGCCAACCCCAACGACTGGACCTGGCAACATATAACGCACGCACTTTGAGGACCGACGAAAAGATTATCGAGCTGGAAGAAGCAGTGAGCAAGTTGAAATGGGGTGTCATAGGATTATCTGAAGTCCGAAGAGAGGGGGAGGACTCGATAATCCTTAAATCCGGCAACTTGCTTTACTACCGGGAGGGTGATCAAAAATCCCAGGGTGGTGTCGGGTTTCTCGTCCACAGGTCCCTCGTTAACAACATTGTGCAAGTCGAAAGTGTGTCGAGCAGGGTAGCGTACCTTATACTCAGAATAACCAAACGGTATTCGCTGAAGGTCATACAGGTCTACGCACCGACATCGACACATACCGACGAGGAGGTAGAGGTCATGTATGAGGATATATCAAAAGCCATGCATGCCTCTAACACCTACTACAATGTTGTGATGGGGGACTTCAACGCAAGGCTGGGTAAGCGAAGCGGTGTAGAGTTGAAAGTGGGACAATTTGGCTATGGGCGACGGAACCATAGGGGCCAAATGTTGGCCGACTTCATGGAGAAAGAGGGCCTCTATATGATGAACTCTTTCTTCGAGAAGCGGTCACACAGGAAATGGACCTGGATGAGCCCCGACGGTTCTACGAGAAATGAGATCGACTTCATCATGTCTACAAAACGGCACGTATTCAATGATGTCTCTGTGATCAACAGGGTAAAAACCGGCAGCGATCACCGTATGGTAAGAGGCACATTGAATCTCAAAATAAAGCTTGAAAGGGCCAGACTGATGAAGTCAACGCTCCGACCTTCTCGTGCCCATATCCAGAACCCCGAGAGCTTCCAACTCGAATTGCAAAACCGATTCGCTTGCCTGGCAGATTGCGATTCAGTGGACGAATTGAACAACAGGCTGGTGGAAACTGTCCATGCGGTCGGGTCTAAGTTCTTTAAGACCCACCGTAGAAATAGAACCAAAAAATTCTCAGACCATACTCTCAATCTCATGGAACAAAGACATGAAATGAGACTGCAGTCTTCAGGAGACGCCCTTGCTTATCGGCGGATAAATAGACAGATCTCTAAATCACAGACACGCGATCTGCGATACTTCAACACCGAACGTATCAAAGAGACCATTGAGCGTAACAAAGGCTCAAAGGTGTTCGCGAGAAATCTGTCTATTGGTCAGAGCCAGCTGACGCGACTGAAGACCGACAACGGTAGTCTCATTTCGTCAAAACCTGAGATTTTGAGGGAGGTCGAGAAGTTCTACGGACAGTTATACACCTCAACACAGAAGCCTGTTGAAGATTTGGCTAAAGATCCCAGAGCCAAACTGACCCGACACTATACCGAAGATATCCCGGACGTCAGCCTATACGAGATTAGTATGGCTCTCAAGCAGCTTAAAAACAACAAGGCACCAGGTGATGACGGAATCACTGCAGAACTCCTGAAGGCGGGTGGAAGACCAATACTCAAAGTCCTTCAGCGATTGTTCAATTCCGTCATTCACGAGGGAATAACGCCAGAGGCATGGCACAGAAGCGTGGTGGTTCTTTTCTTCAAAAAGGGCGATAATACCCTGCTGAAGAATTATAGACCCATCTCGCTGCTGAGCCATGTCTATAAGTTGTTCTCGAGAGTCATTACGAATCGTCTCGCTCGTAGGTTCGACGACTTCCAGCCTCCCGAACAAGCCGGGTTCCGAAAAGGCTTCAGTACCATAGACCACATCCATACGCTGCGGCAGGTTATACAGAAGACCGAAGAGTATAACCGGCCACTTTGCTTAGCGTTTGTGGACTATGAGAAGGCCTTTGATTCGGTGGAAACTTGGGCTGTATTGAGATCACTGCAGAGATGCCGGATCGACTATCGGTACATCCAAGCGCTGAAGTGTTTGTACGAAAACGCCACTATGTCAGTCCGTATACAGGACCAGAATACGAGGCCAATCCAATTGCAGCGAGGAGTGCGTCAGGGAGATGTTATCTCCCCGAAGCTATTTACCGCAGCGTTGGAAGACATCTTTAAGCTTCTGGACTGGAACGGACTTGGCATCAACATAAACGGCGAGTACATCACTCACCTACGGTTTGCCGATGATATAGTCGTGATGGCAGAAACTCTGGGAGACCTCAATACAATGCTCAACGATCTCAGCAGAGTTTCTCAACAGGTGGGCCTAAAAATGAACATGAGTAAGACGAAGGTCATGTCTAATGCTCATGTTCCGCTCCACCCGGTAATCGTTGAGAACTCTGCACTCGAAATTGTAGACGAGTACATATACCTGGGACACACGATCCAGCTAGGTAGGTCCAATTTTGACAAAGAGATCAACCGCCGAATCCAACTCGGCTGGGCAGCGTTCGGGAAACTTCGAGATGTCTTTTCGTCCAATATCCCTCAGTGTCTGAAGACGAAAGTCTTCGAACAGTGCGTGTTGCCAGTGATGACTTACGGATCTGAGACATGGTCGCTGACAATGGGCCTCATAAGAAGGCTCAGGGTCACTCAGCGGGCGATGGAGAGAGCTATGCTCGGAGTATCCCTGCGGGATCAAATCAGAAATGAGGAGATCCGCAGGAGAACCAGAGTTACTGACATAGCTCATCGAGTCGCGAAGCTGAAGTGGCAATGGGCGGGGCACATTGCTCGAAGAACCGATGGACGTTGGGGTCCCAAGGTGCTTGAATGGCGACCTCGCACCGGTAAACGAAGCGCAGGTAGACCCCCCACTCGTTGGACAGACGATCTCAAGCGAGTCGCTGGCAGCCGCTGGAGTCAGGCGGCACAAGATCGTGTGCTGTGGCGATCCTTGCAAGAGACCTATGTCCAGCAGTGGACGTCTATTGGTTGAAACGAACGAACGAGCGAACTTAAAGTACTACCTTTCTAACAAAAAAAGAATGAGCAAAATTGAACAACGCGTTAATGAATTACAGCTAAATACACGTTTTAACTTTCATCCTCTCTCCCAAGGGAACCGTGCTGAATTTCGGGATAAAAAGTATCCTATGTCCTACCTCGGACTATAAGCTCAAATCGTGCCAAGTTTCATTTGAATCCATTCAGTAGTTTCGGCGTGATGCGCGGCCAAGATACAGACAGACAGACAGACAGACAGACAGACAGACAGACAGACAAAAATAAAACAAATTGCAGTTTTGGCTTCAGTATCGATTATAGAGTGCCTTCCAATAAAAATTTTCAAAATATCTTCAATGTACAGAATTGGATCTGTTACAGTTTTATTATATTAACTAGATGATGCCCACGGCTTCGCCCGTGTGGATTTAGGTTTTTAAAAATCCCGTGGGAACTTTTGATTTTCCAGTACAAAAAGTAGCCTATCTGTAGTAACCCGTCACCAAAACAGAAAAAACCCGTGGGATCCCCACGATTTCGGAATGCAATTCCTTACAGCATCAGGGTTGAGGAGTTGAATATGTACCAACTCGAGTTCATTCAACGATAAAGTCTTTAATTTTTACCACCAATATCAATTTAAATAACCGACAAATCCTAAATCCCATTAGTTTTGGGGATCAGTTCCCCTACAGCATCAGGATTGAAGAGTTGGAATCCAAGTTTTTTGTAGGACAGTCATCATCATCATGATCAACCCATTTGATTTGTAGGACAGTGTCGCAATGTTTTTCTATCGATTAAAAAAAAATTACGCAAATCGGTTCAGAAACCTCGGAGATTTCGGTGTATATAGGTAGAAAAACACAACTCCTTCTTTTTTGAAAGTCGGTTAAAAAAGTAGCCTATGTTACTCCCTGGTTAATTCTCTACTTGTATGTGAAAGTCCCGTCAAAATCAGTTCAGCCGTTCCGAAGATTAGCCCGTTCAAACAGACAGACAGACAGACAGACAGACAGACAGACAGACAGACAGACAGACAGACAGACAAAAATTTTAAAAACGTGTGATTCGGTTATGGTATCGTTCAAATAACCATATGAGCTTAATATGTGGTAGTTATTTCAAAATTACAGACAGACACTTCAATTTTATTTATTAGTATAGATAGATAGACTAGCTGATCCCCGCGACTTCGTCCGCGTTGATATAGGTTTTTATTTATTACTAGATGATACCCACGGCTTCGCCCGTGTGTATTTAGGTTTTTAAAAATCCCGTGGGAACTTTTGATTTTCCAGAACAAAAGTAGCCTATCTTTAGTAACCCTTCCCCAAAACGGAAAATTTCCGTGGGATCTCTACAATTTCGGAATGCAATTCCTTACAGCATCAGGGTTGAGGAGTTGCATATGTACCTGGGTCAATTTCAACAAACACGAATTTTGCCTAATTACGGTGGCGAATTTAAACTTGCTGTTTCTAATATATTTTTTTAGCCTAAATAATAGTTAAATAGTTCTAATAATTAGTCATATAGTAGAGATAGAAAAATAATTAATAGTTCATGAGATATTTCTATTTGAATTTATCAAATGCCACCGAAATTATTTAAGTGCCACCGGAATTGAAATCCGATCCACCGAAATTGATTAGCGCCACCGGAATTAGAAATAATAAAGACAAGACCTTATTTCTTTAGAACATAATCAATAGAATAACATTTCTTTTAACCTATACATATACCTAAGATAGGTTTCAGTTTAATGCCGTATAGACTGAAACCTATCTTAGGTATATGTATAGGTTTCTGTGTTCAGGATATATTAGGATATCTTAGGTATATGTATAGGTTTCTGTGTTCAGGTGTACAACTGTCCATAGAACTTCTCGACTTCTCTCAAAATCTCAGGTTTTGATGAAATTAACCTAGCGTTATCGATCTTCAGTCGCGTCAGCTGCCTTTGACCGATAGACAGGCCTCTCGCGAATACATTTGAGCCCATATTCTGCTCTCCAATGGTCTCCCTGATTCCTTAATATCAATTCCGGTGGCTCTGTTCAATTACGGTGGCGCTTTGTTTTGCCACCGGAGCCACCGAAATTGCGCCACCGGATTTAGAATCAGCGTCAAAACTAAAATTTAAAAAAAAACTATTAATCACACGTTAGTTTTTATTTTACAATTATGACTGAATACCTTTAATATAAGCTTCCATAAAATTTCTTTTTAATCTGCTTTAAACTTTTACTAATACACGTGACACCGGAATTAGATAATTTTGTATTCCTGCGCCACCGCAGCAAGTAAAAAAAATTTTTGTGGGAAAATTATACAGCATGTCGGTTGTCCTCACACGCCGTTTGCAAGAGCACAACCAAGCGGTGCGGGGATGGACAGTAAGGTATCTTCAAATTCGTATTGTAAGAAGCACTGAAGTATTCAAAAAGCGCCACCGAAATTGCCTTTTTTTGTAGGACATTTTTAAAAGACGTTTTAAGGCTTATTGTACTTACTTAAATTAGTCCTTAAATATATATTAGCTGACTTATTTAAAGTATTTCTAAAAACACATTCCCTTTCAATGAAATTACTTCACCAAAAAAAATTAATTAAAAAAATATGTAAACAAATGGAATCCGGACAGTCCACCGAAATTAGATTTTAGGCCTTAGATTTTTTTTTACTAAGAATTTAATGTATTAAATACCTTAAATACTTTATTATCATGTAGACCACTATTTAAACTACCCATATAAAATTACACGTTATTGTAGTTTAACTTTACACATTAATTTTCAACCTCGCCGTGTCAAAAATGCACTTGGGAAATTCACCCACCTACTTGAATTCATTCAACTATAAAGTCTTTAATTGGCACCCCCAATATCAATATATAGGTAAATAACCGACAGTTCCTAAATCCCATTAGTTTTGGGGATCTCCCCTACAGCATCAGAATTGAGGAGTTGGAATCCAAATTTTTTGTAGGACAGTGTCGCAATGTTTCTCTATCGATTAAAAAAAAATTTACGCAAATCGGTTCAGAAATCTCGGAGATATCGGTGTACATAGGTAGAAAAACACAACTCCTCCTTTTTTGAAAGTCGGTTAAAAAGTAGCCTAGGACAGTGTCGCAAAGTTTCTCTAACGATTAAAAAAAAATTTACGCAAATCGGTTCAGAAATCTCGGAGATATCGGTGTACATAGGTAGAAAAACACAACTCCTCCTTTTTTGAAAGTCGGTTAAAAAAGTAGCCTATGTTACTCCCTGGTTAATTCTATACTTGTATGTGAAGGTCCCGTTAAAATCGGTTCAGCCGTTCCGAAGATTAGCCCGTTCAAACAGACAGACAGACAGACAGACAGACAGACAAAAATTTTAAAAACGTGTGATTCGGTTATGGTAGCGTTCAAATAACCATATGAGCTTAATATGAGGTAGTTATTTCGATATTACAGACAGACACTTCAATTTTATTTATTAGTATAAGTAGATAGATTCAGTTAAAAAATCGATTGAAAAAAAGTGTAAATTTCATGAAAAATCCGATGAAAAATTTCACCGCTAGGGACGCTAGAACCATGTAGGTACTGATTTCGTGGGATGCGTTTTAGGTAACATGTCCCTTACACCCTTTATACTTACATAATCCAAAAAAAATTGCTCTTGCCGCGTAGTTCAAAGCGTCCATGAAGATTGCTTATCGTCGCCTTACTTACTCAACCTCGTATCTAAAAATTTAACTTTTTTTTTTACAAATAAAATCTACAAGCCCTGTTTCATAAGTTCTGCAACAAACTCCTAAACCAATCAGATAATTAAGTTAGCGGCAATAGACGATACAATTTTCTCGTATCTTATTGACTTCATTTCAATAACCTGCCCAAACTTGTAACTTATACGAGTTTTCAGTCCTAAGCTCTCTGCAGTAAAGTCTATTTTTGAGTACCAATAAAGTGAGATACGAGGTTGCCGCTCTTATTTCAGAGAACTCAGAAGTAATTGTCAGTTGACAAAAGTTGTAGGTTTCGTTAGTTTTTGTTTTGAAAATCTATAATATACATAAAGAGGCTTGTCCTGACTGACTGACTGACTGACTGACTGATCATCAACGCACAGCCTAAACCACTGAAGCTAGAAACTTGAAATTTTCACAGTAGCTTCTTTTTATGACGTAGGCGCACACTAAGAAAAGATTAAGATTGCGAATTCTACCCCTAAGAGGGTTAAATAGGGGATGAAAGTTTGTATGAAAGTCCGTCATTTTTCAAGTTACATATATCCATGAAAATTGGTATTTAGGTTTTCGGTTAAAAATAAAGAATTACGTGTTTGAGGAATTTTGGAAAAACTACCCCCAAGTGGGTTAAAAGGGGGAATGAATGTTTGTATGAAAGTCCGTCATTTTTAAAGTTATATCAATGAGAATCGGTATTTGTATTGTCGATTAAAAATAAAGAATTTTTTTTGGAATTTCGGAAATTCTACCCCCAAGTGGTTTAAATAGGGGATGAGATTTATAAGAATCCAAGTGGACGAAGTCGCTGGCATCTGCTAGTCAAATATATTTTGTAATAGAGTATTATTTTAGAAGATAGGTACCAAGGTACCTATGTACTCTAACTGGTAAGTCAATAATGCATCAATATCTGTTTATTGACGTATTTTGATGTACTGTTGAGTTGGTTATTTAACTACTATGGACCTTTCTCATTATGTTCTAAGATAGGTGTAGGTATAGATTGTATTTCTTCCAAAGATTTAAAAGTGTTGATGTTTATAGGTACTTTATAATATTGTTAATTTATTCGGATAGTCTTAAAAATATTATCAACTACTTAACTTAACTTAACAACAGTAGATACCCTGGCTATTCTATAACACTAATTAATTCATCGATGAGTGGAAATTCTTACCACAACGCATGAACCACCAAAGTTCATTTGATGTAGGGAAAATGTACAATGAAGCACTACCAATAACTACATAAAAGAAAATTCGATGATCTGCAATCAATCAAGCAACTAATCCCAAAGGGTTGATGGCGCCTTCCAAAAAAGAATTTCGGAAGTCGCCACCAAGTACAACTTTGATAGCTCAAGGTCAGCAACAGGTCTGGAGTTGCTTTGTCTCGTTCTCACCTTACTTAAATAGTGTGTGAAGTATAGAAAAACTAGGTCTAGAAATAAAAAATAGCCCCGGTGAATGACCTTGTCGTCTTGCACAATGTTTTATACACGTTTTATACGTAGTCTCCAATGTCTATAGTAAATAGAATATTAATTATTATTATGTACCTATATATTTATAACCTTCTTGGTGAATTGTCACGCGAATTGTCAGTGTCAGTCTGTGGATGGTCTGTGGCAAGTTAAGGTGGCAACTGGCAAGTCTGTGGCTGTCGCTACCATGAACCTATAGAAGAGGACTTGGCATAATGTCCTATAGAAAATAGTGGATCGGAAAATAGCTTAAGCTTATCAAAATTTTCATAAGTGTGTAAGAGACAACACTACATTTTTAAACATAACAATAAAACAACAGATCGTGGCAGAAATTTTATTGCAACTTCCCTTAAGATGGCCTCCCTAAAATGTATACATGAACACTCACACACGCACAACTTGAGACATCACAATGAACACGCGCCATTTTATGTTACAGGATTGTGCGTGTGTGAGTGTATTTTTGGCACAATTGAATACAGGGGTATGACAGCTGTAGTTCCTTTTTCTGCGTTTTGGCGCTACAATCTTCTTCTTCTTCTTCTTCTTTTCTTTATGGCTCTTTGTACTGCGGTTTTTTGGTCCGCAATAATTCCGCCAATGTCAATTCAGTGGAGAAAACAACGTTGTAATTGTACATTGGTTCTTGAATTCCTTTCTTGAGAGACTCTCTAATCTTTGTTAGACCTGGACATCACAAAGACAACACAAGATAAATATAGGTGTTAGTATGAACAATGGGCGATTAGTATATGAGTCTTAACATAAAGGAACAAAGATTAAAAATATCGAACACAAGGACAGTCATATTGTTAAACATGGATGGGAATACGTTATAATTTAATATCATAAAGATTAATATAGTTAGATAAACATCTTAGAACTGAAGGATTAGGAAAAGAGAGGAGATAAGGGAAATTGATTGGGCGAGGGATATTATGGGGTAGAATCTCGTACAAAGATATGGAGTGTTTAGCACAATTGAAAAATATATGCTCCACTGTGCCGTCATCCAAACCGCACTCACAAAGCGAGCTATCTCTCACCCTGATTTTATTTAAAAACACTGGTGTGCATACGTGACCTAATCGTAGCCTACATAATACAGATATTGTCCTCTTACTTAGCTTTTTAGATTTAAAGAACCAGGGTTTGCAAGGAATATTGGGCTGAATATATCTATAATGTTTAGCTATGTTTAATTGTGTAGAATTCCATCTTACATTCCAGTCTTTATACATGTAAGTTTTGGCCAGAGGAATGATATCTCTTGAAAAGATATAACTATAAGTTGGGGATCCAGACTGAATAGCTTGCTTAGCCCATATATCAGCTTGCTCATTCCCTAGTATACCTCTGTGGCCTGGAATCCAGGCTAAAGCTATATCTAAATCATTATTGTGACAATAGTATAGTGTCTCTTTAATATTTAAAATAATTTGAAAATTCTGGACTTTGTTTTTGAAAATGTTACCCAATATTGCCTGCAAACAGCTCTTTGAGTCTGATAATATTAGAACCTTATTTAAGTTGTGTGATTTAACATATTGTAATGCCTCAAGAATAGCAATAGCTTCTCCGGTGAATACTGATGTTTGTGGAGGGCTTCTAAATAATAGGACAATATTGTACTTTGGAATCCATACTGCTGAACCAACACTATCACACTCTGTTAATTTAGAGGCATCAGTAAAAACCAAGATCCATCCCTGCCAGTTCTGGTTTAAAATTTGATATAACTTTTTATTTGCCTCAACTTCTTCTTTGCAAATGCCAAAATCAAGGTGTATATTGGGGTTAAAAATTAAAGCATCAAATGAACAATTATATATAGGGAATACAGGCGATTGGGATATTGGATGTTGCAATGATCTACATCTCCTGTAACTTTGTACTAGTCTAGGAGGGTCTTTATGTGCCCAGTAGTCTTCGCTGTTGACCTTTTGTGCCAATGAGTTCAAATATGGTATCAGTGGGTGCGACTCCATTTGAATTAGCTTAAAAACAAACCGGTCTGCTAAGTACTGCCTTCTTAAATCAAGTGGAGGGTCCACACACTCCACCATGAGAGCCACTCTGGGCGAAGACTTCATGGCACCCAGGACGATGCGCAGACATTTCGCCTGAATTTGGCTTAGCCTCTCCAAACCCTCTTTGTTGCATGGTTCAAAGATAAAGGAACCATAGTCGAAGTGGCTTCTAATTACAGAATTATATAGTAGTTTCTGGCTGTATGGATGGGATCCCCACCACACACCAGAAAGAGCTCTCAATATGTTAACTCCTTTTTCGCATTTTTGAGCTACGTAATTAAAGTGTTGGGTACCTGTTAACCTTGTATCAAGTATGACACCCAGAAATTTTACTGCAGGGACTACTTCGATAATCTGATCTTCATATCTTATCTCTATGTCTGGGATGGTTCTTTTTCTAGAGAAGACTACAACATTACTTTTAGAAGGAGAGAGACTTAGACTGTGTTCGTCAAGCCATATGCTGAGATAGTACATAGCCGAATTTAAGTTAATGGCTGCATCACGAATTGAGTTACTTGATATATATAATGCCAGGTCATCCGCATATTGCAGAGTATTACAAAAGCTATTCACAGCTAGCTCCAAGTCATATGTATAAAGATTATACAAAAGAGGACTAAGAACAGATCCTTGTGGCAGTCCCTTCCAAACAGTTCTAGGTGACATGAGCTCATCATTTACACGTATTTTGATGGATCTAGCCATGAATAGATTGGTAACAAAGTGTACAATCCTCTCAGGGATACTCAGATTGAGCATTTTGCTCCTGAGTAGTGGAAGGTTAACACTATCATAGGCTGCGGTGATGTCTAAGAAGGTACCTACCAAGTAATCTCCATTTGTAAAAGCAAGACGTATATCAGTAGAGAGCATGCTAAGGCTATCCATAGTGCTCCTACCCTTTCTGAAACCAAATTGGGTTTTACCCAAAATGTCTTTACTCTCTACGAACCATTCTAATCTATTCTTTATCATATGTTCAAAGATTTTACAAAGGGTAGATGACAGAGCGATGGGACGATAAGAGTTGGGCTCTGAAGGATTTTTCCCCGGTTTCAGAATGGGAAGGATAACTTGAACTTTCCAGGATTCTGGTATATTACCTGATATAAATATATTATTTACTAAATTTAAAAAGTAGGTTTTACCCAGTAGATTTAGGTTTTTTATAAATGAGTAGGGGATGCCGTCCTCTCCTGGAGTGGAATCTTTCAGCTCCTTTAGTACTATTTGTAGCTCTACAAGAGAGAACGGTTGTTCTAATCTATGTGAAGAGGAAGATATGTTAATTGAAGGGAAATAATCTTGATCTGGAACGAAGGGTGGGGCTAAATTCATTTCAAATTTGTGTAACCATGGAGATGGGTCGTTAGAAGGGGGGGAATCTATAGTTCTAGATCCTCTAAATCTTTTAATATTTCGCCAAACTAGACTAGAGGAAGATCTGGGAGATAAGCTTTCACAGAAGACTTTCCAGCCTTTATGTTTTTTTTTGGAAAGAGTTCTTCTGGCTTTAGCGGAATTTTTTTGAAAGGTTACAAAATTTTCTGACGTCATATTTCTATTATATTGAAGCTCCGATTCCTCTCTCAGCTGCACTGCAGATGTGCATTCAGAATCCCACCAGGGAGGAGATAAGAATTTTTGTTTATTTTGTTTTATAGGAAAGTGGACATCTGCAGCATTCACTAAGGCTTGATGGAATTGATTGTAGCTTTCCGATAGGGATTCCACTGTCACAGGTTCAATTCGAGTTAGAAAACTATCCACTGTGTCAGCAAAAGCACTCCAATCAACATTATTGAGCCTGTATTTTAGAAGGGGCCTTGGAGCAGGTCTGGGGGAGATACGGTGAGTTATATAAAGTAAGATAGGATAGTGATCGCTACCATAGGAATTCCTCAAGACTTCCCAAGACATAGTGCTTGCGATACTGGGTGAGCAGAGAGAAAGATCTGGGACTGACTGAGGGTTTTGACCGTGATAAACTCTATGAGTTGGGGACCCATCATTAAGGGTACATACATTAATCTTGTCGAAGATATCAATTAAGTGGTTGGAAAAGGAATCACTGTGATGTGAACCCCACGAGGTGTGATGACAATTAAAATCACCCAGTATTATCAGAGGAGGGGGAAGCTGAGAGAGTAGAGATAAAAGTTCAGCATCAAGATTAGGGTTAGGGTGGGGAATATAGATGGAGACAATAGTTTTATTTAAGACTCGGGCAGCAACCACATTAATTTCTTGTGTATGTTGTGGTAGGGGAATTTGAGAATATGTCAATGTTTTTTTTAAAAGTAATGCACATCCACCATATCCATCATTTCTACTATCGCAGAGACAGGCGTAGCCCGGAATCCTGAGAGTGGATTCCTGTCTCAGCCATGTGGTATTTTGGCGATGGCGATGTGGTATTTTTTGAAAAGTGAGATTAATTCGTGTTTTTTATTTTTGATGCTTCTACTGTTCCATTGAAGGATTGGGGTTTGTTGGGCCGTTCTGAGTTTTAAATAAATCTGTCAGTTTAACAATTTTTTCTGCCACGTTGTTCGGTATATTATTATCGGGTTTAAGGATGCAGTTGTTTAATAGTGTTACTAGAATTTCAATAAGGTCTTCATTAGTGACCGAAAGAGTTTGGTTTTTGAGGGCACAACCGTTTGAAGAGGAAGAGGAAGGAATGTTAGTAATAGCATTGTGCGCGTGTCTGTCAAATCCTTTAGAAGGTGGGGCTCTAGGCCGAGGGACGGAAAGAACTGTTTTTCTGTACGATTTAGAGGGCAAAGGAACAGCAGGATTCCTACTAACAGGAAGATCAGAGACTGGCGCAAACATTGTTGCAGCCATATCTGCGTACGATCTGCGGGCTGGGGGGACCTGGGCCGAAGCCTCTATATAAGAGACTAGTGTTGCGCTCGGTGCGCGAGCTGCAAGCAGCTCGCGGGCCTTGTTGTCTCTTCAATATTCGTAAAATAAAGAAATGGGGGGCCATACCAAATACCAGAATATTCTGGAGAGTCTCTTGAAAGATAAAAAGAAATATTGGTATCACGTTTCGTATCTTTTCTGAAAGGACACTAATGAGTTCTATGCATGCGTTTAGTGGGAAAAAAAAGATCTATACAAAAATGTTCTGGAGAGCCACTTGAAAATTAAAAAGAAATTTTGTATGAACTTTTTTTTTTTTCCGAATTTTTTTTTGCTCCGTAGCTATCTTTTTTTTACTGGCTCCCCAAAGGGACTAAGGTATTGAACATTTTTAGTTTCGGGACCATGCCTCTATGATTGATAGTTTTTGAAGGCCGTTAGGGTACTCTGGTAATTTTTCCACATTCACTGCGTTTTGTATTTTTTGTGAAAAAAGTTCTATTTATACGTGTAGTGGGGGGAAAACGTTCCATACAAAAATGTCCAAGAGAGCCTCTTGAAAAGAACACAAAAAATTTGTATGGAGACGACTTTTTTTGTTCGGCGGCCATTTTTTTTAACGGTCCACCAAATAGTTCAAAGTCTTTGACAACATTTGTTTGGGACCATGCCTGTAAGACTGGTAGTTTTAGAGGACCCATGAGGTACTCTAGAAAATTTTCCACATTCTTAACGTATCGTATTTTTCCTGAAAGGACACTCATGAGTTCTATATATGCGCTTGGTGGGGGGAAAAAGTTCAATACAAAAATGTTCTAGAGAGCCTTTTGAAAATTTAAAAAAATATTTGTATGGACACGAAATTTTTTTTTGTTTGGTACCTATCTTTTTTTTACTGGCTCACCAAAGGGCCCAAGGTCTTGAACATTTTCAGTTTCAGAACCATGCCTCTATGATTGATAGTTTTTGAGAGCCGTTGGGGTACTCTGGTAAATTTTCCACGTTCATGACGTTTTATAATTTCTTTGAAGGAAAACTCAAAAGTTCTACGCATATAAATAGTGATAAGAAAAAAGTTCCATACAAAAATGTTCAGGAGAGCCTTTTGAAAATTAAAAAAAAAATTTTTGTTGGGTGGCCATCTTTTTTTTGCCGGTTCACCAAATTGCCCAAGGTCTTTAACAACATTTGTTTGGGACCATTCCTGTATAACTGGTAGTTTTAGAGGACCCATGAGGTACCCTAGTAATTTTTCCACATTCACTACGTTTTGTATTGTTTGTGAAAAAAAACCTTTAAGTTTTATGTATACGTGTAGTGGGGGGGGAAAAGTTTCATACAAAAATGTCCAGGAGAGCCTCTTGAAAAGAACCCAAAAAATTTGTATGGAGAAAAAATTTTTTTGTTCGGTGGCCATCTTTTTTTTTACCGGTTCACCCAATGGCCCAAGGTCCTTAATAACATTTGTTTGGGACCATGCCTGTATGACTGGTAGTTTTAGAGGACCCATGAGGTACCCTGATAAATTTTCCACATTCATGAAGTTTCATAATTTTCCTGAAGGAAGACCCATAAGTTCTACGTATATAAATAGTAAGAGGAAAAAGTTCTATACAAAAATGTTCTGGAGAGCCTTTTGAAAATTTAAAAAAAAATTTGTATGGACACGAATTTTTTTTTTGTTTGGTACCTATCTTTTTTTTACTGGCTCACCAAAGGGCCCAAGATCTTGAACATTTTCAGTTTCAGAACTATGCCTCTATGATTGATAGTTTTTGAGAGCCGTTGGGGTACTCTGGTAAATTTTCCATGTTCATGACGTTTCATAATTTTCCTGAAGGAAGACCTATAAGTTCTACGCACATAAATAGTGAGGGGAAAAAAGTTCCATACAAAATTGTTCTGGAGAGCCTCTTGAAAATTAAGAAATTTTTGTATGGAGACGAAATTTTTTTTTGTTTGGTGGCCATATTTTTTTCACCGGTTCACCCAATTGCCCAAGGTGTTGAACATTTTTTGTTTGGGGATAGTACCTCTCCGACTGATAGTTTTCGAGATCCCTTAGGGTACTCTAGTCAGTTTTCCACGTCCAGCTCTCTCTATAATTTTGTAGACCTAAATTTTTTGAATTCTACACACACGGAAAGTATGGTGAAAAAGTCCCATACAAAATTGTTCAGGAGAGGTGATCAATACGTAACTTCAAGTAGCTTTATATATATAATGTTATTCTCCGACATTAATAGTTTAATTTTGTGTTGTCTGAGGTGTTCTGGACACTCTTTAAGAGTGGCCAAATGCTTTCCCGTGCACAGCACACAGTTCGTCTCATTTTGACAGCTGTCACCAGAATGCTCCTGTCCGCACCTAAAACATCTGGGCTTGCTTCGGCATTGGTTTTTGGTATGACCGAATCTGCAGCAATTATGGCACTGAATAGTGGGGAGAAGATACTTCTCCACCACCAAGGAAGTAAAGTAAACATATACTCGTTTGGGTAAAACTTGTCCTCTGAATGTGACTACGACTGACTGTGTAGGAACCCAAGTTGCAGTGCCTTCTGTTATGACTTTGCGGTTCAGGCGTCTTGCCTTCAGAACAACCCCACAGTTTTCCGGAAGTTCCATAGCCTCTGCCAGTTGTGTTAAAGACCACTCTTTCGGGACTCCTCTAATAAGACCCATCCGAGTGACTTGATATGCAGGAATGGTAGCAGTTAGTTTATTCTGCTGCAGACATGGGTGGTAAAGGAAAGAGTTGGCATCTCCACTGGTTTTGAATTCGATGGCAACACGATTTCTACCTACCGCTTTCACACCGTCTCGTAGAATGTTGGAGACATTGTTGTTGGCCAAAAGTAAACCTATTTTTATTGGGCGTAGTTAGTCCAGCAGCAGGGTCAGGTTCAATGCGCATTACATGCACAATAAACGGGCCTGCGTCATTTAGGCCGTAAGTACGGTCCATAATAGTCAGAGAAGGGTGGGTGTAAATATTTTGGACAGAGTCCATTGACGATTTGTCTAAGTCGGTGTCAGCTCGCTTTGTGGGTTGGATTACCGGTTCGGCGACACGTTTTTTAGCCTTTGATTGGGAAGGATCCGGATCCGGAGGATCCCCTGGACTATCTACGTCCATTACTACCTCTCCTCTCCTCTACACACAAAAAACGTACAACACTCACCAAATACCACCACCAAGTCTCAACCAGGAGCAAAAAACCACAAAAACACGTGTCTTCAGCCACCAGTTGACGGAATCCTTATTTAACTTTAAATTTTCACGAAAAATCATCGAAAAATAAAGTCAATCAAATGTCAAGTGCCGGCGCTACAATCGTTCGCACACCACAGACGTAAACACAGAAAATAACAGGTCCACAGATTAATGATAGGTTTTCCACTAATTCATGATAAGTATCTAGTTATTTTCTGTGTTTAGCTCTGTGATTTAGGTTTCAGTGATAAGTCTGAGGTCTTTCATTGTCATGAAATTTTCGAAATTTCGGGAAATTTTCATTTTTCATTTCCACCACTTTTCTTTGCTTTTCGTTGTTCTCATCACAGGTTCTCAATTATCATCAGTGAGGTGATTATCATGGTGTTTTTTGTGATATTTCCCGACGACTTGGCTTTGTTAAATGGATTTTGGTGGCGATCATATTGACTTGTACTTTGTTTTGGACTACGGAAACTCTGTTTTACATTTGACTCCGGCTACGTTTTATGGACTACGATTTGCTATATTAGCAGCAGAAAAAAGCGTTGAATTTTGTGTAAGTATTTTGCTGATTTGCTGAGTTGAAATCCAAATTCTCTGCTGTTGTTTGATACAGGACAAACTATGCTACTTTAGAGATCACGATACGAGTACGATACGATACGAATACGATATACGAATCGATCGTCATGGGACTAAGTGTTGTGTCGGTACTTGCTACTCAACATCTAAGACTTCTAAGTTTGCCGAAGAACGATAGTGTAAGGTGGATGTCCTACCTAGTACCTACCAACTGTCTCCCCATCGAACTGCTATGTGTGTGGATATGTCTGTCGCACTGTAGCTCTTAAACGGGTGAACCGATTTGAATGCGGGTTTTTTATAGTTAGATTTGTCTCGATGAATAGGTACTTGGTAGACACTTCATAGTAATAAAGGTTCTGATGGTTAGAGCAGGACTTTGGGATGTCATGATTCCCACAGGTTGGGGATTATTACAATTTTGAATTTACAGTTATCTTGCATTTTTATACTGTTAAATACTTGCAATGTTTTTGGATTAGATAAACCCCTATCATAAAAAAATTACAAGTACCATCAACCTACGTACTTTACTCACCTACCTATATTTAATAATTTTCAGATAATTTTCACACTGGAAGCAGCAACATCAGTATGGAGACTACAGCAAGCAGGAAGATGAAGGGATGGAACATGCACAAGTCGGACCTTGTTTTCAATCACAATCTTATCTACTTCATAAGAATGAGAATGTCGCAAGTAGTTAAAATGCAATGCTCGGCATGTATGCGTTATGTTACATGTATTGCATGTATGTATGTTACATTGTATACATAGCCAGAATGCACCCATAGGATTCTGCTTATGTACACATTGTGGCCAATTCTGTTGTACACAATTCTCTAAACTAAACTGAATTGACAGGTTTAAAAATAGTGCTATCCTTTTCCGCAGGTATCACTGTAAAAGAGATAAGAATTTATTTAGTCCTGTCATTTTAGTTTAGTTTATGTTGGATTCATGTGTCTAACAAAAAAACCAATGTAAGAGTCGCATAAAGGCAAGCAGCTATATGGATGCTGATATTTATTCATTTAAAAAATATACAGGGTGACTGGTAACAGGATACATTCCTTGCAGGGGCTTAAAGTAGAGCTCATTTGCAGTAAATTTTTTCATATAATGTCCTATCCGAAACTTAGTCGTTTCCGAGTTATTGAAGATTTAAGGTTTTTAGCAAAAAATTCCAGTTTTAAAGTTAAAATTAGTTGCTGAAGAAAATCATACCCGGTTTTGTTAGTTTTTTTGTTGTTTTCTGATAGAAAAACGTTCAGAAACTCAATCAAAATCAAAATAAGCTAGAAAATACCGTTAACTTTTCAGTTAAGGCCTAAAAACCACGTATTATTTTTAAGAAAAAAATCTAATTTGATGAAAAGCAATAGTATTTCTAAAAAAAAATGTATGGAACGTTACGTACAAATTACTGAAATAACTTCCTTGATTCATTAGCTATCCAAAAAGGTACAGATGTCTACAACTTTTTTCAAAACCTCGATTTTATTAACAAAATTCTGAGAACTGACGAGTCTCAATTTGACCGGGATGGAATCACAAAGTATCATAATTTACATTATTGGGCGGCAAAATGAGAAAACCTAAAAAAGAAAAAGAAAGGGCACATCAACGGAGGTATTCTGTAAAAGTATGGATAGGATTAATCAATTAAACATCTAATTGGCCCGCATTTTTCCCTCAGAATTTAAAAAAAACGAATTAGGTGAAAAGAATATTAATTCAAAAAAAAAAAATGTATGGAACGTTACGTAAAAATTACTGAATTACCTTCTTTGATTCATTATCTATCTAAAGAGGTAAAGATGTCTACAAAAAACTGCAATAACGATAGGTGAACCTATTCCTTGTCCAGATTTAACGCCTTGAAACTTTTATCTTTGGGGCCACATGAATGATTTGATGTACGCTTACCCCATTATCACAGATGAGCTTCGCGAGTACTCTTCGTGCAGCTCATGAAATACGTAAGAATTAGCCAATAAGAGTCACTAAAACGGAAATACGAAAAAGGTTTTGGGCTTGTATCAGACAAAGAGGTTCACAGTTAGAGCAAGTTTAAAATTAGATTTAGATTAAGATTAAGATTAACACTAAGATTTAGAATAAAATAAATATTAAAATTTAGATTAAAATCATAACTAGTTTTTCTTTTGCGAACCTAAAATATGTAATTACTAATAATTATTAGTTAGTTTATTGTTATTCCTAAAATTAATCAATTAGTCATTAAACTACTACAAGTTTCAAATTGAATTAAAAATCGTTCTTGCAGTTTTTTGTAAATATCTTCACCTCGTTGGATAGCTAATGAATCAAAGAAGTTAATTTAGTAATTTTTACGTAACATTCCATACATTTTTTTTTTAGAAATAATATTATTTTCACCTAATTCGTATTTTTTAAATTCTGAGGGAAAAATGCGGGCCAATTAGATGTCTAATTGATTAATCCTATCCATACTTTTACAGAATACCTCCGTTGATGTGCCCTTTCTTTTTCTTTTTTAGGTTTTCTCATTTTGCCGCCCAATAATGTAAATTATGATACTTTGTGATTCCATCCCGGTCAAATTGAGACTCGTCAGTCCTCAGAATTTTGTTAATAAAATCGAGGTTTTGAAAAAAGTTGTAGACATCTGTACCTTTTTGGATAGCTAATGAATCAAGGAAGTTATTTCAGTAATTTGTACGTAACGTTCCATACATTTTTTTTTAGAAATACTATTGCTTTTCATCAAATTCGATTTTTTTCTTAAAAATAATACGTGGTTTTTAGGCCTTAACTGAAAAGTTAACGGTATTTTCTAGCTTATTTTGATTTTGATTGAGTTTCTGAACGTTTTTCTATCAGAAAACAACAAAAAAACTAACAAAACCGGGTATGATTTTCTTCAGCAACTAATTTTAACTTTAAAACTGGAATTTTTTGCTAAAAACCTTAAATCTTCAATAACTCGGAAACGACTAAGTTTCGGATAGGACATTATATGAAAAAATTTACTGCAAATGAGCTCTACTTTAAGCCCCTGCAAGGAATGTATCCTGTTACCAGTCACCCTGTATAGAGACTATGAAATGTTAAATAATAATAATTTAGTATATTATCCTAATGAAAATTTTCTAATTACATACATAGTATTGTATACAGGGATGCAAGCACTTTTATGTATTACCTTAATGAAAATGGTTATAAGACAAATATTGGTAGCAATTTAAACACTGTTTAAGGTTTTCTTGGTTTGAGTTTTTGAAAAAATTGTTTTTAATAATTAATAAATGTGTATTTGAAAAATAAATAATTTAGATTAAGAAATAAAGATTTGAATAAATAAGTTTGAAATAAATTTATCTTGTTTGAATTTAATTATAAGGTCTCTTATTTTACTAACTTACAAAATAAATCATGGTTAAATTATAAGTTGTTTTTATTAAGTCACTACAATATTATGTCAATCAAATACCTAGTTAGTTTTTTTAACACAATGACGTTTAAGCCTTTAGTCTGACTTAAGGAGGTTATAACATTCCTCCACGGCCATCCATTATGAGTCACCCTGCAAAAACATAGTATTGCACTCTGCTACATCTCTTCTATAAGTCGGCGGGGTGGTCTTCTCATACGGGTTGATTGCCTGAGCTGTGGCCGTGGTGTTGACTGTGTCGCGGCCGACTGTAATTCGGCCTGCATCTCTGACCGTGCTCCATCTTCGCTGCTCTGACTGGCCATAGTTGGTTGGTCTGTAGCAGCTGTCTGGCTGAAAGTCCCCGCCGTTTCCTCATCCGACCTCTTTGCGCGTATTGCATCAGCGTGCATTCTTTTTGAAATGTTTGTGGGTGTTTCTATGACGTACGAATACCGATTAGTCCTTTTCTGTACAACTCCTGGTTCCCATTTATTTTTAATATGATTTCTGGTATATACCTCATCTCCGGGTGCAAAAGATCTTACTTCTCTAGTGTTAATAATGTTATCTTGAAACTGTTTGAATCTTAGATTTCTTTTAAGATTTGGTCGAACGTTGTCTAACAGACACGTCAACTGCCGTCCAAACATTAATTGTGCCGGAGATCTACCAGTTGAAGAGTGAGGTGTATTTCTATATGTGAAGAGGAAATGTCGTAATCGAGATTTCGACGTTATCTGGTCGTCGATGCTAGTAGCCATTCTTGTCTTAAAAGTTCGCACTAAGCGTTCAGCTAGTCCATTCGTTCGCGGATGATAAGGGGATGATTTTGCATGTGTTATGCCTCTAACTTCGCAAAAACGTTTGAACTCATGCGATGTAAATTGTGGGCCATTATCTGATACCAGCATTTTAGGCAGCCCAAATGTCGTAAACATGCTATCCAATTTGTCACAAAGTTTCTCCGAAGTGATTTTTGTCATAGGTTTTATTTCCACCCATTTGGATAGTGCGTCTTGTAATATCAGCCACTGTTTGCCTTCGAATGGTCCAGCGAAGTCTACGTGAACTCTTTCCCAAGTACTATCAGGAATGGACCAAGAGAAGACTGGAAGTTCCGGAATGTTTGGCCGGTTTTCCTGGCATTTATGGCAGCGCTTTACATATGTATCTATGTCTTCATCTATTGCTGGCCACCACACATAGAATCGGGCCAAAGCTCTCATTGCCGAAATACCAGGATGTCCACTGTGTAAATAATTTAATACTGACCGTTGTAATGTGTGTGGAATTATGATTCTTCCTTGCCACATAATAATGTTATTTTCGATAGATAATTCATCGCGTTTACGTAAATAAGGCTTTAATTCATTTGTTACATGATAATTGGTCCAGCCTGTTTTTAGGAACTGTTTTACCTGTTTCAATATATTATCATTTTTTGTTTGTTCTTTTATGGACTGTTCAGTTAAAGCAATATCATCAATCTTTGTGATTTGGACTCTCGATACTACTTTATGTATTTGCGTCTCCGCTTTACTGGGTTTTTCTTCGGGGTTTGGCATGCGAGATAAATAATCAGCTATCGTGTTGTTTTCACCGTTCCTGTATATTATATCGTAATCATAACTACCTATTAATAATGCCCATCTAATTAATCTGTTATTAACTAACTTAGGCAAATTCCGTTGTGGTCCCAATAAATGTATTAAGGGTTTGTGATCTGTTACTAATATAAATTTAACTCCTCTTAAGTACTGATCAAATTTTTTAATTCCAAAAATATAGCCAATGCTTCTCGGTCTATAACGGAATATCGGCTTTCTGCTGGCTTTAATTTTCTTGACGCAAATGCAATTGGTTGTTCGTAATCTTGTACTTTGTGATACAGCATTGCACCAACCCCTTTTTCAGATGCATCACACGCAAGAAATAATGGCAGTTTTTCATCAAAAGCTATAAGAGATTTTGATGTTACAATAAGTTTTTTAGTTTCCTCAAAAATTTTAGCTTCATGTGCTGTCCACTGCCATTTTCGTTTATTACCTGTTAATTCGTGAAGTTGTGCACACTTACTGTGAAGGTGTGGAATGAATCTCTCATAGAAATTAATTAATCCAAGGTAAGATCGTAGCTCCTTTATGCTTGTTGGTGGTGGTGCCTTGCTTATTGCTTCTATTTTTGATTTGGTCGGTCGAATTCCATTTTTATCAATTGTATGTCCCAAGTACTCTATTTCGGTCTGTAAAAATGAACATTTCTTTAAATTAACTTTAAGTCCCGCGTGTTCTAATTTATTGAACACTTCGCAGAGCGTTTCTAAATGTTCAGTGTCGTTCGTTCCTGTTATAGCTATATCATCAAAATACACTGCTACATTTGGTATATTCTCTAATAGTTTATCTAAATAATGTTGAAAAATTGACGGTGCTGTAGTTATTCCAAACGGCATTCTATTGTATTGATAATAGCCCTTATGTGTTGTAATTGTTAAGAATTTCTTAGATTCTGGGGCGATTTCGAATTGTAGATATGCGTCTTTTAAATCGATTTTGGAATATTTTTCCCCGTTAGCTAATTGTTGTCGTAAGTGATCAAACAGTGGTACCGGGTACGTATGCTTAAGAAGAACAGGATTAATTGTTATACGGTAATCACCACAGATTCGAATTTGACCATTCGGTTTCACCACATTCACTGTAGGAGTTGCCCATTCAATCGGCGTATCGTTTGGATCTACTTGTGTAATTATTCCTTCCCTAACTAAACGTTCTAATTCAGCTTCTACATTCTTTTTCATACTGAATTTGATTGGTCTTGCGGGTAAATGTTTTGGTTCTGTTCCAGGCTTGACATGTATGTTGATTTGATAATCCTTTACTTTCCCTAATTTGCCATCAAAAAGTTTTGGGCACGCATCTAATAAATGTTTCAATGTTTTAATAGAAGGTTTACTTCTTAGTGAATAAACAGGTTTAGGGAAAGGCATATTAAATGCTTCGCTCCATTTTAGCCCAAATAGCATAGGTTCGGCGTTTTTCATCACAATAACAGATAATGTAAGTTCTTCCCCGTCTAATCTCACTGTCACGTTAGTGATACCTTTCGGTTTTAGTCTGTGATTGCCGTAAGCTTTCAACCGTGGTGCTTCTGCCAGGGTTGGAGTACCAATACGTTTCCAAAATTTGGTACTAATAATGGAATATATAGAGCCAGAGTCCCATTCCATGCAACATTTTATGCCATTAATTATAGGATCAATTTTCTTGCATCTACTAGATTTAGTGTTTAATTTATGTGTCCAACTGTCGTCCGATGATACTGATGTTGAACGTTGCGATTCACTATCATTCGAATTTGACATGTTAGATATTTTTTTGTAATATTGGTTTATTTTTATATGTTTGTTTAAAGTTTCTTTGTTTGGTTTCTAAATACGCTCGCCCAGATTTGATGCAACATCTTTCAAAATGTCCAGTATTACCACACTCTTTGCATGAATGGTTTTTTGCCTCGCATTCGTTTAATGTATGTCTGTTATCTTTTCCGCAACGTTTACATTGGTTTGAAAGTAGTCTACGTATAGATTTGCTTTGTTTGTTTTCGTATTTTACTTTTTTAATGTTTTCTTCCTTAGGCATAATATCCAATTCTGCTAACTCTCGAGACTGTGCAACAGCGAATATTTGTGCAAACGTTACTTCTTTTGTTTGCCCGTCTATAACTTGTAAGAGATCGGGCCATTTCTGTCTCAGATCTATTTGTAGCTGTTGATGATTTAACCCTGTTGCAAAGCGATCCCTCAATTGTCGTTCTAGTAAGGTGTCGTCATACCCACAATATTTGCTTAATTCTTTCAATCTATTTGCATATTGTTCCATACTTTCGGAACTTCCTCTTATGCAGTTCCAAAATTCTGTGAGTGCTTTGTATTTTGTTTTACGAGTTTTGTATAACTCTAAGAGTTTAGTTTTAATGTCTTCATAAGCACTTTTTTCAAAGTTAGGAATGAGTGCTGTTTTTAACTCATGATATGTTTCTGGTGTAAGACATGTTAATAGGAGATCTTTTTGTAACGATACATATTCCTTCCCACCAATACTGCATTTTGCTTCGAAGAAGTCGATGAAATTGTCTACTGAGGTAGTCGAAGGGTTAAATTTGTCGCCCTTAAATACGTTGATTATTGCAAGCTTACTGTTTTTGTTTGTTGCTATAGTTGCTTCCAAATCCGTACCATCATGTTTAGTTGGTGTTGGTGTGGCGTAACATTGTTGTTGGTTTGTAAGTAATTTAATGAGCTCGGAAATTTGTTTCTGTTGTTCTACCTGGTTAGATAAAACTTGTTGTATTTGTTCCGTGTTCATTTTTCCTTATTTCTCGTCGCCAATTTACTAACTTACAAAATAAATCATGGTTAAATTATAAGTTGTTTTTATTAAGTCACTACAATATTGTCAATCAAATACCTAGTTAGTTTTTTTAACACAATGACGTTTAAGCCTTTAGTCTGACTTAAGGAGGTTATAACACTTATTAACACGCCGTGAAAACTCACGTTTTGTATGGATATCCATACAAAACGTGAGTTTTCACGGCGTGTTAACAAGAGACCTTAATAAGAAAACCCTGTTATTTGGTTATCGATAAAACGAGTCCATCACTAGTATCGATAAAAAATCATCGACTCAGGCAAGCCCTAACCGCAAAGCTACAGTGGCGCCAAAACGCATTAAATGGCGTAAATGGAAATAGCCCGAAGAAAAGTCACTGTCGCATCTGTTACGTAGTAACTAATACCTAATCTGTGATTGAATATAACTACCTATGCTACTACCCTGTGCTACTACCTGTGCTCCACAGATTAATGGCTGTGCTCGCTACTCGCTGTGGTGTCAGACGTCAGACGTGTTGTCCACAAAAGGCACATTGAAATGTTTGAATTGAAACTAAGCTACATTGATCACGAAAGTTCTTCGAATCACCATGTAGTCTTCACCGAACGATTTTCTTCATGATTCATTTCTATCATTTCGTCATCGACATAATAATGTATGCCTACAGCGCGCTGACATAACCTAGAAGTAGAAAACAAACTTAGAAAATTACTGATTAAACTCGCATTGCGTTTGTGTTGCGTTTATCGTCATGAAACTGGTAAGTCGCTCATGCTGCTTAGATTTACCATTCACAAGTATGTAATACGTAACTCGATAGGTTACAGTATGAGAATATATTGAATTCGATTAAATTCTGCTTTGGACTTGTTTGCAAAAAAAACAAGCCAACAAATAGTTTCTCTCGTTTGGTTTGTGTTGTTTATTACTATGGATGTTCAGTAGCTGTAGCCTGCTGTCTGCTCTAATGAGCCCCACAATACTGGCACTCCATCTTCCACCGTCTGCCGTCCTGACGTCCATCCATTTACACCTACCCTAGTGCCTGTAAACATGAAACAGTAAAATGCCCCTGTTGCTTGTCAGTACTGCCTCAGCAGCGACGCGTCGAAGCCCTGCTTCGTGCTGTCGTTCAAGGAGCTGTTGATCATGCTGGACTGTGGGCTCTCGGCGCACTCGGTGCTCAGCTTCCTACCGCTGCCGCCGGTGCCCAGCACGCGCCTCGCCTCGCTGCCCAACTACACCCCGCCGCACGTCAATGACCCTCTACTGGAAGGGGTGAGCCCAGCTTCCTCTTATTCTTTAATTCTAAGTAATTGGCTACTTATAAGTTAAATACCTAGCTTATTCGATTTCTAATCATGAGGGCTTTTCTCTGTGGGCCTGAAAAGGTGTTGGATTCTTGTAAAAAGTTCTCAGTCCCAGCCCAAATAGCCATCGGTCCTGCGTCTGATTTCTCTTCACTCGTATTGGACTGTATAGAATTGGAATGAATAGAATAAAATAGAAAAGCTTTTATTCAAATAAACTTTTACAAGTGTTTTCGAATTCAAAATTCAGAATAATTTATTTCATGTAGGCCAACGTGTGGCTCTTATGACATGTCAAGAATCTACCACCGGTTTGGAATGCTGATTCTGCTGAGAAGAGCCGGCAAGAAACTCAGCAGTTGCGCTTTTCAAAACAAATGTTACAATAAGTGGCTTAACTATCTTGTGGACAGCTGAAGCAAAGCCGAATTGTCAATTGAATCTACCACTGATTCAGAATAGTGTTCCCACTGAGAAGAAGCACCAAAAATCTCAGTGATCTCGGTCAATCTCTATTAATAAGGACCATTGTCATTTAATTTTTACCATCATGTTTTCTACGCAGCATAATGAACCTATTTCTACCAGTAATTGTGGTGTAATTTAAACAAATTAGAGTATATACTCTAATTAGTGTCTTGAAAAATGGAACTCTTACAGGATCAGTTCATTGTCTCTCAGATGCTGTCTGTGAAGATCCTTGAAGGAACACTATTAAGTTAAAATTAATATCAAATACTCAGATCTGCAATCCCTTGGAGCTGTGAAAAATCACAGTTCTATGTCAATGCAATCAAAAAATAGAGCCATTTATTCTGCATAATATTTTGACCCTCACAAAAAAATCAAAGGAACAGCTGGGACTAGATATAATTTGTGTTCATTACGGTGCTGTCATATGCATACTCTTAAGATTCTAGCTTTCAACAGATAGTAGATGTGCAGAAAAGGGAAAATGAAACCAGTAGTCAAGTTTAAAGAAGTCTAATGAATCCTTAATGAATCCTGACACATTTGCAGGAGCTGAAGGAATGCTGCGGACGGGTGTTTGTGGATAGCATCCCCGAGTTCTGCCCACCGCTGGACAAGGTGGTGGACTTCTCGCAGCTGGACGTGATCCTCATCTCCAACTACACCTGCATGCTGGCCCTGCCCTTCATCACGGAGGACACGGGCTTCAAGGGCCAAGTGTACGCCACCGAGCCCACCCTGCAGATCGGCAGGTGACACAAACCTGAAAACTGATTTTGTCTCGTCCCGCGCGCGCCGGCCGGCCGGCGGCCGCGGAGCCCGTGCACGTTAACGCTACATTCAAAATGACGATTCAAAAGTACTTGTAAAAGTTTATTTGAATAAAAAACTTTTCTATTCTATTCTATTCACTTCTACGAATTCAGCCTGTTTTTACTGTTAGACAGTAAACGAGTAGTTTCTTTGCTTCAGAACACCCATATTATTTTTAAATAAATAAAATAAAATAAAATAAATATGTAGGTATTTTAAATGTTAAAAGAGCACAATAAACGGGCAGGTTCTACCTGGAGGAGTTGGCGGCGTGGCTGGAGGCGGCGGGCGGCGGCGGCGGCGGCGCGGCGCGGCGCTGGAAGGAGCTACTGCACGTGCTGCCGCCGCCGCTGGCGCACGCGGCGCGCCCGCGCGCCTGGCGCCGCCTGTTCGCGCGCGCCGCGCTCGAGCGCGCGCTGAGCCGCGTGCGCGTGGTGGGCTACGACGAGCGCGTGGACGTGTACGGCGCGCTGGACGCCACGCCCGTCAGCTCCGGCTTCTGCCTCGGCTCCGCCAACTGGGTGCTGCGCTCGGCGCACGAGAAGGTCGCGTACGTGAGCGGCTCGAGCACGCTCACCACGCACCCGCGCCCCATCAACCAGGCGGCGCTGCGCGGCGCCGACCTGCTGCTGCTGGCCGCGCTCACGCAGACGCCGGCGCACAACCCCGACCACATGCTGGGCGACCTGTGCGTGCACGCGTGCGTCACGCTGCGCGCCGGCGGCTGCGTGCTGTGCCCCGTGTACCCCAGCGGCGTGCTGTACGACCTGCTCGAGTGCCTGAGCGCGCACCTGGAGGGCGCGGGGCTGGCGCACGTGCCGCTCTACGTGCTCTCGCCCGTGGCGGACGCCAGCCTGGCGTACAGCAACATCCTCGCCGAGTGGGTGTCGGCCGGCAAGCAGGCGCGCGTCTACCTGCCCGAGGAGCCGTTCCCGCACGCGGCGCTGCAGCGCGCCGGCCGCCTGCGCCGCGCGCGCGAGCTGGCCGACGACGCGCTGGCCGACTTCCGGCAGCCGTGCGTCGTGTTCGCCGGACACCCGTCGCTGCGCTTCGGCGCCGCCGTGCACCTGCTCGAGCTGTGGGGCTCCAGCCCGCAGCACGCCGTCGTCTTCACCGAGCCCGACTTCCCGTACGCGGAGGCGCTCGCGCCCTTCCAGCCGCTCGCCATGAAGGCCTTCCACTGCCCCATCGACACCTCGCTCAACTACTCGCAGGCCGGCAAGCTGGTGCGCGAGCTGCGGCCGCGCGAGCTCGCGCTGCCCGAGCAGTACGCGCACGCGGCGCCCGGCGCGCGCGCGCTCGGCGCCGACGTGCCCACGCTGCTGCTGAAGCGCGGCGCCGCGCGCGCGCCCGCCGTGCGCCGCCGCGCCGCGCGCGCCGAGCTGTGCGGCGAGCTCGCCAAGCGCGCCGCGCCGCGCGAGCTGCGCGCCGGCCTGCGCGCCGCGCCGCTCAGCGCCGCGCTGCTCGTGCGCGACGCGCGCCTGCAGCTGGTGGCGGCGCCGGGCGCCGGGCCGGGCGCGCCTGCCGGGCCGGGGCCGGGGCCGGCCGCCGGCGGGGGGTCGCTGCACTGGAGCGCGCTGGACGTGGAGGCGCTGGTGGCGGCGCTGGCGCGCGAGGGCGTGGGCGAGGCGCGCGTGGAGGCGGGCGCCGACGGCTGCATCGTGCACCTGCCGCGCCACGACACGCTGGTGCACGTGGAGCGCCACGCCACGCACGTGTTCTGCGAGGGCCGCGCCGACGTGCGCCAGGCGCTGCGCCGCGCGCTGGCCGCCTGCCTGCCGCACATCTAGCAGCGCTGCGGCGCGCCGCGCGACACAAACCACCGACATGCGAATCGGTTCCATCAATCTATACGGACGTCATTTTCGAAGTTTCTCGAGTGCTCGTTAAGAAATAATACGAGAATACCATGTACCTACTTACCTAAGTTCAGCCAATGAGAACGATCGAGATGGCAGCAACGACTGATGCAGTGGACAGGACAGGCGCGGGCCGGCGTGCGCGCGCCCGTCAGCAGCGGCGCGTCGTCGCAGCAGACACTACGTTAAAAGATCGTACCTATAATATCAACTACTTCGCCTACCTGACCGCTCTCAAAATAACACCTGTATACTATCACATAGAATAGTACTAGCTGTCAGCCAATAATTCTTCGATATTGATTATTATTATTGAAATACGTATAATCGATTAAAATATTTTATTACAAAAAAAAAACGCTTTTTATTTTCTCTCTCTCGCAAAAGAGCAACGGTTAGCGTAAACACGGACTAGGCGGCCAAATGACCTTCTAAAGGTCATTGTTTGTACATACGTCGGGCGCGCATAAGAAACGACGAAACCGACGTGCAACGCTCGCCCAACTTCAACATACGTGTACAAACAATGACATTTAGAAGGTCAAATTGTTTACAAACAAAAATTATTTTTATACTTTGTATAATAGGGCGTTTGGAGTCGGTTTTTTGAAAAGAATTTTTATTTGTTCACATGTTAGCAATTTCATTTCCTGTACGCAACACACAAACATGGTAAAATATAGTATAATAAATTTATAAAAAGTCATTTTTCAATTTTTCATTAACAATTTTCTTATTTTGCGACTACGAAAATTGTTAATAAAAAATTGAAAAATTACTTTTTTTTAATTTTTCTAACAGAAATCTATTCTTTATAGCCTTATTCTCTATAGCCTTATTCTCTATAGCCTTTCAAGAATACCTTCGAAAGAAAAAAAATCTGAGATTTATAGTCTTGCAATTTTCATCTTCAAGTAGCAAATTAACTATTGCATAACTAATTGAAAATTTGTGATAATATTATTTTTCCGGCGGATTATTGGTCATTTATCTATCCAGTAAGCCTCTAATTTTTTACATTTCTTAAATTTTATATTTAATATGTTTAAATTGATAAAGTAAGTATCTCGAAGCAGGAGTGAACTATTAACGTAACTTTTAGAATGGCGATATCTTAGGAATGGTGATTCCTAGGAAAAAAGTATAAAGAATATTTTTGTATTATAGATAATTTTATGATCTCCAATTTTTGCGTAGATTGTATTATTTTTTTTTTTTTTATTTTACAAGGAAAACTTACAGCTAATTGTAAAAAAAGTAGATAGATAAAAACAGTAGAAAAATTATAGCTAGAAAACAAGTTTTCACAAATAGAATTTACATAAGAAAGAGGGAAAAATAAAAACTCACATGGGTAAACAAAATAGATAACAGAAGTAAGGGGAAAAAAGGTAAACATCAATATTTAAACGAAGGTTGGCAACATTAATTAACTGTAGGTGCATGGGCGTTAACGGATAGTGGTAGCAGTGTTGCAAAATGGATCTATATTATTATTATTAGCGTATATTTTATTAAAAGAAAAGGCGGATCGTAACATAAAAGAATTTTTTCGAAATTCGGTATGCATATGCGGTATTTGGAAGGTTGACAAAATTCTAGGATGCGTATTAGTGGGAACTTTAAATAATATCTTTTCAAGAAGTATTTTATAAAACTTACCGTTTTCGAGAAAAATTCAAAGAAACGAAAATGACTTTGACCTTGAATAACTTTTTTAGCAGACATGGGATCAATGGGGACTTTTGACACATTATTCCTACTGGTGTAGCCAAGGTCTCTACCAAAATTCAGCTCTGTCGGAATTATGGAAAACTGTCGGAAAACTGTGAATTGAAATGTCTATTGTGACCCGGCTATAATATGTACATATATAAATGAAGCTTATCGGTCTTCGTTAATTTGAATTTACCGCGCCGCCATACGTCACTTATATAGCTGAACGTTCTTCACCATAGAGATAATATTATTATTATCTCTCTATAGGTAGACCAGAATCTCATGAAAAATAGGAAAATTAAATTTTGTAAAGGTCGACCAGAATTTCATGAAAAATAGGAAAATTAAATTTTGTATTAAGCAACACTAGGTTAACTCGGCTGTCCTAGTGATAAACAAAGTAATTACATTTACAACACCTTACCTGGGATCGTTTCACGAAACGAAAAATCAAGCAACTGCATTTTAAATACAAAAACAAAGTAATCAGTATCCAATTACTTTGTTTTTGTGTTGTGCTTGTTATTTACTTGGTTTTTGCATTTATATTCCGGGTTAGTGTGTGCAGTTACTTTGTTAGGGCAATTCAAATTTCAGTAAACGGTTCAAGTTATTTGAAATATTAAACTGTGGTAAAAAACTCGACATAAAACTTTTGTTAATGCAAAAAAGTCAATTTCACAAAAAATTACAGTTACTTTGTTTATCGCTAGGGCAGCCGTAGTGTTGCTAACTTTGGAATTTCATTTCCGTATTTTTCATGAGATTCTGGTCGACCTATACCTACAAAGGCGCAGTCGCCACTCGCCAGTTTCCAGTATCTGCATAGAATATTATTATTCCCTTCTTGCTTTACTCTATGCCCTGCCAAGACAAGTTTGAAGTTTTTCAACTTTCAAGCAATCAAGCATCAAGTTTAAATAAATCACTCACGAATACAATAAATTGGCTTTTGTAATTTGTAGCGTATTATATTATTATTTGTTAATTTTGTTTTGATAATCGTGTTTTAGTTTGTAATTAAATAATAGTTATTAATTAACAAAACAACATTACCTACCTATCTACCTGCAGGCAGCAAGTATACTGTATACAACGGTTTTACACAAATTAAAATAATAGGTACAGGTAGGTACGTATAGGTATTAGGCCAAGATATTAGATAAATAATTAAACTATTTTAATATTGGGTAGGTATAAAAGTTCAATATCTTTGAATAGATGATCTTGCTCTCCTTAACTCCAAAATTATAGGTATTTTGTGTTAAATCTCAAACTTACTGTAAAAAAATATAATCATACTTGCCTACTTTCCCGGCAAAATTCTTATGATGAACACAAATAGACAAGTTTTAACAGGTTAGCCTTCATTGTAGATATGGCCACAAAAATTTAAGATTTCTTAAATGCAGTAAAGTGACAGAAATTCTGATAATACTTACATAATATGATGTAAGTTATTCAAGTTTAGTTTCTGTGTCTCAAGTTCTTTTCAAACCAATGCAATGCTTAACTGGTAATGCTGCTTATGTACCTATCTTCACTTCTTAAGCAACTTTGTAATGCTTAAAATGAGCTATTAGCTGAAGCTAAAGGCCACCTTTTACTATACATAGTGGCTAATTCTGTTGTACACAATCTCTAAACCTAAACTAAATTGACAGGTTTAAAAATAGTGCTATCCCCTTCAGCAGGGAGGATTGTGAAAGAGACAGGAATATATTTAGACCTCTTCTTCTTCTTCTTCTTTTCTTTATGGCTCTTTGTACTGCGGTTTTTGGTCCGCAAGCTGGTTTGGGCTGGGTTCTGCAAGCTGCTGCACTAGCCAGAGTCTGACATCTGCTAGTAGGTACTTATATTGGATTTAATGGGTTTTAACTTTTTTGTGAGGAACTCTAATTCTTTTTATAATGTAAAAGCAGCCTGAGTTACTCCTTATAACATCAGCACCTGCCCATATCTAATCTTGTCAAAACCGGTCCAGCTCTTTTAAGAGATTAGCCGGAACAGACACAGACAAAAATTTTAAAATTGTTTTTTGTTTTGTTATCTATCATATAAACTTCCATATGCATCAAAAGTTCCTGTACAATTATTCAGGTTTCAAGTTTGTTGGACCCAATACTGAAGGTTGTTATTGTCTCTGCAGCATCAGGACTAAAGAGCTAAGACCCGGTGTTTAGTGATGTAGTATATGCTGGGTACCTACAATATTTTACAATCGACAGTCCATAAATCCCCCATGGCTTGGAGTGCAGTACCTGAGTCAGTACTGCGGACATGGGATCCATAGTTCAATGATAAGCTTGGTACCTACTATTGACTAAAATATGAAATCATAATCGACAGTTGCTAAATTCCCACACTTTAGGTAGGCACTGAAAACCTGCAACATAAGGATTGAAGAGTCAAAGCAAAAAATTTTTGGGGTACAATTTTGTATACTTCCTTTCGAATGTCAATTAAAAAAAAAGAAAAATACGCTGTCGAATAGAAAACTTCCTTTTTGTCAAAAATGTCTGTTGTAATATTAAAAGTATGTTTGTGTTGTAATATTAAAAGTATGTTTGTGTTGTAATATTAAAAGTATGGTTTCCAGGTTGAATATGGCCAGCGAGAGCGACAGCGACTCAGAGCAGGCGACTGAAGGCGCACAAGTGGTGGCGCTGAGCGCGGCACAGCGCGCGCGCGCCGAGCGCAGCCGGCTGCGCGCGCGGGCGCTGCGCGACGCGCGGCTCGTGCGCCGCCACCAGTGAGTGCGCGGCGCCAGTCGCAGTCGGAGCGGTCCCCCGTCCCGCGGCCGTGCGGACCTGATCAGACGTGCGTGTCCACAGGCAGGCGCAGCCGCCGGCGCCGGCCGCCGCGCCCGACTGCGGCGGCGGCTTCCTGCCCGAGCCGGCGGCGGAGGAGACGCCGCTGCGCGCGCCGCCCGCGCCTCTGGTGCACCGCTCCGTGCAGCCGGCGTGCCTGCAGTGCGGCGAGCGCTTCCCGCAGTCCTTCCTGCTGGACCACTTCGACCACAGCGTGTGCGACACCTGCAGGTGAGTAGCGGCCTACGCCCTATCCCGCCCGGCGCCTAGTGTCTCGAGCCGCTCTCTCTCCGCAGGGACGACGACGGCGCGCACGCGCTGCTGCCGCGCACGCAGGCCAAGACCGAGTTCCTGCTGCAGGACTGCGACCTGGACGCGCGGCCGCCGCCGCTGCGCGCGCTCTCGCGTCCCAACCCGCACCGCGCGCGCGCGCCGCCCATGCGCCTGTACCTGCGCGCGCAGCTCGAGCGGCGCGCGTGCGACGTGTGGGGCTCGCTCGAGGGGCTGGAGCGCGAGCGCGCGGCGCGGGCCGAGCGGCGCGAGCGCGCCGAGCACAAGGCCGCGCACCGGCGCCTGCGCGCGCTGCGCATGGACGTGCGCTCGAGCCTGTACGCGAGCGCGCGCGCGGCGCACGAACACGTCTTCGGCCCGGAGACGCACGACGCGCTCGCCGACGTGTACCGGCGCGCGTGCGCGTGCGGGCACGTCGAGACCTACGAGAAGATGTAGCGGGGAGCAGTCAAACGCGTCTCCGTGAGAGAGTGTTTATTTCCGCCCGGGTCGCGTGCGGCGGTGCGGCCGAACGAGAGACCCGAGCGAACGATACGATTATACATTTCAACCGTTCTTATAAATAAAAAACATTATATCTACGGCTGGCGCGTTATCCGTCTCCGCGACACCACCGCCGCCCGCCGCCCGCCGCGCGCCGCCCCGCGAGACGCCTCCGGTCGCTCGCGCGCAGGGCGCACGCGCACGGCGTCGATCGCTGGTGTTGTGGCGACGGATAATACATCTCATTTAAACAGTCTTCAAGTCTTCTGGTAAATCATTCTTGGGATGCTTATTTTCAAAATGCTGCTTGTAAGTCTTGGGGTCCGGCATCTGAGCCTGCAACACAATGAACCGTGACAGTTCCCTCGCACTGCTGAAGTGCTGTGTGCTTAGTCTCATTTTGCACAGCTCCAAAACTTTACTAAATACTACTGATCGTAACACAATGACTTCAGAGTAAAATGGACCTAAACTGGCTTATTTTTAAGGTTTGAGTTCCTCAATACATTCAGCATTAGTTTACAGCCAGCTTCCCAAGCAGAAATGTTGTAAAATAAATATTCAAAGTATTGAATTACGGCTTTAAAATGAGTCTTTGGGTTCATTCTGCATTACATATTATAGTTTTTCGATACATAGTACATATTTGGTAAAGTTTTGCAGGTGCGCTATATCAAATCAAATCAAATCAAATAAACTTTATTCAAAATTGGTACACTGTACACTTTTTGAACGTCAATTTAGGTACAGGCAATGGTGATAATTATTTACGGAAACTTAAAACTAAAACTACGAGGGTTCCAAACGCGCCCTGGTCTGAGAAGAGCCCACAACAAACTCAGCCGGGTTTATTTTTTTTTATTATCACCATCTTACAATATGGTATAATAGCCATAAAAATGAATATTCAGACAGTGATCACGTTACCGACCTTGCAGACGGCGCACACGTGGACGAGTGCTTTCTGTGCAGCCTTCTTTTGGTCGGTGGCACTGTGTCCTTGTTGTTTTTTTATTTTTGACTGTTTTTCAGCAGCTTTCGCCTGTGACTGAAGTTTCTGTTGTCCTCGAGCCATCCCGTTTTAATTAATTTACTATAATAAAATACAGTGAGTGAAAAATACCTATGTGTGAAGCAAACAGTCAGAGTGATCATACATAAATAATAATTATTTATTAAAGGTTACTTAATATGCTTTTCTTATTTAACATTATGTAATTAGCAAAATATGTAAACAGGTTGTATGTACTATGAAGTCATCATCTTGATATACAGGGTTACTGGTATTATGTCGCCAATCTGTTAAGGGGGTGAAGGAGAGGGCATTTGCAATCAAATGGCCCCATAATATGACCCCTATGCAAATGTCAACAATTTTTGAGTAATTTTTTTTTGCGTTTTGAAAGAATTGCAGTTTGCAACCATATGTGAAATATTCTGTTTATTATTATTATCTGCTTGTTAACAGTTCAATCATAATTTTGAACACTACTGAACTTTATCAGCAGACCATTATTAAAACATACAACTTCTCAGCTATCCAACAAGGTACATTAAAGTACCAAAACTCCAGAAATTGGGTGAAAAAAGGGGGAAGGGCCCGTGGTCCCACCGGGCTAGGCGCGAATGATAGTATCGATATAGTGTTATCGATGTACTTATTTTTATTAATGAAATATTTAAAATGACAATATTTTTAACCGACTTAAAAAAGGAGGTTCTGTATTCGACCTGTATGTATGTGTTAGTATGCAATATGCATATAGGTATGTACTATGTTCGCGATGAATTCAAAAACCAATGAAACGATTTTGATGATCACTAGATATACCTACTACATAAACCTTCCTGAAAGTATGTAGATTACGATAGTGTAAAAATTATCAAAATCAATTCATTGGTTTTTGAAATCATCGCGAACATACATACATACATACTAACACATACATACAGGTCGAATACAGAACCTCCTTTTTTAAGTCGGAAAAAAATAATGTCATTTTAAATATTTCATTAATAAAAATAAGTACATCGATATAGTAGTTTATGAAACGGTTGCATAATAGAGGTTATTAAAACACGAGTGTTTTAATAACTAATTATGTAGAGTTTCATACACTACTTTATCTAAACTCATATCATATAATCCAAACCATAAAATCTTGGTAATATTTGTCGTGAGTTTTCTTTGATTTTGCTGGCAAAAGATTGTTGGTCGGTGGTCAGGTGGAGTTAAATTCTCTTCAGTATCACTGCTAGACATTTTTCCGCACAATAAAAACCATGTCTTGTAAAGTTTTGAGTAACAAATAAAAAATTTAAATATTATAACTAGCGTATGGCGCCAAAATTCAGTTGTTACCATAGAGATTCTTCTTCTTTTTCGGTTTGTCCCTTTCGGGACAGGCCAAGATCGTTGACCATACAGCCTGGGTTACCATAGAGAAATTAATAGTAGTAGAGGAGTCCTAATGTCCTATAGAAATTAGTGGATCGGAAAATAGCTCAAGCTTATCAAAAATTTAATTTTTAATAGTTATTAATTTTTAGTAGTTATTTTTAGTAGTTACTTAATTTTAAGTAAACTTAATTTTTAGTAGTTACTCTTCTGCAATTTAACACAATTCACAATGTTTAACGCGTTTGTACAGTTACACACATGAGGTCGCACGAATTTCCCGCCATGGCTCAAAAATACCAGAACCCAGTTCGCCTGTACTATAATGTAGAAAAAATTATTTTATAACATTACTTTGCAATAATTTCCTAACAAAGTAGTGTTATAATGAATTTTTTTAATTTTTTTTTTAAATATTATAGATGTATGTGAATAAAGTAGTCCAATATATGACACATTTTGATTTCATATTCGGGATTTTAAGATATGAGAGTAGATAAACACTATATCGATACTATCATTCGCGCCTAGCCCGGTGGGACCACGGGCCCTTCAGTAGTATAGGTAGTATAGCGTTTGACCCACCAGTAGGTCAAATCGGTGGGATCGAGCCCTTCCCCGAAAAAAGTTCAATTATCATGAAAAAAAAAAAACAAAATTGTCTTAAATTAAAAAAAATACAATAATTGTTTAAGAAGTTTAAAATAATTAAGTAGATAAGTTAACCAAAGTTATTAAAACTACATTTCAAACTTTCAAAATGTAACCCCCTATTTCTTATGCCACAGGCGCATTCTTTTTCTTAATTAAGATTTTACTACATTGTTTGTCAAAACTATTGAAGATATTTGTCATTTTATGGTTGTTTTATGTCATATTATTATGTACTGAAGTGTTAGCAAGCAGATAATAATAATGAAAAAAATTTCATGTAAGTAATTGTATGCGGTTTTTATACATTATCAAAGTTGCATTCTGTTTCTAAAAAACGAAAAGTCAAATTACTTGAAAATGGTTGACATTTGCGTAGGAGTCATAAGGGGTTATTTGATTACAAATGACCTGTTCAGATTGTTCAAAGTGATAGTCATTTCAAACAACCATCGGTTTCAGTAATTATTTACACTAGCTTTCGATACAGTGCAGTGCTACGTGGTTAGGGTACCTCTGGTGCGAGGTACATGACCCCTTCTATGTTCCCTTAATGGTATGGCAACATAGTACCAGTAACCCTGTATTATAATTATTCTGTGTTTGTCACCTAACTCCTAAACGGCTGGACGAATTTGGATGAAATTGTGTGTGTATATTTCAATGGGTTCCTGGATGGTTTGAAAACACAATTGGACCCCGTAGGTGGCACTGCTGTTGGTATGTCACCTTTGATTTACTGAACAATTGTGGAGATTTGGGAACTGTCCATTATGAATTTATATTTTAGATACGAAGCATAGACTGAAATAGTAATTCATTTTTATACATACAGGTAGATAAATAATTGTAGGTGAAAGTTCACCAGCAGGGCTAACATGCGACACACGAGAAAATTATCTCTACACTTTTTCTCGTCGAATACAATAGAATTCGACGAGAAAAAGTGTAGAGATAATTTTCTCGTGCGTCGCATGTTAGCCCTGCAGGCCTGCATTGCATGTAAGGTGAATCATACATACATATTATGAATACAGAGTACACTGCACCATCTTGAAGTTTCATTGAAAGTGCGAAAATTATGTAGGTAGTTAGGCTAAGTAGTACTTAACTGTTAGAAGTGTAACAATAGTACCTATTTGTAAGTTGTGAATATCTGGCCAATTTAAATAATAATAAGATTAAAGATATAATTTTATGGACTTATGGATTAAAAATTTCGTATCCAAAGTGTTCTTTGATTACTTACTTAACCTAAAAAAGCTTCATTTTTTATAAAAAAAAAATTGTGTACTTTATCTATGTACCTACCTACCTTGCACCATTGAAATCAAGATTAGTAAGTAGCTAATACCTAAATCCTACCTGATAAGTAAATACCGAGGACCGGAGGACATTAAACTCACAACAACAGGTTGAAAAAGGCTTAAAATATAAAGATTACATACCTTTAGGTATTCTAGATAAGAAAGTATTTGTAACAGATGTTTTTTCGGGCAGGCCTTACTGACTGAACATTAGATAAGTTAATAGGTAAATCTACACTGTCACTGATAGAAAAAGAAACTATTTCATTAGAAATATGAATATATTATGTAGTTGAAATTGGAAAGTGTTGGAAAGTAACTCGATTTTTTATTTGGTTCTAGTTGGGTTCTACTCTGTGGTTCTACTAGCCCACAGAAGCACAGAACATAAAATATAAATACTCTCTAACGAGCTGTCTACGCTAATGGTAACGAGAGAAGAATGCAAACTCCATAGTAAAAAATGAGAACAGTTCAGCGCCATCTAGATTCAGCCCACCAACAACTCTTTGACGGCGGGAGAATTCAAATGTGGACGTTCTATTAAGTATAGATAATATTTTTAGATAAGGCATTTTGACTCGAGAGAGAACTGGTGAAATAAAATACACCAAGTTCTCTTTCCGAGTCAAAATGCCTTATCAATAAAGTTTTAGTTAGGATTAAAAATAAAACAACAGGTTTTCTTTCTAACAATGCACATTTATTTATATTGTATAAGGAAATAGGGTCCCGTTTTACCCTTTGGGTACGGACATCTGTGTGGTATTTACGAGGATAGCTGTAATAATACTTTTGTAGTACACTTCGACGTTTTTCTCTCTAAATCAATAATTTAATGTTATCATTTTAAATAATGACTTTAATTACCTTCAAGATGATTAAAAGTTATTTTGTAATGCTTAATATGAATGTATAATAAGTAAAATTTTGGTAAAATAACATACTTCATAAATGCACAATCGTATGCTTTTATCGTTCTGAATTGCATGAAAAAAAAATTTGGATACAAAATCGATACCAAATCGTATCGACACGGTAAGTTATCGAAGTGTTCTGAATCGCTCTGCAAATTCCATAGGTTCTATGATTCTTGGTCAATAAAGTGTTTTTAAGTTGGTAGTCACTGACGTAATAGTACGTAATGTTGGTAATTATTGTTTTATTCAAAATCAATCTAGTTGTTCCTGGTCTGTGTTCAAAATGGCGTCTTTGTTATTGTGTGGTTATGTTTCGTAACAATTTAAAATATTTAGATTTCTTGCGATCCTATAAACTTTAAATACGTCGAGTCGAGCTTCTGTTACTCTGTTTGTTTTATAGTGTAGTGCTATTTATATTTGAGACGTTGATTCTGTTTCATTGAAACAAGAATCGTATGTGGAATTCTTTGCTCGTATGTTTTATTTCATTATCTGACCTGACAAATAAAACAAGGAGAAATGTTTTAAATGTGACTGCTCGCCGGTAAAAACAACATCAAGTTGATTCGATTTTCTAAAACCTGCTTAAGGAATCTTGCGCGGTAGGTACGTATAACCTAACCTAACTTAGTAGATTTATACTTACTAAAATTCATTCTCTATAAATTATCCTCAAACAGACACAAGCACACCTTTTGATATTTATAGTGATATCAACAGGTGTGCTTACTGCTTATGTCTATAGTTTCCTGCTGAATATACTGATGTGTTACTGTCAACAATTTTCCAGACATTGCAGATACTAGTTAGGAAAAAAAAATTGGTAGCCCACCCTTAGTGTTTACTATTTATTACCTATAGGTTAGTAAAAATACTTTCTTATATGTTATGGTATATATTATTTGTAATAATTAGTACCAATTAATCAACAAAATCTGGTCTGCCAATCCGCTTGGCCAGCGTGGTACACTATGGCCAAAACTCTTCTCACTCTGTGAGGAGATCCGTGCTCTGTAGTGAGCCGGTAATGGGTTGATCATGATGAATCAACAAAATTGTTTCTTTTCAGATGTGAACTAAGTATGTGATTGAACAGAGGTTTTACTGATTGTACTAAACGGAAGTTACAAAGAACTGCTGTTCCATGTGATGTAATTGAATATGAAAATATTAACAGCATTGTAAATAGCGTCTCATACATATTATGTTTAAAAAGATTTTGTATGTATTTGAAAAATATATCGTTTTCAGAAGAAGTGTCAGCCACCGCACTCAAAAAAAATCCTTACACATAAATAAATAAGCATTGTTAGAAAGAAAACCTGTTGTTTTATTTTGAATCCTAACTAAAACTTTATTGAAACTTTATTTATTTAATTTATCTATCTATCTATAATATAATAAAACTGTAACAGATCCAATTCTGTACATTAAAGATATTTTGAAATTTTTTATTGCAGGACACTCTATAATCAATACTGAAACCAAAACTGCAATTTGTTTCATTTTTGTCTGTCTGTCTGTCTGTCTGTCTGTCTGTCTGTCTGTATCTTGGCCGCGCATCACGCCGAAACTACTGAATGGATTCGAATGAAACTTAATACGATTTGAGTTTATACTCCGAGGTAGGACATAGGATACTTTTTATCCCGAAATTCAGCATGGTTCTTTTGGGAGAGGGGATTAAAGTTAAAACGTGTATTTAGCTGTAATTCATTAACGCGTTGTTCGATTTCACTCATTCTTTTTTTGTTAGAATGGTAGTACTTTATATATTGTCCCGTAAATATTTCAAGGTCATAGGTTTTTTAGTTCAGAAATAACAGACATTACAACCCTCAGTATTGGGTTCAAATAACTTGGGACCCGGATCTTAGAACGTACGGCTTATTTTAAACTGGTGTTTTTAAATTTATGATTGTAGTTCTGTCTATTTGTTCCAGCTAATCTCCGAAACGGCTGGATCGATTTTAATGGAACTTTCAATGTTATAAGGAGTAACAGGCTACATTTAGTTTAGGTACATAAAAGACTTATGGGATCCGATCCGATCCTATATAAAACCTATAAACACGCGAAGGAAGTCGCGGGGGTCAGCTAGTATTTAAATACATCTCAACGTTTCGCATCTATAGCAGGTAGTAGTGTATTATCTATGGTATAGAATCTCCCGCCGTCAAAGAGTTGTTGGTGGGCTGAATCTAGATGGCGCTGAACTGTTCTCATTTTTTTTACTATGGAGCACAGAGTACATTATATATACTTTATCTATGGAGTTTTCATTTTTTTTTTCTCTCGTTAGAGAGTATTTGTCAGGGGTATGACAGCTGTAGTTCCTTTTTCTGCGTTTTGGCGCTACAATCGTTCGCACACCACAGACGTAAACACAGAAAATAACAGGTCCACAGATTAATGATAGGTTTTCCACTAATTCATGATAAGTATCTAGTTATTTTCTGTGTTTAGCTCTGTGATTTAGGTTTCAGTGATAAGTCTGAGGTCTGTCATTGTCATGAAATTTTCGAAATTTCGGGAAATTTTCATTTTTCATTTCCACCACTTTTCTTTGCTTTTCGTTGTTCTCATCACAGGTTCTCAATTATCATCAGTGAGGTGATTATCATGGTGTTTTTTGTGATATTTCCCGACGACTTGGCTTTGTTAAATGGATTTTGGTGGCGATCATATTGACTTGTACTTTGTTTTGGACTACGGAAACTCTGTTTTACATTTGACTCCGGCTACGTTTTATGGACTACGATTTGCTATATTAGCAGCAGAAAAAAGCGTTGAATTTTGTGTAAGTATTTTGCTGATTTGCTGAGTTGAAATCCAAATTCTCTGCTGTTGTTTGATACAGGACAAACTGTGCTACTTTAGAGATCACGATACGAGTACGATACGATACGAATACGATATACGAATCGATCGTCATGGGACTAAGTGTTGTGTCGGTACTTGCTACTCAACATCTAAGACTTCTAAGTTTGCCGAAGAACGATAGTGTAAGGTGGATGTCCTACCTAGTACCTACCAACTCTCCCCATCGAACTGCTATGTGTGTGGATATGTCTGTCGCACTGTAGCTCTTAAACGGGTGAACCGATTTGAATGCGGGTTTTTTATAGTTAGATTTGTCTCGATGAATAGGTACTTGGTAGACACTTCATAGTAATAAAGGTTCTGATGGTTAGAGCAGGACGTTGGGATGTCATGATTCCCACAGGTTGGGGATTATTAAAATTTTGAATTTACAGTTATCTTGCATTTTTATACTGTTAAATACTTGCAATGTTTTTGGATTAGATAAACCCCTATCATAAAAAAATTACAAGTACCATCAACCTACGTACTTTACTCACCTACCTATATTTAATAATTTTCAGATAATTTTCACACTGGAAGCAGCAACATCAGTATGGAGACTACAGCAAGCAGGAAGATGAAGGGATGGAACATGCACAAGTCGGACCTTGTTTTCAATCACAATCTTATCTACTTCATAGGAATGAGAATGTCGCAAGTAGTTAAAATGCAATGCTCGGCATGTATGCGTTATGTTACATGTATTGCATGTATGTATGTTACATTGTATACATAGCCAGAATGCACCCATAGAATTCTGCTTATGTACACATTGTGGCCAATTCTGTTGTACACAATTCTCTAAACTAAACTGAATTGACAGGTTTAAAAATAGTGCTATCCTTTTCCGCAGGTATCACTGTAAAAGAGATAAGAATTTATTTAGTCCTGTCATTTTAGTTTAGTTTATGTTGGATTCATGTGTCTAACAAAAAAACCAATGTAAGAGTCGCATAAAGGCAAGCAGCTATATGGATGCTGATATTTATTCATTTAAAAAATATATAGAGACTATGAAATGTTAAATAATAATAATTTAGTATATTATCCTAATGAAAATTTTCTAATTACATACATACTATTGTATACAGGGATGCAAGCACTTTTATGTATTACCTTAATGAAAATGGTTATAAGACAAATAGGTATTGGTAGCAATTTAAACACTGTTTAAGGTTTTCTTGGTTTGAGTTTTTGAAAAAATTGTTTTTAATAATTAATAAATGTGTATTTGAAAAATAAATAATTTAGATTAAGAAATAAAGATTTGAATAAATAAGTTTGAAATAAATTTATCTTGTTTGAATTTAATTATAAGGTCTCTTATTAACACGCCGTGAAAACTCACGTTTTGTATGGATATCCATACAAAACGTGAGTTTTCACGGCGTGTTAACAAGAGACCTTAATAAGAAAACCCTGTTATTTGGTTATCGATAAAACGAGTCCATCACTAGTATCGATAAAAAATCATCGACTCAGGCAAGCCCTAGCCGCAAAGCTACAGTGGCGCCAAAACGCATTAAATGGCGTAAATGGAAATAGCCCGAAGAAAAGTCACTGTCGCATCTGTTACGTAGTAACTAATACCTAATCTGTGGTATTTGTGTTCCTGTTCTGTGCCCTGGAGGCTGGACTAATACCTATGGAAAGAGGGTGCGTAAACTTAGTATAAAAAACAGGGAAATGCTTTGTGTACTATACTGTAAATTTACATAGTGCACTCAACTGCAAGTCTGTTAGTAATTCAACAAGTATTTTTAATTTAGCAGAATTATAATCATGTAGTTCATAATTCTTAATGCAGAGGGGACTAGTATTGCGTACGTTTTGAAAAGTCTTCGCTAGATGGCGTCGACTGTCATTTTGAGAAAATTACCAGTTCAAAAATAAAACTACTAAATTGGTAACTTTAAAAAAGTAAACAAAGTCTGATTTTTAATTCGGTGGAATTCTGACAGTTGCCATTTAAAAATAGAATGAATTATTCTAGAGTTATTTGTATGAAAAACAGGGTTAACACATGAAGTTCGATTTTACCCCAAGCTAAAGTACCTACCTGAAGTATCTATCAGGCATTTACCATATGTCTACATGAGGCAATTGATTTTTATTTATATGTAAGTTTTGAATTTATTATCTTTTTTGTGGGAACAGTTTTATCTCTGCTAATATTAAGAAACGTCAGAATTCAACGGAATTAAAATCAGAGTATAATTAGTTTTTAAATAATTATAATTAAGAAAAACTAGTAAAATGAAGTAAATATTAATGTTATCAATAATTTTTTCTTAGAATTTTATTTAAGATGTTTTTAAAATCTTATTCTTATACTTAAGTCTTAATTAGTAGGTATTATTTCTTTAAATCAGGCAACACTTAGACACTGACGAGTGACCACCACGTGATTAGCACGTGATCACTGAAAAATGTCAAGAAAATTCAAAATGTCTGCCTACGTGCCATTTTGGTTATCGTAGATATTTTTTGGATTAAATTCTAAATTGTTGTGTGAACTGGTCGTTGATTTGAGCTTTAGTTCCTCCGGTTAAGTTTATTACAGTGATATTCGTGCAACTGAGAAAAGACTTGTGTTAAGAGATAAGACTCTTTATATTTTAGTGTATTTTTATTTGTTAACTGAGACAGGACTCTTTGTATTCTTTATAGTTAATGATTAGTGTATTATAGATAAATTACTACTGCTTAGTTAATGCATAGAAAAAATAAATAATTTTTTGAAATAACGTTGTTTTATTTCATAAATTAATCAGGATACGTAGTAGGTACGTATAGAATATATTATAATATATATGTATGTATATATATAGGTACTGTACCTACATATTTATATAAGTAGGTATGTATAGATTCAACGTTAGTTTCAAATGTCGAATCCAGAGGCGCTAGCGATGCATTTCCAATTTTAGGCATAGAGTTCGGTCTCTATTTCATATATAGACAAAGTACTCTGTGATAAAGTTTCTGTGCAAAGTTGTACAAAACGAAAATAGAAAATCACAGTAAAAATAATACCGAATTTAGCACAGAAATGTACATACTTAATACATGGCATGCTTGAGAATTTTGAAAAGTACCTATCTAAATCGAAAGTGATGTCAGAAAACGTTTTGCCTCTTATATTGGTCAGCGCATTGGATGCAGCAACTGCTACGAAATTAATATCGGGTATGTACACCTGTGTTTAATAAACTGGTAAATAAAATGTGTCATTAAAGTATTAAACCAATAATATTTTTATGTACAACCCAACCCTAACATAAACAGGTACATACCTAATAAAATTGTATTAGTAATCTTATTTCAATGTAAATACTGTGCACCTATTGCTGAATACTAAAATCAACTGTTCATTGAAAATCTCGAATATATTGACAAGTTTGCCTCACTCTGGTTTGTAGGCAAGGGTGTCGCCAAGTACGTGGGTACATCCCACCCCCCCACCCCTAGAGGGTTGAAAAAATATACCTTAGTCCTAAATTCATTCACTTGACCTATAAATTAATAACATCAAGTCCTACACTTGCTTTATAAATTCATAATCTAAAAATAAAATCTCCACTGAACCTAATACAATTCCCAAGAAATGGCTTTTAGGTGTGCCATTTGGGCACAGGTTGTTTCGCCAGTATCACGTTGATGGAGAAGGCACGAAGGAGATTGAGCTGTGACAACTGTTGTAAATTTCGAGAAGCTATATCTAAAAAAGAAGAAGAGTATCTCTAAAAGAGAAGCTGTGATAGCCTAGTGGTTAGGACGACCAACTTCTAATCGGAGGTCGTGGGTTCGATCCCGGGGCACGCACCTCTAACTTTTCGGAGTTATGTGCGTTTTAAGTATTTAAATATCACTTGCTTTAACGGTGAAGGAAAACATCGTGAGGAAACCTGCATGCCTGAGAGTTTCCCCATAACGTTCTCAAAGGTGTGTGAAGTCTGCCAATCCGCTTGGCCAGCGTGGTAGACTATGGCCAAAACCCTTCTCACTCTGAGAGGAGACCCGTGCTCTGTAGTGAGCCGGTAATGGGTTGATCATGATGATGATGATGATGATATCTAAAAAAGTTGTTTTCCTTTTTTTTTATTGTATGGTTAGTACTTAACCTAGAACAAAACAGACAACACATATATAAATTAGGGGAAGGGCCCGTGGTCCCACCGATTTGACCCACCGGTGGGTCAAACGCTATACTACCTATAATACTGAAGGGCCCGTGGTCCCACCGGGCTAGGCGCGAATGATAGTATCGATATAGTGTTATCGATGTAGTTATTTTTACTAATGAAATATTCAAAATTACAATATTTTTAACCGACTTCAAAAAAGGAAGTTCTGTATTCGACACGTATGTGTGTGTTAGTATGTATGTATGTATGTTTGCGATGATTTCAAGAACCAATGAACCGATTTTGATGATTTTTACACTATCGTAATCTACATACTTTCAGGAGGGTTTATATAGTATATCTAGTGATCATCAAAATCGTTTCATTGGTTCTTGAAATCATCGCAAACATACATACATACATACTAACACACACATACGTGTCGAATACAGAACTTCCTTTTTTGAAGTCGGTTAAAAATATTGTAATTTTGAATATTTCATTAGTAAAAATAACTACATCGATAACACTATATCGCATTCGCGCCTAGCCCGGTGGGACCAAGGGCCCTTCAGTAGTATAGGTAGTATAGCGTTTGACCCACCGGTAGGTCAAATCGGTGGGACCACGGGCCCTTCCCCATAAATTAAATATAGTAGAAAATTATTACTACATGGGAATATAAATTTAATATATTACAGCTTAATTTTATTACATTCTATGTATTTACACAGTAATCTACAATATGGACTAAATACAAACATCAATAAACATTTAACACTTACGGGCGACTGAACCTAAAATTCATACTTTTTCAATTCTCTATATATCAACTTGCCCCCTCCCTTGCCCATCAGCTGGTGACGCTCTTGGGTAGGTAGGTACTAGGCACCATCAGAGGCAGCTTTACCTAGGGTGTGTTGCACACGGGCGCAGCGGTGCCGGCCTCGGCACTTTCACATTTGTACCTATTACATTTTGGCAGTGCGCTTACTAGAGGGCGGATTGTACAGGGGCACTACATGGGCTAGAGACACCTCTGGGTACCATCCCACTGGCAAAGATGCCAAGAGATTAATTGTTCCAATATGCCATGGTGAAGCAGATTTGAAGTAGGTATTATGGGTTTCTTACCCTTTCACGTAAATAAACCTGCTTTCATTTAAGATTGCAGAGTCACTTACCTCCAGGTGCTATTGCAGTCAAGCGCTAATTTACCATTTGCCATTAATAATAAAATCATTTGATTCATAACTACCTGGTAACATCTGTCCTTTCATGAATTTATATCTTGCCCTTTCCCTTTGCATCATATCAAGATTTAATAGCTTTATGACTAATGTATTCATCAGCTGTCATTTCACCTTCTCTGTACTTTACTTAATTTTTATTGGACTTCAGAACTGATGGACAATGAAGTGACAGACGGGGGTGTACAGCGAGGCGAAGGGCGAGTGTGGCGACTCGTCAACAAGTACTACAGCGTGGACGTGGAGCTTTGCCCCGTGGCCGACGGCGCGGCGCCGCCCGCGGGCCTGCAGCGCCTCGAGGCGCACATCATCTACGTCACAGAACAGGTTCCTACATCGCGTGTCGACAGAATCACGCTCACCGTGCCGTCCAGTCAGAGACATGTGCCTAATGTACAGACTGATTAAAGGTAACATGCAATGTAACATGAAAGGAGCATTTTATCAGTGTGGATGTAGTGCTGAACGTGTATACTCTGTTCCCTGTCCCACCCACATCTGTTTCCGACGTCATAGCGCAAACATAGCGTCAGTCTGCTGAGGAAATTAACCCAGATAAGCCTGAAACTATTTTTACTCAAAATCTTTACAATAAACAAATTTTTTTAGTTGCATTACCTTTAAAATGAAGAAAAAAAATATTAAAAAAAATATTTAATTGGTTATGCCTTGATCTTTCCAGCTGTCATCACGTTCATATTGGGACGGTTGACTTGGCCCCATTTTTCCAAATTTTCTGTTTGACTCAATCAAAGCTGTTGTTACTCTCCTGCGGAAGCTTAGGTGATCCAATTTCCCGTATTTTGTTTTATACAATAATTGCCATGCAAAAACGTTCAGAAAGATATTATTTGTAAGTAATGGCATGTGCCATTTCTTGACTCTAATGCCTACTCTGTGTAACCAATCATGTAAATTTTCGAACCAGTCAATCTGAAGTTTATCTTGGAAAACTCTTTGAACTTCAAGCCAAACCACTGAAGATGTTGCTAAGCCTCTTTTCCTCCACGCATAAATTCTTTTGCTCTGAGCTGATCAACTAACAGCAAGTTGCTCTTCGGTATCAATAATGGGATACTCAACTTGGAGAGATATTTCTACAGGTTGAAGTAATATGTTACGTAGGAAGTTATTCAGCGTCCACGTTATCTTCATCACCCTTGTCTTCATCACCTTCGTCAGTAGGGCAATTGGGGTGAACAAGGGGTGGTAGAATACATATTGTTACCTTTCTGTCATTTTTCTCACCATCGGAAGCTGTTCAAAGCGTCTATTATCCCATAAGCAGTTAGCGGTCCGAACATAAAAAGTTACCTGTATTATCCTACTGTCCTATATATAGTCCACCACTTTTTGTCGTAAATTATTTCCAATTTACGAAATATTATATCAATAAAATTGTTATACAAAGTAAAGAAGAGGTTATCCAGAACATGTGAAATGTGAAATTTGCAACCTAAACATAAATTTCAGATTTTTATACATATCTCTTGTGAGCCGTTTCTGTAACGCGCTTTTATTGCGCACTTTTTAGTTAAATATATCGAAAAATATTAAATAAAACGTCGATTTTATATTTTTACTATAATAAACATAGTCTCCTTACTTCATATCACAACAAAAGAAATCAACCATTTAAATGGGTACTTTGATATATTTTTTTATTTTCACTGTCCTACATATAGGACAGTAGGCTTATCTGGATTAAGAAAATTAATTAAAATAAAATAAAATAGCTTTTAATATCCGAAACCAATAAATAGTTGATAATATAAAGTTATAAGATGTGTGCGCCTTTTGGCAAAGGCCTCCTTCAACTGGATATATCCACACTAATTCAGTTCGTGTTCGTGCGCGTCTCAACACAATCCGTCCGCACTGGCGCGGGCGAGTGGCGCTCATACTGCGCGCCCCGAGGTGTTCGTCCGAAAAGCCGAAAAACTGTGGATCGCTCCGCGCGCGAACTGTAATGCGCGTAGCGTGCGCGCGCAAGGCGTCCAGACTCATTGCATGATCCATTGCACTAATGGTGGACGGCGGATTCTTTCATTTCACATTACACTGCATGTTACATGATGAAGGCATCAGTCTGTGCATAGGATAACTGAACATGGTGGTAACGAAGGCGATCGCCTCGCAGGGCGCGGCGGAGGTGCCGGCGGCGGAGGCCCGGCGCGCGGGCGCGGGCGCGGCGGCGGCTCGCGCGGCCGTGCGGCTCGCGCTGGTGCCGGGCGCGCGGGCGTCGGGCGCGCTGGCGGGCTGGGCGCGGCGCCGCGGCTACGAGGCCGTGCCGCTGGCGGAGCGCGCGCCCGACGCCGGCGACGCGGTCGGCGTGCAGCGCGCGCGCGAGGCGCTGCACGCGCACGCGTGGCGCGGCCTGCGGCGCCGGGACCGCGCGGCGCAGAGAGCGGAGGGCGAGGGCGAGGGCGAGGGCGAGGGGGCGGTGGAGCGCGCGGAGGCGTTCGCGGCGGCGCTGGGCGCGCTGGGCGAGGCGCGCGGCGCGCCGGCGCCGGACGACGCCGAGCGGCGGCGGCGCGCCGAGCGGCTCGTGCTCGCCTTCTGCCGCGCGCTGGGCGAGGACCTGCCGGCCCTGTGACTGATGTGGATTGTGGGCGGGCAATCAAACTGAGCGATACAAATGCATATTTATTTATTACAACGATAAAAATGTCGGATATGTGCGGGCGCGCGCGCGTGGCGCGTAAACAAGCACTCACGGCGCGCTCCCGGATCACAGCTTGCGTATTATTATTATCTTTTTGGACGAAAGTGTCTCCCGCCCCGCGGCGCGCGGTACGTTCCGCCCCGCGGCGCGCGGTACGTTCCGCCCCGCGCGGCACGGAGCGAGACCTTACATAGCTCTTAAGAATAAATAACAATACATAATATTTCGATAACAGTAAATCTGTCTCACTCCCTCAGATTGGATTCGACAGGGTATTTCACCATTTCAAACCTGTTCGAAAAGATATAATAAACAGGAATCGATAGGAGTTTTAAAATCACTCATTAGACAGGACGACATGACATTATGAAATGATGATGTCACAAATTAACTTCAGAAACTCAAAAACAGTATCAGTTTTAGAAGACAGTTTCAAAAGTGAATTACTCTGCAGTTTATTGACCGATTTTGATTAGTTTTTTGTTCAGCCATTGCATTCTGTTTAAACATTTTTTCTGAATTTATTTATTTTTAACCCCCGACACAAAAACGACGGGTTGAAGTTTGACGTGTCTATGTGTGTGTGTCGGTCTGTGGCACCGTAGCGCTTAAATGGGTGAACTGATTTGAATGCGGTTTTTGGACGGACGTGTATATTTTCTTGGAGTTGTTTTTAACACGTTTGGCGAAAGAATTTATTAAGCTACTTTTTGTAATTTTTTGGATTAAATAAAAAAATCTATGGAAATCGGTCCAAGATGGCCGCTGCCACGAAATTACATATTTTTTCACAACTCCCTCAATATGGGTATCAAATGGAAGGGCTTGACTGGTAAAATACATCACTATGATAAACAAATCTAAGATGGATGGAAGGATGTTGGGCTGCCACAAATTGTGGCTAATTCTGTTGTACACAATCTCTAAACTTAAACTAAATTGACAAGTTTAAAAATAGTGCTATCCTTTTCTGCAGGGAGCATTGTGAAAGAGATAAGAATATATTTAGCCCTGTCATTTTAGTTTAGATTTAGAGATTGTGTACAACAGAATTAGCCACATTGTCAATAATAGTTAAGTAACCCTATCGATTCACTTCGCGTCGCGTCATTCGGGCGGTGCGACTGGGACGCGCCGCCGCGCCGCCGCAGGCCACAGCACCAGTCTGCGCGCGCGGTGCGGCGCGCCGATTATTTTAACTCTGTAGGTACAATTGATGTGCTCGATTGATTCAAAGCGCATTTTCCACGCCGGATGTGATACTGCGCAATCTATTACATTATAATATTACTATAATATATTTTATCATAAATAAAAATATTAAACAATAGCCGCTGCCGGGTCACGCTCCGGGCGCGACTCGGCAGCGGCGCCGAACGCTCCCGGTGCGACCGAGCGACGGTTCGTCTTCGTGTATATAAAATCTATATAATTGACTTAATATTAGTAAAGCGACTAACTATAATACGGTTTGAAATCTTAAAAACATTTCAATAAACTCTTTTGTGCGAAGCATAATACTTATGTAGAAGGCCACTGTAGTAGTGCTAGGCGATAGTGCTAGGGTCGTCGAGCGGCTCGTCGAGCGGCACGTCGAGCGGCTCGTCGAGCAGCGCGCGGAAGTACTGCGCGGCGAGGCGCGCGATGTAGGTGGTGTGCGGCGGCGCGGCGGGCGGCGCGGGCCACCAGCCCTCCAGGAAGCCGATGTGTCCGCCGCGCGCCGTGACGCACAGCGCCACGCGCGCGCTGCACGCCGCCTCGCGCGCCGGCAGCACGGCGGCGGGCTGGAAGGGGTCGTCGGCCGCCTGCAGGCACAGCAGCGGCACGCGCACGGCGCGCAGCCGCCCGCGCAGCGTGGCCGCCGCGTAGTACGCCTCCACGGACGCGAACCCGAAGTGCTGCGCCGTGAAGGCCGCGTCGAACTGGCGCACGGTGCGGCAGCGCTCCAGCCGCGCCCACGCCGGCCGCAGCGGCGCGTGCGCGCGCACCGTGCGGCGCAGGCGGCGCGCCATGTGCCACGACAGCAGCGCGTTGAGCGGCGGCGCCTCCATGCTGTCCGCGCCCGCCTCCACGTCCAGCGGCGCGGACACGGCCAGCGCGCCGCGCAGCTGGCCGGCCGCCGCGGCGCCGCGCTCGGCCAGGTAGTGGCCCAGGATGAGGCCGCCCAGCGACACGCCCACGGCCAGCAGCGGCGCCGCGCCGCGCGCCAGCACCGCGTCCACCACCTCGCCCAGGTCGCCGTGCGACACGGCGCAGTACAGGCGCGGCGTCTGCGAACACCGACACCGACTGCTGCACTGCTGCACTGCTGCCACGTGGACCGCACGTCACCTCGCAGTTTTGAAGTTGAAGCAAGTTCGCTCCGGAAGTTTTTAGGCTAACAGGTTATCGCTAAGTGTCCTGAGTGTATAAGCCGATCCTCATATTTTCGAAACACAAAGTGACCATATTTATCTTAAATATACTTGTCATAATACTTTAGATATCCATCAAAGTGATCGATGACCTGTGCGAGTGTCGATCGACAACTTTAGATGATAGCAAAATGAGTGACAACTAGTGAGTAACATTTTCGATAGCACATAGTAGGTATATCGGTTATCGATAACTAAACTCGATGATACGAAAGGAAGAAAAAATCATACGATTTTTAACATTTTTCAGACGTACATATTATATTACAATTGCACATATTGACAAGTCGTCGTATATGTATGCGCCCTGAGTACTGACCGTGAGCGGCAGGCCGCCGAGGCCGCGAGCAGCACGGGCCGGTCGCGCCGCTCGTCCAGCTCGGCCCAGTCCAGCGCCACCTGCCCGCCGTCGGCCAGCCGCAGCACCTCACTGCGCGTACTGAGTACTGACCGTGAGCGGCAGGCCGCCGAGGCCGCGGTTGTTGAACACGACGCAGTGCGCGCCCAGCTCGCGCGCGGCGCCCACGAGGCAGCGCACGTAGTCGGCCTGCGCGCCGCCCGTGAGGCCGGGCAGCACGAGCAGCACGGGCCGGTCGCGCCGCTCGTCCAGCTCGGCCCAGTCCAGCGCCACCTGCCCGCCGTCGGCCAGCCGCAGCACCTCACTGCGCGTACTGAGTACTGACCGTGAGCGGCAGGCCGCCGAGGCCGCGGTTGTTGAACACGACGCAGTGCGCGCCCAGCTCGCGCGCGGCGCCCACGAGGCAGCGCACGTAGTCGGCCTGCGCGCCGCCCGTGAGGCCGGGCAGCACGAGCAGCACGGGCCGGTCGCGCCGCTCGTCCAGCTCGGCCCAGTCCAGCGCCACCTGCCCGCCGTCGGCCAGCCGCAGCACCTCACTGCGCGTACTGAGTACTGACCGTGAGCGGCAGGCCGCCGAGGCCGCGGTTGTTGAACACGACGCAGTGCGCGCCCAGCTCGCGCGCGGCGCCCACGAGGCAGCGCACGTAGTCGGCCTGCGCGCCGCCCGTGAGGCCGGGCAGCACGAGCAGCACGGGCCGGTCGCGCCGCTCGTCCAGCTCGGCCCAGTCCAGCGCCACCTGCCCGCCGTCGGCCAGCCGCAGCACCTCACTGCGCGTACTGAGTACTGACCGTGAGCGGCAGGCCGCCGAGGCCGCGGTTGTTGAACACGACGCAGTGCGCGCCCAGCTCGCGCGCGGCGCCCACGAGGCAGCGCACGTAGTCGGCCTGCGCGCCGCCCGTGAGGCCGGGCAGCACGAGCAGCACGGGCCGGTCGCGCCGCTCGTCCAGCTCGGCCCAGTCCAGCGCCACCTGCCCGCCGTCGGCCAGCCGCAGCACCTCACTGCGCGTACTGAGTACTGACCGTGAGCGGCAGGCCGCCGAGGCCGCGGTTGTTGAACACGACGCAGTGCGCGCCCAGCTCGCGCGCGGCGCCCACGAGGCAGCGCACGTAGTCGGCCTGCGCGCCGCCCGTGAGGCCGGGCAGCACGAGCAGCACGGGCCGGTCGCGCCGCTCGTCCAGCTCGGCCCAGTCCAGCGCCACCTGCCCGCCGTCGGCCAGCCGCAGCACCTCACTGCGCGTACTGAGTACTGACCGTGAGCGGCAGGCCGCCGAGGCCGCGGTTGTTGAACACGACGCAGTGCGCGCCCAGCTCGCGCGCGGCGCCCACGAGGCAGCGCACGTAGTCGGCCTGCGCGCCGCCCGTGAGGCCGGGCAGCACGAGCAGCACGGGCCGGTCGCGCCGCTCGTCCAGCTCGGCCCAGTCCAGCGCCACCTGCCCGCCGTCGGCCAGCCGCAGCACCTCACTGCGCGTACTGAGTACTGACCGTGAGCGGCAGGCCGCCGAGGCCGCGGTTGTTGAACACGACGCAGTGCGCGCCCAGCTCGCGCGCGGCGCCCACGAGGCAGCGCACGTAGTCGGCCTGCGCGCCGCCCGTGAGGCCGGGCAGCACGAGCAGCACGGGCCGGTCGCGCCGCTCGTCCAGCTCGGCCCAGTCCAGCGCCACCTGCCCGCCGTCGGCCAGCCGCAGCACCTCACTGCGCGTACTGAGTACTGACCGTGAGCGGCAGGCCGCCGAGGCCGCGGTTGTTGAACACGACGCAGTGCGCGCCCAGCTCGCGCGCGGCGCCCACGAGGCAGCGCACGTAGTCGGCCTGCGCGCCGCCCGTGAGGCCGGGCAGCACGAGCAGCACGGGCCGGTCGCGCCGCTCGTCCAGCTCGGCCCAGTCCAGCGCCACCTGCCCGCCGTCGGCCAGCCGCAGCACCTCACTGCGCGTACTGAGTACTGACCGTGAGCGGCAGGCCGCCGAGGCCGCGGTTGTTGAACACGACGCAGTGCGCGCCCAGCTCGCGCGCGGCGCCCACGAGGCAGCGCACGTAGTCGGCCTGCGCGCCGCCCGTGAGGCCGGGCAGCACGAGCAGCACGGGCCGGTCGCGCCGCTCGTCCAGCTCGGCCCAGTCCAGCGCCACCTGCCCGCCGTCGGCCAGCCGCAGCACCTCACTGCCCACCACACCACGCATGATTCACCGATGCAACCTCTACTTCCCTCAATCACTATATGTACTACTAAAAATTAAAATATACTGTTATAAATTAAAAATTCCCAAATAATTCATGACATCTACTCATTATTTATACAGGGTGACAGGAAACAGGATACAATATTCCTTGCAGGGGCTTAAAGTAGAGCTCATATTTTGTGATAAGGTATGACAGGATAATTAATAATATATAATGTCATAATCTATTTTAAAAAGTTAGGTTAGGTTGGGTTAGAATGGGTTAGAACCAGGGTTCGAGAATATATATCAATGGATCTGATATATATATTGAAGTGGGTTCGACGATATATATCAATAATGGATATAATATATCTGATATAAATATCAATCATATATCTGTACCTCAGAGGTATACAACATTATATGCCAAAATGCAAATTTTACAGGAGAGGCAAAAATGTGCGGTCTTAAACTTTGAATGCAATTTTGACATAGTGGCTAATTCTGTTGTACACAATCTCTAAATCTAAACTAAAATGACAGGCCTAAATATATTCCTATCTCTTTCACAATGCTCCCTGCAGAAAAGGATAGCACTATTTTTAAACCTGTCAATTTAGTTTAGTTTAGAGAATTGTGTACAACAGAATCGGCCACATTGTTGCTTTAAAGATATTGGAACAAACTTAACAGTATTTTTTATCATTATCAGATGACATTATTATGTACTAGCTGAACCCCGCAACTTCGTTCGCGTAGATATAGGTTTTTATACAACGTGTTAGGTAAGTGGTATAACATGCCCGCGGCTACCCATGTAATTTTGACCTTGTAAACATATTGGTGGTATTAAAAAGTCAAAATTAATTATTAAAAATTTCCATACAAAATTAATTACTTAATTAAGGAAAATTAATTTTGGCAACCCTTACAACCCGCGCAACATCAATTCCATTTAAATTCCTGATATCCTAGTACAAACTACAAGACGTGAAAACGAATAGGTACTATGCCGCGGCTGGCGCACAGAGTACCTAACTACTCGTGTGGTGTCGTGTGGCTGGCGCGCCGTCTTTCCTTAATAAGTAGGTACCTAAGTGACGACACTGACGAACACGTCAAGTAGTGCAACTTGTCATGGATGATAACGAGGTTGTGGGTTCGATTCCTGGTTCGGTTCAAAACTTAGAAAATGCGGGTTGCGGTGGTTATTTCGATTATTATCATTTCATGCTATTGGTAATAAGTAATAACCAGGACCGACGGCTTAACGTCAACTACTTAGGTACCTACTTGCCGAAACACCAGGGTGAAACGAGATCGATCTCTTGGCTGGTAGGTACACCTACGTAGGTCCTTACTGAGAGTTTCTTTACCTACATAAAACTCAAACCTGAAAATCTTACGATATGAATGACCGACGCAGAACTCAAACCGAGAACCCGAGATTCGCAACCGAAAATCACTAGAAAACTTACGTAGGTACCAATTTTTATGTTAGCCTAGTACCGACTACCTACCCATAAAAAGACTCTTTACAAACGTTGTAAGGCGGCGCGCCGCCTTTGACAAATGCCGCCAAGATGCCAATACTCAACGGAAAGTTGTAATTATTGTATTTTACGAAGTAGGTTCAAGGTTTACTGGCCTGTGTACGAGTATTCCCTACCTAGGTACCTAGGTAGGTACTCATAAATAAACTAACTAACTGGCGAAAAAAACTCGGGCTAGGTAGTAGGTAGGTACCTACCTAGGTAGGCCGAATCACTGGTTAAGGTAGTCCCTGCACGGCCGCGAAAAGTGTGCTGGAATACGAGCGATGCGTACAGTGCCAACAAACAAAGCCAGCTCGCTCGCAAAACCATCGTGCAAACTCCATCTCTGTTCAACGTTCGCCACACCGTCCAATGACTGACATCAAGAACTGCTCCAGCACGGCGAGTACCTACTAGTGGTTGGGTTTTCCTCGAAATGCTGCAGAATTTCTTCTTCCAAACGAGTAGTCGATGTTGAAGGCCGTCCTTCACCATCGCGCCGGTAAAGGAACCGGTGGTGTGAAGTCTATGGACTAAATTCCGGAAACACGTATGCGACGAAACTCGAACTCTTGGGTTATTTGGTCTACCGGAAACATACTGTTCATCGTACAACCTTCGGGCGTCCATCAATACACCATTACAAGCACCCACACACATAATCATGTCATAATATTGCGCGTTAGTGTAACTCATTATTTCACCCTTGTATGACGACTTCACAGTTCAAACTTCAATGAGAAACTAAAAAATAACAATTAAAATAGCTAATATGAACTTCGGATTTCGGAAGTCTTCAAAGAACAAAACGAAGTTAAGACCCGTTTACACTTTGACTAGTGCTTATTCAGTGATTTAGTGCGCTCGGTCTGACTCGACTGATGATTTACTAACGTATGTACGTCAGTTTATAAGGACTAAGGAATGGCGATTCTTTCCAAAAAAGATCGATTTTTAACTTGATTTGAATCGAAGTCTGATGAAACGATTCATAAAAGAAGATCGATTTTTGAAAAAAAAATTTTGATCGATTTCTCAAAGACCTGTATTCGCGATCGCGATTTATTGAAAAAAAAAATCGATTTTTTAAATCGAAATGTAGTACTGAATTGATTTTCTAGGCTGAAATCCACTAGATCGATTCTCGATTATCGATTAAAATTGGCTAAAACGGGTTACTACCCCGTTTTATGAAATGTTGTAGTTTTATACGAATTCTTATAAGTAGCAGCTAAGTCTGGGTTAAAAGGATAACCTGGCGTTTCTGCAAACGGGTCTAATCGCATTTGGATCTGCAGAAAGTAATGAAAGAAATATCAAATGTGGTGCTGTTGGAAATCGAAGAATACGTGGAATAAGAATACGCTCTTATAAGAATAAAAGAATAAAAGAATAAAAATTCTACTTCGCTAATCAGTAATCACTGATCACTAGCAATAATCACTAAACAAAGTGTAAAACGACCTTAAGTCATACGAAGCTTCGTCAATGTTCGTACCTAAAACGCTGTGTTTAGGTATACCAGTTTATGCTGACCCTGGTATTTAGGCTACGACTCAAATAATAGCTATGCGACAGCGATGCTATAAAATATTCTAGTAACGACAAAACAGCGCATAACATAGACCAATGCATTTGAAATGTATTAAGTATTTAATAATTTTAATAAGTCTGCTATCGACTTTTTATCTCTCGGTAGTAAGACGGGCGGCATCAGCGGTAATAATGCAATTAAAGATGGAACGCGCTGAGCTGATCTTTTTGGATATTGTGTACCATGATCATAATCCATTACAGTCCAGAATGTTAAATCTTTTAGCGTTAGGCTCGACTTTGACGATAAACGGCTCGAATTTGACTCTAGTAAAAAGCGGCTCACAATTCATTTCTACAGCAGACCACATCTCATAAAAGAAAAGAGTCATTCGCAGAAACAAAATCAAGATTTAAGAAGAATTTCACATAAATTTCGATTTATCTCTCCATTCTTATCAATTTCAATGCAATAATTGAATAGCTATTTAAAAATTACATCGACTCGATATTTTCGCTTCTGTACTGTAGTCATATCTTTATCTTTAGCTTGAAGTAGGTAGCAATAGAATGAATAGAAAATAATATCGTTTCGGAATTATTACACCTATCCTAAAGCTAAGCTGTGTCTACACTGATCAAAATTCGATAAACGTTCAACACTGCTGCTGCCTTGGTGGTTTTTTTTTCTCAAGTCCTTTTTATTCCCATGTACCATTGCCCCATCGCATGCAATCTATCATGCACGACAATTTCTTAATGTCATACTCATTGCTGAGGGTCGTGATCCATGGTAGGGGTTTTTTTGAGATTATTATGCGGTGGGCTTTCAGGGCTTACACTAGAAAATGTGAAGAATGTCGAAGCATAATGAGGCACAAAAATCTTACGATTTATCCGACATACAGTAACAAATTCGGGTGCAATAAAAGGAGTAAACATAATTTACGTGCAAGTACGGCCTCGTTGATCTAGCGGTTAGCATGGTTAGCACGTTAAGCCTGTGCCCAGCTGTGGGACGTTAATGGGCTGTAGTGGGGTGGTAGATAGCATGCACGTATTTGAAACTAGGCAATGTACAAGAAAAAAAATTGAATGTGTACGCAGCTTTACACAGTTACAGCGACGCCCATTTTGTAGGCATTATTATTATTTCATAGGTAAAGATTTTTCATTGGTCGATAATTTTTTGGCGGGAAAACGGTTCACCAATCACGTAAAATTAAAGGTGGTCTTTGACCTTACAGTCAAAGTAGGTCAGGTTTTACTCAAATTAGGTCAGGTTCAATGTCATCAATGACTCTAGCAGCTGTTTAAGGGTTGTCACCGAGGAGTTTTAAGAAATTTCTGAATGTCCTCATAACTTCCACTGGTATCACGCTACGAGGGTCGTTATATTTTTTCGGGCATACACACATCAGTCCTAACCTCAGCCTGCCGGGATGTTATGGGACTTACCCAACACGTTGTATAGGATCGGATCGGATCCCATAATTATTTTATGTATTTAAACTAAATGTAGCCTAAGTTACTCCTTATACCTAACATTGAAAGTTCCATTAAAATCGATCCAGCCGTTTCGGAGATTAGCTGGAATAAATAGACAGACCGACAAACAAATTTAAACGCACACCAGTTTAAAATAAGCCGTACGTTCAAAGATCCGGGTCCCAAGTTATTTGAACCCAATACTGAGGATTGTAATGTCTGTCATTTCTAAACTAAAAAACCTATGACCTTGAAATATTTACGGGACAATACATAAAGTACTACCTTTCTAACAAAAAAAGAATGAGTGAAATCGAACAACGCGTTAATGAATCACAGCTAAATACACGTTTTAACTTTCATCCCCTCTCCTAAGGGAACCGTGCTGAATTTCGGGATTTATTTTATTTATTTTTTTATTTATTTATTTATTTATTGAACAGAAAATATTGTAAGATGTTGACAATTTGTAGCCCAAATAGACCGTGGTCTGTGCTAGGGCTGACAAAATTAAGTACATAACTATACAATATAATAATTATTACAGAAATAAAAATATAGAAATACAAAACAAAACAAAAATTTAAACAAACATACATACTGTTGATACAAACAGACAAATAAATAGTGCAACCGTGTTTAATTATTTATTTATTAACTTATTTATTTATTTATTTACCTATGTAGGTAAGTACTTAAGTAGGTAGGGTCTATCTTATTACCAATTTCAATTTTCAATTTTCAACAGATCTTGTCATAAAGACACTTAAAATCAGCAGGAGAGCATTCTAGGAGAAATTTCTTTATTGTAAATTTTAGTTTTCTCCTAAGAGGTAAGTGTTGTGCACATAATATCAAATTAGATGTCTCAAGAGGAAGATTGTTAAAGAGCTTCGGAGCCGCAACTGTAAAATGCCTAATCGTGAATCTAGATGTTCTTGGTGGGATTGTGCATCTTTGTTTTCTCTGCCTAAGATGACTGGGAGTTTGCTCGAGGGGAAAGTTATGTATGTATTTTGCCATATACATTGCTAATTGCCAAACATATATTTTCCTTGGTGTTAAGACTTTACTCAGCTTAAATAATTCTTCCGTAGGAAATCTTCTATTTTTTTTAAGGATAATTTTGAGATTAAGTTTCTGAGCTTTATTAAGTTTGTCTAATAAAGTATCCTATGTCCTACCTCGGAGTATAAACTCAAATCGTACCAAGTTTCATTCGAATCCATTCAGTAGTTTCGGCGTGATGCGCGGCCAAGATACAGACAGACAGACAGATAAAAATGAAAAAAATTGCAGTTTTGGCTTCAGTATCGAAGCAATGGCTGGATCATGCGTCATGCTCGTGAACGGGTGCCGCCGTCGGAAATGGGGCTACTTTTGTCTGCCCTTCTTAACGTGTAGAATTGTAAGCACCATTCCGAACCAGTGGTAGATTCATTTGTCGATTCAAAAGCACTTGTAAAAGTTTATACAAATAAAAAATATGTCTTAGACTTGCCTTTGCACAAGTTTAAGAACTTTCTTAAAAGTATGCTCATAAAAAAAGCTTATTATACAACTGAAGATTATATAAACGATAAAAAAGCTTGGATTTAACTCGTTCCAGCAATGCGCGAGACGGCATTTCAATCATGTACATTAATAATAATAATTGTTATAATGTTATTGTTGAAAACTAAGCAATAAATAATAATTATAAGAATTCAATCTGGTATTTATTTTTCACATAATTTTAAATATGTTCCAAACATGTCATTTTTTTTTTTCTTTTATAATTTAACAAATTATTAAAGAAGGTTTCATACCTAAGATAGTTATCTATAATATAAAATTCTAAACTTCAATACTCCCACTAATTTTATATTAATCCCAGACGAGCCCCCAGGAGATTATATCTATAAGAACTTAATGTAAAATTCTAAACTACAACACTCCCACTAATTTTATTAAGTTTTAAAAAAAAAATATTAACAAAGAACTTGATCTCTATTAAAACAAAACTTTTGAGAAGGTAGAGGTTTAGTTAAAAAATCAGCTAACTGTTTGGCTGTGGCAACATATTCAACATTTAGAAAACCAAGCTCTACCTTCTCACGTACAAACTTATATTTTATGTCAATATGCTTTGACCGCTGATGATACACAGGGTTATTTATTAATTTTATAGCAGCTTGATTATCTATAAATAAGTTTACAGAATCTTGAGATTCACCCAAATCAGAGAGAAACTGTTTTAACCACAAAAGTTCTTTTGTGGCATCACAAGCTGCCATAAATTCTGCTTCCATTGTGGATAATGCAATAGTTTGTTGCTTGCGACTAGCCCAGGTAATTGGCCCGTTGTTCATTAAGAAAAGATAGCCAGTAGTTGATTTCCTAGAATCTACTTCACTTGCATAATCTGAATCAGAGTAACCAATTAAATTGAAATTTCCTTTGTACTCTATACCAAGATGCTTAGTTGCAATTAAGTATCTCAATATACGCTTCACAGCTTTTACATGATCATGACTTGGATTATTTACATACCGACATACTAAATTTACAGCAAATGAAATATCTGGGCGAGTCGCTGAAGCCAAAAATAACAGCGAACCTACAGCTTCTCTGTAAGGAAAATTTAATGATTCATTATTACTACTATTTGTTAAAACAATATTGCAATCCACAGGTGTGCTGCAGGAGTTTGCTTCAAACATTTTGAACTTTTTGATTATTTGTTCAATATAATTTTCTTGGGTAATACGAATCGAATTTTCAGTTTTAGTAATTTCTAAACCAACAAAACAACTTAAATCCAAAATTTTCAAACTAAAACTCTTTTTCAAGGCATTTACAACAAGATTCAAAGTTTTTGTGTTTGAAGCAAAGATCAACCCATCATCGACATACAGTACTAATAAAACTCTTTCATTATTAATTTGACTACTAAAAACACAGTGATCAGATTCTAACTGAACAAAACCAAAAGATTTTAAAAACATTGTAAACTTTTTGTTCCAACAACGAGGAGCTTGTTTGAGACCGTATAAAGACTTATTAAGTTTACAGACTTTATCATTTTCAGCAATTACTCCCTTAGGAATTTCCATGACAATATCTTCCTCTAGCTCTCCGTATAAAAAGGCTGTCTTTATATCAAATTGTAGAATTTCGTAGTTGTATTTCACGGCCAAACTCAATAATATTCTAATAGAATCATATCTGGTTGTTGGAGCAAAGGTCTCTGTATAATCAATACCTCTTATTTGGGTAAAACCTCGAGCACAAAGTCGTGCTTTGTATCTTTCAACTTCACCGTTTCTGTTTTTCTTAATTTTGAATACCCACTTTGAAGTTATAGGTTTTTTATTAGTTTTATCAACAATAGACCACGTATTATTTTCTTTGTGAGCTTTTAATTCCTCTTCTATTGCTATTTTCCACTTATTAGAATCTGAACCCGTAACAGCTTCGTCATAACTAACTGGTTCATACAACTCAGTCATGTTAATGTCATAGTTTCTGTTAACTCTAGGTCTCAATATCATATTTGACACACCAGATGTATCAGTAATTTCTTGAGAAGGTTCATAGGTAGCATCATCATCTTCATCTTCGTTACAACTTTTCAAACTATCATCACTACTTGTCTCTTCCATTTGACTGGACACTTGCGTAGAAGTTATCTGTGGAAATATGGACTGTGTACAATCTGGTGTTTCAAACTCAATAACAGCTTCTGAAATCTTTGCAACTAAACTGCTCATCTCATCAAAAACTACATCTCGTGAAATTCTTATTTTCTTAGTTTCAGGGTCAAACATTCTATAGTTATCATTCTCATATCCAACTAAAATCATCTTGTTACTCTTCTTTTGCAGTTTTGTTCTACATGCATCGGGTACATGAACATAGCCACACGAACCAAATACCTTAAGGTGTTTAAGATTTGGTTTTTCCCCAAACCAGATTTCAAAGGGTGATTTATTTGGCGTTTGACTAGATGTTGTTCTATTGAGTATATACACGGCACATTTAACGGCCTCTGCCCAAAGATTTAATGGCAGACAACGACCATAAAGCATAGACCGGGCACTCTCAACAATAGTACGCAACTCTCTTTCTGCCCGCCCATTTTGTTGAGGAGTGTAAGGAGCAGTACATTCATGTACGATACCATTTCTGTTCAAGTAAACTTTGAAGTCATCATTAACATATTCCTTGCCATTGTCAGTATGCAAAATACGTACATTATGACCAAATTTATTTCGTATAAGTGCATTCAAAATCTTAAAGTTATCTAAAACTTCATTTTTATGTCGCATTAAATTGACATACATAAAACTTGAAGCTGCATCTTTGAATAAAACAAAATATCTCATACCTTGAATCGAAGACTCACTCATTGGCCCACACACGTCACTGTAAATTAAATCTCCAGGACTCGGCTCTCCTCTGCGTGAAGTATGAAATGGAAGGCGACTCTGTTTACCATACATACAAGTTTCGCATACAAACTTCTCATCGTCACAATCTTCACATTCTATTAGCCCATTTTTAACCATATTTTTAATTTCTTTTACATTTAAATGTCCAAGTCTCTCGTGCCACATCTTCAAACTATTTTGGGTCATTGCCATAATATTATTACAACTGTGGTTTATAATTGTGTTAAAATTCATTTCATACAAATTATTCGGTTTTCGCGTTGCACTTAATACAACTACTCCGTTATTGTAAATTAAAGCTGATATATTCCTCTTAACTATAGTATAACCCAAGCGTGTAATAGCACCTTCTGAGAATAGATTTCTGTAGAGTTCTGGCACATAAATTACCTCTTTAAGTATATTTTGCTCCCACTGTCCATGTATATATTTTTTAATTAGCACCGTTCCGATGCCACAAACTTTTAGGTTTTGTAAATTTCCCAATTTAACAAATCTATTACTGTCTTCGCTATACAATTTTAATTCTGAGAAAAAATCTTTCCTGAAAGTCATGTGTGCAGACGCTCCGCTATCTAGCAACCAAACATCATTTTGAGACTCAGCAATTTCTCCAGATTCTTGTACTTGAAATGCATGAGTATCGTTCTGTTTGACATGGCCTTTGGGTGCGTCGGGCGGCGGGCATAATAGAAATATACCTATTCCTCTTACACTCAGGCGTATTTATTTATATTATCTCGCTTCTACGTTAAATTTCCTAGTAGTTAGAGAGGAAAAAAACATAGGTTTATAGGAACGATTAAAAAAGAAAAAAAGTTTCAAGTGGCAGTTTGTGTCGCGGACGCCGTTGCGCGGTCGGGCGTACAGTTTTTGTTTTATAATTTCGCGTGTTTTAAAGTGATTTATGAGTATTTTCGCTGTGTTTTCATATATTTAACGAAATAAGTAAACAATTAATGTGTTTTTAACAATATTTCACCATAGAACACAACATTTTTTTGTTTGCGGAGACCAAAATATTCGTTTCAAATATTTTGGCAGTTAAAAATCGAATGTTTGTCTTCAGTTTTAATATTTTTTTTTCGTATTATCTTATTATTCGAAATTAATAAGTTAAATAACTAATAATTGACCGGAATTAGAAATAAAATTAGCAAAATACAGTTAATCAAGCAAGGATCGCGAATTTTCAAAAAAAATTACGCCTGCCGGCGCCAGGCTACTTTGCAGAATCAAAGTGATGTAAGTAAATATTTTTGTATAGACGAGTGTATATTTTTATGTATTTTCCTATTGCCTAATATCTTATTAACGTAATTTGAAGTTAAACTCCCTAGGTTACCGCTTTAATCTTCAAGGATTTATTTTTAAACACAAGTGGCGCTCCGAAACGCGCTATTTCAATATTTATCGCGTCGTAATACGATACCAGAGTCGCATATTGAAAAAAAAAAGACTGTATTCTATAGCCTCATTCATAGTAAACGTAAAAAACAACACTTGACAGCCTTACAATATCAAGTGAAGTCATAATAAACGCTTTTATGAGGCCCGCCGCGGGTGGGCGCCGGCCGAAAGTCATAAAAAACGTACGGGCACAGTCAAGGACCATACAGACAAAGCTCGGAGCTATCGGGCAAGACAAAAGTTATTCTGAATAGTTTTCCTAAAGCGACACTGTCTGGCTAGATGTCCCCGCTTATCTATAATATAATAAAACTGTAACAGATCCAATTCTGTACATTGAAGATATTTTGAAAATTTCTTTTAGAGGGCACTCTATAATCGATACTGAAGCCAAAAGTGTAATTTTTTTCATTTTTGTCTGTCTGTCTGTCTGTCTGTCTGTCTGTCTGTCTGTCTGTCTGTCTGTATCTTGGCCGCGCATCACGCCGAAACTACTGAATGGATTCGAATGAAACTTGGTACGATTTGAGTTAATATTCCGAGGTAGGACATAGGATACTTTTTATCCCGTAATTCATCACGGTTCCCTTGGGAGAGGGGAAGAAAGTTAAAACGTGTATTTAGCTGTAATTCACTAACGCGTTGTTCGATTTCACTCATTCTTTTTTCGTTAGAAAGGTAATACTTTAAGTATTTTCCCGTAAATATTTCAAGGTCATACGTTTTTATTTTAGAAATGACAGACATTTATTGGGTTCCAATAACTTGGGACCCGGATCTTTGTACGTACGGCTTATTTTAAACTGGCGTGCATTTAAATTTATGTTTGTCGTTCTGTCTATTTGTTCCAGCTAATCTCCGAAACGGCTGGATCGATTTTAATGGAACTTTCAATGTTATAAGAAGTAACAGGCTACATTTAGTTTAGGTACATAAAAGAATTATGGGATCAAATCCGATCCTATATAAAACATATAAACACGCGAACGAAGTCGCGGGGGTCAGCTAGTTACAAATATAGCATACAAAACGATGACGACTCTCGGTATTATTATTTTCACAATTACAATTTTTGTTTTGTTTCTCTTTCTCCTTAGCAGTCACAAGAGCTATCTCGTTTTGTTCTTCTGTTGTCAAGCTTGCTTCTTCATCCATCAATCGAGCTGTAAGATTATGTATAGTTTGTTGAACTGGATCAAGTGACATCCAGGCCTGACGAAATGACCGATATTTTGATGGTAAAGTACTTATTATCTTGGTAATAAGAGCTGTGTCGCTTATCTGTTCACCATTATCTTTTAATTGTTGAGCCAAGCTTTCTACTTTGGATATATGTTGTGCCATGCTATCTGACGGATTCATTTTATATTGATAAAATCTTTCATGGACCAACATTTTATTGAATTCCGACTTTTGCTCATAAATCGACTCCAGTTTTTCCATAATTTTTACAGAACTATCACAGTTTTCTATTAATGCTATTTGCCTGTAGTCCATAGCTGACGTAATTATAAACATAGCTATGCCATCATTCTTCAACGAGTCCGAAGTATCCTTTTCGGATTTTGGGGCAAATATATCAATACCTTTCGCTCTTAGAGCACATTTTATCTGGAACTTCCACTGCCGAAAATTATTCCCATCAAATCGTTCCACATTCATTTTTATGCCCGCGATATCCATTTTTATATTTTACCTAGATCTCTTACTTGCTCTTTACAATTTTATTTATTATGCTGGGCCACATAACCTGTTGAAAACTAAGCAATAAATAATAATTATAAGAATTCAATCTGGTATTTATTTTTCACATAATTTTAAATATGTTCCAAACATGTCATTTTTTTTTTTCTTTTATAATTTAACAAATTATTAAAGAAGGTTTCATACCTAAGATAGTTATCTATAATATAAAATTCTAAACTTCAATAGTTATTTTTAAAAAGAGCAACCGCCGAGTTTCTTACAGGTTCTTCTCGGCTGGAACTGCATTCCGAACCTGTGGTAGACTCAATCGACGATTCAAAAGCACTTGTAAAAGTTTATTTGAATAAAAAACTTTTCTATTCTATTCTATTCTATTATAGAGTGCCCTCCAATAAAAATTTACAAAATATCTTCAATGTACAGAATTGAATCTGTTACAGTTTTATTATATTGTAGATTAAAACAATTACAATAAAGTTAATTTTTAGATGATTTTGTGGACTTGATACTATTTACCTCTACCTACATTACCTACATTAAATTCACTTATGTTTAGTTGTAAAGCATTATGATATCATACTATTATTTACCTCCAATTAAAACTTGTGTTGTTATTGTAATTTTGCACTTAGAAACATCACGTCTGTTTTCAGTATATAGCTTTATGGAATTATAATTTAAGAATTTGGAAGGGGTTTGCTTTTCGAAAGGGGGGGGGGGGGAAAGGACGAATAAAATGAAAACAAAAGTTAATTCAAAAAGGTTGAAATATTGTTTAGTTTTAATAACCAACACAGCTAACCAACAAAAAAAAAGCTATTTGCATGCTTCAGGTAAGTCAGCAAAATCTGCATATTGAAGATTCCTATGTTTGTTTATTTCGTACGAAACTAACTTCTTCAAAGGTTTCTCCATCAAAAGTAGTTTTATAAAACATCATCATGTGCACAAATGGAGCTAATGATCCATTGCAAAAGGCAAAAAATCCATGAAGATATCAGTTTCCATGTTGATCACTTTAACTTTTGAGTTTCTTGAACAGTTTTTATCAAACTGTTGCCCGTCCCAGTTTTATGATGGGAAACTTATGGATTTTCGTCTTTTCTCTCTCAGTTATTGAGTGGACAACATCCACTTTCATGTGAGTATCTCCTTCTAGTACAGAAAATCCATGAGTTTCGCAACATTAACTTCAATAAACGACATTAAGTTCACGCCAGGCTTAGAGGTAAACTAGTGTTGCGCTCGGTGCGCGAGCTGCAAGCAGCTCGCGGGCCTTGTAGTCTCTTCAATATTCGTAAAATAAAGAAATGGAAGGCCATACCAAAGACCAGAATATTCTGGAAAATCTCTTGAAAGATAGAAGGAAATATTGGTATCACGTTTCTGAAAGGACACTAATCAGTTCTATGCATGCATTTAGTGGAAAAAAAAGGATCTATACAAAAATGTTCTGGAGAGCCACTTGAAAATTAAAAAGAAATTTTGTATGTCTTTTTTTATTGGCTCACCAAAGGGTCTAAGGTCTTGAACATTTTTAGTTTCAGGACCATGCCTCTACGATTGATAGTTTTTGAGGGCCGTTAGGGTACTCTGGTAATTTTTCCACATTCACTACGTTTTGTATTTTTTGTGAAAAAAATCTTTAAGTTCTATTTATACGTGTAGTGGGGGAAAAAAGTTCCATACAAAATTGTTCTGGATAACCTCTTGAAAAGAACCCAAAAAATTTGTATGGAGAGAATTTTTTTTTGTTCGGCGGCCATCTTTTTTTTGCCGGTTCACCCAATGGCCCAAGGTCTTTAACAACATTTGTTTGGAACCATGCCTGTATGACTGGTAGTTTTGGAGGACCCATAAGGTATTCTGGTAAATTTTCCACAATCATGACGTTTCAGAATTTTCCTGAAGGAAGACCCATAAGTTCGATATATATAAATAGTTAAGGGAAAAGGTTCCATACAAAATTGTTCTGGAGAGCCTATTGAAAAGAACCCTAAAAATTTGTATGGAGAGAATTTTTTTTTGTTCGGCGGCCATCTTTTTTTTACCGGTTCACCTAATGGCCCAAGGTCTTTAATAACATTTGTTTGGGACCATGTCTGTATGACTGGTAGTTTTGGAGGACCCATGAGGTACTCTGGTAAATTTTCCACATTCATGACGTTTCATAATTTTCTGAAGGAAGACCTATAAGTTCTACGCACATAAATAGTGAAAGGAAAAAAGTTCCATACAAAATTGTTCTGGAGAGCCTCTTGAAAATTAGGATTTTTTTTGTATGGAGACGAAATTTTTTTTTGTATGGTGGCCATATTTTTTTTACCGGTTCACCCAATTGCCCAAGGTTTTGAACATTTTTTGTTTCGAGACGATACCTCTCCGACTGATAGTTTTCGAGATCCCCTAGGGCACTCTAGTCAGTTTTCCACGTCCAGCTCTCTCTATAATTTTGGTGACCTAGAATTTTTGAATTTTACACACATGGAAAGTATGGTGAAAAAGTTCCATACAAAATTGTTCAGGAGAGGTGATCAGTCCGTAACTTCAAGTAGCTTTATAGAGGTAAATAATCTTGGTCTTATACCCATTTGATGTTCGTGGATTTAATGTCATATACGATTGGATATCTCTTTTCGTATTTGTCGTAGGACATAATATCGTATACTATTATGTAGAACTGGTTCTTGCGATTTTAATGGTGCAAAAAACTTAATTTCGAAAAAAGTGGAGTTACTATTGTATACCTCTGAGGTACAGATATATATCAGATATATATATCTGATATATATCACCGCTCGACTTATTTGCCGTGACTTGTATTATGATGATATCATCATGATAAGGCCAGACCACACAAATCTTTAGCCACTCAGTAAAAATTGAAAGAGTTTGGCTGATAGACTAGCCTTTCTCTATCTAATATCTATCCTTGATAATATATTTCTATTGGTAAAACTGTTTTGTTATCTCAACAATTCCATTCTTCAGCAATGTCATAAGCTTCGTATTATTTGAAAAAATAATGCTCAACCAACTGCTCCTGCATTTTAATTTAAATAAATTGCTTCACTCTGAGCAGTATGGTTTTACTAAGGGTCGTTCAACAACCGATGCGGCCGCAAGGCTGTTACGGCACATTTTCGATGCATGGGAAAAGTCACAGAATGCCATTGGTATCTTCTGTGATTTGTCAAAAGCATTTGATTGCGTTGAGCACGAGACTTTTACGAAAATTAGGCCACTATGGTATTAAAGAATCTGCACTCAGTCTCATTGCGTCTTATCTCAGTGATCGTATACAAAGGGTATGCATCAATGATGTTAAGTCATCCGGATCAGCCTCAGTAATGGGTGTCCCCCTAGGCTCTATTCTGGGTCCATTCATGTTTCTGGTTTATATTAATGACTTACCACATTTCGTCAAAATAATTTTTTTCAAAGAAAAATGAACCGACTTCAAACGAATCGAACTAAAAAGTTTAAAATAATTTTTTATTCATTTAGATTGACGATTAAACTACCTAACTCAAATGATATATAATTTTTTGAAGTCGGCGCCAAATGACTTCAAGTTCACTTCAAGTCGAAAATGTGCCCCCCGGGTCCCAGACTCACCCTCCGCGACTAAGTTCACCGCGCTCGCATTCAAAAGTGGATATTCTGATTTTACTTACACGAATTGAATGTGGTTTGGCGCCGACTTCAAAAAATTATATATCATTTGAGTTAGGTAGTTTAATCGTCAATCTAAATGAATAAAAAATTATTTTAAACTTTTTAGTTCGATTCGTTTGAAATCGGTTTATTTTTCTTTGAAAAAAATTATTTTATGCTTTTTAGTGATTTGTTTTCTTTATATTAGGTAATAATAATAATAATATAAATGAGAACTACCTATGTAAAATAGATTATGACCTATATATTATTAATTATTGTTAAATATCCTGTGACATATACATTTTAATTTTTATGTGTCATACTATAGGTGAGTGGTTTTATTATGTTCTAACCCAACCTAACCTAACTTCTGCTATGCGATTCCCTAAGGAAAAATAAAATTTACCGCAGTTGCGCATCAGCTGTTAGGTTAGACGAAGTAAATTTGGTATTCTCTTGTGTAACTTCGACTCGCCTTTGCGACACTAGCGCTTCATGAGCGAATGTGCTGGATGTGGAAAACTTGATTTTGACATTTACGTATGAAAATTGGTATTCCGCAAGCAATTTTACCGCGGTTGCAACTACATCGTACGCCTTCGCCTTCGATTTTAAATGTCAAAATGAAAAGCGTTTTGATTTTAGCTTTTTCCTACGATGTAAATACGATAACGAGTAAAATTGGTTCATAAACTTAAAGAAATCTTTGAATAAATTAACAATGTGAGTTTTCTTTTACCACAAAACGTTATAGCTCACATGGAAATGAGTTTAAATGTAAAAAAGGTAAGCAACTCCGTGGTAACATGCCTGTTTCTTAATCACGTAGATTAATTGAAACCTTTTCATATCTTAGAATAAACTTGGTTTTTTTCTCTCAGATATAAAAAGTTTCAAAACTTATCAGTGTTGATGGATCATAATCATTTTAGTAACCCACATTAGAAATGTAACATTTACTTACTGATGAAACTAATTAGGTAGATTTAAACCTAATCAACAAGGGTGTAATTTAATCATTTGAATGTCATAGTACAATAGGGTTAATAAGAGGTACTTACCTAAGTAAATAGTCTTGCGTTAGTGCTGTAGATAGGTATGTTAGATTGTTTAATATACCTACCCTAAGTTGATAAGCACATATATAGATCCTGACTGTCACATAACCATACCTACCTTCTTAGTTTTTTATGGTTCTTGTTAGATTTAACTTACTTAAGTAGTTTTAATATTCTCTGCACTATTTTTAATATATTATTATTTAAATGCTTAAATCAATTTTCAGATATATTCACACAGAGTCCACCTTACTTACAACTAAGTAAGTACATATCTATTTCATGAAGCAATTCAGCAGATTCATCAAAAGAACTTGATAATGCTACTTTTACAAAAGGGATAACACAAGGAATAGTATAAATTAGCAGCTAAAAGAATATTTGGCACAATTCTACATAGCATATTTTTTTTCAACTATTTAATTAGCCAACACCAAAGACAGTAATTATGAGTGAGAAAAAATAAAAATATTTTTCAAGAAAACTGATTTTTATTTTACAATTTCACATTTGTTAGCATTGCAACGAGTTAGCTAGGTTAGCGATTATTCTTACACATTGTTATGTTTTGTATTAAATAATAACAGTATTTAATTATATTCATAGAAATTGCCATTACCACAGGTACTTATCTTACATATTGGAATTGACTTATTATTCTCTGAGATTTAAAAAGTTTCAAAACTTATAAGATTTACCTACTGTATTGAGGGGACTATTCATAGTCTTAATAATTATGTAAGTATAGTATCATAGATATTAGAAATAAAGCATATTTTGCAGATGACACAAATTAGGAACAATCATAAATTAATATTCAACAAGTTCAATAACTGCCTCGTTGGTCTAGTGGTTAGCATATTCGACTGCAGATCACGAGGTCCCGAGTTTGATTTCCAGGTTGGGCAAATAATTGTTAGGTATTGGGTTTTTCTGTCAATAAATTCTCAGTGCCAGCCCGGAGTTGGTAGTTGGCGGTGATTCACTCCCGTGCCTCGGAGAGCACGTTAAGCAGTCGGTCAGGGTTATTATCACTATTATGTGACAATATTCGTTAAAGCCCGCTAACCCGTATTGGAGCAGCGTGGCGGATCTAAGCTCTAAATCCCTCTCTCCTAAATCCTAGAAGAGAGGAGGCCTGTGCCCAGCAGTGGGGCGTCAATCAAAAGTGTCAAAAAGTGTCATACAATATGGTTATTGAGGGATAGATAAATGAGGCCTTGGGTTATCACTATGTATATATATATGTGTGATGCTGATGCCGCGACTTCGTCCGCGTGGATTTGAGTGAATTTTGGTTTTTCACAAATCCCGAGGGAATCGTGGATTTTTCCTTCCCGTTCCCGCTCCCTTTTCCAACCTTTATACCTACTTTCAAGGAAGTTTACTATAGTAATCTGCCTATAGCTATAGCTGTAGGAGAACTCTCAGGCATGCAGGTTTCCTCACGATGTTTTCCTTCACCGTTATCATCATCATCATCATCATGATCAACCCATTACCGGCTCACTACAGAGCACGGGTCTCCTCTCAGAGTAAGAAGGGTTTTGGCCATAGTCTACCACGCTGGCCAAGCGGATTGGCAGACTTCACACACCTTTGAGAACGTTATGGAGAACTCTCAGGTATGCAGGTTTCCTCACGATGTTTTCCTTCACCGTTAAAGCAAGTGATATTTAAATACTTAAAACGCACATAACTCCGAAAAGTTAGAGGTGCGTGCCCCGGGATCGAACCCACGACCTCCGATTAGAAGTCGGTCGTCCTAACCACTAGGCTATCACCCTCACCGTTATAGCAAGTGATATTTAAATACTTAAAACGCACATAACTCCGAAAAGTTAGAGGTGCGTGCCCGGGATCGAACCCAGGACCTCCGATTAAAAGTCGGTCGTCCTAACCACTAGGCTATCACAGCTTGTAGCTGTAAATTGCTATAGCAAATTTCGGTTTTTTTTAAATCCCGCGGGAACTCTAGATGTTTCCAGGATAATAACAATAGCCTATGTGTTATTCCAGGTTTATAAGCTATGTATGTTTTAAATTTCAGCCAAATCGGTTCTGTAGTTGCGGCGTGAAAGAGTAACAAACATACACACAAACTTTCGCCTTTATAATTATTAGAAGTGTGATAAGATAAGAATAGGATCATACAATATTTAGGTATAGGCCGAGTTATTATGCACTTCCACTCTTTGTCTCATTAAGGTCTAATTACGAGAAAGTTTTAAGAGGTTTTACAGTAGATTTGCTACTTATAACTTTGCTTTTATCAATTTTCTGATAATTTATTGTAAACTGGATGATGCCCGCGACTTCACCCGCGTGGATTTAGGTTTTTGAAATCCTGTGGGAACCACTTGCTTTTCCGGGATAAAATTTGCCTATGTCCGTCCCCAGGATGTAAGCTACCTCTGTACCAAATTTCATCAAAATCGGTTAAACTGTTGAGCCGTGAAAAGCTAGCAGATAGACAGAAAGACAGACAGACTTTCGCATTTTTAATATTGCAATATGGATTCTTGAAGGAATTCTGCAGATTATATTGTTTGTACCTTCTTCTAAAAAATGGATATAAGTTGTGTAATAAATAGTGGTAGATTTAAATGACGATTCAAAAGTACTTGTAAAAGTTTATTTGCATAAAAAAACTTTTCTATTCTATTCTATAGCAATAAATAAAAGAAAGTAAGTTAATCTAAAAGATTGAAAGTTAAACCGACTTCACCACTTAACAGTTCATATCGTGACAATTAAGTACTGAACCGATTTTGATAAAACTTGCACTGTTCCCTAAATTGAAGTTTTAAGCTAATAAAAATAAATAAAGAGAAAGAAGAATGGCCAGAATACGATCAATAGTTTCAGAGAAATGCGTGGACAAACATACACCGATGAAATGTATATATTTTTGTTTAGAAGCCCTTATAGATATGAATTATCATATGTGAATATTTTGCAGTTTCAATAACATTACATACATACGTTCGAATTGATAACCTCCTTTTTCTCAAGTTGGTTAGTGAAAGTACTTTTTTCTAGCCAACTATGATACTATACCAACCTCAAAGACAGACTAGTAAAAAAAATAAGAGATTTAAAAAAGTGATTTTTATTTTACAATTTTCATGTGTTGTGTAATTAATACATTAAATAATATTATAGGGGCTTGAATCATGATTCATCATGTGCCCTACGCGCTGCTGATCGATACATTTTGATTCCTTCAAAATCCTTCCTGAAAGTTACGTCCATCTCTTCCATCCATTCCAGCTGAAACATTTTAATTTAATATTAAATAAAACATTAAGTACAGCAAACTTAAAATATAATATGTAAGTAGTATAATTAGACAAATAATAAATAAACAAGACAGACACTTCAAACTTCCACATTATCAAGCTGCTATAATTATTTGAAGCATAACTAAAACATTTTGAAAATTTTTAGAATAGGTACCTATTCTGACTAGAATAGAATGTCTGTCAGGCTAATCTTTTGAATGAACCGATTTTGATATGACTTTTACAGGCTTAAAGAGGACTAATAATAGTACAAAGAATGATGTAGGCTAGGTACTCTTTAACCCAGGAATATTTAAAAAAAAAAATTCTTTACATGCAACAATATAATACAGATTTTTAAAACTAAATCCTTGCAGACGAAGTCGTGGAAATCAATTAGTATTTGATGAAATAACACTGTCCTAATTCCGGCTATAGAATTCAACCGATTTATACTGAGCGAGCAATTATAGTACCTAGGTAGTAATGAGTACCTAACTATCATCTTGTTACGAACCTTTTGCGGATATCTTCTGTCGATGCTCACAACTGTAGAATTTCAACTTCTCATCATTATATTATTATTGTCTTGTGTCCATTATTCAAGTTTGACTGGTCATCAATATCGCCACTGAACTCCTATGGTTTCTACCAAATTTAAAGCATTTAATGCATGTAGTATTATTCCCAGGGACTGAAATGATTGTCGATCTCACGAAATTTAGCACAATAATTCATATTCACATTTACGAGTAAGTTTAAATTTGTTTAAAGTAATTATTGCTGAGGTCTGACTTGTCACCAACACAGAACACCAACTTAAGGTACTTACTCAGAAGTAGTCTGAACACTATAATTGTAGGTCGCCATAGCACTGCAGTATTGCGAGAATGAAAGTGGAATTTTAAGTGTTTCGCTTTGTTTCTCTTTTTTATAGTTTCTCAAGAGTTAGAAAAATTCCTTCCCAAGTTTCAAGTGTTTACATACATGGTGATGTCATCCTGCCGGTACCCCAACGTTATTTTTTTATCGTGACGGCAAAGGTCAACAAGCATTCTGCCTTAGTCGAAGATAAAAGTCCTAAACAATGTTCATTTTCAGAGTATTTTGTATTTCTTTATGTAATTTTGTCATAAAACAATAAAATGTATCATAAAATAATTTAAAAGCCATTAAAAAGGCTGAATTTCTGAATCGTTTTTCCGATATTAAAATGAAAATAGCATGACATCACTGGGTCGCCCGGTTGAACATCGTAGGGTTCGTCTCGACAATAAGATCGCCGGATATGTTTATGCTACTCCAGAATACCAAATTTAACAACCGCTGTAGGTCTAGTCGATGTGTACGATGTTACATCGTAGACTACATCGATTCTAGCAACGTATAAACGTTTTTAAGAGAATCACACTGCAGATCTATACAAGATTAGTTTGTATACGTACAACTCTTGTATAATTTGGATAGACCGTAATTTACAATCTATACGCGACTAGTTTCACACCCTTGCGGTTTGGCTTTGTATAGAATGGAAATACACGTAACCATGCACAAACTCCAAGGAATCACTCTATATGCAACTGTACTGACTTCGGCCCAAAACTTTTTGCAAAAGGTCAATGTTACGTAGGCGTAGCAGAGTGAAGTCTTTGGACGTAATAGCTATATCAGACTTCAGCAATAGGTCTGGCAATCTCAGAGAACATATTAGTGACATATGTGTACATTTATGCTTATAACTTCGTACGTAAGAATGATAACTCGATGTGTTATATACTAAAACCTTCTTGAAAGTATATAGATAACGATAGTGAAACAATCATCAAAATCGGTTCATTAGTTGCGGAGATAATCGCGAACATACTTACATACATACATACATACATACATACTTACATACATACATACGGGTCGAATACAGAACCTACTTTTTTTGAAGTCGGTTAAAAAATGCTTGCGATATTGTACTGATGATACGTCTTTAATTTTTAAAGTCAATAGAACTAAAGACAATTTTGACGATGTAAATAATACTTTATCTCAAGTTTCACACTGGTTTACTATAAATAATCTACTTTTAAATGCTAAAAAACCAAGTGTGTCGAGTTTTTATTGCCCAATACAAGGATTACTAGCAACAATTTAAAGATAAGTGGTCAGCCATTGAAAACTGAGAACACAACCACAGAATAACCAGAAGGGAAGCTACCTAAGAACGTCAAAAATTTATACCTATTCTGATAGGGTTGTCACCTGTTGCATGTGAAAAATTATAGGTAAAAATAAAAATATTATATACTAGTATAGGTATATAGCAAGATATGTAGTAATGATTGGAAAAAAATGTTTTTTATATTATATTACTATATATAATTTATATAGTTACTTAGGTAGGAAGTAGGTACCTAACTACCTACTAAGAGTAAGTGTGATAGCACATGCGTAGGTACATATCCCTAGTGATAGTACCTAGCTATTTACTTACTTTAGTAAATTAAGTAGTTACCTTGTAACGATTGCGTTTTTCTATCAAAAAAAACACTTAACGCCATCTACCGTGCGCGTTCGGAACTGCACCGCAGTACTCAATAACTGCGATGCAAGTCCTTCAACTAGAACCACCAACTATAGGTGCTACCATCTACCGTATTCACACTACACTACACACTGTGTTACACCAACACCTTGCAGACTTCTGAAATTATTTTGCTGTTAGGTTTTGTCAAGCTCCATCTCCCGGAGAGTAGCTCAGCTAATAATTCCTTGACAAACAATGACATCTATCGGTGAATAAAAGTTAGACCTAGGGCTTACAGAACATACTAGAATTAATCTACTTATTTCCGCCAATCGAACGTTCTCGAAATGTCAAAACTCATACAAACCAGCGCCACAGCGACGAGTAGAGGAAGATCCAACCAGCTAACTGGACGTGACGTCAGAATTGAAAATTCGAGATTTATCGCGTACATACCGTCCTTCCGAAACATAAATACGGCAGGCGCGAACAACCGGGACAGTTGTCCAAACATCTCCGTAGTAAGCGGCCGCTATGCCGAAATAATGTGAAGTGTTACTTCGTAAAATTAATTTCATACATTTAAGTATTTAAATTCAGTGAATTAAACCCAGCAAAAACTGGTAAGTGTTATTGTATAATTTAGGCTAGTATTCCGTGATAGCTCAGTGTCCAAATAGAACTAATTAACGTAAATATTGTATATATATCAAGACCTGTGATTGTAAATATTAAAACTTGTCAACCCTATGTATTTTCTTATCTACATAACGGCATTCTGCGTGTATAGGTCCAGAGCTATCGGAGTTAAACTCGATGTACAGTTATGTAATTTAGGTAGTAGATCAGGATATCGCTAGTTAATACTCTAGGTTATGTTGCTTATAATCCAACAGATATTTGATTTTAGGTTACTCGATTATCTGTAGAAATCTTTTGTCTTACATCCGAAAGCGGTTGCCTACACCATCGCTAACCGCAGGGTGTCTATTATGTAAATATATCAATTAATATCTCTATTTCTCTCTAATTGTAATGTCGCTAAGTTGGGACAACGATGTCGTATCACTGGTCTGTTGATTCAGTCCGTGGTCCGAAATGCCGTGGTCTCAATAGCTACACCGAAGCCTCGCTCACACCGGGACATCTCAATTCCAGGGTTTTTTTTTTTCCTATGGTCTGCTCTTAACCCACGGCGGCTACACTGTCACAGCCGACTACCACGGTACACTCCTGGAGCTCTCGGCGGCACCGTGACGAGGGTCTGCACATGGTCAACCTCCTAGCAGCGGGCAGCGCCGGCTCTCGGTTTATCTTCGCATCGAGCGAGAGCGTCGACCGGCTCCGTGACCGTGCAGGCCAGTGAATTCGTACTACCCTCCCCGCCGAATGCTTGCGTAACCGAAGGTCTTCGCGTATGATTTGTACCAAATCGTGCGTGGTCTAAATGCCGAACCCAATTCTCTCCGGCTGAGGCTAGTTCTATAGACACTAAGTGCGTTCTTGATTTAATGATAAGCTAAGTGCGTCTTAATACGTCCAATAAAATAGTTTAGCGTAGGAGCTAGGGATCCTATTGTATCTAGTCTTGCTTATTAAATGTATAAAACGATATCCCTCTCTTATTTATCTCTCTAATTATCTACCTGTTCGCTCTAACGCGACAGTGACTACCACTCTAAAATTGTACCTGGCTACTTTCACCCTAACGTGAAAGAGCCCAAGGTTACATTGGCGCCCACTCTAATTCTAATTATTCTAAAAATATTTTATTGGACGGTTATTACTAGGAACTAATAAAATTTTTTTTACAGAACTTCGGTTTTACATAGTATTCGGCGTGGTATTGTTGTGCCAACTAATCGGCAATAGTTAAGTCTGCATGTAATTTAACTAATTATAATTTATTTACAGCCTAATACGTAAGTACTACGATCGTACTACTAACTTAAAAAAAAAAAAAAAATTGTGCACCTACCTACACAATACTATGTGCGGAACCTACGTTCGCACACTCCATTACCTGCTCAACTAAAATTTTCATAGATACGATCGTGGTATGTTTATGTTTCTATATCGTATGTTTTTGTGTCGTATGCTAGGACTATGTATTTTGTATTTTTAAATTCTCTCGAATTGACAATTTACCAGTTTTTGTGCTCTCAACCTAGTCATTTTACATTAATTCTGCTAATACACTTCACATTAAGTAATTTTTTCTGTGTTGAATATTTCACTATAACTACTAAACTAAAAAATAAAATGGTCTTCCACCATCGTCCTAAATTAAAATCTAAAACTAAATTAATTTTACTATACTAGGTTGTCTAAAATAATTGTCTATAACTATGGAATTTTACATTCGTCCTAGACTAAAAACTAAAAATAAATTGACCATAGCATACCGGTTAACTAAATATCTACTTGACTGTAATTTTAACTTATGCCGATATCTAGTCTAAAAATTAAATTTGAAATCACTATTAACTAAGAAAACTGACATTACTATTATCTAATATAAAATTGAATTACTACTGACTAATATAAAATTGAATTACTATTGGTATTATGAAATTTAAATATACTATCGACTAAATCTATAAATCTAAACCTAAATACTATTGACTACGCATAATTAAATTATAATTATGGCCTTCAGCCACTATTCTAAACTAAAAATAAAAACTAAATATATTATTGACTACGCTATACCTAAAATGAAGATTACGTTTACGGCCTTCTGCCAACTATAAAATTATAACTAAAATCTTTATCGTCTACGAACTTAACTAAATTAAATCGTAATTTTGAATTATACCTACATCCTAATACTAAATTAAAACTTAAAAATAAAATCTACCTAGACTACTAAATTAGCCCAAATTTTATTTTTATTTAGCTAACCCGATGTCTTGATTCAGAACTGCAATCGATTCCTAAGGTGTACCTAAACTACAAACATACTACACATACATACATCTATCTATACTTACACAAATATTTATCTACATAAATATTTCTATACATACCTACATAAATAATTCTACACTTATTGTCTACAAAATTTTGTATATCATATACACCTACATAACTAAATAACTACACATAACTAAATGGTATGTGCTGGCATACTAAAAATATTACCTACCTACACAACTAAACAATTCTACGTATTATGTTCTAACATAACTTACAATCGCTACCACATTACACACCTACCATACATGCATATACCTGCTTACTCTAAACAACATACCTACATCGATGTCTAAACTGATGGGCTCATCCGACCTACTCACGACTAGACTGGTGGCTTGTCTAACTAAAAAGTCAAGGCACTTGTCATTATTCTCCACCAACCTAAACGGTGGCGGAATACCTACGGGGTACCTACTACCCTACTAAACAGGCATCTTGATGACCTAAAAGTCAAGATGATACCTGTACATACCTTGTTCACCTACCTACAACGGTGAATGAGACCTATGGTTTGCTGACCTAAAAGGCAAACAAATCCATTCGGATGCTCATCATTTTGGTCTTCACACTAACAAACTTAATAACTAATCATAACACCTACATAACATTCACTCAACATAATAATACTCCGAACTTGTTATGCAATCATACCCACTCGGATGTACAACAACTACGTGTACATATCTATAGTCATACTAGCTTCTTCAAAATATACTCATTCTACATAAAACATTATATACACACACCCACCCATACAACTGTTGTTTACCTATTAATTCTGATTCATAACTATAACATCGTATTATATACCCACCTCAACATCACCGCCTACAAGTCACTGTAAACAAACACAGCCGGCTAAAATGATAAGTTATCTACCCTCAAAAATAAATCATTACGTATTACTTCTATAAAAACATTACGAGTCGTGACCTACTTACAAACAACTCACTAGGGTTGTCACTACATACTAATTATAGCATCTTAACACTCTAAAAGTTAAGATTCTTTTCTATCGTATTACCAATCTACAGGGTGATCTAATACCTTGTTGCCACCTTACGGCAAAGCTTATTCATCATTTTAGTTTTTTTTATTAACACCACACTTATAACAGGCGAGTAATAGATACTACATATCTATTCCTCTGTATAACTGGACGCATTACCTTAATCTACATGGGTGTATGCTTACTGTACTAGGAGTATGTGAGTGAGGAAGAATGCTGATGATGAATGGAAGTGAAGCCTGTATAAGTAGTTCGAGAGGCAGGAGAAGGATTTTATCAGGAAAAATCCTTACCGAAAGAGGGGACTATGTAACGATTGCGTTTTTCTATCAAAAAAAACACTTAACGCCATCTACCGTGCGCGTTCGGAACTGCACCGCAGTACTCAATAACTGCGATGCAAGTCCTTCAACTAGAACCACCAACTATAGGTGCTACCATCTACCGTATTCACACTACACTACACACTGTGTTACACCAACACCTTGCAGACTTCTGAAATTATTTTGCTGTTAGGTTTTGTCAAGCTCCATCTCCCGGAGAGTAGCTCAGCTAATAATTCCTTGACAAACAATGACATCTATCGGTGAATAAAAGTTAGACCTAGGGCTTACAGAACATACTAGAATTAATCTACTTATTTCCGCCAATCGAACGTTCTCGAAATGTCAAAACTCATACAAACCAGCGCCACAGCGACGAGTAGAGGAAGATCCAACCAGCTAACTGGACGTGACGTCAGAATTGAAAATTCGAGATTTATCGCGTACATACCGTCCTTCCGAAACATAAATACGGCAGGCGCGAACAACCGGGACAGTTGTCCAAACATCTCCGTAGTAAGCGGCCGCTATGCCGAAATAATGTGAAGTGTTAACTACGTAAAATTAATTTCATACATTTAAGTATTTAAATTCAGTGAATTAAACCCAGCAAAAACTGGTAAGTGTTATTGTATAATTTAGGCTAGTATTCCGTGATAGCTCAGTGTCCAAATAGAACTAATTAACGTAAATATTGTATATATATCAAGACCTGTGATTGTAAATATTAAAACTTGTCAACCCTATGTATTTTCTTATCTACATAACGGCATTCTGCGTGTATAGGTCCAGAGCTATCGGAGTTAAACTCGATGTACAGTTATGTAATTTAGGTAGTAGATCAGGATATCGCTAGTTAATACTCTAGGTTATGTTGCTTATAATCCAACAGATATTTGATTTTAGGTTACTCGATTATCTGTAGAAATCTTTTGTCTTACATCCGAAAGCGGTTGCCTACACCATCGCTAACCGCAGGGTGTCTATTATGTAAATATATCAATTAATATCTCTATTTCTCTCTAATTGTAATGTCGCTAAGTTGGGACAACGATGTCGTATCACTGGTCTGTTGATTCAGTCCGTGGTCCGAAATGCCGTGGTCTCAATAGCTACACCGAAGCCTCGCTCACACCGGGACATCTCAATTCCAGGGTTTTTTTTTTTCCTATGGTCTGCTCTTAACCCACGGCGGCTACACTGTCACAGCCGACTACCACGGTACACTCCTGGAGCTCTCGGCGGCACCGTGACGAGGGTCTGCACATGGTCAACCTCCTAGCAGCGGGCAGCGCCGGCTCTCGGTTTATCTTCGCATCGAGCGAGAGCGTCGACCGGCTCCGTGACCGTGCAGGCCAGTGAATTCGTACTACCCTCCCCGCCGAATGCTTGCGTAACCGAAGGTCTTCGCGTATGATTTGTACCAAATCGTGCGTGGTCTAAATGCCGAACCCAATTCTCTCCGGCTGAGGCTAGTTCTATAGACACTAAGTGCGTTCTTGATTTAATGATAAGCTAAGTGCGTCTTAATACGTCCAATAAAATAGTTTAGCGTAGGAGCTAGGGATCCTATTGTATCTAGTCTTGCTTATTAAATGTATAAAACGATATCCCTCTCTTATTTATCTCTCTAATTATCTACCTGTTCGCTCTAACGCGACAGTGACTACCACTCTAAAATTGTACCTGGCTACTTTCACCCTAACGTGAAAGAGCCCAAGGTTACAACCTACCTAGTTATTAGGGTAGGTACCTACCTACTAAAAGTAAGTGTGATAGCACATGCGTAGGTAGGTATACCTAGTGATAGTACGTACCTAGGCACTTAGTCACATTAGTAAAATGAATGAATTAAGTACCTACCTAGTTACTTAGGTAGGTACCTACTAAAAGTAAGTGTGATAGCACATGCGTAGGCACATATTCCTAGTGCTAGCTACTTACCTACTTACTTTAGTTAAATGAATGAATTAAGTAACTACCTAACTAGTTAGATACTTAGGTAGGTACCTACTAAAAGTAATTAATTAATTTACTTAGGTAGGTATATATATTTCATATTTACTTATTATATTTACTTAGGTATATTTATTTACTGCTGAGTTTCTTGCTGGTTCTTCTCGGTTGGAATGGCATTCCGAACCAGTGGTAGATTCAATTGACCATACAAAAGTACTTGTAAAAGTTTATTTGAATAAAAAACTTTTCTATTCTATTCTATACAGAAGGTAGGTACTTAGTCACTCTATCTATAATATAATAAAACTGTAACAGATCCAATTCTGTACATTGAAGATATTTTGAAAATTTTTGTTGGAGGGCACTATATAATCGATACTGAAGCCAAAACTGCAATTTGTTTCATTTTTGTCTGTCTGTCTGTCTGTCTGTCTGTCTGTCTGTCTGTCTGTCTGTCTGTCTGTATCTTGGCCGCGCATCACGCCGAAACTACTGAATGGATTCGAATAAAACTTGGTACGATTTGAGTTTATACTCCGAGGTAGGTTATAGGATACTTTTTATCCCGAAATTCAGCACGGTTCCCTAGGGAGAGGGGAAGAAAGTTAAAACATGTATTTAGCTGTAATTCATTAACGCGTGATTCGATTTCACTCATTCTTTTTTGTTAGAAAGGTAATACTTCAAGTATTGTCCCGTAAATATTTCAAGGTCATAGGTTTTTTAGTTCAGAAATGACAGACATTTATTGGGTTCAAATAACTTCGGCCCCGGATCTTTGAACGTACGGCTTATTTTAAACTGGTGTGCGTTTAAATTTATGTTTGTCGATCTGTCTATTTGTTCCAGCTAATTACCGAAACGGCTGGATCAATTTTGATGGAACTTTCAATGGCAGATAGGTGATGTTATAAGGAGTAACTTAGGCTACATTTAGTTTAGGTTCAAAAAAGGATTATGGGATCCAATCCGATCCTATATAAAACCTATATCCAGGCGGACGAAGTCGCAGGGGTCGGCTAGTTGATAAATAAATTCATTTCATTTCATTAATTTATTGTATAGATACGTAAAAGGTGGGTACCTACTTACTTCACTTGATCTATCATAAAAAAGAAATATCCTAGTTTTTTCTAGAGGAACTTAAAGATACTGTACAATGGTTAGGCATTTTTGTCTAAACACAACACTTAAATCTATATTAAGACTACTTTTTTTATGTAATTTATATTATTTTACACAATCTCTAAACTCTCGCCAAATATTTTATTCTCAGTATTAATTTAATGCGCACGACCCACAGCCCTGTCGTTATTCAACTAACGTTCAACTAGTGGAGCGTCCGTGAACAGTGCGTGTGTGCGTGAGCGGCGCTATGTGTGAGTGTACTTATAGCGGGCCGCTTGTTGAAGCTTCCTCTCTGTACCTTTTCTACTCGTGTGACACAACTGTGTTCTTGGGAATAACCCTAGATGCAAAGCTTCAATGGGGCACCCATATAGCAACACTTGCTGGCAAGCCTAGCTCTGCTGCTTACGCTGTTAGGAAGATTCGACAGTTAACAGACGTAGAAACTGCAAAAGTAGTTTATTTTGCATATTTCCATAGTATTATGTCGTATGGAATCTTACTATGGGGTAAAGCAGCTGATATTGAAAAAATTTTCGTTTTACAAAAAAGGGAAATTTATATTCGTGCAATTTATAATTTAAAACTGCGGGATTCCCTTCGAGAGAAATTTAAAGAAATAGGTATTCTTACAGTAGCTTCTCAATATATTTATAAGAACATAATTTTTGTTAAGCAAAACATTCACAGTTACAATAAAAAGTGTGAATTACACGATAGGCAATTAAGAAATAGAATAAAATAGAAATTACGCCTCAAAAAGGTCCAAAAGTCGTTTGTGGGAATGGGCGTAATGTTCTATAACAAAATTCCACAACAAATCTTAGATTTGCCTTTACACAAGTTTAAGAATTCTATTAAAAGTGTGCTCATGAAAAAAGCATATTATACAATTGAAGATTATATAAATGATAAAAAAGCATGGATTTAATTTATTCGCTTTACAGTTAGTGAATTTCTCAATGACAAGCTTGGAAACAATCTATGAAAATTTAAGTCATGTCCTAAAATGAGTATTCGATTATATTGGTGTTCAATTCGATGCCTTAAGCATGGGTAGCCTAAGTATGTCACGCTCTCTTTAAACATTTCTGTGGTGGTGTCGTGTGGTGCGGGTTGTTACGTTCCCTCAAATATGGTTGAGCGAAGCAATGGCTGGATCATGCGTCATGCTCGTGAACGGGTGCCGCCGTCGGAAATGGGGCTACTTTTGTCTGCCCTTCTTAACATGTGTAGAATTGTAAGGACCATTCCGAACCAGTGGTGGATTCATTTGTCGATTCAAAAGCACTTGTAAAAGTTTATCTGAATAAAAAATATGTCTTAGACTTGCCTTTACACAAGTTTAAGAACTCTATTAAAAGTATGCTCATAAAAAAAAAAAGCTTATTATACAATTGAAGATTATATAAACGATAAAAAAGCTTGGATTTAACTAGTTCCAGCAATGCGCGAGACAGCATTTCAATCATGTACATTAATAATAATAATTGTTATAATGTTTTTTTTAAAAAAGGGCAACCGCCGAGTTTCTTGCAGGTTCTTCTCGGCTGGAACTGCATTCCGAACCTGTGGTAGATTCAATTGACGATTCAAAAGTACTTGTAAAAGTTTATTTGAATAAAAAACTTTTCTATTCTATTCTATTATGTTTATACCTACACTACTTTTAATGGTCCTAACAACATAATGTGGCTAATTCTGTTGTACACAATCTCTAAACCTAAACTAAATTGACAGGTTTAAAATTAATGCTATCCCCTTCAGCAGGGAGGATTGTGAAAGAGACAGGAATATATTTAGACCTGTCATTTTAGTTTAGATTTAGAGATTGTGTACAACAGAATCGCCCACAGTATCAAAAAATCAGAACTAGCCGTTAGTTCAGCCAATCAGAGGGGTGTCAATGAGGTGCTGTCTAGAGAGCTGTTGACATCTAACCTGCCAATGTGTTGATCTTACTCCACTTTTCCACAAATGGCATCAACTTTTTGTAGTAAAACTTCAAATTATATCTAACTTCTTTCTTTCAATGGCAGAAATAGTTATTATATTAGAGATGGCTTACATCCCAGAGACAGACATCCTCGATAATTACAGTTTATCCTACACTATTTTTAAAAACCTAATATCCTGGATTTGTGAATAACAACTAGCTGAACTTCAGCAGTGAGCTTTAAACCCTGCTTCCTATATAACACAGAGACCATGAAAGTTAAATTAATTTATTATTATTATTTTTACAATAACAAGCAATATGCCTAATTGCTTGAACCACAATGCTCAAACAATCACTGTTTACAGACTGACAATGGAAACTCAGAAAGGGCATAGTAATTACATCAGTGGAAATGATGTCATGAACTGAATTAATTTTTTAAGATAGTTAACTTTTTAGTTTTATTTAAAATTAAATTAAATAAATGGTTAATATTTTGAATCGTGCCGCCCCGATAGGGGGTAGGTGAGGGTGGGGGTGGGGGGAGGGGAGGAAGGTAAGTCATCCCCCCCCTCAAACCCTTTGCCGGAAACGCATACTTTTTTTTTAATATTTTTTTTAATATTGATGAAACTGACATTAGTAAAACATTTAAAACGAGTCGCCTCGTTAAGTGAAGGGAGAGGGGAGGGGGGAAGAAGGGGGTACGTCATTAAGACAAGACTGCTTGGGGTTGGGGTGCTCAGATTTCGATTTGGACCACATTCGACCAAGGACCCAATAGAACCTAAGTGAATATTTATGTTCTAACCTAACCTAACCTACCCTAGCTTCTTCCCACCCCTACTTGTTAATGGGGATTTACCAAAAGTGTGGTTAAAAAAACAAAACCTATTTATAAATAAATCCAATAAATTCCCAATCTATTTCAAATCTCCCCGCAGGTTGGGAAACTCCCCACAAAGTGGCCACCCTGCACTTGTCGTGTCAAACAACGTTTCATTTCACGCAAATTTTTATCAAAAATTTACGTTTCTAACCTAAAAATATACGTATTATTCGTATTTTTTGTAAAAAAAAATCGCGCGTCCGGCAAAAAAAAATTGTTCCGGGGGCATCGACAGACCCTTCAAGACACCCCTATAAACTCACTTTTGCTCTATCAGGGCGGCACGTTTCAAAAGCCAACCCAAATAAATCCCAGACTGATGCACTTGTAGGTAAATTAATGCTCCAAATATGGTTTTGAAGATAATGTAGGAGATGAACAGTATCGGAACAGGGACAGGGTAAGTGGGTGTGAGTGGTGTGCGGTACTGACCGGCGGTAGTGCACGGGCGGCAGCAGGTGCGAGCGCAGCAAGGAGCCGATGACGGTCTGCAGGCGCGCCTCCACGCACCACGGCGTGGGCCAGTACGCCTCGCGCAGCAGCGGCACCCGCGCCTCCAGCAGCGCGCGGAACTCGCCCGCGCGGCAATGCAGCACCGGCCTCTGCAACACGCCGCACAGCGTCACCACCCACCTGACCTGAGTCCTGACTCCTGACCCACCCACACCGCGCTCATTCGTCTCACCTTCACCACTTCCACTAGGTAATAGGTCAAATACAATATTGACAACGAAAAACATACTAGGAATTCTTTCTTTATTTCAAATATGTACAAAAATACCCCTAACATGATGACACTCCTAAACAGTCACCTAATCTCAATGATTCATTTAAATAACTTTAAAACTTATTGTTAGTTAATTTATCACATAGCTTGATACTGCGAACATCAGTTATCACAGTCCGAGGCGATTGGACGATTGGCGAAATCAAAATTTTTACACATTTTGAATAAAATGGCTTCGGCGCCACCACAGGGCGCCACGGGCGCACAAGCAAATGTCAAAATGACAATCATGACATATAATTACCATAGAGATAATAATAACCATAGAGATACCTACTTTAAAAACGTGTCAAAAATACACTCACACACGCTTCGATTAGGTATCATGTACACGTAACACGCACAATCCGAAAACATAAAATGGCGCGTGTTCACTGTGATGTCTCAAGTTGTGCGTATAATATGTGAGTGTTCATGTATACATTTCAGGGAGGCCATTTTTTGTTTTAAGTCTGCCACAAACTGTTTTATTATAAACTAGATGATGCCCACGGCTTCGCCCGTGTGGATTTAGGTTTTTAAAAATCCCGTGGGAACTTTTGATTTTCCAGAACAAAAAGTAGCTTATCTGTAGAAACCCGTCCCCAAAACGGAAAAATCCCGTGGGATCCCCACGATTTCGGAATACAATTCCTTATAGCATCAGGGTTGAGGAGTTGGATATGTACCTACTCGAGTTCATTCAACGATCAAGTCTTTAATTGGTACCCCCAATATCAATTTAAATAACCGAAAGTTTCTAAAACCCATTAGTTTTGGGGATTAGGTCTCCTACAGCATCAGGATTGAGGAGTTGGAATCCAATTTTTTTATAGAACAGGGTCGCAATGTTTCTCTATCAATTAAAAAAAAATTACGCAAATCGGTTCAGAAATCTCGGAGATATCGGTGTACATAGGTAGAAAAACACAACTCCTCCTTTTCTGAAAGTCGGTTAAAAAAGTAGCCTATGTTACTCCCTGGTTAATTCTCTACTTGTATGTGAAGGTCCCGTCAAAATCGGTTCAGCCGTTCCGAAGATTAGCCCGTTCAAACAGACAGACAGACAGACAGACAGACAGACAAAAATTTTAAAAACGTGTGATTCGGTTATGGTAGCGTTCAAATAACCATATGAGCTTAATATGAGGTAGTTATTTCGATATTACAGACAGACACTTCAATTTTATTTATTAGTATAGATGTCAAAAATGTAATGTTGCCTCTTACACACTTATGAAAATTTTGATAAGCTTGAGCTATTTTCCGATTATAGAGGACATTAGGGCACCTCTATATTATTATCTCTATGGGGTATAGTGATATTTTTAATCACAGAACAAAAATACTCTTTTTAATTATTTACTACTAGATGATGCCCACGGCTTCGCCCGTGTGTATTTAGGTTTGTAAAAATCTCGTGGGAACTTTGATTTTCCCGAACAAAAAGTAGCCTATCTGTAGTAAGTAGTAACCCGTCCACAAAACGGAAAAATTCCGTGGGATCCTTACGATTTTGGAATGCAATTCCTTACAGCATCAGGGTTGAGGAGTTGGACATGTACCTACTCGAGGTCATTCAACAATAAAGTCTTTAATTGGTATCCCCAATATCAATTTAAATAACCGACAGTGCCTAAATCCCATTAGTTTTGGGGATCAGATTCCCTACAGCATCAGGATTGAGGAGTTGGAATCCAAATTTTTTGTAGGACAGTGTCGCAATGTTTCTCTATCGATTAAAAAAAAATTACGCAAATCGGTTCAGAAATCTCGGAGATATCGGTGTACATAGGTAGAAAAACACAACTCCTCCTTTTTTGAAAGTCGGTTAAAAAAGTAGCCTATGTTACTCCCTGGTTAATTCTCTACTTGTATGTGAAAGTCCCGTCAAAATCGGTTCAGCCGTTCCAAAGATTAGCCCGTTCAAACAGACAGACAGACAGACAGACAAAAATTTTAAAAACGTGTGATTCGGTTATAGTATCGTTCAAATAACCATATGAGCTTAATATGAGGTAGTTATTTCGATATTACAGACAGACACTTCAATTTTATTTATTAAAGTATAGATCGTTAGTCATTAATCTGTGTTATTTACCTTGAGCACATCATCATGTGCCCTTAATGGGGCCTGTCACACTATCAATACCGTATCACGATCCACGGATCGCGGATTTCAAGACCATCCGGAAATCCATCAGTATTGACGCAAAAAAGCGGCCAAACCATCAATAATTGGATCGAGTATCGCGGATCGCGTGATAATACTGATAGTGTAACACCCCCCCATTTTGCGTTAATTTTTTGCTCATTTGTTACTTGTAGCAATTTGGATCAGTGCAGTCACAGAGTACATTATATATACTTTATGTGCACTAGGGGGTGTAAACTCTCTTAGAAGAAAATTTATACCTACGGGGGCTGAAATTGCCATTGTTAAAACATTCTGATAATAATTGTACATTTTTTAAGCATTGCAACACTAACTTTTCTAAAGTCATATCCAAGACGGTTATAATTCTTTATGTAGATACTGGATTCTGCGCCTGAAACATTGTAGGAAAGACAAAGTCCATAATTCAGCTGGGCTATTTTCTCTCTCTAGTTTTTCTGTACCTCACACACTTTATTTAAGTAGTTAAGAACGAGATAAAGCCTGTTCAAGGCCACATTTCTTTGTTTCAACATTTTGTTTGAAGCTCGGCAGGGTGATTCAGAACACTTCGATAACATAATCATCAATCGATTCGGTAAGTTATCGTACGATAAGATGTATTTTCAATTCAGAATGACCGTATCAACCGGGAAGTTGTCGAAACCGAAACTGAATCGAACCGACGTAGATATCGTTCGATTGTCATAATCGCTATTCACAACAACTTTATCAAACGCTATCAAAAGCTATTCACAACAACTTTATCGAATAATATTTTCCGAACATCCGATATTTTTTTACGATTATTTATCGAAAGCTACAGGGCATTCGATATCCTAATCTTTTTGTTCATCTACTCGTCAGATAGGTACTTTTACTGTTATTTCGTGAAAAATATGTTCGGAGCCGCAATTAAAATAGATAGCAATAGCCGCAGTAAATCACCGAGGCGAAGAAGACGCGGTGAAGAGGATTCTTAAGAGACGTAGGTATCTACGGACATTGCTTGATACCTTTAACCCATTTGAGGCAAATGCCTCAACTTTTATGGGAAAATATAATAAAACTTTCGCCAGAATTTGCGTTAATTTTACTAACTAATAAGAGGGGGCATTACAGGAGGCAACACGTAATCATGTAGATTTATATTTTTGGTATGTACATGATTACCAACCAATGCCATAATATATCTCTCGGTAGAGAGTAGTATATTGCTTGCCGTCTGTCCGGACGGACAGACAGGCAGATGGACAGCGGAGTCTTAGCAATAGGGTCCCGTTTTACCCTTTGGGTACGGACATCTGTGTGGTATTTACAAGAATAGCTGTAATAATACTTTTGTAGTACACTTCGACGTTTTTCTCTCTAAATCAATAATTTAATGTTATCATTTTAAATAATGACTTTAATTACCTTTAAGATGATTAAAAGTTATTTTTTAATGCTTAATATGAATGTATATTATGTAAAATTTTGGTAAAATAACATACTTCATAAATGCACATGTCTTAATCGCAATGTATCTTATCGATACCGGTATCGTAATCGATATCCAATTGTATGCTTTTATCGTTCTGAATTGCACGAAAAAAAATTTGGATACAAAATCGATACCAAGTCGTATCGACACGGTAAGTTATCGAAGTGTTCTGAATCGCTCTGCAAATTCCATAGGTTCAATTGTTCATGGTCAATTAAGTGTTTTTAAGTTGGTAGTCACTGACGTAATAGTACGTAATGTTGGTAATAATTGTTTTTTTCAAAATGGCGTCTTTGTTATTGTGTGGATAAGTTTCGTAACAATTAAAATATTTAGATTTCTTGCGATCATATTATAAACTTTAAATACGTCGAGTCGAGCTTCTGTTACTCTTTTTGTGTTTTATAGTGTAGTGCTATTTATATTTGAGACGTTGATTCTGTTTCATTGAAACAAGACTCATATGTGGAATTCTTTGCTCGTATGTTTTATTTCATTATCTGACCTGACAAATAAAACAGCAGCAACTCGCCGGTAAAGACAACATCAAGTTGATTCGATTTCCTAAAACCTGCTTAAGGAATCTTGCATGGTACGTATAACCTAACCTAACTTACTAGATTTATATAGATCGACCAGAATCTCATGAAAAATAGGGAAATGAAATTCCAAGGTTAGCAACACTACGGCTGCCCTAGCGATAAACAAAGTAACTGTCATTTTTTGTGAAATTGACTTTTTGCATTAACAAAAGTTTTATGTCGAGTAGTTTTTTACCACAGTTTAATATTTCAAATAACTTGAACCGTTTACTGAAATTTAAATTGCCCAGACAAAGTAACTGCACTCACTAACCCGGAATATAAATAAAAAAACCAAGTAAACAACAAGCACAACACAAAAACAAAGTAATTGGATGTTGATTACTTTTTTTTGTATTTAAAATGCAGTTGCTTGATTTTTCGTTTCGTGAAACGATCCCAGGTAAGGTGTTCTGAATGTAATTACTTTTTTTATCACTAGGGCAGCCGAGTTAACCTAGTGTTGCTTACTACAAAATTTAATTTCCCTATTTTTCATGAGATTCTGGTCGATCTCTACTTACTAAAATTCATTCTCTATAAATTTTATACAGACACAAGCACACATTTTGATATTTATAGTGATATCAACAGGCGTGCTTACTGCTTATGTCTATAGTTTCCTGCTAATATACTGATGTGTTACTGTCAACCATTTTCCAGAAATTGTAGATACTAGTTAGGAAAAATAATATTGGTAGCCCACCCTTAGTGTTTACTATTTATTAGGTACATATAGGGTAGTAAAAATACTTTCTTATATGTTATGGTATATATTATTTGTAATAATTAGTACCAATTAATCAACAAAATCTAGTTGCCAATCCGCTTGGCCAGCGTGGTACACTATGGCCAAAACCCTTCTCACTCTGTGAGGAGACCCGTGCTCTAGTGAGCCGGTAATAGGTTGATCATGATGAATCAACAAAATTGTTTCTTTTCAGATTTGAACTAAGTATGTGATTGAACAGAGGTTTTACTGATTGTACTAAACGGAAGTTACAAAGAACTGCTGTTCCATGTGATGTAATTGAATATGAAAATATTAACAGCATTGTAAATAGTGTCTCATACATATTATGTTTAAAATGATTTTGTATGTATTTGGAAAATAGATCGTTTTCAGAAGAAGTGTCAGCCACCACACTCAAAAAAAATCCTTACACATAAATAAATGTGAATTGTTAGAAAGAAAACCTGTTGTTTTATTTTGAATCCTAACTAAAACTTTATTGATAAGGCATTTTGACTCGAAAGAGAACTTGGTGTATTTTATTTCACCAGTTCTCTCTCGAGTCAAAATGCCTTATCTAAAAATATTATTTAGGATAAGTAGGTATAGAATCTCCCGCCGTCAGAGTTGTTGGTGGGCTGAATCTAGATGGCGCTGAACTGTTCTCATTTTTTTACTATGGAGTTTACATTCTTCTCTCGTTAGAGAGTATTTTTGTTCTGTGAGTGTAGTTGAGAATTGAGATAGGCACTTTCCTAAAAGTTCTAACTTTTAAGATTTACGTTGACGGTTGAATCCTCTATCATTTCTAAAAAAATATGTTCATTACAAGTAGTTAAATAATAAAGTCAATAATTATCGGTGAGTCGTAAACGGTAAAGATGAAGGGGAACCAGCTGGTGTCCATGGCCGGGCGCTGCTTCGGCGGCCAGGGCAGGCTGGCGGCGGCGCGCAGGTGAGTCCTCGGCCCTCGGGACAAAGTTCACGTCGCGGAAATTACGAGCGCCGCGCAGCTCGCCTTGGACTTTGTACCGGGGCCTAAATAGCTACTACGTAGGGCAACTTAATATCAACAATCAGAGCAATTATTAATTGATCTTGCTTGCATGACATTGAAATTTTATACATTTTATTAGAACTATAAATTCCATTATTGATAATAATAATTAATAGTATTAATTTTGTATTTTAGGGTTATATTACAATAAAAATATTATTCAATATACTTAAATGAAAGTTGTCTAGCCAATTTGGTTGCATAATAATGAAAAACATAAGTGAAAGTAATTCAAAAGAGAAATCTATTTTATAAAGCAAAATACACTCACGGACTGACTCCTACAAACTTGAAATTTGGAAGTTAGGTTCCTTCTAAAATGTAGGAGTCAGCTAAGAAACAGTTTTGAGAAAATTCACCTCTGTGAAAATGGGTTGGAAGGATAAGTGAAAGTCCTGTGTTTTTAAAATTACAGACAAATCAGCGTTTAGGTTATTAGTTTGTAATAATAAAAATCTGTTTATGTTAGTTTTGGAAAAATCTCCCCTTAAGGGTTGTAAAATAGGGGTTGAAAGTTTGTGGAAAGTTTTAATTATTCAGAAGGTAGGTTCTTTCTAGGGCGTAGGTATCAGCTGATAAAAGATATCACAATAAGTAATTCTCCCCAATGGGGGTAGGAAGGTTATATGAATATAATAGAAAAGTTTTTTATTCAAATAAACTTTTTTTTACAAGTACTTTTAAATCATCAATTGAATCTACCACTGGTTTGTAATGCCATTCCAACCGAGAAAAACCAGCAAGAAACTTGGTGGTTGCTCATTTTAAAAATAACAATATAACAATTTACACATGACTGAATTGCTGTTTCGCACATTGCTGGAATGAGTTAAATCTATAATTTAAATCTTTTTTATCATTTTAATCTTCAATTGTATAATATTCTTTTTTTATGAGCATACTTTTAATAGAGTTGTTAAACTCGTGTAAAGGCAAGTCTAAGATTGCTTGTGGAATTTTATTATAGAATATTACGCCCATTCCCACAAACAACTTTTGGACCTTGTGGTGTATTGAGGCGCAAGTTAGAGATCCTCAGGCCTCACAATGTTTTTGTTCACCATTAGATCAAAGTGATATTTAATTGCCACAGAGAGTTCACATGAAAGAAATGCTGCATGTATAAATGACATCATTGATCATTCCATTTTCAAAATCTATTTTTAGTGAGTAAATTATTTTCATATTACTCTAGCGGCACGCTATGATGGCCGGTTTGACGTTTGTCCGCTCATGAAGTTCCGTATTAATTGATAACGACTTTGAAGGAAATAATTGTATTACTTTATTGACGATAGTGATGTGCAGAGATTCATAAATTTTATCGAATGTAGTTTTAGGTTTAGGACTCAAAATTTATTTATTAAATTGATTTCTTAAATGTATACAAGTGTAGAAAAATCAGTTTGCACCATTTAAGGGGTGAATGTACTTGTGAATATGAACAATTTTCACTATGTGGACAAACCTCTGAAATCGCAAAAAAATATCAATAAATTTTTAAAAATGGAATCTAATACGATCGTCACATAGGATCGCTGGCTAGCACAACTACTACCTCCGGCAAACTCGCGTCAATGCTCAATGCAAAACAAAGCAGTTTCGAATTGACGTTGCTTCGAAAAGTATAAACTGTCAGTGCAATGCGATTGTGATATAGTTTTGACCTGGCTTTGGATTTCAAATATTGATACTGCATTACTGTTGACCCTTGCTCGTTAATTTGGACTCTGTTCAAGCCCTTTGTTGTGGATTTCGTCGATATGACCGAACGTACGCAGAGAACTGTTCTAAATAGTCAGACACGTGAGTTCGTAATACGCCTTCGTAACTATTTCGATCGTGAAGCTCAAAATGGAGGGCCAATTTTACCTATAACGTCAGTGGTTGAACGCGTAGCTGATGCGCTTAATATTGGACAACGAACTGTTAGACGGATAACTAAAAAAAAATATGGCGAGACTGGCACAGAAGAAAATAAACTTCACACACCAAAAAAGAGAAAACGAGCAAAACCAGTCGTAGGCATCGATAGCTTTGATGCCGATGCTATCCGAAGACATGTTTACGGCTACTATTTACAGAAGGAGTATCCAACAAGAAAAAAGTTGGTGCATTCACTGAAGGAAGCTGGATTATTCTTCGGTGGGGAAAGTTCTTTAACGAAGATTTTGAAGACCATTGGATTTCGATACAAAAAATGTAACAAACGCAAAATATTGATGGAAAGATTTGATATAGCGATGGCAAGGTATACTTTTTTACGGCAAGTGAAAGAAATCAAAAATTGGCAAAATGTTGTGTTCTTGGATGAAACATGGCTTAATGCTAACCATACTGTAGGCCGTTCTTGGAACGATGACACAGCAGCATCTACTTCCAAAGTTCCTGTAGGAAAAGGATCGCGACTTATAATTTGTCACGCCGGAACCATCAACGGGTTTGTCGAAGGTTCTCTCATGGCTTTTGCGTCAAAAACCACTGGAGACTATCATGAAGACATGAATGGAGAAAAGTTTACTGAATGGTTTACCTCAATGTTGTGTAGCCTCCCTGAACCATCTATTATAATTATGGACAACGCCCCATACCACTCGATGCAAATTGACAAGCCACCTGCCCAATCCCAAAAGAAAGCTGATATCGTCGCATGGCTTCGTAAAAATGGCGTAGATGCAAACATGAATATGTTAAAAGCGGAATTAGTACGTCTTTTAAAAGAAAACAAACCAACCAAGATCCGATACGTCATTGACGAAATAGCATTAGAACATGGGCACAGAGTTATACGGTTACCGCCTTACCATTGTGAGTATAATGCGATTGAGTTGGTGTGGGCTCAAATTAAGGGATATGCTGCAAGACACAATACAGAACCCCCATTTACCACAAAAAAAATGCTAAAATTATTAGAAGAAGCTTGTGAACATGTGACTAAAGGAGACTGGGAAAAGGTTGTGAATAGAACTGTTAAATTAATAAGGGAAGATTATGAAAGAGATGTGAAAATAGATAATATTATAGAAAACGAACATATAATTATTAATGTATGTGATGATAGCAGTGACGACAGTGAAAATAGTAGTATGGACGAATCTGATTAATTATGGCCTTTTGTGGCACCTTTTTTGGTATCTTTTGTATTCATATGTTTCTTGTGTGCATATAAAGTATGTATATTCATTTTCGTTCAAATATTCAGTTCGTTCAAATAAATTAAATAAACATATACATTTTTGTTTTATTAAACCTATTTAATCAGGTACAAAAACAAAACTTAATTGTTTTTTGTTCGAGAATAAATTGACATTCCACATCACTATTGTAATGTGTCAAACCGGCCATCATAGCGTGCCGCTAGTGTAGGCACATTATATAGATTTATAAAGCACAATAACAATTTTTCATATATATAATCTATACTAATAAATAAAATTGAAGTGTCTGTCTGTAATATCAAAATAACTACCTCATATTAAGCTCATATGGTTATTTGAACGATACTATAACCGAATCGCACGTTTTTTAAATTTTTGTCTGTCTGTCTGTCTGTCTGTTTGAACGGGCTAATCTTTGGAACGGCTGAACCGATTTTGACGGGACTTTCACATACAAGTAGAGAATTAACCAGGGAGTAACATAGGCTACTTTTTTAACCGACTTTCAAAAAAGGAGGAGTTGTGTTTTTCTACCTATGTACACCGATATCTCCGAGATTTCTGAACCGATTTGCGTAATTTTTTTTTAATCGATAGAGAAACATTGCGACACTGTCCTACAAAAAATTTGGATTCCAACTCCTCAATCCTGATGCTGTAGGGGATCTGATCCCCAAAACTAATGGGATTTAGGCACTTTCGGTTATTTAAATTGATATTGGGGATACCAATTAAAGACTTTATTGTTGAATGACCTCGAGTAGGTACATGTCCAACTCCTCAACCCTGATGCTGTAAGGAATTGCATTCCGAAATCGTAAGGATCCCACGGAATTTTTCCGTTTTGTGGACGGGTTACTACTTACTACAGATAGGCTACTTTTTGTTCTGGAAAATCAAAGTTCCCACGAGATTTTTACAAACCTAAATACACACGGGCGAAGCCGTGGGCATCATCTAGTATATAATATATAATCTATACTAATAAATAAAATTGAAGTGTCTGTCTGTAATATCGAAATAACTACCTCATATTAAGCTCATATGGTTATTTGAACGCTACCATAACCGAATCACACGTTTTTAAAATTTTTGTCTGTCTGTCTGTCTGTCTGTTTGAACGGGCTAATCTTCGGAACGGCTGAACCGATTTTGACGGGACCTTCACATACAAGTAGAGAATTAACCAGGGAGTAACATAGGCTACTTTTTTAACCGACTTTCAAAAAAGGAGGAGTTGTGTTTTTCTACCTATGTACACCGATATCTCCGAGATTTCTGAACCGATTTGCGTAATTTTTTTTTTAATCGATAGAGAAACATTGCGACCCTGTTCTATAAAAAATTTGGATTCCAACTCCTCAATCCTGATGCTGTAGGAGACCTGATCCCCAAAACTAATGGGTTTTAGAAACTTTCGGTTATTTAAATTGATATTGGGGGTACCAATTAAAGACTTTATCGTTGAATGAACTCGAGTAGGTAACTATATATCCAACTCCTCAACCCTGATGCTGTAAGGAATTGTATTCCGAAATCGTGGGGATCCCACGGGATTTTTCCGTTTTGGGGACGGGTTTCTACAGATAAGCTGCTTTTTGTTCCGGAAAATCAAAAGTTCCCACGGGATTTTTAAAAACCTAAATCCACATGGGCGAAGCCGTGGGCATCATCTAGTCTATCTTCTATCTATAATATAATAAAACTGTAACAGATCCAATTCTGTACATTGAAGATATTTTGAAAATTTTTATTGGAGGGCACTCTATAATCGATACTGAAGCCAAAACTGCAATTTTTTTCATTTTTGTCTGTCTGTCTGTATCTTGGCCGCGCATCACGCCGAAACTACTGAATGGATTCGAATGAAACTTGGTACGATTTGAGTTTATACTCCGAAATTCAGCACGGTTCCCTTGGGAGAGGGGATGAAAGTTAAAACGTGTATTTAGCTGTAATTCATTAACGCGTTGTTCGATTTCACTCATTCTTTTTTTGTTAGAAAGGTAGTACTTTAAGTATTGTCCCGTAAATATTTCAAGATCATAGGTTTTTTAGTTCAGAAATGACAGACATTTATTGGGTTCAAATAACTTGGGACCCGGATCTTTGAACGTACTGCTTATTTTAAACTGGTGTGCGATTAAATTTGTTTGTCGATCTGTCTATTTGTTCCAGCTAATTTCCGAAACGGCTGTATCGATTTTGACGGAACTTTCTATGGCAGATAAGTGATGTTATATGGAGTAACTTAGGCTACATTTAGTTTTGGTACTCATATTAAGCTCATATGGTTCCTTGAACTGTACCATAACACTGAATCAAACGTTTTTTAAATTTTTGTCTGTCTGTCTGTTTGAACGGGCTAATCCTTGGAACGGCTGAACCGATTTTGACGGAACTTTCACATATAAATAAAGAGAAAATTATAAATAAAATTGTAGTGCCTGTCTGTAATTTCGAAATAACTATCTCATATTAAGCTCATATGGTTCCTTGAACTGTACCATAACTGAATCAAACGTTTTTTAAATTTTTGTCTGTCTGTCTGTTTGAACGGGCTAATCTTTGGAACGGCTGAACCGATTTTGACGGAACTTTCACATATAAATAGAGAATTAACCAGGAAGTAACATAGGCTACTATTTAACCGACTTTAAAAAAAGTAGGAGTTGTGTTTTTCTACCTACCTACCCTCCAAAATTTCTGAACCGATTTGCATATTTTTTTTAATTGATAGAGAAACATTGCAACACTGTCCTATAAAAAATTTGGAATCCAACTCAATCCTGATGCTGTAGGGGATCTGATCCCCAAAACTAATAGGACTTAGAAACTGTCGGTTATTTAAATTGATATTGTGGCCGATTCTGTTGTACACAATCTCTAAATCTAAACTAAAATGACAGGTCTAAATATATTCCTGTCTCTTTCACAATCCTCCCTGCTGAAGGGGATAGCACTATTTTTAAACCTGTCAATTTAGTTTAGGTTTAGAGATTGTGTACAACAGAATTAGCCACATTGACCAATTAAATATTTTTTGGTTGAATAAACTCAAGTAGGTACATATCCAACTCCTCAACCCTGATGCTATAAGGAATTGCATTCCGAAATCGTGGGGATCCCACGGGATTTTGCAGTTTTGGGGACAGGTTATTACAGATATGCTACTTTTTGTCCTGGAAAATCAAAAGTTCCCTCAGGATTTTTAAAAACATATAAATCCACACGGGCGAAGCCGTGGGCATCATCTAGTTATGTGATAAATGAACGATAGGTACTTCAATCGTGAAATTAAGATTGGTTATGGTTTATGGACGTGAACGGGTGGTCGGGTTGCAGGCGCGGGCTGGCCACGGCGCGCGCAGAGGAGGCGCCGCGCGGCGCGCGCCAGAGCGCGTCCTTCACGCTGAACCTGTTCCGCGGGCAGTTCGAGCCCGCGCAGGTGTTCCCCTTCCCCGAGGCGCTCGGCGACGAGCAGCGCCAGACGCTCGCCGAGCTGCTGCCGCCCGTCGAGAAGTTCTTCCAGGAGGTGAACGACCCCGCCAAGAACGACGCGGACGCGCAGATCGAGGAGCGCACGCTCGCCGGCCTGTGGGAGCTGGGCGCCTTCGGGCTGCAGGTGCCGTGCGAGCTGGGCGGCCTGGGCCTCACCAACACGCAGTACGCGCGCCTCGTGGAGGTGGTGGGCGCGCACGACCTCGGCGTGGGCATCACGCTGGGCGCGCACCAGTCCATCGGCTTCAAGGGCGTGCTGCTGTTCGGCGACGAGCGGCAGCGCGCGCGCTACCTGCCGCGCGTCACCGCCGGCGAGTACGCCGCCTTCTGCCTCACCGAGCCCTCCTCCGGCTCGGACGCCGGCTCCATCAAGTGAGTGTGCAGTGTGCACTGTGCGCCCTCCCCCCGCCGCTCCCCGCCCTCCCCGCGCACCGCGCCCCGCTCACCCGCGCTCCGCTCGCTTGCAGGTCGCGCGCCGTGCTGTCGCCGGACGGCAAGCACTTCGTGCTCAACGGCTCCAAGATCTGGATCAGCAACGGCGGCATCGCCGAGATCATGACCGTGTTCGCGCAGACGCCCGTCGAGAAGGACGGCAAGACCGTGGACAAGGTGAGTCGGCGCCGTGCGGTGCGTCGCGCTCGTGGCCGTCGGGGGTACAGCTCGCTGCCTGTCCGCAGGTGACGGCGTTCATCGTGGAGCGCGCGTTCGGCGGCGTGTCGTCCGGCCCGCCGGAGAGCAAGATGGGCATCCGCTGCTCCAACACCACCGAGGTGTACTACGAGGACGTGAGGGTGCCGGTGGAGAACGTGCTCGGCGGCGTCGGCAACGGCTTCAAGGTGGCCATGAACGTCCTCAACAACGGGCGCTTCGGCATGGCGGCCGCGCTGGCGGGCACCCAGCGCGCCGCGCTGCGCCAGGCCGCCGAGCACGCCGCCACGCGCGTGCAGTTCGGCAAGCGGCTCGCCGACTTCGGCTCCGTGCAGGAGAAGCTGGCGCGCATGGCCATGCTGCAGTACGTGACCGAGTCGCTGGCCTACATGGTGAGCGGCAACATGGACGCCGGCTGCCAGGACTACCACCTGGAGGCGGCCATCTCCAAGGTGTTCGCGTCCGACTCGGCGTGGGCCGTCGTCGACGAGGCCATCCAGATCCTGGGCGGCATGGGCTACATGAAGGCGACGGGGCTCGAGCGCGTGCTGCGCGACCTGCGCATCTTCCGCATCTTCGAGGGCACCAACGACATCCTGCGCCTGTTCGTGGCGCTCACGGGCATCCAGTTCGCGGGCTCGCAGCTGCAGGAACTGCAGCGCGCGTTCCGGCGGCCCACGGCGCACCTGGGCCTCATCTTCAGCGAGGCGGGGCGCCGCGCCTCGCGCGCCGTGGGGCTCGCGCGCGGCGCCGACGTGGACGCGCTCGTGTGCGCCGAGCTGCGCGGCGCCGCGCGCGAGCTGGCGCGCCAGGCGCTGCAGTTCGGCGCGTGCGTGGAGGCGGCGCTGCGCCGGCACGGGCGCGGCGTGGTGGACGAGCAGCTGCTGCTGCAGCGGCTGGCGGGCGGCGCCGTGGACGCGTACAGCGCGGCCGCCGTGCTGTCCCGCGCGTCGCGCGCGCGCCGCCTCGGCCTGCCCGCCGCCGGCCACGAGCTGCGCCTGGCCGAGGCGTGGACGGAGGAGGCCACGGAGCGCCTGGCCGCGCTGGCGGCGGCGCTGGGCCCGCGCGCCGTGCGCCACGACGCGCGCCTGGCCGCGCTCGGCCGCGACGTGGCCGCGGCCGCCGGACAGATCTCGCGCTCGCCGCTCAACCTGTGACACCCCACACCCCCACACCGCACTCTCCACCTCCCCTTAGATAATGACCATTATACGAATACTGTATAGCTTTAAATTATTTCGCTGATAAAATAATATATAAATAAACAAAAGTGATAATTATATATATTTTTCCACTTCACCTGTTAGTTTCATTTTCGATACGTAACGAGTTCGGCGACCTTTTAAAGGGTTCCGTACCAATGGGTAAAAACGGAACCCTATTAATGTCACTCGGCTGTCTGTCTGTCTGTCCGTCCGCCGGTCACAGGTCTCTAGCTCATAGACTAAATGAGTTACAAACATAATATTTTAGTATTTGATGTAAAACATTAATCCAAAACTAAATATTGAATTACAAATTGAATTAAATTTTTTTTAGGGGGGCTTTGTACTCCTTTGAATTTGTTTAATTTAAAAAATGTTGCCAAGTTGAAAACAATAAAACTATTCTCAGTCCCAAATGAGCTTCATATTATAGTGTTATTAGTAAGACATAAATTATTTAAAAATATTTTAACAGGATCATTAGGAATGGTATGACAGCTTGAGGGTGATCGAAGAAGATATACCTTCTAAAACTGTATGGTTTCATTTATCGAGCCTAGCAAAGGACTTGGTCATAATTTTTGATATCAGTACTTTTAACGGCCGAAACTTTTTGATAGGAAGTTGGCCTTATTATTCACATGAAATGTTTTTGTTTGGATCTCACTCCTTTTTAGGGTTCCGTAGTAAACAAGGAACCCTTATAGTTTCGCCATGTCCGTCCGTCTGTCTGTCCGTCCGTCCTCGGTTAATCTCAGAGACTATTAGTGCTAGAAATCTGTAATTTGGCATGAGTATAAATATTAATCACGCCGACAAAGTGGTGAAATAAAATTTTGATAATTTTTTTAGGTTAGCCCTACATGTAAAGTGGGGATGAATATTTTTTTTCTCGTCTACCCCATAGTGTGGGGTATCGTTGAATAGGTCTTTTAAAAATACTGTGGGTGTGGGAACATCATTTTTCGATTTCTAGATCCGTTTGTAAAATATGATGTTTTAAAGTGCTAATTTTTATTAGAGTCAAGTGTCCCCCCCCTCTATCAGCCAAATGGCAGTTTAAAGGAACTTGAAAAAATTCACAGCAGTAGTATATATAATCAATTTTAAAGGAAAACTATCATGGCTAAGTAGGGTTCACAGGTTAAGGAGTTATATCTGTTTTTTGAGGATTGTGACTATGGAACCCTACACTGCGCGTGGCCCGCCACGCACTTGGCCGGTTTTTTTTCTAAGTATTTCAAAGTTAATGCAATAAGTATAATGAAGTTGTGATGGCTTATAATCGAGTCTTTTTTCTCTCTTACGCTTCAGTATAATTAGGAATAGAACCCTATCACATTTTACGGTCTGATTAGATGTGGTTTAATCTTCAATACATAGTATAAAACAAAGTCGCTTTCTCTGTTCTAATTGGGTGAATTTTTATTTTGTTCGTCTGTCTGTCAAAATCACAGATAACAGAAACTCCACTCCAGAGTATTTCCACTCAGTGGTCAGTTTCAGAACTTAGAACCATACGGCTTAACTAAGAGAAGATTTTGAGTATTTGACTCTCATTAAGTTTAATGAATAGCATTAGATATTAGTGATACCTAGTAGCCGGAATCAACAGGACACCAAAGTCTCCTCCAAACCTCCAAAGTCGGCCACCCATCCATTTCCTGACTTGGGTCAAGGTTGCTTATCAAAATTATTAAGAAAATCGCGCTTCTGGATTTATTGGCAAAGACGAATCTCAAACTACTGGAAGGAACGGGCTTAGGCACACAGATAGCTATTAATGTGGCGTACGACATCCGCAAAGAAAGGATTTTTGGAAATTCAACCCCTTAGGGGGTAATATAGGGGTTTGAAATTTGTGTAGTCCACGCCGACGAAGTCGCGCCCGCGACTTCGATAAAAAAATATACCTCTTGGCGTTTTATTATTTACCTACACTTTACTTTTTATTAAAACTCAAGACCAGTAAGATTGACCCCTTGCTAGAAAACTTAAAAAGTCACATCTTCCTAAATAGTGCACCGATTTCGATGAAACAAGAACCATATATATAGCTTCGAATAAAGTAAAATACATTTATTAAAACAAAATGAAAATTTGTTCAGTATTTTTTGTGTGATGTGGGAACAGACAGATTTTTATATATCTTTGAATTGGTGAGTGTCTGATGCAACTTTTGGACATTTTTCGATTTTTTCCTTCATATACACACTTAGGGACCGTTCAGATAGACCGGCGCGGAGAGCAGAGCAAATTTTAATCGCATTTAAAATAGAATCTTAAATCATTGAAATAAGGTTTATTTTTACATTTTATCTTTTTTATGATAAGAAGATGCTCGAGGATGCTCCCAAAAGAGATAAAATGTAAAAATAAACCTTATTTCAATGCCTTAAGATTCTATTTTAAATGCGATTAAAATTTGCTCTGCTCTCCGCGCCGGTCTATCTGAAAGGTCCCTAAGACTCATCTTCTTACCAAATTTCAACATTCCACATACACGGGAAGTGCGTCATAATTTTGATCAGTCAGTGAGTAGGTCTTGTTTTATGTGATTTTCAAACCTCTGTATCTCAGAAACGGTTCAACTTGAAAATTTGAAACTTTCAATTTATCATCACATCCACGAGTTTAACTTATATTTCAAATTTCGTAGGATTACTATCCCGCGAACCAGAGTTATGAGGGGGGTCAAAACAGCTCGAAATGGATTGTGTAAATAACACACTCATGCGACAAGGCCGGAGGAACTTGGCCTGGCGCACTTCGTGCGCCTATACTAGCGGCACGCTATGATGGCCGGTTTGACACATTACAATAGTGATGTGGAATGTCAATTTATTCTCGAACAAAAAACAATTAAGTTTTGTTTTTGTACCTGATTAAATAGGTTTAATAAAACAAAAATGTATATGTTTATTTAATTTATTTGAACGAACTGAATATTTGAACGAAAATGAATATACATACTTTATATGCACACAAGAAACATATGAATACAAAAGATACCAAAAAAGGTGCCACAAAAGGCCATAATTAATCAGATTCGTCCATACTACTATTTTCACTGTCGTCACTGCTATCATCACATACATTAATAATTATATGTTCGTTTTCTATAATATTATCTATTTTCACATCTCTTTCATAATCTTCCCTTATTAATTTAACAGTTCTATTCACAACCTTTTCCCAGTCTCCTTTAGTCACATGTTCACAAGCTTCTTCTAATAATTTTAGCATTTTTTTTGTGGTAAATGGGGGTTCTGTATTGTGTCTTGCAGCATATCCCTTAATTTGAGCCCACACCAACTCAATCGCATTATACTCACAATGGTAAGGCGGTAACCGTATAACTCTGTGCCCATGTTCTAATGCTATTTCGTCAATGACGTATCGGATCTTGGTTGGTTTGTTTTCTTTTAAAAGACGTACTAATTCCGCTTTTAACATATTCATGTTTGCATCTACGCCATTTTTACGAAGCCATGCGACGATATCAGCTTTCTTTTGGGATTGGGCAGGTGGCTTGTCAATTTGCATCGAGTGGTATGGGGCGTTGTCCATAATTATAATAGATGGTTCAGGGAGGCTACACAACATTGAGGTAAACCATTCAGTAAACTTTTCTCCATTCATGTCTTCATGATAGTCTCCAGTGGTTTTTGACGCAAAAGCCATGAGAGAACCTTCGACAAACCCGTTGATGGTTCCGGCGTGACAAATTATAAGTCGCGATCCTTTTCCTACAGGAACTTTGGAAGTAGATGCTGCTGTGTCATCGTTCCAAGAACGGCCTACAGTATGGTTAGCATTAAGTCATGTTTCATCCAAGAACACAACATTTTGCCAATTTTTGATTTCTTTCACTTGCCGTAAAAAAGTATACCTTGCCATCGCTATATCAAATCTTTCCATCAATACTTTGCGTTTGTTACATTTTTTGTATCGAAATCCAATGGTCTTCAAAATCTTCGTTAAAGAACTTTCCCCACCGAAGAATAATCCAGCTTCCTTCAGTGAATGCACCAACTTTTTTCTTGTTGGATACTCCTTCTGTAAATAGTAGCCGTAAACATGTCTTCGGATAGCATCGGCATCAAAGCTATCGATGCCTACGACTGGTTTTGCTCGTTTTCTCTTTTTTGGTGTGTGAAGTTTATTTTCTTCTGTGCCAGTCTCGCCATATTTTTTTTTAGTTATCCGTCTAACAGTTCGTTGTCCAATATTAAGCGCATCAGCTACGCGTTCAACCACTGACGTTATAGGTAAAATTGGCCCTCCATTTTGAGCTTCACGATCGAAATAGTTACGAAGGCGTATTACGAACTCACGTGTCTGACTATTTAGAACAGTTCTCTGCGTACGTTCGGTCATATCGACGAAATCCACAACAAAGGGCTTGAACAGAGTCCAAATTAACGAGCAAGGGTCAACAGTAATGCAGTATCAATATTTGAAATCCAAAGCCAGGTCAAAACTATATCACAATCGCATTGCACTGACAGTTTATACTTTTCGAAGCAACGTCAATTCGAAACTGCTTTGTTTTGCATTGAGCATTGACGCGAGTTTGCCGGAGGTAGTAGTTGTGCTAGCCAGCGATCCTATGTGACGATCGTATTAGATTCCATTTTTAAAAATTTATTGATATTTTTTTGCGATTTCAGAGGTTTGTCCACATAGTGAAAATTGTTCATATTCACAAGTACATTCACCCCTTAAATGGTGCAAACTGATTTTTCTACACTTGTATACATTTAAGAAATCAATTTAATAAATAAATTTTGAGTCCTGAACCTAAAACTACATTCGATAAAATTTATGAATCTCTGCACATCACTATCGTCAATAAAGTAATACAATTATTTCCTTCAAAGTCGTTATCAATTAATACGGAACTTCATGAGAAACTACATTCGATAAAATTTATGAATCTCTGCACATCACTATCGTCAATAAAGTAATACAATTATTTCCTTCAAAGTCGTTATCAATTAATACGGAACTTCATGAGCGGACAAACGTCAAACCGGCCATCATAGCGTGCCGCTAGAGTAGATAAACACAACTCCAAACTCAGATGTCACGAGACAAGATACGGAAATAAACTCATTTCAGTGTTGACACTGTTTATTGAACAAGATAGTAGGTAGGTATGTTAGTCACTGAAACGTCGCGCGTCACACGTCGATCTGCAGCGAGGCGTCCCAGGCGCGCGCGTTGACCAGCTTGAGCGTGGCGCGCAGCGCGCCGCCCGGGCCCAGCGCCAGCGTGAGCGGCTGCGCGGCGTCGCGCGGGCGCGCGTAAAGCGCGTGCAGCGCCTGCTCCCAGCGCACCGGCGCCGCCGTCAGCCGCGCCAGGCGCCGGCGCGCGCCCGCCGCGTCGCGCACGGCGCGCGCGTCCACGCACGACACCACGCGCACGCGCGGCGCCGCCACCGGCAGCGTGCGCAGCGCCTCGCGCACGGCCGCCTCCGCGCGCGCCATCAGCGCGCAGTGGAACGCGCCCGCCACGCGAACGCGCGCGCTGCGCCGCACGCCCCACGCGCGCCCCTCCGTTTCCACCGCGCGTAGCGCCTGCATCATCATCATCATCTTTGAGGATATTATATGAGGCGCGAGTCGAGCTCGGAATGAGGGTTATGATTGGTGGGGATTTTTTTCATACTACCCCTAACGTAAATAAGCGCAGAGTTGCCAGTACAATGAAAGTACTACATGTATCTAAATATATCTTCGATAAAGCTGCACTTACAGGTAAATTTGTTTAATCATCAAATGAGATGTTTCATCACTGTATGAGGCCTTGGCTAGGAATAGAATAGAATAGAAAAGTTTTTTTATTCAAATAAACTTTTACAAGTACTTTTGAATCGTCGATTGAGTCTACCACAGGTTCGGAATGCAGTTCCAGCCGAGAAGAACCTGCAGGAAACTCGGCGGTTGCTCTTTTTTTTAAAAATAACATTATAACAATTATTATTATTAATGTACATGATTGAAATGCCGTCTCGCGCATTGCTGGGACGAGTTAAATCCAAGCTTTTTTATCGTTTATATAATCTTCAATTGTATAATAAGCTTTTTTTATGTGCATACTTTTAATAGAGTTCTTAAACTTGTGTAAAGGCAAGTCTAAGACATATTTTTTATTCAGATAAACTTTTACAATAGTGCTTTTGAATCGACAAATGAATCTACCACTGGTTCGGAATGGTGCTTACAGAAGGGCAGACAAAAGTAGCCCCATTTCCGACGGCGGCACCCGTTCACGAGCATGACGAGCATAGGACTTGGTACAGTATACTTGGATATAGTCCAGAAAACATTAAACAGTTTTTAACTATATATTTTCTATAAAATAGTTTTATTTGGTTGTACAAAATAAGTATTTCTGCTTAGGATTGCAACACGTAATAAAAAATTCATCATGGCGGTAAAATGTCTTTCATTTTGATTTGACATTTGACTTTGACAGAAATGTCATTAGATCGTATCAACAACGTCCAAATCGCTAAGCAAAATCGAAGTCCGTGTAGCACAACGCCGGGTCAACAGATGGTATGAGTAATAGATGAGCAAAACGGTCCAAAATCCAGAAAACGAAAACGAAGTTGTTGAAAAGAACTCAAAAATCAAACAGAAATCGATTGCAATTGACCACCAGTCCACCATTGATTGACAGAATATCAATGACAATTGTTATTTGAAGTGACAAGCTGTCAGTTTACGTCAAACCATACGACGCCAGCGACGCCATATTGAAAATCGATCAATAATTAATGAATAAAAAATATTTTTGTACAACTAAAGTATTAGTTTTAACTGAACAATTTTATTTTTCCCGAGAACAACAGATTTTTCTTAATTTGTAAGGTACTGTACAAGACTTAGCCAGATTTGAAACATCTCCATTGCGTTGCGACCAATTTACACAAAACCTTAAAAAATTATACACCTAAACCTTCACTATTGGTGAAAACTGATAATGTAAATCCGTTCAGCTTTATCGCGAAAATACAGACAAATGCAGGAGACTCGTGATGCAGTGATTTTAAAGACACAAACGATAACATAAATAACAACAAAGTTGGTACCCATAGGTAGATAAAATATAACAATTGAAATGGTAATATGTGGGGTTTTGCATCATCATCATCATCATCATCATCATCGTCTACTGCTAAATCCATTTGTATCTTCTTTATATTGGTGATATAATGAAGTCGAGTCCGTTCACAATTGTATGATTATTGCCTATAACCACACAGCATTTGTAGTCAACCAACTGTGTGTTGTAATCGTGCTGCTGTCGGTCGACACACACACAGTTTCGACTTTTGATAGCTAGACCAGCTATTAGCAGTTTTGGACACTGAATTTTGAAAAGTGCGAGGAGGTGTCACGTGATCGAGAGTCGGAAGCTAGCGAAAGAAACGACTCACGCGCTCGTCGCCCGCGAGCACCTTGCAGCCGGGGAATAGGTAGTTGGCGACCTCGCACACGGGCTCGGGCAGGTCGGGCCCGGCCGCGCGCGCGCGCGCCGCCGCCAGCAGCGCGCCCAGCCGCGCGTCCGGCGCCAGCCACACCGTCAGCATGCCGCCCGCGCGCTCCGCCGCCGCCGCGCGCATGGCGGCCTCGCGCAGCTGCGCCAGGCGCAGCGCCGCGTGCAGCGACAGCGAGCCCGCGAACACCAGCGCCGCGATCTCGCCCAGCGAGAAGCCGGCGGCGGCGCGCACGCGCTCCACGGCGCCGGGCCGCTCGTCGCGCGCGCGCTCCAGCGCCGCCAGCGCCGTCACCAGCACGGCCACCTGCACGCGCCGCTCCAGCTCGTCCGCCGGGCCCGCCGTGCACACGCGCCACACGTCCCAACTGCACACACACCGCTCCGCCCGATGCGGAACAGATACTGTACACCTAGACTGAAGTAGTTCCGTGTGTCAAACATTCTTCTGATATTACAAAAATGTATATCCTGTACTATGAAAGCCAGAAATGAATAATAATCGGCAATTCGTACTTGAAATGGCAGCAAAAGAACAGATGTTGATCAAAAAAGTTGTAGTGGTAAAATAACAGCAACATTTAATTACATGTATACATGTACCTCTCTCTATAAGTAAATCTCAAGTCAAACGAAAAATGAAATGAAAAAGGAAAGTACCTAATATGGATGAAGACTTTCCTTTTTCATTTAAGTGTCTATGTGACACAACTTCACAGTTTATGTGTGTATACCTGCCCGGTGAGAAGATGACACAACTGATGAGCTTTAAACAGAAAATGTTCTCACAGAATCAGCGCTCCAAACTCTTGGAATAATTTAAGATGTGCCTCTATCAAAATGGTAACTTTATTATGATAATATTATAAATAGAATCATTTTAGATGTAAATACACTTGCACTGCATACCCAACAATACTGGAGGCGAGGTCGTAGAGGTCTCGGGCGGCGGGCGTGCCTTGCAGGCGGCGGCCCATGCCCACGAACTGTGAGCCCTGGCCCGGAAACAGCAGCACCGCCGCGTCGGCCGGCTCGGCGCGCTCGGCGGGCGGCGGCACGGCGCGCCCGGCGTACGCCTGCGTGGCCCAGTGCAGCTCGCCCTCGCCCGGCGCCACCGTGCCGGCCTCGCCGTGTGCGCTGGCGTCCAGCAGCAGGCGCCGCAGCGGGCTCTCGCGCTGCGGCCGCTCCGCGCTAGGCGCTCCCGACGCTCCCGGCGACCCGAGCGAGCCGAGCGCGCGCACACTGCGCCGTGCGCGCACGCAGGCGCGACACACGAGCGAATGCATGGATAGTGGATACTAATAATAATTATCGTCCGCAACACAACTTCACATAACTTATTTCACGGTCCTGCATGACACCGAGTTTTAAATATTTTACTTATTTTAGGTATGTACAGCTGTATACTCGATGACTCTGGCATCCGCTCATTAGAGCTATAATAATTAAGACCAAATTTAAGACAAATAGGTACGTATATTCAGTTTGTACACAAATTATCTGTAGCAAAATAAAATTAAGACAGAATAATTGAAAGTTTTATAGATTTAGACTCGATGTAAAGAAAATCATGTGGTTTGTGAAGGAAATTGGATACGATTGGAAATGGATACAATACAATTACAACAAATTGTTTTCAATAGAAATTAGAAATAAACACTTACACAACCTCAAAGCATAGAGATAATAATAATTAATATCATGCCTGAAGAAGAAGACTGATACTTTGTCTTAGGCCTCAAAGCATAGAGATAGACTATATTTTCTCTATGCCTCAAAGAAGCCACCCCTGATTTCTAATTCGGTGGAATTCTGACAGCTGTCATTGTCATTTACACAGATGAGTTATGGAGAACAGGGTTAACATCTACGAAGTACGATTTTACCCCAAACTACTTTAATTCCCTGTCATCATAAAAAGCCATATAATATGCCGCGTAATAATATTACTCATTTCGCCTTAAAATAGAAAACACCAAGAGTGGAAACTAGAAAGTGCACACTAAGAGCAATAGAAAATAAAAGAAGCACATTGAAAAAAAATATTCAAAAATGGATGTCGAATGACAATAACACCATGAAGTGTCTGTCAGGCATTTGTCATATCTACATGCGGCAGTTGAATATTGTATTTGCATAAGTTTTGAATTTTTTATCTTTTTTGTGGGAATTGTTTTATCTCTTGTAACATTACGAAACGTCAGTATTCCACGGAATTAGTAATTCGGGTATAGTATAATACATAGAGATAATAATAATAATATAGAGGTGCTTTAATGTCCTATAGAAAATAGTGGATCGGAAAATAGCTCAAGCTTATCAAAATTTTCATAAGTGTGTAAGAGACAACATTACATTTTTGACATAATAATAAAACAGTTTGCGGCAGACTCATTATAAAAGATGGCCTCCCTAAAATGTATACATGAACACTCACACACGCACAACTTGAGACATCACAATGAACATGCGCCATTTTATGTTATGGAATTGTGCGTGTGTGAGTGTATTTTTGACACGTTTTTAAAGTAGGTATGACTCCTCCACTACTATTAATTTCTCAATGGTATAATAGCAGCGTTGCCAATCTGTGGGGAATAGGGTATTCTACTGTGTTTGAAAAAGCACTTCAAAATGTTGTTTTTGTTAATAAAAAGCCACAAAAAATATATTTCGGCAAAATAAACACGCGTTCATGCCATAAAATTAAATTAAATTTTAAACATTTTTAATCCCGCGTAAAACGCTGTCAGCCAATAAGTCAGCCATTTCATGACGTAACAATGTTAAACAAGAAGGTTATAAATGTATTCTATAATATAGAATACTCCAGTGTTATATTATAACACTGGAGTTAAATATTGTAGTAAAGATAAAGTCATTCACCTGGGCTACTTTTTCTTTATTACTAATATTTTTTGGACGATATATCGATAGTTTGATATCGAAATGTAGATACAAAAATGTAGGTACAAAATCATCGTAAACTTAATAATCTACCGTATTTCATTTAAAATATATTATGTTTTTTCTGTATTCCTAGTTTACATACTTACATCTTAAAACGAAATGTAATTTTAGGTATATAGATATACCTCTGTGGTAAAAAAATAGGGACATTCACTAGTGAAAAATAAATTAAGAAATTTAATAAAATTGAAAATTTATGTAGAAATATACCTACTTAAATATTCTGATTTTGAGTAATAAAAGCACATTATTTTTTTATTAAATTAAAATTAAAAGTCGTAATCTTTAATCTGTATATCACGTGACCTTAAACACGAGCCGCCTTGTTGTGACGTCATAATGATAGCTATTTATTTATTAATATGCAAACCAGTTGTGTAAAAGCAGATAGTACTAATCTGCCAAAAATTGATTCAATTATGGTTGCAAAGTTCTTTGCATGTAACCCAGACTTCTGTTCTGCCGAATTCCAGAATGTTAAAACATCTTTGTAAACATCATTACTTCGATTAATGACTCTCTAGATAGAGTGAAGCGCTGCAGTCGCAACAAAAATAACGGGCCAACTTTGAAAGCGCTGTGTGTGTATTACGCACACACGTGTATGTAGGTACGCGTGTTTAACAAGCGCGCTGATTCATGTGGGCGTGCGCTGAGTGATACCAGTTCTTGAATATTTCCCATCAAGTAGTGGAATAATATATTTTGATTTTGAGCTGCATATTATCTGTAATTTGTTTTAAATTTAATTATTTTACATACTTATTAGTTTTTTTTACAGTTTATTTAAACACTAGCATCTGCCCGCGGCTTCGCCCGCGTGAATTTCGGTTTTAAACAAATTCCGTCTTTATAAAAGCTGATCAAGGTTTATATACTATCCATGTATGTGGATGTATGTTTCAAAAACGGAAACTCTAAGTATGGACTTATGGGAATATGGACGCCATTTTGATTTTTTTTGTTAATGCACCGAATTCTCTCAAAATCGATATATGGGGTTCCCTGTGATCATAAAAAAGAAAACTGATGTCAAAATAGCAAAAAATGGACGCCATTTTGATTTTTTTTGTTAATGGATCGAATTCTCTCAAAATCGATATATGGGGTTCCCTGTGATCATAAAAAAGAAAACTGATGTCAAAATAGCAAAAAATGGACGCCATTTTGATTTTTTTTGTTAATGCACTGAATTCTCTCAAAATCGATATATGGGGTTCCCTGTGATCATAAAAAAGAAAACTGATGTCAAAATAGCAAAAAATGGACGCCATTTTGATTTTTTTGTTAATGCACCGAATTCTCTCAAAATCGATATATGGGGTTCCCTGTGATCATAAAAAAGAAAACTGATGTCAAAATAGCAAAAAATGGACGCCATTTTGATTTTTTTTGTTAATGCACCAAATTCTCTCAAAATCGATATATGGGGTTCCCTGTGATCATAAAAAAGAGAACTGATGTCAAAATAGCAAAAAATGGACGCCATTTTGATTTTTTTTATTAATGGATCGAATTCTCTCAAAATCGATATATGGGGTTCCCTGTGATCATAAAAAAGAAAACTGATGTCAAAATAGCAAAAAATGGACGCCATTTTGATTTTTTTTGTTAATGCACCGAATTCTCTCAAAATCGATATATGGGGTTCCCTGTGATCATAAAAAAGAAAACTGATGTCAAAATAGCAAAAAATGGACGCCATTTTGATTTTTTTTGTTAATGCACCAAATTCTCTCAAAATCGATATATGGGGTTCCCTGTGATCATAAAAAAGAGAACTGATGTCAAAATAGCAAAAAATGGACGCCATTTTGATTTTTTTGTTAATGTACCGAATTCTCTCAAAATCGATACCTGAAGTTCTTTGTGATCATAAAAATGGAAACTGATGTCAATATGTGAAAAATGGACGCCTTTTCGAAATTATTTGTTACTATACGAATTCTTTCAAAGTCGATATCTGGGATCTCATTTTTTTTTTCCTTTTTCAGGATACCTATTGATCCTATAATTAGAAGTCGATGGGTGGACGTAATAAGAAAAAGCCGTGGAGAAGAATTCTGGAAACCATCCAAAGCTACGGTGATATGCTCTGAACATTTCCGTGAAAAAGACTTATATTGCAAATAATCAAGGACGTCGAAGATTGAAAAAAGGAGCGATTTGGCTGAAATTTTGAATGAAGACAGATTATGCCCTGACTTGACACATAAGCTACTTTGTATCCCGGAAACGTATTCCTGTGGGATTAAAATAGATATAAAGTTCCAAAAACGCCATAGAGGGCGCTGACTGTTCTTAGGTAAATCACGCTCACAACACATTATTGCAATAGTTTGCTGTGAGGCATGCATTGGAAACACATAGGAATTCTAGATATCGATTTTGAGAGAATTCGGTGCATTAACAAAAAAAATCAAAATGGCGTCCATTTTTTGCTATTTTGACATCAGTTTTCTTTTTTATGATCACAGGGAACCCCATATATCGATTTTGAGAGAATTCGATCCATTAATAAAAAAAATCAAAATGGCGTCCATTTTTTGCTATTTTGACATCAGTTTTCTTTTTTATGATCACAGGGAACCCCATATATCGATTTTGAGAGAATTCGATCCATTAATAAAAAAATCAAAATGGCGTCCATTTTTTGCTATTTTGACATCAGTTCTCTTTTTTATGATCACAGGGAACCCCATATATCGATTTTGAGAGAATTTGGTGCATTAACAAAAAAAATCAAAATGGCGTCCATTTTTTGCTATTTTGACATCAGTTTTCTTTTTTATGATCACAGGGAACCCCATATATCGATTTTGAGAGAATTCGATCCATTAATAAAAAAAATCAAAATGGCGTCCATTTTTTGCTATTTTGACATCAGTTCTCTTTTTTATGATCACAGGGAACCCCATATATCGATTTTGAGAGAATTTGGTGCATTAACAAAAAAAATCAAAATGGCGTCCATTTTTTGCTATTTTGACATCAGTTTTCTTTTTTATGATCACAGGGAACCCCATATATCGATTTTGAGAGAATTCGGTGCATTAACAAAAAAAATCAAAATGGCGTCCATATTTTGCTATTTTGACATCAGTTTTCTTTTTTATGATCACAGGGAACCCCATATATCGATTTTGAGAGAATTCGGTGCATTAACAAAAAAAATCAAAATGGCGTCCATTTTTTGCTATTTTGACATCAGTTTTCTTTTTTATGATCACAGGGAACCCCATATATCGATTTTGAGAGAATTCGATCCATTAATAAAAAAAATCAAAATGGCGTCCATTTTTTGCTATTTTGACATCAGTTCTCTTTTTTATGATCACAGGGAACCCCATATATCGATTTTGAGAGAATTCGGTGCATTAACAAAAAAAATCAAAATGGCGTCCATTTTTTGCTATTTTGACATCAGTTTTCTTTTTTATGATCACAGGGAACCCCATATATCGATTTTGAGAGAATTCGATCCATTAACAAAAAAATCAAAATGGCGTCCATATTCCCATAAGTCCATACTAGTTTCCGTTTTTGAAACATACGTCCACATACATGGATAGTATATAAATCTTGATCAGCTTTTATAAAGACAACTTTATTTATTACTATTGAACCATACGGGAAAATTCGCAATCCAAACCTGACAACACCAAAAAACGACGCGTTGGTTTTGTGAAAAAATGTATCAATGTATTAGTTTTGTTTTTGTAAATTACTATTAATTTTGAGTTACTTACTGATGGTAGGAGATTTTGTTCGTTGCTCGTAAACGTCCTCTGTAATTTCTGCAGATTTTTATCGCGCAAATAGTCATTTTCATCAAAATAAACGAATGCAAAAAATAAGCCGTACGTCCGTATCTCTTGAGGTTTCAATCGACACTGCGGAGCGGAGAGCGCTTTATGCGCCAACAGTTGGCAGATATTTTTATCGACGCTGTTGAGCCGCGTCACTATATCTAGGAGTAGGTAGATAATCAAAGCATCATTAGTTATCTGTCAAGTCGGCTTACGGATGAATATTTTACGTGATAACGTCATTTAAAAATATTGGTATAAGGCCCTGTTTCACCACCATCTGATAAGTGTCGGATAGCTTAATTCACAACTATAGTCCTTGTCACTTGACATAAGTAAGGAAGTGACAAAACTTACGTTTAGGCTATCCCGACACTTATCAGAAGGTAGTGGAACAGGCCATATTGTACCTTATTTAAATAAAATAATTACTAAGAACTATAACCTAACACATATATATATTTATAATTTAATTTGTTTAATAAAGATACTGGACTATAATATAACTGTGTAATCATTTTTGAAGTGACTTACGATTTTTTAAATAAAGCCGATATATCGAAATATCGATATTTTTTTCGGTATATCGAACTCCGATATCGATATATTTAAAAATATAGATATATCGAAAATATTTATTTATTTATAATATATTAAAAAATATCAACAGTCCTTTTTTGTTTGGAGTTTAGATTCCATAGGTTTTCTATCTTTCTTATATGACCACAGATTAATATTAGTTTTTGCTTATATGACCACAGATTAATATTAGTATTTTTTATCATTATGACGTCACAACAAGGCGGCTCGTGTTTTAGGTCACGTGATATACATATGGGAAATTACGACTTTTAATTTTAATTTAATAAAATAATCACGTGCTTTTATGACTCAAAATCAGAATATTTAAGTATATTTCTACATAAATTTTTATTTTTATCAAATTTCATAATTTATTTTTCACTAACGAAAGTACCCTATTTCAGTCCGATTGGGTAATTTGTGGGGAGAGCGTTTATGTGAGGAAAATGCGGGGAATTTAGACAATTACACTATACCCTATCCACCGAGATAAGTTAGTATGGTTATCAGAGGCTCGTTGGTGATTAGTTAGTGATATACAACGTTAGTTTTACTTTACGCAAAACCTGGAAGTAGTTTGTTCAGAATCAGTAACAAAATTGAATCCAACCATTTTTATATAGTGTTATATTTTGTCCAAAAATATTTTGAAATCTTACAAGCTTAGACACAATGTTTTACCGCGCATCAGCTGACAGTCGATACACAGCGGCGGTCATTCAACTCGCGTCGATCGCTAGGCGCTGCGGCGACGGCTTGCGGTGACAACATAACAAGCTTATAACTTCGTTATTTTTCATTATATTTTTTTGAAATTTTGTATAAATATTCTTAATGTAAAAATATTTGACACGTGTTTCGGTTTTTGCGCAAAGTAAAACTAACGTTGTATTACTAAATTAAATTAAGAAAAGCCTACGATTATTCAAATCTTCGGGTTTTAGGAACTTCTACGTAACTAGGTACCTTAATTTTTTCACTTAGTAGACATGATGAAAATATAATAAGCGCAGTATATACGCGTACTTAAAATAGTCTCTTCACGCGCTTCTCCATACAAACGTATTACGCCTATTATTCTAATATTTGTCGAAATAGGTCTAAAGTTAGGCCAGATATCAATTTATATCTCCATTATCTATGCCATAAAATAAAAATGTTAGTAAAATTATATTTATTTTGAAAGTTATGACGCTCGAAAAATCACTATTTTTAACCGACTTCAAAAAAAGGAGGTTCTGTATTCGACCCGTATGTATGTATGTATGTATGTATGTATGTATGTATGTAAGTATGTTCGCGATTATCTCCGCAACTAATGAACCGATTTTGATGATTGTTTCACTATCGTAATCTACATACTTTCAGGAAGGTTTTAGTATATAACACATCGAGTTATCATTCTTACGTACGAAATTATAACCATAAATGTATACATATGTCACTAATATGTTCTCTGATATGGCCAGACCTATTGCTGAAGTCTAATATACCTATTCTGGCCAAAGACTTCACTCAGCTACGCCTACGTAACATTGACCTTTTGCAAAAAGTTTAGGGCCGAAGTCAGTACAGCTATACCTACTATAGAGTGATTCCTTGGAGTTTGTGCACGGTTACGTGTATTTCCATTCTATACAAAGCCAAACCGCAACGGTGTGAAACTCGTCGCGTATATATTGTAAATTACTTTTTAATCAAGGTCTTCCAAATTATACAAGAGTAGTACGCATACAAACTAATGTTGTATAGATCGGAAGTTAGGTTAGGTTGGGTTAGAACATTATAAAACCATTCACCTATACTTAGTATGACACATAAAATGTATGTAATATGTCACAGGATATTTAATAATAATTAATAATATAGAGGTCATAATCTATTTTACATACTTAGTTCTCATTTATATTATTATTAATATAAAGAAAACAAATCACTAAAAAGCATAAAATAATTTTTTTCAAAGAAAAATGAACCGACTTCAAACCATTCGAACTAAAAAGTTTAAAATATTTTTTTATTCATTTAGATTTACGATTAAACTACCTAACTTAAATAATATATAATTTTTTGGAGTCGGCGCCAAACCACATTCAATTCGTCTTAGTAAAAGTCCACTAGTGTAACTATCCACTTTTGAATGCGAGCGCGGTGAATCATAATAGTCACGGAGGGTGAGGCTGTCCGGGACGCGGGGAGCATATTTTCAACTTGAAAAGTATGAGTCATTTGGCGCCGACTTCAAAAACTTATATATTATTTAAGTTAGGTAGTTTAATCGTAAATCTAAATGAATAAAAAATTATTTTAAACTTTTTAGTTCGAATGGTTTGAAGTCGGTTCATTTTTCTTTGAAAAAAATTATTGGGCAAATTTTGGGGCAACTTCGTGCGTAAATAAACTATATAAGAAACTAGAAAATTGAAAAACGACCGAAGTCTTGTCATAGGTTACTACATAATAATTACAAATGTCTTTAGTTCATGTAAAAAATTGCCAAATATTTGCTAAAATAGGCGAAATTCCAAACCTAGATTTGCATCTTTTTACTTTGCCGTTTTTCACTAAAAATCATGATATCTCAAGCAAAATTTATTTATTTAATTAATTTATTATTAATTTAATAAGAGCTGTGATAGCCTAGTGTTGAGGACGACCGACTTCTAATCGGAGGTCGTGGGTTCGATCCCGGGGCACGCACCTCTGACTTTTCGGAGTTATGTGCGTTTTAAGTATTTAAATATCACTTGCTTTAACGGTGAAGGAAAACATCGTGAGGAAACCTGCATGCCTGAGAGTTCTCCATAACGTTCTCAAAGGTGTGTGAAGTCTGCCAATCCGCTTGGCCAGCGTGGTAACTATGGCCAAAACCCTTCTCACTCTGAGAGGAGACCCGTGCTCTGTAGTGAGCCGGTAATGGGTTGATCATGATGATGATGATGATGATTATTAATTTATGTATATATTTTTAGTACTCTTCTTTACTGAAGACGTCTCCCTCTCTAAATGCAGAAATCACTGTTTTACGGAGAGCGCTCACGGAGCGGTTTGGAATCGCGCCCGCCGCGGCTGCGGGAGAGAGGTTAGAGAGAGCGCGCTCACGAGCCCGCTTGTTTTTGCGGGACCGCAGCCGCCGCGGCTGCGGGCGTCGCCCGCCGAGTTGGCGGGCGACGCCCGCCAACTCGGCGGTTATAGTTATATATGAAGAGCTGGCGAACAAAATGTCATATTTTTTAATCCGATGGTCTTTGGCTTGCTGAATAAGAATATTAACTTAATTTTACTTAAAACGGCCCGCAACTGTATCAAAATTGCATCCATAGGTCGTGGTTTCGATCATAACGGCATAATTACAATAAAGTTTCGAAAGATTTGAATAATCGAGCACGTTTTCGTTCAAAATGGATTAATTTCCATACTTTGTAAGATGTCAATCAAAATGATTATTTCTTTTTCAGAAGAAAAATTTGTTTTTTTTTTTTACTAAGACTTTTAATTAAAAAGTTTATCATTTAAAAACTTTATTCACTAATAAAGTTTTTAAAGAATTTATGTTGAAATTGGCCTAAACTAACTTACAAATGTCAGACTGACTTACAAATGATAGATTATTGTTGAAAATTAATTAGAATTTTTAGAAATGGTTTACGAATTATTAATTTCATAATTGAAATAGGTTAGAATTAACTGACATTTGATTCATTCAGTGGCGCCGAACCGCCATCTTGAATTATTGGTATAAATACGGGTAATTCGAAGCCATGAATTGAGTCTCCTCCAAAGACTCAACCGACTATTAGATGCTTCAGCGTCTAGGTCGTGATATTTGATTGAGGGCTGCGATAGCAATCACACCCTCATCTAATAAATGCTGCCATTTCGGACTTGGCTGAGTGTAATTAATTAATTAGTAAAAAATATATTTGAAAATAGATCTCAGTTAAACTAATCTCTGAGTTGATATAAATTGAGTTATGTGCGGGTGATAAACGCAGATATTTTAATAATAGTTTGATTTAGTTTTAATATTAATTGATAGTCTGCTTCTGGAGTTATGTGTTTACACAAACAAGTTATTGCTTGCAATATTAATTAATTATTGCTTCCGTTAACTTATATGAGATAGCAAACTGAATTTAACATATTATTATGTTCAATAAAGTCACAAACTACATATGGGTAAATAAAAATCCACGCCAAAGCTCACTGTAAGTATGTCATTCAGTTTAATATTAATATTTAATAATTAATAGTTTACCTGAATCAATACAGGCCATGCCTCTTCAAACTTTTAAAGTAAAACTAAAGAAGTGGCTCATGGAGAAATGTTTTTACAATTTAAAAGAATATAGGTATTACATAAATTCTATTTATTGCAATTAATTTTTATATTTATATCTTTAGAACGTTGACATGTATGCTACTTACGTCATTTTGTTTAGTCTTAAAATCAATAATTCAATTTGCACACTAATTTATTAGTTAAATGTGTTGGAAGACAATAAGCTTTAAGATTCATAATATTTGTACCACATTTTTGCAAATAAAGACTCTTACTCTTTAGTTTGATGCAACTATACCGTTTTGTTCGCCAGCTCCTATAAGAAAAATGCGATCGCGCCCGCCAAAAAACCGCAGAGCTTGCGGGCGATGCCCGCAAAGCTCGCGGGCGCCCGCTGCCCGCCTTCTGCGGGAGCCGCGAGCAACCGCCAACTCTGCGGGAGTAAATGGCGTCGTGAGTTTTGCACTCGACATTTGTATGAATTTCGAGTATTGCGGGCCCGCAACCGCGGCGGGCGCGGGTGCGAACCGCTCCGTGAGCGCTCTCTCTTAGACTCCACTCACCAACGATTTGCCGCTGCCATAGAGAGGGCACGCCCACTGACTTTTTTGTCCCTGTCTTTTGTATGGGTTTACGTAACAGGGAGAGCGCTATACAAACTTGTCTCGGTGGATAGGGTATATTATAAAGAAGGTATTAAGATGAAAGGAGGGAGCCTAAAATTTGATCCGTCATAATAATATTATATTGATAGAAGAGGGTAGTACTATACGTCATCGTACACGGCCGCGCCGCCCGGGCATGGTACAACGCGGAACGGGCATTACGACACTCGCTCTTAGCAACAAATATTATAAAAGGCGATGCGCTGTTGGTTTGGGGCGCATTCTTTTTCGAAATTTAGTAGAGGAAAGTCACACTTCTCAACTAATTGTTACTCATTTCTATTTTGCTCATTCTCTGACTATTTTCTTATTGTTTAACTGTGGTTTAGTGCTGATTTGATGTGAATTAAAGTAAAACACGTGTTCATCTAATGCTTTGTTTGTTGAAGTTACCTCATTAAAATAATCTCTCGGTCATCCCGACGTTTCATTTCTAACAATATGTTAACAAAACAAAGGCGCAATGAAGAGCCAATCTTGATTAAAATCATTAAATACTTAAATATCACACTAATATTATAAATGCGAAAATGTGGATGTTTGGATGTTTGCATAGATAAAACTTTTTCTCTTCCGTGGATGTTTGTAACTCTATAACGTCGCAACTACTTAACTGATTTGGCTGAAATTTTGAATGGAGATAGAATATCATTACACCCTAACTTTACACATAGTTTACTTTTATCCTGGCAAAATCCACTGCTCCTGCGGGATATTGAAAAAACGAAATCTACAGATATAGTAGATTACTATAGCAAACGTCCTTGAAATTAGGTATATACATTGGAAAAGGGAACGGGAACCAGAAATCCACGATTCCCTCAGGATTTGTGAAAAACCAAAATTCACGCGGGCGAAGCCGCGGGCAAAAGCTAGTAAGTAATAAATATATTTGATCTACATATATAATATATGAACAGAACTTTTCTTTGCTTAAAACTTGTGGGGAAAATGTAGGGAGTATAGATTTTCTTTTCCCGAAAATTGGGGATTTTCAGTTAGGTTTTTGGGTAATCCAGACCGTGGAAGTTGGCAACGCTGTATAATAGTGATCTGTGGTAGTAGGTACCTACTAAATTATATATTCTGTGTCTCTGTGCCAGGGGGGTGACACTGTAGTTCCCTTGGACTTCGCAAAGCGCTAGTATCGCAACCAAAGAATCACTTTTCTAAGGTCATATCCAAGAAGGTTATATACTCTATGTAGACACTGGAAACTGCGCCTGAAACATTTTAATAAAGATAAAGTCATTCAGCTGGGCTATTTTTCCTCTCTAGTTTTTCTCTAGCTCACACACTTTATTTAAGTAGTCTGTTGAGAACGAGACAAAGCCTGTTAAAACCATAATATTTCTTTGCTTCAACATTTTGTTTGGATTGTTCCTGGTCTGTGGTGCTCAGATTACATAGGTTCTATGTTTCTTGGTCATATCATTAAAGTGTTCTGACTTCTGTGGTAATTATTGTTTTTTTCAAAATGGCGTCTTCGTTATTGTTGTGTTTCGAAAAAATAAAAATAATTATTGATTTCTTGCAATCTTCTAAACTTTAAATACGTCGAGTCGAGCTTCTGTTCCTCTGTTTGTGTTTTATACTGTAGTGCTATTTATATTTCGCACGTTGACTCTTTTTTTGTTTCATTGAAACAAGATTCGTACCTATGTTTTGTTTTTTGAAATATCTGAACAAAGAAAACAAGGAGAAATGTGGCTGCTCGCCAGTACAAAACAACATTAAGTTGTTTCGATTTCCTAAACCTGCTGGAATTTTGCGCGGTACGTATAACCAACCTAACCTAACTAGATTAAACTATACGTTATAAAATTCATTCTCCATAAATTATCCATAAACAGACACAAGCACACCTTTTGATATTTATAGTGATACCAACAGGTCTGCTTAAGTTGGCTTAAGTCTAAAGTTTCCTGCTGAACATACTGATGTGTTACTGTCAATCATTTTCCAGATATTGCAGATACCACTAGTGAGGAAAAAAATTTATTGGTAGCCCACCTTTTGTGTTTACTATTTATTACCTATAGGGTAGTAAAAATACTACTATTCATATATGGTATATATTTGTAATAATTAGTACCAATCACAGGTACCAATTAATTAACTTTTATTAGTACCAATTAATTATTTTTAAATTTATTTGTTTCTTTTCAGATGTGAACTATGTGATATTCAGATGTGAAGATGAATTAAACAGACAAGTTTTACTGATTGTTTTATTGGGTTTTATTTCAAGAAGTTCTCAGGGCCAGGCCGGAGTTGTTTAGCGGTATTTCACCCCCGTGCCTCGGAGAGGATGTTAAGCAGGCTGTCCTGTTTACTATACTACTACGTACTACTATGTATTACTATTACTATCATCATAATAGTCGCTAAAGTCCACCAACCTGCATTGGAGCAGCGTGGTGGGTCTAAGCTCTAAATCCCTCTGTCCTATGAGAGAGGAGGCCTGTGCCCAACTGTGGGATGTTAAAAGGTTGTAGTGTTGGTGGTAAAAAATTATTTGTTCCATGTTTAGTAACTTTTGTCGTTCTTCTTGCGAACACATCTTAATTATAACTATTCATATTAGTGATCTTTTATATTTCTGCAAAAGAATTTATTGATATTATCTTACTTTCAGCCAAAGATTAAAAGAGTGATCTCAATTATGCTATTATAGTTTGATAAATAATTGATGGTGGTTTAAACAATATCTGACTGGTGGTTTCTGATTGTAAACAAAATTTTTGTACATGATGCCTTAATATATTGCCCAGTTGTGAATAATCAAGATTTACATATTATTTTTACCTTTCCATCGCCACTGTCACAAGTCTATGCAAGACAAATTAATGTGATGGTCTGCACAGAAACACAAAGTCATTACTTTATCACTTTGTACTGACATCCATAAAATAGATTTTATTTTCCATAGCAGGATGAGAAGAGAAAAATGTTGGCAATGTTAATATTTTGTGGATATAAATAAGTGGGAAACAATCTCTTAGAATAGTTTTTATATATTATTCTGTATTTTATGTTAATTTAATTTTATGCCTCGATCTGTATAATAATTGGTGTAATATTATAATAAATAAATATAATTTGAGAGGTGTGCAAGAAAAACTTAAGAAACAAAATATATGCTTTTCTCAAAAATTACTTTTGATAAATATAAAGCGTATAGATTAAGAAAAAAGAAATATAAAATTGAATATAGTAAGTTGTTTTATTTTAAACCCAAAAATTTCAAAAAGAATAAAAAATGTAGTGGTACCCCATTTCAACGTTAGTCATGGGACATCACTATACTATCGATATCGATATTTCAAGGTGGGATTGTGTCCCATCACTTCTTCTTGCGACACTAGCGCTTTGCGAAGGCAACGGAACTAACTGTAAATTTTTGCCACTGTCCCATCTGTCTTAGAGACTAGCAGGGCCCTAACACTTCATACAAATATTTTTTCTTAGAAAAGTTCGAGTCTCGAGAGAGTTCATCCACATTGCGTTAGATGGCGCTATTTCAATAATTTTTCGACATTCCGCAGAATAGTATCTGTGCCGTAAGGCCCGGTACACACGGTAGCTAGTTTAGTCTATGGCGATTCGCTGGCGACCAAATAGCGGTGCTCGCGATGTCGCTGGCAAAATATCTACTGTGTGGACACAACAGACATAAATGACCAGCGAGTCGCTGTCGATCAGTTGCTGCGTGTTTACCCGCTGTTACAGAATGTAATATTTTTTGCTCAGTACATAATATTATCTTTTATTTCATGGTTAGTCCAGTAACTTTAATAATCCAACCTTGCATCAGATCGTGTAGTTCAGATTTTTTGCAAACTTGTTTATGATGTTGACACTATGATTAATCCGAGTTTTTCACCAAGAGCAACGAACGCAACTTTGTCAAAAATCGAAAAACCGCGAAAATTTCGGATTTTTTTTCAGATTTTGGCGGTTAAAACTGAAAGAGACTAGTTCTTGATACTACTTTTCAAAGCGTTTTCAAAGTAGAATAAAATTGCTACAATTTAAGACCAGAACCAACTCTGTAGGTACATTACTTACTGAAATGCTCGTGACTTATTCGCGTGAATTTTTAATCTCATACAAACTTCCATCTCCCATTGTACCAACTTAGGAGTAGTTTTTCCAAAATTCCTTTAATACATAATTTTTTATTTTTAACCGAAAATACCAATTTTCATGAATATAACTTGATAAATGACATGAAAACGTGACGGGGTCTCATTTAAACTTTCATCCCCTATTTAACCCACTTGTAAATAGAATTTTCAAAAATGCTGAAATTCATATTTTTTATCTAAAGCCTAAACATCAATTTTCATGGATATAACTTGCAAAATGACAAACTTTCATCCTGTATTTAACCCGCCTGTAGTATTTCCAATAATCCTTTCCTAGTGTGCGCCTATTCCATAAAAGGAAGCTTCTGTGAAAATTTTCTTCTTGATCTAGATGTTCTTAGTCTGTGGTCGCAACTATCAAGTCCATCCACTATGGTCATTAGTCTGTGGTTTCGTCACCTTTTGTTATCCGCGAATGTGCTCCGTTTGTGTTTTTGTGATTTTGTACGACTTTGCTTGATCCCTGGACTCCGAAGACTTCGTCATTCTGATTGGACTTACGCGTAAACCCCTGAGCACTGTTTTACCTAACGATTTGGACTCATAGTGACCGATTAGATTTAGATAATGGTGATTCAATAATGTGACGTACTGTATAGTGAATTTATATAATAAAAGGAAACGTAAAAGCCATCCAATCGCTAAACTGGTGTTTTATTTGCCTAAATAACTTACATTTAATAATAAAAATTAAAAATAAGTACCCAGGAGCGCGATTTTCTTGGCTTTAATTGTCGTATACCGTTAGATGGCGCTTTACGACAAGGTCACTGTTATCTCTAAACCATAAGGTACTCTGTGGAGACTAGTATATTACAGGGGGGTGACACTGTAGTTCCCTTGGACTTCGCAAAGCGCTAGTATCGCAACCACAGAACCACTTTTCTAAGGTCATATCCAAGAAGGTTATATTCTCTATGTAGACACTGGACACTGCGCCTAAAACATTTTAATAAAGATAAAGTCATTCAGCTGGGCTATTTTTCCTCTCTAGTTTTTCTATATCTCACACACTTTATCTAAGTAGTCTGTTGAGAACGAGACAAAGCCTGTTCAAGACCATATTTCTTTGCTTCAACATTTTGTTTTGATTGTTCCTGGTCTGTGGTGCTAAGATTCCATAGGTTCTATGTTCTATGTTAAAGTGTTCTGACTTCTGTGGTAATTATTGTTTTTTTTCAAAATGGCGTCTTCGTTGTTGTTGTGTTTCGAAAAAAATAAAAATAATTATTGATTTCTTGCAATCTTCTAAACTTTAAATACGTCAAGTCGAGCTTCTGTTCCTCTGTTTGTGTTTTATACTGTAGTGCTATTTATATTTGGCACGTTGACTCTTTTTTTGTTTCATTGAAACAAGACTCGTACCTATGTTTTGTTTTTTGAATTATCTGACGACAAAGAAAACAAGGAGAAATGTGGCTGCTCGCCAGTACAAAACAACATTAAGTTGTTTCGATTTCCTAAACCTGCTGGAATTTTGCGCGGTACGTATAACTAACCTAACCTAACTAGATTTATACTATACGTTATAAAATTCATTCTCCATAAATTATCCATAAACAGACACAAGCACACCTTTTGATATTTATAGTGATACCAACAGGTGTGCATAAGTTGGCTTAAGTATATAGTTTGCTGCTGAACATACTGATGTGTTACTGTCATTTTATTGCAGATACCACCACTAGTGAGGAAAAAAATTTATTGGTAGCCCACCTTTTGTGTTTACTATTTATTACCTATAGGGTAGTAAAAATACTACTATTCATATATGGTATATATTATTTGTAATAATTAGTACCAATTAATTATTTTTAAATTTATTTGTTTCTTTTCAGATGTGAACTATGTGATATTCAGATGTGAAGATGAATAATTAAACAGACAGGTTTTACTGATTGTTTTATTGGGTTTTATTTCAGGAAGTTCTCAGGGCCAGCCCGGAGTTGTTTGTTAGCGGTATTTCACCCCCGTGCCTCGGAGAGGATGTTAAGCAGGCTGTCCTGTTTATTATTAATATTACTATCATCATAATAGTCACTAAAGTCCATCAACCTGCATTGGAGCAGCGTGGTGGGTCTAAGCTCTAAATCCCTCTCTCCTATGAGAGAGGAGGCCTGTGCCCAACTGTGGGATGTTAAAAGGTTGTAGTGTTGGTGGTAAAAAATTATTTGTTCCATGTTTAGTAACTTTTGTCGTTCTTCTTGCGAACACATCTTTAATTATGACTATTCATATTAGTGATCTTTTATATTTCTGCAAAAGAATTTATTGATATTATCTTACTTTCAGCCAAAGATTAAAAGAGTGATCACAGTTATGCTATTATAGTTTGATAAATAATTGATGGTAGGTTTAAACAATATCTGACTGGTGGTTTCTGATTGTAAACAAAATTTTTGTACATGATGCCTTAATATATTGCCCAGTTGTGAATAATCAAGATTTACATAATATTTTTACCTTTCCATCGCCACTGTCACAAGTCTATGCAAGACAAATTTATGTGATGGTCTGCACAGAGACACAAAGTTATTACTTTATCACTTTGTACTGACATCCATAAAATAGATTTTATTTTCCATAGCAGGATGAGAAGAGGAAAATGTTGGCAATGTTAATTTGTGGATATAAATAAGTGGGAAACAATCTCTTAGAATAGTTTTTATATATTCTGTATTTTATGTTAATTTAATTTTATGCCTCGATCTGTATAATAATTGGTGTAATATTATATTATAATAAATAAATATAATTTGAGAGGTGTGCAAGAAAAACTTAAGAAACAAAATATATGCTTTTCTCAAAAATTACTTTTGATAAATATAAAGCGTATAGATTAAGAAAAAAGAAATATAAATTTGAATATAGTAAGTTGTTTTATTTTAAACCCAAAAATTTCAAAAAGAATAAAAAATGTAGTGGTACCCCATTTCAACGTTTGTCATGGGACATCACTATACTATCGATATCGATATTTTAAGGTGGGATTGTGTCCCATCACTTCTTCTTGCGACACTAGCGCTTTGCGAAGGCAACGGAACTAACTGTAAATTTTTGCCACTGTCCCATCTGTCTATTAGTGATCTGTGGTATATTAGTATATTAGTGATCTGTGGTATAGAGACTAGTATATTAGTGATCTGTGGTATATTAGTGATCTGTGCTCTGTGCTACTATTCTTTTTGGTTTTCGTTTTACAAATCATTTACAAATATACTAATAATCTAAATAACATCAGCAAAATAAGACTACATAATTTTATTGCTTTATTACCTGTGTATCAAGATTTAATCGTCACTGGTCTAGGACCTGGATCAAAGAAATTTATAATTTGTCATGCAGTAGAGACTAAATAAATATCAGTGCAAAAATATTAGCCATTTATCTCCCCGGAATCCGAAGAGTGGAGAGTGGCGATCGGCGATGTCACGAATGAATCGCCAGTAGCCTGCAGCTGTGCGCGCCATGGACAGCTTCCGGGCGTGGAGCGCGGAGGACGAGGCCATCATCGCCACTAACACGGACGCCACGGAGTGCAAGCGCTGCGCTGTGGAGCTGGGCTACTGGAAGGACGAGTACATCGGCTACTTCGCCAAGCACGTAGACCGCAAGGCGCCCGAGATCAACCGCGGCTACTACGCGCGCGTGCGCGCCATGGAGATGTTCATCCATCAGTTCTTAGAGGTAACCACTGACGCCGAGTGCTGTCGGGCCGCGGACACCGCTGCTGCCCACCGGCTGCTGTTTGGAGTTGACGCTTTTTGAGTTATGCATATCTTATAAAAATATCCAGTCTGGTGGAATACCAGATAATGTGTCCGCAAGTCATTCATCCGATTGAGTTTGCAACTTAGCACAGAGATATTATCTTGTATTCTGGAGACAGTTTGTGGAAACTTTTCATTTCATTAACTCTGAACAAACGTTTAGGTGTCAGCGAATTCTATTTAGATTAGAAATGGAAAATGACAGTTTCAATTAAATTTTTTCAATATTCTCGCTGCAGGAATAACTTCACAGAGCATTCACCTATTGTAGCTCATGAGTACAACGTTCATAGCACAGTTGGAGTCGTTTGATGGAATGATATTACTGGCAGTTGGCACATTGTCTTTTCCCTCGGTTTGTACACGCCAGTTGGTTAATTCCAGCGTTGCGGCACCAAGTGTCAGATCATCAACCTGGGCTGCGGGTTCGACACACTGTACTGGCGCCTCAAGGACACCACTCAGGCCGTCAGCAACTTCATTGAGCTGGACTTGCCCGCTGTCACCAGCAAGAAGTGCCACATCATCAAACGCAACAAGCAGCTGCTCCAGAAAATATGTAAAGAGGGTAAGCTAAACAAATCCAGTATCTAAACTAGCCCCTACCATCCAACACCCAAGAAAACAACTCCCTAAGTCACCTCACTGAAAAGGTATAATTCCAAATTGATTGATGATATTGATGAATTTGGGGTCTAGAAAGAAGTTGACAAGTCCTATGTGTATTCCACAAATTATCATGATCAATATAAGGGCCTGTGCGGAAAGACTTCTCTGTAGAGGACAATACTTCCATCATTTCATTACTACTACATACAACGTTAGTTTTACTTTACGCAAAACCTGAAAGTAGTTTGTTCAGAATCAGTAACAAAATCGAATCCAACCATTTTTATATAGTGTTATATTTTTGTCCAAAAATATTTTGAAATCTTACAAGCTTAGACACAATGATTTACCACGCATCAGCTGACGGTCGGCACACAGCGGCGGTCATTCAACTCGCGTCGATCGCTAGTCCCTGCGGCGACGGCTTGCGGTGACCATTTTTTTCGAGGACAACGACGCAACATAACAAGCCTATAACTTCGTTACTTTTCATTATATTTTTTTGAAATTTTGTATAAATATTCTTAATGTAAAACTCTCCTATTGACTCTCCCTATTGTCTCCTATCTTAAAATAAGTTTTTGAAGTGAAACTTTTCTTGCTTCGTCTCGCTTTGTCTCATTCTCACCTATGTAAATATAGAGTGTGTGAGGTATGAAAAACTAGAGAGAAAAAGTAGCCCAGGTGAATGACCTTGTCTTCACTACAATATTTAAGGCGCAAGCTCCAGTGGTATATAGAATATATCGACACCCAATATGAATAACATTGTAACTCAAGTTACAACTTTATATTGTACTAGCTGTTACCTGTGATTTCATCCGCAGTATTTGATTTTGCAAAAGTTCCACGGGAACCTTTTGTTTTCCCGGGATAAAATAATAGCCTGTCACTCTCCAGGTCTTCAACTAAAAAATGCAACTGCAAAAATCACCAATCTGTGCATGTCCGATAATAATTAGTACAGGATCCCTGTTTTATTATATGAATTGAAGTTCGTAAACTGATGTCGTAATATAAGTAAACCATTTTACCCCCTTTGTGGATTTTCGTCAGTTTTCTTAGCTGATGCTTTACCTCCTAGGAAGAACCTAATTTCCAAATTTTAATTTAATAATGACAATAATTCAAACTTCCCTGTACAATCTTTCATCCCCTATTTTACCACATTTAAGAAGAGATTTAACAAAATAATTTTAATAGGTTTTTATTATTTAAAACTAATAACTTACATACCGATTTTCGTATCTGTAACTTCAAAAACAGAACTTTCATATAACCATCCTACCTCCATTTTACCCCTATTCGTAAAATAATTTCTAGGCTGATATCTACGCCTAAGAACCTACCTTCCAAATTTCAAGTTAATAATAACAGTAATTAAAACTTCACATAAAAGCTTTCATCCCCTATTTTACCACCCTTTAGGGGAGATTTATCAAATTAACTTATACAGGTTTTTATTATTTAAAATTTATATTCTAAATGCCTATTTTCATATCTGTAACTTCAAATACATAACCTTCCTACCCCCATTTTACCCCCTTAGGGGAGGATTTTCGTGATTTTTTTCTAGGCTGACATCTAAGCCCTAGAATGAACCTACCTTCCAAATTTCAAGTTGATAATAACAATAATATAATTAAAACTTCCCATTAAAACTTTCATCCCCTATTTTACCACCTTTAAGGGAAGATTTTTCAAAATAAAATATACAGGATTTTATTAAAACCAATAATCTAACTGCCGATTTTCAAGTCTGTAACTTTAAAAACATAGGACTTTCATACAAACTTCCTACCCCCATTTTACCCCCTTAGGGGAGGATTTTAGGGATATGTTATATACAAAAGTTGTCATATCTTTGTATTAAAATCATTGCAAATTGACATACAATATTATTCACTTAAAATTTTGGGCAATTTATTTTTTGATCATAGTGTAATTTTAAATTACAATGTTTTTCTTTTAAACTTTTAACAATTTTGAAGTATTATCATCTGTACTACTTATAAAAACCGGCCAAGTGCGTGGCGGGCCACGCGCAGTGTAGGGTTCCGTAGTCACAATCCTCGAAAAACAGATCTAACTCCTTAACCTGTGAACCCTACTTAGCCATGATAGTTTTCCTTTAAAATTGATTATATAATATACTACTGCTGTGAATTTTTTCAAGTTCCTATATACTGCCATTTGGCTGATAGAGGGGAGGGACACTTGACTCTAATAAAAATTAGTACTTTAAAACATCTTTACAAACGGATCTAGAAATCGAAAAATGATGTTCCCACACCTACAGTATTTTTAAAATACCTATTCAACGATACCCCACACTATGGGGTAGATGTGAAAAAAATATTCATCCCCACTTTACATGTAGGGGAGCTACCCTAAAAAAAATATTTATCAAAATTTTATTTCACCACTTTGTCGGCGTAATTAATATTTATGCCTAATTACAGATTTCTAGCACTAATATTCTCTGAGATTAACCGAGGATGGACGGACAGACAGACGGACGGACATGGCGAAACTATAAGGGTTCCTTGTTTACTACGGAACCCTAAAAAGGCTTGTCCCGCCTGACTGACTGACTGATCTATAAACACTTTTAGTGTTAAGTTTTGTTCGGACTATTTAGTCGATGGTTTATGTGAAGTTTGCACAAAATCGGTCGAGCGGTTCTTCATTTATCACATTTTTTGTAATTTTCTTTTTCCCATACAATATGTTCATGGGTTTCGTAACTGTCACACATGTCACACATAATTAATAATTTCATCTTGTCGATACGCTAAACTTTCTCACCCGTACCTATACAGGGTGACTGGTAACAGGATACATTCCTTGCAGGGGCTTAAAGTAGAGCTCATTTGCAGTAAATTTTTTCATATAATGTCCTATCCGAAACTTAGTCGTTTCCGAGTTATTGAAGATTTAAGGTTTTTAGCAAAAAATTCCAGTTTTAAAGTTAAAATTAGTTGCTGAAGAAAATCATACCCGGTTTTGTTAGTTTTTTTGTTGTTTTCTGATAGAAAAACGTTCAGAAACTCAATCAAAATCAAAATAAGCTAGAAAATACCGTTAACTTTTCAGTTAAGGCCTAAAAACCACGTATTATTTTTAAGAAAAAAATCGAATTTGATGAAAAGCAATAGTATTTCTAAAAAAAAATGTATGGAACGTTACGTACAAATTACTGAAATAACTTCCTTGATTCATTAGCTATCCAAAAAGGTACAGATGTCTACAACTTTTTTCAAAACCTCGATTTTATTAACAAAATTCTGAGAACTGACGAGTCTCAATTTGACCGGGATGGAATCACAAAGTATCATAATTTACATTATTGGGCGGCAAAATGAGAAAACCTAAAAAAGGTGAAAATAATATTATTTCTAAAAAAAAAATGTATGGAATGTTACGTAAAAATTACTGAATTACCTTCTTTGATTCATTATCTATCTAAAGAGGTAAAGATGTCTACAAAAAACTGCAATAACGATAGGTGAACCTATTCCTTGTCCAGATTTAACGCCTTGAAACTTTTATCTTTGGGGCCACATGAATGATTTGATGTACGCTTACCCCATTATCACAGATGAGCTTCGCGAGTACTCTTCGTGCAGCTCATGAAATACGTAAGAATTAGCCAACAAGAGTCACTAAAACGGAAATACGAAAAAGGTTTTGGGCTTGTATCAGACAAAGAGGTTCACAGTTAGAGCAAGTTTAAAATTAGATTTAGATTAAGATTAAGATTAACACTAAGATTTAGAATAAAATAAAGATTAAAATTTAGATTAAAATCATAACTAGTTTTTCTTTTGCGAACCTAAAATATGTAATTACTAATAATTATTAGTTAGTTTATTGTTATTCCTAAAATTAATCAATTAGTCATTAAACTACTACAAGTTTCAAATTGAATTAAAAATCGTTCTTGCAGTTTTTTGTAAATATCTTCACCTCGTTGGATAGCTAATGAATCAAAGAAGTTAATTTAGTAATTTTTACGTAACATTCCATACATTTTTTTTTTAGAAATAATATTATTTTCACCTAATTCGTATTTTTTAAATTCTGAGGGAAAAATGCGGGCCAATTAGATGTCTAATTGATTAATCCTATCCATACTTTTACAGAATACCTCCGTTGATGTGCCCTTTCTTTTTCTTTTTTAGGTTTTCTCATTTTGCCGCCCAATAATGTAAATTATGATACTTTGTGATTCCATCCCGGTCAAATTGAGACTCGTCAGTCCTCAGAATTTTGTTAATAAAATCGAGGTTTTGAAAAAAGTTGTAGACATCTGTACCTTTTTGGATAGCTAATGAATCAAGGAAGTTATTTCAGTAATTTGTACGTAACGTTCCATACATTTTTTTTTAGAAATACTATTGCTTTTCATCAAATTCGATTTTTTTCTTAAAAATAATACGTGGTTTTTAGGCCTTAACTGAAAAGTTAACGGTATTTTCTAGCTTATTTTGATTTTGATTGAGTTTCTGAACGTTTTTCTATCAGAAAACAATAAAAAAAACAACAAAACCGGGTATGATTTTCTTTAGCAACTAATTTTAACTTTAAAACTGGAATTTTTTGCTAAAAACCTTAAATCTTCAATAACTCGGAAACGACTAAGTTTCGGATAGGACATTATATGAAAAAATTTGTTGCAAATGAGCTCTACTTTAAGCCCCTGCAAGGAATGTATCCTGTTACCAGTCACCCTGTATAATTCTTCGGTACGTGTGTTTTTCACCTTCAAACGCTTCAAAAGCATTCATTAAACAGAAAGCTTGTGTTCGATCAATATGTCGAGCTGAAACTTTAGACAGCTGCAAACCATTGTTTAAGGAAAATAAAATTCTACCGTTACCATGTCTCTATATATACGAAGCATTGCTATTTGTAAAAAAAACCCCAATCTATTTCCTACATTCAATGAAAAGTATCCTAACAGGAGGGGCAGGCCGTATCCAGAATTCAAGCTCTGGGTACCACCGCAAAGGTTGGCTGTCTTGTCACATAACTCCTCATGTATGGCTATTACCTTATATAACAAACTTCCAGACTGTAAAAAAATTCTGCCTTTTCTAAAATTTAAGAAAGAAATTTTTGAACTCTTGAATCGAAAAAATTATTATAGTGTGAAAGAATATCTTGATGACATGAACATACTTAAATAACCATTTATTTATAACATTGGATAATTTCATTTTGTGATTTGAATCTATTGTTTGACATTATATATAACTATAATTTAAGATTTTAATTTTCAATGTAATTTTCAATGTAATTTTTAATGTAATTAATTTAATTTTAAGGTAAATATTTGCACACTGTCTGTGACAGTCGATTGTGTTCGGGATTGCACTTAGTATTAAATATCATGTTATTTACCCACAATTTTGCAAATAAATATTTATTATTATTATTATTATTATTACCTAAGGACTTTAAGAGGAGCCTAAATGGCTGGTCCGATTTGGATGAAATTTTTTGTGTATATTTCAATGGGTTCCTGAATGGTTTGAAAACACAATTACCAGGTAGGTACAGGTAACCTACCGGGTTCTTGGTAGGTCTCGCTATCGGTATGTCACCACTCACCAGGCAGGACGACGTCTGCCCGGTCCGCTAGTAGTAATATAAAAAACTTTTAAATTTTTTATAACCTCATTGTAAAAACATTGTAACGTTAGTTACATTCATATTAAACATGCTTAAAATCTATACATTGTAATAACTATGCAAAAATCACACTTCTAGTGGTTTTATTAAAATGATATAATTATCATTTGAAAGAACAATTTAAATTGACTATGAATAACCTAAAATTGTATAAAACTAGTTAGACCAACAGCTACAAATAAATAACAAATTTTGCACAAGTATAAGTTAAAAATTTAAAAACCCCCGACATTCGCCATTTTGTGACGGCGGCCATCTTGGATTTGCATAGTGCTATTCTCTAGTCAAGCCCTTTCATTTGATACCCATATTAAGGGAGTTGTGAAATAATATGTAATCTGCCATTTTGTAGCGGCGGCTATCTTGGATCGATTTTCATCAAACATAGCTAACAACACTCTCGACTAATTCACCTTTCAAACAAAAAAAAACCGCATTCAAATCGGTCCACCCGTTTCAGCGCTACAGAGGAAAATATAGACACACACACACAAACACACATACACACACACACACACACACACAAACACACATACACACACACAGACACGTCAAACTTATAACACCCCATCGTTTTTTCATCGGGGGTTAAAAAAACTAAAAACCGGTCAAGTGCGTGGCGGGCCACGCGCAGTGTAGGGTTCCGTAGTCACAATCCTCGAAAAACAGATATAACTCCTTAACCTGTGAACCCTACTTAGCCGTGATAGTTTTCCTTTAAAATTGATTATATACCCTACTGCTGTGAATTTTTTCAAGTTCCTATATACTGCCATTTGGCTGATAGAGGGGGGGGACACTTGACTCTAATAAAAATTTGCACTTTAAAACATCATATTTTACAAACGGATCTAGAAATCGAAAAATGATGTTCCCACACCCACAGTATTTTTAAAAGACCTATTCAACGATACCCCACACTATGGGGTAGACGAGAAAAAAAATATTCATCCCCACTTTACATGTAGGGGAGCTACCCTAAAAAAAAATATTTATCAAAATTTTATTTCACCACTTTGTCGGCGTGATTAATATTTATACTCATGCCAAATTACGGATTTCTAGCACTAATAGTCTCTGAGATTAACCGAGGACGGACGGACAGACGGACAGACGGACAGACGGACAGACGGACAGACGGACAGACGGACGGACATGGCGAAACTATAAGGGTTCCTTGTTTACTACGGAACCCTAAAAATGGCCCTCCTGAAAACCATGACACAATGAGTTACAATTATTGGTTGTCGATATACTTATAACCTTCTTGTACTTACTACGTCTACGAATAAAAAATGTTTTGATTTATAAAAATATATTTTTTGCGGCTTTTTAGGGTTCCGTAGTAAACAAGGAACCTTTATTATAGGAAATAGTTTCGCCATGTCCGTCCGTCTGTCTGTCCGTCCGTCCTCGGTTAATCTCAAAGACTATTAGTGCTAGAAATCGGTAATTTGGCATGGGTATAAATATTAATTACGCCGACAAAGTGGTGAAATATTTGATAAATATATTTTTTTTTTTTTTTTTTAGGGTAGCTCCCCTACATGTAAAGTGGGGATGAATATTTTTTTTCTCATCTACCCCATAGTGTGGGGTATCGTTGAATAGGTATTTTAAAAATACTGTAGGTGTGGGAACATCATTTTTCGATTTCTAGATCCGTTTGTAAAGATGTTTTAAAGTACTAATTTTTATTAGAGTCAAGTGTCCCTCCCCTCTATCAGCCAAATGGCAGTATATAGGAACTTGAAAAAATTCACAGCAGTAGTATATATAATCAATTTTAAAGGAAAACTATCATGGCTAAGTAGTGTTCACAGGTTAAGGACTTAAGGAGTTATATCTGTTTTTCGAGGATTGTGACTACGGAACCCTACACTGCGCGTGGCCCGCCACGCACTTGGCCGGTTTTTATTAACAAGATGGTAGAATGGAGAAGTTTCCAATTTTTTTTAATTACAAAAATTTAAGTAAAATAAGACGAAAGTCTTCGAACAGTGCGTGTTGCCAGTGATGACTTATGGATCCGAGGCATGGTCGGTAACAATGGGCCTCATAAGAAGGCTCAGGGTCACTCAGCGGGCGATGGAGAGAGCTATGCTCGGAGTATCCCTGCGGGATCAAGTCAGTAATGAGGAGATCCGCAGGAGAACCAGAGTTACCGACATAGCATATCGGGTCGCGAAGCTGAAGTGGCAATGGGCAGGGCACATTGCTCGAAGAACCGATGGACGTTGGGGTCCCAAGGTGCTTGACTGGCGACCTCGCACCAGTAAACAAGCGTGGGAAGACCGCCCACTAGATGGACGGACGATCTCAAGCAAATCGCTGGCAGCCGCTGGAAACAAGCGGCGCAAGATCGTGTGCTGTAGCAATCCTTGCAAGAGACCTATGCCCAGCAGTGGACGTCTATTGGTTGAGACGACGAAGTAAAATAAAACAAAAAATCGGCCAAGTACGAGTCGGGCCTTACTCTTTTTCATAACCGGTTCCGTACATAATTATGAACAATATAATATTTTGGGTCTAAGAAATATTTAATTTTCGAGCTAGACATAGCAACAAACCGTGAAGGTAAAACCCAAAAAATGTTCGTTTGGTTTGGGTCAATTATTTTATGAATCGTTTTCAGTATTTGCTGTTTAAATAGAGCGTAATATGGTAGGTACATAATATACCGAAATATCATATTCCTAACTAGTTTAGTTTTTGAGATAGTCCCCGTCACAAAAATGGTCTAAAACTGACAACTTTGATGGCCCCCCATTTTCTTATTTTTTTGAGCAAAAAATTAAAAAAAAATATATATTCTTACTCTACTCAATGAGCTCTAAACAATGATACCCCACAAGCTACTAGGGTAAGAAAAAATTTTCGGACGTGTTGCAGACGGGGAGGTGATGATCCGCTCGGGCGACCTGCACTCGGACGGCTACCACCTGCTGGGCTGCGACCTGCGCTGCCCGGGCGAGGTGCAGCGCAAGCTGGCGGCGGCGGGCGCGTGCGCGGCGCTGCCCACGCTGCTGCTGGCCGAGTGCGTGCTCGTGTACCTGCGGCCCGACGCCGCGGACGCGCTGCTGCGCGCGCTGGCGGCCGCCTTCCCGCGCTGCGTGCTGCTCGTGTACGAGCAGTGCAACCTGGCCGACCGCTTCGGCGACGTGATGCGCGCCAACCTGGGCGCGCGCGGCGTGCCCGCGCCCGACGCCGCCACGCACGCGCGCGCGCCCCACGAGCAGGCGGCGCGGCTGCGCGCGCTCGGCTTCGACGCGGCGCGCGCCTGGGACATGGACGCCGTGTGGCGCGCGCTGCCCGAGGACGACCGCGCGCGCGTCGAGCGGCTCGAGATGCTGGACGAGCGCGAGTTGCTGCTGCAGCTCAACAAGCACTACGCGCTGTGCGTGGCCACCCGCGGCGCGCTCTTCGCCGACCTCGACCTCAACGCCTAGCCGCCTAGCCGCCTAGCCGCCTAGCCGCCTAGCCGCCTAGCCGACCAGCCTACCTACTAGCTCCGTTTTATTCATACTACTAAGTGTTAAATATTTATTTATGATATATAAAATGCTGTATTTAAAAATAATTGTTTCCTTTCACCCTTATGTACACTCTTTCCTGCCACGAAGTAAAAATATCTTTTTTTTTTTTTTTTTTTTTTTTTTTTTAAATCTCGTCTCTTAAATGGCTCATTTACATTATGACTAAAAAAAAAAATTTTGCAGCAAAAAGAAAATAACGTTTTACACAATTTAGGTATGTAAAGCGTTTGTTGCTTTTTAAATACATACATTATTATGTATATGGTGAGCGTTACTATAGTGGGTAAGTTGATTTTGATCATGTTTATCGATACAAGATGCAATGTAAGTTTTTTTTTTTTTTTTGTTTTTTTTTTTTTTAGTTCATAGGTCATAATTGACGACAATTATATCTTCCGGAAAGCGATTATGAGGTCTGAATTAGAACGTGCTTGCCTAGTTATTCATACGTTCCATACTTGAAACAGCTTTCCAAGGATGGTTCGAATCAGAAACGACTGAATGCGTTTCGTGTGAGCAGACTGGACGTCAACCCCTATATCTCTCAGTTTTGTGGTCTCAGTTGTGAAGTTCCTGACCAAACTATATCCGATAAAAGTCCGAAAGGCTATTTGTAACATTACATACAAGAGAATAGATAAGTATCTATCCCATACCATCCCGTCGCGTCGCGTCCCGTTCTGTCCCGTCCTATCCGGTCTAGTCCGGTCCGGTTCGGTCCGGTTGGGTCTGGTCCGGTCCGGTCCATCCAGTCCAATCCAATCCATCCTATTCCTTAGAATTCATCTAAACGTTAGTTACGTTATCGACAAGCGCGACTAAAGTACTGTATATATTTATTGATACTATCTGGAAAAATCTACCCTAAAATACGAAAATCTGAATACATAAAATGTTAGCCCCTTAAACGTCTATATATATAAAATAATCACGAAAAATAAAAATCGTTTAGTTTTTGAGATATTACAGACCAACTTAAGGTGTGATGAATTCTATACAGTTTGTATGACAAAAACAGCAAATATAAGTTTGCAAACTTGTATTTGCTGTTTTTGTTAGGTTAGGTTAGGTTAGGTTAGGTTAGGTTAGGTTAGGTTAGGTTAGGTTAGGTTAGGTTAGGTTAGGTTAGGTTAGGTTTGAGGAAGAAAACCTCATTAAAAAATTACCAGAGGGGGTGGCGACGCCCCGCGCGGCGGGTCCGCCGGTCTTCATGGCCGGTGGGCGTTGGCTTCGGCCACCGTCGGGCAACCCGTAATCCGCACTGAGCGGAACCGGGGGCCCCACGCACTGAGCGAGGGGCCGCGAGGAAGAAAACCTCTATAAAAAATTACCCTAATCCCAAGTTCCGCCGCCCGGCGATGGGATGAATGGCTGGTAGGGAACCAGTCACTAGGGCGGCACAACGGGGGGGTTATGGGGTTAAAAAAAAAAACAATCATGGAAAGTTCGTTGATAAATAAAACTACCCGGGTGGGTCCCGTTCGCGGGGAATCCCATGGTGTGCCGGACAGCCGGCACATCGGCCCCAACGTATACGGGGGGGCCAATCAACGCTACGAGGAGCAGGAGAGGTTAGGTTTAGATGTAAGTTCAGGGGTGGGGGGGAAATTTTGGAAGGACGCAGAGGGAGTAGGAGAGAAAGGAGAGAGAAGAACGAGGAGGAATGAGGACGAGGAGGCAGCGTCGTCAGACTGCAGCCTCGTGACTATCGAGAGCCGGCCCAGATCAGGGTCTGGATCCTCGGCGGTCATCACGCTAGGCGTGAAACGGCCTCGGCTGACTGAGAGCGAGGATCAGTCGACGGACGAGGAAAGGCCGGGGACTCCGGTCCCCGTGCGAGGAAGAGGGCGCCCGCCTACCCACGGGCGGTACATGGGCCTGGGTAGGGCCAGGGAAGCCCTCAGGGAACAGAAGAAAGCCGAGGAGAAAGCCCTTGCAAAACAGAAGGCAGAGGAGGAGCTTGCCAGGGAGACCGCCGTCGCCCGCTTCCGGCGGGAGACCCGCGGGAAGGCAGATTCCCAGCCGGACCAAAGGCTCGACGAGAAGACGGCTGCTCGGCTTCAAGACCAAGTGTTGGAGGACTTGGATCTCATCACCAAGGTGGCGACCAAGTCCTCCAATTTGAAGGGCACGTTCGTGCGTGACCTGAAGGATGCTGCTTCATCGATTAAAGAAGCGGTGGCGGTGCTCGGGTCACGCACGGTCTCAGACGAGACCAGGAAATTGCAGGCGGACAACGCTCGCCTGCGGGACGAGATGGGCAGTCTCAGAAGAGAACTGGCCCAACTCCGGGAGGAGATAGAGCGGGTGCGGAAACAGGGTTCCGCCCCCGCTCCCATGGAGCTGACTGAAGAGGCCCCCCCTGCACCGGGGCCTCCTCCTCAGCGCCCTGGGGCCACGCCAGCCTCGCCGTCGGTGGAGGAGATCTGCCGTACAGTGATGGTCCAGGTAGGGACTATGATGAGTGCCCGCCTGGCCTCTCTCGAGGATAGACTCCTCCCCGAGAGGAACCTGCGGCCGCCCCTGGCGTCAGACGGCAAACGGGACGGGCGTTCATATGCGGCCGCTGCTTCGGCGTCAGCTCCGGGAGCCAAGAAGTCGGCTGCAGCGAGGGCACCCCCAGCGCCAGCACCAGCCCGGCCTGGTCCCGCCAGGCAGGTGCCCTCTGCGCCGCTTCAGCGCCCGTCGAGTTCCGCGGCGCCCGAAGTACAGGCGACAAAAGAGGGCCCTTCTTCTTCTTCGCCGCCCTCAGAGGGGAAAAGCAAGAAGAAGAAGAAGAAGAAGAAGAAAAGGAAGAAGAAGAAGAAGACGGCAGAGAGCCAAGACACTGGCCCGCCGCAGGAGCAGCGGCGATCGCAGCCGCCGTCGACGGGGTGGAAGAAAGTCGGCCCCAAGGCGCGGCCGGATGCGAAGAGTCGCGCCCGTAAACTCCGCACACCTAGGTCGTCGGCGGTGGTCCTGACGCTGACACCGAGGGCGGAGGAGGAGGGCGTGACCTACGCCAAGGTGATCGCCGCTGCGAAGGCGAAGATCGACGCAGCGGAGCTCGGCGCTCAGGGGGTCCGACTTCGGAAGGCGGCCACTGGAGGCCGCCTGTTCGAATTCCCCGGGGCTACCAGTGCTGAGAAGGCGGACTCCCTGGCTACTAAGCTCAGGGAGGTTCTGGGAGAAGAAGTCGTCCGGGTCTCCAGACCAATAAAGTCTGCAGATCTGCGGGTCTCGGGCCTGGACGACTCAGTAGTCAGCGCCGAGGTGCTCGCTGCGGTTGCTGCGGCGGGAGGGTGTCCCGCCGAGCAAGTGCGGGTCGGCGAGGTTCGTAGCGGCTACGACGGGTTGGGCTCAGTGCTCGTGAATTGCCCCGTCGCAGCCGCTAAAAAGGTGGTCGCAGGAGGAAGGCTCCGGGTGGGCTGGGTGTCCGCCCAAGTCAAGCTGCTGGACGCCCGGCCTCTGATGTGCTTCCGGTGCCTAGCACCGGGGCACATGGCCGTACAGTGCACGGAGGGGGTCGATCGCAGCGGGTTATGCTACCGCTGCGGTCAACCAGGTCACAGGGCCCGCGAGTGCTCCGCTGCGCTGCGCTGTGTGGTCTGCGCAGCGGCTGGCAGGTCGGCGGAGCATCGCGTGGGCAGTAAGGCCTGCGTCTCCCCATCCAAGGGGAAGAAGAAGAAAGGAAAGGGTGGCCAGGCCCGTGCGGCCGAACAGCCTCCCCACGCACCTCAGCAAGCGGAAGCGCAGCCTGGGGCAGAGGAGGTTCGAATGGCCGAGGATTAGGGTATGGACCTGAACCTCCTCCAGGCCAACATCAATCACTCCGCCAGAGCTCAGGACCTCCTGTTCCAGAGCATGGCGGAGTGGTCGATCCACGTCGCCGTGGTGGCCGAGCCCTATCGCGTCCCGACTGGGGATGATTGGGCGGGCGATATAGATGGAGTGGTGGCCATGACGTCCCGGTCCATGGTGGGCTCCCCGGCCTTCGTTGACGTGGTGCGAGGTCGGGGATACGTCGCGGCTCTTGTCGGCGACGTATTGGTGGTAGGGGCGTACTTCTCGCCGAATCGAAGTCTCGCCGACTTCGAACAGCTCCTAGAGGAGATCGGCGTCTTGATCGGCAGAAGTCGCTCCGGCCGCGTGCTCGTCGCGGGGGACCTCAACGCGAAATCTGTGGCGTGGGGGTGCCCAGCGACGAATCCGCGCGGACAAGAGCTGCAGGAATGGGTGACAGCGACTGGACTCGTGGTCCTGAACCGGGGGTCGGTCAACACGTGCGTGCGGCAACAGGGCGGCTCCATTGTGGACGTCACCTTCGCCGATGCCGCCCTGGCGCGCCGTGTTCGGGGCTGGGAGGTGCTGGAGAATGTGGAGACGCTGTCGGACCACCGATACGTGAGGTTCAGCGTCTCCGCGTCTCCAGCTATCCCGAGTGGCCAAAACCGGCCCTCGCGAGAGGACGGTCCTCGTTGGTCGCTGTCACGAATGGACCGGGACTTCCTGGTCGAGGTTGCCCTCGTTGAGGCGTGGTTCTCTGCGCCGCGAGAGGGCAACCTGCTGGAGGTGGAAGAGGAAGTGGCGCGTCTCGGCGCGGCGATGTCGCGTGTTTGCGACGGGGCCATGCCCAGAGTTCGCTCTGTCCCCTCGAGGCGAGGGGTGTATTGGTGGTCCGAAGAGCTCACGCTGCTACGCGGATCCTGCGTGGCGGCGAGACGCCAATACACCCGGTGCCGCCGGCGGAGGATACGGGACCAGGCCGAGGAGGAGCGGCTTTACTCCCTTTACAGGGACGCAGTCAGGTCGCTGCGCGTGGCCATCGGCATGGCCAGAGATCGGGCGGACGACGAGATGCTGGCGACTCTGGACGGGGACCCATTTGGGAGGCCCTATAAGGCTGTTCGGAAGAAGCTCCGGCCCTGGGCCCCTCCCATTACACGGAGTCTCCAGCCTCTCATCGTAGAGTCGGTGGTCGCTGCTCTATTTCCAGATAGAGCGGAACGCGAGGTGCCCCGCATGGCCCCTATCTCTGTGGAGGGAGACCCGAACCCGGGCGTGCCCCCGGTCACAGGGGGAGAGTTGAGGGCGGCGGTGTTGCGTATGCGCGCCAAGAACACCGCCCCAGGCCCCGACGGCGTCCCCGGTCGCGCATGGGCTCTGGCCTTAGGGCCGCTTGAGCCATGGGTTCGGGCCTTATTCTGCGCCTGCCTTGAGCAGGGCCAGTTTCCGGGAGAGTGGAAGAAGGGGAAACTGGTCCTGCTCCGGAAGGACGGTCGCCCGGCACACGAGCCGTCGGCGTACCGACCGATTGTGTTGCTGGACGAGGTGAGCAAGCTCTTCGAGCGGGTCATCGCTGCTCGCCTCGTCCACCACCTGGAGACGGTAGGGCCGGACCTCAGTGCCAACCAGTTTGGTTTCCGCAGGGGCAGGTCCACCATAGACGCGATTGCGCAGGTGAGGGCCCTTGCGGATAGTGCGGTGTCCCAGGGCGAGGTGTTAGTGGCGGTGTCTCTTGACATCGCCAACGCATTCAACACCTTGCCCTGGAACTGCATCAGGGAGGCGCTGAGGTACCACGCGGTCCCTCCATACCTCCGGAGGATCGTGGCGGCCTACCTCTCCGGGCGATCGGTCGGCTACCCCACCAGTGAGGGCTGGTCGGAGCGGGTCATGTCGTGCGGTGTTCCACAGGGTTCGGTTCTTGGACCCCTCCTGTGGAGCATCGGGTACGACTGGGTTCTGCGCGGAGCCGTCTTGTCTTGCGTGAACGTAGTATGCTACGCGGACGATACGCTCGTGACGGCTCGCGGCAGGACCTTCCGCGAAGCCCGGATTAGGGCCACAGCCGGCGTGGCCCATGTCGTCGGCAGAATTCGGGGGCTAGGTCTGGAGGTCGCCTTGCACAAATCCGAGGCCCTATGCTTCCATGGGCCTCGGAGAGCGCCTCCAGCGCGTTCCGAATTGGTGGTGGGAGGAACGTCCATCGGCGTCGAGCGTACGATGAAGTACCTAGGACTCGTCCTCGACAGCCGATGGACGTTCGAGGAGCACTTTCGGCGTCTGGTCCCGAAGCTCGTGGGAGCCGCTGGAGCCCTGAGCCGGCTCCTGCCGAACCTGGGTGGACCGAGCTCGCGGTGTCGCCGCCTATACACGGGAGTGGTGCGGTCCATGGCGCTCTACGGAGCGCCGATTTGGTCGGGCACTCTGACCCCCCAAACCCGGACCCTGCTGCGGAGGCCGCAGAGGGTCATGGCGGTCAGAGTGGTACGGGGGTATCGCACCATCTCGTGCGAGGCGGCCTGCGTGTTGGCGGGCACACCGCCCTGGGACTTAGACGCCGAAGTGCTCTCTGGAGCGTACTGGCGGAGGGTGGATGCCCGAATGCGGGGGGAACACCCTGCGCCGGTGCAGGATCGTGCGTGGCGGCAGGCGGCTGAGGCCGATCTCGTTGCTCGTTGGCGGGAGCGGCTTCTGGCGCCATCGGCCGGGCACCGCACGATTGAGGCGATCCGACCCGTCCTGGAGCTCTGGACGGGCCGGAAGCACGGGACTCTCTCGTTCCACCTTGCGCAGATCCTCTCGGGGCACGGTTGCTTCGGGAGGTATCTGTGCAGGGTCGCAAGGAGAGAGCCCACTGAGGAGTGCCACGAGTGCGGCCACGCTGAGGACACAGCGCAGCACACGCTGGAGTCATGCGTGCATTGGGCGACACAGCGCGCCGCACTCGTAGCAGAAGTGGGGCCGGACCTCTCGCTGCCCACCGTCGTTCACGCCATGGTGAGCAGCGAGACGTCTTGGAACGCCGTCGCCTCCTTTTGCGAGGAGGTGATGACGCAAAAGGAGGCAGCGGAACGGGCGCGGGAGGACGACGCAGCTGCGGACCCTCTCCGCCGCCGCAGAGCAGGACGCAGGCGGCGTGCTCACGACCGCCGTCTGCCGCCCTAGCGAGGAGCTCCGGGCGATGGGTTGGAGGTCTCCATCGCCCGTCGAGGTACGTCCTCGGGTCAGGAGGCGCACCAACATGTTCCTGGTGCGCCTCAGACGGAGTAAGGGGACCTAGATGAGTCCCCGCCGTGGAGGGTCTGCTCTGGCGGACGCCGCTGGCTGGGTCGCGGACGATTGCGCGAGTGTTCCCGTGACCCAGCCACCAGGCGACGCGTTGGAACATCGATGGGTTTTAGTGGGTATTCGGGCCATCTCTTGGCCTTGCCTGAGTCCCACACTACCTTCCGGAAGCATTGCAGTCCGCTGCAGGGCTTCCGGAAGGTGTGCGTAAATGCATTTCCCATCGTTAAAAAAAAAAAAAAAAGGTTAGGTTAGGTTAGGTTAGGTTAGGTTAGGTTAGGTTAGGTTAGGTTAGGTTAGGTTAGGTTAGGTTAGGTTAGGTTAGGTTAGGTTAGGTTAGGTTAGGTTAGGTTAGGTTAGGTTAGGTTAGGTTAGGTTAGGTTAGGTTAGGTTAGGTTAGGTTAGGTTAGGTTAGGTTAGGTTAGGTTAGGTTAGGTTAGGTTAGGTTAGGTTAGGTTAGGTTAGGTTAGGTTAGGTTAGGTTAGGTTAGGTTAGGTTAGGTTAGGTTAGGTTAGGTTAGGTTAGGTTAGGTTAGGTTAGGTTAGGTTAGGTTAGGTTAGGTTAGGTTAGGTTAGGTTAGGTTAGGTTAGGTTAGGTTAGGTTAGGTTAGGTTAGGTTAGGTTAGGTTAGGTTAGGTTAGGTTAGGTTAGGTTAGGTTAGGTTAGGTTAGGTTAGGTTAGGTTAGGTTAGGTTAGGTTAGGTTAGGTTAGGTTAGGTTAGGTTAGGTTAGGTTAGGTTAGGTTAGGTTAGGTTAGGTTAGGTTAGGTTAGGTTAGGTTAGGTTAGGTTAGGTTAGGTTAGGTTAGGTTAGGTTAGGTTAGGTTAGGTTAGGTTAGGTTAGGTTAGGTTAGGTTAGGTTAGGTTAGGTTAGGTTAGGTTAGGTTAGGTTAGGTTAGGTTAGGTTAGGTTAGGTTAGGTTAGGTTAGGTTAGGTTAGGTTAGGTTAGGTTAGGTTAGGTTAGGTTAGGTTAGGTTAGGTTAGGTTAGGTTAGGTTAGGTTAGGTTAGGTTAGGTTAGGTTAGGTTAGGTTAGGTTAGGTTAGGTTAGGTTAGGTTAGGTTAGGTTAGGTTAGGTTAGGTTAGGTTAGGTTAGGTTAGGTTAGGTTAGGTTAGGTTAGGTTAGGTTAGGTTAGGTTAGGTTAGGTTAGGTTAGGTTAGGTTAGGTTAGGTTAGGTTAGGTTAGGTTAGGTTAGGTTAGGTTAGGTTAGGTTAGGTTAGGTTAGGTTAGGTTAGGTTAGGTTAGGTTAGGTTAGGTTAGGTTAGGTTAGGTTAGGTTAGGTTAGGTTAGGTTAGGTTAGGTTAGGTTAGGTTAGGTTAGGTTAGGTTAGGTTAGGTTAGGTTAGGTTAGGTTAGGTTAGGTTAGGTTAGGTTAGGTTAGGTTAGGTTAGGTTAGGTTAGGTTAGGTTAGGTTAGGTTAGGTTAGGTTAGGTTAGGTTAGGTTAGGTTAGGTTAGGTTAGGTTAGGTTAGGTTAGGTTAGGTTAGGTTAGGTTAGGTTAGGTTAGGTTAGGTTAGGTTAGGTTAGGTTAGGTTAGGTTAGGTTAGGTTAGGTTAGGTTAGGTTAGGTTAGGTTAGGTTAGGTTAGGTTAGGTTAGGTTAGGTTAGGTTAGGTTAGGTTAGGTTAGGTTAGGTTAGGTTAGGTTAGGTTAGGTTAGGTTAGGTTAGGTTAGGTTAGGTTAGGTTAGGTTAGGTTAGGTTAGGTTAGGTTAGGTTAGGTTAGGTTAGGTTAGGTTAGGTTAGGTTAGGTTAGGTTAGGTTAGGTTAGGTTAGGTTAGGTTAGGTTAGGTTAGGTTAGGTTAGGTTAGGTTAGGTTAGGTTAGGTTAGGTTAGGTTAGGTTAGGTTAGGTTAGGTTAGGTTAGGTTAGGTTAGGTTAGGTTAGGTTAGGTTAGGTTAGGTTAGGTTAGGTTAGGTTAGGTTAGGTTAGGTTAGGTTAGGTTAGGTTAGGTTAGGTTAGGTTAGGTTAGGTTAGGTTAGGTTAGGTTAGGTTAGGTTAGGTTAGGTTAGGTTAGGTTAGGTTAGGTTAGGTTAGGTTAGGTTAGGTTAGGTTAGGTTAGGTTAGGTTAGGTTAGGTTAGGTTAGGTTAGGTTAGGTTAGGTTAGGTTAGGTTAGGTTAGGTTAGGTTAGGTTAGGTTAGGTTAGGTTAGGTTAGGTTAGGTTAGGTTAGGTTAGGTTAGGTTAGGTTAGGTTAGGTTAGGTTAGGTTAGGTTAGGTTAGGTTAGGTTAGGTTAGGTTAGGTTAGGTTAGGTTAGGTTAGGTTAGGTTAGGTTAGGTTAGGTTAGGTTAGGTTAGGTTAGGTTAGGTTAGGTTAGGTTAGGTTAGGTTAGGTTAGGTTAGGTTAGGTTAGGTTAGGTTAGGTTAGGTTAGGTTAGGTTAGGTTAGGTTAGGTTAGGTTAGGTTAGGTTAGGTTAGGTTAGGTTAGGTTAGGTTAGGTTAGGTTAGGTTAGGTTAGGTTAGGTTAGGTTAGGTTAGGTTAGGTTAGGTTAGGTTAGGTTAGGTTAGGTTAGGTTAGGTTAGGTTAGGTTAGGTTAGGTTAGGTTAGGTTAGGTTAGGTTAGGTTAGGTTAGGTTAGGTTAGGTTAGGTTAGGTTAGGTTAGGTTAGGTTAGGTTAGGTTAGGTTAGGTTAGGTTAGGTTAGGTTAGGTTAGGTTAGGTTAGGTTAGGTTAGGTTAGGTTAGGTTAGGTTAGGTTAGGTGAGGTTAGGTTAGGTTAGGTTAGGTTAGGTTAGGTTAGGTTAGGTTAGGTTAGGTTAGGTTAGGTTAGGTTAGGTTAGGTTAGGTTAGGTTAGGTTAGGTTAGGTTAGGTTAGGTTAGGTTAGGTTAGGTTAGGTTAGGTTAGGTTAGGTTAGGTTAGGTTAGGTTAGGTTAGGTTAGGTTAGGTTAGGTTAGGTTAGGTTAGGTTAGGTTAGGTTAGGTTAGGTTAGGTTAGGTTAGGTTAGGTTAGGTTAGGTTAGGTTAGGTTAGGTTAGGTTAGGTTAGGTTAGGTTAGGTTAGGTTAGGTTAGGTTAGGTTAGGTTAGGTTAGGTTAGGTTAGGTTAGGTTAGGTTAGGTTAGGTTAGGTTAGGTTAGGTTAGGTTAGGTTAGGTTAGGTTAGGTTAGGTTAGGTTAGGTTAGGTTAGGTTAGGTTAGGTTAGGTTAGGTTAGGTTAGGTTAGGTTAGGTTAGGTTAGGTTAGGTTAGGTTAGGTTAGGTTAGGTTAGGTTAGGTTAGGTTAGGTTAGGTTAGGTTAGGTTAGGTTAGGTTAGGTTAGGTTAGGTTAGGTTAGGTTAGGTTAGGTTAGGTTAGGTTAGGTTAGGTTAGGTTAGGTTAGGTTAGGTTAGGTTAGGTTAGGTTAGGTTAGGTTAGGTTAGGTTAGGTTAGGTTAGGTTAGGTTAGGTTAGGTTAGGTTAGGTTAGGTTAGGTTAGGTTAGGTTAGGTTAGGTTAGGTTAGGTTAGGTTAGGTTAGGTTAGGTTAGGTTAGGTTAGGTTAGGTTAGGTTAGGTTAGGTTAGGTTAGGTTAGGTTAGGTTAGGTTAGGTTAGGTTAGGTTAGGTTAGGTTAGGTTAGGTTAGGTTAGGTTAGGTTAGGTTAGGTTAGGTTAGGTTAGGTTAGGTTAGGTTAGGTTAGGTTAGGTTAGGTTAGGTTAGGTTAGGTTAGGTTAGGTTAGGTTAGGTTAGGTTAGGTTAGGTGAGGTTAGGTTAGGTTAGGTTAGGTTAGGTTAGGTTAGGTTAGGTTAGGTTAGGTTAGGTTAGGTTAGGTTAGGTTAGGTTAGGTTAGGTTAGGTTAGGTTAGGTTAGGTTAGGTTAGGTTAGGTTAGGTTAGGTTAGGTTAGGTTAGGTTAGGTTAGGTTAGGTTAGGTTAGGTTAGGTTAGGTTAGGTTAGGTTAGGTTAGGTTAGGTTAGGTTAGGTTAGGTTAGGTTAGGTTAGGTTAGGTTAGGTTAGGTTAGGTTAGGTTAGGTTAGGTTAGGTTAGGTTAGGTTAGGTTAGGTTAGGTTAGGTTAGGTTAGGTTAGGTTAGGTTAGGTTAGGTTAGGTTAGGTTAGGTTAGGTTAGGTTAGGTTAGGTTAGGTTAGGTTAGGTTAGGTTAGGTTAGGTTAGGTTAGGTTAGGTTAGGTTAGGTTAGGTTAGGTTAGGTTAGGTTAGGTTAGGTTAGGTTAGGTTAGGTTAGGTTAGGTTAGGTTAGGTTAGGTTAGGTTAGGTTAGGTTAGGTTAGGTTAGGTTAGGTTAGGTTAGGTTAGGTTAGGTTAGGTTAGGTTAGGTTAGGTTAGGTTAGGTTAGGTTAGGTTAGGTTAGGTTAGGTTAGGTTAGGTTAGGTTAGGTTAGGTTAGGTTAGGTTAGGTTAGGTTAGGTTAGGTTAGGTTAGGTTAGGTTAGGTTAGGTTAGGTTAGGTTAGGTTAGGTTAGGTTAGGTTAGGTTAGGTTAGGTTAGGTTAGGTTAGGTTAGGTTAGGTTAGGTTAGGTTAGGTTAGGTTAGGTTAGGTTAGGTTAGGTTAGGTTAGGTTAGGTTAGGTTAGGTTAGGTTAGGTTAGGTTAGGTTAGGTTAGGTTAGGTTAGGTTAGGTTAGGTTAGGTTAGGTTAGGTTAGGTTAGGTTAGGTTAGGTTAGGTTAGGTTAGGTTAGGTTAGGTTAGGTTAGGTTAGGTTAGGTTAGGTTAGGTTAGGTTAGGTTAGGTTAGGTTAGGTTAGGTTAGGTTAGGTTAGGTTAGGTTAGGTTAGGTTAGGTTAGGTTAGGTTAGGTTAGGTTAGGTTAGGTTAGGTTAGGTTAGGTTAGGTTAGGTTAGGTTAGGTTAGGTTAGGTTAGGTTAGGTTAGGTTAGGTTAGGTTAGGTTAGGTTAGGTTAGGTTAGGTTAGGTTAGGTTAGGTTAGGTTAGGTTAGGTTAGGTTAGGTTAGGTTAGGTTAGGTTAGGTTAGGTTAGGTTAGGTTAGGTTAGGTTAGGTTAGGTTAGGTTAGGTTAGGTTAGGTTAGGTTAGGTTAGGTTAGGTTAGGTTAGGTTAGGTTAGGTTAGGTTAGGTTAGGTTAGGTTAGGTTAGGTTAGGTTAGGTTAGGTTAGGTTAGGTTAGGTTAGGTTAGGTTAGGTTAGGTTAGGTTAGGTTAGGTTAGGTTAGGTTAGGTTAGGTTAGGTTAGGTTAGGTTAGGTTAGGTTAGGTTAGGTTAGGTTAGGTTAGGTTAGGTTAGGTTAGGTTAGGTTAGGTTAGGTTAGGTTAGGTTAGGTTAGGTTAGGTTAGGTTAGGTTAGGTTAGGTTAGGTTAGGTTAGGTTAGGTTAGGTTAGGTTAGGTTAGGTTAGGTTAGGTTAGGTTAGGTTAGGTTAGGTTAGGTTAGGTTAGGTTAGGTTAGGTTAGGTTAGGTTAGGTTAGGTTAGGTTAGGTTAGGTTAGGTTAGGTTAGGTTAGGTTAGGTTAGGTTAGGTTAGGTTAGGTTAGGTTAGGTTAGGTTAGGTTAGGTTAGGTTAGGTTAGGTTAGGTTAGGTTAGGTTAGGTTAGGTTAGGTTAGGTTAGGTTAGGTTAGGTTAGGTTAGGTTAGGTTAGGTTAGGTTAGGTTAGGTTAGGTTAGGTTAGGTTAGGTTAGGTTAGGTTAGGTTAGGTTAGGTTAGGTTAGGTTAGGTTAGGTTAGGTTAGGTTAGGTTAGGTTAGGTTAGGTTAGGTTAGGTTAGGTTAGGTTAGGTTAGGTTAGGTTAGGTTAGGTTAGGTTAGGTTAGGTTAGGTTAGGTTAGGTTAGGTTAGGTTAGGTTAGGTTAGGTTAGGTTAGGTTAGGTTAGGTTAGGTTAGGTTAGGTTAGGTTAGGTTAGGTTAGGTTAGGTTAGGTTAGGTTAGGTTAGGTTAGGTTAGGTTAGGTTAGGTTAGGTTAGGTTAGGTTAGGTTAGGTTAGGTTAGGTTAGGTTAGGTTAGGTTAGGTTAGGTTAGGTTAGGTTAGGTTAGGTTAGGTTAGGTTAGGTTAGGTTAGGTTAGGTTAGGTTAGGTTAGGTTAGGTTAGGTTAGGTTAGGTTAGGTTAGGTTAGGTTAGGTTAGGTTAGGTTAGGTTAGGTTAGGTTAGGTTAGGTTAGGTTAGGTTAGGTTAGGTTAGGTTAGGTTAGGTTAGGTTAGGTTAGGTTAGGTTAGGTTAGGTTAGGTTAGGTTAGGTTAGGTTAGGTTAGGTTAGGTTAGGTTAGGTTAGGTTAGGTTAGGTTAGGTTAGGTTAGGTTAGGTTAGGTTAGGTTAGGTTAGGTTAGGTTAGGTTAGGTTAGGTTAGGTTAGGTTAGGTTAGGTTAGGTTAGGTGAGGTTAGGTTAGGTTAGGTTAGGTTAGGTTAGGTTAGGTTAGGTTAGGTTAGGTTAGGTTAGGTTAGGTTAGGTTAGGTTAGGTTAGGTTAGGTTAGGTTAGGTTAGGTTAGGTTAGGTTAGGTTAGGTTAGGTTAGGTTAGGTTAGGTTAGGTTAGGTTAGGTTAGGTTAGGTTAGGTTAGGTTAGGTTAGGTTAGGTTAGGTTAGGTTAGGTTAGGTTAGGTTAGGTTAGGTTAGGTTAGGTTAGGTTAGGTTAGGTTAGGTTAGGTTAGGTTAGGTTAGGTTAGGTTAGGTTAGGTTAGGTTAGGTTAGGTTAGGTTAGGTTAGGTTAGGTTAGGTTAGGTTAGGTTAGGTTAGGTTAGGTTAGGTTAGGTTAGGTTAGGTTAGGTTAGGTTAGGTTAGGTTAGGTTAGGTTAGGTTAGGTTAGGTTAGGTTAGGTTAGGTTAGGTTAGGTTAGGTTAGGTTAGGTTAGGTTAGGTTAGGTTAGGTTAGGTTAGGTTAGGTTAGGTTAGGTTAGGTTAGGTTAGGTTAGGTTAGGTTAGGTTAGGTTAGGTTAGGTTAGGTTAGGTTAGGTTAGGTTAGGTTAGGTTAGGTTAGGTTAGGTTAGGTTAGGTTAGGTTAGGTTAGGTTAGGTTAGGTTAGGTTAGGTTAGGTTAGGTTAGGTTAGGTTAGGTTAGGTTAGGTTAGGTTAGGTTAGGTTAGGTTAGGTTAGGTTAGGTTAGGTTAGGTTAGGTTAGGTTAGGTTAGGTTAGGTTAGGTTAGGTTAGGTTAGGTTAGGTTAGGTTAGGTTAGGTTAGGTTAGGTTAGGTTAGGTTAGGTTAGGTTTTTTTTTTTTTTTTTTTTTTTTTTTTCTAATTAACACAAATATACCTCTGACGAATACTGCTCAGAGTTCTTTGTTTTGCGGATGTTCATTTCGTTGCAGATAAATATTTATTGAAAAATGCATTTCATAATGCTTACTTTATACAGTCCTTTGGTGTATCACTTCAATTATTATTATTCACTTATATTTATTATGCTTGTTACATACGTATAACTCAGTATATATATGTTGCATATGGTATTTACTATGTTTTATTTCTATTTATTGCCTTCATTGCTATTTCTTTACAATATTTTATAAACAACTCTCTTTTACTTTTGTTAGCTATAACTTCACTTGCTGTTTCTATCGTTAGTCTCTGGTTCAATTCTTGCTCCGCGTTATACTTTGCCAGAGAGTTAGATGGGCATTCAAACAACAGATGCTGGATCGTCTCTTCGACACCTGGTTCGCAGATACACGACGGGTTTTCCTTACACTTAAATCTATTTAAGTATTCGGAGAACCCGCCGTGCCCCGTCAACACCTGTGTCAGAACCCCTGTTACTTCCAACCCTCTGACTACTTTATAAGCGTTTACCGCATCTGGGAAAAAGATTTTGGTGGTGGACGCAGTGTCTCCTGCTCTATATCTCCGGTTCCATTCCTCAAGCGACTCCAAACGGATTTGTCGTTTGACGAATGAAACCGGGCAACGATCGTATTTGGGCTTTGATTTAAGTTTTTGAGCTGCGTCCTTCGCCAGAGCATCGGCCCGCTCATTGCCTTGGAGTCCGGCATGTGCTTTTATCCAGAACAAGGATATTTCCTTGTTCTGGAGTTTCCCGGCTTTGATGTTGGCTCGCGACTGAACAGCCAGGTGGTGCATTGAGGCATTATTAATCACCGTCTCTAGAGCAGATCTTGAATCGCTGTATATCCCAAAAGTCGATTCATGGCGTTCTAGTATCATCCTGGTGGCTTCGCATATAGCCAGGAGTTCCGCCTGGTATACCGTGCAATACGGTGACAGTTTTAATTTGACGGCTTTGATTTCGGCTACGCTATTCCACAGTGATAGCGCTGCCCCAACCATGCCGTCAATTCTACTGCCATCCGTAAATATTTTAATTTCTTGCAGGTTTTTCTCGTTGACCTGTTCCTGGTTCGTCAGGCTCATGAACTCCAGGCTCATATGGTCTGCCGGATGAGGAGTCTCGGCATATGCAACGACTCTTTCCACTTCTCGGTCCACTAGGTCTGTCCGGGCCATTCCTTTCTTAGCTTCATAGAGTGTAGCTGCCTCTCTGATTCGGAGGTCAAGCGGTAGCAGCCCGGACAGCACCAAAGCCGAATTAAGAGAGACGGTTCTGTATGCTCTTATCAACTTTTGAGCAAAACCTCTTTGCACATTGTTAAGCTGTTTTTGCACACCTAGCCTTTCAGCCGCTGAAGCCCAAGCACTGGAGGCATACATTATCACCGGCTCCACGGTGGCGGTATAAATTACGCGTATGACTTCCGGATGGAGGCCCCAGCTAATTCGAGCAGCTCTAGAGAGCTGTTTATATATTTGGATGGCTTTTTTGCAAACTTCTGCAACGTGTCTGTTGAACGTCAACTTATGGTCGAGGTGCAGACCCAGGATTTTTATTTCATCCGATATGGTAATGTCGACCCCGCCCATGCTCAGTCTTGGGACGTCATACTTTAGTTTGTTAGTTAAAACCATAGCTTTGGTCTTTGACGGACCAAAGTTGAGTTTGTTTTTGACGCCCCAATCCTGAACATAAGCGAGGGCGGCGTTGGCTTGTGACTCTATTTCTAAGGCCGTATTTCCGTCAAAGACGAGGACGACATCGTCAGCAAACGCTTGACAATAGTCGCCTCGCCTTTCAAGCCCTTTAATCAGAGGGTCTAGAAGAAGGTTCCAAAGGATAGGACCGCCAATTGAACCTTGTACACAGCCTTTTGAAGTGCTCTTAGTATATTCTTCCCCCCCGTATCGAACTGTGACCTGTCTGTCTCGCAGGTAGCTGTCGAGGATTCTCCGTATGTTTATAGGGCACTTTTCCTCAGCCAAACGGACTCTTATTATGGGCCACCAAGCATTATCGAAGGCTCCCTCTATGTCCAGTGATACCATAACCACGATCTTTTTCGCGTTTATTTTCTGTCGCATGTGGTTCACCAGGTCATAGAGGGAGTCTTCAGTGCTTTTTTGGGGCATGAATCCGTATTGACGAGTACTTAGCCTTGGGAGTATGTGCCACTTCAGTCTACCTACGATCAGCTTTTCCAGAATCTTTCCCATCACTGGTAACAAGCCTATTGGTCTGTAAGCTTTCGGATTGCAGTAGTTGTCTTTACCAGGCTTACGTAAGACCACTACTGTCGCCTGCTTCCACATGGTTGGGAAGTGCTCCAGCTCCAGGCATTTGTTAACCAGTGATAGGAAAAACTCTGGATCGCGGGATATCGCGTGACTACAAATGTCGGCTGTGAATCCATCTGCACCCGGGGCCTTCTTGGGGTTGAAGCCTTCCACCACGGATCGGAGTTCGACCATCGTGAATGGTGGGTCCCGGTGTTGATCGGGAGTCCCAACATTCACGCGCTCGGCCCCCTCTCTGACTAGTTTGTGATGTAGAGAGTCACAATCTGTCGAGTCGTCCGGGTAGAAGGCCTCAGTCAGTGCCTTTGCTGACTCCCGCAGGTCTACAGTCCTTCCATCCTTTTCAAGGGGCAAATCTTCATGTCGCTTGGCGGTCATTCCTATTACCCTATATATACCCTCCCACACTCCCTCTTTATCCTGTTTTCCGCAGAACCCTTTCCAGCTTTCAATTTGTGCTGTCTTTACTTTAATCTCATATTCTTCTTTTATTTTCAGGTATTCCCCGACTACTTTTTCTCTACGGACCGGCGCTGCGCAACGGATACGACGTTTCTTCGTGAGAAGCTCCTTTTTCATCCTGTAGAGCTCCTCGGACATCCACGGCAAGGTAAGTTTCTCTTTGGACTTCTTTTTCGGTAAGGTATCTTCACAAGTCTTTTTGACGATGTTTGTGTACTTCTCCGTCAAAGAGTCCAAATCCCCTGTGTTCTTAATTTTCTTAACCGTTTCAGCCTGCAGATTTATACCATCTTCCACTATTAATTGATCCAGTTTCTCATGAAACTGGATCCAATTAGCTTTTTTGGTTCCATAAATGCGTGTTGTCCTTTGGATGCTCGTACCTTTAGCTTTTTTAAGTCTGATGCTAAAGATCAGTGTGTTGTGATCGGAGCTGGTTACGGATTCGTCCACTTTCCAATCCTCAACCAGGTTAAGCATTGACGTCGAGCAGGCCGTTACGTCAACGTAGCTGGAGTAGCGTTTGCCACCCCTGATTGTATCAAATGTGGGGATATTTCCCTCGTTCAGAACCTGCAGGTCCATCTCACCTATGGCCCCAGACATTTCTTCACCCCTCCAGTTAATCACATCACCCCCCCACCACGTGTTTTTTGCGTTTGCGTCTCCGCCTATAAGTAGCATCTTGGGCTGTAATTCTTTTTGTATATTCTTTAGCTGCTCCAAGTATGGCTCAATGGGCTGATCAGGCTCAAAATAGTATGAGACTACAGTGATTTCCCAGGTGCAAGTCCGAATGCTCACCACAACGATGTTGTTTGTGGTGAGTTTTGGGAACTGCCTTACGTCAAGGTTTTGGTCGAAGACAGCAATTGCTGCCTTGACAGGTCCATCTCTTTGATCTGCTCCCTGGAAAACTCTCACCCCTCCGTAATGTCCCATACATTTCGATCTGCCCACATACGGCTCCTGGAGCAGCGCAACGGCAATCTGTCGCTTATTGGCTTCCAGCATTAACTCTGACGTCGCTAAGTAATTTCTTTGCAGATTTGCTTGAAATATTTTATATTGCTTTGTAGGTTGGTGTGGAGTTACTGCACTGGATACGGTCTGGTCTTCGGGAATGCCTTTAGCAATACGCTATAGTAGCGCGAGCTAAGGCGTCCCACTTCCGCCTGATGGGGCACTCCTGGTTGAACGCGCTGTGATTGGTCGCAGCGAATTTTGCACGACTGCAGTTGCAGCAAGTTGGAGGGTTGCCGGCTTGACGATCCTCGCAATCCGCCCCCCTATGAGGACCTCCACAATGACTGCACTTCTCTACTGTGTCTTTGCAGAGGCGTCTAGTATGTCCGTACCCAAGGCACAGTGAGCACTGCACCAACGGTGACTGGTCTTCCACTTGCAGTCTTTGGAGATCGATGTGTACTCGACCCGCCGCGGTGAAGCGCTGCCATACCCCGGGTGACACTTGCAACACAATGTGGGCGGTGTGCGGGTTCCTCGCTTTTCGCCTGTATCTCACCGCGACTCTCACATCTTGTTCTACAATGTCTGCTAGAAGGTGACCATTCTGCTTCCGCAGCGCCCCAACAATTTCTTCATCCGTGTGTAGGGCCAGAACATCCCTCACAATAATTAGGGGGTCCTTGTTCTGTGCCTCTTTGACTATCAGATTGCTAGTTTTAACCGCCTCGCTGACCCTTGATATTTCCTCTCTATTATAACAACCTACGATAACCTTCTGGTCTTTTGCTTTTCGCAGCCTATCCACGCGAATCCCACTGTTTTTTGCATCCACTGCGTCCCTAATCTTCGTAATCAGCTCCTGGCTTGAATCTTCTTTTACATCAGATGTTATAATGATCGAATGTAGGGGCGATGTGTTCGCCTGTCTAGGCAGTTGCAGTGCATCCGCGTAGGTAGGCCGCGAAATTATTTGGCTGTTGAGGTCGTTTCTAAGGTCAGCGATGCTCTTGGATAGTTTGGCGACCTCTGCGTAAGACGGTCCTTGCTCCGTTTCCAAGGGCCGCGGGATCTTCTTTAGGTCCGCAGATAGAGTTGCGGTGTGCTGTTTGCACTCTAATAGTGCTTTTTTATGCTCTTTGATGGACTTTACGAGCTCGTTCATCAGCTCTATCTGCGGAGTTGCATCTGGAGTGATTTTGGCAGTCCCTTCATCTTTATCTTCTACTCTTTCCGTAGGCCCTTTTGCACCTCCCGTTTCAAGAACCAAACGGTAGAGTCTTTCAATAGCCTGCGTAACCCCAGCTTTGATGTCTGACTTTAAGTTTCGCGACTCTCCTAGTAGAGTCTTCGCTTTTACTAGGCAGGCTTTAGCCTCTGCCGCTCGACTGGCGTATTTGGGCTTTACTTCAGTAGAGACACTGAGAGCCCCGCCGCTAGGTGGGGTTCTAAGAGTCTCCACCAGTGGCCTGGTGTTGGTCGCTGAGCTCTCTTGTGTGTGTTGCTTCCTTCGTCCTGAGGGACCAGCGCTCTTCTGAGAGAGCGCCGCCATCAGCTTTGACTTGGGTGGTCCCACTGGAGCTACCTCTGGGGTCAGAACTTTTGTGGAATCATTAGTATCTGCTTCCTCTGGGGTTTTAGCTATGTCGAAAGTCTTGGAGCATATATTTTCTATGTATATAGAAGGTCCTGCCTCACTAGTTGCAATCAGTTTGTCTTCTTGGCATTCTGGTTCCGCACTTTCTGACAGCCTTGGTTCTTTAGTTGGTGTCCTAAAGCCGAACATGGTGGACAGAGGGATATGTCAAAGATATATGAATTTTATATATTTTATTGAGGGTGTAAACGGCCCTCAATTGTCTAACACTATATAAAAATTCTAATTAAAATTCTAACCTAACCTTTTATGGGGTGTAAAGAGCCCTATAGTCGATAAAAAGTAATCACGATAATCAGTAATATGTCAGCTAATAATTAATACTATAATGAATGGGAGATGTAAATGCCTCCCAATGTTCAATGAATTACAACTAGCCTATTCACTAACCTATTTTAAAATAATTAGGAGTGTATAAAGCTCCCAATCGTCAGTAAAAGGTATCTATAATAAAATTACTACGACAAAATATTTACAATAGTAATTAAGAGGTGTATAATGTCTCCCAAAGTCAAAAGTATAATCAGTAGTCAGTTGCTTAACCTAATTTAAATTGATTGCATCGTCAATCCCAAAAATAAAAAGAAATTTTTCGTCAATTCCAATTTTGAAGCTTATTATTTTAATTTTGGGGGTGTAAAGAGCCCCCAAGGTCAAGTTTTCTCTGGGAACAGGAGGTCTAAAGTCTCCTGATTGTCAGAACGGTCGATTTAACTTAATTAAAACAATAGCGTCCAAGATATAGAGGAAATAAGGGACGCGGCTCTCCCTACGGTACAGCCGCTGCTCACTTCAGTGCAGACTAATGGGTGGGTGGGCGGGCAAAAAATCGCGCGTTTTAGCGGCCGGTCGCTCGCGCGAGCGATCGCACGCGTGCAGGCACGCTACGAGGGAGCCAGGCGAGCCGGAAAAGCGGAAAATTTGGAAGAAATTTGGACAAAGTTTGTAAAATTGCGGTGATTTTCGAAGTTTTGCCAAAAATTTCAATGTAGGTAGTTATTAATTTTCTTTTTTACGTTGCAGGACGATGGAGCCAGTGGAGGACGACGCCCTGTGAAAATTATTCCCGGAAAACTGACACCTTCGAGCGACGGCACACGATTTCTGCGTTTTCGAAGACAGAATCTATCGAATTTGTATGGGGAATTGTACTCCCCAAGTAACCTCGGTATGGAGTTCAAAGTCGCCCGAACGGGCAAAAATCGCGCGTTTTAGCGGCCGGTCGCTCGCGCGAGCGATCGCACGCGTGCAGGCACGCTACGAGGGAGCCAGGCGAGCCGGAAAAGCGGAAAATTTGGAAGAAATTTGGACAAAGTTTGTAAAATTGCGGTGATTTTCGAAGTTTTGCCAAAAATTTCAATGTAGGTAGTTATTAATTTTCTTTTTTACGTTGCAGGACGATGGAGCCAGTGGAGGACGACGCCCTGTGAAAATTATTCCCGGAAAACTGACACCTTCGAGCGACGGCACACGATTTCTGCGTTTTCGAAGACAGAATCTATCGAATTTGTATGGGGAATTGTACTCCCCAAGTAACCTCGGTATGGAGTTCAAAGTCGCCCGAACGGGCAAAAATCGCGCGTTTTAGCGGCCGGTCGCTCGCGCGAGCGATCGCACGCGTGCAGGCACGCTACGAGGGAGCCAGGCGAGCCGGAAAAGCGGAAAATTTGGAAGAAATTTGGACAAAGTTTGTAAAATTGCGGTGATTTTCGAAGTTTTGCCAAAAATTTCAATGTAGGTAGTTATTAATTTTCTTTTTTACGTTGCAGGACGATGGAGCCAGTGGAGGACGACGCCCTGTGAAAATTATTCCCGGAAAACTGACACCTTCGAGCGACGGCACACGATTTCTGCGTTTTCGAAGACAGAATCTATCGAATTTGTATGGGGAATTGTACTCCCCAAGTAACCTCGGTATGGAGTTCAAAGTCGCCCGAACGGGCAAAAATCGCGCGTTTTAGCGGCCGGTCGCTCGCGCGAGCGATCGCACGCGTGCAGGCACGCTACGAGGGAGCCAGGCGAGCCGGAAAAGCGGAAAATTTGGAAGAAATTTGGACAAAGTTTGTAAAATTGCGGTGATTTTCGAAGTTTTGCCAAAAATTTCAATGTAGGTAGTTATTAATTTTCTTTTTTACGTTGCAGGACGATGGAGCCAGTGGAGGACGACGCCCTGTGAAAATTATTCCCGGAAAACTGACACCTTCGAGCGACGGCACACGATTTCTGCGTTTTCGAAGACAGAATCTATCGAATTTGTATGGGGAATTGTACTCCCCAAGTAACCTCGGTATGGAGTTCAAAGTCGCCCGAACGGGCAAAAATCGCGCGTTTTAGCGGCCGGTCGCTCGCGCGAGCGATCGCACGCGTGCAGGCACGCTACGAGGGAGCCAGGCGAGCCGGAAAAGCGGAAAATTTGGAAGAAATTTGGACAAAGTTTGTAAAATTGCGGTGATTTTCGAAGTTTTGCCAAAAATTTCAATGTAGGTAGTTATTAATTTTCTTTTTTACGTTGCAGGACGATGGAGCCAGTGGAGGACGACGCCCTGTGAAAATTATTCCCGGAAAACTGACACCTTCGAGCGACGGCACACGATTTCTGCGTTTTCGAAGACAGAATCTATCGAATTTGTATGGGGAATTGTACTCCCCAAGTAACCTCGGTATGGAGTTCAAAGTCGCCCGAACGGGCAAAAATCGCGCGTTTTAGCGGCCGGTCGCTCGCGCGAGCGATCGCACGCGTGCAGGCACGCTACGAGGGAGCCAGGCGAGCCGGAAAAGCGGAAAATTTGGAAGAAATTTGGACAAAGTTTGTAAAATTGCGGTGATTTTCGAAGTTTTGCCAAAAATTTCAATGTAGGTAGTTATTAATTTTCTTTTTTACGTTGCAGGACGATGGAGCCAGTGGAGGACGACGCCCTGTGAAAATTATTCCCGGAAAACTGACACCTTCGAGCGACGGCACACGATTTCTGCGTTTTCGAAGACAGAATCTATCGAATTTGTATGGGGAATTGTACTCCCCAAGTAACCTCGGTATGGAGTTCAAAGTCGCCCGAACGGGCAAAAATCGCGCGTTTTAGCGGCCGGTCGCTCGCGCGAGCGATCGCACGCGTGCAGGCACGCTACGAGGGAGCCAGGCGAGCCGGAAAAGCGGAAAATTTGGAAGAAATTTGGACAAAGTTTGTAAAATTGCGGTGATTTTCGAAGTTTTGCCAAAAATTTCAATGTAGGTAGTTATTAATTTTCTTTTTTACGTTGCAGGACGATGGAGCCAGTGGAGGACGACGCCCTGTGAAAATTATTCCCGGAAAACTGACACCTTCGAGCGACGGCACACGATTTCTGCGTTTTCGAAGACAGAATCTATCGAATTTGTATGGGGAATTGTACTCCCCAAGTAACCTCGGTATGGAGTTCAAAGTCGCCCGAACGGGCAAAAATCGCGCGTTTTAGCGGCCGGTCGCTCGCGCGAGCGATCGCACGCGTGCAGGCACGCTACGAGGGAGCCAGGCGAGCCGGAAAAGCGGAAAATTTGGAAGAAATTTGGACAAAGTTTGTAAAATTGCGGTGATTTTCGAAGTTTTGCCAAAAATTTCAATGTAGGTAGTTATTAATTTTCTTTTTTACGTTGCAGGACGATGGAGCCAGTGGAGGACGACGCCCTGTGAAAATTATTCCCGGAAAACTGACACCTTCGAGCGACGGCACACGATTTCTGCGTTTTCGAAGACAGAATCTATCGAATTTGTATGGGGAATTGTACTCCCCAAGTAACCTCGGTATGGAGTTCAAAGTCGCCCGAACGGGCAAAAATCGCGCGTTTTAGCGGCCGGTCGCTCGCGCGAGCGATCGCACGCGTGCAGGCACGCTACGAGGGAGCCAGGCGAGCCGGAAAAGCGGAAAATTTGGAAGAAATTTGGACAAAGTTTGTAAAATTGCGGTGATTTTCGAAGTTTTGCCAAAAATTTCAATGTAGGTAGTTATTAATTTTCTTTTTTACGTTGCAGGACGATGGAGCCAGTGGAGGACGACGCCCTGTGAAAATTATTCCCGGAAAACTGACACCTTCGAGCGACGGCACACGATTTCTGCGTTTTCGAAGACAGAATCTATCGAATTTGTATGGGGAATTGTACTCCCCAAGTAACCTCGGTATGGAGTTCAAAGTCGCCCGAACGGGCAAAAATCGCGCGTTTTAGCGGCCGGTCGCTCGCGCGAGCGATCGCACGCGTGCAGGCACGCTACGAGGGAGCCAGGCGAGCCGGAAAAGCGGAAAATTTGGAAGAAATTTGGACAAAGTTTGTAAAATTGCGGTGATTTTCGAAGTTTTGCCAAAAATTTCAATGTAGGTAGTTATTAATTTTCTTTTTTACGTTGCAGGACGATGGAGCCAGTGGAGGACGACGCCCTGTGAAAATTATTCCCGGAAAACTGACACCTTCGAGCGACGGCACACGATTTCTGCGTTTTCGAAGACAGAATCTATCGAATTTGTATGGGGAATTGTACTCCCCAAGTAACCTCGGTATGGAGTTCAAAGTCGCCCGAACGGGCAAAAATCGCGCGTTTTAGCGGCCGGTCGCTCGCGCGAGCGATCGCACGCGTGCAGGCACGCTACGAGGGAGCCAGGCGAGCCGGAAAAGCGGAAAATTTGGAAGAAATTTGGACAAAGTTTGTAAAATTGCGGTGATTTTCGAAGTTTTGCCAAAAATTTCAATGTAGGTAGTTATTAATTTTTCTTTTTAAGTTGCAGGACGATGGAGCCAGTGGAGGACGACGCCCTGTGAAAATTATTCCCGGAAAACTGACACCTTCGAGCGACGGCACACGATTTCTGCGTTTTCGAAGACAGAATCTATCGAATTTGTATGGGGAATTGTACTCCCCAAGTAACCTCGGTATGGAGTTCAAAGTCGCCCGAACGGGCAAAAATCGCGCGTTTTAGCGGCCGGTCGCTCGCGCGAGCGATCGCACGCGTGCAGGCACGCTACGAGGGAGCCAGGCGAGCCGGAAAAGCGGAAAATTTGGAAGAAATTTGGACAAAGTTTGTAAAATTGCGGTGATTTTCGAAGTTTTGCCAAAAATTTCAATGTAGGTAGTTATTAATTTTCTTTTTTACGTTGCAGGACGATGGAGCCAGTGGAGGACGACGCCCTGTGAAAATTATTCCCGGAAAACTGACACCTTCGAGCGACGGCACACGATTTCTGCGTTTTCGAAGACAGAATCTATCGAATTTGTATGGGGAATTGTACTCCCCAAGTAACCTCGGTATGGAGTTCAAAGTCGCCCGAACGGGCAAAAATCGCGCGTTTTAGCGGCCGTTCGCTCGCGCGAGCGATCGCACGCGTGCAGGCACGCTACGAGGGAGCCAGGCGAGCCGGAAAAGCGGAAAATTTGGAAGAAATTTGGACAAAGTTTGTAAAATTGCGGTGATTTTCGAAGTTTTGCCAAAAATTTCAATGTAGGTAGTTATTAATTTTCTTTTTTACGTTGCAGGACGATGGAGCCAGTGGAGGACGACGCCCTGTGAAAATTATTCCCGGAAAACTGACACCTTCGAGCGACGGCACACGATTTCTGCGTTTTCGAAGACAGAATCTATCGAATTTGTATGGGGAATTGTACTCCCCAAGTAACCTCGGTATGGAGTTCAAAGTCGCCCGAACGGGCAAAAATCGCGCGTTTTAGCGGCCGGTCGCTCGTTACCCGCAACCTATAACCGTAAAAAAAAGGTTAGGTTAGGTTAGGTTAGGTTAGGTTAGGTTAGGTTAGGTTAGGTTAGGTTAGGTTAGGTTAGGTTAGGTTAGGTTAGGTTAGGTTAGGTTAGGTTAGGTTAGGTTAGGTTCCCAAGTCTCTGAGATGCTACCGATGCCTGGTGGAGGGGCATGTTGGTGCCCAATGCACTTCGGGGTTAGACCGCAGCAACCTCTGTTTCCGCTGCGGTAAGCCCGGGCATAAGGCCAGTCTGTGCAAAGACACGCCACATTGTGTTTTGTGTGCGGCGGCAGACAAGCCGGCGGATCATCGGGTGGGCACCAAGACCTGTGCTGCGCCCAAACAAAAAGGCAAGGCTAAGCCCGGGATCAACCCTCCGACATCTCAGGCTCAGGAGGCGGAGAAAATGGACACCTAATAATGGCTCCACATCTCCGCTTCCTTCAAGCGAATATCAACCACTGCGCCAGAGCTCAGGATTTGCTCCTCCAGAGCATGGCGCAGTGGTCGATCAACGTCGCGGCCGTCGCTGAACCGTACTTCGTCCCTCAAAGGGACGATTGGGTAGACGATTTGTCGGGTACGGTGGCCCTGATTTTGCGGGCTACCACTGAATCGCCTTCTCTTGAAAGTGTTGTTCGGGGACGAGGGTACGTATCGGCGAAGATTGGAGGGGTGGTGGTCGCAGGAGTTTACTTCTCACCCAACGGCACTCTCGCTGACTTTGAGGAGTTACTAATGGATTTGGGCGCCGTCGTTGGTAGAAGTCGTCCTAACCCGGTATTTGTCCTTGGGGACTTCAATGCTAAGTCCTCGGCTTGGGGTTCCCCAACGACAAACGTGCGGGGAACGGTTCTGGAGGAGTGGGCTGTGGAGCGGGGTCTACTTCTCCTCAACCAAGGCTCTGTTCACACGTGCGTGCGTCAGCGGGGCGGGTCTATAGTGGACATATCGTTCGCTAGCCCCGCTGTAGCAAACCGTGTGCGAGGATGGCACGTCATGGAGGGGGTGGAGACGTTATCGGACCATCGGTATATTCGGTTCGATGTCTCCCCCTCGGCTTCGGATGTTCACGTCCGTGCCGCCCTGAGAGAGAGCGGTCCGCGTTGGGCATTAAAACGCCTAAATAAAGAGGCGCTATTGGAGGCAGCCATTGTGCAGGCCTGGGTCTCTGCACCGAGCAGGCCTGCCAGCGTGGATGAGGAAGCAGAGTGGTTTGGAGAGGCGCTATCACATATTTGCGATGCGGCGATGCCGCGTATCTTGCGCATTCCTGCCAGACGCCAGGTGTACTGGTGGTCGCAGGACATTGCGAGATTGCGTGCTGCGTGTGTTGCTGCAAGGCGCCGGTACACTAGGCATCGCAGGAGACATCGCCGCACCCAGCAGGAAACAGCTGAAGAAGCGGACCTCTACGAGGCATACAAGGAGTCGAAGCGGGCCCTTCAAAATGCCATCAAATTGGCCAAAATCAGGGCCCGAGAGGAGCTGTTGGAGACTTTGAGCGCCGATCCATGGGGGCGCCCTTACCGAATGGTAAGAGGCAAAATTCGTGCCGCGGCGCCTCCGCTGACTCAGAGTATCGATCCGCAGCTCCTGGAAAACGTTGTGTGCACTCTGTTTCCATCCACAGTGGGACATGATCCGCCACCGATGGCTCCGCCTATTGCATTGCCCAACGCGGACAACAACGACGATGTGCCCGAGGTGTCCCCGGGAGAACTGAGGGCAGCGGTGCTACGGCTTCGAGCCAAAAACACAGCCCCAGGACCCGATGGCATACCTGGCCGTGCCCTGGTCCTGGCTTCGAAGGCTCTCGAGCCCCGATTGTTGGGGCTCTTCAGTGCGTGCTTAGAGCGCGGCCAATTTCCACTCCGTTGGAGGGCCGGAAAGCTGGTCCTGCTAAAAAAGGAGGGGCGCCCGGCGGACTCTCCGTCTGCGTACCGGCCCATTGTGCTGTTGGACGAGACGGCAAAACTCTTTGAGAGAATCATATCGGACCGTCTCGTCAAGCACTTGGAGGGCGTGGGGCCGGACCTGGCGGACAACCAGTTTGGTTTTCGCCGTGGGCGCTCCACAGTAGACGCAATAATGCGCGTGAGGGCCTTGACGGCGGAAGCAGTTTCCCGTGGCGAGGTGGTGTTGGCGGTGTCGCTCGACATAGCGAACGCCTTCAACACCTTGCCATGGAGTTGTATTAGGGAAGCACTCGTATACCATCGGGTGCCGAACTACCTCCGTCTTGTAGTCGGGACTTACCTAGCGGACAGGGCGGTCATCTACCCGGGTCGGAGCGGATGGGGTCGGAGAGAGTGCTCGTGCGGTGTTCCACAGGGGTCTGTCTTGGGACCATTCCTGTGGAACATCGGTTACGATTGGGTGCTGCGTGGAGCGCTTCTCCCTGGCGTCGGCGTCATATGCTACGCCGACGACACGCTGGTTTTGGCGCGTGGAGAGACGCACCGTCAGGCCACGTTGTTGGCAACAGCTGGGGTGTCACAAGTCGTAGGGAGGATCCGGCGTCTGGGGCTCGAGGTGGCGCTCAACAAGTCGGAGGCGATATTTTTCCATGGCCCCCGACGTGCGCCACCGTCGGGATCTCACATTGTCGTGGGAGGCGTCCGAATCGGCATCGAGTCGACGATGAAATATCTGGGACTCGTCCTCGATAGCCGATGGGACTTTGGGCCGCATTTCGAGCGCCTACTTCCCAAGTTAATGGGAGCGGCAGGAGCGCTTTCTCGTTTGCTGCCCAATCTTGGCGGTCCAGAAGCCTCCTGTCGGAGGCTCTACACAGGGATCGTGCGGTCCATGGCCCTCTATGGGGCACCGGTGTGGGCGGATACCCTGACGGCCCGTAACATCGCAATACTGCGGAGACCGCAGAGAGCGATGGCCGTCAGGGTAATAAGGGGATACCGCACGATCTCCTTCGAGGCGGCGAGCCTTCTTGCAGGATCTCCGCCTTGGGATCTCGAGGCGAAGACTCTTGCCTCCCTGTACCAGTGGACAGTGGAGGCGAGAGGACGGGGCGGGCGACCGTTGCCGCGGGTGTATGCGCGGCGTCGGTCTCAGCTCCGTCAGATTCTCTTGGCGGAGTGGAAAGAGCGTCTGGAACACCCCAGCGCAGGGCACGCCATTATAGAGGCGGTGAGGCCTGTAGTAGAGGATTGGTTGGGGCGGAAGCATGGTGCCCTAACCTTCCGGCTGACGCAGATACTTACCGGACACGGTTGTTTCGGTAAGTATCTGCATCGGATAGGTCGGGAGCAAACGCCCGGTTGCCGCCATTGCGAGGACTGCCTCGAGGACACGGCGCAGCATACACTGGAGGAGTGCCCAGCCTGGGCGGAGCAGCGCCGTGCACTCGATGCAGAAGTCGGTGACCTCTCGCTCCGAAATATCATGCGAATGATGGTTCGGAGCGAGACAGCGTGGAATGCCACCGTCTCCTTTTGTGAGGCAGTGATGTCTGAAAAGGAGACAGCGGAGCGTGAACGAGAGGTAGCGGTGGATGTTCACCCGAGTCGCCGTAGAAGAACTGGGCGCAGGCAAGCGCACGACCGCCGCCTGCCTCCTTAATGAGGACCTCCGGGCGATAGACGCGGGGAAGTCTGTCGTCCGTAGGAGAAAAGGTCCTCGAGTTGGAAGGCGCGCCACGTGTTCCTGGCGCGCCTTCAAGTGTGTGAAGGACTCCTAATAGTCCGGTAGTTGGGCCTGCTTTGGAGCGGGTGCTTTTGCTGGGTGCAGTAGTGTACGAAAGTGTTCCTGCACCCAGCAAACCAAAAGAGAGAAGGAACACCGTGGGGTTTTAGTTGGTGCAGTCCAACATAACCACCGTGCTTCCCCGAGCGCGGTGGTATCCATGACGGATTTCCCCACGTAAAAAAAAAAAAAAAAAAAAAAAAAAAAAGGTTAGGTTAGGTTAGGTTAGGTTAGGTTAGGTTAGGTTTTTTTTTTTTTTTTTTTTTTTTTTACTCCTATTTTTGGAGTGTCTTCGTTCCCCCAATGTGGTGGTTGGAGTTCTTGTTTTACGTTTTAATTTAAGTAAATTAGTTTAATTTTTTTTTCAATATTGATACTGAGAAATTTTTATTATGCTTCATTGTTTTTATAATTACTGTTATTGTTATCATATTAATTGTGCTACAATTTTTACCCATGTAAGTTAATATATTCTTTAAACAATATATATCATACATTAGGTCTACATTGGCCCAATTAATATGACATTAATAACTTATTAATATACCTAGAATTTATTTAGTTTTATTTCTCTTAATTGCGTAATTTGCAGCCTTTATGCAGTACTTTATTAATTCTGTTTGTGTATTTTTATTAGATATCATTGTTGACAGATTATCCGTTGATATTTGGTGGCCAGTTATGTTTTCAACATCAAATCTATGTCTACTAAATATTGGGCAATCTGTCAACAAATGAATCACCGTTTCCTCTTTTTCAGGATCGCATTCACACTCGGGACTGTCCTTACACTTATACTTGTGCAAGTACGCGGCGAAACCTCCGTGTCCTGTTAACACCTGTACTAACGTCGGGGTAAGTGTCAACTTTTTTAGTGTTTTATAAGCTGTCACTATTTCTGGAAAGAACAGTTTTGTTGTAGAGGCTCTTTCACTTTTTTTATATCTGTCATTCCATTCTAGAATTGTGTTCGATCTAATTGTTCTTTTGATGAATGATAGTGGACATTTGTCGTAGTCTGGGGCCGTTTTTTTAAATTTGGCTGCTTGTTTCGCCAGTTCATCAGCCCTTTCGTTACCCTGAACTCCTGCGTGCGCCCTTATCCAGAATAGAGTAATTTTCTTTCCATTTTCCCTAGAATTCCTAATATTCTGTTTTGGTTAGGTTAGGTTAGGTTCTGAGGCGTCGACGAGTCGTCCATGATGACAACTTGCCGCCTTAGCCGGGGGGCTCGGGGCGGCGGCATGGGGATGCCGTCGCCCAACGAGTCGAGTCCCCAAGTGGGTCGCGATGCGCTGCGTATTCTTCGCGCATCGCGACACCCTGGAGAGATGGGCCCACGCAAGCCCCGAGGGGGCCTCTGTTCGGCCCTTAGGAGCCTGGAAGCTCCACAGAAGATGGGCCTGCCGTGAGACGCAGGCGAAGCAATGCAGGGCCGCGGATGAAGGCTCACGCGTGCTCGCAACCCTGCATGGAGCAAAGAAGAATACCGTCGGGTTTTAGTGGGTGCAAGCCCCACATACCCGTGGGGGAGTCCCCAATTCCCCCGGGATGCGTCAGGCATTTCCCGACGAAAAAAAAAAAAAAAAAAAAAAAAAAAAAAAAAAAAAAAAAAAAAAAAAGGTTAGGTTAGGTTAGGTTAGGTTAGGTTAGGTTAGGTTAGGTTAGGTTAGGTTAGGTTAGGTTCCCGTGTGGGGTTGCTGGTCCCCCATCGGGCGCGTCCCCCCGGTGGCGGATGGGGGAACGCCTCCCAGATATGGGAGGTACCGGGGAAACCCGGCGCGGACCAAAACCAGCAGGGGGTTGCCGCTTGGAGGATCCTGGTACTTCTCTGTTCATCAGAGTGGACTGTGGAGACTCCGGGCGGCGACAATTGGGGGGGAGGCTTTCGGGCCGTGAGGAAGGAAACCTCGTTAAAAAATTACAGGAGGGGGTGGAAACGCCCTGCGCGGCGGGTCCGCTGGCCTTTTTGGCTGGTGGGCGCTGGCTTCGGCCACCGTCGGGCAACCCGTAATCCGCACTGAGCGGAACCGGGGGCCCCACGCACTGAGCGAGGGGCCGCGAGGAAGAAAACCTCTATAAAAAATTACACGAGGGGTGAACCTCTTGAGGGTCGCCTGCGGGTGTGGCCCTCTTGAGGGTTGCCTCTAGCGGGGAACTCCGGGTGATGGAATGGTGTATCCGTCGCCCGTTGAGACGCCTCGGGTCGGGAGGCGCACCATTATGTTCCTGGTGCGCCTCAGACGGTGTTAGGGGGCCTTTAGGTCCCCCAGTGGAGGGTCTGCCTCGGCGGACGGCGCCGGCTGGGTCGCGGATGATTGCGCAAGTGTACCCGTAACCCAGCCACCAGGCGACACGGAGGAACATCGCTGGGTTTTAGTGGGTATTCTGGCCACTTCTTGGCCTGCCTGAGTCCCACACTACCTTCCGGAAGCGTCGCAGTCCGCTGCGCTGCTTCCGAAAGGTGTGCGTAAATGCATTTCCCAGCGTAAAAAAAAAAAAAAAAAAAAAAAAAAAAAAAGGTTAGGTTAGGTTAGGTTCCCGTGTGGGGTTGCTGGTCCTCCATCGGGCGCGTCCCCCGACTGGCGGATAGGGGAACGCCTCCCAGATATGGGAGGTACCGGGGAAACCCGGCGCGGACCAAAACCAGCAGGGGGGTTGCCGCTTGGAGGCTCCTGGTACTTCTCTGCTTATCAGAGTGGACTGTGCGAGACTCCGGGTGGCAACAATGGGGGGGAGGCTTTCGGGCCGTGAGGAAGAAAACCTCGTTAAAAAATTACCAGAGGGGGTGGCGACGCCCCGCGCGGCGGGTCCGCCGGTCTTCATGGCCGGTGGGCGTTGGCTTCGGCCACCGTCGGGCAACCCGTAATCCGCACTGAGCGGACCGGGGGCCCCACGCATTGAGCGAGGGGCCGCGAGGAAGAAAACCTCTATAAAAATTACCCTAATCCCAAGTTCCGCCGCCCGGCGATGGGATGAATGGCTGGTAGGGAACCAGTCACTAGGGCGGCACAACGGGGGGGTTTTTGGGGATTAAAAATCATGAAAAGTACGCCGATGAATAAAACTACCCGGGTGGGTCCCGTTCGCGGGGAATCCCATGGTGTGTCGGACAGCCGGCACATCGGCCCCATCGTATACGGGGGGGCCAATCGACGTGACGAGGAGCAGGAGAAGTTAGGGTTAGATGTAAGTTCGGGTTTGGGGGGGAAATTCTGGAAGGACGCAGAGGGAGTAGGAGAGGGGGGAGAGAGAAGTACGAGGAGGAACGAGGACGAGGAGGCAGCGTCGTCCGATTGCAGCCTCATGACCATAGAGAGCCGGCCCAGATCAGGGTCTGGATCATCGGTGGTCATCATGACAGGCGTAAAACGACCTCGGCTGACGGAAAGTGAGGATCAGTCGACGGATGAGGAAAGGCCGGGGACTCCGGTCCCCGTGCGAGGAAGAGGGCGCCCGCCTACCCATGGGCGGTATATGGGCCTGGGTAGGGCCAGGGAAGCCCTCCGAGAGCAGAAGCGAGCCGAGGAGAGAGCCTTGGAGAAACAGAAGGCCGAGGAAGAGCTCGCTAGGGAGACCGCCGTCGCCCGCTTCCGGCGGGAGACTCGCGGAAAGGAAAAGGCAGGTTCTTCCCGGGATGGTTCTGCGAGGCCGGATGAAAAGACGGCTGCCCGGCTGCAAGAACAAGTGCTGGAGGACTTGGACCTCATCACCAAGGTGGCGACCAAGTCCTCCAACTTGAAGGGGACGTTTGTGCGTGACCTCAAAGACGCCGCAGCATCTATAAAGGAAGCGGTGACCGTGCTCGGGTCACGCACGGTTTCGGAAGAAACAAGGAAGCTGCAGGCGGACAATGCTCGCCTTCAGGATGAGATGGGCAGCCTCAGGAGGGAGCTGGCCCAACTAAGGGAGGAGATAGAGCGGGTGCGGAAACAGGGTTCCGCCCCCGCTCCCATGGATGTGACCGAGGAGGCCCCCCCTGCACCGCGGCCTCCTCAACGCCCTGGGGTCGCCCCAGCCTCGCCGCCGGTGGAGGAGATCTGCCGCACGGTAATGGTCCAGGTCGGGACGATGTTGAGTGCCCGCCTGGCCTCTCTCGAGGATAGACTCCTCCCCGAGAGGAACCTGCGGCCACCCCTGGCGTCTGATTCAAGACGAGACGGACGCTCGTATGCCGCCGCTGCCTCGGTGCCCGCTCCGGGCGCTCGCAAGTCGGTTGGAGCAAAGGCGCCCCCAGCGCCAGCACCAGTTCAGGGACCCAGCAGACAGGTGCCGTCTGCGCCGCCACAGCGCCCGCCGGGCTCCACGTCGCCGTCGGCGCAGACCGCAAAAGAGGGCCCCTCCTCTTCTTCACCACCCTCTGAGGGGAGGAAAAAGAAGAGGAAGAAGAAGAAAAAGAAGAAGAAGAAGACGGCAGAGAGCCAAGAGACTGGCCCGCCGCAGGAGCAGCGGCGATCACAGCCGCCGTCGACGGGGTGGACGCAGGTGGGCCCCAAGTCACGGCCGGACGCGAAGAGTCGCGCCCGAAAGCTCCGCACACCTCGGTCGTCAGCGGTGGTCCTGACGCTGACACCGAGGGCGGAGGAGGAGGGCGTTACTTACGCCAAGGTGATCGCCGCCGCGAAGGCGAAGATCGATGCAGCGGAGCTCGGCGCTCAGGGGGTCCGACTTCGGAAGGCGGCCACTGGGGGCCGCCTGTTCGAATTCCCCGGGGCTACCAGTGCCGAGAAGGCGGACTCCCTGGCTGCGAAACTCAGGGAGGTGCTGAGTAGCGAAGTCGTCCGGGTCTCCAGACCGATAAAATCTGTGGATCTGCGGGTCTCCGGCCTGGACGACTCCGTGATCAGCGCGGACGTGCTCGCTGCGGTTGCTGCGGCGGGAGGGTGTCCCGCCGAGCAAGTGCGGGTTGGCGAGGTTCGTAGCGGCTACGACGGGTTGGGCTCAGTGCTCGTGAATTGCCCCGTCGCAGCCGCTAAAAAGGTGGTCGCAGGAGGAAGGCTCCGGGTGGGCTGGGTGTCCGCCCAAGTCAAGCTGCTAGACGCCCGGCCTCTGATGTGCTACCGGTGCCTAGCACCGGGGCACATGGCCGTACAGTGCACAGAGGGGGTCGACCGCAGCGGGTTATGCTACCGCTGCGGTCAGCCAGGTCACAGGGCCCGCGGGTGCTCCGCTGCGCTGCGTTGTGTGGTCTGTGCAGCGGCTGGCAGGTCAGCGGAGCATCTCGTGGGCAGTAAGGCCTGCAAGACACCACCGAAGAAGGGAAAGGGCTCCAATAAGAGCCAAACGCCCAAGGCTGCCACACATTCTACGGCGGCCTCTGGTGCGGGAGCGGTCCCCATGGACGCCCAATAACGGCTCCCCAAAGGTTCTTGCAGGGTAACTTGAACCACTGCGCTAAGGCGCAAGATCTGTGGGTTCAAGAAATGCTAAAGAGGTCCGTCGATATCGGGATAATCGCTGAGCCATACCGGATCCTCCCAAGGGGCGACTGGCTGGGCGACGCGGACTCGACGGTGGCGGTGGTATTTGGTCCGAAAACTGTCCCTCCATCTTCCAGGAGGACGGCGAGGGGCCACGGCTTCGTCGCTGCGGATCTGGGGACTCTCACTGTCGTGGGGGTTTACTTTTCCCCTAATCGACCCATTGCCGACTTTGAGGCTTTCCTCCTCCGACTAACTCCCGTCGTGAATGGAGCAGCCAATCCCGTTGTGGTCGCCGGAGACTTTAACGCTAAATCCACGTGTTGGGGTTCCCCGGCGACGGACGCGAGAGGCAGAGTCATGACAGACTGGCTCACAGCCACGGGCCTGGTCGTGGCAAACAGAGGTGCCGCTAGCACGTGCGTCCGGCGGCAAGGTGAGTCAATTGTGGACCTGACCTTAGTCAGCCCATCAATTGCTTGCCGAATGAGCGGCTGGAGGGTCCTCGAAGAGGTCGAGACCCTCTCGGACCACCTTTATATAGGTTTTGACTTATTTCCTTCGTCGGATACTGGTCGCCGAACTCCATCCGGTGGCGGCCCGAGGTGGTCCCTGAGAGGTCTGGATCGAGGCCTTCTCGAGGAGGCGGCAATCGTCGCGTCGTGGGCGCCTCTTCCGTCGGACGACGTCGAGGAGTGCGCGGAGTGGCTCAATGAGGCGGCTCACAATATCTGCGACGCCTCTATGCCCCGCGTTAAACCCGTCGTGCCCAGACGCCAGACTTATTGGTGGCGCCCAGAGCTCAGACGACTCCGCGAGGATTGTGTGGCGGCCCGACGCCGATACCTGAGATACCGCAGGCGGCGGAACAGGGAAGAGGCCAACGAGGAGGCCATTTACGACGGCTACCGTCAGGCGCGGCACGCTATGCGCGAAGCCATAAAAGCGGCGAAGAAGGAGGCCTGGGAAGAGTTCCTCAACACCCTGGAACAGGACCCGTGGGGCAAGCCGTACAAATGGGTGAGGCAAAAGCTTCGCCCAGCTGCTCCACCGTTGACCCAGCATATGGAGCCGGACCTTCGTCGCTCCGTCCTCTCGGCCCTATTCCCATCTGGGGCCGAGTGGTCGCCGCCATCAATGCGACCACCTAGTGCGGAGTCAGACGATGAGGAGGATATACCGCCCGTGACGGCTGGAGAGCTGGCGGCCGCGGTTCATAAAATGAGCCTTAAAAACAAGGCTCCCGGATTAGATGGGGTCCCCGGTCGCGTCTGGGTGCTGGCAATGCGGCACATGGAGGGGCATGTACTGGAGCTCTTCACCAAGTGCCTGGTGCAGGGGCGTATCCCACGCCGGTGGAAGTCGGGGAAACTCGTTTTGCTCCGCAAGCACGGACGACCGGAGGACCAGCCGTCGGCCTATCGCCCGATCGTTTTGATCGACGAGATTTGCAAAACCATAGAGAGGGTCATCGTCAGGCGCCTCACCCAACATCTGGAAGGCGCCGGCCCGAACTTGAGCGATGCTCAGTTTGGGTTCAGATCTCGTCGATCGACGATAGATGCGGTGGCGCGGATACGGAAAATCTCGGAGGAGGAGATCTCTCGGGGTAGGGTGGTGCTGGTAGTCTCGTTGGACATAACCAACGCATTTAACACCCTACCCTGGGAAACAATTAAGGAGGGACTTCGGTACCACCGAGTGCCCAGATATCTTCGCCGAACAATTGGCAACTATCTGTCGGAGCGCTCGGTGCAGTACCCAACCGAAGAGGGCTGGGAGGAGCTGGAAGTGGTCTGCGGCGTCCCGCAGGGTTCGGCTCTCGGTCCGGAACTGTGGGACATAGGATATGACCACGTGCTGCGCGGCGCCACTCTTCCAGGCGTGGAGCTCGTCGCGTATGCAGACGACACCGCGGTCGTGTGCCGCGCCAAAACACACCGCGACGCGACAATCCTGGCGACGGCGGCAGTCGCACAAGTTGTGCGAAGGATAGAAGCGTTGGGACTGAAGGTGGCGCTGAACAAATCAGAGGCCCTGTTGTTCCACGGGCCTAGAAACGCGCCTCCGCCGGACCTGGCGGTGATAGTGAGCGGGACGAGGATCCAGGTTGCGTCCACGATGACTTACCTCGGCCTGGTTCTCGACAGCCGGTGGTCATTTAAGGAACACTTCCGCCGGCTCTCAGAGAAGGTGAAGAAGTCCGCGGGAGCCCTGGCCTCGCTGCTCCCGAATCTCGGGGGTCCGAGCTTGACTTGTCGGCGTCTCTACATGGGTGTAGTTCGATCTATGGTCATGTACGGGGCGCCGATCTGGGCGGATGGCCTGCTGCCGGAGAACAGGCTGGCCCTGGGACGGCTGCAGCGAGTGATGGCGACGCGAGCAGTCCGAGGATATCGTACTATCTCTCGTGACGCATCGTGCCTCCTTGCTGGCAGCGTCCCTTGGGATTTGGACGCTCAAACCCTCGCCGATGTGTACTGGCGTGGCGCAGCGGTCCGCGCGGAGGGAAGCAACCCCCTACCGGACGCCGTACGTCGGTGGAGGGACCGAGCTAAAGAGGTGGCAGTCGAGCTCTGGGAGGAGCGACTCCTGGAGCCACAGGCGAGCGTGGATTTGGTGCAGGCTATGCGCCCAGTACTGAAAAAGTGGTTGGCAAGAAAGTACGGCGCGCTCTCGTTCCGACTCACGCAGGTGTTGACCGGACACGGCTGTTTCGGCCGTTACCTGCGTGAGATCGCGAACCGAGAGGAGAGCACGCGCTGTCACCACTGCGACGATGACCGGGACACGGCGGAGCATACCGTCTCTGCCTGTCCCGCCTGGACAGGACAACGGGCGGCCCTCACGGCCGCCATTGGACATGACCTCTCACTGCCGGCGTTGGTTCGCGCCATGCTGGCAAGTGAACCCGGATGGACCGCGGTGCAGACCTTCTGCGAAGAGGTTATCGCCGCGAAGGAGGAGGCCGAGCGCGTGCGGGAGTTGGAGGCGCTCGACCCCCGCCGAAGAAGACGGCTGAGGCGTCGACGAGTCGTCCATGATGACAACTTGCCGCCTTAGCCGGGGGGCTCGGGGCGGCGGCATGGGGATGCCGTCGCCCAACGAGTCGAGTCCCCAAGTGGGTCGCGATGCGCTGCGTATTCTTCGCGCATCGCGACACCCTGGAGAGATGGGCCCACGCAAGCCCCGAGGGGGCCTCTGTTCGGCCCTTAGGAGCCTGAAAGCTCCACAGAAGATGGGCCTGCCGTGAGACGCAGGCGAAGCAATGCAGGGCCGCGGATGAAGGCTCACGCGTGCTCGCAACCCTGCATGGAGCAAAGAAGAATACCGTCGGGTTTTAGTGGGTGCAAGCCCCACATACCCGTGGGGGAGTCCCCAATTCCCCCGGGATGCGTCAGGCATTTCCCGACGAAAAAAAAAAAAAAAAAAGGTTAGGTTAGGTTCCCGTGTGGGGTTGCTGGTCCTCCATCGGGCGCGTCCCCCGAGTGGCGGATAGGGGAACGCCTCCCAGATATGGGAGGTACCGGGGAAACCCGGCGCGGACCAAAACCAGCAGGGGGGTTGCCGCTTGGAGGCTCCTGGTACTTCTCTGCCTATCAGAGTGGACTGTGCGAGACTCCGGGTGGCAACAATGGGGGGGAGGCTTTCGGGCCGTGAGGAAGAAAACCTCATTAAAAAATTACCAGAGGGGGTGGCGACGCCCCGCGCGGCGGGTCCGCCGGTCTTCATGGCCGGTGGGCGTTGGCTTCGGCCACCGTCGGGCAACCCGTAATCCGCACTGAGCGGAACCGGGGGCCCCACGCACTGAGCGAGGGGCCGCGAGGAAGAAAACCTCTATAAAAAATTACCCTAATCCCAAGTTCCGCCGCCCGGCGATGGGATGAATGGCTGGTAGGTAACCAGTCACTAGGGCGGCACACACGGGGGGGTTATGGGGTTAAAAATCATAATGGAAAGTACGCCGATCAATAAAACTACCCGGGTGGGTCCCGTTCGCGGGGAATCCCATGGTGTGCCGGACAGCCGGCACATCGGCCCCAACGTATACGGGGGGGCCAATCGACGTGACGAGGAGCAGGAGAAGTTAGGGTTAGATGTAAGTTCGGGTTTGGGGGGGAAATTCTGGAAGGACGCAGAGGGAGTAGGAGAGGGGGGAGAGAGAAGTACGAGGAGGAACGAGGACGAGGAGGCAGCGTCGTCCGATTGCAGCCTCATGACCATAGAGAGCCGGCCCAGATCAGGGTCTGGATCATCGGTGGTCATCATGACAGGCGTAAAACGACCTCGGCTGACGGAAAGTGAGGATCAGTCGACGGATGAGGAAAGGCCGGGGACTCCGGTCCCCGTGCGAGGAAGAGGGCGCCCGCCTACCCATGGGCGGTATATGGGCCTGGGTAGGGCCAGGGAAGCCCTCCGAGAGCAGAAGCGAGCCGAGGAGAGAGCCTTGGAGAAACAGAAGGCCGAGGAAGAGCTCGCTAGGGAGACCGCCGTCGCCCGCTTCCGGCGGGAGACTCGCGGAAAGGAAAAGGCAGGTTCTTCCCGGGATGGTTCTGCGAAGCCGGATGAAAAGACGGCTGCCCGGCTGCAAGAACAAGTGTTGGAGGACTTGGACCTCATCACCAAGGTGGCGACCAAGTCCTCCAACTTGAAGGGGACGTTTGTGCGTGACCTCAAAGACGCCGCAGCATCTATAAAGGAAGCGGTGACCGTGCTCGGGTCACGCACGGTTTCGGAAGAAACAAGGAAGCTGCAGGCGGACAATGCTCGCCTTCAGGATGAGATGGGCAGCCTCAGGAGGGAGCTGGCCCAACTAAGGGAGGAGATAGAGCGGGTGCGGAAACAGGGTTCCGCCCCCGCTCCCATGGATGTGACCGAGGAGGCCCCCCCTGCACCGCGGCCTCCTCAACGCCCTGGGGTCGCCCCAGCCTCGCCGTCGGTGGAGGAGATCTGCCGCACGGTAATGGTCCAGGTCGGGACGATGTTGAGTGCCCGCCTGGCCTCTCTCGAGGATAGACTCCTCCCCGAGAGGAACCTGCGGCCACCCCTGGCGTCTGATTCAAGACGAGACGGACGCTCGTATGCCGCCGCTGCCTCGGTGCCCGCTCCGGGCGCTCGCAAGTCGGTTGGAGCAAAGGCGCCCCCAGCGCCAGCACCAGTTCAGGGACCCAGCAGACAGGTGCCGTCTGCGCCGCCACAGCGCCCGCCGGGCTCCACGTCGCCGTCGGCGCAGACCGCAAAAGAGGGCCCCTCCTCTTCTTCACCACCCTCTGAGGGGAGGAAAAAGAAGAGGAAGAAGAAGAAAAAGAAGAAGAAGAAGACGGCAGAGAGCCAAGAGACTGGCCCGCCGCAGGAGCAGCGGCGATCACAGCCGCCGTCGACGGGGTGGACGCAGGTGGGCCCCAAGTCACGGCCGGACGCGAAGAGTCGCGCCCGAAAGCTCCGCACACCTCGGTCGTCAGCGGTGGTCCTGACGCTGACACCGAGGGCGGAGGAGGAGGGCGTTACTTACGCCAAGGTGATCGCCGCCGCGAAGGCGAAGATCGATGCAGCGGAGCTCGGCGCTCAGGGGGTCCGACTTCGGAAGGCGGCCACTGGGGGCCGCCTGTTCGAATTCCCCGGGGCTACCAGTGCCGAGAAGGCGGACTCCCTGGCTGCGAAACTCAGGGAGGTGCTGAGTAGCGAAGTCGTCCGGGTCTCCAGACCGATAAAATCTGTGGATCTGCGGGTCTCCGGCCTGGACGACTCCGTGATCAGCGCGGACGTGCTCGCTGCGGTTGCTGTGGCGGGAGGGTGTCCCGCCGAGCAAGTGCGGGTTGGCGAGGTTCGTAGCGGCTACGACGGGTTGGGCTCAGTGCTCGTGAATTGCCCCGTCGCAGCCGCTAAAAAGGTGGTCGCAGGAGGAAGGCTCCGGGTGGGCTGGGTGTCCGCCCAAGTCAAGCTGCTAGACGCCCGGCCTCTGATGTGCTACCGGTGCCTAGCACCGGGGCACATGGCCGTACAGTGCACAGAGGGGGTCGACCGCAGCGGGTTATGCTACCGCTGCGGTCAGCCAGGTCACAGGGCCCGCGGGTGCTCCGCTGCGCTGCGCTGCGTGGTCTGTGCAGCGGCTGGCGGGTCAGCGGAGCATCTCGTGGGCAGTAAGGCCTGCAAGACACCACCGAAGAAGGGAAAGGGCTCCAATAAGAGCCAAACGCCCAAGGCTGCCACACCTTCTACGGCGGCCTCTGGTGCGGGAGCGGTCCCCATGGACGCCCAATAACGGCTCCCCAAAGGTTCTTGCAGGGTAACTTGAACCACTGCGCTCAGGCGCAAGATCTGTGGGTTCAAGAAATGTTGAAGAGGTCCGTCGATATCGGGATAATCGCTGAGCCATACCGGATCCTCCCAAGGGGCGACTGGCTGGGCGACGCGGACTCGACGGTGGCGGTGGTATTTGGTCCGAAAACTGTCCCTCCAGCTTCCAGGAGGACGGCGAGGGGTCACGGCTTCGTCGCTGCGGATCTGGGGACTCTCACTGTCGTGGGGGTCTACTTTTCCCCTAATCGACCCTTTGCCGACTTTGAGGCTTTCCTCCTCCGACTAACACCCGTCGTGAATGGAGCAGCCAATCCCGTTGTTGTCGCCGGAGACTTTAATGCTAAATCCACGCGTTGGGGTTCCCCGGCGACGGACGCGAGAGGCAGAGTTATGGCAGACTGGCTCACAGCCACGGGCCTGGTCGTGGCAAACAGAGGTGCCGCTAGCACGTGCGTCCGGCGGCAAGGTGAGTCAATTGTGGACCTGACCTTAGTCAGCCCATCAATTGCTCGCCGAATGAGCGGCTGGAGGGTCCTCGAAGAGGTCGAGACCCTCTCGGACCACCTTTATATAGGTTTCGACCTAACTCCTTCGTCGGATACTGGTCGCCGAATTCCATCCGGTGGCGGCCCGAGGTGGTCCCTGAGAGGTCTGGATCGAGGCCTTCTCGAAGAGGCGGCAATCGTCGCGTCGTGGGCGCCTCTTCCGTCGGACGACGTCGAGGAGTGCGCGGAGTGGCTCAATGAGGCGGCTCACAATATCTGCGACGCCTCTATGCCCCGCGTTAAACCCGTCGTGCCCAGACGCCAGACTTATTGGTGGCGCCCAGAGCTCAGACGACTCCGCGAGGATTGTGTGGCGGCCCGACGCCGATACCTGAGATACCGCAGGCGGCGGAACAGGGAAGAGGCCGACGAGGAGGCCATTTACGACGGCTACCGTCAGGCGCGGCACGCTATGCGCGAAGCCATAAAAGCGGCGAAGAAGGAGGCCTGGGAAGAGTTCCTCAACACCCTGGAACAGGACCCGTGGGGCAAGCCGTACAAATGGGTGAGGCAAAAGCTTCGCCCAGCTGCTCTACCGTTGACCCAGCATATGGAGCCGGACCTTCGTCGCTCCGTCCTCTCGGCCCTATTCCCATCTGGGGCCGAGTGGTCGCCGCCATCAATGCGACCACCTAGTGCGGAGTCAGACGATGAGGAGGATATACCGCCCGTGACGGCTGGAGAGCTGGCGGCCGCGGTTCATAAAATGAGCCTTAAAAACAAGGCTCCCGGATTAGATGGGGTCCCCGGTCGCGTCTGGGTGCTGGCAATGCGGCACATGGAGGGGCATGTACTGGAGCTCTTCACCAAGTGCCTGGTGCAGGGGCGTATCCCACGCCGGTGGAAGTCGGGGAAACTCGTTTTGCTCCGCAAGCACGGACGACCGGAGGACCAGCCGTCGGCCTATCGCCCGATCGTTTTGATCGACGAGATTTGCAAAACCATAGAGAGGGTCATCGTCAGGCGCCTCACCCAACATCTGGAAGGCGCCGGCCCGAACTTGAGCGATGCTCAGTTTGGGTTCAGATCTCGTCGATCGACGATAGATGCGGTGGCGCGGATACGGAAAATCTCGGAGGAGGAGATCTCTCGGGGTAGGGTGGTGCTGGTAGTCTCGTTGGACATAACCAACGCATTTAACACCCTACCCTGGGAAACAATTAAGGAGGGACTTCGGTACCACCGAGTGCCCAGATATCTTCGCCGAACAATTGGCAACTATCTGTCGGAGCGCTCGGTGCAGTACCCAACCGAAGAGGGCTGGGAGGAGCTGGAAGTGGTCTGCGGCGTCCCGCAGGGTTCGGCTCTCGGTCCGGAACTGTGGGACATAGGATATGACCACGTGCTGCGCGGCGCCACTCTTCCAGGCGTGGAGCTCGTCGCGTATGCAGACGACACCGCGGTCGTGTGCCGCGCCAAAACACACCGCGACGCGACAATCCTGGCGACGGCGGCAGTCGCACAAGTTGTGCGAAGGATAGAAGCGTTGGGACTGAAGGTGGCGCTGAACAAATCAGAGGCCCTGTTGTTCCACGGGCCTAGAAACGCGCCTCCGCCGGACCTGGCGGTGATAGTGAGCGGGACGAGGATCCAGGTTGCGTCCACGATGACGTACCTCGGCCTGGTTCTCGACAGCCGGTGGTCATTTAAGGAACACTTCCGCCGGCTCTCAGAGAAGGTGAAGAAGTCCGCGGGAGCCCTGGCCTCGCTGCTCCCGAATCTCGGGGGTCCGAGCTTGACTTGTCGGCGTCTCTACATGGGTGTAGTTCGATCTATGGTCATGTACGGGGCGCCGATCTGGGCGGATGGCCTGCTGCCGGAGAACAGGCTGGCCCTGGGACGGCTGCAGCGAGTGATGGCGACGCGAGCAGTCCGAGGATATCGTACTATCTCTCGTGACGCATCGTGCCTCCTTGCTGGCAGCGTCCCTTGGGATTTGGACGCTCAAACCCTCGCCGATGTGTACTGGCGTGGTGCAGCGGTCCGCGCGGAGGGAAGCAACCCCCTACCGGACGCCGTACGTCGGTGGAGGGACCGAGCTAAAGAGGTGGCAGTCGAGCTCTGGGAGGAGCGACTCCTGGAGCCACAGGCGAGCGTGGATTTGGTGCAGGCTATGCGCCCAGTACTGAAAAAGTGGTTGGCAAGAAAGTACGGCGCGCTCTCGTTCCGACTCACGCAGGTGTTGACCGGACACGGCTGTTTCGGCCGTTACCTGCGTGAGATCGCGAACCGAGAGGAGAGCACGCGCTGTCACCACTGCGACGATGACCGGGACACGGCGGAGCATACCGTCTCTGCCTGTCCCGCCTGGACAGGACAACGGGCGGCCCTCACGGCCGCCATTGGACATGACCTCTCACTGCCGGCGTTGGTTCGCGCCATGCTGGCAAGTGAACCCGGATGGACAGCGGTGCAGACCTTCTGCGAAGAGGTTATCGCCGCGAAGGAGGAGGCCGAGCGCGTGCGGGAGTTGGAGGCGCTCGACCCCCGCCGAAGAAGACGGCTGAGGCGTCGACGAGTCGTCCAGGATGACAACTTGCCGCCTTAGCCTGGGGGCTCGGGGCGGCGGCATGGGGATGCCGTCGCCCAACGAGTCGAGTCCCCGAGTGGGTCGCGATGCGCTGCGTATTCTTCGCGCATCGCGACACCCTGGAGAGATGGGCCCACGCAAGCCCCGAGGGGGCCTCTGTTCGGCCTTTAGGAGCCTGAAAGCTCCAAAGAAGACGGGCCTGCCGTGAGACGCAGGCGAAGCCATGCAGGGCCGCGGATGAAGGCTCACGCGTGCTCGCAACCCTGCAGGGAGCGCAGAAGAATACCGTCGGGTTTTAGTGGGTGAGAGCCCCACATACCCGTGGGGGAGTCCCCAATTCCCCCGGGATGCGTCAGGCATTTCCCGACGAAAAAAAAAAAAAAAAAAAAAAAAAAAAAAAAAAAAAGGTTAGGTTAGGTTCCCGTGTGGGGTTGCTGGTCCTCCATCGGGCGCGTCCCCCGACTGGCGGATAGGGGAACGCCTCCCAGATATGGGAGGTACCGGGGAAACCCGGCGCGGACCAAAACCAGCAGGGGGGGTTGCCGCTTGGAGGCTCCTGGTACTTCTCTGCTTATCAGAGTGGACTGTGCGAGACTCCGGGTGGCGACTTTGGGGGGGAGGCTTTCGGGCCTTGAGGAAGAAAACCTCGTTAAAAAATTACCAGAGGGGGTGGCAACGCCCCGCGCGGCGGGTCCGCCGGTCTTCATGGCCGGTGGGCGTTGGCTTCGGCCACCGTCGGGCAACCCGTAATCCGCACTGAGCGGAACCGGGGGCCCCACGCACTGAGCGAGGGGCCGCGAGGAAGAAAACCTCTATAAAAAATTACCCTAATCCCAAGTTCCGCCGCCCGGCGATGGGATGAATGGCTGGTAGGGAACCAGTCACTAGGGCGGCACACCGGGGGGGTAATGGGGAAAACACACACCATGAAAAGTACGCCGATCAAAAAAACTACCCGGGTGGGTCCCGTTCGCGGGGAATCCCATGGTGTGCCGGACAGCCGGCACATCGGCCCCAACGTATACGGGGGGGCCAATCGACGTCACGACGAGCAGGAGGAGTTAGGGTTAGATGTAAGTTCAGGTTTGGGGGGGAAATTTTGGAAGAATGCAGAGGGAGTAGGAGAGGGGGGAGAGAACAGTACGAGGAGGAACGAGGACGAGGAGGCAGCGTCGTCAGACGGAAGCCTCATGACCATAGAGAGTCGGCCCAGATCGGGTTCGGGATCCTCAGTGGTCATGCTGGGCGTGAAGCGGCCTCGGCTAACGGAAAGCGAGGATCTGTCGACGGATGAGGAAAGGCCGGGGACTCCGGTCCCCGTGCGAGGAAGAGGGCGCCCGCCTACCCATGGGCGGTATATGGGCCTGGGTAGGGCCAGGGAAGCCCTCCGTGAGGAAAAGAGGGCCGAGGCGAGAGCCCTCGAAAAACAGAAGGCAGAGGAGGAGCTGGCCAGGGAGACTGCCGTCGCTCGCTTCCGGCGGGAGACACGTGAGAAGGCGGGTTCTTCCCGGGATGGTCCCGTGAGGCTGGATGAGCAGACGGCTGCTCGGCTTCAGGACCAAGTGTTGGAGGACTTGGACCTCATCACCAAGGTGGCGACCAAGTCCTCCAACTTGAAGGGGACGTTCGTGCGTGACCTAAAGGACGCCGCTTCGTCCATAAAGGAAGCGGTGACTGTGCTCGGGTCACGCACGGTTTCGGAAGAAACGCGAAAGCTGCAGGCGGATAATGCTCGCCTGCAGGATGAGATGGGCAGCCTCAGGAGGGAGCTGGCCCAACTAAGGGACGAGATAGAGCGGGTGCGGAAACAGGGTTCCGCCCCCGCTCCCATGGACTTGACCGAGGAGGCCCCCCCTGCACAGCGGCCTCCTCAACGCTCTGAAGTCGCCCGAGCCTCAACGTCGGTGGAGGAGATCTGCCGTACGGTGATGGTCCAGGTCGGGACGATGGTGAGTGCCCGCCTGGCCTCCCTAGAGGACAGACTCCTCCCCGAGAGGAATATGCGGCCGCCACTGGCGTCCGATAAAAGGCGCGACGGGCGCTCATACGCGGCCGCTGCTTCGGCCCCAGCTCCGGGAGCCAAGAAATCGGCTGGAGCGAAGGCGCCTCCAGCGCCAGCACCAGCCCGGCCTGGTCCCGCCAGGCAGGTGCCCTCTGCGCCGCCTCAGCACCCGTCGAGTTCCGCGGCGCCCGAAGTACAGGCAACAAAAGAGGGCTCTTCTTCTTCTTCGCCGCCCTCAGGTGGTAAGAGTAAGAAGAAGAAGAAGAAGAAGAAGAGGAATAAGAAGAAGAAGACGGCAGAGAGCCAAGACACTGGCCCGCCGCAGGAGCAGCGGCGATCGCAGCCGGCGCCGACGGGGTGGACCAAGGTGGGCCCCAAGTCGCGGCCGGACGCGAAGAGTCGCGCCCGAAAGCTCCGCACACCTCGGTCGTCGGCGGTGGTCCTGACGCTGACGCCGAGGGCGGAGGAGGAGGGCGTGACCTACGCCAAGGTGATCGCCGCTGCGAAGGCGAAGATCGACGTAGCGGAGCTTGGCACGCAGGGAGTCCGACTTCGGAAGGCGGCCACTGGGGGCCGCTTGTTCGAGTTCCCTGGCACTTCCAGTGCCGAAAAGGCGGACTCCCTTGCTGCAAAGCTCAGGGAGGTGCTGAGTAGCGAAGTCGTCCGGGTCTCCAGACCGATAAAGTCTGTGGATCTGAGGGTATCCGGCCTGGACGACTCCGTGGTCAGCGCGGACGTACTCGCTGCGGTTGCTGCGGCGGCAGGGTGTCCCGCCGAGCAAGTGCGGGTCGGCGAGGTTCGCAGCGGCTACGACGGGTTGGGCTCAGTGCCCGTAAATTGCCCCGTCGCAGCCGCTAAAAAGGTGGTCGCAGGAGGAAGGCTCCGGGTGGGCTGGGTGTCCGCCCAAGTCAAGCTGCTGGACGCCCGGCCTCTGATGTGCTACCGGTGCCTAGCACCGGGGCACATGGCCGTGCAGTGCACGGATGGGGTGGACCGCAGCGGGTTATGCTACCGCTGCGGTCAACCAGGTCACAGGGCCCGCGGGTGCTCCGCTGCGCTGCGCTGTGTGGTCTGCGCAGCGGCTGGCAGGTCGGCGGAGCATCGCGTGGGCAGTAAGGCCTGCGTCTCCCCATCCAAGGGGAAGAAGAAGAAAGGGAAGGCTGGCCAGGCCCGTGCGGCCGAACAGACTCCCCCCACACCTCAGCGAGCGGAAGCGCAGCCTGTGGTAGAGGAGGTTCAAATGGCCGAGGATTAAGGTATGGATTTGAACCTCCTCCAGGCGAATATCAATCACTCCGCCAGAGCTCAGGACCTCCTGTTCCAGAGCATGGCGGAGTGGTCGATCCACGTCGCCGTGGTAGCCGAGCCCTACCGTGTCCCGACTGGGGATGATTGGGTGGGCGATAGAGACGGAGTGGTGGCCATGGCGTCCCGGTCCATAGCGGGTTCCCCGGCCTTTGTAGATGTGGTCCGAGGCCGGGGATACGTCTCGGCTCTTGTCGGTGACATCACGGTGGTTGGGGTGTACTTCTCGCCGAATCGGACTCTCGCCGACTTTGAACAGCTCCTTGCTGAGGTCGGCGTCCTGATCGGCAGAAGTCGCTCCGGCCGCGTGCTTGTCGCGGGGGACCTCAACGCGAAGTCTGTGGCGTGGGGGTGCCCCGCGACGGACTCGCGTGGACGAGAGCTGGAGGAATGGGTGACAGCGACAGGACTCACGGTCCTGAACCGAGGGTCGGTAAACACATGCGTGCGGCAACAGGGCGGCTCCATTGTGGACGTCACCTTCGCTGATGCCGCCCTGGCGCGCCGTGTTCGGGGCTGGGAGGTGCTGGAGAATGTGGAGACGCTGTCGGACCACCGATACGTGAGGTTCGGCGTCTCCGCGTCTCCAGCTATCCCGAGCGGCCAAAACCGACCCTCGCGAGAGGACGGTCCTCGTTGGTCGCTGTCACGAATGGACCGGGACTTCCTGGTCGAGGTTGCCCTCGTGGAGGCGTGGTTCTCTGCGCCGCGAGAGGGCAACCTGCTGGAGGTGGAAGAGGAAGTGGCGCGTCTCGGGACGGCGATGACGCGTGTTTGCGACGGGGCCATGCCCAGAGTTCGCTCCGTCCCCTCGAGGCGAGGGGTGTATTGGTGGTCCGGGGAGCTCACGCTGCTGCGCAGATCTTGCGTGGCGGCGAGACGCCAGTACACCCGTTGCCGCCGGCGGAGGAGACGGAACCTGGAGGAAGAAGAGCGGCTCTACTCCATCTACAGAGACGCGGTCAGGTCACTGCGCGTGGCCATCGGCGTGGCAAAAGATCGGGCGGACGATGAGATGCTGGCGACTTTGGACGGGGACCCATTTGGGAGGCCCTATAAGGCAGTTCGGAAGAAGCTCCGGCCTTGGGCCCCTCCTATTACACGGAGTCTCCAGCCTCTCATCGTCGAGTCGGTGGTCGCCGCTCTGTTTCCGGATAGAGCGGAAGGTGAGGTGCCCCGCATGGCGCCTGTCTTTGTGGAGGGAGACCAGAGCCCGGGCGTGCCCCCGGTCACAGGGGGAGAGTTGAGGGCGGCGGTGTTGCGCATGCGCGCGAAAAACACCGCCCCAGGCCCCGACGGCGTCCCTGGTCGCGCCTGGGCTCTGGCCTTAGGGCCGCTTGAGTCATGGGTTCGGGCTTTGTTTGATGCCTGCCTTGAGCAGGGCCAGTTTCCGGGAGAGTGGAAGAAGGGGAAACTGGTCCTGCTCCGGAAAGACGGTCGCCCGGCACACGAGCCGTCGGCGTACCGACCGATTGTGCTGCTGGACGAGGTGAGCAAGCTCTTCGAGCGGGTCATTGCTGCTCGCCTCGTCCACCACCTGGAGACGGTAGGGCCGGACCTTAGTGCCAACCAGTTTGGTTTCCGCAGGGGCAGGTCCACCATAGACGCAATTGCGCAGGTGAGGGCCCTTGCGGATAGTGCGGTGTCCCAGGGCGAGGTGTTAGTGGCAGTGTCTCTTGACATCGCCAACGCATTCAACACCTTGCCCTGGAACTGCATCAGGGAGGCGCTGAGGTACCACACGGTCCCTCAATACCTCCAAGGGATCGTGGCGGCCTACCTCTCCGAGCGATCGGTCGGATACCCTACCAGCGGAGGCTGGTCGGAGCGGGTCATGTCGTGCGGTGTTCCACAGGGTTCGGTTCTTGGACCCCTCCTGTGGAACATCGGGTACGACTGGGTTCTGCGCGGAGCCGTCTTGTCCTGCGTCAGCGTGATATGCTACGCGGATGACGCGCTCGTGACGGCTCGCGGCAGAACCTTCAGGGAGGCTCGGATCAGGGCCACAGCCGGCGTGGCCCACGTCGTGGGCAGAATTCGGAGTTTGGGCCTGGAGGTGGCCCTACACAAGTCCGAGGCCCTGTGCTTCCATGGGCCTCGGAGAGCGCCTCCGGCGCGTTCCGAATTGGTGGTGGGAGGAACGTCCATCGGCGTCCAGCGTACGATGAAGTACCTGGGACTCGTCCTCGACAGCCGATGGACGTTCGAGGAGCACTTTCGGCGTCTGGTCCCGAAGCTCGTGGGAGCCGCTGGAGCCCTGAGCCGGCTCCTGCCGAACCTGGGTGGACCGAGCTCACGGTGTCGCCGCCTGTACACGGGCGTGGTGCGATCCATGGCGCTCTACGGAGCGCCGATTTGGTCGGACACTCTGACCCCCCAAACCCGGGCCCTGCTGCGGAGGCCGCAGCGGGTCATGGCGGTCAGAGTGATACGGGGGTATCGCACCATCTCGTGCGAGGCGGCCTGCGCGTTGGCGGGCACACCGCCCTGGGACTTAGACGCCGAAGTGCTCTCTGGAGCGTACTGGCGGAGGGTGGATGCCCGAATCCGGGGGGAACACCCTGCGCCGGTGCAGGATCGTGCGTGGCGGCAGGCGGCGGAGGCCGATCTCGTCGCTCATTGGCGGGAGCGGCTTCTGGCGCCATCGGCCGGCCACCGTACGATCGAGGCGATCCGACCCGTCCTGGAGCTCTGGACGGGCCGGAAGCACGGGGCACTCTCGTTCCACCTTGCGCAGATCCTCTCGGGGCACGGTTGCTTCGGGAGGTATCTGTGCAGGGTCGCAAGGAGAGAGCCCACTGAGGAGTGCCACGAGTGCGGCCACGCTGAAGACACAGCGCAGCACACGCTGGAGTCATGCGTGCAGTGGGTGACACAGCGCGCCGCACTTGTGGCTGTAGTGGGGCCTGACCTCTCGCTGCCCACCATCGTTCACGCCATGGTGAGCAGCGAGACGTCCTGGAACGCCGTCGCCTCCTTTTGCGAGGAGGTGATGACGCAAAAGGAGGCAGCGGAACGGGCGCGGGAGGACGACGCAGCCGCGGACCCTCTCCGCCGCCGCAGAGCAGGACGCAGGCGGCGTGCTCACGACCGCCGTCTGCCGCCCTAGCGAGGAGCTCCGGGCGATGGGTTGGAGGTCTCCATCGCCCGTCGAGGTACGTCCTCGGGTCAGGAGGCGCACCAACATGTTCCTGGTGCGCCTCAGACGGAGTAAGGGGACCTAGATGAGTCCCCGCCGTGGAGGGTCTGCTCTGGCGGACGCCGCTGGCTGGGTCGCGGACGATTGCGCGAGTGTTCCCGTGACCCAGCCACCAGGCGACGCGTTGGAACATCGGTGGGTTTTAGTGGGTATTATAAATCGGGGCCGTCATGCCCCGTCGAGTCCCACACTACCTTCCGGAAGCATTGCAGTCCGCTGCAAGGCTTCCGGAAGGTGTGCGTAAATGCATTTCCCATCGTTAAAAAAAAAAAAAAAAAAAAAAAAAAAAAGGTTAGGTTAGGTTAGGTTAGGTTAGGTTAGGTTAGGTTAGGTTAGGTTAGGTTATGGGGTCCCCGGTCGCGTCTGGGTGCTGGCAATGCGGCGCATGGAGGGGCATGTACTGGAGCTCTTCACCAAGTGCCTGGTGCAGGGGCGTATCCCACGCCGATGGAAGTCGGGGAAGCTCGTTTTGCTCCGCAAGCACGGACGACCGGAGGACCAGCCGTCAGCCTACCGCCCAATCGTCTTGATCGACGAGATTTGCAAAACCCTAGAGAGGGTCATCGTCAGGCGTCTCACCCAACATCTGGAAGGCGCCGGCCCGAACTTAAGCGATGCTCAGTTCGGGTTCAGATCTCGTCGGTCGACGATAGATGCGGTGGCGCGGATACGGCAAATCTCGGAGGAGGAGATCTCCCGGGGTGGGGTGGTGCTGGTAGTCTCGTTGGACATAACCAACGCATTTAACACCCTGCCCTGGGAAACAATTAAGGAGGGACTTCGGTACCACCGAGTGCCCAGATATCTTCGCCGAACAATTGGCAACTATCTGTCGGAGCGCTCGGTGCAGTACCCAACCGAAGAGGGCTGGGAGGAGCTGGAAGTAGGCTGCGGAGTCCCGCAGGGTTCGGCTCTCGGTCCGGAACTGTGGGACATAGGATATGACCACGTGCTGCGCGGCGCCACTCTTCCAGGCGTGGAGCTCGTCGCGTATGCAGACGACACCGGGGTCGTGTGCCGCGCCAAAACACACCGGGAGGCGACAGTCCTGGCGACGGCGGCAGTCGCACAAGTTGTGCGAAGGATTCAGGCGTTGGGACTGAAGGTGGCGCTGAACAAATCAGAGGCCCTGTTGTTCCACGGGCCTAGAAACGCGCCTCCGCCGGACCTGGCGGTGATAGTGAGCGGGACGAGGATCCAGGTTGCGTCCACGATGACTTACCTCGGCCTGGTTCTCGACAGCCGGTGGTCATTTAAGGAACACTTCCGCCGACTGTCAGAGAAGGTGAAGAAGTCCGCGGGAGCCCTGGCCTCGTTGCTCCCGAATCTCGGGGGCCCGAGCTTGACTTGTCGGCGTCTCTACATGGGTGTAGTTCGTTCTATGGTCATGTACGGGGCGCCAATATGGGCGGATGGCTTGCTGCCGGAGAACAGGCTGGCCCTGGGACGGCTGCAGCGAGTGATGGCGACGCGAGCAGTCCGGGGATATCGTACTATCTCTCGTGACGCATCGTGCCTCCTTGCTGGCAGCGTCCCTTGGGACTTGGACGCTCAAACCCTCGCCGATGTGTACTGGCGTGGCGCAGCGGTCCGCGCGGAGGGAAGCAACCCCCTTCCAGACGCCGTACGTCGGTGGAGGGACCGGGCTAAAGAGGTGGCAGTCGAGCGCTGGAAGGAGCGACTCCTGGAGCCACAGGCGAGCGTGGACTTGGTGCAGGCTATCCGCCCAGTACTGAAAGAGTGGTTGGCAAGAAAGTACGGCGCGCTCTCGTTCCGACTCACGCAGGTGTTGACCGGACACGGCTGTTTCGGCCGTTACCTGTGTGAGATCGCGAACCGAGAGGAGAGCGCGCGCTGTCACCACTGCAGCGATGACCGGGACACGGCGGAGCATACCGTTTCTGCCTGTCCCGCCTGGACAGGACAACGGGCGGCCCTCACGGCCGCCATTGGATATGACCTCTCGCTGCCAGCGTTGGTTCGCGCCATGCTGGCAAGCGAACCCGGATGGACAGCGGTGCAGACCTTCTGCGAGGAGGTTATCGCCGCGAAGGAGGAGGCCGAGCGCGTGCGGGAGTTGGAGGCGCTCGACCCCCGCCGAAGAAGACGGCTGAGGCGTCGACGAGTCGTCCAGGATGACAACTTGCCGCCTTAGCCGGGGGGCTCGGGGCGGCGGCATGGGGATGCCGTCGCCCAACGAGTCGAGTCCCCGAGTGGGTCGCGATGCGCTGCGTATTCTTCGCGCATCGCGACACCCTGGAGAGATGGGCCCACGCAAGCCCCGAGGGGGCCTCTGTTCGGCCTTTAGGAGCCTGAAAGCTCCAAAGAAGACGGGCCTGCCGTGAGACGCAGGCGAAGCCATGCAGGGCCGCGGACGAAGGCTCACGCGTGCTCGCAACCCTGCAGGGAGCGCAGAAGAATACCGTCGGGTTTTAGTGGGTGAGAGCCCCACATACCCGTGGGGGAGTCCCCAATTCCCCCGGGATGCGTCAGGCATTTCCCGACGAAAAAAAAAAAAAAAAAAAAAAAGGTTAGGTTAGGTTGCCCGCTCCCATTTCCAAGGAGCTGGATGTGGAAGAGCTGCTACAGCGAGCGGTGCGCGAGGCGGTCTCGGTGACCAGTGCCCGGCTAGACGCGCGAATAGAGGGTCTCGAGGCCCGTCTCCTTCCGGAGCCACGCCTGAGGCCTCCTCTAGCCGCGGACAGAATACGCGACGAAGCCCGAGTTGCAACACCATCGACGTCGAAGGCAAAAGAGAGGACTCCTGAGCCGGAGCCCGCGGTGTCGACTCTGTCGCCTCCGCTCAATCCCGGGCCGGCTCTGAAACAAAAGAAAAAGAGAGTCAAAAAGTCGGCCGCAGCCGCAGAGGCGGCAGCCGCTAGGCGCGACGCTGCCCCATCTGCGGCTGCGAAGGGACCAAATTCGGCCGAACAATGGTCGGAAGTGGTCAAGAGAGGAGGAAAAAAGCAAGGTAGCGCAGAAGGAAAGAAGGAGGAGCCCAAGAAAGGGCAGAAAAAGAAAAAGAGGAAGAGGAAAAAGAGAGGTGGTCTTCGCGCTCCGAAGACAGCTGCTGTAGTTGTGACGCTACTGCCGGACGCGGAGAAGAGGGGTGTGACGTATAAGTCCATCATGGACAAAGCCAAGCGGCACGTCGACATCGCCACCCTCGAGATACCGGCGGTGAAGTTTAAACAGGCCGTGACCGGGGCCCGCATGTACGAGGTCTCGGGAACGGCCTGCAAGGAGAAGGCCGACGCCCTCGCGGGCAAACTCAAGGAAGTACTCGGTGAGGAGGACGTCCGCGTATCTAGGCCACAGAAGTGCGCCGAGTTACGAATAACCGGCATGGACGACTCCGCCACTGCGACAGAGATCGCCGCGGCCGTCGCAAGATGCGGTTGCTGCCCGTCCGATGAGGTGAGAGTAGGAGAAATCCGGGTTGATCGGAGGGGACGCGGCTCGGCCTGGGTGAAGTGCCCGGTCGAGGCCGCAAAGGGCTTGACAGCGCCGGGAGTCAAGCTCTACGTTGGTTGGACCGTGGTGCGCGTGACACTCCTGTCGACGCGCACCATGCGGTGCTATAGATGTCACGAGGCGGGACATACCATAGCGAAGTGCCCCTCGGAAGTCGACCGCGGAGACCTCTGCTTCCGGTGTGGTCAACCCGGCCATGTGGTCAAAGTTTGCGGCAACCCACCTCACTGCGCGGTCTGTGCGGCGAACGGTGGGAAGGCGGATCACGTCGTAGGAAGCAAACCCTGCAAGACACCGCCGAAGAAGGGAAAGGGCTCCAATAAGAGCCAAACGCCCAAGGCTGCCACACCATCTACGGCGGCCTCTGGTGCGGGAGCGACCCCCATGGACGCCCAATAACGGCTCCCCAAAGGTTCTTGCAGGGTAACTTGAACCACAGCGCTCAAGCGCAAGATCTGTGGGTTCAAGAAATGCTGAAGAGGTCCGTCGATATCGGAATAATCGCTGAGCCATACCGGATCCTCCCAAGGGGCGACTGGCTGGGCGACGCGGACTCGACGGTGGCGGTGGTATTTGGTCTGAAAACTGTCCCTCCATCTTCCAGGAGGACGGCGAGGGGCCACGGCTTCGTTGCTGCGGATCTGGGGACTCTCACTGTCGTGGGGGTCTACTTTTCCCCTAATCGACCCATCGCCGACTTTGAGGCTTTCCTCCTCCGACTAACACCCGTCGTGAATGGAGCAGCCAATCCCGTTGTTGTCGCCGGAGACTTTAACGCCAAATCCACGCGTTGGGGTTCTCCGGCGACGGACGCGAGAGGCAGAGTCATGACAGACTGGCTCACAGCCACGGGCCTGGTCGTGGCAAACAGAGGTGCCGCTAGCACGTGCGTCCGGCGGCAAGGTGAGTCAATTGTGGACCTGACCTTAGTCAGCCCATCAATTGCTCGCCGAATGAGCGGCTGGAGGGTCCTCGAAGAGGTCGAGACCCTCTCGGACCACCTTTATATAGGTTTCGACCTAACTCCTTCGTCGGATACTGGTCGCCGAACTCCATCCGGTGGCGGCCCAAGGTGGTCCCTGAGAGGTCTGGATCGAGACCTTCTCGAGGAGGCGGCAATCGTCGCGTCGTGGGCGCCTCTTCCGTCGGATGACGTCGAGGAGTGCGCGGAGTGGCTCAACGAGGCGGCTCGCAATATCTGCGACGCCTCTATGCCCCGCGTTAAATCCGTCGTGCCCAGACGCCAGACTTATTGGTGGCGCCCAGAGCTCAGACGACTCCGCGAGGATTGTGTGGCGGCCCGACGCCGATACCAGAGATACCGCAGGCGGCAGTACAGGGAAGAGGCCGACGAGGAGGCCATTTACGACGGCTACCGGCAGGCGCGGCACGCTATGCGCGAAGCGATAAAAGCGGCGAAGAAGGAGGCCTGGGAAGAGTTCCTCAACACCCTGGAACAGGACCCGTGGGGCAAGCCGTACAAATGGGTGAGGCAAAAGCTTCGCCCAGCTGCCCCACCGCTGACCCAGCATATGGAGCTGGACCTTCGTCGCTCCGTACTCTCGACCCTGTTTCCGTCTGGGGCCGAGTGGTCGCCGCCATCAATGCGACCACCTAGTGCGGAGCCAGACGATGAAGAAGACATACCGCCCGTGACGGCTGGAGAGCTGGCGGCCGCAGTTCATAAAATGAGCCTTAAAAACAAGGCTCCCGGATTGGATGGGGTCCCCGGTCGCGTCTGGGTGCTGGCAATGCGGCATATGGAGGAGCATATACGGGAGCTCTTCACCAAGTGCCTGGTGCAGGGGCGTATCCCATGCCGGTGGAAGTCCGGGAAGCTCGTATTGCTCCGCAAGCACGGACGACCGGAGGACCAGCCGTCGGCCTACCGCCCGATCGTCTTGATCGACGAGATCTGCAAAACCCTAGAGAGGGTCATCGTCAGGCGCCTCACCCAACATCTGGAAGGCGCCGGCCCGAACTTGAGCGATGCTCAGTTTGGGTTCAGATCTCGTCGATCGACGATAGATGCGGTGGCACGGATTCGGCGAATCTCGGAGGAGGAGATCTCCCGGGGTGGGGTGGTGCTGGTAGTCTCGTTGGACATAACCAACGCATTTAACACCCTGCCCTGGGAAACAATTAAGGAGGGACTTCGGTACCACCGAGTGCCCAGATATCTTCGCCGAACAATCGGCAACTATCTGTCGGAGCGCTCGGTGCAGTACCCAACCGAAGAGGGCTGGGAGGAGCTGCAAGTGGTCTGCGGCGTCCCACAGGGTTCGGCTCTCGGTCCGGAACTGTGGGACATAGGATATGACCACGTGCTGCGCGGCGCCACTCTTCCAGGCGTGGAGCTCGTCGCGTATGCAGACGACACCGCGGTCGTGTGCCGCGCCAAAACGCACCGCGAGGCGACAATCCTGGCGACGGCGGCAGTCGCACAAGTTGTGCGAAGAATCCAGTCGTTGGGACTGATGGTGGCGCTGAATAAATCAGAGGCCCTGTTGTTCCACGGGCCTAGAAACGCGCCTCCGCCGGACCTGGCGGTGGTAGTGAGCGGGACAAGGATCCAGGTTGCGTCCACGATGACCTACCTCGGCCTGGTTCTCGACAGCCGGTGGTCATTTAAGGAACACTTCCGCCGGCTGTCAGAGAAGGTGAAGAAGTCCGCGGGAGCCTTGGCCTCGCTGCTCCCGAATCTCGGGGGCCCGAGCTTGACTTGTCGGCGTCTCTACATGGGTGTAGTTCGATCTATGGTCATGTACGGGGCGCCGATCTGGGCGGATGGCCTGCTGCCGGAGAACAGGCTGGCCCTGGGACGGCTGCAGCGGGTGATGGCGACGCGAGCAGTCCGAGGATATCGTACTATCTCTCGTGACGCATCGTGCCTCCTTGCTGGCAGCGTCCCTTGGGATTTGGACGCTCAAACCCTCGCCGATGTGTACTGGCGTGGCGCAGCGGTCCGCGCGGAGGGAAGCAACCCCCTACCAAACGCCGTACGTCGGTGGAGGGACCGTGCTAAAGAGGTGGCAGTCGAGCTCTGGAAGGAGCGACTCCTGGAGCCACAGGCGAGCGTGGACTTGGTGCAGGCTATCCGCCCAGTACTGAAAGAGTGGTTAGCAAGAAAGTACGGCGCGCTCTCGTTCCGACTCACGCAGGTGTTGACCGGACACGGCTGTTTCGGCCGTTACCTGTGTGAGATCGCGAACCGAGAGGAGAGTACGCGCTGTCACCACTGCGACGATGACCGGGACACGGCGGAGCATACCGTCTCTGCCTGTCCCGCCTGGACAGGACAACGGGCGGCCCTCACGGCCGCCATCGGACATGACCTCTCGCTGCCAGCGTTGGTTCGCGCCATGCTGGCAGGCGAACCCGGATGGACAGCGGTGCAGACCTTCTGCGAGGAGGTTGTCGCCGCGAAGGAGGAGGCCGAGCGCGTGCGGGAGTTGGAGGCGCTCGACCCCCGCCGAAGAAGACGGCTGAGGCGTCGACGAGTCGTCTATGATGACAACTTGCCGCCTTAGCCGGGGGGCTCGGGGCGGCGGCATGGGGATGCCGTCGCCCAACGAATCGAGTCCCCGAGTGGGTCGCGATGCGCTGCGTATTCTTCGCGCATCGCGACACCCTGGAGAGATGGGCCCACGCAAGCCCCGAGGGGGCCTCTGTTCGGCCCTTAGGAGCCCAAAAGCTCCAAAGAAGATGGGCCTGCCGTGAGACGCAGGCGAAACCATGCAGGACAGCGGATGAAGGCTCACGCGTACTCGCAACCCTGCATGGAGCACAGAAGAATACCGTCGGGTTTTAGTGGGTGCGAGCCCCACATACCCGTGGGGGAGTCCCCAATTCCCCCGGGATGCGTCAGGCATTTCCCGACGAAAAAAAAAAAAAAAAAAAAGGTTAGGTTAGGTTAGGTTAGGTTCCCGTGTGGGCCCGTGTGGGGTTGCTGGTCCCCCATCGGGCGCGTCCCCCCGGTGGCGGATGGGGGAACGCCTCCCAGATATGGGAGGTACCGGGGAAACCCGGCGCGGACCAAAACCAGCAGGGGGTTGCCGCTTGGAGGATCCTGGTACTTCTCTGTTCATCAGAGTGGACTGTGGAGACTCCGGGCGGCGACAATTGGGGGGGAGGCTTTCGGGCCGTGAGGAAGAAAACCTCGTTAAAAAATTACAGGAGGGGGTGGAAACGCCCTGCGCGGCGGGTCCGCTGGCCTTTTTGGCTGGTGGGCGCTGGCTTCGGCCACCGTCGGGCAACCCGTAATCCGCACTGAGCGGAACCGGGGGCCCCACGCACTGAGCGAGGGGCCGCGAGGAAGAAAACCTCTATAAAAAAATTACACGAGGGGTGAACCTCTTAAGGGTCGCCTGCGGGTGTGGCCCTCTTGAGGGTTGCCTCTAGCGAGGAACTCCGGGTGATGGAATGGTGTATCCGTCGCCCGTTGAGACGCCTCGGGTCGGGAGGCGCACCATTATGTTCCTGGTGCGCCTCAGACGGTGTTAGGGGGCCTTTAGGTCTCCCGGTGGAGGGTCTGCCTTGGCGGACGGCGCCGGCTGGGTCGCGGATGATTGCGCAAGTGTACCCGTAACCCAGCCACCAGGCGACACGGAGGAACATCGCTGGGTTTTAGTGGGTATTCTGGCCACTTCTTGGCCTGCCTGAGTCCCACACTACCTTCCGGAAGCGTCGCAGTCCGCTGCGCTGCTTCCGAAAGGTGTGCGTAAATGCATTTCCCAGCGTAAAAAAAAAAAAAAAAAAAAAAAAAAAGGTTCCCGTGTGGGGTTGCTGGTCCTCCATCGGGCGCGTCCCCCGACTGGCGGATAGGGGAACGCCTCCCAGATATGGGAGGTACCGGGGAAACCCGGCGCGGACCAAAACCAGCAGGGGGTTGCCGCTTGGAGGCTCCTGGTACTTCTCTGCTCAGCAGAGTGGACTGTGTGAGACTCCGGGCGGCGACAATGGGGGGGAGGCTTTCGGGCCGTGAGGAAGAAAACCTCATTAAAAAATTACCAGAGGGGGTGGCGACGCCCCGCGCGGCGGGTCCGCCGGTCTTTATGGCCGGTGGGCGCTGGCTTCGGCCACCGTCGGGCAACCCGTAATCCGCACTGAGCGGACCGGGGGCCCCACGCACTGAGCGTAGGGCTGCGAGGAAGGAAAACCTCTATAAAAAATCACCGGAGGGGGAATCCTCTGGAGGGGAGGACTCCTGAGGCGAGCTCGGTGTGCACTTACCCTGCCTCCGAGCGGGCTGCGTGGGAACTAGTCCTGCGTGGTCCTCGCCACCAAATCGTAATCCCTGTAGGTGTGTCGGGTGACGGTCACGTCTCTCACCTGACGAGGGACCGAGGGTCTTGGCTTAACCGCCCGGACTGCGAGGAATAAACCTCTATAAAAAATTATCCGAATCTCAAGTTCTGGTGCGCGGCGAGGAGATGAATGGCTGACGGATTCTGTCCCTCACCTCAGAGGGGCATCAGTCTCTAGCGCACCCCCAGTCAGGGTACCTGTGGACCCCCTGGATGGGTTACAAATTTACACCTTCCCGGGTAATTACGGCTCTGCCCGGGTCGAGGTTATTTCCGTTCTACTCGTGGGAACTACATGGAATCCTTTAAATATAAAAACCCAACCAAGATGAACGAGACGGAGATGAGGGAGGTTGACTTGTCTGGATCTGATTCAGACGCGAGCCTCGTGAGTGTTAAGAGCACAATAAGTGCGGGAAAGAAGAGGCCGCTCAGCGGCGATGAGATGGAGGCGGCACCGAAGGTCGGTCCCGCCAAGCGTGGGCGAGGTAGGCCGCCTACATGCGGTAAGTACGTTGGTTTGGCGCAGGCCAGGAAGAACCTAGAGGCTGCCAAACGTGCTGCAGAGCAGGCGGAAAGAGAGGAGGCCGAGAACAGCGAGGTTGCTGAATTGACGGCAAAAATGATTTCTGGTCGGGAGCGACAGCTGTCAGAAACCTCCTCGGCGGTGTCAGATGACATGGAGGCGGAGGACTTGACGGCAACTGAACTCAATAATAGAGTTCATCTTGCCGTCAAGTCTATTAAGAAAGTGGCCAAAGTTTCAAAGGGCCTGAAGGGCACGTGCCAGAAGGCCCTTAAAGAAGCGGCTGCGGCAATTGAGGAAGCCGCAGAGGTACTGATGAGGCGTACCTCTACGGAGGAGGTCAAACGGTTGCAGGCGGAAAACGCTCGGCTCATGAAAGAAATGGCGGAGCTTCGGCAGGAACAGGACAGGATGCGGGCAGACCTGCAGGAAATGCGGCAGGAGAAAAGGAAGGAGGCTGCCCCCGCTGAGCCTGCTCGAAAGGAGGACCATTCGGAGCAGTTCAGCCTGCTACTGAAGGAAGTCTCAAGCCTGTCTTCCCGCTTTTCAGTGATTGAGGGGCGGGTTTTGCGCCCACCATTGGCCGCGGACAGGGTGTCGGTAGGGGCTGCGGGGCCTTCATTTGCGGAGATGGCTGCAAAGCCGAGTACATCGGGTTCGCAAAGTCGGCAGGCTCCAGCCGCACAAAAGTCCTCCGGCCAGCCCAGCCAGAAGACTCCTGAGGCCACTACTTCACGAAAGGGCAAGGGAAAGGGCAAGGGGAAGACCTCTGCTGCTCAGACTGAACCAACGCCGGGTGCAGAGCAGCAGGGTACTTCTGGCACCCAGCCTAGTGAGGGTCAATGGCAGACAGCGGGAGCCAAAAAGCAGGCTAAAAAGGCTGACAGGAAGGCCAAAAAGGCGACGAAGCAGGCGGGTCTTAAGAATGCTAAGAAACAGGCACGGTTGCGCGCCCCTCGGTCTGCGGCTGTTGTTATCACGCTGCAGCCCGAAGCAAAAGAGAAGGGAGTCACGTACGCCACTGTACTGACTAAAGCCAAGGCCGAAATTAACCTCGGCGAGCTCGGCATTGCGGGTATCCGCTGTAAAACGACGATGACTGGTGCCCGCATGCTAGAGGTTGCAGGAGCCAGCAGCGGCTCGCAGGCTGATGCTCTCGCAGAGAAGCTTAAGGCGACGCTAGAGCCCGTGGGTGTAAAGGTATCTAGGCCCACCAAAAGCGCAGATTTGCGCATAGTGGGTCTAGACGACTCGGTAAGTACTGAGGAGCTGGTGGCCGCCGTCGCGAAGGTCGGAGAGTGCTTACCGGCTCAAGTGAAGTCGAGCCCTATTACGTCGGGCTTCACTGGGATGGGGACAGCAGTCGTCAACTGCCCCGTCGTAGCGGCCAAGAAACTCGCCGAAGGTGGTCGGCTCTTGGTAGGCTGGGTGGCGGCGCAGGTCAAGCTCCTGCAGCCCAAGTCTCTGAGATGCTACCGATGCCTGGTGGAGGGGCATGTTGGTGCCCAATGCACTTCGGGGTTAGACCGCAGCAACCTCTGTTTCCGCTGCGGTAAGCCCGGGCATAAGGCCAGTCTGTGCAAAGACACGCCACATTGTGTTTTGTGTGCGGCGGCAGACAAGCCGGCGGATCACCGGGTGGGCACCAAGACCTGTGCTGCGCCCAAACAAAAAGGCAAGGCTAAGCCCGGGATCAACCCTCCGACATCTCAGGCTCAGGAGGCGGAGAAAATGGACACCTAATAATGGCTCCACATCTCCGCTTCCTTCAAGCGAATATCAACCACTGCGCCAGAGCTCAGGATTTGCTCCTCCAGAGCATGGCGCAGTGGTCGATCAACATCGCGGCCGTCGCTGAACCGTACTTCGTCCCTCAAAGGGACGATTGGGTAGACGATATGTCGGGTACGGTGGCCCTGATTTTGCGGGCTACCACTGAATCGCCTTCTCTTGAAAGTGTTGTTCGGGGACGAGGGTACGTATCGGCGAAGATTGGAGGGGTGGTGGTCGCAGGAGTTTACTTCTCACCCAACGGCACTCTCGCTGACTTTGAGGAGTTACTAATGGATTTGGGCGCCGTCGTTGGTGGAAGTCGTCCTAACCCGGTATTTGTCCTTGGGGACTTCAATGCTAAGTCCTCGGCTTGGGGTTCCCCAACGACAAACGTGCGGGGAACGGTTCTGGAGGAGTGGGCTGTGGAGCGGGGTCTACTTCTCCTCAACCAAGGCTCTGTTCACACGTGCGTGCGTCAGCGGGGCGGGTCTATAGTGGACATATCGTTCGCTAGCCCCGCTGTAGCAAACCGTGTGCGAGGATGGCACGTCATGGAGGGGGTGGAGACGTTATCGGACCATCGGTATATTCGGTTCGATGTCTCCCCCTCGGCTTCGGATGTTCACGTCCGTGCCGCCCTGAGAGAGAGCGGTCCGCGTTGGGCATTAAAACGCCTAAATAAAGAGGCGCTATTGGAGGCAGCCATTGTGCAGGCCTGGGTCTCTGCACCGAGCAGGCCTGCCAGCGTGGATGAGGAGGCAGAGTGGTTTGGAGAGGCGCTATCACATATTTGCGATGCGGCGATGCCGCGTATCTTGCGCATTCCTGCCAGACGCCAGGTGTACTGGTGGTCGCAGGACATTGCGAGATTGCGTGCTGCGTGTGTTGCTGCAAGGCGCCGGTACACTAGGCATCGCAGGAGACATCGCCGCACCCAGCAGGAAACAGCTGAAGAAGCGGACCTCTACGAGGCATACAAGGAGTCGAAGCGGGCCCTTCAAAATGCCATCAAATTGGCCAAAATCAGGGCCCGAGAGGAGCTGTTGGAGACTTTGAGCGCCGATCCATGGGGGCGCCCTTACCGAATGGTAAGAGGCAAAATTCGCGCTGCGGCGCCTCCGCTGACTCAGAGTATCGATCCGCAGCTCCTGGAAAACGTTGTGTGCACTCTGTTTCCATCCACAGTGGGACATGATCCGCCACCGATGGCTCCGCCTATTGCATTGCCCAACGCGGACAACAACGACGATGTGCCCGAGGTGTCCCCGGGAGAACTGAGGGCAGCGGTGCTACGGCTTCGAGCCAAAAACACAGCCCCAGGACCCGATGGCATACCTGGCCGTGCCCTGGTCCTGGCTTCGAAGGCTCTCGAGCCCCGATTGTTGGGGCTCTTCAGTGCGTGCTTAGAGCGCGGCCAATTTCCACTCCGTTGGAGGGCCGGAAAGCTGGTCCTGCTAAAAAAGGAGGGGCGCCCGGCGGACTCTCCGTCTGCGTACCGGCCCATTGTGCTGTTGGACGAGACGGCAAAACTCTTTGAGAGAATCATATCGGACCGTCTCGTCAAGCACTTGGAGGGCGTGGGGCCGGACCTGGCGGACAACCAGTTTGGTTTTCGCCGTGGGCGCTCCACAGTAGACGCAATAATGCGCGTGAGGGCCTTGACGGCGGAAGCAGTTTCCCATGGCGAGGTGGTGTTGGCGGTGTCGCTCGACATAGCGAACGCCTTCAACACCTTGCCATGGAGCTGTATTAGGGAAGCACTCGTATACCATCGGGTGCCGAACTACCTCCGTCTTGTAGTCGGGACTTACCTAGCGGACAGGGCGGTCATCTACCCGGGTCGGAGCGGATGGGGTCGGAGAGAGTGCTCGTGCGGTGTTCCACAGGGGTCTGTCTTGGGACCATTCCTGTGGAACATCGGTTACGATTGGGTGCTGCGTGGAGCGCTTCTCCCTGGCGTCGGCGTCATATGCTACGCCGACGACACGCTGGTTTTGGCGCGTGGAGAGACGCACCGTCAGGCGACGTTGTTGGCAACAGCTGGGGTGTCACAAGTCGTAGGGAGGATCCGGCGTCTGGGGCTCGAGGTGGCGCTCAACAAGTCGGAGGCGATATTTTTCCATGGCCCCCGACGTGCGCCACCGTCGGGATCTCACATTATCGTGGGAGGCGTCCGAATCGGCATCGAGTCGACGATGAAATATCTGGGACTCGTCCTCGATAGCCGATGGGACTTTGGGCCGCATTTCGAGCGCCTACTTCCCAAGTTAATGGGAGCGGCAGGAGCGCTTTCTCGTTTGCTGCCCAATCTTGGCGGTCCAGAAGCCTCCTGTCGGAGGCTCTACACAGGGATCGTGCGGTCCATGGCCCTCTATGGGGCACCGGTGTGGGCGGATACCCTGACGGCCCGTAACATCGCAATACTGCGGAGACCGCAGAGAGCGATGGCCGTCAGGGTAATAAGGGGATACCGCACGATCTCCTTCGAGGCGGCGAGCCTTCTTGCAGGATCTCCGCCTTGGGATCTCGAGGCGAAGACTCTTGCCTCCCTGTACCAGTGGACAGTGGAGGCGAGAGGACGGGGCGGGCGACCGTTGCCGCGGGTGTATGCGCGGCGTCGGTCTCAGCTCCGTCAGATTCTCTTGGCGGAGTGGAAAGAGCGCCTGGAACACCCCAGCGCAGGGCACGCCATTATAGAGGCGGTGAGGCCTGTAGTAGAGGATTGGTTGGGGCGGAAGCATGGTGCCCTAACCTTCCGGCTGACGCAGATACTTACCGGACACGGTTGTTTCGGTAAGTATCTGCATCGGATAGGTCGGGAGCAAACGCCCGGTTGCCGCCATTGCGAGGACTGCCTCGAGGACACGGCGCAGCATACACTGGAGGAGTGCCCAGCCTGGGCGGAGCAGCGCCGTGCACTCGATGCAGAAGTCGGTGACCTCTCGCTCCGAAATATCATGCGAATGATGGTTCGGAGCGAGACAGCGTGGAATGCCACCGTCTCCTTTTGTGAGGCAGTGATGTCTGAAAAGGAGACAGCGGAGCGTGAACGAGAGGTAGCGGTGGATGTTCACCCGAGTCGCCGTAGAAGAACTGGGCGCAGGCAAGCGCACGACCGCCGCCTGCCTCCTTAATGAGGACCTCCGGGCGATAGACGCGGGGAAGTCTGTCGTCCGTAGGAGAAAAGGTCCTCGAGTTGGAAGGCGCGCCACGTGTTCCTGGCGCGCCTTCAAGTGTGTGAAGGACTCCTAATAGTCCGGTAGTTGGGCCTGCTTTGGAGCGGGTGCTTTTGCTGGGTGCAGTAGTGTACGAAAGTGTTCCTGCACCCAGCAAACCAAAAGAGAGAAGGAACACCGTGGGGTTTTAGTTGGTGCAGTCCAACATAACCACCGTGCTTCCCCGAGCGCGGTGGTATCCATGACGGATTTCCCCACGTAAAAAAAAAAAAAAAAAAAAAAAAAAAAAAAAAAAAAAAAAAAAAAAAAAAAAAAGGTTAGGTTAGGTTGGGGGCGATACCGGTTCCTCCTCGTTGGTGCCCCTGGGCGCCTGGGTGCGCCGCCCCGCCCTTTACACGGGGCGAGGCACCCAGGATGGCTGATCACCGGTCTTTCCTATCTTTCTTCTCTTTTTGTAGCATACTCTTCTTTTGTATTATTTTTATTTTTGTTTCGCTATCTTTCACCACCTTTTCTTCACTATCTTTCACTTTTTGTTACATTCTTCTTTACACTATTGTGTGTTTGCGTGTGTATTTCTGTGAGTGTTTGTGCGACGGATGGGCCCGTGGGCCCCGAACCCTAAGCTGGTAGCGTCCGGCGATGGGGTGCATTGCGAGTGGGCGACTACGCAACGAGGACGCGGGGCAGAATCACCCCTAAATGATCAATAAAATTATGGAAGGTTGCAACGACAAAAATATTCCCCGGGCGGGTCCCAACTCAGTTGGGGAATCCCGCACCCCCTCAGAGGAGGGGGTCTGGCCCACGTATACGGGGGGCGCCACCGCTGCAAGAAAGGAGAATAGGAAAAATAAAGACTTTGGCAATGTTACACTGGACGATGAAAGGCAATCCGATTTGGCTACTATGACGACGGCGAGTGAGGGTTCGCGGGCAGGTACACCTGTCTCCACCCGCTCAAAATTTTACAGGAGATTAGGAAGTGGGAGCGGAGACAGCGGTGACGAGTCCACCGTCTCCCGAAACTTTGACATTGAGAAGGAGAAGACCAGGGCCACTTACAGGCGCAAAAGGCGCGGAAGTGAGATAGAGGACAGTCCTGAAAAGGACAGAGGAGCGGCTCAGAAGCCCTCCTCAAAACGTGGTAGAGGGAGACCTCCCACGACCGGAAAGTACGTTGGCTTAGCCAGGGCCAAAAAGGAGTATAATGACGAACTCTTGAGGTCCATCCAGATTGAGGCCGAACGAGAAATACTAGAGGCCGGGAAAAGAGTCCCAGTAGTGCGGATTCCCCGAATGTCGGGGAACTCCAGCGGCTCCGATGTGGCCGTGTTGGAGGAAAGGGAAATCACGGCGGCCTCTGTGGGCGCCGCGATTGCGGAAAGCCTTGGGGCCATTGATAGCGTGGCCCAGAAGTCCAAGAACCTGAAAGGGACTTCTGTTGCGACGCTCAAAAAAGCGACCAAGGCTCTAAGTGATGCTTTCTCGGTCATATTGGACAGAACGGCGTCGGACGAGAAGAAAGCCTTGGAGGCGGCAAACGCGCGCCTCTCCAAGGAACTCGCAGAAAGGAAGGTGGAACTGGAGGCCGTCAAGCGCAAGTTGGCTGACGCCCAGCCACGGCCCGCTCCCATTTCCAAGGAGCTGGATGTGGAAGAGCTGCTACAGCGAGCGGTGCGCGAGGCGGTCTCGGTGACCAATGCCCGGCTAGACGCGCGAATAGAGGGTCTCGAGGCCCGTCTCCTTCCGGAGCCACGCCTGAGGCCTCCTCTAGCCGCGGACAGAATACGCGACGAAGCCCGAGATGCAACACCATCGACGTCGAAGGCAAAAGAGAGGACTCCTGAGCCGGAGCCTGCGGTGTCGACTCTGTCGCCTCCGCTCAATCCCGGGCCGGCTCTGAAACAAAAGAAAAAGAGAGTCAAAAAGTCGGCCGCAGCCGCAGAGGCGGCAGCCGCTAGGCGCGACGCTGCCCCATCTGCGGCTGCGAAGGGACCAAATTCGGCCGAACAATGGTCGGAAGTGGTCAAGAGAGGAGGAAAAAAGCAAGGTAGCGCAGAAGGAAAGAAGGAGGAGCCCAAGAATGGGCAGAAAAAGAAAAAGAGGAAGAGGAAAAAGAGAGGTGGTCTTCGCGCTCCGAAGACAGCTGCTGTAGTTGTGACGCTACTGCCGGACGCGGAGAAGAGGGGTGTGACGTATAAGTCCATCATGGACAAAGCCAAGCGGCACGTCGACATCGCCACCATCGAGATACCGGCGGTGAAGTTTAAACAGGCCGTGACCGGGGCCCGCATGTACGAGGTCTCGGGAACGGCCTGCAAGGAGAAGGCCGACGCCCTCGCGGGCAAACTCAAGGAAGTACTCGGTGAGGAGGACGTCCGCGTATCTAGGCCACAGAAGTGCGCCGAGTTACGAATAACCGGCATGGACGACTCCGCCACTGCGACAGAGATCGCCGCGGCCGTCGCAAGATGCGGTTGCTGCCCGTCCGATGAGGTGAGAGTAGGAGAAATCCAGGTTGATCGGAGGGGACGCGGCTCGGCCTGGGTGAAGTGCCCGGTCGAGGCCGCAAAGGGCTTGACAGCGCCGGGAGTCAAGCTCTACGTTGGTTGGACCGTGGTGCGCGTGACACTCCTGTCGACGCGCACCATGCGGTGCTATAGATGTCACGAGGCGGGACATACCATAGCGAAGTGCCCCTCGGAAGTCGACCGCGGAGACCTCTGCTTCCGGTGTGGTCAACCCGGCCATGTGGTCAAAGTTTGCGGCAACCCACCTCACTGCGCGGTCTGTGCGGCGAACGGTGGGAAGGCGGATCACGTCGTAGGAAGCAAACCCTGCAAGACACCGCCGAAGAAGGGAAAGGGCTCCAATAAGAGCCAAACGCCCAAGGCTGCCACACCATCTACGGCGGCCTCTGGTGCGGGAGCGACCCCCATGGACGCCCAATAACGGCTCCCCAAAGGTTCTTGCAGGGTAACTTGAACCACAGCGCTCAAGCGCAAGATCTGTGGGTTCAAGAAATGCTGAAGAGGTCCGTCGATATCGGAATAATCGCTGAGCCATACCGGATCCTCCCAAGGGGCGACTGGCTGGGCGACGCGGACTCGACGGTGGCGGTGGTATTTGGTCCGAAAACTGTCCCTCCATCTTCCAGGAGGACGGCGAGGGGCCACGGCTTCGTTGCTGCGGATCTGGGGACTCTCACTGTCGTGGGGGTCTACTTTTCCCCTAATCGACCCATCGCCGACTTTGAGGCTTTCCTCCTCCGACTAACACCCGTCGTGAATGGAGCAGCCAATCCCGTTGTTGTCGCCGGAGACTTTAACGCCAAATCCACGCGTTGGGGTTCTCCGGCGACGGACGCGAGAGGCAGAGTCATGACAGACTGGCTCACAGCCACGGGCCTGGTCGTGGCAAACAGAGGTGCCGCTAGCACGTGCGTCCGGCGGCAAGGTGAGTCAATTGTGGACCTGACCTTAGTCAGCCCATCAATTGCTCGCCGAATGAGCGGCTGGAGGGTCCTCGAAGAGGTCGAGACCCTCTCGGACCACCTTTATATAGGTTTCGACCTAACTCCTTCGTCGGATACTGGTCGCCGAACTCCATCCGGTGGCGGCCCAAGGTGGTCCCTGAGAGGTCTGGATCGAGACCTTCTCGAGGAGGCGGCAATCGTCGCGTCGTGGGCGCCTCTTCCGTCGGATGACGTCGAGGAGTGCGCGGAGTGGCTCAACGAGGCGGCTCGCAATATCTGCGACGCCTCTATGCCCCGCGTTAAATCCGTCGTGCCCAGACGCCAGACTTATTGGTGGCGCCCAGAGCTCAGACGACTCCGCGAGGATTGTGTGGCGGCCCGACGCCGATACCAGAGATACCGCAGGCGGCGGTACAGGGAAGAGGCCGACGAGGAGGCCATTTACGACGGCTACCGGCAGGCGCGGCACGCTATGCGCGAAGCGATAAAAGCGGCGAAGAAGGAGGCCTGGGAAGAGTTCCTCAACACCCTGGAACAGGACCCGTGGGGCAAGCCGTACAAATGGGTGAGGCAAAAGCTTCGCCCAGCTGCCCCACCGCTGACCCAGCATATGGAGCTAGACCTTCGTCGCTCCGTACTCTCGACCCTGTTTCCGTCTGGGGCCGAGTGGTCGCCGCCATCAATGCGACCACCTAGTGCGGAGCCAGACGATGAAGAAGACATACCGCCCGTGACGGCTGGAGAGCTGGCGGCCGCAGTTCATAAAATGAGCCTTAAAAACAAGGCTCCCGGATTGGATGGGGTCCCCGGTCGCGTCTGGGTGCTGGCAATGCGGCATATGGAGGAGCATGTACGGGAGCTCTTCACCAAGTGCCTGGTGCAGGGGCGTATCCCACGCCGGTGGAAGTCCGGGAAGCTCGTTTTGCTCCGCAAGCACGGACGACCGGAGGACCAGCCGTCGGCCTACCGCCCGATCGTCTTGATCGACGAGATCTGCAAAACCATAGAGAGGGTCATCGTCAGGCGCCTCACCCAACATCTTGAAGGCGCCGGCCCGAACTTGAGCGATGCTCAGTTTGGGTTCAGATCTCGTCGATCGACGATAGATGCGGTGGCACGGATACGGCGAATCTCGGAGGAGGAGATCTCCCGGGGTGGGGTGGTGCTGGTAGTCTCGTTGGACATAACCAACGCATTTAACACCCTGCCCTGGGAAACAATAAAGGAGGGACTTCGGTACCACCGAGTGCCCAGATATCTTCGCCGAACAATTGGCAACTATCTGTCGGAGCGCTCGGTGCAGTACCCAACCGAAGAGGGCTGGGAGGAGCTGCAAGTAGTCTGCGGCGTCCCACAGGGTTCGGCTCTCGGTCCGGAACTGTGGGACATAGGATATGACCACGTGCTGCGCGGCGCCACTCTTCCAGGCGTGGAGCTCGTCGCGTATGCAGACGACACCGCGGTCGTGTGCCGCGCCAAAACGCACCGCGAGGCGACAATCCTGGCGACGGCGGCAGTCGCACAAGTTGTGCGAAGAATCCAGTCGTTGGGACTGATGGTGGCGCTGAATAAATCAGAGGCCCTGTTGTTCCACGGGCCTAGAAACGCGCCTCCGCCGGACCTGGCGGTGGTAGTGAGCGGGACGAGGATCCAGGTTGCGTCCACGATGACCTACCTCGGCCTGGTTCTTGACAGCCGGTGGTCATTTAAGGAACACTTCCGCCGGCTGTCAGAGAAGGTGAAGAAGTCCGCGGGAGCCTTGGCCTCGCTGCTCCCGAATCTCGGGGGCCCGAGCTTGATTTGTCGGCGTCTCTACATGGGTGTAGTTCGATCTATGGTCATGTACGGGGCGCCGATCTGGGCGGATGGCCTGCTGCCGGAGAACAGGCTGGCCCTGGGACGGCTGCAGCGGGTGATGGCGACGCGAGCAGTCCGAGGATATCGTACTATCTCTCGTGACGCATCGTGCCTCCTTGCTGGCAGCGTCCCTTGGGATTTGGACGCTCAAACCCTCGCCGATGTGTACTGGCGTGGCGCAGCGGTCCGCGCGGAGGGAAGCAACCCCCTACCAGACGCCGTACGTCGGTGGAGGGACCGTGCTAAAGAGGTGGCAGTCGAGCTCTGGAAGGAGCGACTCCTGGAGCCACAGGCGAGCGTGGACTTGGTGCAGGCTATCCGCCCAGTACTGAAAGAGTGGTTAGCAAGAAAGTACGGCGCGATCTCGTTCCGACTCACGCAGGTGTTGACCGGACACGGCTGTTTCGGCCGTTACCTGTGTGAGATCGCGAACCGAGAGGAGAGTACGCGCTGTCACCACTGCGACGATGACCGGGACACGGCAGAGCATACCGTCACTGCCTGTCCTGCCTGGACAGGACAACGGGCGGCCCTCACGGCCGCCATTGGACATGACCTCTCGCTGCCAGCGTTGGTTCGCGCCATGCTGGCAGGCGAACCCGGATGGACAGCGGTGCAGACCTTTTGCGAGGAGGTTGTCGCCGCGAAGGAGGAGGCCGAGCGCGTGCGGGAGTTGGAGGCGCTCGACCCCCGCCGAAGAAGACGGCTGAGGCGTCGACGAGTCGTCCACGATGACAACTTGCCGCCTTAGCCGGGGGGCTCGGGGCGGCGGCATGGGGATGCCGTCGCCCAACTAATCGAGTCCCCGAGTGGGTCGCGATGCGCTGCGTATTCTTCGCGCATCGCGACACCCTGGAGAGATGGGCCCACGCAAGCCCCGAGAGGGCCTCTGTTCGGCCCTTAGGAGCCCGAAAGCTCCATAGAAGATGGGCCTGCCGTGAGACGCAGGCGTAGCCATGCAGGACCGCGGATGAAGGCTCACGCGTGCTCGCAACCTGCATGGAGCAAAGAAGAATACCGTCGGGTTTTAGTGGGTGCAAGCCCCACATACCCGTGGGGGAGTCCCCAATCCCCCCCGGGATGCGTCAGGCATTTCCCGACGAAAAAAAAAAAAAAAAAAAAAAAAAGGTTAGGTTAGGTTAGGTTAGGTTAGGTTAGGTTAGGTTTTTTTTTTTTTTTTTTTTTTTTTTTTTTTTTAAATCCTTCTTGACGAAGGACGACTTGCACCTCCGACGCGATGGTCGGAGACCTTTTCTATCATAATTTGTTTTTAACCTCCTTATTATTTTTATTAAATTAAGGTTTCTGATATTATGTTAAATTCAGCTATTTCTAAAGTCTTAGTGTCTACCAGCGTTTGTAAGTATGAATTTTACTTTTGTTAGTTCCTATATTCTTATAATATAAAGTCAACATAAAGCTATATTACATACGTTACATTTGCTGTGCGTACTTTTATTTTTTTTGTATGAATGAAATGAAATCTTCTAATATTTATTATTAGGGGATTTTCATTTTTATCTTTAATTTGTTCGAAGAAGCGGAGGTTTGGTTTATCTATAATTAGGTTTATTGAAAATGAAGTCGTTAATTGACGAGGAAAAGTAAAGTTCCGTTTGTGTTCCGGTTGACCGGATCTGTCTATCAACAATGTTGTTTTTGTGGACTGGTATACTGCATCACTTCGTTTGTTCCGGAATGCTATACAATTAAACTCGAGCCAAAATTCTACGTGTTGTATTTTGCCTCTGTTTTTAGAATTCGCTAAGTTTTCACCCAGTCCACTCTCTGTTTTGTCCTTGTGCATAGCCAGCTCCGGTTCAGCCGTCTCGCCAGCTGTATACTTCTTAAACCCATAAATGCAAGTCATTTTCCTATACATGTTCTCAAACAAGCAGCCACGATCTCTATGGTCCTTATGTTCGTTCTGGATGATATCCTGGGCGCCCTCAGCAGTATGCAACCTTCGCCCTTGCCAGAGCATCCCATTTTGCTCTCACCGGACAGCATTCGTCAAAGGCGTTATGGTCTGCCCGGTCTAATTTACTGCTCTGGCAGTTCCGGCATATCGGTGTATTTCCAGCTGCATACGTTGGGCAGTCACTGCGCAGGTGGTGGCCCGGGCAATGGCTACAGGCGTCCGTCGTTTCCTTACAAAGTTTCCGGCCATGTCCGTAGCCCAGACACCTGGAGCACATCACTAAAGGCGATTGGTCCTTGACCACCACCCGCTGCAGATCTACGTGCGCCTTCCCCGCGCTTGTAAGTTTCTGCCATACTGGTGGCGACACCTGTAGGACCACATGGCTCTCCAGCGGGTTCCTAGCCTTTCTCCGGTACCTCACGCTAGCCCTGTAGTCCTCATCAGGTATCGCCCCCAGTACGTTTGAGTTTTGGTTCTTGAGGGCACCAAGGATATCGTCGTCGCTATTTATTTTAAGGACATTGTGCAGTATTATAAGGGGGTCCCTATTTTCCTTCTCCTCTAAAAGTAGTGTTGGGCTACCAGACTTGAGCCTATCTGTCACTTTTGCTAGTTCTTCTCGCGTCTGGCAACCCAAAACCACTTTTCCATCCCTGGCTTTTCGCAATCTGTCCACTCTTATTCCCGATACCTTTGCGTTCACAGCTGTTCTTATTTTGTCTATGACATCCTCACTTGTGTCAAGAACGTCGTTAGATGACACAAGTAAAGAGTGGACAGGTTGTCGAGCAGTTTGCTGTGTTGCTGGTTTGGGAGTTGCAGCAATGGCAGCATACGAGATGCCGTCGAGCACTTTACTTTCTAAGTTTTCATTAAACTTAGATACTTGCTCTTTGACAGCACTCATATCCTGCCTGGCTGCAACCACCAGTTCCCTTTGACTTTTCAGCTCATTTAACACCTCCTCCGCAAGTTCGGCCGAAACAGTCGGGTCGCCAGTATTGGACTGCGCCACATCGCTGAGTCTTATGGCCAGTGTGAACAATCCGTTGAGGCAGTCCAACACTGTCTCTTTTATTGTGGTTTTAATGTTACCCGACTGCTCTAAATGAAGTTTAGCTACCTGGAATAGCTGGTTTGCTACCGCTGGCAGATCTTCGAGCGGGGCTTCAGTTGCCGAAGTTGCGAAGGAGGGTGCTTCCTTACTAAGTTTCGAAGGTGCACGCCTACGAACCTCTACGTCATTGAGCTTCGTGCTTGCGCTGCTGACGCTCGCAGTCTTAGGGACTTCAGGTTTAGTCTTTGAGGACATTGTCGATTTAAAATACAGGGACACAACCTTAACCTATAATACTAAAAATCAAACCGATTGGGAGGTGTAAAAAGCCTCCCAACGTCAAAACTCATTAAAAGTTCCGATAAGATTTTAACCTAACCTAATTTAAAATAATTGGGAGGTGTAGATTGCCTCCCAACGTCAATAATTTAATAATAATATTACCTAATCCTAGTTTAAAATGATTGGGAGGTGTAAATTGCCTCGCAATGTCAAGATTAATTGATAATAATAATACCTAACCTAATACAAAATGATTGGGAGTGTAAAAAGCTCCCAATGTCGATTCAATACTAAAATAAAATATTAAGCTAATTAAAAATTTTTGGGAGGTGTAGAGTGCCGCCCAATAGTCTTTAAAACAATAAAACTAACTAAGCCTAATATTTGGGAGGTGTATAGCCTCCCAAGTCTATAATATTTATATTCTGGGGGTGTAAAAGCCCCCAAGTCTAATGAATAAGTTGCCCAAAGTCGATTTTAATTGGCTTTTTGTGTCGATTTGGAGCACCCCACCAGGGGTTCCAAATGTAGATTTCGGGCCCTCTCACAAGCGCAAATCAAATAGAAAAATAAAAATTTTTCACTAAAAATCGTGCCCGTTTACTTATATATCTATTAAAGGGCGGGCTTGGGAGGGCACGAATTTTCGTTTTTCTCGATTTTCTCGAGAACCGCTCGGCCGATCCGGGCGCGCCGCAGCGCGTTCGACGCGTCTCGGGGGACGCTACAGGACCGCAATGCTGGGGGGAAAATCAGGTTTAACCCGGAAAAATTTTCGGCGAAAAACACTGATTTTCGCCCTATGCAGGTCCGTAGACGTTTTATAAAACGCTCCAAGAACGCGTCGGGAAGCGGGCGGCTTTCGGGATAGCACCCGGATGGTGTATCCCGGTTAGTGGAACTCGGGAAAATCGGGAAAAGATGCAAAAGTTGCGAAAACTCGCGAAAAGTCGCGGAAATTCGGGCAAAAACAAGTCAGCGAAAAGAATTTGTATGAGAATATCGATATTTCTCTTATGTATTTGCAGGGCTTAAGTAAACTTTTGGTCGTGCACAATTTTCGTTTTTCTCGATTTTCTCGAGAACCGCTCGGCCGATCCGGGCGCGCCGCAGCGCGTTCGACGCGTCTCGGGGGACGCTACAGGACCGCAATGCTGGGGGGAAAATCAGGTTTAACCCGGAAAAATTTTCGGCGAAAAACACTGATTTTCGCCCTATGCAGGTCCGTAGACGTTTTATAAAACGCTCCAAGAACGCGTCGGGAAGCGGGCGGCTTTCGGGATAGCACCCGGATGGTGTATCCCGGTTAGTGGAACTCGGGAAAATCGGGAAAAGATGCAAAAGTTGCGAAAACTCGCGAAAATTCGCGGAAATTCGGGCAAAAACAAGTCAGCGAAAAGAATTTGTATGAGAATATCGATATTTCTCTTATGTATTTGCAGGGCTTAAGTAAACTTTTGGTCGTGCACAATTTTCGTTTTTCTCGATTTTCTCGAGAACCGCTCGGCCGATCCGGGCGCGCCGCAGCGCGTTCGACGCGTCTCGGGGGACGCTACAGGACCGCAATGCTGGGGGGAAAATCAGGTTTAACCCGGAAAAATTTTCGGCGAAAAACACTGATTTTCGCCCTATGCAGGTCCGTAGACGTTTTATAAAACGCTCCAAGAACGCGTCGGGAAGCGGGCGGCTTTCGGGATAGCACCCGGATGGTGTATCCCGGTTAGTGGAACTCGGGAAAATCGGGAAAAGATGCAAAAGTTGCGAAAACTCGCGAAAATTCGCGGAAATTCGGGCAAAAACAAGTCAGCGAAAAGAATTTGTATGAGAATATCGATGGTTAGGTTAGGTTAGGTTAGGTTAGGTTAGGTTAGGTTAGGTTAGGTTCCCGTGTGGGGTTGCTGGTCCCCCATCGGGCGCGTCCCCCCGGTGGCGGATGGGGGAACGCCTCCCAGATATGGGAGGTACCGGGGAAACCCGGCGCGGACCAAAACCAGCAGGGGGTTGCCGCTTGGAGGATCCTGGTACTTCTCTGTTCATCAGAGTGGACTGTGGAGACTCCGGGCGGCGACAATTGGGGGGGAGGCTTTCGGGCCGTGAGGAAGAAAACCTCGTTAAAAAATTACAGGAGGGGGTGGCAACGCCCTGCGCGGCGGGTCCGCCGGTCTTTGGCCGGTGGGCGCTGGCTTCGGCCACCGTCGGGCAACCCGTAATCCGCACTGAGCGGAACCGGGGGCCCCACGCACTGAGCGAGGGGCCGCGAGGAAGAAAACCTCTATAAAAAATTACACGAGGGGTGATCCTCTTGAGGGTCGCCTGCGGGTGTGGCCCTCTTGAGGGTTGCCTCTAGCGAGGAACTCCGGGTGATGGAATGGCGTATCCGTCGCCCGTTGAGACGCCTCGGGTCGGGAGGCGCACCATTATGTTCCTGGTGCGCCTCAGACGGTGTTAGGGGGCCTTTAGGTCCCCCGGTGGAGGGTCTGCCTCGGCGGACGGCGCCGGCTGGGTCGCGGATGATTGCGCAAGTGTACCCGTAACCCAGCCACCAGGCGACACGGAGGAACATCGCTGGGTTTTAGTGGGTATTATAAATCGGGGCCGTCATGCCCCGTCGAGTCCCACACTACCTTCCGGAAGCATTGCAGTCCGCTGTAAGGCTTCCGGAGGGTGTGCGTAAATGCATTTCCCAGCGTCAAAAAAAAAAAAAAAAAAAAAAAAAAAAAAAAAAAAAAAAGGTTAGGTTAGGTTAGGTTAGGTTAGGTTAGGTTAGGTTAGGTTAGGTTAGGTTCCCGTCCCGTGTGGGGTTGCTGGTCCTCCATCGGGCGCGTCCCCCGAGTGGCGGATAGGGGAACGCCTCCCAGATATGGGAGGTACCGGGGAAACCCGGCGCGGACCAAAACCAGCAGGGGGGTTGCCGCTTGGAGGCTCCTGGTACTTCTCTGCCTATCAGAGTGGACTGTGCGAGACTCCGGGTGGCAACAATGGGGGGGAGGCTTTCGGGCCGTGAGGAAGAAAACCTCGTTAAAAAAATTACCAGAGGGGGTGGCGACGCCCCGCGCGGCGGGTCCGCCGGTCTTCATGGCCGGTGGGCGTTGGCTTCGGCCACCGTCGGGCAACCCGTAATCCGCACTGAGCGGACCGGGGGCCCCACGCATTGAGCGAGGGGCCGCGAGGAAGAAAACCTCTATAAAAATTACCCTAATCCCAAGTTCCGCCGCCCGGCGATGGGATGAATGGCTGGTAGGGAACCAGTCACTAGGGCGGCACAACGGGGGGGTTTTGGGGATTAAAAAAAAATCATGAAAAGTACGCCGATGAATAAAACTACCCGGGTGGGTCCCGTTCGCGGGGAATCCCATGGTGTGTCGGACAGCCGGCACATCGGCCCCATCGTATACGGGGGGGCCAATCGACGTGACGAGGAGAAGGAGGTAGGTTTAGGTTTAAGTTTGGGGGGAAAGTTCTGGCAGGATGCAGGAGAGGGGGGAAGCAGAACAAGGAATGAGGATGAGGAGGCAGAATCCGACTGCAGCCTCTTAACAGTCGAGAGCCGGCCCAGATCGGGTTCCGGCTCCTCGGTGGTTACGTTGGGCGTAAAACGTCCTCGCCTTACTGAGAGCGAGGAGCAGTCAACGGACGAGGAGAGGCCGGGGACTCCGGTCCCCGTGCGAGGAAGAGGGCGCCCGCCTACCCATGGGCGGTACATGGGCCTAGGTAGGGCCAGGGAAGCCCTCAAACAACAGAAGAGAGACGAGGAGAGAGCCCTTGAAAAACAAAAGGCAGAGGAGGAGCTCTCCAGAGAGGCAGCCGTAGCCCGCTTCCGGCGGGAGACTCGCGAAAAGACGGGTTCTCCTCGGGATAACCAGAGGCTGGATGATAAGACGGCTGCTCGGCTGCAGGACCAAGTGCTGGAGGACTTGGACATCATCACCAAGGTGGCGACCAAGTCCTCCAACTTGAAGGGAACGTTCGTGCGTGACCTCAAGGACGCCGCATCGTCCATAAAGGAAGCGGTGGCCGTGCTCGGGTCACGCACGGTCTCGGACGAGACTAGAAAACTGCAGGCGGACAACGCTCGCCTGCAGGACGAGATGGGCAGTCTCAGAAGAGAACTGGCCCAACTCCGGGAGGAGATTGAGCGGGTGCGGAAACAGGGTTCCGCCCCCGCTCCCATGGATTTGACTGAGGGGGCCCCCCCTGCACCGGGGCCTCCTCCTCAACGCCCTGGGGCCGCCCCAGCCTCGCCGTCGGTGGAAGAGATCTGCCGCACGGTGATGGTTCAAGTCGGGAGTATGGTCAGTGCCCGCCTGGCCTCTCTTGAAGGCAGACTCCTCCCGGAGAAGAACCTGAGGCCGCCCCTGGCGTCCGATAAAAAGCGCGACGGGCGCTCATATGCGGCCGCTGCTTCGGTGCCGGCCCCGGTCAACAGGAAGTCGGCTGGAGCGAAGGCGCCCCCAGCGTCAGCGCCAGCCCAGCCTGGATCAAGCAGACAGGCGCCGCCTGTGCCACCGCAGCGCCCGCCGGGCTCTGCGCCACCCCAGGCGACAAAAGAGGGGCCTTCCTCTTCTCCTCCCCCCGCTGAGGGGAAGAAAAGGAAGAGAAAGAAGAAAAAGAAGAAGAAGAAGGTGGCAAATGAGAGCCACGAGACTGGCCCGCCGCAGGATCAGCGGCGATCGCAGCCGGCGTCGACGGGGTGGACCAAGGTGGGCCCCAAGGCGCGACCGGATGCACAGAGTCGCACCCGCAAGCTCCGCACACCTCGGTCGTCGGCGGTGGTCCTGACGCTGACACCGAGGGCGGAAGCGGAGGGTGTGACTTACGCCAAGGTGATCGCCGCTGCTAAGGCGAAAATCGACGCAGCGGAGCTCGGCGATCAGGGGGTCCGACTTAGAAAGGCGGCCACTGGAGGTCGCCTGTTCGAGTTCCCTGGCGCTGCCAGTGGCGATAGGGCGGACGCCTTGGCTACTAAGCTCAGGGAGGTACTGGGGGACGAGGTCGTCCGGGTCTCCAGACCAATAAAGTCTGCAGATCTGCGGGTCTCCGGCCTGGACGACTCCGTGGTCAGTGCTGATGTGCTCGCTGCGGTTTCTGCGGCGGGAGGGTGTCCCGTAGAGCAAGTGCGAGTCGGCGAGGTGAGGAGTGGTTTCGACGGGCTGGGCTCAGTGCTCGTTAATTGCCCCGTCGCAGCCGCTAAAAAGGTGGTCGCAGTAGGTAGGCTCCGCGTGGGCTGGGTGTCCGCCCAAGTGAAGCTGCTGGACGCCCGGCCCCTGATGTGCTACCGGTGCCTAGTACCGGGGCACATGGCCGCACAATGCACGGAGGGGGTTGATCGCAGCGGGTTGTGCTACCGCTGCGGTCAACCAGGACACAAGGCCCGCGGGTGCTCCGCTGCGCTGCGCTGTGTGGTCTGCGCAGCGGCTGGCATGTCGGCGGAGCACCGCGTGGGAAGCAAAGCGTGCGTCTCCCAATCTAAGGGGAAGAAGAAGAGAGGGAAGGCTGGCCAGGGCCGTGCGGCCGAACAGCCTCCCCCCACACCCCAGCAAGCCGAAGCGCAGCCTGGGACAGAGGAGGTTCCAATGGCCGAGGGTTAATGGACCTGAACCTCCTCCAAGCTAATATCAATCACTCCGCCAGAGCTCAGGACCTCCTGTTCCAGAGCATGGCGGAGTGGTCGATCCATGTCGCCGTGGTAGCCGAGCCCTACCGCGTCCCGTCTGGGGATGATTGGGTGGGCGATAGAGACGGAGTGGTGGCCATGGCGTCCCGGTCCATAGCGGGTTCCCCGGCCTTTGTAGATGTGGTCCGAGGTCGGGGATACGTCTCGGCTCTTGTCGGCGACATCACGGTGGTTGGGGTGTACTTCTCGCCGAATCGGACTCTCGCCGACTTTGAACAGCTCCTTGCTGAGGTCGGCGTCCTGATCGGCAGAAGTCGCTCCGGCCGCGTGCTTGTCGCGGGGGACCTCAACGCGAAATCTGTGGCGTGGGGGTGCCCCGCGACGGACCCGCGTGGACGAGAGTTGGAGGAATGGGCGACAGCGACTGGACTCACGGTCCTGAACCGAGGGTCGGTCAACACATGCGTGCGGCAACAGGGCGGCTCCATTGTGGACGTCACCTTCGCTGATGCCGCCCTGGCGCGCCGTGTTCGGGGCTGGGAGGTGCTGGAGAATGTGGAGACGCTGTCGGACCACCGATATGTGAGGTTCGGCGTCTCCGCGTCTCCGGCTATCCCGAGCGGCCAAAACCGACCCTCGCGAGAGGACGGCCCTCGATGGTCGCTGTCGCGTATGGACCGGGATTTCCTGGTTGAGGTTGCCCTCGTGGAGGCGTGGTTCTCTGCGCCGCGAGAGGGCAACCTGGGTGAGGTTGAGGAGGAGGTGGCGCGTCTCGGCGCGGCGATGTCGCGGGTCTGCGACGGGGCCATGCCCAGAGTTCGCTCTGTCCCCTTGAGGCGAGGGGTGTATTGGTGGTCTGAAGAGCTCACGCTGCTGCGCGGATCCTGCGTGGCGGCGAGACGCCAATACACCCGGTGCCGCCGGCGGAGGAGACGGAACCTGGAGGAAGAAGAGCGGCTCTACTCCATCTACAGAGACGCGGTCAGGTCACTGCGCGTGGCCATCGGCGTGGCAAAAGATCGGGCGGACGATGAGATGCTGGCGACTTTGGACGGGGACCCATTTGGGAGGCCCTATAAGGCAGTTCGGAAGAAGCTCCGGCCTTGGGCCCCTCCTATTACACGGAGTCTCCAGCCTCTCATCGTCGAGTCGGTGGTCGCCGCTCTGTTTCCGGATAGAGCGGAAGGCGAGGTGCCCCGCATGGCGCCTGTCTTTGTGGAGGGAGACCAGAGCCCGGGCGTGCCCCCGGTCACAGGGGGAGAGTTGAGGGCGGCGGTGTTGCGCATGCGCGCGAAAAACACCGCCCCAGGCCCCGACGGCGTCCCTGGTCGCGCCTGGGCTCTGGCCTTAGGGCCGCTTGAGTCATGGGTTCGGGCTTTGTTTGATGCCTGTCTTGAGCAGGGCCAGTTTCCGGGAGAGTGGAAGAAGGGGAAACTGGTCCTGCTCCGGAAAGACGGTCGCCCGGCACACGAGCCGTCGGCGTACCGACCGATTGTGCTGCTGGACGAGGTGAGCAAGCTCTTCGAGCGGGTCATTGCTGCTCGCCTCGTCCACCACCTGGAGACGGTAGGGCCGGACCTTAGTGCCAACCAGTTTGGTTTCCGCAGGGGCAGGTCCACCATAGACGCAATTGCGCAGGTGAGGGCCCTTGCGGATAGTGCGGTGTCCCAGGGCGAGGTGTTAGTGGCGGTGTCTCTTGACATCGCCAACGCATTCAACACCTTGCCCTGGAACTGCATCAGGGAGGCGCTGAGGTACCACACGGTCCCTCAATACCTCCAAGGGATCGTGGCGGCCTACCTCTCCGAGCGATCGGTCGGATACCCTACCAGCGGAGGCTGGTCGGAGCGGGTCATGTCGTGCGGTGTTCCACAGGGTTCGGTTCTTGGACCCCTCCTGTGGAACATCGGGTACGACTGGGTTCTGCGCGGAGCCGTCTTGTCCTGCGTCAGCGTGATATGCTACGCGGATGACACGCTCGTGACGGCTCGCGGCAGAACCTTCAGGGAGGCTCGGATCAGGGCCACAGCCGGCGTGGCCCACGTCGTGGGCAGAATTCGGAGTTTGGGCCTGGAGGTGGCCCTACACAAGTCCGAGGCCCTGTGCTTCCATGGGCCTCGGAGAGCGCCTCCGGCGCGTTCCGAATTGGTGGTGGGAGGAACGTCCATCGGCGTCCAGCGTACGATGAAGTACCTGGGACTCGTCCTCGACAGCCGATGGACGTTCGAGGAGCACTTTCGGCGTCTGGTCCCGAAGCTCGTGGGAGCCGCTGGAGCCCTGAGCCGGCTCCTGCCGAACCTGGGTGGACCGAGCTCACGGTGTCGCCGCCTGTACACGGGCGTGGTGCGATCCATGGCGCTCTACGGAGCGCCGATTTGGTCGGACACTCTGACCCCCCAAACCCGGGCCCTGCTGCGGAGGCCGCAGCGGGTCATGGCGGTCAGAGTGATACGGGGGTATCGCACCATCTCGTGCGAGGCGGCCTGCGCGTTGGCGGGCACACCGCCCTGGGACTTAGACGCCGAAGTGCTCTCTGGAGCGTACTGGCGGAGGGTGGATGCCCGAATCCGGGGGGAACACCCTGCGCCGGTGCAGGATCGTGCGTGGCGGCAGGCGGCGGAGGCCGATCTCGTCGCTCATTGGCGGGAGCGGCTTCTGGCGCCATCGGCCGGCCACCGTACGATCGAGGCGATCCGACCCGTCCTGGAGCTCTGGACGGGCCGGAAGCACGGGGCACTCTCGTTCCACCTTGCGCAGATCCTCTCGGGGCACGGTTGCTTCGGGAGGTATCTGTGCAGGGTCGCAAGGAGAGAGCCCACCGAGGAGTGCCACGAGTGCGGCCACGCTGAAGACACAGCGCAGCACACGCTGGAGTCATGCCTGCAGTGGGTGACACAGCGCGCCGCACTTGTGGCTGTAGTGGGGCCTGACCTCTCGCTGCCCACCATCGTTCACGCCATGGTGAGCAGCGAGACGTCCTGGAACGCCGTCGCCTCCTTTTGCGAGGAGGTGATGACGCAAAGGGAGGCAGCGGAACGGGCGCGGGAGGACGACGCAGCCGCGGACCCTCTCCGCCGCCGCAGAGCAGGACGCAGGCGGCGTGCTCACGACCGCCGTCTGCCGCCCTAGCGAGGAGCTCCGGGCGATGGGTTGGAGGTCTTCATCGCCCGTCGAGGTACGTCCTCGGGTCAGGAGGCGCACCAACATGTTCCTGGTGCGCCTCAGACGGAGTAAGGGGACCTAGATGAGTCCCCGCCGTGGAGGGTCTGCTCTGGCGGACGCCGCTGGCTGGGTCGCGGACGATTGCGCGAGTGTTCCCGTGACCCAGCCACCAGGCGACGCGTCGGAACATCGGTGGGTTTTAGTGGGTATTATAAATCGGGGCCGTCATGCCCCGTCGAGTCCCACACTACCTTCCGGAAGCATTGCAGTCCGCTGCAAGGCTTCCGGAAGGTGTGCGTAAATGCATTTCCCATCGTTAAAAAAAAAAAAAAAAAAAAAAAAAGGTTAGGTTCCCGTGTGGGGTTGCTGGTCCCCCATCGGGCGCGTCCCCCCGGTGGCGGATGGGGGAACGCCTCCCAGATATGGGAGGTACCGGGGAAACCCGGCGCGGACCAAAACCAGCAGGGGGTTGCCGCTTGGAGGCTCCTGGTACTTCTCTGTTCATCAGAGTGGACTGTGGAGACTCCGGGCGGCGACAATTGGGGGGGAGGCTTTCGGGCCGTGAGGAAGAAAACCTCGTTAAAAAATTACCGGAGGGGGTGGAAACGCCCTGCGCGGCGGGTCCGCTGGTCTTTGTGGCCGGCGGGCGCTGGCTTCGGCCACCGTCGGGCAACCCGTAATCCGCACTGAGCGGAACCGGGGGCCCCACGCACTGAGCGAGGGGCCGCGAGGAAGAAAACCTCTATAAAAAATTACACGAGGGGTGAACCTCTTGAGGGTCGCCTGCGGGTGTGGCCCTCTTGAGGGTTGCCTCTGGCGAGGAACTCCGGGTGATGGAATGGCGTATCCGTCGCCCGTTGAGACGCCTCGGGTCGGGAGGCGCACCACTATGTTCCTGGTGCGCCTCAGACGGTGTTAGGGGGCCTTTAGGTCCCCCGGTGGAGGGTCTGCCTCGGCGGACGGCGCCGGCTGGGTCGCGGATGATTGCGCAAGTGTACCCGTAACCCAGCCACCAGGCGACACGGAGGAACATCGCTGGGTTTTAGTGGGTATTCTGGCCACTTCTTGGCCTGCCTGAGTCCCACACTACCTTCCGGAAGCATTGCAGTTCGCTGTAAGGCTTCCGGAGGGTGTGCGTAAATGCATTTCCCAGCGTCAAAAAAAAAAAAAAAAAAAAAAAAAAAAAAAAAAAAAAAAAAAAAAAAAAAAAGGTTAGGTTAGGTTAGGTTAGGTTAGGTTAGGTTAGGTTAGGTTAGGTTAGGTTCCCGTGTCCCGTGTGGGGTTGCTGGTCCTCCATCGGGCGCGTCCCCCGACTGGCGGATAGGGGAACGCCTCCCAGATATGGGAGGTACCGGGGAAACCCGGCGCGGACCAAAACCAGCAGGGGGGTTGCCGCTTGGAGGCTCCTGGTACTTCTCTGCTTATCAGAGTGGACTGTGCGAGACTCCGGGTGGCAACAATGGGGGGGAGGCTTTCGGGCCGTGAGGAAGAAAACCTCGTTAAAAAATTACCAGAGGGGGTGGCGACGCCCCGCGCGGCGGGTCCGCCGGTCTTCATGGCCGGTGGGCGTTGGCTTCGGCCACCGTCGGGCAACCCGTAATCCGCACTGAGCGGACCGGGGGCCCCACGCATTGAGCGAGGGGCCGCGAGGAAGAAAACCTCTATAAAAAATTACCCTAATCCCAAGTTCCGCCGCCCGGCGATGGGATGAATGGCTGGTAGGGAACCAGTCACTAGGGCGGCACCACGGGGGGGTTTTGGGGATTAAAACACAAAATGAAAAGTACGCCGATGAAAAAAACTACCCGGGTGGGTCCCGTTCGCGGGGAATCCCATGGTGTGCCGGACAGCCGGCACATCGGCCCCAACGTATACGGGGGGGCCAATCGACGTTACGAGGAGCAGGAGGAGTTAGGTATAGATTTAAGTCCAGGGGTGGGGGGGAAATTTTGGAAGGATGCAGAGGGAGTAGGAGAGGGGGGTGAGAGAAGAAGGGAGAGGAACGAGGACGAGGAGGCAGCGTCGTCAGACTGTAGCCTCGTGACTATCGAGAGCCGGCCCAGATCAGGGTCTGGATCCTCCGCGGTCATCACGCTAGGCGTGAAACGGCCTCGACTGACTGAGAGCGAGGATCAGTCGACGGACGAGGAAAGGCCGGGGACTCCGGTCCCCGTGCGAGGAAGAGGGCGCCCGCCTACCCACGGGCGGTACATGGGCCTGGGTAGGGCCAGGGAAGCCCTCCGAGAGGAAAAGAGGGCCGAAGCAAGAGCCCTCGAAAAACAGAAGGCAGAGGAGGAGCTGTCCAGGGAAACCGCCGTCGCCCGCTTCCGGCGGGAGACTCGTGAGAAGGCGGGTTCTTCCCGAGATGGCCCCGGGAGGCCGGATGAAAAGACGGCTGCCAGGCTAAAGGACCAAGTGTTGGAGGACTTGGACCTCATTACCAAGGTAGCGACCAAGTCCTCCAACTTAAAGGGAACGTTCGTGCGTGACCTAAAGGATGCTGCTTCGTCCATAAAGGAAGCGGTGACTGTATTAGGGTCACGTACGGTTTCGGAAGAGACACGAAAGCTGCAGGCAGACAATGCTCGCCTGCAGGATGAGATGGGCAGTCTCAGGAGGGAGTTGGCCCAACTAAGAGAGGAAATGGAGCGGATGCGGAAACAGGGTTCCGCCCCCGCTCCCATGGATTTGACCGAGGAGGCCCCCCCTGCACCGCGGCCTCCTCAACGCCCTGGGGCCGCCCCAGCCTCGCCGTCGGTGGAAGAGATCTGCCGCACGGTGATGGTTCAAGTCGGGAGTATGGTCAGTGCCCGCCTGGCCTCTCTTGAAGGCAGACTCCTCCCGGAGAAGAACCTGAGGCCGCCCCTGGCGTCCGATAAAAAGCGCGACGGGCGCTCATATGCGGCCGCTGCTTCGGTGCCGGCCCCGGTCAACAGGAAGTCGGCTGGAGCGAAGGCGCCCCCAGCGTCAGCGCCAGCCCAGCCTGGATCAAGCAGACAGGCGCCGCCTGTGCCACCGCAGCGCCCGCCGGGCTCTGCGCCACCCCAGGCGACAAAAGAGGGGCCTTCCTCTTCTCCTCCCCCCGCTGAGGGGAAGAAAAGGAAGAGAAAGAAGAAAAAGAAGAAGAAGAAGGTGGCAAATGAGAGCCACGAGACTGGCCCGCCGCAGGATCAGCGGCGATCGCAGCCGGCGTCGACGGGGTGGACCAAGGTGGGCCCCAAGGCGCGACCGGATGCACAGAGTCGCACCCGCAAGCTCCGCACACCTCGGTCGTCGGCGGTGGTCCTGACGCTGACACCGAGGGCGGAAGCGGAGGGTGTGACTTACGCCAAGGTGATCGCCGCTGCTAAGGCGAAAATCGACGCAGCGGAGCTCGGCGATCAGGGGGTCCGACTTAGAAAGGCGGCCACTGGAGGTCGCCTGTTCGAGTTCCCTGGCGCTGCCAGTGGCGATAGGGCGGACGCCTTGGCTACTAAGCTCAGGGAGGTACTGGGGGACGAGGTCGTCCGGGTCTCCAGACCAATAAAGTCTGCAGATCTGCGGGTCTCCGGCCTGGACGACTCCGTGGTCAGTGCTGATGTGCTCGCTGCGGTTTCTGCGGCGGGAGGGTGTCCCGTCGAGCAAGTGCGAGTCGGCGAGGTGAGGAGTGGTTTCGACGGGCTGGGCTCAGTGCTCGTTAATTGCCCCGTCGCAGCCGCTAAAAAGGTGGTCGCAGTAGGTAGGCTCCGCGTGGGCTGGGTGTCCGCCCAAGTGAAGCTGCTGGACGCCCGGCCCCTGATGTGCTACCGGTGCCTAGTACCGGGGCACATGGCCGCACAATGCACGGAGGGGGTTGATCGCAGCGGGTTGTGCTACCGCTGCGGTCAACCAGGACACAAGGCCCGCGGGTGCTCCGCTGCGCTGCGCTGTGTGGTCTGCGCAGCGGCTGGCAGGTCGGCGGAGCACCGCGTGGGAAGCAAAGCGTGCGTCTCCCAATCTAAGGGGAAGAAGAAGAGAGGGAAGGCTGGCCAGGGCCGTGCGGCCGAACAGCCTCCCCCCACACCCCAGCAAGCCGAAGCGCAGCCTGGGACAGAGGAGGTTCCAATGGCCGAGGGTTAATGGACCTGAACCTCCTCCAGGCTAATATCAATCACTCCGCCAGAGCTCAGGACCTCCTGTTCCAGAGCATGGCGGAGTGGTCGATCCATGTCGCCGTGGTAGCCGAGCCCTACCGCGTCCCGACCGGGGATGATTGGGTGGGCGATAGAGACGGAGTGGTGGCCATGGCGTCCCGGTCCATAGCGGGTTCCCCGGCCTTTGTAAATGTGGTCCGAGGTCGGGGATACGTCTCGGCTCTTGTCGGCGACATCACGGTGGTTGGGGTGTACTTCTCGCCGAATCGGACTCTCGCCGACTTTGAACAGCTCCTTGCTGAGGTCGGCGTCCTGATCGGCAGAAGTCGCTCCGGCCGCGTGCTTGTCGCGGGGGACCTCAACGCGAAATCTGTGGCGTGGGGGTGCCCCGCGACGGACCCGCGTGGACGAGAGTTGGAGGAATGGGCGACAGCGACTGGACTCACGGTCCTGAACCGAGGGTCGGTCAACACATGCGTGCGGCAACAGGGCGGCTCCATTGTGGACGTCACCTTCGCTGATGCCGCCCTGGCGCGCCGTGTTCGGGGCTGGGAGGTGCTGGAGAATGTGGAGACGCTGTCGGACCACCGATATGTGAGGTTCGGCGTTTCCGCGTCTCCGGCTATCCCGAGCGGCCAAAACCGACCCTCGCGAGAGGACGGCCCTCGATGGTCGCTGTCGCGTATGGACCGGGATTTCCTGGTTGAGGTTGCCCTCGTGGAGGCGTGGTTCTCTGCGCCGCGAGAGGGCAACCTGGGTGAGGTTGAGGAGGAGGTGGCGCGTCTCGGCGCGGCGATGTCGCGGGTCTGCGACGGGGCCATGCCCAGAGTTCGCTCTGTCCCCTTGAGGCGAGGGGTGTATTGGTGGTCCGAAGAGCTCACGCTGCTGCGCGGATCCTGCGTGGCGGCGAGACGCCAATACACCCGGTGCCGCCGGCGGAGGAGACGGAACCTGGAGGAAGAAGAGCGGCTCTACTCCATCTACAGAGACGCGGTCAGGTCACTGCGCGTGGCCATCGGCGTGGCAAAAGATCGGGCGGACGATGGGATGCTGGCGACTTTGGACGGGGACCCATTTGGGAGGCCCTATAAGGCAGTTCGGAAGAAGCTCCGGCCTTGGGCCCCTCCTATTACACGGAGTCTCCAGCCTCTCATCGTCGAGTCGGTGGTCGCCGCTCTGTTTCCGGATAGAGCGGAAGGCGAGGTGCCCCGCATGGCGCCTGTCTTTGTGGAGGGAGACCAGAGCCCGGGCGTGCCCCCGGTCACAGGGGGAGAGTTGAGGGCGGCGGTGTTGCGCATGCGCGCGAAAAACACCGCCCCAGGCCCCGACGGCGTCCCTGGTCGCGCCTGGGCTCTGGCCTTAGGGCCGCTTGAGTCATGGGTTCGGGCTTTGTTTGATGCCTGTCTTGAGCAGGGCCAGTTTCCGGGAGAGTGGAAGAAGGGGAAACTGGTCCTGCTCCGGAAAGACGGTCGCCCGGCACACGAGCCGTCGGCGTACCGACCGATTGTGCTGCTGGACGAGGTGAGCAAGCTCTTCGAGCGGGTCATTGCTGCTCGCCTCGTCCACCACCTGGAGACGGTAGGGCCGGACCTTAGTGCCAACCAGTTTGGTTTCCGCAGGGGCAGGTCCACCATAGACGCAATTGCGCAGGTGAGGGCCCTTGCGGATAGTGCGGTGTCCCAGGGCGAGGTGTTAGTGGCGGTGTCTCTTGACATCGCCAACGCATTCAACACCTTGCCCTGGAACTGCATCAGGGAGGCGCTGAGGTACCACACGGTCCCTCAATACCTCCAAGGGATCGTGGCGGCCTACCTCTCCGAGCGATCGGTCGGATACCCTACCAGCGGAGGCTGGTCGGAGCGGGTCATGTCGTGCGGTGTTCCACAGGGTTCGGTTCTTGGACCCCTCCTGTGGAACATCGGGTACGACTGGGTTCTGCGCGGAGCCGTCTTGTCCTGCGTCAGCGTGATATGCTACGCGGATGACACGCTCGTGACGGCTCGCGGCAGAACCTTCAGGGAGGCTCGGATCAGGGCCACAGCCGGCGTGGCCCACGTCGTGGGCAGAATTCGGAGTTTGGGCCTGGAGGTGGCCCTACACAAGTCCGAGGCCCTGTGCTTCCATGGGCCTCGGAGAGCGCCTCCGGCGCGTTCCGAATTGGTGGTGGGAGGAACGTCCATCGGCGTCCAGCGTACGATGAAGTACCTGGGACTCGTCCTCGACAGCCGATGGACGTTCGAGGAGCACTTTCGGCGTCTGGTCCCGAAGCTCGTGGGAGCCGCTGGAGCCCTGAGCCGGCTCCTGCCGAACCTGGGTGGACCGAGCTCACGGTGTCGCCGCCTGTACACGGGCGTGGTGCGATCCATGGCGCTCTACGGAGCGCCGATTTGGTCGGACACTCTGACCCCCCAAACCCGGGCCCTGCTGCGGAGGCCGCAGCGGGTCATGGCGGTCAGAGTGATACGGGGGTATCGCACCATCTCGTGCGAGGCGGCCTGCGCGTTGGCAGGCACACCGCCCTGGGACTTAGACGCCGAAGTGCTCTCTGGAGCGTACTGGCGGAGGGTGGATGCCCGGATCCGGGGGGAACACCCTGCGCCGGTGCAGGATCGTGCGTGGCGGCAGGCGGCGGAGGCCGATCTCGTCGCTCATTGGCGGGAGCGGCTTCTGGCGCCATCGGCCGGCCACCGTACGATCGAGGCGATCCGACCCGTCCTGGAGCTCTGGACGGGCCGGAAGCACGGGGCACTCTCGTTCCACCTTGCGCAGATCCTCTCGGGGCACGGTTGCTTCGGGAGGTATCTGTGCAGGGTCGCAAGGAGAGAGCCCACCGAGGAGTGCCACGAGTGCGGCCACGCTGAAGACACAGCGCAGCACACGCTGGAGTCATGCGTGCAGTGGGTGACACAGCGCGCCGCACTTGTGGCTGTAGTGGGGCCTGACCTCTCGCTGCCCACCATCGTTCACGCCATGGTGAGCAGCGAGACGTCCTGGAACGCCGTCGCCTCCTTTTGCGAGGAGGTGATGACGCAAAAGGAGGCAGCGGAACGGGCGCGGGAGGACGACGCAGCCGCGGACCCTCTCCGCCGCCGCAGAGCAGGACGCAGGCGGCGTGCTCACGACCGCCGTCTGCCGCCCTAGCGAGGAGCTCCGGGCGATGGGTTGGAGGTCTTCATCGCCCGTCGAGGTACGTCCTCGGGTCAGGAGGCGCACCAACATGTTCCTGGTGCGCCTCAGACGGAGTAAGGGGACCTAGATGAGTCCCCGCCGTGGAGGGTCTGCTCTGGCGGACGCCGCTGGCTGGGTCGCGGACGATTGCGCGAGTGTTCCCGTGACCCAGCCACCAGGCGACGCGTCGGAACATCGGTGGGTTTTAGTGGGTATTATAAATCGGGGCCGTCATGCCCCGTCGAGTCCCACACTACCTTCCGGAAGCATTGCAGTCCGCTGCAAGGCTTCCGGAAGGTGTGCGTAAATGCATTTCCCATCGTTAAAAAAAAAAAAAAAAAAAAAAAAAAAAAAAAAAAAAAAAAGGTTAGGTTCCCGTGTGGGGTTGCTGGTCCTCCATCGGGCGCGTCCCCCGACTGGCGGATAGGGGAACGCCTCCCAGATATGGGAGGTACCGGGGAAACCCGGCGCGGACCAAAACCAGCAGGGGGGTTGCCGCTTGGAGGCTCCTGGTACTTCTCTGCTTATCAGAGTGGACTGTGCGAGACTCCGGGTGGCAACAATGGGGGGGAGGCTTTCGGGCCGTGAGGAAGAAAACCTCGTTAAAAAATTACCAGAGGGGGTGGCGACGCCCCGCGCGGCGGGTCCGCCGGTCTTCATGGCCGGTGGGCGTTGGCTTCGGCCACCGTCGGGCAACCCGTAATCCGCACTGAGCGGACCGGGGGCCCCACGCATTGAGCGAGGGGCCGCGAGGAAGAAAACCTCTATAAAAATTACCCTAATCCCAAGTTCCGCCGCCCGGCGATGGGATGAATGGCTGGTAGGGAACCAGTCACTAGGGCGGCACAACGGGGGGGTTTTTGGGGATTAAAAATCATGAAAAGTACGCCGATGAATAAAACTACCCGGGTGGGTCCCGTTCGCGGGGAATCCCATGGTGTGTCGGACAGCCGGCACATCGGCCCCATCGTATACGGGGGGGCCAATCGACGTGACGAGGAGCAGGAGAAGTTAGGGTTAGATGTAAGTTCGGGTTTGGGGGGGAAATTCTGGAAGGACGCAGAGGGAGTAGGAGAGGGGGGAGAGAGAAGTACGAGGAGGAACGAGGACGAGGAGGCAGCGTCGTCCGATTGCAGCCTCATGACCATAGAGAGCCGGCCCAGATCAGGGTCTGGATCATCGGTGGTCATCATGACAGGCGTAAAACGACCTCGGCTGACGGAAAGTGAGGATCAGTCGACGGATGAGGAAAGGCCGGGGACTCCGGTCCCCGTGCGAGGAAGAGGGCGCCCGCCTACCCATGGGCGGTATATGGGCCTGGGTAGGGCCAGGGAAGCCCTCCGAGAGCAGAAGCGAGCCGAGGAGAGAGCCTTGGAGAAACAGAAGGCCGAGGAAGAGCTCGCTAGGGAGACCGCCGTCGCCCGCTTCCGGCGGGAGACTCGCGGAAAGGAAAAGGCAGGTTCTTCCCGGGATGGTTCTGCGAGGCCGGATGAAAAGACGGCTGCCCGGCTGCAAGAACAAGTGTTGGAGGACTTGGACCTCATCACCAAGGTGGCGACCAAGTCCTCCAACTTGAAGGGGACGTTTGTGCGTGACCTCAAAGACGCCGCAGCATCTATAAAGGAAGCGGTGACCGTGCTCGGGTCACGCACGGTTTCGGAAGAAACAAGGAAGCTGCAGGCGGACAATGCTCGCCTTCAGGATGAGATGGGCAGCCTCAGGAGGGAGCTGGCCCAACTAAGGGAGGAGATAGAGCGGGTGCGGAAACAGGGTTCCGCCCCCGCTCCCATGGATGTGACCGAGGAGGCCCCCCCTGCACCGCGGCCTCCTCAACGCCCTGGGGTCGCCCCAGCCTCGCCGTCGGTGAAGGAGATCTGCCGCACGGTAATGGTCCAGGTCGGGACGATGTTGAGTGCCCGCCTGGCCTCTCTCGAGGATAGACTCCTCCCCGAGAGGAACCTGCGGCCACCCCTGGCGTCTGATTCAAGACGAGACGGACGCTCGTATGCCGCCGCTGCCTCGGTGCCCGCTCCGGGCGCTCGCAAGTCGGTTGGAGCAAAGGCGCCCCCAGCGCCAGCACCAGTTCAGGGACCCAGCAGACAGGTGCCGTCTGCGCCGCCACAGCGCCCGCCGGGCTCCACGTCGCCGTCGGCGCAGACCGCAAAAGAGGGCCCCTCCTCTTCTTCACCACCCTCTGAGGGGAGGAAAAAGAAGAGGAAGAAGAAGAAAAAGAAGAAGAAGAAGACGGCAGAGAGCCAAGAGACTGGCCCGCCGCAGGAGCAGCGGCGATCACAGCCGCCGTCGACGGGGTGGACGCAGGTGGGCCCCAAGTCACGGCCGGACGCGAAGAGTCGCGCCCGAAAGCTCCGCACACCTCGGTCGTCAGCGGTGGTCCTGACGCTGACACCGAGGGCGGAGGAGGAGGGCGTTACTTACGCCAAGGTGATCGCCGCCGCGAAGGCGAAGATCGATGCAGCGGAGCTCGGCGCTCAGGGGGTCCGACTTCGGAAGGCGGCCACTGGGGGCCGCCTGTTCGAATTCCCCGGGGCTACCAGTGCCGAAAAGGCGGACTCCCTGGCTGCGAAACTCAGGGAGGTGCTGAGTAGCGAAGTCGTCCGGGTCTCCAGACCGATAAAATCTGTGGATCTGCGGGTCTCCGGCCTGGACGACTCCGTGATCAGCGCGGACGTGCTCGCTGCGGTTGCTGCGGCGGGAGGGTGTCCCGCCGAGCAAGTGCGGGTTGGCGAGGTTCGTAGCGGCTACGACGGGTTGGGCTCAGTGCTCGTGAATTGCCCCGTCGCAGCCGCTAAAAAGGTGGTCGCAGGAGGAAGGCTCCGGGTGGGCTGGGTGTCCGCCCAAGTCAAGCTGCTAGACGCCCGGCCTCTGATGTGCTACCGGTGCCTAGCACCGGGGCACATGGCCGTACAGTGCACAGAGGGGGTCGACCGCAGCGGGTTATGCTACCGCTGCGGTCAGCCAGGTCACAGGGCCCGCGGGTGCTCCGCTGCGCTGCGTTGTGTGGTCTGTGCAGCGGCTGGCAGGTCAGCGGAGCATCTCGTGGGCAGTAAGGCCTGCAAGACACCACCGAAGAAGGGAAAGGGCTCCAATAAGAGCCAAACGCCCAAGGCTGCCACACATTCTACGGCGGCCTCTGGTGCGGGAGCGGTCCCCATGGACGCCCAATAACGGCTCCCCAAAGGTTCTTGCAGGGTAACTTGAACCACTGCGCTAAGGCGCAAGATCTGTGGGTTCAAGAAATGCTAAAGAGGTCCGTCGATATCGGGATAATCGCTGAGCCATACCGGATCCTCCCAAGGGGCGACTGGCTGGGCGACGCGGACTCGACGGTGGCGGTGGTATTTGGTCCGAAAACTGTCCCTCCATCTTCCAGGAGGACGGCGAGGGGCCACGGCTTCGTCGCTGCGGATCTGGGGACTCTCACTGTCGTGGGGGTTTACTTTTCCCCTAATCGACCCATTGCCGACTTTGAGGCTTTCCTCCTCCGACTAACTCCCGTCGTGAATGGAGCAGCCAATCCCGTTGTGGTCGCCGGAGACTTTAACGCTAAATCCACGTGTTGGGGTTCCCCGGCGACGGACGCGAGAGGCAGAGTCATGACAGACTGGCTCACAGCCACGGGCCTGGTCGTGGCAAACAGAGGTGCCGCTAGCACGTGCATCCGGCGGCAAGGTGAGTCAATTGTGGACCTGACCTTAGTCAGCCCATCAATTGCTTGCCGAATGAGCGGCTGGAGGGTCCTCGAAGAGGTCGAGACCCTCTCGGACCACCTTTATATAGGTTTTGACTTATTTCCTTCGTCGGATACTGGTCGCCGAACTCCATCCGGTGGCGGCCCGAGGTGGTCCCTGAGAGGTCTGGATCGAGGCCTTCTCGAGGAGGCGGCAATCGTCGCGTCGTGGGCGCCTCTTCCGTCGGACGACGTCGAGGAGTGCGCGGAGTGGCTCAATGAGGCGGCTCACAATATCTGCGACGCCTCTATGCCCCGCGTTAAACCCGTCGTGCCCAGACGCCAGACTTATTGGTGGCGCCCAGAGCTCAGACGACTCCGCGAGGATTGTGTGGCGGCCCGACGCCGATACTTGAGATACCGCAGGCGGCGGAACAGGGAAGAGGCCGACGAGGAGGCCATTTACGACGGCTACCGTCAGGCGCGGCACGCTATGCGCGAAGCCATAAAAGCGGCGAAGAAGGAGGCCTGGGAAGAGTTCCTCAACACCCTGGAACAGGACCCGTGGGGCAAGCCGTACAAATGGGTGAGGCAAAAGCTTCGCCCAGCTGCTCCACCGTTGACCCAGCATATGGAGCCGGACCTTCGTCGCTCCGTCCTCTCGGCCCTATTCCCATCTGGGGCCGAGTGGTCGCCGCCATCAATGCGACCACCTAGTGCGGAGTCAGACGATGAGGAGGATATACCGCCCGTGACGGCTGGAGAGCTGGCGGCCGCGGTTCATAAAATGAGCCTTAAAAACAAGGCTCCCGGATTAGATGGGGTCCCCGGTCGCGTCTGGGTGCTGGCAATGCGGCACATGGAGGGGCATGTACTGGAGCTCTTCACCAAGTGCCTGGTGCAGGGGCGTATCCCACGCCGGTGGAAGTCGGGGAAACTCGTTTTGCTCCGCAAGCACGGACGACCGGAGGACCAGCCGTCGGCCTATCGCCCGATCGTTTTGATCGACGAGATTTGCAAAACCATAGAGAGGGTCATCGTCAGGCGCCTCACCCAACATCTGGAAGGCGCCGGCCCGAACTTGAGCGATGCTCAGTTTGGGTTCAGATCTCGTCGATCGACGATAGATGCGGTGGCGCGGATACGGAAAATCTCGGAGGAGGAGATCTCTCGGGGTAGGGTGGTGCTGGTAGTCTCGTTGGACATAACCAACGCATTTAACACCCTACCCTGGGAAACAATTAAGGAGGGACTTCGGTACCACCGAGTGCCCAGATATCTTCGCCGAACAATTGGCAACTATCTGTCGGAGCGCTCGGTGCAGTACCCAACCGAAGAGGGCTGGGAGGAGCTGGAAGTGGTCTGCGGCGTCCCGCAGGGTTCGGCTCTCGGTCCGGAACTGTGGGACATAGGATATGACCACGTGCTGCGCGGCGCCACTCTTCCAGGCGTGGAGCTCGTCGCGTATGCAGACGACACCGCGGTCGTGTGCCGCGCCAAAACACACCGCGACGCGACAATCCTGGCGACGGCGGCAGTCGCACAAGTTGTGCGAAGGATAGAAGCGTTGGGACTGAAGGTGGCGCTGAACAAATCAGAGGCCCTGTTGTTCCACGGGCCTAGAAACGCGCCTCCGCCGGACCTGGCGGTGATAGTGAGCGGGACGAGGATCCAGGTTGCGTCCACGATGACTTACCTCGGCCTGGTTCTCGACAGCCGGTGGTCATTTAAGGAACACTTCCGCCGGCTCTCAGAGAAGGTGAAGAAGTCCGCGGGAGCCCTGGCCTCGCTGCTCCCGAATCTCGGGGGTCCGAGCTTGACTTGTCGGCGTCTCTACATGGGTGTAGTTCGATCTATGGTCATGTACGGGGCGCCGATCTGGGCGGATGGCCTGCTGCCGGAGAACAGGCTGGCCCTGGGACGGCTGCAGCGAGTGATGGCGACGCGAGCAGTCCGAGGATATCGTACTATCTCTCGTGACGCATCGTGCCTCCTTGCTGGCAGCGTCCCTTGGGATTTGGACGCTCAAACCCTCGCCGATGTGTACTGGCGTGGCGCAGCGGTCCGCGCGGAGGGAAGCAACCCCCTACCGGACGCCGTACGTCGGTGGAGGGACCGAGCTAAAGAGGTGGCAGTCGAGCTCTGGGAGGAGCGACTCCTGGAGCCACAGGCGAGCGTGGATTTGGTGCAGGCTATGCGCCCAGTACTGAAAAAGTGGTTGGCAAGAAAGTACGGCGCGCTCTCGTTCCGACTCACGCAGGTGTTGACCGGACACGGCTGTTTCGGCCGTTACCTGCGTGAGATCGCGAACCGAGAGGAGAGCACGCGCTGTCACCACTGCGACGATGACCGGGACACGGCGGAGCATACCGTCTCTGCCTGTCCCGCCTGGACAGGACAACGGGCGGCCCTCACGGCCGCCATTGGACATGACCTCTCACTGCCGGCGTTGGTTCGCGCCATGCTGGCAAGTGAACCCGGATGGACAGCGGTGCAGACCTTCTGCGAAGAGGTTATCGCCGCGAAGGAGGAGGCCGAGCGCGTGCGGGAGTTGGAGGCGCTCGACCCCCGCCGAAGAAGACGGCTGAGGCGTCGACGAGTCGTCCATGATGACAACTTGCCGCCTTAGCCGGGGGGCTCGGGGCGGCGGCATGGGGATGCCGTCGCCCAACGAGTCGAGTCCCCAAGTGGGTCGCGATGCGCTGCGTATTCTTCGCGCATCGCGACACCCTGGAGAGATGGGCCCACGCAAGCCCCGAGGGGGCCTCTGTTCGGCCCTTAGGAGCCTGAAAGCTCCACAGAAGATGGGCCTGCCGTGAGACGCAGGCGAAGCAATGCAGGGCCGCGGATGAAGGCTCACGCGTGCTCGCAACCCTGCATGGAGCAAAGAAGAATACCGTCGGGTTTTAGTGGGTGCAAGCCCCACATACCCGTGGGGGAGTCCCCAATTCCCCCGGGATGCGTCAGGCATTTCCCGACGAAAAAAAAAAAAAAAAAAAAAAAAAAAAAAAAAAAAAAAAAAAAAAAAAAAAAAAAAAGGTTAGGTTAGGTTAGGTTAGGTTAGGTTAGGTTAGGTTGGGGGCGATACCGGTTCCTCCTCGTTGGTGCCCCTGGGCGCCTGGGTGCGCCGCCCCGCCCTTTACACGGGGCGAGGCACCCAGGATGGCTGATCACCGGTCTTTCCTATCTTTCTTCTCTTTTGTAGCATACTCTTCTTTTGTATTATTTTATTTTTATTTCGCTATCTTTCACCACCTTTTCTTCACTATCTTTCACTTTTTGTTACACTCTTCTTTACACTATTGTGTGTTTGCGTGTGTATTTCTGTGAGTGTTTGTGCGACGGATGGGCCCGTGGGCCCCGAACCCTAAGCTGGTAGCGTCCGGCGACGGGGTGCATTGCGAGTGGGCGACTACGCAACGAGGACGCGGGGCAGAATCACCCCTAAATGATCAATAAAATTATGGAAGGTTGCAACGACAAAAATATTCCCCGGGCGGGTCCCAACTCAGTTGGGGAATCCCGCACCCCCTCAGAGGAGGGGGTCTGGCCCACGTATACGGGGGGCGCCACCGCTGCAAGAAAGGAGAATAGGAAAAATAACGACTTTGGCAATGTTACACTGGACGATGAGAGGCAATCCGATTTGGCTACTATGACAACGGCGAGTGAGGGTTCGCGGGCAGGTACACCTGTCTCCACCCGCTCGAAATTTTACAGGAGATTAGGAAGTGGGAGCGGAGACAGCGGTGACGAGTCTACCGTCTCCCGAAACTTTGACATTGAGAAGGAGAAGAACAGGGCCACTTACCGGCGCAAAAGGCGCGGAAGTGAGATAGAGGACAGTCCTGAAAAGGACAGAGGAGCGGCTCAGAAGCCCTCCTCGAAGCGTGGTAGAGGGAGACCTCCCACGACTGGGAAATACGTCGGCTTAGCCAGGGCCAAAAAGGAGTATAATGACGAACTCTTGAGGTCCATCCAGATTGAGGCCGAACGAGAAATACTAGAGGCCGGGAAAAGAGTCCCAGTAGTGCGGATTCCCCGAATGTCGGGGAACTCCAGCGGCTCCGATGTGGCCGTGTTGGAGGAAAGGGAAATCACGGCGGCCTCTGTGGGTGCCGCGATTGCGGAAAGCCTTGGGGCCATTGATAGCGTGGCCCAGAAGTCCAAGAACCTGAAAGGGACTTCTGTTGCGACCCTCAAAAAAGCGACCAAGGCTCTAAGTGATGCTTTCTCGGTCATATTAGACAGAACGGCGTCGGACGAGAAGAAAGCCTTGGAGGCGGCGAACGCGCGTCTCTCCAAGGAACTCGCGGAAATGAAGGTGGAACTGGAGGCCGTCAAACGCAAATTGGCTGACGCCCAGCCACGGCCCGCTCCCATTTCCAAGGAGCTGGATGTGGAAGAGCTGTTACAGCGAGCGGTGCGCGAGGCGGTCTCGGTGACCAGTGCCCGGCTAGACGCGCGAATTGAGGGTCTCGAGGCCCGTCTCCTTCCGGAGCCACGCCTGAGGCCTCCTCTAGCCGCGGACAGAATACGCGACGAAGCCCGAGATGCAACACCATCGACGTCGAAGGCAAAAGAGAGGACTCCTGAGCCGGAGCCCGCGGTGTCGACTCTGTCGCCTCCGCTCAATCCCGGGCCGGCTCCGAAACAAAAGAAAAAGAGAGTCAAAAAGTCGGCCGCAGCCGCAGAGGCGGCAGCCGCTAGGCGCGACGCTGCCCCATCTGCGGCTGCGAAGGGACCAAATTCGGCCGAACAATGGTCGGAAGTGGTCAAGAGAGGAGGAAAAAAGCAAGGTAGGGCAGAAGGAAAGAAGGAGGAGCCCAAGAATGGGCAGGAAAAGAAAAAGAGGAAGAGGAAAAAGAGAGGTGGTCTTCGCGCTCCGAAGACAGCTGCTGTAGTTGTGACGCTACTGCCGGACGCGGAGAAGAGGGGTGTGACGTATAAGTCCATCATGGACAAAGCCAAGCGGCACGTCGACATCGCCACCCTCGAGATACCGGCGGTGAAGTTTAAACAGGCCGTGACCGGGGCCCGCATGTACGAGGTCTCGGGAACGGCCTGCAAGGAGAAGGCCGACGCCCTCGCGGGCAAACTCAAGGAAGTACTCGGTGAGGAGGACGTCCGCGTATCTCGGCCACAGAAGTGCGCCGAGCTACGCATAACTGGAATGGACGACTCCGCCACTACGACAGAGATCGCCGCGGCCGTCGCAAGATGTGGTGGCTGCCCGGCTGATGAAGTCAGGGTAGGAGAAATCCGGGTCGATCGCAGTGGACGCGGCTCGGCCTGGGTGAAGTGCCCGGTCGAGGCCGCAAAGGGCTTGACAGCGCCGGGAGCCAGGCTCTACGTCGGTTGGACCGTGGTGCGAGTGACACTCCTGTCGACGCGCACCATGCGGTGTTATAAGTGTCACGAGGCGGGACATACTATAGCGAAGTGCTCCTCGGAGGTCGACCGCGGAGACCTCTGTTTCCGGTGTGGTCAACCCGGCCATGTGGTCAAAGATTGCGGCAACCCACCTCACTGCGCGGTCTGTGCGGCGAACGGTGGGAAGGCGGACCACGTCGTAGGGAGCAAACCCTGCAAGACACCGCCGAAGAAGGGAAAGGGCTCCAATAAGAGCCAAACGCCCAAGGCTGCCACACCATCTACGGCCTCTGGTGCGGGAGCGACCCCCATGGACGCCCAATAACGGCTCCCCAAAGGTTCTTGCAGGGTAACTTGAACCACAGCGCTCAAGCGCAAGATCTGTGGGTTCAAGAAATGCTGAAGAGGTCCGTCGATATCGGAATAATCGCTGAGCCATACCGGATCCTCCCAAGGGGCGACTGGCTGGGCGACGCGGACTCGACGGTGGCGGTGGTATTGGGTCCGAAAATTGTCCCTCCATCTTCCAGGAGGACGGCGAGGGGCCACGGCTTCGTCGCTGCGGATCTGGGGACTCTCACTGTCGTGGGGGTCTACTTTTCCCCTAATCGACCCATCGCCGACTTTGAGGCTTTCCTCCTCCGACTAACACCCGTCGTGAATGGAGCAGCCAATCCCGTTGTTGTCGCCGGAGACTTTAACGCCAAATCCACGCGTTGGGGTTCTCCGGCGACGGACGCGAGAGGCAGAGTCATGACAGACTGGCTCACTGCCACGGGCCTGGTCGTGGCAAACAGAGGTGCCGCTAGCACGTGCGTCCGGCGGCAAGGTGAGTCAATTGTGGACCTGACCTTAGTCAGCCCATCAATTGCTCGCCGAATGAGCGGCTGGAGGGTCCTCGAAGAGGTCGAGACCCTCTCGGACCACCTTTATATAGGTTTCGACCTATCTCCTTCGTCGGATACTGGTCGCCGAACTCCATCCGGTGGCGGCCCAAGGTGGTCCCTGAGAGGTCTGGATCGAGACCTTCTCGAGGAGGCGGCAATCGTCGCGTCGTGGGCGCCTCTTCCGTCGGACGACGTCGAGGAGTGCGCGGAGTGGCTCAACGAGGCGGCTCGCAATATCTGCGACGCCTCTATGCCCCGCGCTAGACCCGTCGTGCCCAGACGCCAGACTTATTGGTGGCGCCCAGAGCTCAGACGACTCCGCGAGGATTGTGTGGCGGCCCGACGCCGATACCTGAGATACCGCAGGCGGCGGATCAGGGAAGAGGCCGACGAGGAGGCCATTTACAACGGCTACCGTCAGGCGCGGCACGCTATGCGCGAAGCCATAAAAGCGGCAAAGAAGGAGGCCTGGGAAGAGTTCCTCAACACCCTGGAACAGGACCCGTGGGGCAAGCCGTACAAATGGGTGAGGCAAAAGCTTCGCCCAGCTGCCCCACCGCTGACCCAGCATATGGAGCCGGACCTCCGTCGCTCCGTACTCTCGACCCTATTTCCATCTGGGGCCGAGTGGTCGCCGCCATCAATGCGACCACCTAGCGCGGAGTCAGACGTTGAGGAGGACATACCGCCCGTGACGGCTGGAGAGCTGGCGGCCGCGGTCCATAAAATGAGCCTTAAAAACAAGGCTCCCGGATTGGATGGGGTCCCCGGTCGCGTCTGGGTGCTGGCAATGCGGCACATGGAGGAGCATGTACGGGAGCTCTTCACCAAGTGCCTGGTGCAGGGGCGTATCCCACGCCGGTGGAAGTCGGGGAAACTCGTTTTGCTCCGCAAGCACGGACGACCGGAGGACCAGCCGTCGGCCTACCGCCCGATCGTCTTGATCGACGAGATCTGCAAAACCATAGAGAGGGTCATCGTCAGGCGCCTCACCCAACATCTTGAAGGCGCCGGCCCGAACTTGAGCGATGCTCAGTTTGGGTTCAGATCTCGTCGATCGACGATAGATGCGGTGGCACGGATACGGCGAATCTCGGAGGAGGAGATCTCCCGGGGTGGGGTGGTGCTGATAGTCTCGTTGGACATAACCAACGCATTTAACACCCTGCCCTGGGAAACAATTAAGGAGGGACTTCGGTACCACCGAGTGCCCAGATATCTTCGCCGAACAATCGGCAACTATCTGTCGGAGCGCTCGGTGCAGTACCCAACCGAAGAGGGCTGGGAGGAGCTGCAAGTAGTCTGCGGCGTCCCACAGGGTTCGGCTCTCGGTCCGGAACTGTGGGACATAGGATATGACCACGTGCTGCGCGGCGCCACTCTTCCAGGCGTGGAGCTCGTCGCGTATGCAGACGACACCGCGGTCGTGTGCCGCGCCAAAACGCACCGCGAGGCGACAATCCTGGCGACGGCGGCAGTCGCACAAGTTGTGCGAAGAATCCAGTCGTTGGGACTGATGGTGGCGCTGAATAAATCAGAGGCCCTGTTGTTCCACGGGCCTAGAAACGCGCCTCCGCCGGACCTGGCGGTGGTAGTGAGCGGGACGAGGATCCAGGTTGCGTCCACGATGACCTACCTCGGCCTGGTTCTCGACAGCCGGTGGTCATTTAAGGAACACTTCCGCCGGCTGTCAGAGAAGGTGAAGAAGTCCGCGGGAGCCTTGGCCTCGCTGCTCCCGAATCTCGGGGGCCCGAGCTTGACTTGTCGGCGTCTCTACATGGGTGTAGTTCGATCTATGGTCATGTACGGGGCGCCGATCTGGGCGGATGGCCTGCTGCCGGAGAACAGGCTGGCCCTGGGACGGCTGCAGCGGGTGATGGCGACGCGAGCAGTCCGAGGATATCGTACTATCTCTCGTGACGCATCGTGCCTCCTTGCTGGCAGCGTCCCTTGGGATTTGGACGCTCAAACCCTCGCCGATGTGTACTGGCGTGGCGCAGCGGTCCGCGCGGAGGGAAGCAATCCCCTACCAGACGCCGTACGTCGGTGGAGGGACCGTGCTAAAGAGGTGGCAGTCGAGCTCTGGAAGGAGCGACTCCTGGAGCCACAGGCGAGCGTGGACTTGGTGCAGGCTATCCGCCCAGTACTGAAAGAGTGGTTAGCAAGAAAGTACGGCGCGCTCTCGTTCCGACTCACGCAGGTGTTGACCGGACACGGCTGTTTCGGCCGTTACCTGTGTGAGATCGCGAACCGAGAGGAGAGTACGCGCTGTCACCACTGCGACGATGACCGGGACACGGCGGAGCATACCGTCTCTACCTGTCCCGCCTGGACAGGACAACGGGCGGCCCTCACGGCCGCCATCGGACACGACCTCTCGCTGCCAGCGTTGGTTCGCGCCATGCTGGCAGGCGAACCCGGATGGACAGCGGTGCAGACCTTCTGCGAGGAGGTTGTCGCCGCGAAGGAGGAGGCCGAGCGCGTGCGGGAGTTGGAGGCGCTCGACCCCCGCCGAAGAAGACGGCTGAGGCGTCGACGAGTCGTCCATGATGACAACTTGCCGCCTTAGCCGGGGGGCTCGGGGCGGCGGCATGGGGATGCCGTCGCCCAACGAATCGAGTCCCCGAGTGGGTCGCGATGCGCTGCGTATTCTTCGCGCATCGCGACACCCTGGAGAGATGGGCCCACGCAAGCCCCGAGGGGGCCTCTGTTCGGCCCTTAGGAGCCCAAAAGCTCCAAAGAAGATGGGCCTGCCGTGAGACGCAGGCGAAACCATGCAGGACAGCGGATGAAGGCTCACGCGTACTCGCAACCCTGCATGGAGCACAGAAGAATACCGTCGGGTTTTAGTGGGTGCGAGCCCCACATACCCGTGGGGGAGTCCCCAATTCCCCCCGGGATGCGTCAGGCATTTCCCGACGAAAAAAAAAAAAAAAAAAAAAAAAGGTTAGGTTAGGTTAGGTTAGGTTAGGTTAGGTTGTGAGGAAGAAAACCTCGTTAAAAAATTACAGGAGGGGGTGGAAACGCCCTGCGCGGCGGGTCCGCTGGTCTTTTTGGCCGGTGGGCGCTGGCTTCGGCCACCGTCGGGCAACCCGTAATCCGCACTGAGCGGAACCGGGGGCCCCACGCACTGAGCGAGGGGCCGCGAGGAAGAAAACCTCTATAAAAAATTACACGAGGGGTGAACCTCTTGAGGGTCGCCTGCGGGTGTGGCCCTCTTGAGGGTTGCCTCTAGCGAGGAACTCCGGGTGATGGAATGGTGTATCCGTCGCCCGTTGAGACGCCTCGGGTCGGGAGGCGCACCATTATGTTCCTGGTGCGCCTCAGACGGTGTTAGGGGGCCTTTAGGTCCCCCGGTGGAGGGTCTGCCTCGGCGGACGGCGCCGGCTGGGTCGCGGATGATTGCGCAATTGTACCCGTAACCCAGCCACCAGGCGACACGGAGGAACATCGCTGGGTTTTAGTGGGTATTCTGGCCACTTCTTGGCCTGCCTGAGTCCCACACTACCTTCCGGAAGCGTCGCAGTCCGCTGCGCTGCTTCCGAAAGGTGTGCGTAAATGCATTTCCCAGCGTAAAAAAAAAAAAAAAAAAAAAAAAAAAAAAAAAAAGGTTAGGTTAGGTTAGGTTAGGTTAGGTTAGGTTTTTTTTTTTTTTTTTTTTTTTTTTTTTTTTTTTTTTTATATCCCGCTGGTGGTAATGCATTTACGCACCCCGTCTGGGATCTGTGCGCCTCCAGTGGAGGCGTTCAGGTCCCAGCCGGGAGTGTGGGACTCCGTTCGGGGCTGAAGGCCCCAGTGCCCTACCCACTAAACCCACCAGCGGCCCACTTACCTGTTGTTGTTATATTACAACATCTTTTGTTACTTAAACTTTTGTTACTTCTTTTCTAATTAATACAAATAGTTGCGCGCCAATATGTATTGTAAATGTAAATAATATATATTTTTTTTTTTTTTTTTTTTTTTTTTTTTTTTTTTTTTTTTTTTTTTTTTTTTTTTTTTTTTTTTTTTTTTTTTTTTTTTTTTACAAATTATTTACAAACTCCCTAGATTACTATTTATAAGCTATAGTTACTTGCTACTTGCTAAACACGAACCTTACACTAAAAACTACACTAGCTAGACTACTCTAAACTAAACTACAAACTACACTACTCTAGACACTCGCTGTCACTTCCGCTAATGTCAGTAGTGCTGGAGAGAGGGGATATGAGGCCAGGAAGTTCCATACTCTCCTTCAGCATTTCCTTTATCTGATCCTCCTCCTTTTCCCCGTCGCTGCTTAACGGAGAGAGGCTACTGGGGAGATCCGTAACCTCTCTCAGAATCTTCACAATGTCTGTCGTTTCGCCGCAGACGGCGCGCTTACATTTGAGCGGAGAGGTGGGTCGAGATAGGGGGGTGGCCAGGCGGAGTCTCCCGTCCGCGTCTAAATTTTTGCCACCTCGACGACCTCTTCCTCCTCCTCTGACTTGTGGTGTTGACTTCCTAGGCGCATGACTACGAGAAATAGTTCCGGGGTGCCTCCTACGAATATGGCGGGGCATATTTTTACTGGTAATAGGCTCCCCGCATATTTTGCAGTGAGGCCGATCCCCTTTACCATATTTGTTAACTTTGGATTGGTGTATTGACTCGCTTTGGTGAGCTGGTCTGTGTTCCTCTCGTAACAATGCTAGTTCACGCTCCAGCTCCCTGACCCGTTCCTTCAAGGCCTGATTTTCGTCTTTAAGCTGTGCGCAATCCATGCAACTTGTTTGTGGGGATGATGGCTGGGAGCCTGGGGATGGAACCCATAGTGACCCTGAAGAGGGTGAAAAGGGGTCGGTGGGACTATCATCGTTAGTGTCCGAGTTCATGGTGTTGATACCTGACGACGCAAATCTGCAAGGTTTGGGAGGTTTTTTAGCACCAGCGCAAATAACTATGTACAATAAATGGAACCGTTTGCCCTAAGCACTGATTTAAGTATTTTAGTGGCATATGCTAGAAAGATCTCTCGAGTGTGTAAGTTACTTATAATTTCATTGAGGTTGTAAGTTTCGAGTGCCAGGTCCATTCTGCATTCGCACTCATGCCTTTGCCTTAAAAATCGATGACAGTTTGTTATCACGTGCGTGACTGATTCCGTGGTTTCTCCATCGCAAATGCAGAATGGGTCTGGCGCCAGCTTGAATCTGTGGAGGTACTCTTTAAATCCACCGTGGCCCGTGAACAGTTGCGCCAGTAAGTTGTCCATTTTAATGTAGTTGAGTAACTTATAGGCCTGATTTACTTCAGGGAAGAATTGTTTGGTCAGCGCCCCGGTAGTGTCCGCTGAATACCGCGTCTGCCAGGTTTGAACCGTGCTTGCCCTGATAGATTTTTTGGCGTAGGCGATTGGAAAACGATCGTAGGCAGGCTTCTTTTTACACTTAAGAGCCGCCATCTTGGCCAGTTCGTCGGCCCTCTCGTTGCCTGCGTTTCCTACATGCGCACGTACCCAGTAAAATTCCGCCTTTCCTCCACAGTTGACGAGGTTATCAATCTTTTCCCTAATATCTGCAGCTATCGGGTGGGTGGAGTTTTGATGTTGGATGCATTCCAGTGCTGATCTAGAGTCGCTGTGTATTTTTGCAATTTTGAAGCGATTGTCTGTTAACATAATTTGTAATGCTCCTCTAATGGCGATGAGTTCCGCCTGAAAGACGGTGCAGTAATCTTCCAGGGTCATTAAACTGTATCTAGCCTCTCTCCCATTTTTCCAAAAAGTTACCGCTGCGCCGACTTTTCCCTCGATTTTGCTTCCGTCTGTGTACACATCCACGGCGGCCTCACAGACGGGGTGAGGTCCTTTATTATGATCTTGATCATATTTCTCTTCCGGCTTAGTAGACTTTTCTTGCTGGTTGCTAGAGTTACCGATCTTCAAGCTTAACCTCTCCGCCGGGTGTGGTAGGTCGAAAGGGCTCTCTGGTTTCTCTATTTCCCGTCCTGGTAGAGTCTGTAGTGGCTTCCCTTTTTTTATTAAATATAGCTCCCTTCTCTCTAAGGCTCTGAGATCTAGGGGGAGTATTCCCGCTAGTATGGCACTTGAGTTGAGCGAGATGGTCCTATGCCCCCTGCAGATTCTTATGCCGAATATTCTGGTAATGTGGTCCAGTTTTTTCTTGACCTGAGCAGTCTGGCCCTTTATTGCCCAGATATTTGCCGCGTAGAGCATTGTTGGTTCTACTACAGCCGTATAGATAGTTTTTATAATATCTGAGTTTAGTCCCCAATGAGCTCTAGCGGTACGTGAAACTCCTCTATACAGTTTTATAGCCTTCTGAGATACTTCGTTGATGTGTTGCACATAATTTAGATTGCTGTCGAGCGTTACTCCTAAAACCTTTATAGTGTCGCTGTAGGCCAAGTTAACTCCGTTCATAATTAGCTTTGGTTCGTAGTATTTAATTTTACGGGTAAAGAGGGTTGCTTGGGTTTTATGCGGCGCGAAACGAAGTTTGTTTTGTGTTCCCCATTTAGATATTTTCTTGAGGGCCTCGTTTAAGTCCCGCTCTATGTCCCTCCCTTCCTTGCCCCTGCTTATCAGCAATATGTCGTCCGCGAAGGCTTGGGCATGGACCTTGGAATCTTCCATTTCTTCCAGTAAGCCGTCCAGGAGGATGTTCCACATTAATGGTCCACAAGTGGATCCCTGTATGCATCCCTTGTTTGTGTGTCGGCGTACTGTTTCCCCGGAATACTTAATAACTACTTCACGCTCTGACATATAACTGGCCATGATCTTTACCATGGATGGGTGCACCTTCTTGCTTATTAATTGTTTCTTTATTGCAGGCCACCAAGCGTTGTCGAATGCTCCCTCGATATCGAGGGAGACTGCGACGGCTATATTTTTTCCCCGCACCGCTTCCTCAATCAACTTTGTTGCGTCAAATAGTGCGTCCTCTGTTCCTCGTTGTGGCATAAAGCCGTATTGTTGAGGATGTAGGGCCTTCTGTCGCCCTAGTTGCCAGAGGATACGATTTGCAGTAATCTTTTCTAGTGTTTTTCCCAAGATAGGAAGCAGTCCAATCGGTCTATAGGATTTTGCGGCAGTATAATCGTCCTTGTTGGGTTTAGGGATAATCTTGATTATTGCCTTTTTCCATAGAGTAGGGAAGTATTCCAGTTCTAGACACTTATTATATATCGCAAGTAGAAGATCGGGATTCGCTAGAAAGGCCTTGGCGCAAATATCCGAAGTTAAACCATCTTCGCCAGGTGCTTTTTTTGGGCTCATGTCCTCCAACACTGACTTCACCTCTTCAATCGTAAACTTTTTTGTTTCCTCGTCTTTTAGTTCTGCCACCTCTGTTTCAACTTGAGCTCTCAGTATTGCTTGTTCAGCAGTGTCTGTTTGAGGTTCGTCTTGGGGGTAAAAAGTTACAGCCAATAGTTCAGCTGATTCTAGAGGATTTAAAATCTTCTGATCTATTGGGGACCTTAAGAGTCGGTCTCCTTCATTTACTGCCCGCTTCCTTAGTACTCGATAAATACCTTGCCAGATGGTCTCTTTATCTTGTCTTTCACAGAACTGCTTCCAGCTGTTTGTAATTGTATCATGCATTAGGGTTCTGTAAGCGTTTAGAGAGTCTAAATAATCTTGGACTACGTATGGTCTTCTTCTTTCGTTTGCCTTTTTTATTTTGTTTCGAAGACGTGCCGTCTCTTTCTTTTTTAAACTTAACTCTTCTGTCCACCACTCCTTTTTTCTCAGATTAATATTTTTGGAGATCTTTGGAATGGCTTCATTACATGAGTCCGTTAAGCTGCTTACGTATTCCTCTATAAATTTTTCAAGTGTAACTTCGTCTGCAATTTGGTTTGCTTTCGCCTCCGTTATGTCTCTTTCCATGTTGGTTTCTTTAAAGGATTTGGCGAAAGTAAGCCAGTCTGCCTTCGAGGTGTTGTATTTTCGAGTGGAGGTTCTCTGCGCCACTTCGTCTGTTACTCCTTTTAGTGCTACCTTAAATCTTATCGCTCTATGGTCAGAGAGCATGTTAAGGTTTTCATCCACAGTCCAGCCTGTAATCTTGTGTAATACATTAGAAGTGCAAACAGTGACGTCTACTATGCTGGTATATGTTCGGTTGTTTCGCACTGCGTAAAAAGTGGGAGTGTTGCCTTTGTTGCATACATGTAGGTCCCATTGAGCCAGGAATTCCGCTATTTTAGCCCCCCTGTCGTCTTCCTCATCGCAGCCCCACCATGGGCTTTTGGCGTTGTAGTCACCACCGATTAGTACCTTATCTGTGTTCATTGATTTCATTATCTTTGCTATCTTCCGCAGATCCTCTTCGATATCCTTGTCTTTTTCTAAGTAGACATTGATTATACCTATCAGGGTTGTTCCTGATTTAACTAGAAAAGCTACAATGTTTTCATTTATAAGTTCAGGATTCTCAATTATGTCTAGGTTTTTATCAATAACTAAGACAGCAGATTTGACTGGTTTATGTGGGTTGTTAGTTAGCTTTTGAATCACCCGCATTGAACTTGTGACGTGAGCCTTTGCTCCGACATAAGGCTCCTGAGCAAGTACTAATGAAGTTTTACGTACCAGTGCTTCGCGAAGGCATTCTTTCTGGGCTGCGTAACCACGACCCAAGTTCGCTTGGATAATTAATAATGCTTTAGTTTTTGGCTGAGAGCCCCTGGTTTTGTCAGTTTGGTCGCCCTTAGCAATATGCTACCGCTGAGCGTGATATACGGTCCCATTTTCTCCATTCTGGGCAATCCGCACTGTATGCTGCATGTGCTAACTCGCGGTGCCCACTCTCTTTGCAATTGCTGCATGTTGGAGTACCGCCTTTTTTAGTGCAGGACCGGGAGTCGTGTCCCATTGCGCAGTGTCCACATCGGGTTTCCCTTTTGCAGTCCCTTGCCCAATGTCCAAACTTGAGGCAGTTAAAACACTGCACTATTGGCGATTGGTCAACAACTGGTATTACCTGGTATCCAATTCGTAATTTTTGATCTTTAATTGCTGCCCATAGCGCAGAAGAGACCTCCGCAATTACGTTTACCAGTAGATCGTTCCTGCCTTTTATTCTTCTGACTACTTTAAAAGAAGTATTTTGTTTGTTGATTTCTTTCAGCAACTTGCTGTTTTGTTTGAATATTGCCTCCTCTAATTTTTCATTGCTGAGTTCGGCTATAACTCCGACAAGTCTGATGAGGGGTTTTTTCCCCTGCGGCATGGATACGGTAAGTTGGTTGCTCGTCGACTCAATGGCCCGTTTTAATGCCACTCTATCAGGTTCTGAGTCGCAATTTATTACCACCCTTTGGCGACTTAGTTTAGCCACCTTGTTGATACCAATCCCCAGATCAATGACGTCGACCTTGGCCTGAATATCCTTGATGACGTCGCTGCTAGTCTTCCGGGGGTCAGCAGATTCCAGCATAATAGCATGTTGGGGTCGCGGTGAGGCGAGCGTTCCAGCGTAAGTTTTGGGAAAAGGCGCATTGTTCAGTCCATTCTCTTCGTCCTGCTGTGCTCGCCAGGTGGTTGGCTGGTCCGCTCCTTTTTGTTTAGTTCCGTGAAAGGTAGGATCACTGTCTCTATCAGCTTGAGAGGTCCGGGTTTCCTCGTTGGTGTGCATTTGAACAGGTGCTGAGTCGACTTTAGCGGTCAGTTTATCCAGCATTGTAGTGTGTTTTTTGCTGAGGGTCTCCAAGTCATACGTGAGCCACCTTGCGGCCTCGGCCTCTTTATGGGTGGCTCTGACTTCTTCCAGCAATTTCTGCTGCGTCTCCTGTTGGGTCCGCAGCAGGGCGTCCAGTGCTGAAGTATGTCTTTTTTCTAGTATTGCAAGCTGGTGTTCGTAATTTGCTCGTGCCTTCTCTTTTTCGGCTATATGTCTGTTCCTGGAATCAGCCAGTCGAAGTATCATCTCGTATAAGCCATGGATTCCACTACTTACGGCTTCACGGATTTCCTGTTTGAGATTCCTGCTTTCTTCCAGTTTGGCTTTCGTTTGCTGGAGGAGTTTATTGGCCAGGCGGGGCATTTCGTGAAGGTTTCCACCCCCCACCGCTGACCGATCCGACATCACCGAGATGTCAGCTATCTCTTGTTCAGTCGGCTCCCTCGCCTGTCTAATACTAGCCTCCAAGTTAGCCTTTGCCGCAGCTCTTATCTGTGCTCTTATTCTTAGGAGCGATGAGTCAGATTTTGGTTTATGCTGGTTGGTCCCCTCTGGAGTAGACGTATTTGGTCCTAGTCCTCCTTCACTTCGTGAGCTCGTCAGTGGGTTGTCCTCATTATCTTCGCTGTCACTGCCTTCCGACATTACTTCAACCACAATTCCAGTAGGTGTTTGCCCCTCCAGTGTTTTCTGTATTTCTGGGAGCGGCGTTGTAGTTTCAGGCGTCCCCAAACCAACGGATTCATGATCACTGTAGTCCCGCAGCTCCTTGATCATGACTTCGGACTCCTCTGTTCCTGTGTTCTGCGATTTAACCTTCTGTGAAACCCCGGGAATCGGGGACGTTTCAGAGTGAGTGGTAGCTTCTGTCCTACTTGTAAGCAGAGTCTTGTGAACTATGGGTTTTTGTATTTTTGGTTTTGTTGTATCCCCCTTCTTTTTTATTGGGGTGCATGGCTTCCCTCTAGTTGCTTTAGACACTTTGGAAGATTTAGAACTTTTGGTTTTAACTGAATGAATGGAGGTGCTGGGATCCGACATTGCTTTAACTAATGCTAAAAGTGCAATAATATGAAAACCCACCTAGCGCAACTGCTCACCGCCAGGGTGTTTGACACGATTTTTGTACTTCAATAGTAGCCTCGTTTAATGTAGGTAACCGTTTTGATCTAACTACTCACTATATAATACGTTACATTGTGACTTAACTTATCTGCTATGCTAAAATATATTTACTGTATTTATAGAAAAGTTTATATTACACTATGTTGAGATTAGTTTTTAGCACTCACCGAGTACTCCCAACTATACCCTGTAGTCCTATTTTTGTCTCTTTATTTGTTGCAGGTGTGCCTCCCGGGCTCCGTGCCCGGTCTACTCCTCCGGGCTAAGCCGCCGGCTCCGACTCCGGTTCCACCTCCAGGCTCCAACTCGGGGCTCCGGCTAAAGGCCCCGGCACCAGGCTGCCTCCGAGCAGCCTGTAGCCTCCGAACTCCGTCCACGCGGCGCGGCTCTGACTCCGGCTCCGGCTCCGACTCCGGTTCCGCCTCCAGGCTCCAACTCGGGGCTCCGGCTAAAGGCTCCGGTGCACTCCGGTATTGCACTCCGGCACTGCACTCCGGCACTGCACTCCGGCACCGCACTCCGGTATTGCACTCCGGGCAGCCCGTAAGCACTCCGGTATTGCACTCCGGCACTGCACTCCGGCACCGCCCTCCGGTATTGCACTCCGGGCAACCTGTAGCCTCCGAACACCGCCCACGCGGCGCGGCTCACACTCCGGCTCCGGCTCCGGCTCCGGCTCCGCCTCCTGGCTCCGACTCCGGGCCCGCAAGCACACTGCGAACACACTGCGAGCACAAGCACTCCGGTATTGCACTCCGGCACTGCACTCTGGCACCGCACTCCGGTATTGCACTCCGGCACTCCGGCACTGCACTCCGGCACCACACTCCGGCACTGCACTCCGGTATGACTCCGCACTCCACACTCCGGTATTGCACTCCGGTATGACTCCGAGTTCACTCCAGGAGGGCCGAGGACGCGTGCGTTCTCCACGGAGTCTGGCGCGCAACTCAGGTTAGGTTAGGTTAGGTTAGGTTAGGTTAGGTTAGGTTAGGTTAGGTTAGGTTAGGTTAGGTTAGGTTAGGTTAGGTTAGGTTAGGTTAGGTTAGGTTAGGTTAGGTTAGGTTAGGTTAGGTTAGGTTAGGTTAGGTTAGGTTAGGTTAGGTTAGGTTTTTTTTTTTTTTTTTTTTTTTTTTTTTTTGATCGATTTCTAGCGACCTCCGACTTGGTGGTCAGAGACTTTGGTATTTCTATTTTATTCTTGTAAAATAAGGTAAAATTTCAACAATTTTACCTTATTTATTTCTTATTATTAATTTTGCTTTTACGTTATTATTTATTCTTGTGTTTATTAATTACTTTTGTTTAATTTTTTATTTACTTATTATTTTGGTCTTTTTATTTTCATGTTATACTAACATGAAAGTAAAGAGCCTTTTCTTTTAGTATAGTTTATATATATCTTTCTATATTTAATTTTTATATGTGTATAATATGCTTTTCTTTTTATTTTGTGGATACATATTTATTTATTTTCTTTTATAATCTTTTCTGCTATGGTTTTACAGTATTTTAAAAATATGTTTCTTTGCGCTTTATTTTCCATTAGTCTATTTAAATTTTCTTTTGTAATATTTTCATCTACAATTATCTCGGTTTCAAACCTCTGCTTTGAAAATCTTTGGCAGTCCAGTAGTAAATGCAGAATCTCCTCATTTTCAGCTGGATCACATTGACACGAGGGGCTCGCTTTGCACTTGAATTTGTGCAAGTAATGTGCAAATCCACCGTGACCCGTGAGTACTTGTGTTATAGTCGAATCTAGTTTTATTGTTCGCATTATTTTGTAGGCTTTCCTGACATCTGGCAGAAAAGCTTTTGTTGTGTTAGCGGTGTCACCTTCACTATATCTTTTCTGCCAGACGTCAAGTGTAGCTTGTCTTATTTTCCCTTTTACATATGACACCGGGCATGCATCATAGTCCGCTTTACTTTTTTTGTAGAGTGCGGCCTGTTTGGCCAGCTCATCGGCCCGTTCATTGCCTTCAATGCCCACGTGGGCTTTTATCCAGTACAGCCGTACTTCCTTGCCTTGTCTGCGAAGATTGGCTATTTGCTTCCTTATTGCAAAGGCCAAGGGGTGAGATGACCCGTGGCTTCTCAGCAAGTCCAGTGACGACCTGGAGTCGCTGAGAATACACACTTCATCGTCCTTCCCCTTGGAAATTTTTTCAATTGCCCTTTGGATTGCATATAGCTCCGCTTGGAATACGGTACAATAAGGTTCAAGTCTCAGCTTCATGGATGCCGTCTCCTTACCGTCTTTCCAGATGGATACGGCCGCTCCAACCTTTTCTTCAATCTTACTCCCGTCGGTGAAAATAAGAGTACCTTGCAATTTGTGTGTCTCGACGGTTTCAGATTGAAGATCCTCGAGGTTTGAGTAGTCAATGGCGATCGTCTTTGCCGGGTGTTCGGCTTCCAGGAAGCTGATCCTTTCCTCTAATTTTCTGTCCTCTGGTAGGCATTGAAGGGGACGACCACGTTTCGCTTCATACAGCTGGCTGTGCTCGGAGATTCGCAAGTCCAAAGGAATCAGTCCGGATAAAACTAACGCCGCGTGCAGAGATACTGTCCTATAGGATTTGCAGATCTTCTGGGCAAATCCACGTTGTATAGTATTTAGTTGTTTTTGTATAGTTATTTTTTCGGCAGCTTTGGCCCAGACACTTGCAGCGTACATAACAATTGGCTCGATGACGGCCACGTAAATAGTTCTTATGACTTCCGGGTTTAACCCCCACGTAGTTCTGGCCGTTCGGGCCAGTTGTTTGTAGATATTTAAGGCTTTGATTGAAGTGTTTGCCACGTGTTTATTAAATGTTAATTTTTCATCTATAGTTAGTCCTAGAAGTTTTATTTCTTTTGTAAATATAATTTCCTGTCCCCCCATTTTTAATTTAGGTTTTTCGAATTTTAGTTTTTTAGTTAAAATCATAGCGTGAGTTTTATGTGCAGCAAATTTTAATTTATTGTCTTTTCCCCAAGCATTTACTAAATCTAAAGTTTCATTGGCTTTGTTTTGAATGCACTGCGAGGCCCTTCCGGAAAACACTAAAACAACGTCGTCCGCAAAGGCCTGGCAGTACACCCCTTGCTGATCCATTGCGTTGAGTAGAGGGTTCAATAGAAGGTTCCAAAATATAGGTCCCCCTATTGAGCCCTGCACACAACCCTTTGTTGTATATTTTGTGAATGTTTTCCCCGCGTACGTTACTTCAACCTGCCTATTTTCCAGGTAACTGTCTATCAGGTGTTTCAAGTTTTTGGGACAGTCCATTTTGCGTAATTGGTACTTGATGGCTGGCCACCAGGCGCAGTCGAAAGCGCCCTCTATGTCTAATGAAATTAGGATGACAATATTTTTTCCCTGTATCTGTTCCTTTATATGATTCATTAGATCAAAGAGGGCGTCTTCCGTACTGCGCTGGGGAACGAACCCATACTGCCTTGTGTTTAGTTTCGGCAGGAGGTGCCATTTAAGCCTTGTGACCAGCATCTTTTCGAGTATCTTGCCGAAAACTGACAAAAGCCCTATGGGTCTATAAGACTTTGGATGATTGTAGTCAGTTTTACCCGGCTTTCTTAGAACTACAATTGTAGCCACCTTCCAAAGACTAGGAAACAGAGACAACTCCAAGCATTTATTTGCTATACTCAAGAAAAGCCCCGGGTCATGGTTTATGACGACAGTGCAGATATCTGCCGTGAGCCCATCAGGACCCGGAGCTTTCCTTGGGTTAAAGCTATTTACCGCGTACTGTAGTTCAGATTCGGTGAAATAAGGATCATCTTTGCCCTCATCGTTGGGAACGGATGTAAGTTCTCTAATTTCAGCGTGTTTCGGGGTGTCCTCCAGGACATTGTCGTCCGGAAAGAAGATCGATGTAATGTATTCGACAGATTCTGTGGGACTAAGCGCGACTCCATCTTTGACCATTGGTTTATCATCCATTCTCCTCTGTGTCGATCTAATCACCCTATACACGCCATCCCACAGACTCTCCCGGTCTTGTTTGGTACAAAACGCCTTCCAACTTGTCGTTTGTGATTTCCTTGCTTCTTCTTCGTATTTTAGTTTTATTTCCACGTATTCATTTACTACGTGTGAACGGCGGGAGGGAGCAGCACATTTTATTCTTCTTTTTTTGGTTATCATTTCCCTTTTTAAAAGTTCAAGCTCCTCAGTCCACCAGGGTAGTCTAAAACAATCTTTTGATTTTATTTTTGGGATAGTCTCATCGCATGTTTTTATAATATTATCTATATATTTTCCTACTAATTTATCTAACTCGCTTTTATTTTTAATCTGTCTCACCCTTGTCTCAACAATGTCCATCTCTTTTAATTTTTTATCTAACTCTTTCCTAAAAGTTATCCATCTGGCTTTCTTAGTATAGTATTTTCTTGTTGATTTTTTATTTTCGAATGTATGTTTTTCTAACTGTATTAAAAATTTTATAGTATTGTGATCGGAACTAGTAAAACCCTGGTCCACTTCCCAGCCTTCAACTTTACTTAGCAGGTCCAAACTACACGTCGTTATATCGACCCTGCTGCTGTATATTTTATTGTTTCTTATAGTTAAGAATGTGGGCTCGCTTCCGTCGTTCAATATTTGCAGGTCAAGCTCGTCAAGAAAGGAAGCCAGCTCTGCTCCCCTATGGTTTTCTTCGGAGCTGCCCCACCAGGTACTCCAGGCGTTGACGTCTCCGCCGAATATGATATTAGTCATCCCTTTTTTCTTGATTATTTTTCGTACGTGCTCCAGGTAGGGTTCGAGGGGTTTATCTTCTTCGAAGTAGGCCGATATAAGGTTAACTATACGATCGTGGGTTTTAATAGCGACATAGACGATATTTTCTGTCGTTAGAACTGGATCCTCGTATATTTCCAAGTTCTGATTGTGCACCAAGATCGCTGCCTTTATCGGCCCACTTCGGTCCTTTATTTTTTGTACTACTCTTATCCCTGAGTATTGGCTTACGATTCCCTCGGCCCCTACGTAGGGTTCTTGAATTAGGGAGACGTCGACGCTGTTGTCTTTGGCTCCTTTCAGCAGCTCCAGGGTAGCGAGCTTCTTCCTCTGTAAGTTCGCCTGAATCACCGCTATCCCGTTGAAGACTTAGGCTTAACAGTACGAGACGCTAGACCGGGCTATAGTGTCCCACTTCTTTCTAATCGGGCACTCCGGGTCAAATGCGCTGTGCTCCGTCCTTTCCAGTCTGGCTATGTGGCAGTTTCTGCAGCAGGCCACGTCGCCGACGGTCAACGAGGGGCAGACTGAACGGAGGTGAGGCCCGGCGCAGTGACCGCACCTGTCCTCGGATTCCTTGCACAGACGGCGGCTGTGGCCGAAGCCAAGACACCGCGTGCACTGAACCAGAGGAGACTGGTCCAAGACGAAGCAACGCTGGAGGTCGATGTGTACTCTTCCCTGATTCGTTAGTCTTTGCCAGACCTTTGGTGACACCTGCAATACCATATGGCACTCGTGGGGATTCCTGGCGGGTCGGCGATATTTCGGTACTACTCGATATTCGCTGTCAGGAATGTCCGTGAGTGCATCTGCGTTCTGGGATTTAATTGAGGCTACAACCTCGTCGTCAGTATTGTAAGACAACATATTTTTGATGACGATGAGTGGATCCTTATTTTTAGCCTCGTTAATTTGCAAATTGTCATCCGCTTTCAACTTGTTGGTCAAGCGAGTCAGTGAGTCTTTCGATTCGCAGCTTATTACGACCTTTTGGTTTCTGGCTTTGCGGATCCTTTCCACCCTGACTCCGCTCGCTCTCGCGTCTGCAGCGCCCCGTATTCTCTTGATGACATCATCGCTCGTGTCTTTCTCATCTTTTGAGGATACGATGATAGAGTGGTTCGAATTTGGCATGGACTTGAATTTTGGACCGGCTGCTACCTCGGCGTAAGTCGCACTTCTCTTACTCTCTTCAACAACAGCCGCTAGCTGACTGCTGGCTTCATTGAGCCGCTTTGTGATTTCGGCAGCCAGAGGCAGAGGCTGTTGCTGGCTGGACTTGGAGAGTGCATCAAGTACGTCGAAGTTCACAATTTGTCGCAGCGACTTCACCTCTTTGAGCACTTCCGCGATGGGGGCTCTTATGTCCACAGCTTTGACACCCTCCACCAGTTCCTCCAGTCGTACGTTCTGCTGTTTCTCAAGGCTCAGCGCCTGGGATGTCGCATGGGAGCGGGCCCGCTCTAATTGCAGCTGAAGCGTCTGTCGAGACTCACTGAGCCGCAGAACTATTTCATATAGCCCGGCGAGGCTCTCCAGAACTTTTTCCTTAATGGAGGTTTTTAAGTTCCCCGACTGTTCCATTTGTTCCTTTGCCTCCTGGAGAAGGCGGTTTGCTGCAGCTGGAAGGGCTGAAAGAGCGGCCTGTGAAGGCTCACCGGTCGACGTCCTGCTAGATACACTAGGGCACGGGGAAGACTGGCTGGAGGTCTGTGCTGATGGAGCATCGCTGCCCGAAGGTTTGGGATCTTCGGCACTTACTGAGCGCAATAAGACCTTCCTGCTTATAGGTACCGCTTTCTTTGGTTTGGCGCCTGGCGCGTTGCCCGACATGTTTTTATTAAGCTTTGAATTTTAGATTTAAATGTACGAAATTTTTAATTTCAGGGTCGGAGTTTTGGTCCAGGGAGCAATGAGTAGACAAATGGGGCCCTCCACACTACCAGGCACACGACTGCAAAATCAGAATTTCAAAATTTTCAGTACAAAGTTCCGCGGCTCTCCCTACGGTACTGCCCTTGTCCACCTATCTAACGAACAATGGGTGGGTGGGAGGGCGATTTTTCGCGATTTTCTGTGGTTTTTCGCCGCGGAAAAGCGCTCGGGGTCGGTCGCGGGCACCGCCCGGGCCGGAAAATGTGAAAATTTAGGAAAATTTAGGACTTTGAAGTTTTTTGCCAAAATTTGCCGAAAATTGTAAGTGTGAAAATTTGGAAAATGAAAATTTAATTGTTTTTCTGTTACAGGTCGACGGGGCCGGTGGAGAGCGACGTGCCCGTGTGAAATTTCGACGCAAGATGCTGGAAGAACCGAGCAACGGCGCAAGATTGTCGCGATTTTTCGTGCAAATCGATCGGTTAGGTTAGGTTAGGTTAGGTTTTTTTTTTTTTTTTTTTTTTTTTTTTTTTTTTTTTTTTTTTTTTTTTTTTTTTTTTTTTTTTTTTTTTTTTTTTTTGTATCCCGCTGGTGGTAATGCATTTACGCACCCCGTCTGGGATCTGTGCGCTTCCAGTGGAGGCGTTCAGGTCCCAGCCGGGAGTGTGGGACTCCGTTCAGGGCTGAAGGCCCTAGTGCCCTACCCACTAAACCCACCAGCGGCCCACTTACCTGTTGCTATTGTTTATGCAACAACCTTTATTCTTGTTGTGTTAAACCTTTTTTGTATCTAATTACGATTAGTTGCGCGCCGAGAAGCGCCTAAATTTTTTTTTTTTTTTTTTTTTTTTTTTTTTTTTTTTTTTTTTTTTTTTTTTTTTTTTTTTTTTTTTTTTTTTTTTTTTTTTTCCACACTTAATCATAATACTAAATACTACAATACCAATACATTCAGATAGCTTTAATTATTTCGGTTAGGTTAGGTTAGGTTAGGTTAGGTTAGGTTAGGTTAGGTTAGGTTAGGTTCCCGTGTGGGGTTGCTGGTCCTCCATCGGGCGCGTCCCCCGAGTGGCGGATAGGGGAACGCCTCCCAGATATGGGAGGTACCGGGGAAACCCGGCGCGGACCAAAACCAGCAGGGGGGTTGCCGCTTGGAGGCTCCTGGTACTTCTCTGCCTATCAGAGTGGACTGTGCGAGACTCCGGGTGGCAACAATGGGGGGGAGGCTTTCGGGCCGTGAGGAAGAAAACCTCATTAAAAAATTACCAGAGGGGGTGGCGACGCCCCGCGCGGCGGGTCCGCCGGTCTTCATGGCCGGTGGGCGTTGGCTTCGGCCACCGTCGGGCAACCCGTAATCCGCACTGAGCGGAACCGGGGGCCCCACGCACTGAGCGAGGGGCCGCGAGGAAGAAAACCTCTATAAAAAATTACCCTAATCCCAAGTTCCGCCGCCCGGCGATGGGATGAATGGCTGGTAGGTAACCAGTCACTAGGGCGGCACACGGGGGGGTTATGGGGTTAAAAATCATAATGGAAAGTACGCCGATCAATAAAACTACCCGGGTGGGTCCCGTTCGCGGGGAATCCCATGGTGTGCCGGACAGCCGGCACATCGGCCCCAACGTATACGGGGGGGCCAATCGACGTGACGAGGAGCAGGAGAAGTTAGGGTTAGATGTAAGTTCGGGTTTGGGGGGGAAATTCTGGAAGGACGCAGAGGGAGTAGGAGAGGGGGGAGAGAGAAGTACGAGGAGGAACGAGGACGAGGAGGCAGCGTCGTCCGATTGCAGCCTCATGACCATAGAGAGCCGGCCCAGATCAGGGTCTGGATCATCGGTGGTCATCATGACAGGCGTAAAACGACCTCGGCTGACGGAAAGTGAGGATCAGTCGACGGATGAGGAAAGGCCGGGGACTCCGGTCCCCGTGCGAGGAAGAGGGCGCCCGCCTACCCATGGGCGGTATATGGGCCTGGGTAGGGCCAGGGAAGCCCTCCGAGAGCAGAAGCGAGCCGAGGAGAGAGCCTTGGAGAAACAGAAGGCCGAGGAAGAGCTCGCTAGGGAGACCGCCGTCGCCCGCTTCCGGCGGGAGACTCGCGGAAAGGAAAAGGCAGGTTCTTCCCGGGATGGTTCTGCGAGGCCGGATGAAAAGACGGCTGTCCGGCTGCAAGAACAAGTGTTGGAGGACTTGGACCTCATCACCAAGGTGGCGACCAAGTCCTCCAACTTGAAGGGGACGTTTGTGCGTGACCTCAAAGACGCCGCAGCATCTATAAAGGAAGCGGTGACCGTGCTCGGGTCACGCACGGTTTCGGAAGAAACAAGGAAGCTGCAGGCGGACAATGCTCGCCTTCAGGATGAGATGGGCAGCCTCAGGAGGGAGCTGGCCCAACTAAGGGAGGAGATAGAGCGGGTGCGGAAACAGGGTTCCACCCCCGCTCCCATGGATGTGACCGAGGAGGCCCCCCCTGCACCGCGGCCTCCTCAACGCCCTGGGGTCGCCCCAGCCTCGCCGTCGGTGGAGGAGATCTGCCGCACGGTAATGGTCCAGGTCGGGACGATGTTGAGTGCCCGCCTGGCCTCTCTCGAGGATAGACTCCTCCCCGAGAGGAACCTGCGGCCACCCCTGGCGTCTGATTCAAGACGAGACGGACGCTCGTATGCCGCCGCTGCCTCGGTGCCCGCTCCGGGCGCTCGCAAGTCGGTTGGAACAAAGGCGCCCCCAGCGCCAGCACCAGTTCAGGGACCCAGCAGACAGGTGCCGTCTGCGCCGCCACAGCGCCCGCCGGGCTCCACGTCGCCGTCGGCGCAGACCGCAAAAGAGGGCCCCTCCTCTTCTTCACCACCTTCTGAGGGGAGGAAAAAGAAGAGGAAGAAGAAGAAAAAGAAGAAGAAGAAGACGGCAGAGAGCCAAGAGACTGGCCCGCCGCAGGAGCAGCGGCGATCACAGCCGCCGTCGACGGGGTGGACGCAGGTGGGCCCCAAGTCACGGCCGGACGCGAAGAGTCGCGCCCGAAAGCTCCGCACACCTCGGTCGTCAGCGGTGGTCCTGACGCTGACACCGAGGGCGGAGGAGGAGGGCGTTACTTACGCCAAGGTGATCGCCGCCGCGAAGGCGAAGATCGATGCAGCGGAGCTCGGCGCTCAGGGGGTCCGACTTCGGAAGGCGGCCACTGGGGGCCGCCTGTTCGAATTCCCCGGGGCTACCAGTGCCGAGAAGGCGGACTCCCTGGCTGCGAAACTCAGGGAGGTGCTGAGTAGCGAAGTCGTCCGGGTCTCCAGACCGATAAAATCTGTGGATCTGCGGGTCTCCGGCCTGGACGACTCCGTGATCAGCGCGGACGTGCTCGCTGCGGTTGCTGCGGCGGGAGGGTGTCCCGCCGAGCAAGTGCGGGTTGGCGAGGTTCGTAGCGGCTACGACGGGTTGGGCTCAGTGCTCGTGAATTGCCCCGTCGCAGCCGCTAAAAAGGTGGTCGCAGGAGGAAGGCTCCGGGTGGGCTGGGTGTCCGCCCAAGTCAAGCTGCTAGACGCCCGGCCTCTGATGTGCTACCGGTGCCTAGCACCGGGGCACATGGCCGTACAGTGCACAGAGGGGGTCGACCGCAGCGGGTTATGCTACCGCTGCGGTCAGCCAGGTCACAGGGCCCGCGGGTGCTCCGCTGCGCTGCGTTGTGTGGTCTGTGCAGCGGCTGGCAGGTCAGCGGAGCATCTCGTGGGCAGTAAGGCCTGCAAGACACCACCGAAGAAGGGAAAGGGCTCCAATAAGAGCCAAACGCCCAAGGCTGCCACACATTCTACGGCGGCCTCTGGTGCGGGAGCGGTCCCCATGGACGCCCAATAACGGCTCCCCAAAGGTTCTTGCAGGGTAACTTGAACCACTGCGCTAAGGCGCAAGATCTGTGGGTTCAAGAAATGCTAAAGAGGTCCGTCGATATCGGGATAATCGCTGAGCCATACCGGATCCTCCCAAGGGGCGACTGGCTGGGCGACGCGGACTCGACGGTGGCGGTGGTATTTGGTCCGAAAACTGTCCCTCCATCTTCCAGGAGGACGGCGAGGGGCCACGGCTTCGTCGCTGCGGATCTGGGGACTCTCACTGTCGTGGGGGTTTACTTTTCCCCTAACCGACCCATTGCCGACTTTGAGGCTTTCCTCCTCCGACTAACTCCCGTCGTGAATGGAGCAGCCAATCCCGTTGTGGTCGCCGGAGACTTTAACGCTAAATCCACGTGTTGGGGTTCCCCGGCGACGGACGCGAGAGGCAGAGTCATGACAGACTGGCTCACAGCCACGGGCCTGGTCGTGGCAAACAGAGGTGCCGCTAGCACGTGCGTCCGGCGGCAAGGTGAGTCAATTGTGGACCTGACCTTAGTCAGCCCATTAATTGCTTGCCGAATGAGCGGCTGGAGGGTCCTCGAAGAGGTCGAGACCCTCTCGGACCACCTTTATATAGGTTTTGACTTATTTCCTTCGTCGGATACTGGTCGCCGAACTCCATCCGGTGGCGGCCCGAGGTGGTCCCTGAGAGGTCTGGATCGAGGCCTTCTCGAGGAGGCGGCAATCGTCGCGTCGTGGGCGCCTCTTCCGTCGGACGACGTCGAGGAGTGCGCGGAGTGGCTCAATGAGGCGGCTCACAATATCTGCGACGCCTCTATGGCCCGCGTTAAACCCGTCGTGCCCAGACGCCAGACTTATTGGTGGCGCCCAGAGCTCAGACGACTCCGCGAGGATTGTGTGGCGGCCCGACGCCGATACCTGAGATACCGCAGGCGGCGGAACAGGGAAGAGGCCGACGAGGAGGCCATTTACGACGGCTACCGTCAGGCGCGGCACGCTATGCGCGAAGCCATAAAAGCGGCGAAGAAGGAGGCCTGGGAAGAGTTCCTCAACACCCTGGAACAGGACCCGTGGGGCAAGCCGTACAAATGGGTGAGGCAAAAGCTTCGCCCAGCTGCTCCACCGTTGACCCAGCATATGGAGCCGGACCTTCGTCGCTCCGTCCTCTCGGCCCTATTCCCATCTGGGGCCGAGTGGTCGCCACCATCAATGCGACCACCTAGTGCGGAGTCAGACGATGAGGAGGATATACCGCCCGTGACGGCTGGAGAGCTGGCGGCCGCGGTTCATAAAATGAGCCTTAAAAACAAGGCTCCCGGATTAGATGGGGTCCCCGGTCGCGTCTGGGTGCTGGCAATGCGGCACATGGAGGGGCATGTACTGGAGCTCTTCACCAAGTGCCTGGTGCAGGGGCGTATCCCACGCCGGTGGAAGTCGGGGAAACTCGTTTTGCTCCGCAAGCACGGACGACCGGAGGACCAGCCGTCGGCCTATCGCCCGATCGTTTTGATCGACGAGATTTGCAAAACCATAGAGAGGGTCATCGTCAGGCGCCTCACCCAACATCTGGAAGGCGCCGGCCCGAACTTGAGCGATGCTCAGTTTGGGTTCAGATCTCGTCGATCGACGATAGATGCGGTGGCGCGGATACGGAAAATCTCGGAGGAGGAGATCTCTCGGGGTAGGGTGGTGCTGGTAGTCTCGTTGGACATAACCAACGCATTTAACACCCTACCCTGGGAAACAATTAAGGAGGGACTTCGGTACCACCGAGTGCCCAGATATCTTCGCCGAACAATTGGCAACTATCTGTCGGAGCGCTCGGTGCAGTACCCAACCGAAGAGGGCTGGGAGGAGCTGGAAGTGGTCTGCGGCGTCCCGCAGGGTTCGGCTCTCGGTCCGGAACTGTGGGACATAGGATATGACCACGTGCTGCGCGGCGCCACTCTTCCAGGCGTGGAGCTCGTCGCGTATGCAGACGACACCGCGGTCGTGTGCCGCGCCAAAACACACCGCGACGCGACAATCCTGGCGACGGCGGCAGTCGCACAAGTTGTGCGAAGGATAGAAGCGTTGGGACTGAAGGTGGCGCTGAACAAATCAGAGGCCCTGTTGTTCCACGGGCCTAGAAACGCGCCTCCGCCGGACCTGGCGGTGATAGTGAGCGGGACGAGGATCCAGGTTGCGTCCACGATGACTTACCTCGGCCTGGTTCTCGACAGCCGGTGGTCATTTAAGGAACACTTCCGCCGGCTCTCAGAGAAGGTGAAGAAGTCCGCGGGAGCCCTGGCCTCGCTGCTCCCGAATCTCGGGGGTCCGAGCTTGACTTGTCGGCGTCTCTACATGGGTGTAGTTCGATCTATGGTCATGTACGGGGCGCCGATCTGGGCGGATGGCCTGCTGCCGGAGAACAGGCTGGCCCTGGGACGGCTGCAGCGAGTGATGGCGACGCGAGCAGTCCGAGGATATCGTACTATCTCTCGTGACGCATCGTGCCTCCTTGCTGGCAGCGTCCCTTGGGATTTGGACGCTCAAACCCTCGCCGATGTGTACTGGCGTGGCGCAGCGGTCCGCGCGGAGGGAAGCAACCCCCTACCGGACGCCGTACGTCGGTGGAGGGACCGAGCTAAAGAGGTGGCAGTCGAGCTCTGGGAGGAGCGACTCCTGGAGCCACAGGCGAGCGTGGATTTGGTGCAGGCTATGCGCCCAGTACTGAAAAAGTGGTTGGCAAGAAAGTACGGCGCGCTCTCGTTCCGACTCACGCAGGTGTTGACCGGACACGGCTGTTTCGGCCGTTACCTGCGTGAGATCGCGAACCGAGAGGAGAGCACGCGCTGTCACCACTGCGACGATGACCGGGACACGGCGGAGCATACCGTCTCTGCCTGTCCCGCCTGGACAGGACAACGGGCGGCCCTCACGGCCGCCATTGGACATGACCTCTCACTGCCGGCGTTGGTTCGCGCCATGCTGGCAAGTGAACCCGGATGGACAGCGGTGCAGACCTTCTGCGAAGAGGTTATCGCCGCGAAGGAGGAGGCCGAGCGCGTGCGGGAGTTGGAGGCGCTCGACCCCCGCCGAAGAAGACGGCTGAGGCGTCGACGAGTCGTCCATGATGACAACTTGCCGCCTTAGCCGGGGGGCTCGGGGCGGCGGCATGGGGATGCCGTCGCCCAACGAGTCGAGTCCCCAAGTGGGTCGCGATGCGCTGCGTATTCTTCGCGCATCGCGACACCCTGGAGAGATGGGCCCACGCAAGCCCCGAGGGGGCCTCTGTTCGGCCCTTAGGAGCCTGAAAGCTCCACAGAAGATGGGCCTGCCGTGAGACGCAGGCGAAGCAATGCAGGGCCGCGGATGAAGGCTCACGCGTGCTCGCAACCCTGCATGGAGCAAAGAAGAATACCGTCGGGTTTTAGTGGGTGCAAGCCCCACATACCCGTGGGGGAGTCCCCAATTCCCCCGGGATGCGTCAGGCATTTCCCGACGAAAAAAAAAAAAAAAAAAAAAAAAAAAAGGTTAGGTTAGGTTAGGTTAGGTTAGGTTAGGTTCCCGTGTGGGGTTGCTGGTCCCCCATCGGGCGCGTCCCCCCGGTGGCGGATGGGGGAACGCCTCCCAGATATGGGAGGTACCGGGGAAACCCGGCGCGGACCAAAACCAGCAGGGGGTTGCCGCTTGGAGGCTCCTGGTACTTCTCTGTTCATCAGAGTGGACTGTGGAGACTCCGGGCGGCGACAATTGGGGGGGAGGCTTTCGGGCCGTGAGGAAGAAAACCTCGTTAAAAAATTACCGGAGGGGGTGGAAACGCCCTGCGCGGCGGGTCCGCTGGTCTTTGTGGCCGGTGGGCGCTGGCTTCGGCCACCGTCGGGCATCCCGTAATCCGCACTGAGCGGAACCGGGGGCCCCATGCACTGAGCGAGGGGCCGCGAGGAAGAAAACCTCTATAAAAAATTACACGAGGGGTGAACCTCTTGAGGGTCGCCTGCGGGTGTGGCCCTCTTGAGGGTTGCCTCTGGCGAGGAACTCCGGGTGATGGAATGGCGTATCCATCGCCCGTTGAGACGCCTCGGGTCGGGAGGCGCACCACTATGTTCCTGGTGCGCCTCAGACGGTGTTAGGGGGCCTTTAGGTCCCCCGGTGGAGGGTCTGCCTCGGCGGACGGCGCCGGCTGGGTCGCGGATGATTGCGCAAGTGTACCCGTAACCCAGCCACCAGGCGACACGGAGGAACATCGCTGGGTTTTAGTGGGTATTCTGGCCACTTCTTGGCCTGCCTGAGTCCCACACTACCTTCCGGAAGCATTGCAGTTCGCTGTAAGGCTTCCGGAGGGTGTGCGTAAATGCATTTCCCAGCGTCAAAAAAAAAAAAAAAAAAGGTTAGGTTAGGTTAGGTTAGGTTAGGTTAGGTTAGGTTAGGTTAGGTTAGGTTAGGTTAGGTTAGGTTAGGTTAGGTTAGGTTAGGTTTAAGCTGGTAGCGTCCGGCGATGGGGTGCATTGCGAGTGGGCGACTACGCAACGAGGACGCGGGGCAGAATCACCCCTAAATGATCAATAAAATTATGGAAGGTTGCAACGACAAAAATATTCCCCGGGCGGGTCCCAACTCAGTTGGGGAATCCCGCACCCCCTCAGAGGAGGGGGTCTGGCCCACGTATACGGGGGGCGCCACCGCTGCAAGAAAGGAGAATAGGAAAAATAACGACTTTGGCAATGTTACACTGGACGATGAGAGGCAATCCGATTTGGCTACTATGACGACGGCGAGTGAGGGTTCGCGGGCAGGTACACCTGTCTCCACCCGCTCAAAATTTTACAGGAGATTAGGAAGTGGGAGCGGAGACAGCGGTGACGAGTCCACCGTCTCCCGAAACTTTGACATTGAGAAGGAGAAGACCAGGGCCACTTACAGGCGCAAAAGGCGCGGAAGTGAGATAGAGGACAGTCCTGAAAAGGACAGAGGAGCGGCTCAGAAGCCCTCCTCAAAACGTGGTAGAGGGAGACCTCCCACGACCGGAAAGTACGTTGGCTTAGCCAGGGCCAAAAAGGAGTATAATGACGAACTCTTGAGGTCCATCCAGATTGAGGCCGAACGAGAAATACTAGAGGCCGGGAAAAGAGTCCCAGTAGTGCGGATTCCCCGAATGTCGGGGAACTCCAGCGGCTCCGATGTGGCCGTGTTGGAGGAAAGGGAAATCACGGCGGCCTCTGTGGGCGCCGCGATTGCGGAAAGCCTTGGGGCCATTGATAGCGTGGCCCAGAAGTCCAAGAACCTGAAAGGGACTTCTGTTGCGACGCTCAAAAAAGCGACCAAGGCTCTAAGTGATGCTTTCTCGGTCATATTGGACAGAACGGCGTCGGACGAGAAGAAAGCCTTGGAGGCGGCAAACGCGCGCCTCTCCAAGGAACTCGCAGAAATGAAGGTGGAACTGGAGGCCGTCAAGCGCAAGTTGGCTGACGCCCAGCCACGGCCCGCTCCCATTTCCAAGGAGCTGGATGTGGAAGAGCTGCTACAGCGAGCGGTGCGCGAGGCGGTCTCGGTGACCAGTGCCCGGCTAGACGCGCGAATAGAGGGTCTCGAGGCCCGTCTCCTTCCGGAGCCACGCCTGAGGCCTCCTCTAGCCGCGGACAGAATACGCAACGAAGCCCGAGATGCAACACCATCGACGTCGAAGGCAAAAGAGAGGACTCCTGAGCCGGAGCCCGCGGTGTCGACTCTGTCGCCTCCGCTCAATCCCGGGCCGGCTCTGAAACAAAAGAAAAAGAGAGTCAAAAAGTCGGCCGCAGCCGCAGAGGCGGCAGCCGCTAGGCGCGACGCTGCCCCATCTGCGGCTGCGAAGGGACCAAATTCGGCCGAACAATGGTCGGAAGTGGTCAAGAGAGGAGGAAAAAAGCAAGGTAGCGCAGAAGGAAAGAAGGAGGAGCCCAAGAATGGGCAGAAAAAGAAAAAGAGGAAGAGGAAAAAGAGAGGTGGTCTTCGCGCTCCGAAGACAGCTGCTGTAGTTGTGACGCTACTGCCGGACGCGGAGAAGAGGGGTGTGACGTATAAGTCCATCATGGACAAAGCCAAGCGGCACGTCGACATCGCCACCCTCGAGATACCGGCGGTGAAGTTTAAACAGGCCGTGACCGGGGCCCGCATGTACGAGGTCTCGGGAACGGCCTGCAAGGAGAAGGCCGACGCCCTCGCGGGCAAACTCAAGGAAGTACTCGGTGAGGAGGACGTCCGCGTATCTAGGCCACAGAAGTGCGCCGAGTTACGAATAACCGGCATGGACGACTCCGCCACTGCGACAGAGATCGCCGCGGCCGTCGCAAGATGCGGTTGCTGCCCGTCCGATGAGGTGAGAGTAGGAGAAATCCGGGTTGATCGGAGGGGACGCGGCTCGGCCTGGGTGAAGTGCCCGGTCGAGGCCGCAAAGGGCTTGACAGCGCCGGGAGTCAAGCTCTACGTTGGTTGGACCGTGGTGCGCGTGACACTCCTGTCGACGCGCACCATGCGGTGCTATAGATGTCACGAGGCGGGACATACCATAGCGAAGTGCCCCTCGGAAGTCGACCGCGGAGACCTCTGCTTCCGGTGTGGTCAACCCGGCCATGTGGTCAAAGTTTGCGGCAACCCACCTCACTGCGCGGTCTGTGCGGCGAACCGTGGGAAGGCGGATCACGTCGTAGGAAGCAAACCCTGCAAGACACCGCCGAAGAAGGGAAAGGGCTCCAATAAGAGCCAAACGCCCAAGGCTGCCACACCATCTACGGCGGCCTCTGGTGCGGGAGCGACCCCCATGGACGCCCAATAACGGCTCCCCAAAGGTTCTTGCAGGGTAACTTGAACCACAGCGCTCAAGCGCAAGATCTGTGGGTTCAAGAAATGCTGAAGAGGTCCGTCGATATCGGAATAATCGCTGAGCCATACCGGATCCTCCCAAGGGGCGACTGGCTGGGCGACGCGGACTCGACGGTGGCGGTGGTATTTGGTCCGAAAACTGTCCCTCCATCTTCCAGGAGGACGGCGAGGGGCCACGGCTTCGTTGCTGCGGATCTGGGGACTCTCACTGTCGTGGGGGTCTACTTTTCCCCTAATCGACCCATCGCCGACTTTGAGGCTTTCCTCCTCCGACTAACACCCGTCGTGAATGGAGCAGCCAATCCCGTTGTTGTCGCCGGAGACTTTAACGCCAAATCCACGCGTTGGGGTTCTCCGGCGACGGACGCGAGAGGCAGAGTCATGACAGACTGGCTCACAGCCACGGGCCTGGTCGTGGCAAACAGAGGTGCCGCTAGCACGTGCGTCCGGCGGCAAGGTGAGTCAATTGTGGACCTGACCTTAGTCAGCCCATCAATTGCTCGCCGAATGAGCGGCTGGAGGGTCCTCGAAGAGGTCGAGACCCTCTCGGACCACCTTTATATAGGTTTCGACCTAACTCCTTCGTCGGATACTGGTCGCCGAACTCCATCCGGTGGCGGCCCAAGGTGGTCCCTGAGAGGTCTGGATCGAGACCTTCTCGAGGAGGCGGCAATCGTCGCGTCGTGGGCGCCTCTTCCGTCGGATGACGTCGAGGAGTGCGCGGAGTGGCTCAACGAGGCGGCTCGCAATATCTGCGACGCCTCTATGCCCCGCGTTAAATCCGTCGTGCCCAGACGCCAGACTTATTGGTGGCGCCCAGAGCTCAGACGACTCCGCGAGGATTGTGTGGCGGCCCGACGCCGATACCAGAGATACCGCAGGCGGCGGTACAGGGAAGAGGCCGACGAGGAGGCCATTTACGACGGCTACCGGCAGGCGCGGCACGCTATGCGCGAAGCGATAAAAGCGGCGAAGAAGGAGGCCTGGGAAGAGTTCCTCAACACCCTGGAACAGGACCCGTGGGGCAAGCCGTACAAATGGGTGAGGCAAAAGCTTCGCCCAGCTGCCCCACCGCTGACCCAGCATATGGAGCTGGACCTTCGTCGCTCCGTACTCTCGACCCTGTTTCCGTCTGGGGCCGAGTGGTCGCCGCCATCAATGCGACCACCTAGTGCGGAGCCAGACGATGAAGAAGACATACCGCCCGTGACGGCTGGAGAGCTGGCGGCCGCAGTTCATAAAATGAGCCTTAAAAACAAGGCTCCCGGATTGGATGGGGTCCCCGGTCGCGTCTGGGTGCTGGCAATGCGGCATATGGAGGAGCATGTACGGGGGCTCTTCACCAAGTGCCTGGTGCAGGGGCGTATCCCACGCCGGTGGAAGTCCGGGAAGCTCGTTTTGCTCCGCAAGCACGGACGACCGGAGGACCAGCCGTCGGCCTACCGCCCGATCGTCTTGATCGACGAGATCTGCAAAACCATAGAGAGGGTCATCGTCAGGCGCCTCACCCAACATCTTGAAGGCGCCGGCCCGAACTTGAGCGATGCTCAGTTTGGGTTCAGATCTCGTCGATCGACGATAGATGCGGTGGCACGGATACGGCGAATCTCGGAGGAGGAGATCTCCCGGGGTGGGGTGGTGCTGGTAGTCTCGTTGGACATAACCAACGCATTTAACACCCTGCCCTGGGAAACAATAAAGGAGGGACTTCGGTACCACCGAGTGCCCAGATATCTTCGCCGAACAATTGGCAACTATCTGTCGGAGCGCTCGGTGCAGTACCCAACCGAAGAGGGCTGGGAGGAGCTGCAAGTAGTCTGCGGCGTCCCACAGGGTTCGGCTCTCGGTCCGGAACTGTGGGACATAGGATATGACCACGTGCTGCGCGGCGCCACTCTTCCAGGCGTGGAGCTCGTCGCGTATGCAGACGACACCGCGGTCGTGTGCCGCGCCAAAACGCACCGCGAGGCGACAATCCTGGCGACGGCGGCAGTCGCACAAGTTGTGCGAAGAATCCAGTCGTTGGGACTGATGGTGGCGCTGAATAAATCAGAGGCCCTGTTGTTCCACGGGCCTAGAAACGCGCCTCCGCCGGACCTGGCGGTGGTAGTGAGCGGGACGAGGATCCAGGTTGCGTCCACGATGACCTACCTCGGCCTGGTTCTCGACAGCCGGTGGTCATTTAAGGAACACTTCCGCCGGCTGTCAGAGAAGGTGAAGAAGTCCGCGGGAGCCTTGGCCTCGCTGCTCCCGAATCTCGGGGGCCCGAGCTTGATTTGTCGGCGTCTCTACATGGGTGTAGTTCGATCTATGGTCATGTACGGGGCGCCGATCTGGGCGGATGGCCTGCTGCCGGAGAACAGGCTGGCCCTGGGACGGCTGCAGCGGGTGATGGCGACGCGAGCAGTCCGAGGATATCGTACTATCTCTCGTGACGCATCGTGCCTCCTTGCTGGCAGCGTCCCTTGGGATTTGGACGCTCAAACCCTCGCCGATGTGTACTGGCGTGGCGCAGCGGTCCGCGCGGAGGGAAGCAACCCCCTACCAGACGCCGTACGTCGGTGGAGGGACCGTGCTAAAGAGGTGGCAGTCGAGCTCTGGAAGGAGCGACTCCTGGAGCCACAGGCGAGCGTGGACTTGGTGCAGGCTATCCGCCCAGCACTGAAAGAGTGGTTAGCAAGAAAGTACGGCGCGCTCTCGTTCCGACTCACGCAGGTGTTGACCGGACACGGCTGTTTCGGCCGTTACCTGTGTGAGATCGCGAACCGAGAGGAGAGTACGCGCTGTCACCACTGCGACGATGACCGGGACACGGCGGAGCATACCGTCACTGCCTGTCCTGCCTGGACAGGACAACGGGCGGCCCTCACGGCCGCCATTGGACATGACCTCTCGCTGCCAGCGTTGGTTCGCGCCATGCTGGCAGGCGAACCCGGATGGACAGCGGTGCAGACCTTCTGCGAGGAGGTTGTCGCCGCGAAGGAGGAGGCCGAGCGCGTGCGGGAGTTGGAGGCGCTCGACCCCCGCCGAAGAAGACGGCTGAGGCGTCGACGAGTCGTCCATGATGACAACTTGCCGCCTTAGCCGGGGGGCTCGGGGCGGCGGCATGGGGATGCCGTCGCCCAACGAATCGAGTCCCCGAGTGGGTCGCGATGCGCTGCGTATTCTTCGCGCATCGCGACACCCTGGAGAGATGGGCCCACGCAAGCCCCGAGGGGGCCTCTGTTCGGCCCTTAGGAGCCCAAAAGCTCCAAAGAAGATGGGCCTGCCGTGAGACGCAGGCGAAGCCATGCAGGACAGCGGATGAAGGCTCACGCGTACTCGCAACCCTGCATGGAGCACAGAAGAATACCGTCGGGTTTTAGTGGGTGCAAGCCCCACATACCCGTGGGGGAGTCCCCAATTCCCCCGGGATGCGTCAGGCATTTCCCGACGAAAAAAAAAAAAAAAAAAAAAAAAAAGGTTAGGTTAGGTTAGAGGAGAGTACGCGCTGTCACCACTGCGACGATGACCGGGACACGGCGGAGCATACCGTCTCTGCCTGTCCCGCCTGGACAGGACAACGGGCGGCCCTCACGGCCGCCATCGGACATGACCTCTCGCTGCCAGCGTTGGTTCGCGCCATGCTGGCAAGCGAACCCGGATGGACAGCGGTGCAGACCTTCTGCGAAGAGGTTATCGCCGCGAAGGAGGAGGCCGAGCGCGTGCGGGAGTTGGAGGCGCTCGACCCCCGCCGAAGAAGACGGCTGAGGCGTCGACGAGTCGTCCACGATGACAACTTGCCGCCTTAGCCGGGGGGCTCGGGGCGGCGGCATGGGGATGCCGTCGCCCAACTAATCGAGTCCCCGAGTGGGTCGCGATGCGCTGCGTATTCTTCGCGCATCGCGACACCCTGGAGAGATGGGCCCACGCAAGCCCCGAGAGGGCCTCTGTTCGGCCCTTAGGAGCCCGAAAGCTCCATAGAAGATGGGCCTGCCGTGAGACGCAGGCGTAGCCATGCAGGACCGCGGATGAAGGCTCACGCGTGCTCGCAACCTGCATGGAGCAAAGAAGAATACCGTCGGGTTTTAGTGGGTGCAAGCCCCACATACCCGTGGGGGAGTCCCCAATCCCCCCCGGGATGCGTCAGGCATTTCCCGACGAAAAAAAAAAAAAAAAAAAAAAAAAGGTTAGGTTAGGTTAGGTTAGGTTGGGGGCGATACCGGTTCCTCCTCGTTGGTGCCCCTGGGCGCCTGGGTGCGCCGCCCCGCCCTTTACACGGGGCGAGGCACCCAGGATGGCTGATCACCGGTCTTTCCTATCTTTCTTCTCTTTTTGTAGCATACTCTTCTTTTGTATTATTTTATTTTTGTTTCGCTATCTTTCACCACCTTTTCTTCACTATCTTTCACTTTTTGTTACATTCTTCTTTACACTATTGTGTGTTTGCGTGTGTATTTCTGTGAGTGTTTGTGCGACGGATGGGCCCGTGGGCCCCGAACCCTAAGCTGGTAGCGTCCGGCGATGGGGTGCATTGCGAGTGGGCGACTACGCAACGAGGACGCGGGGCAGAATCACCCCTAAATGATCAATAAAATTATGGAAGGTTGCAACGACAAAAATATTCCCCGGGCGGGTCCCAACTCAGTTGGGGAATCCCGCACCCCCTCAGAGGAGGGGGTCTGGCCCACGTATACGGGGGGCGCCACCGCTGCAAGAAAGGAGAATAGGAAAAATAACGACTTTGGCAATGTTACACTGGACGATGAGAAGCAATCCGATTTGGCTACTATGACGACGGCGAGTGAGGGTTCGCGGGCAGGTACACCTGTCTCCACCCGCTCAAAATTTTACAGGAGATTAGGAAGTGGGAGCGGAGACAGCGGTGACGAGTCCACCGTCTCCCGAAACTTTGACATTGAGAAGGAGAAGACCAGGGCCACTTACAGGCGCAAAAGGCGCGGAAGTGAGATAGAGGACAGTCCTGAAAAGGACAGAGGAGCGGCTCAGAAGCCCTCCTCAAAACGTGGTAGAGGGAGACCTCCCACGACCGGAAAGTACGTTGGCTTAGCCAGGGCCAAAAAGGAGTATAATGACGAACTCTTGAGGTCCATCCAGATTGAGGCCGAACGAGAAATACTAGAGGCCGGGAAAAGAGTCCCAGTAGTGCGGATTCCCCGAATGTCGGGGAACTCCAGCGGCTCCGATGTGGCCGTGTTGGAGGAAAGGGAAATCACGGCGGCCTCTGTGGGCGCCGCGATTGCGGAAAGCCTTGGGGCCATTGATAGCGTGGCCCAGAAGTCCAAGAACCTGAAAGGGACTTCTGTTGCGACGCTCAAAAAAGCGACCAAGGCTCTAAGTGATGCTTTCTCGGTCATATTGGACAGAACGGCGTCGGACGAGAAGAAAGCCTTGGAGGCGGCAAACGCGCGCCTCTCCAAGGAACTCGCAGAAATGAAGGTGGAACTGGAGGCCGTCAAGCGCAAGTTGGCTGACGCCCAGCCACGGCCCGCTCCCATTTCCAAGGAGCTGGATGTGGAAGAGCTGTTACAGCGAGCGGTGCGCGAGGCGGTCTCGGTGACCAGTGCCCGGCTAGACGCGCGAATAGAGGGTCTCGAGGCCCGTCTCCTTCCGGAGCCACGCCTGAGGCCTCCTCTAGCCGCGGACAGAATACGCGACGAAGCCCGAGATGCAACACCATCGACGTCGAAGGCAAAAGAGAGGACTCCTGAGCCGGAGCCCGCGGTGTCGACTCTGTCGCCTCCGCTCAATCCCGGGCCGGTTCTAAAACAAAAGAAAAAGAGAGTCAAAAAGTCGGCCGCAGCCGCAGAGGCGGCAGCCGCTAGGCGCGACGCTGCCCCATCTGCAGCTGCGAAGGGACCAAATTCGGCCGAACAATGGTCGGAAGTGGTCAAAGGAGGAGGAAAGAAGCAAGGTAGGGCAGAAGGAAAGAAGGAGGAGCCCAAGAATGAGCGGGAAAAGAAAAAGAGAAAGAGGAAAAAGAGAGGTGGTCTTCGCGCTCCAAAAACAGCTGCGGTAGTTGTGACGCTACTGCCGGACGCGGAGAAGAGGGGTGTGACGTATAAGTCTATCATGGACAAAGCCAAGCGGCACGTCGACATCGCCACCCTCGAGATACCGGCGGTGAAGTTTAAACAGGCCGTGACCGGGGCCCGCATGTACGAGGTCTCGGGAACGGCCTGCAAGGAGAAGGCCGACGCCCTCGCGGGCAAACTAAAGGAAGTACTCGGTGAGGAGGACGTCCGCGTGTCTAGGCCACAGAAGTGCGCCGAGTTACGCTTAACCGGCATGGACGACTCCGCCACTGCGACAGAGATCGCCGCGGCCGTCGCAAGATGTGGTTGCTGCCCGTCCGCAGAGGTCAGAGTAGGAGAAATCTGGGTCGATCGGAGTGGACGCGGCTCGGCCTGGGTGAAGTGCCCGGTCGAGGCCGCAAAGTGCTTGACAGCGCCGGGTGCCAAGCTCTACGTTGGATGGACTGTGGTGCGTGTGACACTCCTGTCGACACGCACCATGCGGTGCTATAGATGTCACGAGGCGGGACATACTAGAGCGAAGTGCCCCTCGGAAGTCGATCGCGGAGACCTCTGTTTCCGGTGTGGCCAACCCGGCCATACGGTCAAGGTTTGCGGCAACCCACCTCACTGCGCGGTTTGTGCGGCGAACGGTGGAAAGGCGGACCACGTCGTAGGGAGCAAACCCTGCAAGACACCGCCGAAGAAGGGAAAGGGCTCCAATAAGAGCCAAACGCCCAAGGCTGCCACACCATCTACGGCGGCCTCTGGTGTGGGAGCGACCCCCATGGACGCCCAATAACGGCTCCCCAAAGGTTCTTGCAGGGTAACTTGAACCACAGCGCTCAAGCGCAAGATCTGTGGGTTCAAGAAATGCTGAAGAGGTCCGTCGATATCGGAATAATCGCTGAGCCATACCGGATCCTCCCAAGGGGCGACTGGCTGGGCGACGCGGACTCGACGGTGGCGGTGGTATTTGGTCCGAAAACTGTCCCTCCATCTTCCAGGAGGACGGCGAGGGGCCACGGCTTCGTCGCTGCGGATCTGGGGACTCTCACTGTCGTGGGGGTCTACTTTTCCCCTAATCGACCCATCGCCGACTTTGAGGCTTTCCTCCTCCGACTAACACCCGTCGTGAATGGAGCAGCCAATCCCGTTGTTGTCGCCGGAGACTTTAACGCCAAATCCACGCGTTGGGGTTCTCCGGCGACGGACGCGAGAGGCAGAGTCATGTCAGACTGGCTCACAGCCACGGGCCTGGTCGTGGCAAACAGAGGTAGCGCTAGCACGTGCGTCCGGCGGCAAGGTGAGTCAATTGTGGACCTGACTTTAGTCAGCCCATCAATTGCTCGCCGAATGAGCGGCTGGAGGGTCCTCGAAGAGGTCGAGACCCTCTCGGACCACCTTTATATAGGTTTCGACCTATCCCCTTCGTCGGATACTGGTCGCCGAACTCCATCCGGTGGCGGCCCAAGGTGGTCCCTGAGAGGTCTGGATCGAGACCTTCTCGAGGAGGCGGCAATCGTCGCGTCGTGGGCGCCTCTTCCGTCGGACGACGTCGAGGAGTGCGCGGAGTGGCTCAACGAGGCGGCTCGCAATATCTGCGACGCCTCTATGCCCCGCGTTAAACCCGTCGTGCCCAGACGCCAGACTTATTGGTGGCGTCCAGAGCTCAGGCGACTCCGCGAGGATTGTGTGGCGGCCCGACGCCGATACCAGAGATACCGCAGGCGGCGGTACAGGGAAGAGGCCGAAGAGGAGGCCATTTACGACGGCTACCGTCAGGCGCGGCACGCTATGCGCGAAGCCATAAAAGCGGCAAAGAAGGAGGCCTGGGAAGAGTTCCTCAACACCCTGGAACAGGACCCGTGGGGCAAGCCGTACAAATGGGTGAGGCAAAAGCTTCGCCCAGCTGCCCCACCGCTGACCCAGCATATGGAGCCGGACCTCCGTCGCTCCGTACTCTCGACCCTATTTCCATCTGGGGCCGAGTGGTCGCCGCCATCAATGCGACCACCTAGTGCGGAGTCAGACGACGAGGAGGAAATACCGCCCGTGACGGCTGGAGAGCTGGCGGCTGCGGTTCATAAAATGAGCCTTAAAAACAAGGCTCCCGGATTGGATGGGGTCCCCGGTCGCGTCTGGGTGCTGGCAATGCGGCACATGGAGGAGCATGTACGGGAGCTCTTCACCAAGTGCCTGGTGCAGGGGCGTATCCCTCGCCGTTGGAAGTCCGGGAAGCTCGTCTTGCTCCGCAAGCACGGACGACCGGAGGACCAGCCGTCGGCCTATCGCCCGATCGTCTTGATCGACGAGATTTGCAAAACCCTAGAGAGGGTCATCGTCAGGCGCATCACCCAACATCTGGAAGGCGCCGGCCCGAACTTGAGCGATGCTCAGTTTGGGTTCAGATCTCGTCGATCGACGATAGATGCGGTGGCACGGATACGGAGAATCTCGGAGGAGGAGATCTCCCAGGGTGGGGTGGTGCTGGTAGTCTCGTTGGACATAACCAACGCATTTAACACCCTGCCCTGGGAGACAATTAAGGAGGGACTTCGGTACCACCGAGTGCCCAGATATCTTCGCCGAACAATCGGCAACTATCTGTCGGAGCGCTCGGTGCAGTACCCAACCGAAGAGGGCTGGGAGGAGCTGCAAGTAGTCTGCGGCGTCCCACAGGGTTCGGCTCTCGGTCCGGAACTGTGGGACATAGGATATGACCACGTGCTGCGCGGCGCCACTCTTCCAGGCGTGGAGCTCGTCGCGTATGCAGACGACACCGGGGTCGTGTGCCGCGCCAAAACACACCGCGAGGCGACAATCCTGGCGACGGCGGCAGTCGCACAAGTTGTGCGAAGAATCCAGTCGTTGGGACTGAAGGTGGCGCTGAACAAGTCGGAGGCCCTGTTGTTCCACGGGCCTAGAAACGCGCCTCCGCCGGACCTGGCGGTAGTAGTGAGCGGGACGAGGATCCAAGTTGCGTCCACAATGACCTACCTCGGCCTGGTTCTCGACAGCCGGTGGTCATTTAAGGAACACTTCCGCCGGCTGTCAGAGAAGGTGAAGAAGTCCGCGGGAGCCCTGGCCTCATTGCTCCCGAATCTCGGGGGCCCGAACTTGACTTGTCGGCGTCTCTACATGGGTGTAGTTCGTTCTATGGTCATGTACGGGGCGCCGATCTGGGCGGATGGCCTGCTGCCGGAGAACAAGCTGGCCCTGGGACGGCTGCAGCGAGTGATGGCGACGCGAGCAGTCCGAGGATATCGCACTATCTCTCGTGACGCATCGTGCCTCCTTGCTGGCAGCGTCCCTTGGGATTTGGACGCTCAAACCCTCGCCGATGTGTACTGGCGTGGCGCAGCGGTCCGCGCGGAGGGAAGCAACCCCCTTCCGGACGCAGTACGTCGGTGGAGGGACCGAGCTGGAGAGGTGGCAGTCGAGCTCTGGAAGGAGCGACTCCTGGAGCCACAGGCGAGTGTGGACTTGGTGCAGGCTATCCGCCCAGTACTGAAAAAGTGGTTGGCAAGGAAGTACGGCGCGCTCTCGTTCCGACTCACGCAGGTGCTGACCGGACACGGCTGTTTCGGCCGATACCTGTGTGAGATCGCGAACCGAGAGGAGAGTACGCGCTGTCACCACTGCGACGATGACCGGGACACGGCGGAGCATACCGTCTCTACCTGTCCCGCCTGGACAGGACAACGGGCGGCCCTCACGGCCGCCATCGGACATGACCTCTCGCTGCCAGCGTTGGTTCGCGCCATGCTGGCAGGCGAACCCGGATGGACAGCGGTGCAGACCTTCTGCGAGGAGGTTGTCGCCGCGAAGGAGGAGGCCGAGCGCGTGCGGGAGTTGGAGGCGCTCGACCCCCGCCGAAGAAGACGGCTGAGGCGTCGACGAGTCGTCCATGATGACAACTTGCCGCCTTAGCCGGGGGGCTCGGGGCGGCGGCATGGGGATGCCGTCGCCCAACGAATCGAGTCCCCGAGTGGGTCGCGATGCGCTGCGTATTCTTCGCGCATCGCGACACCCTGGAGAGATGGGCCCACGCAAGCCCCGAGGGGGCCTCTGTTCGGCCCTTAGGAGCCCAAAAGCTCCAAAGAAGATGGGCCTGCCGTGAGACGCAGGCGAAGCCATGCAGGACAGCGGATGAAGGCTCACGCGTACTCGCAACCCTGCATGGAGCACAGAAGAATACCGTCGGGTTTTAGTGGGTGCGAGCCCCACATACCCGTGGGGGAGTCCCCAATCCCCCCCGGGATGCGTCAGGCATTTCCCGACGAAAAAAAAAAAAAAAAAAAAAAAAGGTTAGGTTAGGTTAGGTTAGGTTAGGTTAGGTTAGGTTAGGTTTTTTTTTTTTTTTTTTTTTTTTAATACCCCGACATGTGTCGAAGTCGCCCGTTTTCCCCCCCGACATGATGATCGGAGACCTTTTTTTTACATGATTTCAATTTTATGTCTTATTTTAATTTTAATTTTGATCATTAAGTTTTTGTTGTATGTTATTTACGTTATTGCCTATATTCTGCTAATATAAGGTAACTGTAAATCTTTTATACATTTATATTTTATTTCCTTTTATTGTAATTTTGCCTATTGCTATTGTATATTTTATAAAACTGTCCCTAATATATTTATTTCCTAACAATTCAGATAAATGTTCTTTTTTAATGGATATGTCAAATTTACTTTCTATGTCGTACCGTTGTCTTCCGAATCTTGGGCATTCTGTCAGCAGATGAATAGGTTCTTCATCCTTGTCTGAGTTACATTCACATGCGGGGGTATCTTTTAGCTTAAATCTATGCAGGTATTTTGAGAAACCCCCGTGTCCACTAATTATTTGTGTAAGTACCGGGTGCACGTCTATTTTACTGACTATTTTATGCGCTTTATGAACATCTGGGAAGAACACTTTTGTAACACTTGCAGTATTTTCTTCTTCATACCGTTTTTGCCATTGCAACTGTGTATCTGCTCTTATCATCATCTTTGCGTGTGATATTGGGCATGCTCTATATGTCGCGGTTATCTTTTTATTTGATGCCGCCTGTTTTGCTAAGTTGTCAGCTCGCTCGTTGCCAGCGTTTCCAACGTGGGCTTTAACCCAACATAATCGGACCAAATGCCCTTGGTCTCGCACTGCACCGATTCTTCGCCGTATACTGTTCGCTAGTGGATGGGAGATTCTTCCACTTTTTATTAAATCTAAAGCAGATCTGGAATCGCTTAAGATCCAGAATTCTCTTTCTTTGTTCTTTTCTGCCCATTCCACAGCCTTTTCTATGGCAAACAGCTCGGCCTGGAATACGGTGCAGTACGATTCCAGTTTTAGCTTGATCGCCTTGACCTCTGCGCCACCTTTCCATACCGATACAGCCGCTCCTACTCCGCCCTCAAACTTACTACCATCCGTATAGATGAGTGTCCTTCCGGTATCGTGACACTCATTGGGTTCAGTTTGAGAGTTTTCGAGGAGGGAGTAGTCAATCGTAGTACTAAGCGCTGGGTGTTTGATGTGTTGTTCCGCATATCCTACTCTTACTTCAATCTTTCGATCGTCCGGCAGATGTCGGAATATGCCCTTCTTGGCCTCATAGAGGGTAGCTACCTCTTGAACCCTAAGGTCAAGAGGCAGTATCCCTGCCAGTATCATGGCTGAATTTAAGGATGCGGTGCGATAGGCTTTGCTAATTTTTTGGGCAAATCCACGCTGGATACAGTTTAACTGCTTTCGAACGCCAAGCTTTTTAGTGGCTGGTGCCCACGCGCTGGCTGCGTAAAGGATGATGGGCTCCACTACCGCTGTATATATCGTCTTTATGACCTGTGGGTGGAGGCCCCAGCTGACTTTAGCGGCTCTGCACAGCTGCTTGTATATGCCCTGTACCTTGCTGCAAGTGTTTGTAGCATGCGCGTTAAAGGTAAGACCCCTGTCTATCGTTAGGCCTAATATCTTGATCTCATTCGACATTTCAATGCTGATCCCCCCCATGTGCAGGATCGGAGAGTCGTATTTTAACTTTTTGGTAATGACCATAGCCTTGGTCTTGTGTGGCGCAAATTTCAGTTTGTTCCGGACTCCCCAATCCTGCACATAGGCGAGAGCTGCGTTGGCCTGTCGTGAGATGTCCAATCCTGTATGTGCATCAAAGACAAGGACCACATCATCAGCAAAGGCCTGACAGTAGTCTCCCCGTAACTGTAGTCCTTTAAGCAATGGATCAAGCAGCAGATTCCAAAGAATCGGGCCTCCGATTGATCCTTGCACGCATCCTTTTGAGGTGCTTCTGATGTGTTCAGCACCGGCATATCTCACCCTCACCCTGCGATCCTGGAAATAATTATCGATGACTTTTCTGATGTTCCCGGGACACCTTTCCTCAGCCAGTCTAAGCTTTATGGCGGGCCACCATGCACTATCAAATGCACCCTCTATGTCCAGAGAAATCACAGTTATTACTTTTTTCTCTTTTAACTTTTCGTTTATATGTTTCATCAAGACATAGAGGGCGTCTTCGGTGCTCTTTTGGGGCATAAAGCCGTACTGGCGAGTACTGATCCCGGGTAAAATATGCCATTTAATTCGATTTATTAGCATTTTTTCCAGGATTTTGCCAAGAACTGGAAGGAGCCCGATGGGTCGATAAGCCTTAGCGATGGTGTAATCTACTCTTCCGGGTTTTCTGAGGACTACAACGGTGGCTTCTTTCCAGGCAGTTGGAAACGCTCCCAGCTCCAAGCATTTGTTGGCGAGGGTGAGATATATATCGGGATCAAGCATAATTGCGTGCTGACAGATGTCTGGTGTAAGGCCGTCTAGACCCGGGGCCTTCTTAGGGTTGAAGCTTGTGGCGGCGCTCTGAAGTTCTGTAGGGGTAAATGGTGGATCCAAAGTTTCATTTTGGTTCCACTCATTTATTTTTTCAGCTGCTTCTCTCATCTGCCCGTGTTCTGCATTATCATCCCTAGTAGTGTCCTCCGGGTAAAACGTTTCTGCCAGCATTTTGGCCGACTCGTGTGGATCAAGAGTCCTACCGTTTTTTATAAGAAGTAGGTCTTCCTGCCTTTTTGTGGTCCTACTTAACACCCTATAAATTCCATCCCAGAGTCCTTCCCTATCCTGCCTCTCACAGAACTCCTTCCAGCTTGTGATTTGAGCCTTTTTTACTAATGTTTCATATGTGTTTTTTATTTCCAGGTACTCTTCAATCACTTTAGGTCTCCGGATAGGTGCAGCGCATCGGATTCTCCGCTTCCTGGTGAGGACCTGCCGCTTGAGCGTGGCGAGTTCTTCACTCCACCAAGGTAAGTTTAATTTTTCTTTATTTTTCTTTTTAGGTATAGTTTCATAGCATGTTTTTATTATTATGTTTGTATAGTTTTCTACTAATTTGTTTAATTCTATTTTATTTTTAATTTTTTCTATTTCTATTTTATTAATGTTATCAAGAGCCATAAATTGAGCGAGTTTCAAATGAAATTCGTTCCAATTTACCTTTTTCGTATTAAATATTCTCGTAGTCCTGCTTATTGTTATGCCTTTAGCTTTAGTTAACCGAATTTTAAACTTAAGGGTATTGTGATCCGAACTCGTCACGGTCTCGTCCACTTCCCAGTCTTCAACCAATGTGAGCATTTCAGAAGAACAAGTCGTTATGTCGATATAGCTAGTGAACATTTTATTACCCCTAGCCGTATCGTAGGTTGGAGTTCGACCCTGGTTAAGCACGTGTAGGTCCATTTCATCGAGTGCGCCTGCCATCGCTTCTCCTCTACTGTCAGTGCATTGGCTTCCCCACCAGGTGTTTTTGGCGTTCGAGTCGCCTCCTACAAGTACATAGCGTGGCCCAATCTCCTGCACTACTTTTTTCAGGTGATCCAGGTATGGCGCAATCGGTTGTGAGGGTTCTAGGTAGAATGAAACTACTCCTATTTCCCACGCGCTGGTTGTTATTTTAACAGCGACTATGTTGTTCGTTGTTAATTTTGGGTCCATTGTTACGACCATGTCGCTGTTAAAGACTGCCACTGCCGCTTTTACAGGACCGCCTTCAGTGCATTGGAAGATCCGCACTCCTGTGTAGTTTTTCATTCTACCTATTCCCCCCACATAGGGCTCCTGGATCAGTGCGAAGGCTACTTTCTTATTGTAGGCCTCGATCATCAGTTCTTGCGTTGCTAGCTCTTTCCTCTGCAAGTTCGCTTGATAAACAAGGTAGGGGATGGAGTCTTTTGTTGTTCCTGTGACACCTGGGACAACTTTAGCAATACGCTATGGTCGCCCTGGCCAAGGCCTCCCACTTCTTCCTGACTACACATTCCTGGCTAAACGCATTGTGGTCTACTGCTTCCAGCTTGGCCAATGTACAATTACAGCACGAGGGTTTTGTACCCTCCATCCAGCTTGCACATTCTGATTTCATATGGGGTCCCCCACAGTGGCTACATTTTCCCACTGTCTCTTTACAGAATCGTTTTCCGTGACCATAGCCCAGGCATGTAGAGCATTGAGTAAGAGGTGACTGGTCTGCCACTCTTACTCTCTGCAAATCTATATGTACTGTCTCCGCTTCCGTCAATTTTTGCCAAATTTTTGGGGACACTCTCAACACCATGTGACACGTGAGGGGATTTCTGGTTTTCCGTCTGTATCTCATCTCAATTCTATCTTCACCCTTCCCTAGGTTTTGAAAGATGCTTTTGTTTTGCTGTCTCAGTGCCTGGAGCACCTCCTCGTCACTGTTGTATTGCAAGACATCTTTCAATACCACTAGCGGATCTTTGTTCTGAATTTCTTCTACCAATAGATGTTCGCCGGCCTTCTTTAGTCTCTCGGTAACTTTTGCCCTCTCTTCTGTCGTGCTGCAACCCACTATTATTTTTCTATCTTTCGCTTTTCTGACTCTGTCTACTTTTATCCATCCGTCTTTGGCGTTTATTGCCGTTCGAACTCTATTCAGAACTTCCTCTCCTGTTTCTGTTTCATCCTTGGAAGAAATCACTACTGAGTGCAGCGTGGCTTGTTCTGGCCCGCGTTTCTTGGTGCTGCCAGCAGCTACACTCGCGTAAGTGGTCCTCTCCACGGTTTCTTTTTGTTCTTCTATCGCTCTTGCTAGCACCTTCATCGTTTCATTGTTCTCCTTTATTAATTTTCCATGTTCTTCTATCTTTTTCATTAAGTCCATTCTAGAGTCATTTTCCTTTTTTCCGGTCGTCACATCAGGCTCCATTCTTGCTTCCTGATGTTCCTTTTTCTGTTTCAACTTTTGACCACCTTCTGCCTCCTTCACCAGCTCGTACAGTCTTTCTATGGCATGAGTGACCTCGGTTTTTATATCGGTTCTAAGATTCCGAGAGTTTCCGAGATGCAATTTGGCTTTATTGAGGCAGGATCTTGCTTCTGCTACTCTCGTAGGGAACTTTGGTTGCTCCAGTTTGTCTCCCAAGATCTCCACAGATACTCTACGTGTAGTTACACTGCTGGCAGTCGATGTCGTTGGTTGCTGCGAGAATGTCATCATCGGTTTTTCCTTTTTGGTGGCAGCAGGGACAAGCTTCGGCGATTTGGATGTTTGACTGATGATATCCATTTCCGGAGATGAAGCAATACCGGTTCCTAGCAGTACCTGAGAACCTAAGACCACTGTCTTATTCCCCTTCGGGGAGACGTCCTGACTTGGTTCTGACTCTGGTGCTGTTTGTACTGTTTTAGCGGGGGTTCTGATTCCACATGCAAACATGTTATTAACGGTTGACACTGGTCAAAATTTTTCTGCAGATTAAGCCTAATCAGATAGTTGAAAATAATTAATTAATATTTTGAAGGTGTATAGTGCCTTTCACTGTTCAAAATTATTTAATTCTAACCT